>OZ005657.1:236487295-237802295 GCA_963930645.1 Salticus scenicus
ATATGTTTATTATATTACGTTTAAAAAGAAAATTTTGTGTAGATTTTTATTAAATGCTTCGTAGAGTGTAATAAAACAAATTATCAAATCGAAATGTACATAGGTATCATGTTATGACTTCCGTATTAAACAAACATAACAATTTTATTTGTTGCACTCATTAGTTTTTTAATTATTACAAACCCAAAAGGTATACGTCAATTTTTCTGCAGTGCGGCATTTTTTTTTTTTTTTTTTTTTTTTTTTTTTTGCTTAGTGTACATGCCAAAAACTATACATATATTTCTGTATGGTGTATGAACATGTGTACCAATTAGCATTTCAATAGGGAAATTTTTGAGGTCGCTATTACGGTACAGAGAAATTCTGTCCATAGGCTGTAATGATAAGAAAAACTTTGGTGTGTCCCTGTACACGAACCACCCAAACCCCTATACAGCTCCTTCTGTGTGGCTGATGAACATGTGTACCAATTCGCAAGTAAATATAAGCCGTTATCACGACACAGACACGCAGACAGATAGACAGAACCCAAAATCTTTTTCGGTCTCTACATAGCATAGAGGCCTCCACTGACGTTTCGGTAAATATGTCTGGGTTAAATAAAAAATGGGACTTCTTAGAAGCCTAATGTGTCTACCTCAGCACACTGATTTTCAATTTTAAGCTTCGCTTTGTATGGACTGTACGCAGACATTGGGTGGGATAGGTGATACCCAGCCAGGCGGTTGGCTATAATACTTAGTGAAGGGAAACTTCAAATTCTTGCCGCAAGAGAAGTGCCGTGCAGCGCATCCTTGGGGTGTGATTCAGGCAAATAGAGTGGATTCCCAGATTTCACTTCAAGGCTCTAAAACATCTAAATAAAATAGATGTCACAATCTTGAGAAATACAGGATGCTGCTATTAATGGTCAGAGCGTGACTGCTATGCATGTTGCCTTGATTCAATTCTGTTTTTACTGTAATTATTGCAAATATAGTGTACTTATCAAATTCTTAAACGTCTGTGATACTTTGTCTTTCCTGCCTGACAATTTTATCCTATAATTCTCGATTTCCAATGCTATCACAGCTAGTTAGAGTGTATTGTCAGTTACAGCAGGCCTCACAGTGTATAGTTGCTAGGTAGAGTATGTTATGTTATAATAATATAAATATTGTAACACGTTACTTCCAATAGTCATGTTATTGGGATTTACAATCGTAAAAGTGCCAAAAGTTAGAAGATTAGGATTTATAACTACTTTTTCTATGTTATCCAGATATTGAGGAAATTTTATTTGAAAATATAATTTAAATTTTGATAAAGTTTAAGTTGACCTTCTATTAATTAATATAAATAAATGCATGCAAATTAAAATTACCATTAGCTTTGTACAAATTAGAGAGCTTTTTTCGAATAAAATAGATTTTTCCCCCCCGAACTATGATGTACGAAACAGTCAAACAGGAATTCAGGTATATTTTTGTGATTCATTCAAGTAGTACGACATGGACAATATCTTTACTTCTACCTTTTTTTTTTTTTTTTTTTTTTTTAGGACGGAGGCTATTAGTTTCAATCTATGAATTTTTACGATTACAGTTTTACGATAGTTGGACATTTATCAAAATCGAAAATTAATCGAAAATATAATTGAGTAATTTGGAAGCGATTTTATAATTTGAAAAAAAAAAAAAAACTAACAGTCTTCCGTGCTAAACTTAATTCTGCTTTTTCCAGAATTTCATCAAAATCTTTTTTTTTTTTTTTTAAGAAAAAGAAAAGAAAATTAATAATAATCAGTATCAAAACGGACAGTATCGAAAATGTTTTTTTTTTTTTTTTTTTTTTTTTTTTTTTAAGCCCATTATTTGCCCATTTTATTACATAGTATTTCCATTTATATATTTCATGAACTAAATTAAACTAATAGAAATTTTAAATTTTAAGGTTAAAAAAAAAACGGCCTTTTCTGCTGTGTTATAAACATAAATTTTTGCTAAAAAATTTCCGGGATGAATTTTTGCAGCTGGATCTTAAATTTTGCGTCCTCGCAGCGAGGACAGCGCACGTTAAGGGGTTAATTACTTATCAACATTCAACTACCCCCCCCCCCTCTCTTTTTCCAATTTATTTTTTGTTATGCATGTAAATAACAGAATTTTTTTTTAATGTTAAAGTAGATTAAATGACCACTAAAGAAATATTGGTTATTATTATTATTATTATTTTGTTTGTTTGTTTCCTCACGCGTACCTATTTTTAACCTTGGTAAAAGGTAAAGCTGAATTTCTTTGACCAGAAACAATTATCTTTTTTGCTTTTTATCTGTTTGAATTCAAAAAATTATATTCATTATTATTTAACCCCATATTTTACGGTACTTTTACTGTAAATTTAAAATTTTCATTTAAAGTCAGGTTAATGATAAATTATAATTTGATTACATTGTTTTTAGTATATATACTGCAATAAAAGGTTAATGATATTTTATTTTATTTTATTTTATTATTTCCCCACCCACCCCATAATGAGGATTTTTTGGAACTTTCATTTCTTGTATTGTACCATATTTATTCACAGTATGCTTTACACAGAATTAAAATTTATCAATTGTAGGGCCGAAACGACTCAATCATTATCTAAATAATTTTAATTACAATTTAACTTATAATAAAACGTTGGTCATATAGTTGGAATAAATAATTTTACACTGAAATCGTAAAAATACACTGTATTATTCAAATTATAACTATTAATTACATGTAATATCTACTTTCACCCTTATATATGGAAAACCAAATTACAGTTATTATTCATTACTGTAACATTTAAAGATTATTTCTAACACAGAGAAATATTTATTTCATTAAAAAAAAAAAAAAAAAAAGTCATTGTGAACTTGTATTGCATAGTTTAAAAGCAAAGAAACAAATGTTATCTTTCAAATATTCATGAACAATTTTATTCATCAATTTCAAAACATTCATGACTATTGTTAAAGATAAGGATCTCGTTGGGAGTTATTTGGTTGAAAACTATTCTTTTTGGTCCAGACCACATGCCAATAATACGCACAGACAGTAACTTCTGTTTATTTATACAAATAATTTCAACTGTACTCATTCATAAGTTTATACTACCAATTTCACCATTGCTTTTTTTGCCGATTGCCATTTTTTTTCCGGTTAATTTTTTGCGAAATTTAACTAGCATTTTATCGTTTGATTGAGCTGAAATTATGCATCTATAATTACGACGGCAATACAAGATTAAGTTGTAAAAAGAGAGAGGTTGAAGAAATTTACAGTTTTAAAAATTCTTTTTGAATTTTAAACCATTTCTAGTTTTTTTTTTTTTTTTTTTTTTTTTAGTTTCTGAGTTATTGGACTACTTCGCATGTTCTCTCACATGTTGTATTTTTGAAATTATCTTCAAACATACGTCAGTATATACGGCCATCAAAACTTATGTAACATCTGGTGCTACGATTAGTGGCCTTATTCAAAATTTTTAAATGGAGTGAAGAGTTCTTGAAGAATTCAGGAGCCCCCCGTAAACAAATTTGTTCGAAACATTTGTTCGAAAACATTTGTTCGAAATCCGATTCCTGAAAGTGTCCTTCAAAAGTTCCCGCAGGTCCTGAATATCCCTAAAGCAGCCGCTAAATGATGTCCGACGTGCCTGAATTTTCCGAACGGTCAACGATAAAATTGTTTAATCAAGACTCTAATGCGGCTTCCTGTTATATATGATCTCGAAAATTTTATCTGAAGCACATGCTGTTGTGTGCCGGTGTTCAAGAAAAACAAGCGAATCATTCCATAATTAAATTTGGATAATTTTCTACTTTTCTAGCTCAGCAATATTTTTTTTATTTATTATTATTATTATTTTTTTTAATATTATCGGACATTTAAATAATTCTCGAATCCTCAAATCTCCTGAAATAGCTTTGAACAAACGCAACAGACTTCTCTGTTGCACTTAGGATTTTTCAAGGAGATTTTTTTTTTTTTTTTTTTTTTTTAAATCAACAATAATGTAGGAAACAGCCATGCAGGAATTCAGGTAGATTTTTTCGCAATTGGGAAAAATACGATTAATTAATCAGAAGCCTGCATTTTATTGAAACATTTGCACTTGGTAAAATATATATATATATAGCCGGTAACAAAAGTATCCAAACACTAGCAAAAATTCCTATATAAAAAAAGTAGAGTTAATACTGTTTTGTTAAACAAATCCTTGTCGAATCATGTTCTTAGTCAGTCTAAGAACATGATTCGACAAGGATTTATTTAACAAAACAGTATTAACTCTGCTTTTTTTATGTAAGAATTTTCGCTAGTGTTCGGATAGTTTTGTTACCGACTGTATATATATATATATACAGTCGGTAACAAAAGTGTCCGAACACTAGCAAAAATTCCTATATAAAAATAGTAAACTTTTTATAGTTTTGTTAAATAAATCCTTGTCGAATCCGGTTCTTAGTTGGTCTAAGAACATGATTCGATACGGATTTATTTAACAGAACCGTATGAAGTGACTTTTTTTACATAGGAATTTTTGCTAGTGTTCGGACGCTTTTGTTACCGACTGTATCTAGGATGTTAAATCTGGATATAGTTGAATAGTATTCAAAGAAAATTGCATTAATTTTACATAATGATCTTAATTTTATACTATTTTGTAAAAGTGCATGGCATAATTTTAAACTAATCTCTCTTTAGACCTTCGTAAAAATAAGAAAATTCTCTTATAGATTCTAATCACAACACACCTGGAATGAAAAAAATATTTTGAAAAACACCTTTTTCTGTCTATGTGAGATTTTTACAGTTTTCTTACACTCCCTTAAAAAGCGTTTTAAATTATATATCTATACATATAAAAGAGTACTTCCACTCACTCACTCACTCACTCACTAACTCATCAACGCACAGCAAAATCTACTGGAGCCACCGACTCGAAACTGGGTCAGATTATAGAACATATAGTGTAAGCACCCCCTAAGAAGCGATTTTGCGAAATTCGCTCCCCAAGGGGGTGTAGGGGGCAAAATGTGATTTCACAAAAACCTTCATATCTCAAAGAAAAAAACAGACATCCGTAAAATTTTTGCTTTAAAATATAGCTAATTTAATTATCTAAAAACTAATTTCTGAAATTTTAGAAGTTCGGTCGCTAAGGGGGGAAAGGGGCCAAAACGTGATTTCACATGCGCAAAACGTGGTTTCACATACTCCTATATATATCAAACAGAAAAACAGATATATGTGAAATTTTTGCTTTAATATATAGCTAATACAAATACCTAAAAACTAATGTCTGGAATTTTCGAAATTCAGCCCCCAAGAGGGGAGGAGAGGGGGCAAAACGTGATTAGAAATAATCCTTTATATTGCAAACAGAAAAAAAATATATATGTAAGATATTTTTGCTCTAAAATATAGCTCCCATAAATACATAAACACTAATTTCTTTAATTTTAGAAATTCGTCCCAAGTGGGGTGGGAAAGGGGGGCTACGGGGTGAAAAAATAAAAATATAGTTAGACCGTTCAAAATTGGTACAGATAGGATTTAGAGATCTGGAAGTCAAATGAGGATATTTTTTAAAATGTAAAGTTATTACGAGGGTCAGAAAGGTGTGTGTGTGTGGGGGGGGGGGGGGCAAAAAATAAAAATAGAGTTAGATCGTTCAAAATTGGTACATAAAGGTTTTTGATACCTACAAATCGATTGCGGATATTTTCGAATTTGTAAAGTTATTAAGAGGGGCGGGAGGAGGGAACGAAGGGGCAAAAAATAAAAATAGAGTTACGTCGTTCAAAATTGGTACATAGAGGTTTTTGATACTTATACAAATCTATTGTGGATATTTTCGAATTTTTAAAGTTATTAAATTGGTACATGGAGGTTTTTGAAACCTACAAATCGATTGCGTATATTTTCGAATTTGTAAAATTATTAGGATAGACGGGAAGGGGAGGTGAAAGGGCAAAAATATATAAATAAGAGTTAGAGCGCTGAAAATTAGTGTTGTGAGGTTTTGAGGCCCGATAAATCGATTGCGGATATTTTCGAAAGTACAGAATTATTACGAAGGGCGGGAAGGGATCAGGCGCAGGGGTAAAAATGAAGAAATTCATATAAAATGTTCGAAATTAGTATTATTAGGTTTAAAACCCCGAGAGAACGACTGCTAGTATTTTTTAAAGTCTAAAATAATTAGGAGGGGCGGGAACGGTAGGTGAAGGAGCATGCGAGCCTTGCGCGCCTGTATACGCTGCCGCAGGCAGTGGTGGCCGGAACCGATTATTCCACTGATGGGAGAATTTTTTTTTATTATTTATGTTTTTCCCTTACGATAATATAGTGATTCATTAAGAGTGTTGAACATAAATGCGCGCGCGCAGCGCACAATTGCTCGCGCTGCCGAGGGCGGGACCCATTGCGACATTTTTTCCAATCACATTTTTTTTTTTAATCTTTTTTTTTTTCGCATGATAAAAATTTATGTAATTTTGAGAATTCGTTAACTATAGTGATTCATTTAAAAATGGTGACCAGCATAGTGGGCGTAGCCTGCTAGTATATATATATTTACGTATGACACAGAATACATCTCTCTTCAAAGGTATTTTCGCAATCTGTTCCATTACGAAATGGAAAAAAAAAATGTTTTCATTTTTTTCATTTTGCGAAATCGATAATGTATTTTATGGGATCGCTTAAAAAATCATAAACGCGCTTTATACATATTTGCAGTTCGTCCTTCGACTGTTATTTTTGTTATTACTATTGCTATTATTAATATTTTGTAAACATAATTATAGTAAAAGAAAGCATTTAGAGAACCATTTAGTCTCTAAAATAATTAGGAGAACAGGGTTCTAGGAAAAAACTAGGAATTAGGGTTCTAGGAATTAGGGTTCTAGGAAAAAACGTCCCGCACAAAACGTCCCCAGGAAAAGACGTCCCCTGGTAAGAACGTCCCCAGGAACAAACGTCATAATAATTTTATACTATTTTATAATTGCATACTATGCAGTTTTTTTTCTTATGGAGCAAAGCGAATCCATTCGGAAGGGCTGTTAAATTGTTGTAAGTAGATTTTACCAGTTATTGTTTGCAAATTTTGAGACTAATGTTTTAGATTAGGGATTTCTTATTCGCTTCATTGTATTATTAATTTCCTGTCTTACATTTTTGGAACACAAAATAAAATTATTTTTCTGAAATATTTTCCAATCAAATCATTTTCTTTTAAGTGGTAACAATGTTTCATTTGACAGTGACCTAAAGAACACAGCCGAGTGCTCGAAACAGAAAAGAAACTCCTTTTCTGCTTTTGATATAAAGTTTTATGTAAAAAAAAAAAAAAAAACTAAATTTGAATCAGGAAAAGCTTGACTATAAAGCAAATGAGAAGGATGGGGAGGGGGGGGGGGGAGATAGCACTGACTCTCAGAAAAAAGGAAAGCCCGATTGTTCCCAAATGAATGTTTGAAAAGTCGGAGCCTATGTTTGTGCATGTTAGACCAAATAATGGTCTAAACTTACTATTTTTTACATATATAGTTTCGTTTTTAATTTTGAACAATAAATAAACATCGTTAGTAATTTGACCTAGAATATTTTAATGTGATATTTCATTTCTGGGAACGTATTTTCCGGGGGGACGTTTTTTCCAGGGGACGTTCTTTCAAGGAGACGTTCTTTCCTGAGGACGTTTTTTCCTGCTGCCTAATCAACTATGAAATATTATTATTTTTTTTTTATTAAAGTTTCTTTTTAACTTTGTATTATTTCATATACTCTAGCTAGTACCGTATATTAAGCGTTTATAAAATAAAATTTCATTTTTTATTTTGCTATTTAAATATATTTTCTTGTTTAATAAAATATTTTTTTCTCAATGTAATGAATGATAATTATAGATATATATTTATATAAAAATTTGCGCCAGTGAATAATTTATTCGATACTATTTAAGCACTCGTTAAGAATCTAATTTAATTCATTTCTTATTTTGAAATAAATTGTATTTTACTTTCTAAATTTTCATAACTATAAATTATATAACTATATTATATAACTATAAATTTTAATTTTCCTACGGGAGTACTAAGCAAATGAGAAGTATTAATTATTGTGACCACTGCATAGTTCAGAGTCTTATACAATTTTTTCATCGATTTGTAACATTAGTATACTGTTTGAAATATAATAAACTTTTTAATTATATTTAATAATTACGTCGAATATACACGATTTTTTAAAATTATTTTTTACTTATTTATTAAATACTTTAATAAATACTTTAAAACTATAAATGAAATTCTTGGAGTTTGAACAAACTTTTCAAAAAAGCCTTTTATTAAATCCTTTATTGGCTAGACATAAAGTAGACAGCGTCAATATAAGAGTGACCCAAAAATATTGACCCAAACATATGTGATTGGCATAGCAAAAATTACACCATATTCTTTCTAAAAAAGGCATTTAACTTGAAAGTTCAATGACATCAATCTAAGACGTCATCCCTTATATCTTAAAGAAGACAACAAAATTAGTTTATGAACAATTTTCCGAGACGTTAAAAAAATGTGTTTTATTTCGGGAATAATTTTAGAATTTCCTTTTATCCTCATCTTTAGACTTAAGATGATAAATACTAAAGCTCTTACGTTTTCTGAACAATATTAAATTTGTTTTATTTAGTTCTATTTTAATAGTAAAAGGGGGATCCCGTTTAATAGAAAGGGCTGGAATTGATTTTCATAAAGAGCGGGGCAAGAAGATTCCACGTATCGAAGAGGAAAATCCACTGGCACACTCAGCGAAAATTCCAAACTAACTTTTCGAAAATAAATTTATATATTAGCAAGATTTAACTTCTATAATTTGTACAAAGTTTACTTGACGAGATTTATCTTAAGAAGACGTGCATTTGAGAACTCAAATTAATAACTTTGATGTTTTCATCAATTAAAGGGGGAAATATTAAAAGAAAACTTTGTTAATTATTTCATTAAGTATTCAAATCATTGGGCTGTAGTAGCTTGGTTGATAGAGCGCCGAGATCGTAATTGGAACATTGCTGGTTCGGTACTCGAGCTGGCCGAAGGCCGTTGTGTATATTAACAGTGAACCGCCAGTGCGATGCGCGTAAAATCTGTCGTGGCTGCAATGTTCTCCATGTTTCCAAATAATACTTCTAGTGGGGATCGTCGAAACAGTATAGTAATTTCCTCCGCATAAGATCAAAATTGCGTTGGCTTGTCTCCAGACTACACCTAAGATCGTTGCCCATTGTGTAATCCCCTCAACCTCAATAAGCAAAATATATATTGAAAAGTTTTTAAATGATTGAATTATAAGTTTTTTTTTTTTTTTTTTTTATGAAATTGAATTATAAGTCAGTTTTGAATTATAAGTCAGAGAGTCAACGTGATTGTATTATAAAATCTAAAATTTCATGAAGATTATCGAATTATTATTAGTAACAGTTTTTAAACAAGGCAAGTAATCCTTGTTTTTTACTGTGAACAGTTATTCAAAGAATGTCTTAGAACCACTGTCAAGTGAATGACGAAAACATAAGATATGTGCATAGTGTACACTCTGAAAAAGTTTACACGTTTAATGAAAATGTGCACATTTTCTTTTCTGCAGAACTCGTTCTTATTGATTAGTCAACCAGGAACTAATTCCAGAAAGAATTATATCATCTGTGCAAGTTATAATAAGCATGCTCAATTAAAATGTATAGATTAATCGAAATCCATATAAATAACCGATCTAGACTATCTTCTTCCCTAGGAATCTCAAAGATGTCCAAGGAATGTTCTGTTCTCTCCAGGAAGTTTCGGTGATAAGGTGTGCTGTATAAGACAGCAGGGTATGCAATTCAAATCTCTACAAGTAACCCTATACCATTTACAGGTTCACCTATGTGATTAGTAAACTTAAAATCTTGTGTAATAAGAAACATTAAAGCGTCGTATTTCTTAAATAAAAAAAAATAAAAAAATGGGAGAAGAACATCGGGAAAAGGTGTAGCCTACCAGTTTAAATGGCGCTTCGTTAATTTTTATGTATATTATTTAGAACCTCGTGCATAAACAAATATCAGTTGAATTTTTAGATTATGTGAAATGAAAGAAAGAAAAATAAACCCAAAAAGAAGATTATTCATTTCTAAACGCAATGAAAGAAGAACGCTGGTCTATCAGTTTTATCTCTGTACAATTTAGTTCTTGTGCAAAGAAACATGCGGAGACTCCCAATCGGAAATAAAACATGATTTGAAAAATATGTTTTAAGAGAATTTTTTTCTTATCGTTTTCTTCATATTTTAGCTATGGATTATTCCAAAAATTCTACACAGTATACTGTCAAAAAAAAAGTCCTATTTTCTGCAGTTTTCTGCCAGAAATTTTCTGTAATTCAGAAAAATACGTTCTATCAACGTAATTTTTCCGTTGATAGAACGTATTTTCTGAATTACAGAAAATTTCTGACAGCAAACTGCAGAAAACAGAACTTTTTTTTGACAGTGTATGAAAAAATTGCAACTTTGTTATATCACAGAAAAAAAGTCATTAAATTTGGCAACACTGTTTCCAGACTGTAAACCTGACTTCTTGAAGCAAGAAATGCAAAGCATCTGAAGGTGTATCGTCATGCGTGTGTTATCACAGCAATTTAAGGCTCCTATATATACGAGCTGGCGCATCCGGCATTTTTTTGCCTTAGGGTTGCCACATGTACCCAGAGCGTTTCTCTGATAAACAAACGACAAACATTTTTTTTTTATCGTCTTACGTTACTTGTTTTATTATATTTCATAATTTTAGCTAAGTAAACTATGATATGGAAGATTGTTTAGCGATACACTGCTATAATCATTCAAAAAGTGAATATAAAGTGTTCACAGACCTTCTATTACTCTGTATTTGAGTTTTGGCGACATTTTGTAAAAGAAACAGAAACCGCCCGAACAACAAATCTTACCCCAGTACATCCATAGGATATCCTCAGAATAAAATGACATCCTGAGAATGTACTGTGAAAAAAACGTGTTTTTAGGAATATTATTGTTGCTTATTGCTCTTATCTTGACCAGATTAGCTTCAGATGAAGATTTCTTAAAATCATTAGGGAAGTGATAAGGACGCCAAGCGGGAATGCTGTCCTCTTCGAAGGCAAAAAAATGGCGGTGATGCGCCGGCCTATTATTTTATTTAGGGGCTCTACAGCAATTCAGAATCGGTATCTGATATTAACAGCTTGAGCCATGTATTATTACTATAGGATTATATTTAGATGCACCATATTGTCTGTACATAACTTCAAAAGATATACAGGGCAGAAAATATTTAAGCGATAACATTCTTTTTTATTGTTAGTGGAAGTGGTTTACTATAATATTTTACCATGTCCAAGAAAGCTGCTCAGGAATTGAAATGAATTCCTCCTAGACATATGGTAAATATTGTATGTTTTTAAGCTAAATATTCATCACTTGTTTTTTGTATATTTACACGTTTTGAGGCTTCCAGATTACTGAAGTCAAGTTTTTTAACGTTTGATCTTTGTCTGTATCTCTTTGAGTAACTTAAAACCGAATAATTTCAGGTGATCCAAATGTTGTATTTTGAAGTTAATATAAGTTTGTTGCTAGAAATGTTTGATCAAAATTCATAAGTTTCAAGGAATGTTGCGTGTGAAAGTTGTCTGAATAATTTTAAGTGAACTTTTAACTTTAATAACATATTTAAATTCTATATAAATCTAGGTGCAGTAACTAAACGGGGGGGGGGATGAGGGGGTGGTAGCCCCCTCACACAGAACTAATTGTAAAACTCTTCCGAACCTAATTTGAATTGTTTTAACGTAGGTTTACATAACAGTACTCGTTATCTTAGCCCTTAATCTCCAACCTGTATTTATAGTAGTAAATTTCACGGTAAGAGAAAGTCGTGTGAGTGGCACACTAGAATTTTTAATATATACATCGGGTTTGTATGCTTGACTCCATATCCCCTGTAAATTTCGTCGAGATGAAGATCCAACAGGAATGCAATACAAAATATTTAAAGAACACCCAGGGCCAGGGGGAGAATCAAACCTATTCTTCTACAGTCGGCTGCAAAGGTATCCGAGCACTAGCAAATATTCATGTGTAAAAAAAAGTACACTTAATACAGTTTTGTTAAATAAATCCTTGTCGAATCCTGTTCTTAGTCAGTCTAAGAACACGATTGGACAAGGATTTATTTAATAAAACAGTATTAAGTGTACTTTTTTTACATAAACATTTTTGCTAGTGCTCGGATACTTTTGCTGACGACTTTACACTCGAAAGCAATTAGCGAGGGCCACATACTCACTCGACCACGGAGGGCCTGCATTCAGCGTAACAATTATTTTTAAAACTACAAAATTTCGCAGTTAATAATTCTATAAAACTCTCATGTATACTTTTACAATATTTTTGATATTATTATTCGAGAACTTGGCTATTAAATACGTGCCTATTAAATACTGTGATTATTAAATACTGTAACACTCCAAAAATTCGGATTTAATTTTAATCATTTGTTGAAACAATTCATTCTATTTTTTCATCGATTGGCAACCTTCTTTTAGCGCAGACGATTTTTTTTAAAGGAAAAAGTTTATGGAATTTTTTAAAGATGGAAACTAAAAGGATAATGATTAAACAACTCTTTCATTGTGGATTTTCTGCAGGTGGAATCTTTAAGCAATTAAAATGTATCTAGGATGCAATAGGATATTTATATATAGGATAATAAATCGATTATTGGAGACTAATAGCAAAGATAGACTTCGGCCTGGTCGTCCACGCTCAGCTTGCACAAAAAAGCGCATAAAAAGAATTTGTGAAAAGATACGAAGAAATTCTCATCGTTCTGCAAATAAAATGGTTTCAGAAGAGAATGTGAGTCGTAGAACTATGCAAGTTATCCTAAATGAAGACCTGTGATTTCGTCCTTATCGCAAAAGAAAAGTTCAAGATTTTACTAAATCACAAAGAATGAAAAGGTTAAAAAGATGTAAGAAATTGCTTAGATGACATGCGCGTAGCCAGGGGGGGTGCCCTGGGTGCCCGGGCACCCCCCCGCTCACGCACATACATTCAGTATATTTAACAAAAACATATTGAAAACAGAAAAATAAAAATAAAATAAAAAATTTGAAGGTTAAAAAAAAAAAAAATTGTTATTACTAATACCAATTCTATGCAATAGAAAGACACTTTCTTAAGCATGGTGGTAAAATATATTTAAAAGAATAATCTAAATTGTTCATAAATCCAAATTTACTTGCATATTTCTTACAAAAGTTTGCAAAGTAATTTTTCTTGGTAAACAGAAAAAAAAAAAAAAAATTAGTAGTTTGATTTTTCTTTAAGGAAAAGCAGGAAAAGAGGCGATAAAATGATTTAGTTTATTTAAACTCGAGGCCTTAACAGTGAGTCAAGTTTTTTTGTCATTTCTTTTTAATAAGCACTTTTTTTTTAAAAAAAACTTTCTCTTACTCATACATGTTGGAGAATGTATTGTTTAAGTACAAAATTTACAGTTGGTATATATCAACAACATTTTTAAAGTGAACTAAACATAATGAAACTAATATATTTTATTGATACAAAATAATTTTCGTATAAAAGATTGTAAGAAAAGTTAGGTTCGATTAAAAGCATTCATACCAAATTATATTGCGTCCAGTAAAAACGTTTAAAAATGATAATTACTTTCCCTTACCATGAGTTACCGAAAGTATTATTTACGGGGTCCAATTTTCGAAACTAAATATTTGCGATAATTTCAGGTTTTGAAGTTCTTTGAAAACAAAAATAATTTTTTAGTAATTTTTGATTTGAATGCATGTCTGGTATCATAACTTAGCGGGTAAAATTTTTTTCGATTACACTGGTCTGCGAAATCGTAATTTTCAAATTTTTTATGTACTGCGTTGGGTGTCTCTAATGTGTTTTGATAATCTGAATTCAGAAATGATTATTACTTTTTTTTCCTATCACGTAAGAAATTTTCACAAAGTAAGGATGAAAATCGGAAGAATTCGTCTAGAAGTTATAACAAATTCGAAACAATTTATATAAAAAATGCATTGAAATAACCTATTATTTACACATTATCTTTTAAATGTATTTCTTCACATCGAATCTCCCTTTAGAGTATTTTACCTTGGAAATGCATACAGCTGTTTCGTCAGCCTTAAGCGTGCCGTCTTCAGTGCAAAAAGGATCCTGTTGCACTGAAGACGGCACGCTTAAGGCTGCCGAAACAACTGTATGCATTTCCGATACTTTTCTTTGGCATTTCTGACGTAGTAAATTATTCGGGTTTTAATATTCCAACGCTAAGTCTCCTGTTACTATTTTACCTTGTGCAAGGCTTGAGGGTCTTGTGTGTGTGTGTGGGGGGGGGGGGGGGTAATTCTCTATGCAACATGCAACAATATTCTGCTAACATGTTAAAAATGTATCGTCTCTGATACCTGCTTTCCATTTCTTTGAAGTCTTGATGAAAAAGTTCTCCTTACTCTTCACTCACATCATCCAAATTTTGAGGGAAATAATTTAGATGGGAGTAAAAAAAAATAGAGCTTTAAGCTCAAACAATTCCTCTTTTTTTTTTTTTTCAAAACTGTACATGAGGGAAATTTTTAAATAGGTTTTCCTTAAACAGCATCCAAAAATTTATTAGAAAAACATATCAATCTGAAGAAAAAAATTTCTTTGTCGGCTTGTCTTATTTGCTATTTTTTAAACAATGACATCACTGGAAAGTTCAAATTAGTATTGTAAATCATATCATAAGCAGACTTTTCTTGAAAAATTTACTGTGGGTGAAAGTTCTTTGAATCATTTTAAAAATATTTTTTATTTAAGCCTTAAATGTTTTAAGAATGCAGGTAGAGTAATCAAACAGAGGGTTTTGAAGGATGCAATAGACATGCTTCCCCTTCACAAAAATAAATGCCAAACAAAATTGTTTCTAAAATAATTTTCAACTTTTTTAAAGCACCTCAGAAATGGTCGGTAAGTATATAAGATCTTATTTTTGTGACTAAACTGCCACATTTTATTTATTTATTTAATTTTACTTTATTTAAAAGCTGTCACTCAAATTTAATAATAATAAAGCATTTTACAATCGTTTGCTTTACTTTTGAACTTTGACAAACGATTTATTGTTGAAAACATAGATATAGTAATATACATAGATCTATCATCCCCATGTTAACTTGCAAAGATTTTTGATGCCGAAAAAGTTTTTGGCATCAACCATGATGAGAGAGTATAAAACTCGAAAACAACAATGGAATAGAATGTTGATATCATAGATATAGTAATAAGACATGGTTGATATATATTGAAAATGCCGAAGTACTGCGCGTCTTTTAATTGTAGAAATAAATTTATGAAAGGAAGTGGAACAAGTTTTCATAAGTAAGTTATATTTAACTAATTTATGAAAAATATGATTCTTTATAATCAGTTGCTTTGTTATTATTATGGTTTAAATACTGTTTTGATTTTTAATGGAATACTTTTTTTTAAAATTTTAATATTTTTTAAGTTTTTATATTAGTAAGTAATATCGAATTTTCAAAATTCTTTTAAATGTAGTTAGCAGTGGCAGAGGTAAAACCCGCTTGTTTTAATATATTATAACTAGTATTACCACAAGACTTTCTTCTCTATTTAATCCTATACAAATTTATTCAATACAAATTATTTATTAAGTTATAATTTATTAAAGATATTTTCCATGATGAATGCAGACGATTTTTTTCTTAAAGTAGTATAATAATAAATGCTGAAAAAAATCATTTTTGTGCAGACATGAAAAGATATACAGTCGAATCTTGTTAACGTGAATCTCAAGGGGGATCAAAAATCTGTTCATCTTATCAGTAGTTCATGCTATCAGTAACTGATCGTCATATAACTAAAGTAATCTTCATTTTGACGGGGATTGTGGTAACAGTTCATGTTAAAAGTAATTCACGTTAACGAGGTTCGACTGTATATATATATATGTCTATACTATATATACATTATATATAACATTAAAAATAAAAGAAATCGGTAGCTTCGTTTTAAATTAATACAGATGTATGGTTCAACCATTCGTTTTAGAAATATTGACGAGTTCTTTCTAAAATATCCACACTGAAGATGAGGATATGTCCAATCGCTTTATCTCTCGAAAGAACACTTAATCTCAAACTTTTATTAAAATCGTTACATCCATTTCCGAGTAAACCTAATTTCTATTATATGTTGCGACTGGCCGTTAAAGGGTTAACGCGAATTTTCCTGAAGATGAGGATATGTCCAATCGCTTTATCTCTCTAAAGAACACTTAATCTCAAACTTTTATAAAAATCGTTATATCCATTTCCGAGTAAACCTAATTTCTATTATATGTTGTGACTGGCCGTTAAAGGGTTAACGCAAATTTTCCTGAAGATGAGTATATGTCCATTCGCTTTATCTCTCAAAAGAACACTTAATCCCAAATTTTTATAAAAATCGTTATATCCATTTCCGAGTAAACCTAATTTCTATTATATGTTGCGACAGGCCGTTAAAGGGTTAACACAAATTTTTCTGACGATGAGGATATGTCCAAACGTTTTAGTTCTTAAAAAAAAAAAACCTCCAAACTTTAAACAAAATCGTTATATCCATTTCTGATTAAACTCAATTTCTACTACATGTTGCGATTGGCAGTTAAAGGGTTAAAACTAATTTTCTTGATGCTAAGGATGTTCCAATTGTTTTAGGTCTCTAAAAAGCACTTATCCCAAACTTTTATTAATATCTTTATAACCATTTCCGAGTAAACATAAATTTCTACTCTATACAGTCGGTAACAAAAGTGTCCGACATTGCGATTGACAATTAAAGGGTTAACTCTAATATCTCAAAAGATGAGGATCAGTCCAATAGTTTTTTCGACCATAAAAACTTCTAACCAGACAGAAATAGTAGACAGAAACGATAAATTTCTTTAAATGTCGTTATTCCATACAAAAAAAAAAAAAAAAAAAGGAAGAAGAAGAAAAGAGAGAAAGAAAAATGAGTATCTGGAGTTTTTTCATTCATCTTTAGTACATAAATTATTCATAAATTTTATTTGCTAAATTATCTGTGTGTATTCCCGTGTATATTCAGTCGGGGAAAGACATCCACAAGAGAGTAAAATGGCCGTCTTTTCCCGAAAAAAAAAGGCATCACTTTTTCGGCCTCGCTGATCAATCTATGTCTTATTACTATATCTATGGTTGAAAATAAATTATGTATTTATGAACAGACGATTTTGTATTTGTAATTAATAAAGGAAGAAAATTATTAAAAATTAGACTCAGTGTAAATATTTATTCGGATTCCTTTTTCTCATACGATTTTATAAAACAATTTCCTCTTTCCTGAAAATCCTGGATCTGGAGAAGGTGGTGTATATAATTCTATTAAAGCTGTGTTGAATGACTAAAGAAACGAAAAACTGTTCTGGAATCATGCGTAAAAATGTGAAGGACTTGATAATTATTCCAACCAAAGAAAAAGAGACAGTTTGAAGAGGAAGCTCAAGACAACACAGAAAATTCAAACATCAAAGAAAGGTATGTGCAAAATATGCTCCATTATTTAGTCTTTTAATTTTTTAAATAGCAAAGGCGTTTATTTGTGTGGGTAGAAAATTTCCGACATTATGTCATGATGATTTTTCGTGCTATTTTATTAATGTACGTCTCTGCATTCGATTATGTATGCAATTTTGAATTGCGATGGTTGCTAGATAATATTTTCGGCTGATGGCCAGTGCACGGTCGGATAATGAGACACCCCACTAGCTTTTTATCTGTCCTCCATTTTGATACATTTACTTTGCGTGGATTTTCAGTGCAATTTTATTGATATGTGTTCCTTTTAATGTTTTCATTTTACTTTATGCAGTTTTACATGGAATTCTTATGTACAGTGGTAATTCGTAAATTTATTTGGCTAATGGTCAGTGCTTGGTCCGGTCTGTGGCGTATTTCTACACTTTCCCCGATTCGATAATTTATTTAATGCTGATTTTATTTATTGCAACTTTTACACACATCACATTTTTATATTATGGTACACACAACAGTTCCTTACGATCTTATTAATGAGTATCACTTTAATTTTATAGCGAACACAGTACCATGTACTATTCTGTTTGAAACTAACATCACGACTACAACAATACGACAATGTTTTAAAATATAGAAAATAAATGTTATTCATGAATATGGGAACAAATAAAATAATAATTTATAAAAGTAGCTAGCTACAAG
Source organism: Salticus scenicus (assembly GCA_963930645.1). Lineage (NCBI taxonomy): Eukaryota > Metazoa > Arthropoda > Arachnida > Araneae > Salticidae > Salticus > Salticus scenicus. The sequence goes on from OZ005657.1 coordinate 236,505,682, forward strand.
ATTGTATTAATTTAATATATATATATATATATATATATATATGTACTAATAAGTATAAAGGATTTAAGTCCAAAAATGTCGATTTTGAGTTAAGTACATTGTCAGACTCAGAAAAAAATTCTCTATCGACTGGTATAAAGGATTTAAGTCTGTCATTTAGTCTCTGAGAAAATCCATTAGTAAAATATGATTCAAGTCAGAAATTTAGCATTCATGTATGGTATAAAATAATTAATTCAAAAATTTTTCGTTATGAAATGAAGGTTGACAATCATTGAATGGTATAAAGGGTATAAGTCAACAAAATCCCTTTTTTCTAATCGATTCTTCTGATTAGATTTTAATTAGTATAACTTTATTTTTCGTCTCCGGAAAAATCAAGAATATGGACTTAAATCCTTTATATTTATCAGTACAGAGGTTCATAATTTGAAACTGGTAAAATAAAAGAAATGAAATGAGATTATAAATAAAGTAAACATATCATTATAATTCTACTTTATCACTTTGTGTGCACAATTTAAGTTCCATAGTATAAGTTTTTCCGTAGTTTAGTTTTTATGTTTTCGTTTATAACTTAAGGTTTAAGATTTTTATTTAACCTTTTAACGTTCATTGGTTTCGTACTGAAACCAAATATTCGAAAACATTTAATATTTTTTGTGCAACATTCTTCCCTTGTTTTAATCAATTTTCAAACTTCTGTTCCTTTTCTGTTAGACGGATAGTGGCACTACTCTGAAAGTCCAAACTTTATCAAATGATATTTCAAAGGAAGCCAGATGCACCGATTTACGCTACCGAAACTGCAGTCTGCATTTAATATTTTTCTACATTGGCATTTTTAACGTTGTGTAAATATTGATATTTCTGTTCTGCGTCAAGTCTAGTTATTTATTCTAAAAGAAAGTTACTCAATTTATTATTTATATGTTAAAACGTACATGTGTTAACTTGTGTAACTTTTATACATGTGTTAAAACGCACATATGCATACATATGCGCACTATGTTCATAATGTATTCATATTGTAACTTTTAGTTTAAAATTTGGGCACCCCCCCGCTCGGAAAGCTGGCTACGCCTATGAGATGTCATGGTAGAAAAGCACTGACAGAGTAACATTTTCTGATGAGAAACTATTTTGCGCCGAATAATGTTATAATGCCAAAAATGATGTCGTATATTCAACAACTTTCGAGGATATACCTGAAAACCTTCGAACAGTCAAACGCTTTCAAAACAAGAATTCTGTTAAGATTTGGGGAGCAGTCTCAAACAATGGAAAATTGCCTCTGAGATTCATTGATAAAGGGATCAAAATCAATGCTGAGTTTTAGAAACAGGACATATTAGCAACACATTTATAGCCATATGCTGGCAGATTATATCCTAAAAGGAACTGAATATTTCAACAAGACTCTGCACATTCACACAGAGCAAAATCAACAAAAGATTACCTTCATGTCGACTTTCCCAAATTTATCAAGCAAGAAGATTGGTCACCATCATCAACGGATCTTAATCCACTACATTATTGCATCTGGGGTATTTCAGAGGCCAAAGGGAATGTTAAACAACATAGAAGTTTGGGCCTACTTAAAGCTTCCATATTGAGAGAATGGGACAAATTACCTCTAAAAGTGATTCGGGCCACAATAGGACTATGGCGCAACAGATTATCTTTAGTAATCGAAAAAGATGGTGGCCGATTTGAATAAAATCATTTCTAGGTAAACTGTCATTTATGTTTACATACTAGTGGAATTTTCATTTTCCATTTTATATCTGTGAAATAAAATGACTCAATATTTGTAACAGTATTTAGTAGCTACCCTGTATAAAATAAACTGGCAGAAATGTATGATTGATTGAGTGATTGGGTTTTACGTCACACTAGTGCTGCGCAATGGGCAATTGACGACGGTCTGGGACTCACCCATATGGATGGTCCGGAGACATGCCGTCACAATTTTGATCCTACACGGAGAAGATGGCTTCCCCGCTTCAGTAACCCCCAGAGGTACAGTCGGCAGCAAAGTATCCGAGCTCTAGCAAAAATTCCTATATAAAAAAGTACATTTAGTAATGTTTTGTTAAATAATTCCTTGTCAAATCATGTTCTTAGACTGACTAAGAACACGATTCGACAAGGATTTATTTAACAAAACAGTATAAAGTGTACGTTTTTGACATCGGAATTATTGGTTAGTGCTCGGATACTTTTGCTGCCGACTGTATAAATTTGATGGGAACATGGATAACATTGCGGCCACGACAGATTTCACTTGCACCAGCCACCATCAGTGAACACGACGGTCTTTGGCCGGCTCAAGTATCGAATCCGCAATCTTCCAATTACGAGCCCGGAGCTCTACCTCTGTCAGAAGTGTAAGAAATCATAAAGCAGTAGTTATGCACATGTTTTTCCAATTTTAAATAATCCCTTCCGCGAAGGTTAAAAATTGTGGTAACGCGTACACGGACAACCCCTATGTTTGTATCCCAGACTGTCGTCAACTGCCCATTGCATAGATCTAGTGCGAATTAAAACCAATTCAACCTCAAACACTTTAAATATTTTAATTTTTATTTATTTATTCATTATTAATTTCAATCAAATATTCTAATAATAAAATGTGCAATCAAATATTATAATTCAGATTAATATTTTAATCGTCTACAAATTTATATAAAAGCACATGCCGAGTATAGTCAGCAGCAAAAGTGTCCAATTACTAGCAAAAATTCCTATATAAAAAAAGTACACTTAATCCTGTTTTGTTAAATAAATCCTTGTTGGCAGCTAAAGTATCCAAGTAATAATTACAGAACTTTGGATAAACACCATAAAATGCAATAAACTCGCAAGAACTGTTTCGGTTCGCGTTCACGCTGTGACTGCAGCACTCGTGCCTATTTTGTTCGCCTGACGAAGGGTCGTGTGTTGTTTCGACCGGAAGCAATTGTTGCGAATTTATTGAATTTTATGGTGCTTATCCAAAGTTCTGTAATTATTATTTTAAAACGCCAGTACTATGGTGATTTAATATTAAAAGTATCCGAGCACTAGCAAAAATCCCTATGTAAAAAAGTACACTTAATACAGTTTTGTTAAATAAATCCTTGTCGAATCCTGTTCTTAGTCAGTCTATGAACAAGATTCATCAAGGATTTATTTAACAAAACGATACTGAGTGTGCTTTTTTGTACATAGGAATTTTTGCTAGTGCTCGGGTACTTTTGCTGTCGACTGTACTCCACCAACCAAATTATACCTCTGGGGGTCAGCCATCCCCTCCGTGGAGGATCAAAATTGTGATGGCATATTTCCGGACCATCCTTACAGATGTGTCCCAGACCGTCGCCAATTACCCATATCACAGTACTAGTGCGGCGCTAAAACCAACCAACCAACCGAGTACTCCAACATTAAATTACTCCAGATTACATGTAAATTAAATCTGGAGTAGTGTAAAAGTAAATCTGAAATTGAAATTGCATTATTTTAAATATATGCAAAATACATAAAATAACTGAATATATTAGATCTAACACAAAACACAACGTCATTTTTTCTAAATAGAAACTTCTAGATTTCAGAAAATATGTTGAGTGTTGAGTAGGTTTTAACGTCGCATTATAGCTACGCAGTGGGAAATTGGAGATGGTTTCACTCAGGGATGTTCTGGAGACATATAATGTTAATTTTGATCCTCCGCGGAGGGGATAGCTTCCTTGCTTCATTAACCCCTAGAGCGATAGAAGATACTACCCTCCCATACTTAAATTACTTGGCATCATTGAAGGAAGGCTAATGCGATTTGGCAATGCTTTTTTCGTATTTGGTGTTAAAAACGTAAAGTTTAATAACACTGGTTTACAGTGGTTCGGTAACAACGGTCAAATTATTATTTTTATTATTAATTCCAATTTTTATTTAAATATCTGCAAGTAAAAATGTCCCTCCACGTCACAGCGTGGAGGATCAAAATTGTGATGGCATGTCTCCGGACCACCTCTATGGGTGTGTCCCAGACCGTCGCCAATTGCCCATCTGCGCAGCACTAGTGCGACGTAAAACCCAACCATCCAACCATCCATCTATCCCTCCACGTCACATTTTTCTGTTAGAGTATCAGAAAATGGCAATTTTTACGATTTTGACAGTATCACAGGTGGCAACCCTTCCTGCTGGCAACCCAGAGTCCTGACAACTCAAAGTCCCAGCAACCATGTTTGTTCCATTTTTTTGTTAAAGTATCAGAAAATGGCAAATTTCACTATTTTTTTTTATGATTTTTACAATACAGTCGACAGCAAAAGTATCCGAGCACTAGCCAGTAATTCTGATATCAAAAAAGTACATTTAATACCATTTTGTTAAATAAACCCTTGTCGAATCATCTCCTTAGACTGACTAAGAACATGACTCAACAAGGATTTATTTAACAAAGCAGTATTAAGAGTACTGTTTTTAGACAGGGATTATTGCTAGTGCTCAGGTAATTTTGCTGCCTACTATATCACACATCGTGCCGACTGTATCACACATCACCTTTCGTGCTATCAACCCTGCCTCCTGGCCATTCTCCCTGCTGGCGACCCCTGTTTGGACACCCTGTATTCGTACCTTATCTGTTTTTTTTTTTTTTTTTTTTTTTTTTTTCTGGTATTCTAGTTAACAGATATTCTTTGTTAAGTATGATTGTGCTGTTTTATAATTAAAGTTTCAGGTTCAAAATGGCAAATTTTCAGTGTAGAACTTGTAAAACCGTACCCGATAAGTTTTGCTGCATATGTGAACTATTCATATTAAAATCACAAGGTAGACATTTAACACAAGACGTAAAAAAGCCTATTTTTTGTATTTTGGTTTTAAAATAATAAATAATAACAATTCAATCATTTAGTGTATTTTCCATGTTTTTACGTTCTACTTAATCTACAATATGTATATTATCTCCATATTAATATGGTATTCCATGCTAAATTAATAATATTGATAGTAATAATGCATGTCTTCTAAAGACTTTTTTACATTGCTTCCAGTACAGTTTAAATAATCGTAACAAAAAAACGGTACCTGTTACGGATTTTTCACTATTATTTTTTAATTCTGCACTGCAGAATTAGTTGAAAATAGCTCATTTCATTTCTGTTACCCCAAAAAAATATTTTTTTTGTAGACTAGTGTAATTTTTTGCGGCTTTCCTGTTGTGATTCAGCATCTAATTTTTTTTTTTTTTACGAGTGAATTAAGTGAATTGTAATCTATTTTCTGTAATTTTTTCAAGAAAATCGGTGATTAGCACTTGAAAAAGTTCCCTTGTTAGACACTCTTTCAACTATGGCAGTATGACTTCTTCCACAATTTGTTTTTGAAATTTAATAATCACCTTTCTCAAGGCTTGTCGAACCTTTTCGCAAGTCTCGACATCGTAAGCCTTTCAAGGTTTCATGTTCTCTCAATGCATCGTTCTGATAAAAACAACTTGATCAGTAAGAATAAATATTTCTCTTCTAAAAGCATAGTGAAGAATTATTTTATTACATTGATTACTGATTTTTTTAAATGTTCCAAATTTACATAACGTCTTTTCTACACTCATGTCTAAAATTAAAGTCAAAACCTGCTTTCTCGTTTCCTTCTTTTGCGCATAAAGAATTCTGAAGAATTCTAAAGAAATTTTATGTTCATTCGCAAATGAACGAATGAGCATAAAAATTAGATGGTATGTTCTTTATCAAACCATTAAATTTTATTGAACTTTAACATAAGCAATCACTTTTAAACCGGTATTAATTCAAATTTTCTCAAAAGTAAGCTTTGGAAGAAATGAAAAAATTAATCGGTTTTAGAAAAGAAAACTAAATAAGAAACACTGTTAAAGATCTCCAAATGTTAAATTTAAATCGTATTTTTACATTCTGTATTCACTTTTCTTTTTCTTCCTAACGGACTTTTTGAAAAATTATAATTATTAATTTGTGTACTATAAACGCCACCAGAATAATAAAAATGTCAATGAATAATTCTATAAAAATACCTCCTCCAATTTTCATATTAGTTTGTGTATTTTTAAGAAAAATTTTTACAGAAGAAGAAGAAGGAAAAAGGAAGAAAAAGAAAAGTGAATACAGGAAGGAAAATAAAGTTCTAATTTATCATTTGAAGACCTGTTAATCTTCAACTGTCTGTCCTGCACCTTTAACACTACTTCACAAATAGTTTTCTTTTCTTTCTATGCTTTGAAAGCTTACTTTTGAGAGAAAAATTAAGTAATATCAGCCTATAAATAAAGAATTATTTTTTAAAGTATTTTTTTTTTTTTTTCGTGATTTATTTAAGAGAGGACAGAAGTAAAACATTTTTAAATTGATTAAAAAATAATCAGGCACTTAAGGGTTAACTTATTCTTTAGAGTATTCTCTATTCGGAATAATATTTATTTATTAACCTCTTAACTGTCCCTGGCGTGTATGTTCGTCTCGCTATGCCGATGCGTTAACTGCCCTAGACGTGTATAGACGGCTTACCGAAGTACGTTCCTTTGTGTTACGCTGCTATTCTGACGGCTTTGTAATGCAATTAAATGATCATGACAGTGTTTTCCAAGGATTTACTTATTTCAGAGACGATGGGGAATGGGAGGTATCGGAAAGGGAATGTTTCTGGAACAGTGAACGCATAACTACACGCGCCAATGTGAAAAATGTTGTCACTAGGAAGTGAATCTCGTAATTTTTCGTCGGCGGGTAAGGGGTTAAAGGGTATTAAAGCTTAAAATGAAACATTTTGGACTTCAGCAAGACTTGAGCGATGCTTCTTCTCTTGTAATATCTATGTCTACTAAGTCAGAATACACGGACAACAGTATATATAAGTACAAAACTTTGAATAAACATGATAGAATGAAGAATGCTTTTATGGTGTTTGTTCAAAGTTTTGTACTTATTACTTTTATCGGCAGTTCTGTAGTGCTTTTTTTTATAAACAGAATATATACCGAATAAATTACTTTAATTTTTTTTCTTTCTTCTTTTTTAAAAATGAATATCTTGAACTAAGAGAATTAATTTCTTATGCATTTAAGAAATTTGGTTTTTGTACGGAGGGATTTGTGCAATTTTTCATGTTATTTCACTAATTTTTTATTTATGAAAAAAAAAAAAAAGTTTGAGATTTCAAAAATAAAAAAAAAATCTTCGGAAAATTTTAAGATAATTTTAATATTTAAAAAAAAAATTAATGTTTGCTTATTAAACTTCCATTATTTTTTTTTTTTTTTAACTGATTAATTTTCTTTGAAAATAGCTGAATTTATTTGAAAGAAAATTGTTAGTTAAGGCATCTGGTTAGTCGTATTCAGAACGATTGTTTTGTCGTAAAACCCTGAAACTTTCCAGACTTTTAATGAAACAACAAGCAAACTCTGAAAGACATAGTGTCGCCGAGGATAGGCGCACAAATAATAAAACGGAGAGAATGAAAGTATTAGAACGTACAAATTGATGGATAACGGAGCTATGAAGAAAGAAATTTATCAACGGTATATCTCTTACAGCAAATTTTAATTCCAGATCAAGATTCGATAATGGATAATTTCATTACCAACAGAGTAGAAAATTCCCATCGCAAATAACATTTTGACATTTAAATAGAACCATTGAGATCTGGGTTACATTAGTTTTTACGAGATCTATGAAAATAATTATTTTAAATATATGTTTACTATTATTGTAGTTTGTGTTTTGGCTTTTTGTCATTTTAAGCATTATATTACATTTCATTTATTATAAGTACATAAAATTTTAGAAAATGCATTCTAAAGAATAGCAGTTAAGAAGAAATTGTTTATTAGGTACAAAAGAGTTAAGAATTATTTATTAAGTACAGAAGCTTAAATACAAAAAGGACAACACTTTCTAAAATAAAGAAATCTTCTTCAGCATAATGGACAATCACTACTAAAGATTTTTAAAATATTGTTTTACCTGGAAAAAATATATATATATATATATATATATATATATATATATATATATATATATATTCTGCACAAAATGCTTTTATACACGGTAGCCTTGTTGGAAAAGCACCGAGCTCATAAATAGAAGATTATTGGTTCAATACTCGAGCCGTATAAAAACTCGTGTACATTAATGGTACAGTCGGCAACAAAAGTGTCCGAACACTAGCAAAAATTCCTATGTAAAAAAAGTACACTTCGGTTTTGTTGAATAAATCCTTATTGAATCATGTTCTTAGACTGAATAAGAACAGGATTCGACAAGGATTTATCTAACAAAATAGTTTTAAGTGTACTTTTTTTTTATATAGGAATTTTTGCTAGTGTTCGGACACTTTTGTTACCGACTGTACTAGTAGAGTACGAATTCCCTATACTGGCTATGGAGAAAACCTCCCGGAACATCACTGCGGTTTTTGCGCCTTCTCTTAGCGATAATCGCTTTCTTGGCAACTGGTTCTTGGGATTTTGCATGTTTTAAATGGTTTGTTCCTCTTACCACCAAAACTCCAAAGAAAAGTCAAACAGAACAACTTTGAATCAATCACAAGGATTAGATTACTTGCTTTCCATTTCTGCTAGTGTAGGTTTTGGTTTCTGTTTAATTTACACCCAATCGAAAGATAAAACAGCAATAACAAAAGTGGAGGAAACTTCCCTTGGTAGAAAAGAAATGTCGGTTTGACGGTAGAAAAGTCAGTTTAGCGAATGAATTGGTTGAATGGTGGGGATGTGATGATGGGAAGCAAAAAGGTCACTAGTCTGGAGATTACTTTAATATCCAGTCGATGGTTGTACCCATAGTATGCATGTACAGTCAGTAACAAAAGTGTCCGAACACTAGAAAAAATTCCTATGTAAAAAAAGTACACTGCATACGGTTTTGTTAAATAAATCCTTGTTGAATCCTGTTCTTTGTCAGTGTAAGAACATGATTCGATAAGGATTTATTTAAGAAAACCGTATGAAGTATACTTTATTTACATAGGAATTTTTGCTAGTGTTCGGACACTTTTGTTACCGACTGTATGTTTGCATTCCCCCATGGAATGCAAAATAAACATGAGAATGTTCCAGTTTTCTGTGCTGTTGTCACGTGTGTTGAGTTTTATGACGTCACATAAATAAAGTCCATTCCTGACAGTCGCCAATAGCCGACTGCGTAGCTCTAAAGCAATGTTAAATATACTCAACTAAATTCAAGTCTTCGTTTTTCAAGTTTCAGTCCTAGAGTACGCTGACCAGATGTCCTCCTTTTCAGAGGGAAGTCCGTTTTTGTAAGCCGTATTTCTAAGTTATTTAAAAAATTTTACAGAAAATTATTCATCATATCTAATAGCATTTTGATACCCATTTACAAAGAATATAAAATTACATTCCTAATTAAGGAATTGTAATAATTAATAACAGCGGCGGCTCGTGAACCGATAATAGGTTCACGAGCTGATAGGTAAGAGCTGAAAAATAACATTTAAGTAGTTTTACAGTCGGCAGCAAAAGTATCCGAACACTAGCAAAAATTCCTATGTAAAAAATGTACTCTTAATGCTGTTTTTTTTTAAATAAATCCTTGTCGAATCATGTTCTTAGTCAGTCTAAGAACATGATTCGACAAGGATTTATTTAACGAAACAATATTAAGAGTACTTTTTTTATATAGGAATTTTTGCTAGTGCTCGGATACTTTTGCTGTCGACTGTAATGCATAATTTTTATTAAGCGTAGTTTTAACAAAAATTAACGGAAAATACTCACTTTATTTAAATGTAAATTTATATTCTATGGGTTACATACAAACGGAACGCTTGCAATTTCGATGACGTAAATTTTGCAAATTTTTTGGAAATACAGTCGGCAGCAAAAGTAACAGAGCACTAGCGAAAATTCCTATGTAAAAAAAGTACACTTAATGCAGATTTGTTAAATGAATCCTTGTCGAATCCTGTTCTTGTTCAGCCTAAGAACATGATTCGACAAGGATTTATTTAACAAAACAGTGTTAAGAGTGCTTTTTTCATACAGGAAGTTTTGCTGATGCTCAGATACTTTTGCTGCGGACTGCTGTCATACATTTGGAACGCCAGCAAACGGCTTTGCAACTAGAAGTGTTTCATTTGTATGTACCCCTATAAATGAAATACATTGTAAAATATTAGGTAAAGTGCCTCTTCACCTATTCGCGGTCCACGAGCGACCGCTGATTATTAACGCTTTTAATTTATAAAGATTCTTAATCTGGTCACCCTATCCTAGAGAGATTCGACGAAACATTTTATTCCAGTCGGAAAAATTGAGAACAGGTAACGTCGCCCTAGAGCTGCGTATTGTGCAATTGGCGATGATCTCGGTTTCAAACCTAGGCATGATTCGGAGACATGCCATCCCAATTTTGATCCTTCGCGTATGGGATTCTTTCAGCTTCGGTAAATCCAAGAAATATTAATTTTACGGAACATGGAAGACATTGCACTCACCTCGGATTTTACGTACACCGACCACCATTAAGGTGCACAACGATCTTCCGCCATCTGGAGTATTGATCTGGCAGTTGTCCGATTACCAGTTGACACTTTTCTAACTCGACTTCCGCGGAAAAAAATATTTAGCACGTGTATAAGATGTGTCTATCAAATATTGTTTAGCTTTTTTCGTGAGTTTTCTGTTCATACTGTTCATACTCCATGATTTCAACTGCGCAAACGGTATGACAGAGGAAAAGAGCTTAATGAAATGATTATTATTGAATTCATAAGTTCTTATGCAATCAATGAATATATTTCAATAAATATTTTCATGGGTGCATTTCATATGGTACAGTCGGTAACAAAAGCGTCCGAACACTAGCAAAAATTCCTAAGTAAAAAAATTACACTTCATACGGTTTTGTTAAATAAATCCTTGTCGAATCCTGTTCTTAGTCAGTGTAAGAACATGATTCGCTAAGGATTTATTTAATAAAACCGTATGAAGTGTAATTTATTTACTTAGGAATTTTTGCTAGTGTTCGGACACTTTTGTTACCGACTGTATAACTTGAGAAGATTTTATACAAAACTATTATTATTTGAAAAAGTAAACTCACTAAAGTTAAACTTTCCGATCTGAAAATAAAAAGAGAAGCAATTTTTGTGATTATGGTTATTGGTAATTATGTTCTTCGAGACGTGTGATCGTATTTAATCCTTTATCCTATCTTTTTCTACTAATGGGATATTTAAATACTGATGAAAGTGAGAGTGGTTTAAAGAAAGAAAGTCATTTAACTTATTAGATAAAATTAATTTGGATTTTTTAACTTTCTAACACCATGGTAAATATGTATATAATTTATAGCTCGTCACTTGTCTCGATTTTGTGCATTACCACTTTATTTGCTTCATTATCGGCTACTTTATTTATTCGCCTGATGATGGATCGTGACCGACCGGAAACAATTGCTGAGAATTTTTTGGAATTTATAATATATACACAAAAATATTTTTACTTATCATTTTTCAACACCAGTCCTTCCGCGAATTTTTTACTTATGCACAAGGAACTTCATCAGTTTTTAAATAGGTTGGTTGGTTGGGTTTTACGTCGCAATACTGCTTCGCAGATGGGCAATTGGCGACGTTTTTAAATAGGTAAGTCATGGTAAGGTAATTTAGCACGTCTGATATTTGTACTCTAGCTCGTTTCCCCCACTTTTTATTTTTATTTTTATTTATTTTTCTTTATTTTTCTGTTCTTTTTTTTTTTCCCTCGTTTGTTTGTTTATTTAATTTTAAGAACTACATTTATGACCTCCCACTTTGTGCTATTCTAAGATAGACATTCCATGATTTATTTTTTTTTTAACCATCCACCAAAACAGAGCGGTGTTATAAGTTTAACGCCTTTGTCTATCTCTCTACCTGTGCATGTGTGTGCCTGTCTGTCTGTGGCACAGTAGCTCCTAAAAAATAGATCGATTCTAATGCCCTTTTTTTACAACGCTTATTTAACCAGGATTGTTCTTAGCTTGGAGAAAATCTGTTTGATAGATTTTTTTTAGAAATAATTAAAGTTTATTTTTTCAGGCTACTTTGCATTGATATTTTAAAATTTGCGAGCTAGCACACTTATAACTTCCAAATCATGTTAAATCATGAGTCACGTGTTTATTATTATTATTATTATTGTTGTTGTTGTTGCTTTTGTTGTTATTGCAGTACTAAAGTGCCTTTTTTAAAATCCGCGAATTTTAAATAGTCTTCGACAAAAATTAAAATTTGACTGTAAATAGTGATTATGAGTTCACACTCCAAAAGTGTTCGGTTGAAAATGAGAGTTTATAGGGTTTTTTTTCCTTTTCGTTTAAGACACTTTGCATTGATATTTTAAATTTTGCAAGCTACCAATTTTATATTTTTAAACCCACGTTAGATAAAAAGTCATGTGTATTTTTTTTCTTTTTCTTTTTCTTTTTTTTCCTGTTTTGTTATTTTGAGTATAAGAAAACTTTTTTAAAAAATCGCGAGTTTTTAACTGATTTTCATAAAAAACAAAAAAATGACCAAAATAGTGAACATGATTTCACAGTCTAAAAATCGCTAAATTCAGTTAAAAATAAAAATTTAAGTAGAAATACATCTTTTAAAATTAGAAGCTTTTTATTGTGTAGCCCTAAAAAGCATAAAATAAAAATTTATTGTAGCAATGACATTCTATAATGAAATGAAAGTTTCAACACTAAGAAAATTTTAGAGAAAAATATAGATATTTCACTTTTGCAATAGATGAAAATTTTTAAATTTTCAAAATATTTTAAAAAGCATTCGAGACCAATATTCTTAGTTGTTAGTTTTTTGTATATTATTCATTAAGCCATAAATTTCAAAAGTCTCGAAAGCTTTTTAAAATATTTTGAATATTTAAAAATTTTCAAATCTTACAAAAGTTAAATATCTACGGTTTTCTCTAAAATTTTCTTGTCGAGTCTAAAGGATTAAGGAGTCTAAAGTCTAAATGTCTAAAGGATTTATTTAACAAAAGAGTATTAAGTGTACTTTTTTTAGACAGGGATTATTTATTGCTAGTGCTCGGATACTTTTGCTGCCGAGTGTACGATCCGACTTGTGACCCACGATAGCTGCGATTGTTACAATAGTATGCCTCCCTCAGTCTTAAAACTTTCATTTCATTATACAATGTCTTTGCCACAATAAATTTTTATTTTATGCTTTTTAAGGCTTCTCAATAAAAAGCTCCTAATTATTATTATTATTATTTTTTTTTTTTACTTAAATTTTTATTTTGTGCTTTTTAGTGATAAAATAATCTGATCACACGACTTTCTCTTACCCTGAAATTTAATACTATAAATACAGGTTGGAGATTAAGGGGTAAGATAACGAGTACTGTTATGTAAACCTACGTTAAAACAATTCAAATTAGGCTTCGGAAGAGTTTTATATGATGATTAGTTCTGTGTGCGGGGGGCTACCGCTCCCCTCAACCCCCCGTTTCATTACTGCACCTACATTTATATAGAATTTAAATCTGTTATTAAAGTTAAAAGTTCACTTAAAATTATTCAGACAACTTTCACACGCAACATTCCTTTAAAGTTATGAATCTTGATCAAACTTTTCTAGCAACAAACTTATATTAACTTCAAAATACAACATTTGGATCTCCTAAAATTATTCGTTTTTAAGTTACTCTAAGAGATACAGACAAAGATCAAACATTAAAAAACTTGACTTCAGTAATCAAGAAGCCTCAAAACGTGTAAATATACAAAAAACAAGTGAGGAATATTTAGCTTTAAAACATACATTATTTACCATATGCCTATGAAGAATTCATTTCAATTCCTGAGCAGCTTTCCTGGACATGGTAAAATATTATAGTAAACCACTTCCACTTACGAAAAAAAAAAAAAAAAAAGAACGTTATCGCTTAAATGTTTGCAGCCCTGAATATCTTTTGTAAATTACGTGCAGACAATGTGGTGCACCTAAATATAATCCTATAGTAATAGTACATGACACAACCTGAATTACACTTCCACCAATTTTTAACTGTTCTCGCACTATTATCTAGTTCTTTTGTGTAACTCTATAAACGAACAGTGGATGATTTCCCTACCCTATTCTACGTGAAACATGTTTTTACGCATATTAAAAAATATATTTGTTTATTTCATTTGGTTTAGTGCAGTCTATAGGTGTTAAACTCTACTTATCTGCAATTTCCCCTATAGACGTAATGTATTTGAATTCTCTTAGGTGTCCCTGTACACGAACAATTAGCTTCATCTCAAAGAAAAGTTTAGTGTAGCATCCCTATATGATACACTATTAGAATACCACGTTTGAACTTTCTGCTATATATATATATATATATATATATTTAGATATGCTGATAACAGACAGACACACACACACAAACCAACCGCTAAAAGTATGATTTTTTGATTCAGGGAACCTTAAAACGTGTAGATATAACAAAAACTCAGTTTCGTAAATTTGACCTAAATACAATACTTTCTCTACCTTATTGGTAAGAGAAAGTAAAAAGCTTCTTAAAAAACTAATCAAAATTTCTTAGGATATAATATAGACAACTAAAAATTTTCTTTTATTATCTGACATCTTTTCTTTTAATTATCTGGAAACAAAAAAATAATAGCACATCGCCCTTCGAGGATCGAACCCACGACCATCGCGGTATCAGCAAGACGTTCTAACCAAAAGTCAAAGAAAAGTCAAGGAAGTCATGGAACATGCTACAAAATTCCAACAAATACAAAAAAAAAAAAAAAAAAAAAAAAAAAAAAAACTATTGTTCTTGAATGATTTTTTAAATATTTTGAATACTTAAAAATTTTCATCTCTCACAAATTGAAATATCTATATTTTTCATTAAAATTTTCTTATTGTTGAAACTTTTATTTTTGTCCCTGTATATCTAGAAATTGTGACGTGATAGCGAAATTTCGATTTTTCCACTGAATATAGCACGCCAATATTAGTTAAGCACACACATTTGTCAACCCCATGAGGAAAAAGAGAAAGAAAGAAATTTTTTGAGTAGTGTTACTTTTTGTGGTGGACGCCAGAATTCAGCCAGGTAGATGTCAGGATTTTGAATGAACAAATATATTTAAAATCACAAAAACAAAAAAGTATAATGATTATAGAAGGTTTGTCTATTAAAATTTTATGTCATAATCAGAACGTGAATTATTATTATTATTATTTTTTTTTTTAAATATAGAATACCATTAATCATCGGCCTTAAAAAAGACAAAGAAACTTTAAATGAAAATACTTACAGATTTACAAGTGCAACGAACACAATGACTGTCAGAGAAAGTACGTAAATGTCGATACCATGTTTGATTGGCGTCATATTCCACATCACCTACAGCACATTGTAGCCTGGACCCGAAAGGGTCGTGAGAAGGAGGAGGAGCTCCAAATGAAGCTAATAGAATATAAAAAGTTTTGAGTTATTTTTAAAAAAATCACTGCTGAATTTTTTTATATTTATATAAAAAATTAAGTATTGCTATTTAATGATAACCTCTACAATAGGTATTACACACATATGTGGTGGAATTAATTTTAGCAGGAACGAAAAGTGACCACACCAGGATTCGAGCCTGGATCCTTTGCCAGCACTCTTTTAACAGTTTGATGCTTTGGAATTTTTGAGTTAGAGCACTACATCTTTGAGTTACATACACTAGGAACTTAGGTCTGGGAAAATGCAGTTCATGCCTAGTTTTCTAAGAGGTCTTAACCCGTATTCATGTGAAGAAAGCCACAAAAATTTACGAGGCTTTGTGGATGACCGCGACATGGGTTTGATACCAAGACCTTTTGTCTTCCAACTTCAATAGCAGAATCTCTCTGCCACTTGTGGGGTTTCTCAATTAACTTAAGTGTCCTATTAACGGAATCTAATCATCTCTATTTACAATACTAAATCCGGATATGAAAGATGGAATTCTTCATTTGTTCTGCAAATAGACACACAGTCTTACGGGTGAAATTAATTTAATTTTATTTCAATTCATTATTGCTGGATGGCAATGAATAACTTTAAATTCATCCATATTTATCATACTCATTTTTATGAAAAGAATGAATAAAATAAAATAAATTTCACACGAAAAAGGGAGTCTTTTTTCACAGAACAGATGAAAAATTTCATTTTTCATAGGAGCCACCCAAGGGGAAAAAAGATATGATTAGAGATATACGATTCAAACTGTGAAACATCCTCCAAGCCAAATGATATGGGGTGCAATGTCTGTGTCCGGTACTGCTAGTCTGTATTTTGTGCCACCTAAAACCACTATGAACGGAAAGTGGTACCTTAATTTGTTACATGAGAAGTTGAAGCTTCACATGCGTGTTCATAAATGTTAAGTTTTCATGCATGATGGGGCTGTATGTCACAGGGCGAAGATTGTCAAGAAATATCTGAGGGCACAGAAAATCAAAGTGCTTGACTGGAGAGGTAACAGACCAGATTTGAATCCAATAGAGAATCTGTGGTGTATTGTGAAAAATAAAGTCACCGAAAATCAACCATCTACTGCTATGGCACTTGTTGAAGCAATAAAGCATGTCTTGTGCATAGACATTTCTAAAGCTTACTGATATTCTCTTATTTATAGCATATCTAATAGGATTCCACTATTAAAAACAAAGGAGATCCTACAAAATACTGACTTTAGCCCTTTAACGCGCGCTGTCCTCGCTGCGAGGACGCAAAATTTAAGATCCAGCTGCAAAAATTCATCCCGGAATTTTTTTAGCAAAAATTTACGTTTATAACATCTCAGAAAAGGGCGGTCTTTAAACCTTAAAATTTAAAATTCCTTTTAGTTTAATTTAGTAAATGAATTCCGGTGGCAGCATAATTTAAATGATCCGAATTGTCTTGCGCCGCAAAGGGTTAGTTACAGTAAATAACCATGTACAGTCTATTTTGTTCTTTTATATGCAAAATATGTTGTTATTTTTGCGGAATTCCATTAAATCTGATTTTTCTATGGGTGGTCTTAAACTTTTGCAAATGACTGTAATTACATCACATTAAAATTAGATTTTAATTGTGCACGTCTCTTTTCTGCTGTATATAATTTTCCAGACAGTCAACAATCACAGAATAATTTACTTTGGTAATACTGATATTCTATTATTGTGCCTTTTTGCAATTTTTGGTATTTCTTTATTAAGTTCGTTTTCTCCAGAACGCTTTTTTTGTATTATCTTTAATATTCACACACTCTTGTTCAATATTCTTAGTGTTAATCTTGTTTGGAGGTTAGAGTTGGTGTGTAAATTAAGGCCGTTTGTCTGTACATGAGACTTAGATTTGGATGGAGTGTCTTCCGTGGGCGGATATAACGCATACAACATCCTCATTAATATTTCGCAGTGTTACTAGTCCCGCCCTTTTCCTCACACCAGTAAATTTGTAGAGTAATATTCTTCAAATGCAATTACGATCAAATAAGACGAAAAGTACTCTAAAATAATACTGATGTAAAAAAGAAGGCGTGGCCAATGGTTACTAGGGAATATTAATTAGGATGTTGGCAAGTATGTATAACGCATCTTCTCCAATGACATTCTGATAAATCCTAGATATATCCTGTCGTCCCCGGAACGTCCTGGGAAAAAGATGTGCTGTATGATGGGGTCTATTTAAGGCGTCCTAGCCTGTATTCATATGAGTTTCGGAAAATTCCGTCTTGTTTTGGGAGTTTCGTATTTAGTTTATAGAAATAAATATATTTGTATTTTTCAACCATTGTGAAGTAAAAGTAAATAAAAATTTTAAAATTCCTTAGAATTGCAATATTATCGATAAAATACATACTATATGTCTTTAAAATAAACGCAGACTTACAAAATAATGATACTACAGCGATTTTTATTAAAGTCTCAAAGAACATATTATCTTTCAAATAAAATCTCTTTTATCCTCTAAAATTAATATTTAATTTTATTTTAAGAAAAGAGAAATGATTTATATTGCAATTTAATTTAAAAACTAAAGATTATGTAAACTTTTACAGCCTATTAAACTCTATTTTGTTTAATAGTGTTTAAATTTTTTTATCAAGTAACAACAATGATTATATGCTGTATGCTAACATTTCTTTTTTTTAATATAATATATTAAGTATGATTGAGAATGCTGAAATATATTTTTTGCATTTTTTGCATTTTTCGTAATTTTTTTTCATTCTTTAAGAAAAAATGTGTACATTTAGGGAAAAATAAATGTATAAATATATTAACCGAAAGTTGACTAAATACATAAACTTTGCTTTAGAAGTATTATTAACCCGTTAGTGGTCTCTATAGACAGCGCCACCTATTACAGATTGCTCACTTTTTATTTAACTCGCACCAATAATTTTAAAAAGTGATGTGATCAACGTTTCTTAGATTTTCTTCGCGTTTTATATATATCAAATGCCACTTCTAAAAATTTTTGGTTGCTATTGAATAAAAAAATCAGGCAAAACTGAAGGATGGGCGGCAAATCGACCAAATAGCGACTACTAACGGGTTAATTGATTAATAATGCAATTATTAAAAGTTTGTAGATGGAAGTACAAAGGATAAGACAAAATTCCCTGACACATTTTAAATCTTAGTATAAAATGAAGTAAGAGGCGTATGAGAGTTCGGTTTGCACTACCATGTTTCTTAAGGTATAAAGTTTTGTTTGAGAAAATAAGAAATTTAGTTCCAAAATTTTCCTTCAAATGGTGCTATTTGTCCTTTCACCAGGAGAGGTTGTAAATTCATGTAAAAATATTTGAAAAATTAGCCTGTAATTTTGATATGTTTACCTGGATTCAAAAATATCTCTTGATTTTCTCTTATGGGACTATACAAAGGGAAAAATGTATGCTTCACTCGTAGTTAACATTAAAGTACTGAAAATGTGAATAACGCATGTAATAGAGTATCGTATACAATCAAGTCTAGCAAACACGTGGATTGAATTTGATTACTGTTTGGATGTGTTTATACTGATGTATTGTAGTGAATTTCACAAAATAAATGTTCTTCAATTGCTTGCTTTGTTCTTTTTATGTCTTTTGTTATTGTTGTTAAGGTACAGCGCCATCTACGAGCAAAATTTGAATACTATTATTATTATTATTATTATTATTTGCTTAAACAAAACATTTTAGTGTAACAAGCGTACTAGTGCAAACTGCTTTGCCGTGTGTTGTTTACTTGATTTTGTATTGAACTTTAAACTGTGTGAGAGATTTCTCGCACCTTTTATACACAGCCTTTATTAGAATAAGCATATCCGAAACCTATTATAACTTAGAAACATGTGAGTTTACATATATATACATATAAACCAGTTACCATCTGCAGATAAAGAAAAAAATTCAATGTATAAATTTGATTTCTCGAGAGGATTTTTGTCTAAACCAAACTGATTTTTAATAAAAGGGTTAATTGTTAACATTTCTGTTAGATTACTAGTGTAATGAATCATGTTTCATTACTATGCATAAATTGATGTTTGGCTGTTACTCATTTTAGCAAAAATGTTCCTATGTTCCATCTGTAGTTATAAATGGTCCAAATCAAATTAATTTCTTCACAAAAAAAAAAAAAAAAAGGAAATAGAATAAAGTAAAAAATAAAAATATGTAACTTTCTATTTATTTTAACTTTTTCTCTTTTTTTCTTCTTTCCTTCCTTCCTTCCTTTCTTTCTTTCTTTTTTTTTTTTTTTTTCTTTTTAATGTATTATGAAGAAATTTATCATGAGTCTGCTTTTAGGAAAATTCATATGGTATTGTTTCAGGTATTCTGATGATGTCCATGAGTCTTTCTGAGGTAAATAAGGATACATTTGACAAAAATAAACGTTAAAACGTTTATTGCATCTTTCTAATATTTATAAAAGCATTTTTGTTCAAATTTAAGAATTCTTTTTCATAATAAGGTCATAATTACCAAAACATTATGGTTCAAATTTGACGTATTTTTCATAACAAATTTATAAAGGTTTTATTTGTGTTAAGTGGGCTAATTCAAATGACTTGAAAGACAAGAACTTGAATTTTTTATTGAAAAATATATATAATAAAAAGTATATATATATATTATAATGTATATAATAAATAAATAATTATATAATAATTAGGCGTCCTTTACGACAACAAATGTCTGTAAACTGGAATAATAAAACAAGGCAACGCTGTTATAAAATATTATAGCCTGAAAATTTTTGAAATTGGAATTATAACCTGTATTCGAATTATGTATTTATATTTTATTTGTTGTGTACTGTACATATGTTTCTACACTGCATATCAGTTTCGTGTTGGACTAATTTGTATTAATTTTCTAAATATTCAAATGATATGTGAATGAAAGCATGAAAGCTTTTATAGAATATTTTAGAACATAGAACTGTTGAATAATTTTTTTCGCTGAACATAGATTTAACGAAGATATTATATGAAAGATATATTGGCTCCTCTACAGAATTTGTAATGAGTGGATGCATAAATAATGGTAATTTTTATGAAAAAAGCGTGACATAGTGCTATAACATAGCGTCCATTTTTAGTTCTTTGTCTTAGTACAATTTTCTTTGATGTTACTAGAGAAATTGAAATTATTTTCAGTCAAGCTATCATTATTTTAAAGTGTAAAAGAAAAAATATATACATTTTGCATAGTTTTTTTTTTTTTTTTTTTTTTTTTTTTTTTTTAGAATGGAAATTTTTTTTAATTTTTCTAATTCGTTTTAAGTTACACAAAGGCATTTTTCTGTATACTATCAATAAAATGATTCAATAACATTGTTCTTAAGTACAGTCGGTAACAAAAGTCTCCGAACACTAGCAAAAATTGCTATGTAAAAAAAGTACACTTAATACAGTTTTATTAAATAAATCCTTCACGAATCCTGTTCTTAGTCAGTCTAAAAACAGGATTCGACAAGGATTTATTAAACAAAACAGTATTAAGTGTACCTTTTTTATATCGGAATTTTTGCTAGTGTTCGGAGACTTTTGTTACCGACTATAACGTGTATGCCATTTTTCTTTATTTCAGAAATTACAAAAGAGGTATATTTTAATGAATTTTAGAAAAATCTAACGAAATATTAATAAAGGGAGAACGGGAATTATAATGATTAAAAGAAGAAAAAAAAGAAAGAAAAAGTCTTGTTTTATTTAGATTTAGAAAAAAAAAAAAAAAAAAAAAAAAAAAAAAAATCTAAAATACGAATAAAAAATATGATAAAATATTATAGCGACAATATTTTTGAACTCTATGCATGCTTTCCAAATTAAAACATATTATGAAATATAACATAATAACAGTTATTTATGTTTGTATTTTTTTTCTAAATATGCTGGTGTAAATACATAGTTGGGTTCCTTTAGAAAAATCTTGGATTTAAAGAGAACACAAAGTTTTAACGGTGTTGGTGTAGGAAATAAAATCGATTTGTCTACATTTGGATTTAATCCTGAGGTGAGATATCCTCTATGGGTCTTTCTAAGGAATTCTAGCCCGTACTCACTTGAGTTTCGGAGAAAACTATGAAAAACTTCCAACTACTCGACCGACGAACACGGCCTGATATCAAACCCGGTACTTCCCATCTGCGAGCTTCGTGAGCAGACCTTCTCGGCAACAAGTGGAGCATAGAGGCTTAAGAGAAATCTAAAAAATTTTAATTAAACTGACATTTATAACACCTTTTCAAGCAAAAATGTTTAATGATCGATATAATATAAAATATTTTGTGAAAGTATTTATCAATTTTGTAAAGCTTGAATTAAGTAGAACAAAAGTTTTAGGAAGTAAAATATTTTTCATACATTGAATTACTACATTAAAAGAAAAGAAACGCCTGTGAGGTGACTTCGACTACAAATAAATCAAAAGAAAAAATTTTGATGTGGACACCACATGATTTCCATAAATAACCATAGGAATATTCATATTGTTATGAAAACATTGGCATTTTTTATGAGGCAACCGATTCTTAAATAAACTGGCATGTTCCAGTCCACGAACATTCCTTAAAATGAAAACAAAACGAGACGAAAAACTGATACTCCAACCAAAAAAGTCACCGTAATACATACCGCCGAGACAAATATAGTAGATTTTTGAGGAATAGTACACCATGGCTTATTACAGAATCTCTCATTGACAAATGTACAGCTTAGAGTTCAATGAAAATCATTCGAGTATAGATGGCCCAGTTTTGTTCTCGTAGGCAAAAATTATTAGCGAGAAACGATACATTTCACCAAAACAACTAAGTTAAATAATTCAGTTAAAATTGAGAAAGTGTTTCCAGCTATCTTGAAACAATATTTGCCGTGATATTTTATCGCTAATCTCGCCAAGCCACCAAGTTTGTAGTCAGAGTAATTTTTGGTCTTGACATCGAATTTGGTGATTTGGCGACCAAATTTGGAAAAAAATTGTAATTTAGATTTGCCAAAGTTTGGAAGCTCTAACTCCAATATAAACAGATTTCTGGAGTTTTCCGGAAAAGTTCATTGGTTTACAGCGCCGAACTAAATTCCTCGAAAGTTATGTAAATGACTCACAAGAACTAAAAAAAATAAATAAATAAATAAAAAAAAAAGTGGTTGTTGATGACTGTAGACTAGAACTTGCCTATATCTTTATATCTTTATGTGCTAATTTCTATACGTAGTAAAAGTGGAAACAGATGAAAGCTTTTGCATTTCCACGAAAGTGGGCATTCGCTTAACCTCAAATTAGGCATTCATATGTGACGATAAGCGGCAGTACGGGAATCACAAAATTTGGAAACTCTAATCTTAATAGGAGTCTAGTTTTGGAAATTTTGTAATGATGTATTAGTTTCTCACGCAGAACTGCCTTGAAAATTCCATAAACCACTGACAATACTCGGAATAGTACACCATGGCTTATTACAGAATCTCTCATTGACAAATACACAGCTTAGAGTTCAATGAAAATCATTCGAGTATAGATGGCCCAGTTTTGTTCTCGTAGGCAAAAATTATTAGCGAGAAACGATAAATTTCACCAAAACAACTAAGTTAAATAATTCAGTTAAAATTGAGAAAGTGTTTCCAGCTATCTTGAAACAATATTTGCCGTGATATTTTATCGCTAATTTCGCCAAGCCGCCAAGTTAGTAGTCAGAGTAAATTTTTGGTCTTGACATCGAATTTGGTGATTTGGCGACCAAATTTGGAAAAAAACTGTAATTTAGATTTGCCAAAGTTTGGAAGCTCTAACTCCAATATAAACAGATTTCTGGAGTTTTCCGGAAAGTTCATTGGTTTACAGCGCAGAACTAAATTCCTCGAAAGTTATGTAAATGACTCACAAGAACTAAAAAAAAAAAAAAAAAGGTGGTTGTTGATGACTGTAGACTAGAACTTGCCTATATCTTTATATCTTTATGTGCTAATTTCTATACGTAGTAAAAGTGGAAACAGATGAAAGCTTTTGCATTTCCACGAAAGTGGACATTCGCTTAACCTCAAATTAGGCATTCATATGTGACAATATGTGGCAGTACAGGAATCACAAAATTTGGAAACTCTAATCTTAATAGGAGTCTAGTTTTGGAAATTTTGTAATGATGCATTAGTTTCTCACGCAGAACTGCCTTGAAAATTCCATAAACCACTGACAATACTCTCGATGAATTCAAATTCGATTCAAACTTCGACATATTCGGTTGTTCCTGATTTAGCGAAATGCATGCTATGTAGTGTATTTAACAATGTTTATTTGAATTCTGTAGTAAAAATGACTATTTCATTAGATTTTTCAAGAATATTAATTAATTACTGGGTTTTTTTTGATGAACAAAAAAGAGATTTATTACTGAGAAAAAATTATGTAACTGATATCTAGAATCTAAATTGTGGCTCTAGAAAAAATAGTTCCATGTCATCCTTATAAATTCTAGTCCCCTTCGAAAGCGAGTTCTAGAAACCCCTATTAGAACTCTAGAGCGATTGACTATATTCTCGAGGGCAAAGTTATTTAAAAATCTCTGCAAATAAATGAGACTACAAGAGGAGAGAGACTACTATATACTTCCTTATACTTTGTATAAGGAAGTAAAAATGATATTTATTAAATTAAATTTGAATATTGTATTATAAATTTACTCTTTTAGATGTCTTTTGCAGTATTTTATTATTATTATTATTATTATTGTTATTCATTTTAGTGTTTCAGTATTGTGTAATTACGAATTTGAAATTAAATATTTTGTAATTTATAAAATTACGCTCATACAGTAATAATTTTTTATAAGAGCTCCCAAAGTTAAATAATAGAAAATATATATATATATCGGTTAAAACATGCAAAACTTTTGACCCAAAAATATTAGCCTTACTATCAGTGAACAAATTTATGTCTTAAGTTTTTTTTTTTTTTTTTTTTTACTTGAATAAACAATTTCATTTTCGTAAGGTTTCGGGTAAAAGAATTTAACTTTTGGACAGTCAAAATTTTTTTGGTGAATTTTGTATTTATTTAAAGATAATTTTGTTAATTTTACACACACACACACACACACACACACACACACACACACACACACACACACACACACACACACACATATATATATATATATATATATATATTAAATTTTAATAATATTGAATTTTTATATATTTCAAATACTATACACAAAAATATGTACATTTATTTATTTATTTATTTATTTTTTATTGTTATTACATATATTAGTAGTAATAATTTTGAAATATACATACCTAGTACGCCTAGAAGAAGAAGGAGGAAAACTTGTGGAATATGAGTGAAATTTTGTGGAGATACAACTGGATATTGTCCATGACTTTGAAAGACTGAAACAGTACATAAACCATTTATACATATGTGGAAAGGGTTATACAAAACTTCTATAAATATTATTTATTAAAACTACTTAAAAAAAAAAAAACTTAATAAATGTCAATGTATTATAATTTGTAAGGGTGTACGACAGATTTCCTTAGTTGCGAATAAATGGATATTTATACTTTAAAGTTATTTTAACAAATGTATAATTAATGCTATACTGTGTTATACAAGGAACCGGCAGATTGATATTATTTAATTTTTTCAATGGATAATTTAGAGTACAGATTTAAGGCTTCTCAAAAATAGTCACATATTTGATGAAGGAGAATTCTCTGAATGCGAAACTTGTGGCCAAAGATATTTATAAGATGTATGGAATATAATTATCCATAATGTTTGTCTAAGAAAATAAAGATTAGAACTTTCTGTATTACGAGAATCTTGAAAGAATAAATAAATCAAATTAAACAAATCGATATATTTAACTTTTTGCAGTATAAGGTCATCTCTGGCGTGGACAAAACTATTTTTCTATAAAACTCTTAAGTAATCTCTGGTGTGACAAAACTATTTTTCCCAAAAATTCTTAAGTTGAAAAATTCTACTTGAAACAGTTAATAAAATAAATTAGTGGGAGGCAGTTTTATTTAAATAATATTGTTTCAACTCTGTAAATCAGAGTTGGCCAAGAACAAATAGAAAAACAATTATAGTGCAAAGGACTAACTTGGTGCTTATTTGCTTTTATGCTTAGCGTTATAAAACCTATCATAATATAAAACCAAATATATTATAAAACCAAATATCATATTATAAAACCAAATATTTAAATATATAAAGTATGTTTTCGTTGAACATTTAGAAGTTAACTTCGTCAGTCGTACTGAAGTTTTTGCGGAAATTATAATTTCTTTTTCGTTGTTTTAAATACTCAGGAAAAAAAAAAAAAAATGATAAATAACTTTTGGCAAATTCGATAAACTTTTGGATCTAAAATATTTACTAAGTTGACCGCAATAACCAGTGTTGCCAAATTTAAGGACTTGTTTATTCAATATCCACCAGTAATTTTTAATTATGACGGTTGCTTATTCACTCCGACTATTTCTTTCAATCTGGCATTTTGCGTCGTTACCAATTTATAGTGTTCCACTTCAAAAATGCCTTCCAATATCCAGTTCTACCATTTAATTTCTTTCTCTGTCTTAAAATTTTTTGTGAAAGCCGTAAAAACCACTATATGTATTTTCATTCTTCCCATCATCGGTGAGGATCGAACGCACAACTTTCAGGTGCGTAGCTCTGTACTCTGACCACACAGCCAACGGTTCTTGGCTAAATATTTCTGAATATTTAGATTAGTGTTTTCAAGTATTTTTAGAACGACAAGACTATTTCTTTCAATCTGCTATTTTGCTTAGTTACCAATTTATAGTGTTCCACTTAAAAATGCCTACTAATATTCAGTTTTATTATTTAACTCTCTAATACTCTTACTCTATCTCTATTTTCTCTCTTACTCTAATGCTCTAATTTTCTCTCTCTAATTTTACTATTTAATTCTCTAATTTAAACCAACTCTATCCTAAAATATTTTGTGAAATCCGTAAAAACATTTGTAAATATACATGTATATTTTTTTTTTTCAACTTACCATCAGTGAGGATTGAACTCACAGTCTTCGGGTTCGTAGTTCTGTTCTCTGACCACATAGCCAAAGGGTTTTGGCTGAATGTTAGTGGATTATATTAATTAATCTGTGATGAATTTTGAGTATAATTTAAGTATCGAATATATATATAGATATATATTTATTTAATATTATGTTTTGTTATGTAGAAATTGACACTGTTAATTATTAACAATAAATGCGAAATTGTTTTTAAGATTATTTTAAAAATTAAAATATTTAGTAAATAAGTATTAAGCAATTAGGAGAAGATACTATACAACCAATGCACTCAAATGCCAACAATTTATTTGGAATTAAAAATCAATATACTATTTGAATATGTGTTTAGAAATTTTACTGAACGCCCTCTATTACTTTTTTTTTTTTATCGTGTTAAAACACAAATATCATTAGTCCTGTCGTCCATAGTCTTGTTTTGTATATCAAATAACACTTCTTAAAATTATTGGTGATTATTGAATAAAAAAAATCCCTAAATTTGGCAACACTGGCAATAACGGCTTTTTCATTGCGCTTTGAGCAATAATTCTGTTAGCACCCCTAGAAATGTTAAATTTTAAATAAAGTATTTATTAAGTAAGTAAGAAATACTTTGTGAAACTTTAACAATAAATCGGCATGTTTGACTTGATGCTTGTTTTTTTAATGATTAGCGTTATAAACAGAATTCCCAACTTTTATAATTTATTCACGAGTATTTTTAGCCCCGCCTCTTTTTCATACAGGAAATTTTGAAAAATGATTTTCTTCTCATTTAATCGTTGTCACATATTAAAGAGAAATAATCTACAAAATTTCTCGTGCTAAAAGAAGGCAGGGCTAAAAATGCTCGTGAATAAATTATAAAAATTGGGAACTCTGGTTATAAAACCTATTTCATAAAATATTTTAACATACAAACGTTGTTGTAGTTAACTTTATTAGTTTAACTAAAATTTTTTATTATTTTATTTTTTATTTTTATTTATTTATTCATTTTATTTATTTATTAGCTGGAAATACAAGTTCTTTTTTATTTTGTGAATTGCTCGTGATGAAAAACAAAAAATAGCTATTGATAGGTTCTGTAAAATTATTAAACCCCTTAAAATAGATTCTAAAACTTATCAAAATAATTTAACGTTTAGTATAGGTAGCCCGCAGTAACACTTTTTCCATTATACATCGGGCAATAACTTTGTCAGCATCCCTACAAATGATAAATTCTAAATAAAGTATCGGGTATGTAGGAAGCACTTTTGGTATTATTTTTCTCTTATTAGTTCTAAGCATCCGGATGGATCTTCTACATCACTCTTACCGACCCTCAAATGCTGACTTTGATCGATCGAGTATATGTCAAATAACTATAGTATAATTATGAGTTGAAAAATACTCAGTGATTCAAACGAGAACTTCGCAATACGTTTCAGGCATAAGAATATTTCCTTATTTCGCCTTTCTTCAGTTACTGCGATATGAAAAGTGCTAGATAATTATAAAGATGAACAATGTTAATTTCGGGTGATATATTTAGTGACTGTATGAGCAATAAAGTCGCAATAACATTAAAGTAACATTATTAATAAGGTCACAATGTAACATTTAAAATGCTGTTGTGACTTTATTCTCGCGGATGATATTTTCGCACCAAATAGCGCACACATAGATTTTTTTCTTTTTTTTTTTTTCCCACACTTCTGTGCTTCATTTTAATGCGATGTATTGTTTAACATTTTAACGTATTGTCCATTGTTTAATGCATTATTGAGTATATGCATAAAATCTACAAACTTTACGCATGTACTTTATATATATATATATATATATGTAATAAATAAATAATTGATATTCTTAATTTTCTTTCTATATTTTTACTTTTTTAATTGTTTTATTTTTCAATAAAAATTGCAAATGAATATTTTTACTTCAGAAAAAGTATTATAAATCACTAATATACTCCAATCAATAAATCTTTAATAAATATTAACTATTAATATGTATGTAGACCTGCTAACTATGCTAGTTTATCCATAATGGTATTAGGCCCCGCCTTTTTTTCACACCAGAATAGTTGTAGAGTAATATTCAGTAATATGTTCTCATGATGAAATAAGAAGACTATTGCCCTACAACTATTCTGGTGTGAAAAAAAAGGCGGGGCTTAATATTATTACGGATAAACTAGCATAGTTAGCAGGTCTATATATGTATAAAATATATTTTTTAAATCCCCATTTTTTTCGCTATAGTTCTAAATAAGGCGTAAAATAACTAATTTCCAACAGTTTTTCTTTTGAAATTTTTAACAGTGTACCATTTGTTTACTTCAAACTTTGTTTCTGCGATTTTCATTCACACTTTAAAAATTTCGGTAATTTTACTGAAATGATTAACCTGAATCTAAGCAAGTTTACAATAGTTTTCAGTTAAAAGGTTTATATACATTCAAATGTTTTGTTTCTCAATGAAAATTAAAAATTCATATTTCAATTTTTAAAAAAGTACTATAAAGCACTAGCATACTAGCACAGACCTCGCAGCGTTTCTAAAATTTTACTGCCATTTTATTATATTGCCACCAATATTTTAGTACAGCACTTTTTAATATAATGATTTAGCATTGAAACATTAAAAAAATATACAAAAAGAGTTTCTTATTGACTATAGTGGTGACAGTATAATAAAATGCCAGTAAAATATTATGAACGTTGCGAGGCCTGCTTCCACCAATAATTAATTAAAATAATATTTATTATTAATATTTTTATATAAAACAAATTTTTTAATATTTCATTTTACTTTTCGCAGTCATTTTATATGTCTTAAATATCATATGCAATAAAAATTAATATCATAAAGAACTTTTAATAAAACTTATTTTTTATTGTATTTAGTATAGAGTACCAAATTTAGAGACTATTTTATTCAACTATCACCAATAATTTTGAGGAGTGGTATTTCATATATAAAACGGACGAATAACCTTCGAGCTATTAGGTAACCGTTACAGTTAAATTTTAGCGGTGGATATTTAATAAAAAATTGACTAAATTTGGCAGCCCTGACCTGAGGAGTGAAATTAAATTGGACCGGCAAAGGGTTAAGATATCAAGAAAACATAAACTGAGATAGTAACTATTAGAATTAACCCTTTGCGCTCGCCATATTTTCCGTAAGACACGCCTTTTGGCGTTCCTTTAAAACGTCACACGTATAGTTTCCAACTTACTACCTTTTGCCTACCGAAAAGGTTGTAATAATTTGTTTTATTTTACTTCATAATTAAATAAAGTAAATCTTTCTGTTAAAATTTTCCGGTAGACAGTTACACGTTTTAGAAAAATAACATTTCATTTGCAGAGGAACACCTAAAGGCGTGGCTCGATTTTTTAATGTCCCATCAGAAGGGGCATACGAGCGATAAGGGTTAAATATGTAACTTCGACCACTAAATATTAATCTGAAAGTTAAAAAAGAAAAAAATCTTGATTTCACGGCCTCTTGACCTTTCTTTATAATATTTTTAAAGTATTAAAACCGTTAAAAAAAAAAAAAAAAAAAAAAAAAAAAATACGCTATCTGCCAATGAGTATTTGGACACTTTGAAATTTATACGTTTAGTCAAATATCTAGAAAAATTCTTTAGCAATTATCTTGAAACTTCAGGAACATAAAGAACATGTTATACTTCATATATTTCAGCAAAAGTTTCGCCCGGAAGCGAAAAGGGGGACAAGTAAAACCATAAACAAAAATCAAAATATTTTGGATCACTCTGTAAGATGTAATGCAAGAAATGCATTTTGGCTGTAGCATGTGATTATGAGGCTCCTTCTAATTATTTGTATAAATTTTTATGAGGCTACCACGTATATTCAAGGAGATATGACGGTTTCTTTAAAAAATTGAAAAAAAAAAAGCCACTTTTTTAAATATTAGACACAATGCAAAGCCATTATTAGGAAACTTGGCATACTACATTAAACACAGCATTCTGCAATCAGAATGCAAAAATATTAAATATCTTACGAAATATGAGAATTTTAACTAAATAATTTTAACTACGCATGCGCAAGCTTTGTAAATTTTCATATTCATAATTTGATAGCCAAAAGTATAGAGCTACTTATATGAAAACCCCAAACAAATATCATGCAAATTCAAAAAGTTATGAGAGATAGAATGAACAGATTTTCAAGTCCTCTTAAAAAAAAAAAAAAAAAAAAAGAATATTATAGGGGTTTTTAACAATATTTATTTATAATCAGCAAATACTGTATTGCCATTAGGCATTGACTGAATCAAAATAAAAATGTGAGTAAAATCCCTTATAGTTTAGATTTTATTTTGAGATGAATTGAAATTCTGTACATTTCATCTCTCATAATTTTTTTAATTTACATGATATTTGTTTGGGGCATGTAAGCCCCAAACAAATATAGTGTAAATTCAAAAAATTATGATCAGCTCAATCATTCAAAAAATTATAAGTAGCTCAATACTTTTGTCTATTAAATTATGTAAATGAAATTTTTTAAAAGCTTGTGCATGTGTAGTTAAAATTTATTTCGTAAAAATACTCATATTTCGTAAGATATTTAACATTTTTGTATTCCGATTGTAATATGCTGTATCTATTGTAGTATGCCAAGTTTCCTAAAACTGGCTTATTTGCTCTAGGTCTAATACCCTAAGTGTTATAATTAAAAATGTGGCTGCCTTTTTTTTTTTTTTTTCAATTTTTTAAGGAAACCATTATATCGCCATGAATAATTTCTAAAAAATTTTTCTAGGTATTTGACAAAATGTCTAAATTCGAATGCGTCCAAATATTTATTGGTAGATAGTGTATGTGTATTATTCAGGTTTCTTTAAATATGTAAATCCCATGCGTCATCTGGGAAAACTATATAAAAAACATATGCGTTGAATATACAGTCAGCCAAAAAAAAAAAACGCCCCCCCCACACCTAATTTCGCCGTAAATTATCGTAGAAACATTTGACTGGTACCGATCGATTTGTAATAACGTCTAGTTTATAACGGTATAGTTACATTTTGCCTAGGGGGTCGTCTACATATTAAAACTAGCATTAACTTCATTTTCTTCAATGGCAACCCCTATTTTTGACTTCATATTCAGATTTCTGAGATCAAGGCGGTTCAGAAAACATACCTATTTATATACTTTAAATCGATTCTAAATAGAGTTACACGTGAAAATGTATTAGGGGTCCGTCTATACATTTAGAAAATATAAATCATGATCTACCACCCAGCATACATTATTTATTAAGTTTCACACAGGAAAAAAATTTCAGAAATGTTAATTATAAAATAAAAAATGACTAATTCACGAAATTCTCTGAGTTAGTTTATGAATTAAAAGATTTTTATTGGTTTCTATTGATTAAACATCAAATAGTTCACTTCATACGAAGAAAATTAAATAGCTTGAATAGATATTAAAATATCTATCAAAAGTAAAAAAAAAAGGTATATGGTTTTAAATTTGTTTGAAAATTCAAAATTATTTTAACTCAAGCTGCCGTATAATTGTCTGAAACGGTGGCACTGAACCTGGTTCCCACGGCCGTTTCACAGTGACAATGTGTGTTTGTTCTGATACTGCAGTACTTTCATTTTCTTTAATTGACTTAATATTTAAACAGATTTATTTTTATTTTTATTTATTTATTTTTTTAATTAATTATTATTATTTTTTTTTTTCGTGACATTATTAAAAACTTTTACATAAATCTCCACGATATTCTTTTTCTTTTATATTTTATAATGTGTAACAAATTAATATGCAAAATAATAAATCCTACTACTTAATGGGATGTTCTAAAATTCTACTCTTAACACAGATACCGAAGTGGACGATGGGTGTAGAAAGGCTGACTACCCTTAATGTAAATCTTCAGTTGAAAAGGTCAAAATGTTACATTACTCTGTTTAAAAAAAGGGAGGAAGAAAGAAAGAAAATAATAAGAATAAAATAAAATAAAAATAAATAAATAAAAAATCTGAACAATAAACTATGGGAACAGAAGCAGGGAAGCCATCGTCTCCGTGAACGATAAAAATTACGATGGCGTGTCTCCGGACCATCGTAGGGGTGCGTCCCAGACTGTCGCCAATTACCATAGCGCAGTACTAGTGCGACATTAAGCCCAACCTACCTACCTACCAATATATTGTGGTGTGAACTGGCGTATAAGTGACCGATTACGCATGTATTTCAGTGTGGAATGACTTTCTTAGTAGGAAAAATCTGTTTGGATTTTCACAAATATATATGATTTTAAGTTTATTTAAAATTTGCTTTGGAAGAAGATGATGACTCCTCATTTAAATGCTAATGCTGAAAGTCACATATGGATAGCGGTAAAAAGTAAAAATCTATGTTAAAGTAAGATAAATTTCTCTTAAAAAAAAAAAAAAAAAAAAAAAAAAGGAATAACAGTGGGCTAAAAATACCCCGGAATAAATTAAAATGTTGTTTATTCTGGTTTTAGTCAGGTGATATCACTTGTGCTAAATAGCTGGATCCGCTCTCTCTTAAACTCAGGTTCAGCTCATCATTAAAATATTGTTTTTAATATCTGCCGCACCAAAATGTTCAAAACACAAATGCCAATTTTCATATATTTTGAAATCTTCCCGTTTCAACTTTAAAAGCATTTAGATTAATTTATTTTATTTTGAATTTTTAAATTTAGACGATTAAAGTCTTTTAAATGAAATTTCAGGAATCTGTAAGATCAATATCTATATATTTGAAAGTAATAAGACTATTCCTTTGTTTTAAATTTTTATTCCATAATAACTGTGACTTTGATTTCGTGATTAGGAAATTGAAAATAAATACTATTGAGCTATGTTCCAATAATAGATCTTATAAACTTATTTAAAAAAAAAAAAAAAAAAAAAAGCAATTTTTCACTATTTGATTCTGTATTAAAAATCTTTGAATAGAAATTTGATATTTTATTATATTACATTATGGGATAAATTTTAAATAACACAAAGCTTACAAACGGTACAGTATTCAAATGCAAATATGTCACAACAAATTTAAACAGAAAATTCATGGTAAAAAATCTTTTTAAAATTATTAAATATTCATAATAATAATAATAAAACGATTGTCGAATGCATAATTGCTGTTTCATGCAATCAGTTTCGCTGTACCGTGTTTTCTAAAACATGATATTTAACTAGAGGTGTACGTACTCTTGAATATTGAAATGCGAAAAAAAAGTGTAACAGGGTTAAAATAGAATTTTAGCAGCGAAAAACTAGAAAAAGATATTTAACCCGTTAGTAGTCGCTAGTTGGTCGATTTGCCGCCCATCCTTCAGTGTTGCCAGATTTTTTTATTCAATAGCCACCAAAAATTTTTAGAAGTGGCATTTGATATACATAAAACGCGAATAAAATCGAAGAAACGTCGATCACATCACTTCTTAAAATTATTGGTGGCAGTTAAATAAAAAGTGCACAATCTGTAATAGGTGGCGCTGTCTATAGCGACTACTAACGGGTTAATACTTATGAAGAAAAACTTAACATATTAGGATCGGATATATTCCTCTCTTGTACCGTAAGCCACGCCTTTTCACAAATTTTCCAAAACTTTATAATATAAAACAAAATAGTTTTGCATATTTGTAATTAAATCATTTAAGTTTTCTCTTCAATGATCGATGTAGTAAATACCATTGTGATTTCTGCATACCAGCGTCACATATAGAGTCAAATAGGAATATGCAAATTAGTCTTTTTTTTAAAATAGTGTTTCAGCGAATCAGAGGCCAGAGATTCTTTTCTTTTGAAATTCTTTCACAATCCCTCGCCTACATTGTGATAACTTTACAAAAATATGCTAATTTGTGTAATAAACATCGAAATATTGCTTAGAAAACAATAAAAATAACATAAAGGTAAATTAAAATAGTTTTCCGTCAAATTATATACAAACATTTACTTATAGAGGATACAGAATTTAACAAGTGACGGCCCCCTAACAGGAATAAAAAGTGAAATATCACTGTAACTCAAAAAATAATGTTAGGAACGAGCTGTAAATTTGGAAACCCATGTTTTTGATGATGCCCGTTCTATTCGTGCAAAAATTAGCATAGGTCATAATTCATAATTTTTTCAAATATGAATTTATTAATAATTTTCATAATTCAAAAAATGTTTTTTTAGCAAAAATTTACATGGAATATGTTTGGGTCACTTCATTCTAACGAACTTTTTTAACGAATAATTCTTTTTTAACGAATAAAAAAAACAGAATTTAAATATCATAATTATTTCGGAAGATATGATTTAATGTTTGTCACATTCAGTTAACATTAGCATCCCCAAACTTTGACAGCTTATAACTCTATGAAAAATTGAGCGAAATATATAAACTATACCATTTTCCGTGATGATTTGATCCAAAGAATTCAAATAAATTATAAAAAAGGGGGGTTACCATTGAAAAAAATGAAGTTGATGTCAGTTTTAATATGTAGACGACCCCCTAAGTAAAATATAACTATAACATTATAAACTAGACGTTATTACAAACCGATCGGTACCAGTCGCATGTTTCTACGATAATTTACGGCGAAATTAGGTGGGGGGGGGCGTTTTTTTTTTTTTTTTTTTCTTGGCTGACTGTACATTTTTTCTTTCTTTTTTTAATTTATAATACTTTTTGCAGGCTTTTAAAAATATCTATTTAAAATTAAGCAAAACATATTTAATTTTGTTCACGTTCCTAATTTACCAATTCTCCACTCTTTGTAGACGTATGAATCGTCGATAAAAAAATAATAATAATTAATCAAAGTAATATTTTGTATCAGTAATTGAAATGCATTGTTAATTTAAAAAAATAAGTTAGTTAAAAATATGCTTGTAAATTAAAATAATAATAATAATAATAATAATAATAATATCCCTTATCTATTGGCTTTTATTTATTTATTTATTTATTTATTTTGAGAGCAACTGAAATTCAACTGATTATATCGACTAGACCTTTTTAAATTTTCACGCTATTTGTTTGTAATTTTTATACGAAAGTTTTGAACATTTGATTAGTAAATTATGCAAAAGAAATTTTTTTAGCGCTTGAGCATGCTCAATTATACATTATTTACTCAAAATGCTCATGTATCATCAAATATGTAATATTTTAATATTCTGGAAACTCTATGTTGCGCCCGTTGCAGTATGTAAAGTGTTTTTAAAAATGACATCGCATTAGTTTAGAATCTATGTATATTACAAAAAAAAAAAAAAAAAAAAAAAAAAAGCACGATTAATTTTCGGTTTTATTAAAGAAACTTTTATATCTCCGTGAATATACGTGCTGTTATCATACAGATGAATACAGATAGTTAAAACTAGCATCATAAACCTATGTTATAGTTGCACTACACTTTACGCATATTTTTTACAAAGTGATCCCAAAGATGATTATTATTATTATTGTTACTGATCCCCTTTTTTTGTTTTCAGCTAAAACTTTCACTGAAGTATATGATTTATAGCATATTTTTTACTTTTGAATTTTTAAGATAATTCGTCAGTGTAAGTTTACAAGTTAAATACTAAAAAGTTTCTTTATGGTTAAAATATTTTTGTAGTTATTTTCTTTATTAAAAATATTTGTTTAAAAAATACTAAAGTGTTTTGAAAAATTTAATAGATTTAACAATATTTGACGCAGTAAAACAGTAGAAATCGGTATAACAATGTTGTCAGGGGATGCACATGAAAGTGTAAATGTTAGTGTTATTATTAGTTAGTGTAATGTAAGTGTGATGTATACTATTACTGTCAGTGATTCACTTTACATAAAGTGTTTATTGTAAATGCTACAAGCAGCGTTCCCATCTTTTATAATTCATTCACGAGCATATTTAACCCCGCCTTCTTTTCGCAACAGAAATTTTGCAGATTATTTCTCTTTAACCCTTTAACGTTCACTACTTAATTTATTTTAAAAATTACTAAACTAATTTTTAAAATGGCTTTTAGACACATAGCTGATCATAAATATTTAAAAAATAAAAAATTAGCATTGTTCCTTTTCGAGAAATTTTCGGTTTGAAACATCTGTAAGTAAACCTTATTAAATTCAAATAATATTTAAATTAATATATAAATCACTTTATAAGTAAACATTATCGACAACAAAAACTCGTAAAAGTTGCATAGATCCCAACATTTCAATTTATTCCGGAGTATTTTAACCCTTTGCGGTGCAAAGTAATTGGGATCATTTACATTACACTGCCACCGGAATTTACGAACATAATTAAAATAGAAGAAATTTTAAATTTTCACTTTAAAAAAGGGGCCTTTTCTGCTATGTTATAAATGTAAATTTTTACTAAAAAATTTCCAGGATGAGTTTTTGCGCTTGAGAATTAAAAGTAGGTGTTCCATCAGCGGGAACACTGCGACTGAAAGGGTTAATATGTGACAACGATTAAATAAGAAGAAAATCATTTTTCAAAATTGCCGGTATGAAAAAGAGGCGGGGTTAAAAATGCTCGTGAATAAATTATAAAAGTTGGGAACTCTGGCTACAAGTCACATTTGTTTCTTCGGAGGGCGAAATTATAACCATGTTATATATGAAAGTACGCTACGTCAAACCCTTAACTGTTCATTTATATTTCAGCGTATCTATAAAATGAAATAAAGATTCTAGTTTTACCCTTTATTTAACTTAAATTCGAAAAAAGTAAAAAAAAAAAAATTGCCTTAATAATTTTTTCCCATACAAATATTTTTTCGATAATTCCCCTGTAATTTCCCTTCAGAAATGATCAATAATTATTCATATTCCTACAAAATTTCATAAGTGCTGTCAGGGACGAATAGGGAATTTGGATCAAATGCCATTTTGACACGAAAGAAGCCCATTCACTCGGTATAAACGCCAACGGACATGTCTTTAAAAAATGAGGAAAAGAGTATTTGAGAATATATTCTCTTAGAACATATTCCTAATAAGAATTAATAATAAAGGAATCTAATTTTTATGCATGCTTTAGTTTGCAGTAGAAATTACGGATAAAAAAAAAATATATATATATATTCATTTAAGAAGTTAATGGACCTTTCTGAGCTTACATTTTAAATAATTTTAATGAAATCGTTTAAAACTTTTCAGCGTAATTAACAATAAGCGAAAATAGTCATAATTATCAAACTTATCTAAAAATGTCTATATAGGTGCAAGGAAGGGGTAAAAAATAGTTAAGATACAATTTTGCGAAATAGGATCTGAAAAGAAAGTTTCTCGTGATTATCATTAAAAATTTTCAAGATTATAAAATGCATTTAGTGATAAAACTGAAATATGTAGATTTGGAATTAATATATGTTTATTTCAGTTAAAAGAAACATTTTTATAGATTGAAAAAGTAACAATGGAAAAAAACATTGAGAATTTGATTAAATAATTGAGATCGTCGATACATTCATTAATACATTTAAAAAAATAAATAATTTTAATACAATTGTTATATATATATATATATATATATATATAGAGAGAGAGAGAGAGAGAGAGAGAGATTGTCTAGTAATGAAAACTTTAAAATATATTGCTAAAACTGTGTACTATTTGGAAAAGTGGGCTAGAATGTTTTAAAAGCTTCAACAGTGCATTGCAATAAATTTTTAAAAAGTACTTTTTCTAAAATATTTTTATGTTACAAATCATATAATCATTTATATATATATACAGGGTGTTTATAAAGTCCCGGACCCATTTTGATGTTTAATAACTCATAAAATAATGAAGATATAAACAAACTTATGGCATTTATTGATGGAATAACTCATATATTTTCTTTTCAGGTTTGAATATCTTTACTTTTGTAAATATCGTCTACGCGTGTGGTTAATTTCAGATAATTTCATTTTCCAGTCTAAATATCTGTACTTTTCTAAATATCGTCTGCTTATTAATTGCATTTTTCCCTCTTTTGTTTCTGGCAACTATTGCAATGTTATGTTTACTTTTGATGTGTTTGTTCTATGTAGTACCTTTGTATGTGATGTTTTATTCGAGCGGATATTAAGGAGAAGACCTAAAAGTCAGAATTACAACCTCAATAGCCTCTGTGGATGCCGACATACTTGCCGCTACCTGGCATGAAATTGACTATCGAATTGATATTCTCCGTGCGACGAAGGGGGCACACGTGGAAGTTCATTGACAAGGGTCATGAAACTTTTTGAGTCTATCTAACCATTTATGTTATTAATTTTAATATATCTTTATTATTTTATGAGTTATTAAACATCAAAATGGGTCCGGAACTTTATAAGCACCCTGTATATATATATGTGTGTGTGTGTGTGTGAATTCAATATACTTTATGTAATTCACAAATTTTACAGTAGTTATATTTCATATACCTAATTATTAGCACAGTAGGGGAAAAAAAAGTTAAACTAATATTACACAAAATGTGAATGGAATGTTAAAATTGAATTGAGCGGACATAAGAGATTAAAAATAATTCCTAGACTTTTTTTCCAAAAGATATTAAATTTAAAAAACGAGAAAAAACCCTAAAATTGAAAACTAAGATCTGGAAGTTAGCACTGAATTTAAAAAAAGTTTCTATAAATTATAATATTTGCTATGCACTTATTTTAATTTATTTATATAAGCTATCCAACTCAATAATATATTTTGCATATTTCCGTAATCATTTGTTGATAACGTAGGGTGACTATTATAATTTCTAATACTAATTTCGTGAAAAATTTACCTTTTAAAAAATTTACACTTTTTCATATGGACTAAACACGACTTGACAATATCTTTCAGTAATTTTTGTTTTGTTTGTATCTGTGTCTCTAATTGTTCTACGAGTCAGCGAGTTAAAATAATTTTTGTAGGTGCAGTTTCTCAGGAATTAAAACGTGCTAATCCCCAAAATTTTCTGTTTATTTCGATGCGAAAACTAATGCTGATTAGATTTTGTCGGACATCACCTAAAAGGTGTTGTTATGCTGCATTTTTCAGACATTTATGATAAGTATATTTCAACATCTATTTCTTGAGTTGCAACTATTTGCAAACTTTTACATTTCGCACGATTCTTTGACATTTTATATTTTATTATTAAAATACATGTATATAATGAAACAAAATTATTTCAAAAACTAATCCAATATCCCCATTTATCACAGCATAGTGGGAAAAAAGAGGGTGTGGTCATATATTGTGATTTAACATTTTAGATAAAATAGAAATTATCATTTTACATCAGAAAATTATTTAAGAAATGGTTTAAAAACTGTATAATTGTGTTATAATTTGAGTCGATGGATTGACGATTAAATATTTTGAAACGGGAATAAATGTGATTCAAGGTGATAGACGAAATACGATAGATAGAAGAATTCAATACGAGATCTATAAAAAATAAGCTTGCGTTAAATTTTTTTTTTTTTGGGGGGGGGGAGGGGGAGGAAGAGAAAGAGAGAGAGAGAGAGAGAGAGAAATTTTTAAGATATTATTGGGTGCTTGATTCAATAGACTTTTCTTTTTTTTTTTTTTTTTCTGCCAAATTTTCTAACGGTAGATCTTGTCATTGCATGCAACTCTCGATAGATTAAACGACCAAAAATTTAAGGAAAAGTGGGGACAAATTAGCGCGGTAACTTTAATTTCAAAATAAGAAATGGGGACAAAAGCAGTACATAAAAAAGTGCACAATCATCAATTTAAAAAAAAGCTTTCTTTAGAAAAATAGTTCATGCGTGAGGAAAAAAAAAAAAAAAAAAAAACTAGCTAGGGGACCGTTCCCAAAAAGTAGGAAAGTTTAATCACCTTATGATAGACAGACAAACAAAACTCTTCTTTTTGGTATTGGGCATTATTATTATTATTATTATTATTATCATTATTATATTTAAAAACTTGTCTTAACAAAATTACATTTTTGTTACTCCTTGACTTACTGATTATATCATTCATAGTTGCCAACTTAGCACCTTTTGGCTACTCGAAAATTTTATTTTATTATTTTTATTTTTTTTAATCAGTGAAAACTGTTACAGTTTACTGATTTAATAAAATAAATGTTTCTATTAATTTTTTCCGGTAGCCAAAAAGTGCTAAGTTGGCAACTGTGAATCATTGCAAAGATATCAGGGATAATATCAAGAGTGTTTTCTTTAAATATTAGTCAAAAATAAAAATAAAAATGAAAATGAAAAAAGAAAATTAAATTTGCAAGAAACTATTGAATTAGAGTTCAGAGAATAATACTTTAATTTATTTGTTTATTTATTTTGCACATTCTGGGATGTAGTAAACGAAATAAGAGTGTGTTCCAAAGCTCTTGGCACACATTTTATTTATTTATTTATTTATTTATTTTTAAGAGATATCTTAGACATATTCTATGACGTTAAAGTACCTTAAACAGTAATAAAGTGATCAACAAAAATTATTACGTTATTAAGATATGGGGCACACTTTTTCATTGGATATTTTTTTGTATGAAGACCGTTTAAAAATTTAAATTTTGTAATTCTGGAAATTGGATACAGTAAAATTTTTATCGAATTTTTGAAATTCTGTGCATAATTTTACACATCTTTGTAATTCTTTATACATGTTTAAGATCAGTATTGAATGAATTAAAGCCTAGGCCAATGTTTATCGAACACGCTGTATACCTAAAGCAGATATTTAGATTGCTATCTCTGATAAGAATAAAAAATAATTATTATCAAAATAAATAATACTTATAATTCAGAAAATTTGCTCGAATCAGACGTTTTAGATAAAGATTTGTAAGGATTTATTAATTAATTACAAAAATTTCCTTTTAACATTATAAAATATTTCTACTGATTTTACCGTGCTTTATTAATCCAAAAATATAAATTTTGCGTAAACATTCATTTCTGTTTAAGACCACTGTTGTTTAAAATAATATAATTTGTTGCAAGATGAATTGAACTCCACCAAATCAAAAAACAGTAAGTCTCTCTCTCTCTCTCTCTCTTTTGTTTGTTTTTTATTTTATTTTGTTTCGTAATCAGTTGACTTCGATGCATTAAAAGATGTCTGCTTTTCATGAAATCGTATTCTTCTTTTTCCAATGTAATTCACTAAAGATAGCGCTAGGCAATTTATAAAGACTAGAATCGAAGATAATGAACCATTTCTAGTCGACGCAACCTATTAATTGAAGCTGGAATGCGATAAACCAATCTTTTTGTTTTTCTGAATGCATCTTTTATAGTACATTAATAGATTCCGAGAAACATTGTTTAATCTTGATAAAAGATACTGTGAAATTCTATAAAAAGATTATTTTTTTTTTAATATTAAAATTTCTAATAAAAATTTTTAAAAATGGGTAAAATTATGTAATTTTTAAGTGAAATTTTTGTTTTCTATTTATAAAATGTTGTCAAAATATAAATATACAAAATATATTTTAAGTATAAAAACGATTATTAAAAATTAGCCTTTCATGTTGGTGAGAGAGAAGTTTTCAAAGAAATTTTGTACGATTTTCCAGTGAAGAACCATGCTACGCAAACTGAGCACTTTCTCATAACCTTTCTCAAAATAGTATGGTAGATTGGGAAAGACGCAGTACTTTTTGTTTAAAATTTCTGTAAAATCCCCTGTTGGTTATATCTGTTAGTTATTGATCTCTAGTAAAAATTCATACATTTAAGTACATATTAAAAGTATGTTACCTTCAGAAATATTATGAAATCTTTGAAATAAAAAAATCTTGAAAGTGAAATTTTTGACTTTCCTCAACGCTTTTGTTCAGAGCCTGATTAAGGGGGAAGCACACATTATTTATACTTACACTGTTATTTTTTAACAAATACTTTTCTCCTATAACAAACAGAAAATTCTCATTAAAAATTATTTTAAAAGAATTCTGGTGTCTAATAACGGTGAGTAAATTGGATTGTTTTACACCGTTCATTTTTTATAAAAAATATTTCCTCGTCAAAGCGTGGAATTTCTATGACATGAAGTAAAAAATAATTGTAAAAATATTCCGGTGAGAGCGGAGATAATGTGTGCTTCCCCCTTAATCAGGCTCTGCTTTTGTTGCAGCATTTTGCCTCAATTTTAGGGTAAGATAGTTTATAGGATTTCAACGTAAAATACGCATTTTAATTGAAATGACAAAATATTTTTTAACGTTAAATATTTTATTTTGTTATCTTTTTAATATTCTTAATTACATTATTTGATATTTTTATAAAAATGAATTTCCATATGTAACTTTAAACAAGAAAGAAAACAACCAGACATCTTGTCTCAATGTAAATCTACCGGTATCTGACCCCAAAACTTTTCGTCGTATTATCTCAAAACCTTCAACAAGACTTAAGTCCGCTTAAGGTCAGGCAACATACTTTAAAAAATTATCGATTTTTTTTCCCTGTTTAAACTATACACTTTAAAAAATGTAGAGTAATGTCGTTCCAAAAGTGGTGATGAAACACCCTAAATAACAAATAAACACTGAATTTCATATTAACACCGAATCAAGCGTTCAAATACAATTTAAATGGTTTAAATTACAATTATATTGCGTGAAACATCACTACTGGTGTATCCTTACACCAGAAACACCAATTTTGTAGTTCGTTTGAAAACTGTCTGGCGGCATGGTCGGTTTCTTGTTTTGTTTTTTGGAATATCTTCCCATCGACATGAACATCTTATAAATGGTGTTTTAGCTTTCCATATCCCAGGTATGTGTATTTGTATATTATTTTGTTAAAATGTAGTTTATAAGATAAAATAAAGTTAAATATGCTTCTGTTATTTGTACTAATGAATATTAATATAAGATTTATATTTATTGTAGGTTATTCACGCTTTACTGAGCCTAGTTTTATTTCATTCGTAATCATTTCTTAATAATATTCTATATGTGCTTGTGTTTAAGTTACTAAAGTAGTCGTTTAATAATGTACTTAATCAGAGTGTATTATTGATTTATTATTATTCTCAATCGTAGCATTAAACT
Organism: Salticus scenicus; assembly: GCA_963930645.1. Taxonomy (NCBI): domain Eukaryota; kingdom Metazoa; phylum Arthropoda; class Arachnida; order Araneae; family Salticidae; genus Salticus; species Salticus scenicus. The sequence continues at coordinate 236,549,352 of OZ005657.1, forward strand.
TTCTTTTTCAAATAGTTTTCAGTTATAGAAATAAATATATTATGAGCTTCCTTTACTGATTTTAAATTAATATTTGCATCCAAACATTTGTAATTAATCAAAAGTGCAGTTCGTACAATCACGATTGTTTTCATGTATTAAATAATATTAAAGCTTGATAAAATTTATTTGTTTCAAACATAATCATTAACACCGATATAGATCGAATTACGACTCATTGTATAGTAAACAAAAACATTTTTTTTCCTGAGTACGATGACTTTTTAACACTTTCCAACAAGGTTGAAAAGTGTTTATGCATTGGGTTTGTCTGTCTGTCTGTCTGTCTTTCCGCGCTCTAACTTCCGTAAATATTTATGGAATTTCTTGAAACTGATATATGTTATTCACGTTCACTATCGGATGTTCCCTATTGAAAATGGAGTTTATACCTCTACTGGTTTGTGTACAGGGACCCCCGAAAATATTTCAAAGCATTGTGTTCTATGAGAGGAATTTCTATAAAACATATTTTCATACCCTTACTGTACAAATACCTTAATGAAATTGAAATATGTTATACAAGTTCACTATCGGATGTTCCCTGTTGAAAATGGAGTTTATACCTCTACTGGTTTGTGTACAGGGACCCCCTAAAATATTTCGAAGCATTGTGTTCTATGAGAGGCATTTCTATAAACCATATTTCCATACCCTTACTGTACACAAATCTTAATGAAATTGAAATATGTTATTCAGGTTCACTATCGGATGTTTCCTGTATAAAATGGAGTAAATACCACCACTGATTTGTGTACAGGGACACACAAAAGTATTACGGAAGCATTGTTATCTATGAGAGGCTATAAACCATATTTCCATACCCTTACTGTACACAAATCTTAATGAAATTGAAATATGTTATTCAAGTTCACTATCGGATGTTTCCTGTATAAAATGAAGCAAATACCACCACTACAGGGGCACACAAAAGTATTCCAAAGCACTGCGTTTTATGAGAGATATTTCTATAAACTAAATTTTAATAACTTTACTTTGCACGAAGATTTATGAAATTGAAATGTGTTATTTATAAGCACAAAAGAAAATGTTTTGCATAGAATATAGCATGATTAGCATTAGATTTACAGGGTGACACAAAAATATTCAATTATATAAAGAGCTATTAATAAATATTTGCTAAAAGTGTACTTTCGTTTACATTAAGCGTTTTTAACCCTTTCTAACATTTTTAACACTTCCCAACAAGGTTGAAAATTGTTAATGACTTCGGTCTGTCTGTCCGTCTGTCTGTCTCTCTGCGCTCTAATTCCCATAAATATTTGTGGAATTTCTTGAAACTGATATACGTAATTGAAGTTCACTATCGGATGTTCCCTGTTGAAAATGGAGTTTATACATCTACTGGTTTGTGTACAGGGGCACCCGAAAGTATTTCAAAGCATTTTGTTCTATGAGAGGTATTTCTGTAAATCATATTTTCATACCTTTACTGTACACATATCTTAATGAAATTGAAATATGTTATTCAAGTTCACTATTGGACTTTTTCTGTATAGAATGGATTAAATACCAACTCTGTTTTATATACAAGGACACTCAAAAGTATTCTAAAGCATTGCGTTCTATGAGAGATATTTCTATAAATCAAATTTTAATAACTTTACTTTCCACGAAGATTTAGGATATTGAAATATGTTATTTCTATGCACAAAAAATGCTTTACATAGAATATAGCATGATTAGCATTAGATTTACAGGGTGACACAAAAATATACTGTTATATTAAGAGCTATTTTTAAAAGTTTGCTAGAATTCTACTTTCGTTTACATTAAGCGTTTTTAACACTTCCAAGCATTTTTTTTTTTTAAGTGTGAATGTGATATCAATTTTTGTATCTGTCCGTCTGTCCGTCTGTCTGTCTGGCCGCGCTCTAACTCCCGTAAATATTTATAGAATTTTTTGAAACTGATATATGTTATTCAAGTTCACTATCGAATGTTTCCTATTGAAAATGGAGTTTATACCTATACCGGTTTGTGTTCAGGGACACCCGAAAGTATTTCAAAGAATTGTGTTCTATGAGAGGTATATCTATAAACCATATTTTCATACCTTTACTGTACAATATCTTCATGAAATTGAAATATGTTATTCAAGTTCACTATTGGATGTTTCCTATATAAATTAGATTACATACCACCACTAGTTTATGTACAGGGACACTCAAAAGTACTCCAAACCATTGCGTTCTTTGTGAGATATTTCTATAAATCAAATTTTAATAACTTTACTTTCCACGAAGTTTTAGGAAATTGAAATATGTTATTTATATCCACAAAAGAATGCTTTGCATAGAATGTAGCAGGGTTACCATTAGATTTACAGGGTGACACAAAAATATTCAGTTATATTAAGAGCTATTAATAAAAAAATGCTAGAATTGTACTTTCGTTTACATTAAGCGTTTTTGACACATTTTATCATTTGTTTAGTGTGAATATAATTTCAATTTGTGTATATGTCTGACTGTTCTTCTGTCCGTCTGTCTGTCTCTTTGTCTGTTTTTCTGCGCTCTAATTACCGTAAATATTTAAGGAATTGCTTTAAACCGATATATTTTATTGAAGTTCACTATCGGATGTTTTCTATTGAAAATGGAATGGATACCTCTTCTGGTTTGTATACAGGGACACCCAAAAGTATTCGAAAGCATTGTGTTCTATGAGAGGAGTTTCTATAAATCATATTTTAATACCTTTAATGTAAAGAAACTTTAATGAAATTTTAATATGTTATTCAATTCCCTATCGGATGTTTCCTATCTAAAATAGAGTACATTTGTAACTGGTTTGTGTACAGGGGCACTTGAAAGTACTCCAAAGCATTGTGTTGTATGAGACTTATTTATACAAACCAAATTTTAATAATTTTATTTCCCACAAAGCTTAAATGCAATTGAAATTATTATTCGTATGCACAAAATAGTGTGCCTTCTATGTAATATAATATGGCTAGCATTATATTTACAGCGCCATACAAAAATAATCAGTTACATTAAGAGGTATTAATAAAAATTTGTTGGAATTGCACTTTTGTTTACATGAGCGTTTTAACACTTTCTTATAATTTTAGTGGGAATATGATTTCAATTTGTGCATCTGTCTGTCCGATTGTCTACCTTTCTATCTGTTTTTCTCCGGCTCCTATCATCCGTGAATATTTTGAGATTTTTTAAAAAATGATACACTCAAGTTCCCTATGGAATGTTCCCTATTTAAAATGTCATTAATAGGTCCTGTACAACTAGTTTGTTTACAGGGACAACAACAACAACAAAAATAAAAAAAAAAGCCAATGTATTACGTTTTAGGACAGAATTTTTAGAAAGTTATATTTAAAAATCTTTCTGCTGTAAAAATCATAAAAATATTGAAATATATTGTTAATATTCTAAAATAATGTTTTGTGTAGAATATGATATGATTAAATTTCTGATTTACAGGCTACAGTAAAATATTCAGGGATTTTAAAAGCTGTAATTATAATCTAACGGCTGCATTTTCTTTTTTGTTAAGCCTTTTTAACACTTTCCAAAATGCCTAAGAGTAATTTTAAAATCAATTAGTCTATCCGTATGTTTTTCAGTCCTTCTGTCTGTTGTGCGATAAAGTAGGCAAAGAACATTAATAGTTATTCGATACAACAATTGTGTACAGTTGGAAAGTGTTACTAATCAATGCGTACTGCATGATTTTTCTTTCTTGTTACGTAATAACAGTTGTGTTGACTTTATATTTTTGCTTGTGTTTGAGCTGGGATTAGAAGACGAAAGAGTGGGAAAAAGGGAGTGTGTTTTGCTTTTTGTTTTTATAGCATAGACTATTTGCTTTTTTATACGTAGGTAAATGTGGCTAGGAAATTAATATAAAACTTCATATTCTAGATCAGCGAGATGATGAAAAACGGAACATTTCTGTAGCATCTATCAACAAGAATTAAATCTTCTCATATGCATTTAATACTTATCTATAGATTTATCTAAAATTTACCATATTACTTTAACTCTTCAAAAGTTTTAAATGTACATAAAAAAAAACTTCTTATTTGAAGAGTTTCATAATGTATCAGCATAGATGCTAATAGATTTGCAAATATAAATTTATACATGGCAATAGCAATTCATCACTGCATTTAAATCGTTTATCTGAATTTCAAACAACAGAGAATTAATAAATATATTTCAGATTTTTACCTTTATAACTATTTTATTGTAATTAAACAATCTTTATGCGCCTATGATTAAAAATGCATTTGAAATTTTTTTGTAAAAAAAAAAAAAAAAAAAAAAAAAAAAGAATTTTTAATGTTCTATATTAAATAGGTTTATCTCACATTTAGAACATTTTTACACCGAAGCGTGAAAGATGATACAAGTCAAAAATTAGCAAATTTGAGTTTATGTTATTAAAAATGTGCATAAGTACCTCCAATGTGCTCGAAAAGGGTCACATCTCTGTTTTGAAATTTGAATACATTTCAAAATGGACAGGCAGTTTTTTTTTTTTTTTTTTTTTTTTTTTTTACAGGCTAGTAACAGCTTTATCGTTATCGTTAAATTCTTTTTTCAAAAATACTGCATTTTTGAATTATGTCACTTTTCTTGGAGGAGTGTGATTCATTTTCTGATTATTATTCCTTAGGTATAGGTTTTACAAGATTTTAATTTGTGAATTTAGTAGTCTTTCGAATTGAAAAGATTAGCGAATTTTTGATCTTGAAAAATATAGATAAAAGATATTTTCATAAAACTAAATTTTTTATCATTAAACAGGTAAATAGGAATATTTTTTGCTTTGCAGTTGGTAAGAGTTGAAATATTGTTATTATACACCAAACATGATTTAATAAATTATCTTCGTTTTTAATTTATTCATGTTTGAATGATATGGCGAAAGGTAGGTCATCAACTACATTATAAATCATATTTTGCGTAACTGCACACCAAAAACTGGTGGCAAGAACAACACACTAAAAATATTGAAAATAATTTTGACGTAATGAAACACCAATATTTTTTTGTGTTTCCTTACACCAAAAATAAAGGTGTGTTTCATTATACCAGAAGTTTCATTACACCATTTATGGTGTAAAGTAGTTGCCACCATTTCTGTTGTACAGTTACACAAAAAAATTTTACAGTGTGGTTAACATAATAAATACACAAGGGACAAGTCATTTTTTTAAACATTTACCAGACGAAGATAAATGGGTTATCGATCCAAAGTAACTTAAGAAATTCCTTAAGTTTTCCAAATATTTAACATAAGTGTCATTACTGTTGTACTTCTCCCATGAATGGCAGCAACTTCTTACGGTGCCTGCATATAAGAAAAACACGTGACGCGCCATCGTGTCCAACGCGTCATCTTACCCCATTTAACCCTAATATTTTACTTATTTAACACATTCACTGCCATGAGTATCACCGGTAGGTCTCAAAAACATTTTCATTCTGTGCCGTCAGCATCACCCGTAGGTCAAACCATACCTGCCAACATTCTAATTAATATTCCGTAGTATTGTTAGTACCGCCCCTTTTTCCGCACCACTTTATATTTAAAGTAATTCTCTCCAAATGTAATTACGATTAAATGCAAAACGCTTGATTTGATTTTGATTTTTTCACCAAAATTATTTAGATTTTCTTTCTTTCTTTTCTTTTTTTTCTTTATATATATATATATATATATCTGTTATTTTAAAGGAATAGTGCTGACATATTTTGCACTTATATAGAGGTTGCTTTGTTTGGCCTAATTTTAACATTTTGTTCCTACGTCCGCTTCTATATTTTATACAGAAGTATTAATTTTATTTTTTGTACTGCTATTCGACCAAATCATTTTAGTTAATCAAATTTCTACTTAATTGTGCATTTATATGTTTTTGTGGAAATGAGATAAGATTTTTTTGTTTTTACAGATCTTTACTTTTTTGCAAATTTTTTACAGACCTTACCTATATAATGAATAAGTGCATCTAATAGTGGTGAAAAAAAAAAAGTTTCGTGCAGCAGGAGTTCTGATCGCAAAAGAATTCTTACTCAGGAAGAAATTGAAAAGCTTATAAATTAGAAGGATAGTAAATAATCCCTGCCTAATTTTTCAGATGCTGATTCCGAATGGGAAATTCAAGAAAGTAGTGATAGGATCAAAGATAATGAAGCATCGAAAGAAGTTGAAAATGTGGCCATAGCTGATGAATGGTATGATGTAGATTGTTCTTGTCTCAGATTTGACATTATATTCACTTATACTCCACGGTGCAATGACCGTCCTGGCGAACATCTAGGTAATAAGTATCTTGAAACCTTTTCATTTCTACTCAAAATTTCTTGATGCGTCAATAATAGATTTCGTTGTTCGAGAAACGAATTGTTATGCTGATCAGCAGAGAAATAAAAAGACCTTTACATGCAACTCTAGAATACAAAAATGTGAATCGACTAATTCTAATGATATCCGAAAATTTCTTGTTATCGTTTTATATATGGGTCTATAGTACAGTCAAATAAGACCAAAAAACACCAAATAAGGGAAAAAAATAAAAAGTTTTGAAATTTTGGAATAACATTCCTGGGAACTCTAGTAATGCAAAACAAAAAAGTTCCCCCTTCCTTGGGGGAGCTTCCCCCATTTCCATCCCCCCGTTTTCCCCTCTAGACCGCATAACTCTTTCAGATTAAGAAAAACAGAGATAATAATTTTTAAATACTTGAATTTTTGGGATAAGCTTCAGGAATAGCCTGGTATAATGGAAAAAAAAAATCCCCCTACCTGGGGAGACCCCCCCCTTTCCCCAAAAACTGAACATATTACAAAACTAGTATGTTGTGGCCACCACAAGACTTTCTTCTATATTTACCTATACATATTCAATCAGTAACAATATTTAAAAAAAAAAAAAAAGTACGATTTTTTTTTCTAAGTTTTTTTTTTTTTGTTTTTTTTGTTAAAAGTGAAAAAAATCGATAACTTTGTTTTAAATTATCACAGATTTATAGTTCAACCATTCGTTTTAAAGGTATTGACGAGACCTTTCGAAAGATACCCATCTTGAAAATTTATCCCCCCCGGGGGGGTACTTCCCCCCCAGGGGGAAAAGTGATGCCCCCCCATGCAGAAAATTTTTTTCCTAGTTACATACTACTATTATCAATAATTCATATTAATTTTACAATCACAAGTTTAAAACAACTCTTATTATGCACATTTATACGAATTTTTGTCCTATGCTGCCATGTTAAAAATTTAGATAAAATGCTATCACGGCGCCACCTGTTGAGCTATTGATCCCCAAACATAATCAGCACCAGTTTATGTCGGGGACCAACTAAATACCAAGTTTGGTTAAATTTCGTTAAAAAAAAAAAAAAAAAAAAAAAAAAAATTGCGATATTTTTGTTTTTTTTTTGTTAAAAGTAAAAAAAATCGATAACTTTGGTTTAAATTATCACAGATTTATCGTTCAACCATTCGTTTTAAAGGTATTGACGAGATCTTTCGAAAGATACCCATCTTGGAATTTTGCCCCCCCGGTGGGGGGGGGCAAAATCGATGCCCCCCCCATGCACAAAATTTTTTTCCTAGCTAACTACTACTATTATCAATAATTCATATTAATTTTACAATCACAAGTGTAAAATAACTCTCTTTATGCCCATTTATACGGAATTTTGTCCTATGCTGCCATGTTAAAAATTTGCATAAAATGCGATCACAACGCCACCTATTGAGCGATTGATCCCAAAATCTAATCAGCACCAGTTTATGTCAGGGTGCAACTAAATACCAAGTTTGGTTAAATTTCATTCATTGGTTCGTGAGATACAGCGTCCACAAAAAAATGATACAGACAGACAGACAGACAGACATTTTCTAAAAACTATTAATTCGTGTTCTCCATATCCCAAAACATGTAAATCCATCAAAAAGTGGACTTCGAAAATTTTCGCGAATCCAATACTTTCTCTATATTACATATAGAAGAAAGTAAAAATGAGGGATTATAAAGGAATGTATTATAGAGTAAATATGCATGTTGTTTGAAATGAAATAATACTCTTGAGGGCTCTAGTAATGTAAAACAAAAAAAGTTCCCCTTCTCTGGGAAGAAGCTCTCCCCCCCCCCCCCCCCCCCTCCCTCAATTTTTCTTCCAAACCATATAGCTCTTTCAGATTAAGAAAAACATAGAAAATAATTTATAAATGTTTGAAATTTTAGAATAACATTCATGAATAGCTTAGAAATGGAAATGAAAAAAATCCCCTCTCCCTCAGAAGACACTACCCTCATCCCCCCCCCCCCCCTCAATTGTATAGCTCCTTCAGATTACGAAAAATGAGGGACTATAGAGGAACATAATATAGGATTAAATATTTCTAAAGTTTTGAAAAATTGAAATAATACTCTCTAGTGACGCAAAACAAAACAGTACCTTCTTCCTGGGGGAAGTTTCCTCCTCCCCCCTCCCCCCCTTCCCCAAACCGTACAGCTTTTTTACATGAACAAAAATGTTTGAAATTTTAGGACAACATTCATGAATAGTCTAGAAATGAAAAGAAAAAAATTCCCCTCTCCCTGAGGAGACACTTCATTTCTCCCCCCCCCCACACACACACACACAATTGTACAGCTCCTTCAGATTACGAAAATTTAGGAACTATAAAGGATCATAATATAGAAGTAAATGTTTTTTGAAAACTTGAAATAATACTCTTGAGGGTTCTAGTAATGTAAAACAAAAAAAAACCCCATCCGTGGGTGATTTTTCCTTCCCGAAGCTTCCCCCGTATTTTCTCTCCAAACCTTATGGTTCTTTCAGGTTGAAAAATCAAAAAATAATTTAATAAATGTTTGAAATTTCAACTGTTTTACTGATAGCTTTCGCCCCAGAAGAGATGGACATTCTACTCGTGAACGAAAGGAAGGGAATCTTAAAAAAAGATTTTATAGTTCCAAGGACTTGCAAACTTCCTTTGTTACCAACAATTGCTGGGTTTCAATCTTATTTCTTCATGCAAGAAGTGCTTGCGACACCACTTCGGCCACGTTTGGGAAAGTGCAAGTGGCTCAATCATTTAACCGATCTCACCATCTCTATGATGTACCCAAAGTGTTTAACGATCCAACATCGACTCGTTACTCAACAAAAAAATCTGATGAAAAATTTATAATTGCACTGTACAGTAAAGTTTAAAGAAAAGTAGATGTACAACTTCTGAAATGAAAAAAATGAACGACCTCAGATTTCAATGTTTTAATGAACTAGTAGGTCAGACAAGCAATGCTATCATCCTTTCTCACTTACCACCTACCACTGATGCTACATTCCTCTATTTTCATACGGTTTACCAGCAAGTACAGGTGTAGTAGGATATCGCTTGGATACAAGTATCTGGGGGTGGAAAGTATCTAATTCCTGCATTTCTTCTATATATCTAAGATAAGCACCTACTCCAAAAAAAGATACTAAATTTGGTTCCATGTGGCTGTACGCAAGGTTATGTAAGAAAGTACAAATGTGTTAAAGCTGACTTATTGAGCACAGTAATGTGTAAACACTGTCACAAGCAATAGGGAGTTCATTGACATGATAGAAAAGCTTGAAGATGACATTCATGATGAACTTGATTAATTTTTATTCTATGTTTAGATAGTTATTTGTAAGTAATAAGCTTATTGACATACATTAAAATTGTGTTACTTACATTTTACTTATTTATTATTCGATTTATTTTACCCAATTATTACTTAAAGTTCATTATTATCATTTGAATTTTTCAATTTACCTTTTTTTAAACTTAAAATAAGCGGCAAAATAATTGTTCGTTTATACATTGCACAGAGGACTTTTTTTTTTTTTTTTTTTTCAGAATTTTTCGAAAAACTTTTTTTTTTTTTTTTTTTTTGTAATAGTAGCTGTCTTTGAAAAGCAAATAATTTTGCATAAATTAGGGGGGGGGGAATGGAAGACTCACGGAAAATTTCGAAGGTGTTTTTATGGGGGAGGGGGGGGGGAAACTCCTCCCAAAGAAGAACTTGTTTTGTTTTCCATTAAGATACCCCATATGAGTTGTTTCTCAAAGTTTCAAATCTGTATATTTCATTCCAATTATTTTTTTTTTTCTAATCAGAAGACACTATTCGGTTTCGGGGGAGTAAGAGAGACTTTCTTTCTTCCATTGAGAACTTTCAAGCGTAATATCCTAAAGATTTCAAAATTATATAAATTATTTCTAGTATTTTTTTTCTTTCATCGAATTCTACGATTATGGGGTGAGAGAGGGGGGGGGGCAGAGTAGCTCCCACACCAGAGAATTATGAACTTTTCGTTTCCTACTATTAAACCGCTCAAAAAATTTTTCCCTAAGTTCCAAAACTCTATAAATTACTTTCAAATTTTTCTTGATTTCAACAAATTATATGCTTTATTTTTAGAGGGGAGGGGGAAAACTCTCACCCAGGTCGGGGAACTTTTTTGTTTTTCATTATTAGACATCTCAAGAGAATTTTCATAAAATTTCAAAACTATAAACTATTTTCCTATTTTTCTTAATTTTAACTATTTGAACTAATTTTTTTTTTCTTTACGGGGTGGAAGGGAGGGATTTTTTTTATTTTTTTCCCCATTTTTAGACCCGTCAAAAATGTTATACCAAAATTTCAAAACTCAATAAATTATTTCCCCACCTTTTAAATTTCAATAAATTGAATGATATTTTACGGGGGGGGGGGGGAGTAAGTTTCTACCCTAGGGTGGAAAACTTTGTTTACCATTATTAGACCTCTCAGAAACATCATACCAAATTTCCAAAACTCTATAAACTAATTCCCTATTTTTTTTTTCATTTCAATGATTTATGCGAATTTTTTTGCCCCCCAGGGTGGGGAATATTTTTGTTTTGCATTGTTGGACCTCTCAGAAATGTTATACCAAAATTCCAAAATCCTATAAATTAATTTCCTATTTTTTTCTTCAGTTCAATGAATTATACGATTTTGGGGGGCATGTTGGGGGACGCTCCCTCCCTAGGATGGGGAACATTTTTGTTTTGTATTATTAGACCTCTCATAAATATTATCCAAAAGTTTCAAAACTTTATAATTTGTTTCCCTATTTTTCCTTATTTGACTGTACTACTAGTCAAGTACTCAGAAGTAAGCGATTACTGGAAGAAAAACATTTTGTACAAGAATTAACTACTACCTAAAATCATAAGCCTCAACCAGGGGTGCAAGAGTTTTAGTCTCAAGACGGAACACTTACACCAGTATATTATCAATAATTTGTATCATATTTGTGCTGTAATTTATTGCGATTGATTATCACAGAAATTATTGATGAAGAGTACTGGTGCCAGTTTTTTAATTTGAGACGAGAACTCTTGCACCCCTGGCAGCAACAATTTCAATTGTTGTTAAGGTTTATTCATTTTGCTCATAATGAAACTGTAGATACCAATGATCGTCTCTACAAAATACGTGAAATATTTGCAATGATCCAAAAAAAGTTTATTGAGAACATGACTCCTGGACAATTGCTTGTCGTTAATAAAACCATGGTCCATTTAGAGGACGATCGGTATTTCGCCAGTATATACCTACTAAAAGACATAAATATGAATTCAAAATTTGCAGTAAAGAAGGTTACACTTTTAGAATCTCTTTATACACTGGGCTGACTACGACAACCCCAGAAAAGAGCAAGAGTTTATGAGAAAATATAGCCCTCGAACGAACTTGCAGAGCGCTACATGAATGAGGGAAGAAAAGTTGTCCCAGACAATTTCTATACGTCAATACAATTAGCTGAAAATTTATTGAAGAGGAACGTGCACTTAGTAGGCATATTACATAGAATCGAAGGAGAATTTCTGTAAATGTTATGAAAACAAATCTCCAAATTGGGGATACCATTGGAAAGGAAAGTACCATGGATTTATAGCTGCCAATTGGAGAGGCAAAAGGGATGTGTCTTTCCTATGAATTAAACATGAAGTAGATTTGATAAGTACAGGAAAACATAATAGAAATGGAGAAGAAATAAAGTAACCAGGGGGTAATTCTGGAATAAAACGCATTAAAAGAGGATGCCGATCTTTCGGATGAAATGAGCAGCTACTTCTCGCCCCTCAGAAGGACTGTCAGATGGTACATAAAGCAGTTTTTGAATTACTGCTATTAACACAGCTATTAACACTGCAATTAACACAGCTATTGTTAATTCACGGATTATCTTCAAATCTGTAAAAAATGAGGAGATTTTCATAAAAAAATTCCGAAAAGCAATAGTCCTAGAAATGCTGGTTGTAAATAAAATGGATCCGAAGGAGGATCAGAAAAAACATGTGCTATTAGAGACTGCGGAAAAAACTAGCGTCAAAAGAAAGGAAAGAAGTCGATGCAAGATGTGTTATGTAAAACGTAAACAGAAAAGTGGTAGAGAAATAGCTCAGAAGACAACAAAAAAGTGGCGTCAACATGCAACTAGTGTAACATTTTTTAAAAATGTTTTTCATGCTTCACTAAAACAAACTGAACGTAATGCGCCCTTTCAGCTTTTTTTTTTTTTTTTTTTTTTTTTGCTGAGGTCACCAGTGATGCTCATGGCAAAGAACGTATAGCCCATTGTTACAGCGCCATGTGCATCTCCGGTGGTCTCAATATATTTTTTCAAAACTTATACTGAATTGTGTTTACTCTGTAACTATTTTATACCTAATAAACTCTTTACAAAAATTGGTGTTTTACACATTACGGACCAGTCCTGTGTTAGCGTGGGATGGTTACTAATATTGGTAGATATTAAAATTATTATTATCCGCCCATTTTTCTACACCACTTTATTTTTAGAGTAAGTTTCTCCAAATGTAATTGCAATTAAATAAGAAGAAAAATAATCTAAAAAAAAAAAGGGCTGGTGTGAAAAAAAAAAAAAAAAAAAAAAAAAAAAAAAAGCGGGTACTAAAAATTTTAATATTCCGTAAAATTGTCCGTAAAATTCCACCGGTTCTTAAGGCGTTAAGTTTGCTACACCAGTGATCACTTTAATTTCCTATGGTGTCAATGAAGGTGTTAATTGTAAAAATTGCAGAAAATTAAACAAAGATTTTTATTTCTAAAAAAAAAAAAAAAAATAGCGTGGATGAACATGTTGATGCTCAACAGTAGAATTCATCCCAGATATTTTCTCTCTAATCATCAGAACTCCAAAAAGAAAATATTGTTCATGCTGTTGTGTGCAATGACTTTTTCCTTGTTTTACTTCAAGCGCTTGAGAACATTCTGTATAACTTTAAAACTAGATTGAAGTAGTCATCTTTGTACAATTGCAGACTAAAGTATGAAAAAATGGTTTAAAATAATCAGTATTTTTGCATGAAATATTAATTTTATGAGCATTGCGAAAAATACATTATCAACGTAAAATTAATGTAGTTTAACGCAGAGACTGAATCCAGTTAAGTGATATGAGAAGTGATCTCAAAAAAAGAAAAATTAATGATTCAAATGACAAAACAGGATTTATCAGCCTTTCTCGTCTTGTTTAAAAATTCCCGTAGTCGTTTTTTAGATAAAAGGGAAATTTTATTTAAAACATTGCACCCATTCCTCGTTCAAAAACACCTTAAGTGGTACAGAATATGCGCATTTATCTAAATTAAGCGTTCTTAAAATAATTGCACGTCCCATGAGTTTGAAAAGTGTATTTTCAATAAAATATGCTAATTCACCTGTAAGAGTTTCGCACATCTCAGCTGCTACTGATATTATACTCTTTATAATTCTATTATACATCAAGTCAAATCGACACTAAAACTGTATCATTTTTATTTTCGGATATCTTGTTTTTCTTTTACTTTTACTTTCTTTTTTTTGGGGGGGAGGGGGGGCGGCAAACGTTTGCTTAAAGAATATATAAATCACATTACATATAGAATAGTTTATAAGGTTAAAGTATCATGAAAAAGACCCCACTTGTGGACGAGAGTTTCTGCTTTTGAAGCTGGTAGGCGGGAGGTGTCGGGTTTGTATCCAGGTCGTGCTCATCGGCCTAACCGTTCGGAGCTTTTCGTATTTCCCCCCCCCCCCCCCCCGAAACTCGGAAGAATACGAGCTAGGATTCCTTAGAAAGACGCCCTTGGAGGGCATCTCATCCAGTCCTAGGACCCACGCGTAGTCAATCGGCAAAATTTAAGATTACAATTTTTTCAACTGAATATAAATATCTTATTTTGTTAAAAAATATGAATTAGTAAAGAAACTGGTCCTTTGCTTACTTTTAATTTTAAGAAATGAAAAGGAGGTGAAAGTCCATAACCTCAGTAAATTAAAATCACTAGCTTCGTAAGCATTTTCGTTACAAAATTTCAGAGCTAAAGTTTTAACTCTTTATTACATCAGGATCATATTTAGTACCACTTACAAATAAATGCTATACTTTTTTCTATGTATGATAAGAGCACAGAATGTGGCCTTTGATTCATTTTGAATTGATCATGTGCATCAAATGACACAAATTCTGTCGATTAAACAGCTTATTTATTTTAATTATCGCATTTCGTTTCAGAATACAGACGTGGAATTTAGTGTTATAGGAAATATCTTTCTAGTTTTGTTAAATGTAGTACTCACTTAGATAAATTGAAAAGAACATGCTAAGGTATAAGGCCCTTGTAGTTAATCTGAGTTAGTTACCAGCCACACTCTAATAAAATTCTATAAATCTATTGAAATCTTTATCCAGAGTCTCTATAAATTTACAGTAATTTTCAGTTAAAAATAAGTAATCTAGTTTTTCAATTTTTATTCTACATATATATATATATATATATATACATATATCCCATATGCGGTTCTTTGTTCATTAATTCTCGTCTTCCTTTCTGGGGTGTTTGATCATTGTAATGAGGAATTACTATTATTATTATTATTATTATATATTTCAGTTATTTTATTTCTCAATAAAATTTTAAATGATTATTTTACTTCAAATACAGTATTATAAACCAATATTACCATATCGCCAGCAATTAATTAAAATATTATTCGGTATTAAAATGTATATATAAAATAGATTTTTCTAACACCTGCGTGTACATTTCACTAAAATTTTACATAAGAATCAGATAAATAATTTCCAGTAGTTTTTCTGTTAAAATTATTAACAGAACATATATGAAATGCTGCTTACATGAAGCATAATTGAATAAAAATTTCACTGAAATATTAAAGTAATAATTTTTTAATTTTTATTCTGTTGGTATATACGTAAAATAACATCGTTATTTTTCATAAAAATTAAATATGCATATATTTGGATTAAAATTTAAATGGGGCTATGAACTGTTTAATCAAAAATATTTTTTTAATCTAGCTTCTTCTTTCTTTTATAAAAAATATTATATAGGTGGGTCTTTAGCTCCATCGTTAAATTTAGCATTATCCCTCATTATCCCTTGCCGGTCTCTAGGTTCATCTAACTCGGTGAAATAGGAATCCGTCACGGAAACGAAATGTGATTCGCAAAATCTCCAGTTGACCTGAACTTGGACACTACAAAAACTAGTAAAATAATCTATGCAGAAATAAAAGAGAGAGAGAGAGAGAGAGATTGAAAATATACCTGTTATTATTAGAGTTGAAGACATCCATTTTAAGGGGGAATATATTCATATGTAATTCCGTAAAAAATGCTTTTATGTATATACTCCTTCAAAAATTTCAATCGCTTTTTATTATTAAAGTTCTTGTGAACAATGCAATAACTGGATATATTGTGCAAAACCATGCTTTAACGATTTTATTTGAAGCTGCTTCGAAAAGTTATTACTGAATGAAACCATTAGTGTGATTATTATTATTATTATTATTATTATTATTATTTAGTTGCAGACTTAAATTGAGAAAAATTACGAGAGAAACATAATAGGGAATAAAAAAAATGTTATATCATAAAGCAATTTTTTTTCGCCAATTTATCTCTCCTCTCATCGCCCACCAGTAACAAGGAACGTTCTACTTTCCCGGCTGATACATGAATGATGCCAGGTTCTAAACCAGGTTGCTATCATTGTCCTAGCCGTTCGGAGTTTTTTGTGGTTTTCTCAGAAAAACGCGTCAATGTAGACTGGACTCTGGACGCTCTGAGGAAGGCCAGGACAGAAAGCATTTCACTGAAGCCTAAGTCCCTTGTGCAAACATTCGGTCTTGATCCACACACCCTCCTCTTGTCTTATTTACCAACATATACAAACAGATCTGCACTTGAATCTTTTAAAAATACAACTGCGAATATGAATGCACAAATGTATAATTTTTATCTTTATATTAGTAATTTTATCTTGTATTTTAATTACACTACACGAGTTTTTTTTTTTTTTTTTTTTTTTTTTTAAGCATTTTATTTATTTATATTTACTTTTACACACTTTTCTTGTTTTATTTTAATCTCTCTCTCTTTCTATATATATATATATATATATATATATATATATAACACGTGTTTTATCTACGTACTTAGTTCTGGTGAAAATTTGCCTGTTATATTTTCAGGATGTAATCTGTCTTATTTCCTTTTGTTTAATTCATGGTAATGTTTTGGATGCAAGGTTGAGTTACCTTTTGGTATTTTGCGTAATATTGCTTACCAAAAACAGAAACATTGCATTTCAATGCTGATTAGGAGTAACTCCTGAAGACGTCCTACGGTATTTTGAACTATTTTAATTATTATTCTTCCCTTTTTTTGTGATTTGGTCCAAAAATTTAGCTAATCTCAACTTTTCTGGTTCATATTGTTAATGTAAGCTCGATTTGTAACTTTTTTAATACAATCAATTATTAGTTCCTTCTTTACTACTACATTACCTTGAAAGATCTTTCTTTTATATGTTTTCAGAATGTTTTGTAATCTCAAAAGTATTAAATTTGGGCAAGTAATATTATTAAATTTCAAATAAATTGAAATTATTCAAATTATTCAAATAAATTAAAATTATTAAACCTGTTCAAGTTAACTAGTTACCAAATTGGACTTTGTAGGTTTCTGAGGTGAATTATTCAACTGTTTAATTTTTGTTCTCATTCTTTTCATTGTTCACATGAAAAATTATATATATATATATTTCAAAAATTGCAAATTTCGCATCTCAGGACAAATTAGTTTGTATTCTTTATTATTTTGTAATAAAAATCGAAAATATCGAGTCATTCCCGGTGAATTATTGTAAATTATAAATTATTCAAGGTACGATTTTTACTTTATTTGCCTTAAGAAAGAAAGAAAGAAAAGAACAAAGAAAAGAACCGAAACTTATTTTTGTTTTCTGAGTAATAGATATAAAATTCTGTACAAAACAGGATTTAATTTAGGATGACCGGATTTTTTTTTTCTTATATTCTTCCATATAAAGTCATGCGATAACTGTATTGCGTCCCTTAGCAACTGTTACTATATCCATTTATTAAAATTTCTTTCACACGATTTATATATATATATATATATATATATATATATTACTTGTTGTGATAGAGAAAAGGGGAAAAACACTTTTTAATTGGTCTAAATGTACAAAAAAGCGTTAAAAAAAGTTTTACCTTAAAATATGATGTTGAGTTAGCAACGATTACCTTATTCATTTCTTTCTTTCTTCTATTTTTACTTTTTTTTTCATGCTCTATTTCAATTTCAGTTTTATATATATATATATATATATATATATATATATATATATATATATATATTAACTTGTTTCCAAATGTAAATTTAAAAAACTTTTTCAATAGGTCTATTTTGTCTGAAAGTAATAGTCCTGTTGTCCGAAAAAAGGGTATTTTTGTCTGACTTCTTGACTTCGTAATAGAATCTATATACATATAATGTAAATCCACATTAACCATGCCTTTCGAACGATACTACTTTTGTAACCTTCCTCTTTTTAAAAATAGTCTAAAATCGTACGATAAATTTCATATTTGCGTATTAATTATATAATTATTTTTTATCAATGAAAAAGAAATGATCTAAAATATGTTACATTTGGTGTCTTAGTTTTTAAAATCTTAATGAGTTACGATACTATTAATCATAGCAAAACATACCGAAAAATTTATTATTAAATAACTTTAATTTAAAACCATTTTTATAAACAAATAAAAAATGCTAAAAATAAAAAATGCTAAAAATAAAAAAAAAAAATAAAAAAAATTCTACGATGTATGTTCACCAAAATAACGAAATTGTATTCTTTACTGATTTTCCAGAAGGCTTCTGTGAAGCTAGATATGTCTTACGTTTATGATAAAATTTGATAAGGCATAAAATTACCAAGATATACGATAATTTTTAATTTTATTTTATTTTCATAATTACATTTAAAAATGCTTCAATATTTACACTTTGTTTTTAGTTCACATTTACGTAAAATGCAATAAAAAATTCTTTTTGTCCGATTTTTTCGAATGGAATCATTTTTCGGAAAAGTCACCATATATTTAAACAGATCTCTAACTTTTCGAAAAATATATAATGTAAAATTATATTACTGCATTTATAATCATAATAAAAGGCCGATCCATTAGCCAGATGATTAGCGCTATGGCTTTCAGGTACCGGGTTCGAATCCCAGTAAACATGAATGTTGGTAGTGGTTTGGAATCCCTTTTAAGGCGTAGGTCATGATCTCATGAGTCTTATGTGAAAAAAATGACCCTAGAGCAACAATCCCAACCCAATTCTCATAAGAAATGTAAACATTTTTACGTGTTACGATTTTAAACTTTATATAAAATGTAAGTTTTTTAAGTTACTCTTATTCTTTTATATTTTATTTTATTTTATTTTATTTTATTTTTATTCATTAATATTTAGTTTATTTATTTATTTATTTATTTATTATTTTTATTCATTCATATCTTACTTTATTCATTTAATGATTGAGAGCTAAAATGAAATAAAATAGCTCTACAATATTTAAATATAGGTTAAAATTTAAGCAGAAGGTATTTTTACCGAAATATTTAATATTCTTACATTTTTATGAACTGAATTATTCTTTATTCGTAAGAATGTTTATACAGTGCGGCGCAAAAGTTTAAGCACAATCTAAATTTTTTAATAAAATAAGAAATGTACACCGGAATGTTTCGAATTGTTTACTGTATCTAAACAATTGGATTACAAATTTACATTTCGAATTCGGAAACAACTGACTGAAAGGAAAATAATAATTTATAAAAAAAATCAAAATTGTGATGTCGCAAAAGTTTATGCACAAAACCGAAATATTTATATTTCACACGGCACAAAAGTTCTTTACAGTCTATGGTGCTTTTATTGCACCTGATGAGATCAAATACACGATTTTTCATTGATAACACGAGATTATGGAAGGTTTCAGGTTCGAGTTTGTACCAGATTTCCTCTATCTGTAGACGTCATGTGAGAAGACTTCCCAGATATTCTCCATGAAATTGAGGATCTGGGCTGAGTTCTGGCCAATTCATCACACTGATATTCTGAGATCTAAGTCCTTTTTTTGCACAACGGGAAGTGTGTATCGATGCGTTGTCTTGCTGAAAGGTCCAGTTGGGACCAGCTAGGAGTTCACCAAACGATAATAAATGTTCATTCGGAGTTTCCTAACGCTTCTTTGAATTTTGTCTGCCATTTAGGAAGCAAAGAGACGTTTGCCCATCGCAGCCAAAAGCGCCACATACCGTGATGAGTCAGCCACCACCTTGTTGCCTGCTGAATTGCTCTTGGGATCTTTCCTGAAGTCACGTCAATAGAAAGAAATAGAATCCATCTGGACCATCCAAATTCCATTTTTTTTTCCTCAGATAAATTAACATTAGTCCATTCGTCAGGATAATACATGTGTTGTTTTGACAGCTGAAGTCTTATTTGTTTGTGACACTTTTTCAAACAACAAATTTACGAGCTAATTTTTGTTTTTTGATGAATCCTGATTCGGTTATTTGTCTGCGTATGATGACGCATGATATTTTTTATCCATGTCGGGTTTTTTATCTAGTTAACCCCTTAACGCGCGCTGTCCTCGCTGCGAGGACGCAAAATTTAAGATCCAGCTGCAAAAATTCATCCCGGAAACATTTTAGCAAAAATTTACGTTTATAACATAGCAGAAAAAGCCGGTATTTTTAACCTTAAAATTTAAAATTTCTTTTAGTTTAATTTAGTTCATGAATTCCGGTCGCAGTATAATTTAAATGATCCGAATTGTCTTGCGCCGCAAAGAGTTAAGAGACGAATCGTCAGTTAAAGCCTTTCTTTAAATTTTTCTATCCTCCCGAAACATAGTTTTTCTCAAAATTTCTGAGCGTTACGCAATTTTGAATTGTTCTCCATTTGCAAAACACTATAAATACCAAATTTGGCCCGATTTAAAATAAGTGACATTTTCAAAATGGATTTACCTTAAGCTTTCAACTTCCGCAACTAATTCAGGCGAAGATTGCAGCAATTTCAGAATTTTGATAACTTGTACAGCGATTGTTACACATTATAATCTAGGAGATAAGTCCCACCGATTCTCCACCAGTCTTGTTTAGAGATATTTGGAAGCGATATTTGCATAAAACCTCATTTGTGCTTAAACTTTTGCGACATCGCAATTTTGATTTTTTTTTTTTTTTTTTTTTTGTTATTTTCCTTTCTATTAATTGTTTCCTAAATCAAAACATGAATTTGTAATACAATTGTTCAAATACAGTAAAAATTTCGAAGCATTCCGGTGTATATTTTTAATTTTATTAAAAAATTTAACTTGTGCATAGGCTTTTGCGACGCACTGTACCAGAACCATTTCTCTTCTCTTTTTTTATGTATAATAAATGTATTACTAAAAGCTTTAGGAAATAAGTTCATTAAACTGAATTTTAAGTTTTCCCTTCTCTAACAACATTGTAATCATATTATCTAATGATAATTTCGGGTAATATTATTTACTTTCTGTCTGTTTTTTTTTTTTTTTTTTTTTTTTTTTTTTTAGTATTAAGCGTTTGACCTTAACGAAGTTTATATATATTACTCAAGAATATATCAAAACATAATGCATAAGTCAAAAATATTATTCGAAGAGAATTCTTATTCTTATTCTTTTTTTCTTTTTTTTTCCGAGGAAAATGCATGAGTGGAATGCATGCCCTCAAATTTCCAAACAATTTTCTCTTATTAGTTTTTAATATTTTGTTTTTAACACCGACCAAAATAGAAGGATATTATAATTTTGTAGCCTTTGCTTAATCTTTGTGTGTGTGTCTGTTTCTGGCATAATAGCTCCCAAACGAATTTAGAGATTTCAATGTGTTTTTTTATTATTATCATTGTTATTGTTATTTGTATTATTAGAACGTTAATTTAATTGGAATTATTCTTAATTATGTTTGATGAAAATATTTTTGATATATTTTTAAAAATAATTAAAAGGTTTTTTCCGACAATTTTATTTTATATTTTAAAAAATTTGCAATTTGTCATTCATCCGTCTTTCAAATAATATAATGGGATGATAATCAGGGATGATAATCTGACGCAGATTTCATACTACTATTTATGAAGAGAAAAATTCTTTTTAGTAAATCTTAGATTGAATAAGAAGAATGTTTGTTTTTGCAAATAGTGGTATGAGTTCTTCGCCAAATTCCCATCCCTGATGATAAGTCACATGATATTTTTGATTGGAGTATAAAAACTATTTTCTTAACAAATTTTTAACCAGTTCTGACAAAAATTAAAATTGACTAAATATAGTGATTATGAGTTCATAGTCGAAAAATCAATAAATTTGGTTGAAAATTCAGGATTTTAAAGAAAAAAAATTAACTGAATTCAAGGCAAGAACATTAAAAAATTCAAGGCCAAAACTTGATATTTTATAATTTGCGAGCCAACGTTCTTCCAACTAAAAATTAATAATTAAACAAAATAATTAAATTGGTTTATATATATATATATGTGTGTGTGTATATATAACTAGCTTTGCGCGTGTTAGTTTATTATTTTATAAAGTTTTGAATTTTATAAAAATAATATTTTCATTAACGCTGTACACTCAAATTTAATTTCGGAAGAAGGTGAAATCGAAATTCTTTTTGCTAAGTTACGCTGAGTAAACTAATTTATATATTTTTTTAATATGTATATACTTTTTTTTTTTTTTCCTTTACCAAATTTTCTATCTCAAATCCCAGTTCAGAGATTAAAGTAAAAATTTAAAATAATATGCCTCTTAAAATATCTGGATTCAATTTCTGGAATGTATTAAACTTTAAATAAACAGAGAACTACACAAAATCTATTATACCACTGTCTTCTGATTTCGGTTGTTGTCTTTTAAAGATTCTACAATTATGAATTAGTTATAAAAAAAAAAATATTTTTTTAATTTTGTTACTTTAATGTAACTATTTAAGTAAATTAATATAGATTTATCGAGAAAAAGTGTTTGGAAATTTCATAGAAAATTACCTAGCACATTCGTTTTGTAATATTATGATTTGAGTTGTAATATTATGATTAGTAATATTATGATTATTCCAAATTTTCAATTAATTCGGAACTATTTCGACATTTTAATGATTATTCTTAAACTACGCGTGTTAATTTTCTCTTTATTATATATATTACTGTTACTTCCATAGTACTGTTATTTTTATTTGTAATACTGTCATTTCTTATTTTTATAATGCTGTTAGTGTTATTTCAACGGCATTGTTGTTGTTCATAAGTACTGTTAGTTTTGTAGTATAGTGTAGGTATAGGGAAGAGAGATATTCGAAAAAGGAGATTCCGAAAATAGAAAAATTGATATGTAATTGTCTGTACGTTAGTCAGATAGTTTGTTGGACTATGAAGCAGGGTTGCCAAATTAGGCCTTTCTTTTATTCAATAGTCACCAAGAATTTTTATTTGTAACGTTTGACTAATCACTTTGAAGATTGTTAGTATAATATGTATATCCAATGAAACTTCTCAAAATTATTGGTTACTATTGAATAAAAAAAGGCCAAATTTGGCAACCCTGCTATGAAGACATTTTCTCGAGAACGAATAATCGTAAAAATGCCGAAATATTTTTAAAATATCACTTACGATACTAGCAAGAACGAAGGCTATTGGTTTTCAGCATGCTAATTTAAAAACTTCTAATTTATTCAAAAATTAAAATATACATAACATGGTAGAATACGATAAAATTTCGCACTGACGTAGATTTTTTTTCTCTTAAATTGTGTCGAAATAGTTTTAAAATATTTTTTATCATACTGTCATGAACATTATGAAAATGGATTAGTGGATTATGAAAAGTCTTTTCATGGTGATCATGTCTGATGGAACATCAACATCCTACTTTCAAAGCATGTTAAGTAATTCGAAATTAAAGTTTTCATAACATACTAGAATGGGGAAATGTTTCGTATAAGCTTGCATTCTGTGGATTACTCAATGGAATTACATTAAAACGAAAATACGAAACTGACCATAATAAAATTAATCAGAAAATTAAATCAGGTAAATTTTTCGAAGTGGGGGAGAATAACTAAGTGGATTGGCCATTTCAATATGAAATCGACTGAGTTCATTGCTTTTATCATGAATACGTGCCGTGCACTATAGTAGAAATTTATGAGAACAAACACATATCATGGGGAGCAAAGCAGAGTTCACCTACGCTAACTAGTTCCACCATGCATTACTAGTTAAACTAGTAATGGATGATGAAAATAAATTACATGTTTTAATATCATTTGGTTAGGAAAAAAATAATGATCAGAAAGAGGTATAAGAAACTTAAAAAAATACATAATATATACTTAAAAAAAAACGTATAATTCTATTCAATAGCTGATGAGTAACGTACCTATACATATATGTAATATTAATAGTCTTATTATAACTTAAAGTTTTCATTCAACATAGAAAACGATAGAAAATAATTTAATTTATTAAAGGCTAGATTAGATATATACTCGCTTTTAACTTAACACAATAATTGTTAATAGAAATAGCAAATTTATTTTCTTAAAAGCAATAAAAAAGGCACCAGAGGACTAGTGTTGAAAAGGAATAATAATAAAGAAATCTTTCAGCACCATAAACTGAGAAAAAATACGCAACAATTGTTTCAGGTCGAAATAATAACACGTCCTTTCGTCAGGCAAACAACATAGGTACGAATGCAGTACTGCCGTTTTGTTGCTGCATGTGCCCACTTTGTTCGTTTGGCAAAGGATTGTGCTAGTATTTCGACTCGAAATAATTGTTGCGAGTTTTTCGCTATTTTTAGTGTTTGCATACAAAATTTTTATTATTAATATTATTATTATTATTATTTTCTTTAGAGTTGAAGTATAGTTGAAGTGGAAATCTTTGTAATAATACACAGTTAAAGATAAAATTCTACATTTCACCAGAAAAATAGTTACAATTTAGCTTCAACCAAATGTTTTTAGGAATTTGTTCCGCAACGTTTCAGCAATTTAGTAGTGCTATTTTAGTAGTAAACACCACTAAAATGGTAAAATTTAGCACCAAAATTTTGATTTCAGCTGAATTTGCCGAATTGGCACCATGTTTTTGGTGAAATGTTTAACTACTTTCTCAATCAGTGTATATAAATATTGATACAGAGTTAGGCTAGTTTTGGAAAAAGAGATTTTATACATTCCACTTTTATTACCCATATTTAGCCAATATTGGTAAAGTGTCGGCGTATCTTTGAATATATTTCCAGTTGAATACGATATTGGATAAATACCTGGTACAATTTGAAGATACTTTTTATTTTTCCTTAACTATTGTCGTAACAAAATGGTATGCAAATGATAAAATATAACGAAAAAGAAAATAAATAAAAAGAAAAGCATCTGTGAGGCGAAAAATATTTGAAAATAAAACTCTACTTTATTTATTTATTAATTTCATTTTTTACTCCGAAATATTTTTTTCTTTTTTGTTTGTGTACTTAAACACAGGAAAAATCATCAACGCTTTGAACACCAAAGAAAATAAAATAGCAGACAGCAGTTTCGGTAGCAGTTAGCGGACCGTCATCAGTGCATGACGAGGCACTAAAGCCGGTGTGCTAAATGCTGCCGAAACAACTGTCTGTTATTTCATTTCCTTTGGCGTTTAAGACGTTTATGATTTTTCTGTGTTTATTTATCCGGCGCCAAGTCTCCTTTTAATATAACATATGTACTATTTTTGCTTCCACATCTGGCGGGTTGCCTCGGTAGCCCAACTGATAGAACGTCGAGCTGGTAATCAGAAGTTTACGAGTTCTGTACTCGAGTCGGCCGAAGACCGTCGAGTACATTAATGGGGATTGGTGCACGTAAAATCTGTCGTGACTGCAGTGTCCTCCATGTTCCCTAAAATAATGCCATCGAAACGGGGGAGCCACCCTCTCTGAGGAGGATGAAAATTATGATGGCATATCCCAGGACCACTCCTAGTGGAATGCCAAACTGTCGTCAATTGCCCGCTGCATTGCTCTTATGCGAAGTTAAATCCACTCAACTTCAACATCTAGATTTGATAGAAATTCAAGCGGTACAATTCTGAATATAAAAGATATATATATTTTTTAATTAAAAAACTTTATTTTAAGTATTTGTGTTTATTTTAAAATGCAATAAAAATCATTGTATGTGTGTGTGTATGCTTGTGTGTGTACATAGGCATACATAGAATGTTAGAATAGCTAGTTATGTGAAATTTTTGAAATTCTAAATTGAGTCCTTGTTTTCAGTAGTATATATAGATGAATGCGTGTGTGACCTTGAACAGATAACTAAAGAATTCGGATGCGATAAGTTACAATTATTCATTCATATAAATTTCTATGCATAAATGCTCGTGTAATTTCAAGCTTGAATAGTTCAACATTTTTCATTTTCTTTTTTTTTTTTTTTTTTTCTTTTAAAGTTTTGCAATTATTAAAATATGAATTTTAACAAAACTTTTTATATGTCTCATAAAATACAAATAATAAAGTAAAAATTTTAAATTTTCATAGACAATTTCTTTTTAACCTCGAAAATTTACATTAAAGTAATAGCACACACACATACAAAAGAAATAAAAAGTCGATTTATATTAATTTTAATTACAACGAATATACTTTATAAATAATCGAAAAGGGAAATATTTCAAAAATATTTTTAATTGAATATAATAATTGCCAATTGAATTGAATAATTGAATTGAGTATTTAGTGCAAAATTTTTGTTACATAATTTTAACTCTAGAATGTACAATGTTAATTATTTTTTATTTTATGATGCAAAATGGTAAGTTTTTCGTGAATGAACATACGATGATAGAAGAAAATATATATTGTCATATTAAAAATGTGCTGTTGTATAAGAGATTAGTACCAATATATATTCAATAACGTTATTCCGTATAGTTACAAAAACACTCTTTAAACCAGAGATCGTCAGCCTTTCAGACTTGATGGACCACTAAATTCAGGATATTATATCCTGCGGAAAACTAAATTTATAACCCAAAGCGGTGGAGCCGTTCCCTTCGTAGAGGATCAAAATTGTGATGGCAAGACTCCGGGCCACACTTGGGGGTGAATCCCAGATCGTCGGCTATTGCGCATACCATAGCACTAGTGCGACGCAAAAATCCACTCGCTCACTTACTAAACATAAACTCGAACGGACCACTAAAATAATTTTTAAAGAAACACGAATATATTTATCAAAATAATTATTAAAGAACACTCATTTTATAAACATGAAATAAACCTATTTGGTAAAAATTATTAAAAAATTTTGTTATTATTGTTTTTTTTATTTTATAAGAAAAAAAAATTCCACAAATATGTTATTGATTACTGAATAATATTTTTCATTGCTTGGTTGCTTTCTATAAAGAGCCAAAAATATGAGATTTCGATGTGAACTGAAATTTAGCTGTCAAATTATACATCGGTTACGCTTTCTTTTTCAATCATGTTTTAACTTGGGATTGATTTGTCATTTGATCTATCTTTGCTAATAATTATGAATTCATTATATTATGTGATGTTGTGATGATAAATGTTATCGATCTTTTAGGAATGATTTCATTAATAAAAGCTGTTGTGAAGATAAATGTTATCGATCTTTTAGA
Organism: Salticus scenicus; assembly: GCA_963930645.1. Taxonomy (NCBI): domain Eukaryota; kingdom Metazoa; phylum Arthropoda; class Arachnida; order Araneae; family Salticidae; genus Salticus; species Salticus scenicus. The sequence continues at coordinate 236,576,573 of OZ005657.1, forward strand.
ATTGATTTTATTAATAAACGCTGTTATGCGAATATGAATGATTCTGAAATTTTTGAAGCTAAAATTGACATAAATCATCAGTATAATTGCTAATAATGGATAAAATGGAAATAAAGACCAGATTTTTCTGCGAACATTAGTGATTCATGGACCACCGATTGGCGACCTTTGCTTTAGATTGTAATATGTCTCAATATTTTATAAAGAATTACTTTTGATTTTCGATGTTATTTATTGATTTAAAAATAAAAACTGTATAAATAAAATGAATTGCAATCAAAGATTTCATAAAAAGGAATATGTTAAAAGATTTTAATGATATATTAAAACAGATTGGTAACTTTCATAATAAAAGTTTTATTTTATTAAAATTACATTTCAATTAATATTTCATTTATTTATTTATTATTATTTATTTATTTATTTTCTAAAAGTAATGTTTAACAGCGTTTAAATTTAAAATAATATTCTTAAAGAATGTGAGGATTTAATAATTTAGAAACATAGGTAGTCTGATTTTTTTTTTTTTTTTTTTTTTCTAATGAAACATTTAATGAACGCGGAAAAAATGTTTTATGTTGTTCGAAAATAAAGCAATATATTGTATAATTAATTTTCGAGCATAATTCTCTCTCTCTCTCTCTCTCTCTCTCTCTATATATATATATATATATATATATATATAATAAACACATAACTTAGAAAAAATTTTATAATACTTCACAAATTAAAATATTCAGGAGATAGCAGAAATGAGCAAAAATTAATATTAAGCATTTTTCATATCGTGAATTCTCAGAAAAAGAATTTTCGTAAAACTAAAATTGAAATATTTAATAAATATTTTTTTAAAACCAATGTTTTTATTTATATTATTAAACGAAAACAATTATTATTATTACCATCATAAATGTAGTATAAAATTTCTTAGAATACGGGTGATGAGTTAAAGGTATAAAAAACTGACGAGTATGAAAGAAAAATAGTTTTAAAATTAGTCAATTATTTTTCAAATTATCATTGTTATTATAATACACACATACACACACATTTATATATATGTATATACATATTTTTTCTTTGAGGGGGGGGGGGGATTATTGCATGGGAATACAAAACAGTATCCCTTATAAACTGCTGCTAGGAATTATACATAAAATCAATACATTCTTTAAATAAAAATATAAAACAGCATCATGTTATTTAAATAACCATTAAATTGTTATTATTGTTATTATCATTTTTATTATTATTACAAAATTTTAATTAAATTCTTGCAAAATCCATTAAGTGGTTGGGATTGAATGGCTTATGGATTGAGAGAAATTTTTCTCATAAAAATTATGATATTTTGTGAAAACAAACAACTGTAATAATATTTTTCGTAAAAGTAACCGAAAATATATTTGCGGTTATATTTTTGGGGAATTTCTATTAATTCCGTATTTCCTATTAAAATAAATAAATAAATAAATACCGTGTCCTTAATTAAAACTTCTATGTTGCTCTCCGCAGCAGATATATATATTTTAATAGGGATAAAAATTATTATTATAATTTTTTTTAATATTCTGTAAATATGCATTTTTAAGTGTTTATTTATATCCCTTAAAGATTAATTAAAAACTTTAGCTTACCCTGATGAGGAGACATTTTAGTAAGATAAAGGATATTTGGTCTAACACGAAGTGTCCTAATCAGAGAACTTATATTGCAGATCTACCACTAAAGTTGTAGTAAAAATGCGGAGTGGAAAGAATGGAACTCTTGCCTTATATATTGGCATGCCGGTAGGATTTGATCTAGTAAGTGGCCGTAGGGTTACAATATCGCACAAAACATACTCTCGCCAAGAGCGCCAAATTCGGAATTTCGGAAAACTTCGCAGATCAAATAGTTAGAGTAAAAATCTAATTGATTGGGTATGATAAACAATTGTCTTCAAATTAATGCATGTTGCGTTGAGTACCGTAGAAAGAGAGACATATTTAGAGAGAGAGCGGGTGAAAAAAGGATAAAATGCGTCGCCGCGATTAACTTTTCTGTTATTTTCTCTAAAAAACATTGACGGAGAATCATGTTTATTTTTCTAATTTAGGAATTCGAATTGTACAAGTTACATATAAAGAAAATTTAAATTTGATTTTTTTTTTTTTTTTTTAGGAAACGTATTTGAAAAAGAAATTAAAGCAGATTTTATTTTTTCTTTTGAGACTATCAATTGTCAAAAATCTAGTGCGGTGGACAAAATGACATCCTGACGAATTGTACAAGATGAATGGGAACGGATTTCTAACGTACGCACGGTTCGATGTTTCAAATTATAAACATTTTTAAGCATTACTATTATTATTATTATTATTATCATTTAATCAAATTTAACAGAAAAATTTGCTTTTGTTATTATTTTAAAAACAACAAGAAATCAGCAATCGTTATGACAATTTTACCAATTGCAATTTCCAGGTATTAATCGCCGAAATATTCACGGATATATACATATATATATATATATATATATATATATATATATATATATATATATATATATATATATATATATATATATATATATATATATTTTTTGTGGGGGGGGGGGGGGCGAAACACCAATTTCAAAAATTAAAGTCACTTATTAAAAGTTGCATTTTTATATTTTCTGAACTTTTTCATAAGAAAAGGAAACAAAAAAAATTTAGAAATACTTTTTTTTTTTTTTTTTTTTTTTTACTTTTTCTGACGTGTTCGTAAACATTACATGTGAAAATGTTTTTTACACTGCAATATTTTATTTATTTATTTTATTTATTTTATATTTTTACAATTATCTGAGAAGATTTAAGTTTTTTAATCATTTCAAACTGTGTAATGTCTCAATTACAAACTACCATTTCGTACGTAAAAGATATCGGTTAACTAAACGAGAATTAAACTTCATTAAAATTTATTTCCCTAAAAAATTAATTAGTATGATGATCGTATAGTGGAACTAGGAGAAAATTAGTTAGTACATGAGGGAAGGAAAATGAACTGTGTTTGAAGATAACAGAAAATCAGATATTATTTAGTGACATCTGATAAGAAATTTTTGCCGCGACTATTTTTAGAACAAGAACACTAATTAATCATCAGCTTTAATTTATGCAAAAGTAAATTGCAAAAACTTTCTTTTTGTTTCTAACTAACCAGTTATGTGCATAAGAGTGTGCACAGAATGCATAAAAATTGTCACTACGGAAATTGTTGATTATAGACTGTTTCTAGCACTGTGATGGGTAAAGTATTTTTATAAGTTTATATTATATCGTTAAATGAAATATTTTAGCATAAAATTAAAATTGTCTAAAATATAAATACAGAAAATTTCAAATTAAAGAACTAGATTTTTACGGATATCTATTTGAAATAAATAATATTAGGCATGGTTATACAATAATAATAATAATAATAATTCATTTATAGAAGTAACATCTAAAATTTTCTTAAGATTAAAGTTAATGGTATATTGAAGTAGTATACCTTTCATTAATCTTAATATGAAATAAAATTAATTTATTAGAAACACTTTCTTTCCGAAACACTGTAATATATTATTTCCAAGTGACATTAAATATTATGGTTAATTTAGTGCACATTGAATTATATTTCATTTATCATTAGATATATTTTTTAATCGAGAATAAAATGCCTGATTCCATAAAACTATCATTATTAAATGATATTGACAAATCTGAAATTACAGAAAATAAATTTCCAGTTTTATCTAATATAAAATTGCTTCCCAGTATCATTTTCTACGATGTTGCTTAAAATGTAGCATTAGATTTTGATATTAAGAGAAAATTATTTTGGCATTTAAAACACTTCTAATAGTAACAACAATTAAAAAAAAATAATAAAGGTATTTCTAAATTATTAATTTTAGTAACCGTAATAATAACTAAAAAGTAATACATCAAAAGTTGGTTAGTGAAAAATATGTCTGAATTTCATGTATATACTTTTATAAAGTATCATATAAAATTTCACATTTTGAATTTTTTTCTCCTAGTAAAGAATACAGAAACTAATTTACAACTGAAAAACAAGCAATTTCTTTTTCCTGTTTTCTTTTCTTTTCTTTCTTTCTTTTTTTCTTTTTTTTTTTTTTTTTTTTTTTTTTTTGTCCTGTAGCAACAAATTCCGATTTAGTTCTACACCTTTTTCACTTACTGAACCTAAATATACACTAACATTATATTTCTGACCGTTTAAAATTCAGATATAGTTTTTATAATTAAATAAAAATGTACTACTTATGAAGATAAAGAAATTCTTCCAAACAAAATCGTATATTTATTTTATTTTATTTACTTATTTTATTTATTTATTTTTATTTTTATTATTTTATTTATTTATTTCATTCCTTTCATAGATTAAAATTAAAACCCATCTTTTTTCTTGTTTTGAACGCTGTAAAATTTTAGTATTTGAACGATTACATAAATATATGTGTATATGAATATAAATGTTTTTATATTAAAGAGAAACTGCTATAAAACTAAAATACGCATACACACATATACGCATATATATTTTTATACATAAAACATCGAATAATACTTTTGAGAGAAATAAAGAATATATTTTTCAATATACATAAACCCCTGTATTCAACAGAAACAAATTGAATATCGAGATAAATACACTGCATTTACATAAGCACACATACCTAGGTGTACGGATTTTACTGACTACCGTAAAAGAAATCCACCTTCTTTATTAAATCAGCTGAAATAAACGCTTTTCAAAGAAATCGCCTTAAAACCGTGAGTATTTTCTCAAAAACCTGTTATTGGTATCACTTGATGTGAACGGTCTGAAAATTGCCAAAAGGATTCATTTCGTTGCTATCTATTTCAGGCTCATATTTTTATTCTGCCAAGATCACAATGTGATATACTATACACTTCTGGCTAAATCTGGAATCAGTAATTCAGTGTCAGAGTTGTGTAATTCAAAACTGTTTTTCGAGGAATAATTCTCATATTACTAAAAAATATATCAAAATTTGTTTGTATTGTTTTATTTCTAATTTTTGCAGTTAAGTCGCAAAAATATTACAATTCTAGAATCCCTTTCTTTTTCTTTGTTTACGAAAGTTATTTTGGCTTAGTATAGTTCAGTAACTATAGTTAAAAACTATGCTTATATTAATATTATATTTATGTTACTTAATATAGTTAATCATATGACTTATAACTATATTTTTAATACAGATTTATCATTTTCATTTAATTTATTGAGCTAGCATTGAAATATTTTCTGAATAAAAAGCGAATTCTTTTTATTAGAAAAAATTTATCTTCATAAGATATTGTAATTCCCCCCCCCCTCCCATTATTATTTTTCTTTTATTTTTTACTTCATTCATAATATGTATGTATATACGTATCAAAACTATTTTTGATTCCGTCCTATGGAATTATACATGAAAAAACTTATGCAGTTTTTTATTTTAAATGTTTACTTTAATTTACCATCTTATGGGTCTTTTTTTTTTTTTCAATTTTTCACAGTTCCTCTATAATACGTTGCTTTAAAAGCAAATTTAGAATACATTTTATAGAATAATTACAAAATAATTGCGGAATTTCATTGAGAGTAAAATTTCAGGCATTTTTATTAGTCCACTCAAAAACATGTCTGTGTGCGTTAATCATGTATGTTTAATCATTGACTTATAAATTAATGTACATAACAATACATTTTTCTCTTATCTGTATATTTATTTTCAGAGTACACCAGTGATATGAGCTTAATTATAAATTAAATATGTTAAATTGCTTGTCAATATATATATATATATATATATATATATATATAATAATTTATATGTATTTATACGCAATTTAACATTCATAACGTAATAAATAGCTTTCGTACGCGGAGTAAAAACTAATAATGGGGAAAAAACAATGCGATATATTGTTCGAAGAAAATATATCGATTTGTACAAAAACTTTTCTTCTTTTACTACAGAACTTTTTTAGAGATATAATTGGATTTTTACATTAAAAAATAATGTGCATTTTTATTTTTTATTTTCAAAATTTCACTCTTAAAATATAATGTTAAAATACTCTTGTTTAGGCATTATTAAAACAGTTCAATTTTTCTTTTTCTTTAAATTTACTTAAACAGTTTTTCTTTAAATTCTTTTGAAAGTTTATGTAAAAAGTATAAAGCGTAAATTAAATCAATATCTTGAATACCATTTTCTGTTTGGCATTTCTGATTACGTAATGGCGTGTATTAGCAAAATTTTAGTAATTTGATATAAATATTTCTTAAATAAAAAATAAAATAAAATAAACATATACCCGTTGTCAAATTATAAAAGAAAAATAGGAAGCAGTTTTTGATTCTCTTAAAATATAAATAAATAAATATATATATATGTGTGTGTGTGTAACTAAGAAATTAAGCTGATATAACTTTAGAGTATTCAGTAAAAATTTTTAATTAGCTCAGCATTTTCTAGAATTATTTTGCATAAGTTAAGAATGATTTTCTAACATTTTAAAAATTTTTTAACGTTCTTTTCTAAACAGTATTATCATGATTTCTAGTGAAATCATGTACAATTTTGGTAAATTCAAATTCCGCATCTGATATTCAATATATATGCAAATTTATCTATTATTTATTATATGTAAATTTATCTATCACTTTTATTTCAATTTTTATGCATTTTAAAAATATAAAAGAAAAAAGAAATTTTAATGCTGCAATATTGTATCAATTTTTAACTTATCGTACGACTATCCCTTATTATAAAGGTATTTCTGAAAATATCTCTAAATTACTTAGAACAGTTAATATCTGTACTAGCTTTAAACCTCAACTCCGTATTAGTATTTTTCTCTCAAACTTTAAACCCGCTGTCCCCCCTCTTAAACGTCTAGGTGTAATCTATAGTATTCCTTGTAAAAATTGTGATTCTACATATATCGGTGAAACTGGCAGAACAGGTGAAATTAGATTAAAGGAACATAAACGCTCATTTAAAACAGGAGATTTAAAATCAAAACTCGTAGTCCATTCTCTCAATAGTGATCATATTCCAGATTTTGAAAACTTTAAAATTTTAGCTTCTAATATAAATATCTATGAATCCCGTATTTTTCTAGAGGGCGCTTTTACCAAACTGCAACATTCTGCCTTGAACGAGGCTAAAGCTATTCCTCCTGAATATTTAATCTTGCTATGATGTATTATGAATTTTTGTAAATGTTGTTTGTGCTTGTATGTTTGACACTGAGGAGGGCTAGTGTTCTAGCCGAAACGTCTGTCTTATGTTTTAATGTTTTTAATTAAAATGTATTTGTAAAGTTTTAAATTTTTGTATTTTTTATCTCATTTTAAATGTTACATTGGTTTTAATATATTAATGAGACGTATAAATTATGTTTAATTTTATTAAATTTTTAACTTGTTATAAATTTCATTCATTTAATTTTTATGATTCAGAAGTTAAAACACACAGTTTGTTATAGAATTTGAAATTAGAATGTTATTGTTATTATGTTTTTTTTAATCTGATATTCGATAATTTATTTGAGAGTCAGGGTAGGCTTGATTTTTCCCGACCCGAAAAATCCCAGGTGGTTTCTTTGCGACCCACTTCAAAAAACTCAAAAAAGAAAAAAAAAAGTTTTTTTTTTTTCAAAATACTTATTAGGTTGATTTCTTTAGAAATCGACCTATAGCAATCACTTCGTTTATCCATATAAAGGGTGTCCCAAAATTAACGCAAGATTTGAATAAAATAAAATAAATAAATAAAAAATAAATAAATAAACAGTTTTTTTTTTTATTTATTAATGTTATTTTTTTATTGAATCGTAAAGTACACAAGATAGGGTTATGTATGGAATAACACATAAGGCAAATTACCTCCACGGCTTTGCTGGCACATACGCACTCTTTCGTCGAAATTTTTCATGACCATTTTGCACAAATGTGGCTAAATTTCGTTGATGCAGCGTTGAATTCCCTCGTTCAATGCACGCGGGCTTGAAGGCTTGTTGGCATAGACCTTTGACTTCAAACAACCACATAAAATGTGATGGTGTTAAATCACACCATTAATGGTGTTAAATCACACGATTAATGGGGTCAATTCTGATCACCGAAACGAGAGAGTACACGGCCAGGAAATGTCTCATGCAGTAATTGAATTGTTTCACGGCCTATGGCACCGTCTTATTGAAACCACGTGTCGTCCACATCAATATCATCCAATTTAGGCAGAAAGAACTGTGTTATCATGTCGCGATATCGAGCACCAGTAACATTCACTGCTTGACCAGCTTCATTTTCGAAAAAATAATGATGCTTCCAGCCTAAAATCCGCACCAAACAGCGAGACGTTGAGGATGCATTTGTTTTTCGGCAATCACATGTGGTTTCTCTGAACCCCAAATGCGGCAATTTTGACGATTAACATAGCCATCAAGGTGAAAATGTGCTTCATCGCTGAAAATGATTTTGTTCGAAAAATCGGCATCCACTTGTTGATGTTCAATAATTCATTCCACGAACTCTCTCGCTGTGCATGGTCGTTAGGCTTCAGTTCTTGTGTCAATTGAACTTTGTAAGCATCGAGACGCAGTGAGTGTACGCTATAGAGAGCTTCTTAAAACTTGCAATTCTTGCCCACGACACCAGATTGATGTTCCAGAACTTTCACCAACACTCTTACGTACTGCTTCGATATTGACATTTGAACGGCTTGTTTGCGCCCTCCGTGGCCGAGTGGTTATGTCACCACAATGCTAATCGCCTTCGAGCGTAGGACAGTGGGTTCTGGGTGTGTTTTCATTTCTTCACATTGTAATTCTTTCATGTGCTATCTGTAATTATCTGACGAAGATTTACAAGCGGGCTAGAAGTCAAGCATACAAATCTGATATATATGTTATCAATAAACAAACAAACGAACGGCTTTTTTTTGGACGACCAGTGTGTTTATCATCTCCAATTGATCCATTGTGCCTCAATATTTCAATTACTCTCTTCACAGTTGAGGAAGTTAAATAACTATTCCGACCATATTTTGTACAAAATTTTCGAACTGTGACCACCAGACTTTCATTAATTTTGAAATATTGTTCAACAATGAAAACACGTTGTTCTATCGTGTGACGCAACATTTTTACAAACCCTGAACTATCAGCTGTCAAATGGTTTTTTTAATACGGTTGCCAACACTTTACTGCACGAATGGTGAAAAATTCAAATCTTGCGTTAATTTTGGAACACCTTATATCACTAAGCGCCAAAAAAAAAAAAAAAAAAAAAAAAAAGCCGCACTGCAGAAAAAATGACTAATACATTTTTTATTTGTAATAACTTTAAAATTAATGCTTGAAACAAATAAAACTGTCTTGTTTGCATAGTACCAATGGGATGAGTTGATACCTATGTACATTTTCGATTTAATAATTCGTTTTATTGCACTTTACGAAGTACTTTTTAAAAATCTGCATAAAACTTTTTTTTTGAACATAATGCAATAACCATACACTTTGTGTTCTATTATGATTTATTATATAAAAGAAACAAGTTATATTTTAATATATGATATAAAACTATTTATTTGTTAGATCTAAGCAATTTTTTTATTAAAAATATGTATTCTGCATTGGGTTAATTCCACCTTTATATGGAATTACTGCTTTAATGCGCAATGCCATAGTTTTATATAGTGTTTTAATATAAATCCCAGAAATTTCAATATGCCAAATATCACAAATAATTTTTTTTTAGTTCTGGCAGAGTTATAGGCTGCAAATTTCGAATCCTCTCCCCTCTCCCCCGCCTTTTTATAGACGAAACATTTTCGAGCGAATCGCGATTAGGACTATTTCTGTGTCTGGTAAAGAAGAAATTCTACTATATCTTTTGTGGGATTTAACTTAAAGTGAAAAAAGGTATGATTACTTACAGAATTATAGGTTCTCATGTGAATGGATAGGAAATTTTGACAATTTGAAGTGAATAAACTTGACGCCGTGTAGTAAGGTGCATTATCATTTTGAAATACTGTTTACGGAAATGTCCAAGATACCTCCAAAATAGTCGGTCAGGCACCACTTTTATGAAGATTGTGTTTTATTTCGAGTTAATTGATCCCTTGAGCATAAAAGTTTTCCCGACTCTTTGAAAAGTTATGCACCTCCGTCCGTACCATAATGTACGGAGAATGTGTCACTGTTTTAAAAGGGCGATTTTCATTAAGTCGGTCATATTTTCGTTGTCAGATCTGCTTGTTTTCTTTAGCACGAAATAAGTTAAACTTGACTCATCAAAGAGAACCAGTTCAGCCCAATAATTCTGTACTGATAAGTATAAAGGATTTAAGTCCATATTCTTGATTTTTCAGGAAACGAAAAATAAAATTAAACTGTCTAAAAACAAATCAGAAGAATCGATTAGGGAAAAGGGATTATGCTGATTTATACCCTTTATACCATTCAGTGATTGTCAACCTTCATTTAAAAACAGGAAAAAACTGAATTAAATATTTTATACCATACATGGATGGTAAATTTCTGATTTGAACTTTTTTTTATCAATCGATTTTCTCAAAGACTAAATGACATAGACTTAAATCCTTTATACCAATCGATTGAGAATATTTTTCTGAGTCTGACTATGTACTTAACTCAAAATCGACATTGTTGGACTTAAACCCTTTATACTTATCAGTACAGAATTAACTAATCATTTTTTTGTTTTTTTTTAGCTATCTGAGGTCTTGCTTTCCTAATTCTCTTCACAAAGAATGGAATTTTTTCAAATTTTCTCTCGTTTAAACCTGCTTTGTTTAATAGTTGTTGTACTGTAGTTAAAGAAATTATGCTGCTAAACATTTTTTCTGAATCTCTTTTATGTTCTAAATGTAATACAAACCGATTTTATAAGCAATGTCTTTTTAACTTACGTTTCATCTCTCTTGGATGAGCAACATGGCCGCCTAAAACCAAATTTTCAGTTTAAACGTCCAAAAAATTTTATATCTTGCTAAAAACCCTTTTACCAATATTTCATTAACATTTAATTATTTTGTCATCTCAGGTATTAATTTTTTTTTTTTTTTTTTTTTTTTTTTCATTCAAAAATTAATACTTTTTGTGGCATCGTTAACTGCCTTATTCTTACCATTTTTTGAAATAATTTCTGAAATTACAATTTTTCTGACAATTGCATTTTTTTTTTAACGCTGGACTCAAAGCTAAAGTGAATGTGGAGGACAACATAATAAAATCTGTTCGAAAATTTGCTTTCTAAACGATAAAATTGGCGGTTGTAGAAGGCGAAAAGGAAAATATCCAAGTGCGGCTTTTTTTTTTTTTTTTTTTTTTTGTCGTTTAGTGTATATATACACACACACATATATATGTATATGCATACATAATGAAAATTTTGTCATCACTATAACTCCCGAAATAATATTCCAAATCGAACCAAATTTGGACAACAAACTTATCTTATAAATATGTTAGATGAGTTCGTTAGCCAAGTTGCTCCGCCGTTTTGTTTTCAAGTGGCGGCCACTTAAGAATTGCAAAGCCACATCCACATTCTAAAAAGCGTATTTAAGGCCCGATTTGCTTGAATTTTGATGTAAATATAGACCACATAAGGGTCTCAAGTAAGTTTATTAATGAACTTTATATGTCATTTTTGACAAAGTGGCGGATATCTTAAATTAAGCGAGGCCACTTGAAATCAGGCTACCACTTGAATATTTAAAATCACGATAACTTCTGAAATAATACTCCAAATAGAACCGAAATTGGACAGTGAACTTATCTTATAAATATCTTGGATGAGTTTGTTAACCAAGTTGCTCTGCCATTTTGTTTTCAAGTGGAGACCACTTGAAAATTTCAAATTCAAATTGCAAAAAGCGTACTCCGAATTTGCTTGAATTTTGACGTATACATACATATAAGTGTCTCAATCAAGTTTATTAATGAACTTCATCCGCCATTTTTAACAAAGTGGCGGATATCTTAAGTTAAGCGGGGCCACTTAAAATCAGTCTACCACTTGAAAATTTAAAATCACGATAACTTCCGAAATACTACTCCAAATCGAACCAAATTTGAACAGTGAACTTATCTTATAAATATCTTGGATGAGTTTGTTAACCAAACTGCTCCCCCATTTTGTTTTCAAGTGGAGGTCACTTGAATTTATTAATTATTTAATTAAAAAAAACCTTTACAATTTAATCATAAGAAACTTTACAAATTTTAAAATTTTGATTTTAATGAATAATTAAGGTATGATTTATATATATATATATATATAGTCTTATTAATAATATACCTCGTGTTAAAAAGAAAAAAAGAGATATGGAGTAACTCACTTGCCTTTCCGAATACTAATTAACACTTGTTTAAATTAATTAAAGTAAGTGAAGTTCTTAAATAAACAAAAGAGATATTTATAATAGGGTATTTGAGCATTTTCCCCCAAATAGTACGTTGTTTAAATTAATACTATTGCACTTATAATAATTTGAGCATATTAATTCATAATGATAAAGAAATTTCGTTGTGTTCTGTAAAAATCTGTAAGTGCTATATTCACCAAAATCTATACAATTTGCGCGACAGTGACCAATAACATGTATGTAAATTTTCAGCTAAATTGAATAAGGCATTTATACGCTGTCGCTCTATAAATAATTTGAGCCCGTAGACCATAATAATAAAGATTCATTTTGTGTCTCTAAAAAATAAAAAAAATCTATGTTATATTTACCAAAATCAATACAGTTCATGCGACCGTACCTATCATTTACATATCAACTTTCTGCTCATTCGAACAAAGCGTTTAGACGCTGTCGGGTTCACTTACACACATACATCACCATAAAATTAACAAAAACGAACTGAGGGGATGTCAAAAGGTATAGAAGCACAAAACTTTAAAAGTCGAGTTTTTGTCATGATTAGAATACTTTCTTTTCATATGTATGTTCGGAGAGTAAAAAAGGAAGAAAGAAAGAAAATGTTCTTCAAAACTCTGATAAAACCTAAAAATACTCTGAAAAAACCCCGATAAAACCCGAAAAACTCATTGGGCTGAGGTTTTTCTAAAAACCCGGGTTTTTTCCAACCCTGTTAGGAGTTGAATATGAAAACTTTTCGAATTTAAAGAAACATTTTTATATCTCAAGAAACCATCTTGAATTAAATTTTTTATTGTTTTAATACATTTCTTAAATATTAAAATATATTGATCCATAATTAAAGGGAGGGGAGTAAGTGAGAAAGAGAGAAGAAGTGTAAAAAAGAAAAAGATTTTGTTGGATTCAGCAGATAATTTTACCCTATATCAAAAAAGCATATCACTCTGAAATCTTTCTCGAAGAAAATACAAATAAGCAAAACTAAAGCCAAAACAAAATTAAAAGAACTCATTTTAAATATCGTTTTAGGCTTTTTCATATTTAATTTTAAAAAGCCTTTTTTTCCCCTTTTCTCTTACTTAATCTATACACAAATGCCTTCATTTTGAAATATCACACGATATTAATCTTCACGCCACCAAATGAATGAAACAGTAAAATCACCACTGCACGAAATGTACATTCTGCGGCATAATTTTAAAATGAATTACTGAGTATAAGGAATATTAGAAGAAATCAGTCTGATGTGTTGTTAAAATCTAGAATTTTTCCAGTACTTTATATTTAAAAGCTTTTATTATCGTTCGAAGAGATTCTTTTTAACAATTGAAATTAAAACTGAATATATTAGACCTGGCGGGTCAAAAGCAAAAGTAACATGGAATAGGAAGTTTGTAGCATGAAATAAAATGAATGAATGGCTTATTTTCCTTCTCATTTTTCTCTCTCTCTCTCTACAGAAGGAGATGAAATTTTTAGCTTGGGTCAGCTATAATAACAATGATAATAATAATAAATGAAAAACTATTTCATATTCTTCCACTTTTAATCTTAGAATATTGTTTTATTGTTTTATTTATTTTTTATTTTTTATTTTTTATAAATTTTTTATTTTTTATTTTTTATTTTATCTTGAATAAGCTGAAATATAAAAGAATAAATTTTGTAATTTTTTTAATCTTTTTTTTTTTTTTTTCTTTCTCTTGCGGGAAATACGTATAATAAAAATAAATTATTTAAAGGGATATACGTAGAAAACTTTTATATTACTTACTTTTAAGATTTCTATAATTGTGTATCTAGGATTGTTTTTTCAAACAAATCTCTTATTAAAATTTTACAATACTTCTTAACTTAACGGTATGCAGTTATGTAACATCATCCGTGTTTAGTCCACGCATCCTGAAAACTGATGGACGTTTTCACGAAAAAGTCAACTCCAGGCAGCTCTGAAAAAATTTCGGTTCTTATCAAAATAAACAAATAAATGAATAAATACAAATAAATAAAAAGCTAAACTTTGAAGAAAAAGAAAGTATTTTCTGTTTTAGTGAAATGCAAATTTCATCAGAAAATCCTAAGTTTATTTTTATATTAATAAGTTTATGATAGAGGAGATTTCCAGATGAAAAGTTCCCATACCAGTAGCCGAGAATTCTGACAGAAAGCTGGTAGATGGTAGGTGCCCTGCTCGAACCCAGCACAGGCTCGTCGGCCTAGTCATTCGATGTTTTCTTTTGTTTTCACGGAAACTCGCGCGAATATGGGCTAGAACTCCTTATAAAGACCCTCACGAAGGACATGGATACCTCAAACAGACAATTTAGTTTTAGAACACTACATCACCAAATGAAAAAAATTGCTCTTTGTTCATTATACAATTATTTCTTTTTGGAATATATTTTTGTTAAATATTTCAAGACTGACATATAAAAACTGATTACTATTACACAAATTTAATGCGGCATATTTCCCATTTGAAAATGATGAGCGAAACATTCTTAACTGTTATACTAACAAAACAAAAAAAAAAAAAAAAAAAAAAAAATTCGAAAACTTTAAGATGCGTGAGAGTTAATTGTGTAAAAATCATTTTAAGAAACATAAGTTATTATTATTATTATTATTTAATTAAATAAAATTAATATAAGTGTTTGAGAGATTTTAGAAAAGTGAGGACACGCTTCTTTGTTCGAAATTTGATGTTAACGTGAGAAGGAGAGAAAATGGCCACTATTCGAGTTTTTACAACACTGAACTTACTGCTTTATACGTTAGAATATTTCCAGAAAATCATTACATATAACATGCACACTTTGCCAGTCGTGTTCAATCCTCTAAGTTGTTCTTTAAAATTAGATTTGTTCACTCTGTTTATTCATAACTTTATTAAATCTATTTTAGTTATTTCCAAAATCTCTATTTTCAAATAATTTTATTTAGTCATACACTGTAAAAAAAAAAATTGTAAAATCACGGTATTTGACCGTATAATTTTAGGGGAAGTGACCGTTTTGCTACCTAAACGGTCATAATCCGTAAATTAATGTTTTGGAAGCATAATTTAGGAAATAACCGTATAATTTTACGGGAAATGACCGTTTTGCTAGCTAAACGGTCGTAGCCCGTAAATTGATGTTTAGAAAGTATAATTTTTTGAATTTTTACGAGAAAAAGCCGTTAATCTACGCAAATTGCTCTTATCTTTCACCAAACCATTTTCTTATGAGAAAATCTCTTCAAATGCTATCATTTCAGTGACATCAAGAGAGAATTTTATTTTCTTCCATTTTCAAACTGAAACTATGATTGTTATTTATACTAATTGAATGTGTTTAATTATGCACGTATGACGCATAGAAACATCCATTGCTTTTAATAAGATATTGTTTTCTTAATTTAATTCAAAATATTTCCATCTGACTGAAACTGAGTAATTGATTTTCTTTGTCTATTAACACGAAAACATTAAAAAAAAAAGCTAAAATGGTTTCTTAATTTGAAGCCAGATTTCTAAAACACAAACTACAACCTAATAATTGTTTTATCCACTAAACGCATTTTTTTTTTTTTAAGCATACAGCATTCTAATTGCTCTTAACCCTATAGCTAAGCCTTAGAAAACGAAAATTTTAATGTTGTTTCCACAATGCATTTCTTACAATATGCTAAAATAAAGTTTATTTCAATATGAAATGAATATGTAATTAACCATTTGAAGGTAAGGCTGATGATTATTATGTATGATCTTCACTGTTAAAAAAAAAAAAAGCTGTTTTATCTGAATATTACCATCAGATATGTACATTACATCATATATAGCAGGTTGTGCTCTGGAAATACTTCAGTCCTTTCTTCATTCAACGGATTTGGATTTTGGGAATAAGGCCGATTGACTGCTATAGGTCCTGGGCCAGAGGGGGAGTGCCCTCCGTGGGGGTTTTTCTAAAGTGTCCTAGCCCGTCATTACTCAAGTTTCGAAGAAAACCGCGGAAAACTCTGAACGGCTAGGCCGACGAGCGCGACCTGGGATCGAACCCGGCACCATATGTCTACCAGCTTTGAGCGCTGAACCGCTCGGCCGCTGGTAGGCTCCCTTCAATGGAATACAGCTTAAAAAAACTTCTCTGCTATTTTAAAAAGTGCAAATACGCCTAACACTTCATAAACACAGTTTCAAATCGGCCTTATAATGAAAACCTGTTTGGATGAATAAAAATTAGACTCTAGTTATTTCTTCTTTGCACCCACTACTGAAACCATAAAGATCGAAAACCATGAAAAAAATCGTATTAATTGGAGATACAAATTCTCTGTAGTTATGTAAAAGATTTATTATTATTATTATTCAAAGTTTATTCTACGTCTCGGTTAATTTTCAGAGATCTCACATAGTTTTTAAAAGTTTCATTTTGTTTTTGAAAAAGGGTGAGAAATTCTCACCCATTATTTACCTCTAGTGATAACATTGAAATAAGACTACCTCTTTAGTGCTAGTGTTTACGAATAAAAAAGGCCCACCAAAAGCTGCGCCCAAAGCTGGTAGACGTGAGGTGCCGGGCTCAATCACAGGTCGCGCTCGTCGACCTAGCCGTTCGGAGTTTTCCGTGGTTTCCTCCGAAACTTGTGTAAATACGGGCTAGGACCCCTCAGAAAGACCCCACGCAGGGCACTCCCCCTCAGGCCTAGGACCTACAGCAGTCAATCGGCCTTATTTCCAAATCCAATCCAGTCCGTTTACAAATAAAAATGATTTCGAAAAATAGTTAGATTTTCTTTCACAAAATTCAGTATCGTACTTTTAAAAAAAAAAAAAAAAAAAAAAAAAAGCTTTTGTTTTTTCAATATGAGAATTGACTGACTTCTTAATTTTGTCAAAAATAGCAAATTTTGATTTTAAAATAGCGTTAAAATGAAATAATTTTTATGCATAGTTTGAACGTTAACAATTTAATCACTATAAAAAATTTCTGTAAAAATAAAGCACTTTTTTTAACATAAATACAGCATAGGTTGCTGTAAATTTGTATAGCTAGTTCTGTAAAAATAATTGAAGATTTGTTACTTCACATTGTGCTGTAAATCGGTTTAAAAATTGCTCCAGAAGTCTTTTGGTGCGTATGACAAAATTTATCAACTTGTCAGTTCTGATGTTGACTTTATCTGTTTTTGTAAAGAAAAGTCTCTGTGATCCCAACGGCGCGGTCGGCAAAGCGCTGCTCTCTGATATAGGTGATTGTGAGTTCGAATTCCGGTCTACCCAAGACGGTTTGCTTCGCATGAAAATTAATAAACTAGCTTTTTTGCGTGTAAAAAAATAAATAAGTTTTTTTACTGTTGTGGATTTCTCCCTGCACGTATGTGTAATAATTGCAAGAAACTTTTTTAAAGCATTCGAGAAACTCATACTTTAACTTTCATTTTTACGATCAATGCTACTTTTTTTACAGGTTGATTGTATGTTTCATCACAACGTAAAATTACTGGTGATACATCATTCATCGTCTAAATGTATTTTTACGGGCTTTGACTGGAATCTCTGCTGCCGGGCTTTGCCCGCAATTTTACTGCAGCATTTTTTGCAGTGTAGAGAGGTCATTTAAATTTAATGATTTTGAAAAGCATATATGACAATATTATTCAGAAAATATAGTTGGAAAGGATATTTAATATTGTGTTTTAGCACGACAAATACGAATCTATTATCTATGTAATCAATATTGTTAAGTTATGATCTTAGCCATTTTGACTTTGTACATTCATTCTTGTATAAAGTTAATATTCCTAAGATCACATCTGCAGAAAAATTACCTAACATGTATAAATGAAATAATCATTAAAATTAGAGAAATTTTTTTTTAAATAAACAAGTAGTTCAGGTTTTTATATCTTATTTTATTTTACAGTAAAAAAAAAACAATAGCTAAAATTTTCACCAAAAAATTAAAATTAATCTGTAAATAACTCAGAAAGTTTCATATTATCCAATGAAGAAAAGAAAATATTAGATAAGACCGCATTACATGTAAAATTTCGTTTAAATGCTGCGTTGTTTTTGTTGTTTTTCTATTAAGTTTTTTATACTGAGGGGTAAAAAGAAAACTCAATATATCTCTGTGTGTGTGTGCGTAATATTTAGGTTTTATTATAACTTCTTTGAGTAATGCAGCTTATTACATCACATTTTCTTTTTTTTTTTCATATTTTTATAATATACGAATTCCATATATTTTGGATTTGCCAAATTTAGGTCTGATCACTAGATAGATAGATAGATAGATAGATATTAGCTGTGGGTGTAGGATTCATGATTTTCTATAGATGTAAAGAGTACCTAGCAGCATCCAGACCCCCCAACAATGTTTGTAGGGAGTATTCAACGTGGGGTCAGGAAAACAAATAACCGTGGGAATATGTATGCTTGATTGATAACTGATTCAACTCCCATGGTCCCATATCCACTCTTTTTATATGGCTTCACTATTGAATATTGATGCTCTATATTATTTGATTATTTTTTAGTTTTTAGTTTATATTATTACAAAGGATATGTGTTATTTTCACTGATATTTTTAGATGTCTTACTGGAAATGCTTACTGACTGACATATATCGTATAACACTTATGCTATCTGTATTTTAACTGTATAATATTCGTTTTTCTTTACGAGAAACCAGAATCACACTGCAAAAACTTTTAATAACGTTTCTCTTACGTCCCCAAACGTTCCTGGTTTTTATAAATTTAGAGCAGATTTTTCCCAATAAAACATTCTTGTTTTCAGGAATTTAGTATTTCTTATTATATATTCAATGATTACAACACTGCTGATCAAACGTTTAGGAAGATTTTCAAACGATCAGTTTTTTTTTTTTTTTTTTTTTTTTTCAATTCAAATACTTATCTCTCGATGAAATATTTTGAAACATTGGGCATTTAAAGAACTAAGTCTTCTTCATGTTTTTCATTGAAGATTGGTTTAAGACGACATTTAAGGGGGCGGTAACAAATTGAGCAAAATCTATTATCATTGCGATCACCCGGTATCGTTAAGTGAACGAAATTATCCGTAACTTTAGGAAATGTTAATGTAGACCCAGTTCAGATTGTGGTGGAATTTGTGGGACGATAGCATATTAAATAACGGAGATACAAGCTTTTATTTTAAAACTCAAAAAAAAAAAAAAAAAAAAAAAAAAAAAAGTCAACATGTTTTTTTTTATTTATTACACAGAGTTTAAATAAAAAAAAAAATATTCCTACTTTCAGATAAGTTGGAAAAACACTTTTAAAACAATATACTGCAATCGGAATACAAATATCTTAAATATCTCACGAAATATGAGCATTTTTATGAAAAACGTTTTTACTGCGCATGTGAGAAAGATTAAAGATATATATATATTTTGTAGGTTTAAAGCTAGATATATTGGGCAACTTTTTTCAAAAGTGCATTTGAATACAGTAAAAATTAAACGAATTATACGAAAAAGAGCGAGCTAGATTTGAGATATTTTCCAAGAGTTGAAATTTCTTAAGGGGTTTTCACATGCCGCGTAATTAATTTAAAGATCCAATTATTTTAACCACTTGGCAAAAGTTCTTTTTTGTGAAAAATCCCTTATAGGCTTGTAACTTTAACATATTTTTATTTATTTACTAAGATTTGTGAGATAGTAAGGGGTTTTTTACAAAAAAGAACTTTTGTTAAGTGGTTAAAATAATTGGATCTTTAAATTAATTACGCGGCATGCGAAAACCCCTTAAGAAATTTCATCTCTTGGAAAATATCTAAAATCTAGCTCGTTCTTTTTCGTATAATTTGCTTAATTTTTAATCTATTTAAGTGTACTTTTGATAAAAGTTGCCCAATATATCTAGCTTTCAACCTATGCAATAAAAAAAAAAATATCTTTTGCATATGCGCAGTGAAAACATTTTTCATAAAAATGTTCATATTTCATGATACATTTGAGATATTTGTATTCCCATTGAAGTATATTGTTTTAAAAGTGTCTTTCCAAGTTATCTGAAAGTGGGAATAATTTTCGTTAAAAACTCTGTATATTATAAATAAAAAACATGCTAGATTGTTTTGGAGTTTTAAAATAAATGCTTATATCTCTGTTATTTAATATGCTATCGTCATACAAATTCATCCACAAATTAAACTGGGTCTGTATTAACATATCTTAAAGTTACAGCTCATTTCGTTCACTTAACGATACACGGTGACCAAAACATTATTGATTTTGCTCAATTTGTTTCCGGCCCTCAAAATGTTGTCTTAAGGGCCCTCTTCACTCACCGCCGCCGGAAGCCGAAACTAATGTTATTCTATGGGAAATTTTTCTTTACAAATAACTTATTAACTAATACATATTTTTAAATTCTGTTTTCACATTCTGAAAGTTCCCAGCTGTTAAATTGACGCACCTTTTCTAAAATATTATTTTTTAAATTTTTTATATTTTATTTTGAAGCTGCAAAATACGAATTTTCAATATGTGAAATTTTTTCATTTTGCAATTTCGAAATAAAATATTAAAAATTAAAAAATTACATTTTTAAAAAAGGTCCGTCAATTTAACAGATGGGAATTTTCTGAATGTGAAAACAGAATTAAAAAATATGTATTAGTTAATAAGTTATTTGTAAAGAAAATTTCCCCATTGAATAACATTGGCTCGGGCTTCCGGCGACGGTGAGTGAAGAGGGCCGTTAAACCAATCTTCACTGAAAAACATGAGGAAGACCCAGTTCTTTAAATACCCAATGTTTGAAAACATTTCATCTAGACATAAGATTTTAAATTGAAAAAAACTGATCGTTGTCAAATCTTGCTAAACTTTTGAGCAGGAGTGTAGTATATTCAAAGAATAAGAGAGGTAAATAATGGGCAGCTAATTGCCCGGAATTTCCGTGGAACGTTCATTTTACTAGTAAGCACTGATTCATTTTAGTTGTAAGTACCACTAAAATGGTAAAACTTAACACCAAATTATTTGCAACTAATTATGTCTAAATGACGCCATATTTTAGGGAAAAGTTGAATTATTGTTTTTAGCAGTCTAAATATGATTATCATAATGATTGCTGGTGCTTCAATATTATTTATTTATTTATTCATTTATTGTGAACTTTCGTCTTTTAAGGATAGAAAGAAGATGCAATACCCAAATTGAAATTTAAAGAAAAAAGAAAAAAAAAAAAAAAAAAATTCGACATTTTTGGAACTTTGATACCAAAAAAGCAAACGAAAAATAAAAAATAAAATAAAATAAATTTCTGTGGTATGGATAATGAATAGTAAGGCTTGTGTGAAAGTGGTTTACGAAATTCCGTTCTGATATTTTCCATATTAAAGATTCTGATAATTTCAATAATAAAGACGTTCCACGTTCTGTAACAACAGTTGAAGTTTATATTGACGAAATAATGCAAGTGATGTAAGCAAACCACTGGATAACAATACAATGGTAAAGAGCGCTAGATCAGCGGTCAATCTTAAACTAAATAAATTATTTATATATTAAAAAACCAATTTTTATTCTAATAAATATTTAAATTAATTTCTAATTAGTGAACACAAAAAATGAAGCCATTACAAACTCACTTAAACTTAAATTATAATACAAAAGCAATAATTTAGATTAATTTGTATTTTATTTTTAAAAGCCCTAATTTAATATTAATTTTCCACGAGACTAGCTTTTATTGTATTTATCATTAAATTTTACGTAAACATTAAAGCAGATATATTTAAAAAATATAAATATGCTAATTTTGATAAATATTACGCAAAGTACCTATAGTTATATATATTATTTTGCCCCTCCCCCCCCCCCCCTTATAAACAAGTTTAAAAAATGCTTAGATAAAAACATATATAATCAGACAAGAACATTGTAAAAGAAGAAAAACTGGTATAATTGGGAGAAGTGTGTCTGTATTTTCACCACAAAAAAATTAATTGTCAGTGTAAAAATAAATACACACTAGTTAAGTTAAATGATTTTATTGATCATAGCATTTCGGCGAAAAAAAAAAAAAAAAAAAAAAAAGAACGCATATTATAATAGCGTCTAGAAAAGTCTAAGTCGATATACTGATTTCCAACTTCTACTTTTATATGTACTTTATATTTATTTTACTTTGTGGAATTGTTTCGTTTTTCAAAGAATCAGACAATCACTTTCTAAGCTAAAACATTTTCTATTTACTTCAATAAATTGAAATATACTAAAGCTATTTCTTAGACAGTTATATTTTTCTTAAATATATTGGAAATGTTTAGCGCTTAGCCAACCGCTCTAGAAACAACATTAAGAAATCTTTTAGAGAAGCATTATTATTATTATTATTATTATTTTAACTTTTTTTTTTATATCAAGGATAAGCTTGCTGCTCTAGATATTTAGAAAACAAAGGGGCTTAAGACTAAGAAAAAAATATATGATTATTTGGATAGTTTATTTATTATACTTTTTCATTAATTATGATTTCATATTTTTATTCATTATATTTAGTTATTCAACACATTTTATAACATTGCTACGCATCTGTATGTTTTTACAAAATGTGATTAAGCACATAAAGAATAGTTGCTAATTCCTTATATGTAAAGAGCATACGATAAATAAAATTCCTGCTTTTAATTTTAAAATCCATAACATTACTAAAATGTTTAACAGTTGCTTATAAAATTTAAAGAAGTTATGTATAAATGCACAGCATCTATAAATGAATTTGTTTGTGTGTAAGATACTAATTTTTACGAATATGATAAAGCTCAAATCTCGCAACAGATTTTAAAAGTTTATTATTATTATTATTATTATTATTATTAAAGAATATTTTCTATTCAAATTGTTTATTCAATAAATTCATTACTGTGGGCCCCACTAGTGGCCAAAAGGTTCCGCTCTCAAAGCTGGTAGACGGAAAACACCCAGTTCGAAACCAGGTTGCACTCGTCGTCATAGCAGTTCAGAGTTTTACATGATTTTATCCGAAATTCGTGTGAATACGGCTAGGACCCCATAGAAAACAGCGAATGGAAGGCACACCACAAAGGCCGAGGACTTTAATATCGTCAATTAGCCTTAACCATCACCAACATCATTAATGTGACACAAATAAGTGATTATTATTAACTAGTCAGTTATTAGAAAATAATTAACTAATGGAAAATAATTACGTATAAAAAATTAATTAATTAATATTAAAAATTGAGATGTTCAGAGTAACTATAGTTTTGTAATCGCTGTTTTTGTCTAAGTGTATAATTTTATATATTTTTAACATATAATCTCTATTAAAAATTATCTGAATGACAGTAAACATTTATTTATATGGACCTTTAACAGATTTAAGACTCTCATCGTTAATTTAATTGTCATCAAGAAAAAATTTAAATTATTTTTCTTACGTTGTATAGCTTCAGCGAAAATAGTATAATTTTTTTTTATGTAGTTTTCTTTCCCTAACTGTAGCTCTAAATTCAAAATTAATAGAGGTATGCTGATTTTTTTTTTTTTTCTAATCTTAAATTATTATCTTGAGTCTGGATCAAGTATTGGTGAAATATTTATTGCTCATGGGTTATAATTTTCTAAAAAATTGGTAACTGCACTGATGCAATTACGTACTTGTCTCCGAAAATAAGGTTACAAATACAAAAACCATTGATGCCTAGATTTTTTTTCCTTTACTAGAATTTCGTACATGTCATGAGACAAGTAAATAGGAGCTTAAGAAAATCTTATATATTCAAACACAAAGCTGTTTCTTTAAAACCAAAAAAGAGAGCATTTGATCGCGCACAAAAATCTTTAAGCCAATCCGAAACGATCACATTCCTCTTATTAGATGTTGGGCAATACGAACTATCGATGAACTAACAACTTCATGGGAAGCAAGAAAAAGAAGATTGATTTTGAATGGGTTTAACGTCTCACTAACTTCACTGTGAAAAATTGGCAGTGGTTTTAAACTCAACCTCGAAAGTGTGTCCGGTAACATGCCATCGCAAATTTGATTCTCCACGGAGGAGATCAAGTAAAAGAAGAAAGATTGAAGTTGAGTAGGTTAACTTTGCATTAACGCTAACTAAGGAGTGGCTGGTTGTTTGTTTGTTTGGTTGGTTGGGTTTAATGTCGCACAAGTACTGTGCTATGGGGGATTGGCGAAGGTCTGAGACACACCCCTAAGCATGGTCCGGAGACATGCCATCCCAATTTTGATTTTCCACGGTGGGAGTGCTGAGAAGTGACTATTGGCGATGATCTAGTATTCACTCCTAAGTGTGTCCAGAAAGTGTTGTTCTTGGATGGGTCTTACATCACACTAGTGCTACACCATAGGTAACTGAGTGATGATCCAGAGGAATAATTACCAGATAACGTCACAATTCAATCCTCTGCAAAACAGATTGAGGGGGGGGGGAGAGAAAAGAAAGGGCGTCGCACAGTGCAGAATGGGACGTTTTGGCGCGGCCGTTTTGGCGCCGCCGTTTTGGCGCGAGATCCATTTCGGAGAGGCCGTTTTTGCGCAGCCTGTCCTTCACGAAATGGCCGCGGCTTTCGTCTCAGCCTTTTCAGTTAAAATTTATTTAATGATAGATATGATTTCTTATTTATTTATTTATTATGCGTGAAGAAAAAACTATTTTAAATTATTTATTAAATACATTAATGATGAATAGAATTTTGCTTAATTTAAAGGAGCCAATGATAAGATTAGAAACTTGTTTTTTATTAAACTTAGTCATCAGATGGCAACACATACGCAGCAATTCTAAAGATTCTAACCAATTTGGTGATGGAGGTTCTTTGGGGAATAAAATAAACAATGTAATTTCTGATTTTTTTTTTTTTTTTTTTTTTTTATGTTTGAACCAAAAAATATTTTTAATTTTTTATTAATGACATTAATGATGAATAGGATTTTTCGTAATTTAAAGAAGTCAGTGGTAATCTGAGAAAAGAACTCGATTTTTGTAGTTAAAACTTATTAAACCTATTGCCGTGCGGTTCTTTGGGTAATAAAATAAACAATGTAATTTCTGACTTTATATATATATATATATATATATATATATATATATATATATATATATTATGCGTAAACAAAAAAAATATTTTAAATTATTTGCTAACTATATTAATGATGAATAGAATTTTGCGTGATTTAAAAGAGCCAATGATAAGGTGAGAAACTAGATTTTTACAATTAAAAATTATTAAAATTAGTCATTTGTGTATGTAGGAGCCTCGCCTCTCCCCCTGGGGGGCAAGTCCCACCTCGAAGGGAGTAAATTTTCATGATGGGTATATTTCAAAAGAGCTCGCCAATACCTTTAAAACGAATGGTTGAACCATCGATCTGCGATAATTTAAAACGAAGTTATCGATTTTTTTTTACTTTTAACGAAAAAAAAAAAAAAATTAGAAAAAAAATCTTTTTTTTTTTTTTTTTTTTTTTTTTTTTTAATATATATATATATATTTATAGAGAGAGAGAGAGAGAATAAAGTGGACTTTTTTTTGGATATTTGGTGTATTATGGAAACTTGTGTATTATGGAAATCGTCTTCATTTTCATAAAAGATAATTTTTTAAAATAATAATTTTAATAAATTATTTTTTAAAAACAGAATTATTTTTTAATAACCGAATTAAATTCTATATAAATGTGACGGAGGTTCTATATAAATATGACAATGAAACGGGGGGTTGGGGGAGCGGTAGCCTCTCCCCCCTCACGCAGAACTAATTATCATATAAAAGTCTCCCTTTGAATTGTTTAACATAGGTTTACATAACATCGTTTTCTTACCTCTTAATATCCAACCTGTATTTATAGTATTAAATTTTAGGGTGAGAGAAAGTCGAGTGAGTGACACACCAGATTATTATTATTTTTTTTAATGCTTAAATCAAGAAATATTTTTAATATTTTATTAATGATATTAATGATGAATAGAACTTTTCGCAATTTAAAGAAGCCAGTGATAACCTTAGAAAAAAAATCTCGATTTTTCTAGTTAAAACTTATTAAACTTATCGTCGGGCGGTTCTTTGCGTAATAAAATAAACAATGTCATTTCTGATTATTATTATTATTATTTATTTATTTATTTATTTTATGCATGAACCAAAAAAATATTTTAATTATTTATTAATGATATTACTGATGAATTAATCGTAATTTAAAGGAGCCAGTGATAATCTGAGAAAAGAACTTGATTTTTGTAGTTAAAATTTATTAAACTTATTACTATGAAAATAATAATCTTATTTTCCAATTTTTTTTTTTTTTTAAGATTGTCACATTAGCCTTTTATTTCAACTATTGAGTGACAGAAAAAAATGTTTGTAACTGATAAAGGGTTAAACTGATCATGTAATAAAACAAATTTCATGACGTCAACATTGCTTTTTTTTATTTATTTATTTTTATTTTCAAAATATTGTTGTTAGAAATGGATGAAAGAATGGAAATTTCATAGTAAATAATATTGGGAAAATGAGAACTAAAAATTTTAAAATATGTCCCGAAGGTTTTTGGGGGTAAATTAAAAAACAAAAATAAATAAAAAAATAAAAAAATAGGAATTTTATTTTTTCTGAAGGTGGTAAAAACCATGGGAAAAACATGTTTTGGCCCAGATAGTAAAAACCGGCAAAAACCATTACACGGTAAATACACACCTGCTTTAATTTTTTTTTTTTAATAACTTACTTAAAGCTCGCATTGCTCTAAATTTCTGAAACTTATTACACATAGTAGAATAGTTCCATACAACTTATTAATTTTTAATACCATCCCCCCCCCCTCAGCTTACTATTTACTTTATTTATTGTAACTTAGTAACTCCCCACAGTTAAAATGTAGACTTAGGTTCATTAATCACTAAATCAGTAAAAATCAACTGTACAAAAAGAAAAATGAGCAATTTACGTTTAGAAGTGCCAGATGAAAATATCCTGTACTTTTAAATCTCCACCAGTTATTAAAAAAAAAATTCATAAAAATAAAAAATAACCTTCTATAAAGTTTTCATTATCTTAAAGTTATCACTGCTATTCTTCTTCTTCTTCTTTTTTTTTTTTTTTTTTTTTTTTTTTTGTTGTTGTTGTTACACAGAATTTAATTATTAAAGACTTCTGTTTATTTTTATTTACAGTTTGCGTATTAAAATTTCCTATATAATAAAGCTTGCTGAGATAAAATAAAAGTTAACTTTAGCAAGAAACAGGATAAAGAAAAGGTATGCATTCTTAACCAATTCTTAAACTGCCTTCACTTAAATAAAGTCAATAATGATTAACTCGCGGGTTTATTTTAATCCATATAATAATAAACAGTTATAAAATTCTTGAATATTCCCGACTATTTATTAAGTTTTCGGAAAAAAAAAAAAAAAAAAAAAAAAAAAATTCTTATACTTAAAAAGTTTGGAATGTAAACATCTGGCGCCGAAACGGCCGGCGCCAAAACGGCCGGCGCCGAAACGGCCGGCGCCGAAACGGCAGCGCCAAAACGGCCGCGCCAAAAAGTAACAAACCGCGCACATTGGATCGAAGTATAGGCAGTGGCGAACATAGGAAGGTTATGGTATTATTAATATCTATGTATGATGTTTTTTGTCACATTTCGATTTAAATATGTATATATGTATGATACTAAAAGCGATTCTGTGATTTTTTTAACCCTTTATAAGGCCAAAGGAATATTTTTCCCACCAAATTTGTTATCATTTTATTCAACTGGCACCATTTTTTTTTTTTTTTTTTTTTTTTTTTTTTAAATAATGATTCCTGTGTATCTTTTCTGTAGAAAAATATCAGTATAAATATTATTTTTATAATATTGGTGCGAAAAAAAAAAAAAAAAAAAAAAAGTAGTCATTTGTGGCAATTCTGCTTATGCTAATACAATGGGTTATGAGAAGTTTGCGATTAACTAAGAGAATAATGTGTCAAAATTAAAATTAATTATTTCTAATAAGCTAATTGAATTTTTTTCTTTACACCAATTTTTATTCGTGAAATTAGTTCAATGTACCATTTGAGGAAAAACTGGCATTATAAAGGGGTTAAACGGTATCATATTTTTTTGCTGCAAACAGGTATTTAGAAACATACTTGATAAAGAAACAAATGTTGCAAAAAAAGAAGAGAATAAAAGGAAATAAATAAAAATTTCGTGAAGAAAACGTACATTTATAACACAATTACCGTAATTTCTGGTAGATAAGCCGCAGGTAAGATGTGTCATTTTTTCACCAGAAATTTTATTTAATAGAGAAATCTATACTTTTTCGAAGGAAGAGCTCGTACAAATATAAATTTATTTATCAATTGAAATTTCTGGTGCAAAACCGGATTATATAACCTGCGGAGTATCTACCAGAAATTACGGTAATTTAGCACACAATGTTAAATATATCATCACATTACTGCTTCTTTTTTTATGTGGTATTTCAATAGAAAACTCATGCAAGCATTTACTGACAAACTCTATGAAAAATTCACATTTGTCTTTATTTTTATTGCACAGAAACTTTTACTTTAAATCGTAATATGGGATTATAATATTTAATTTTAACATTTAGTAACTGAACACTAAATATTTATTTAACATTTTATGACAGCAACCATTTACATTTCCTTCCTTTTTTGTGTCCAACGGTACTTTTCAGTAGCTTTAAAGTAAAATTAATTATTTTATTAAATATTTAAAAAAATAAGAAATAATTTCTGATTTAGCAAATCTATTTTAATCATCTAATTTCTATAATATTTTCACTATAAAAATTTTAATATATTTTCTGTCATTAATGAATACAGTTATTCAGATAAATTTCTCGATTGATAATTTGGCGGTAAACAGAATAAAAATTTATTTTTCTCCAAAAGTGGCGATTTGTGGCGAAAATCCTTTTCACAGATTAAAATGTATACTTTTGGGAGTAGTAAAGTGTGTTTGAAATTTTGGACAATTTTGGACAAAAAAAGTTACACAACTTATAAATTTAATTTTGTTGTTAATTTTATATTCACATTTCATGCGTGAATCACAACATAAAAAACCAACAAAATGTTGGCAGAAGTACCTTAAACTTTTATTAGGACATTATTAAAGGTATTTTTATTTCATATTTTTTCATAGTTATCTTAAGTGCCACTTGATGGCTATTGAAATAAAGTCATTGAAATTCATCGAAAAATCTTATTTCTGAAAGTTTTCGTTTTGAACTTATTTATATATAATAAAACTTCGTGTAATTGAAGAAATAACCATATATTTGTATCTTTTAGACATTTTTTAAAATTATTTCACTGCAAAATATCAGTTATTTAGAGACTGATTTTTGGGCCTATGTTCGTATTTTAACATTGTTCGATCCATTGTGCGTCGTACCTAAAGTGTTTTCAATAATTATGTCATCATTTAAATTGGCTTTTGTACATTTTAGCGCTGCTCTTATCTATCCGATGCGCCATTTTTAGGCAGTGCAAGAATATAAAAATTCGAGATTTGACTTTTTACCATATTTTCAAGAAATTAATTTATATATACAAGGTGTCCCATAAGTCTGTAGACATTTTAAAAATTCCTAACTTTTGAAGGAATTGATAGAATCAGAGCCTCCTTAAGTAGATGCATGTCGCGTAGCTCGGAAACTAGGCAACAGTTGAAGCGGTAGACAGCGCCACCTAGTACAGTTTATGGGACTTTTTATTGTACTGTCACCAATAATTTAACGAAGTGATTACACTATATATATAATCGGCGTTTCATCGATTCTGTTCGCCTTTTATGTATATCATATCCCACTTTAAAAAAAAATTTGTGGCTGTTGAATAAAAAAGTCGCGCAATATGTACCAGGTGGCGCTGTCTACCGTTTAAACTGTTGCCTACTTTCCGAGCTACGCGACAGGTATCTAGTTAAGGAAGCTATGATAGAATGGAGCGCGGTTTTCGAAATAATCATTCTCATGAAGGTTTTTTTTTTTTTTTTTTTTGGTAAGGAAAAAATATAGGATATTTTTCGCACGGATGTGAAATCCGTGCGAAAAATGAGAATATATGCAAATGAAAGTCCTATAAATTGCACAATTTTGCTATTAGAACAGCTTATTTCTTATTTTGCCTCCTACTTGTGCATACAGGAAGTTTTAATTGCGATGCTGACTTGGTGGATAAAGCGTTATTGGTGAAGATGTTCTTCCTCAGGTAAGAACCGCCGACTGAAGCTGCAGTTAATAGTGTTTTAACTCGTTTGCAAACTGTAATTTGTGGTGACGACGGACACACGAAATAGTATTTATATGCCTGTAAACTTTTGCATGAGAATAAGTTCAGTTTTTCATGAAAATGTGTTACCTGGTCCCGCACAGCGCCCTCTGTCGACAAATAGCTTAATTATTGTTTTTTCTTTTCAAAAAAAAAAAAAAAAAAAAAAGAAAGAAAGAAAGAAATCCCCCTTCACAAGAATGATTTTTTCGGAAACCGCATTCAATTCTATCAATTGTTTCAATAGTTATGAATTTTTAAAATGTCTACAGACTTATGGGACACCCTGTATAGTGTATATATATATATATATATACGTAGGTGACGTAGTTTTCGTTAAAAGTTTTGCGAAGCGCGAAAAGACACTTCAAATTCCGAAGTCATCGAGTTTTCTTGCGAGTGTAAACTGAAAAATTGGAAAATTTTGAACATAAAATATCTTGTTTGCAACTTGGAGAAGGTTTAAGTTGAGTGGGTTTAACATCTCACTAGAGATACGCAGTGAGCAATCATCACGGTCTGTGATTCATCTCTAGATGTGGTCAGGAGACATGCTATCACAGTTTGATCTTTCATGGATGAGGTTAGCTCCCCGTTTCGTGAACCTCTCAGAGGAATTACTTTTACGGAGCATGAAAGGCAATGCAGCCGCAACGGATTTTACGTGCACCAGCTAATATTAATGTACACAGTGGTCTTTAACCGACTCGTGTATCGAGCCCACAATTCTCCGATTATGAGCTCGACGCTTTGCTACCTGGACTGCTGAAGCCCATTTGGGAAAGATACAATCAAAAAAGTAAATATTTAAGCCAAATGACTGCGAATTAAACTTAAGCTAAACATGTTTAGCTGAAAAAAAAAATTTCCGCAAATTATGCGCTATATATATATATATATATTTTTTTTTTAGAAAAGATAATTACACACATACATAAATATCTCTTTAAGCCTTGCAAAGTTTGTTGTATTGACTTCAATGCCGTCGCTCTGAAACCCACTATCGAAGGCAACAGAGTTTATTTTATGTTTTAAAATGGACCACTCGGCTATACGGGTGAAATCAGGCTAATAAACATATAATATATTTATTTATTTATTTATTTATTTTACAAAATTCAATAAAAACTGGAAATGTAGAAAATATGACAACCATACTTTTATACATACACAAATCCATAAAATACAAAAAGTAAATGCATAAAAAATAAAACGAAGCTTTCTTGGTACACTTGGAAACATCTGAATATTTGAACTGATCTTAGAATATTATTTGTATATAAAGTAAAATAATATTAAATATAGTTGAATTAGATGAAGTACTACACTTAAACCATAGATGTCAACATTTTAATTTATTCCGGAGTATTTTACTTATACTACTTATTTTTTAAGAGTAGTCTATTCTTATTTTACCGGAGTTATATAGTGAAAAAAAAATTTCTTTAAATAAAGTGATGCTAAATAAAGGCGGGGCTAAAATTACTCCGGAATAAATTAAAATGTTGGCATCTATGTTAAACCAAGTTCCTTAATTTATTCGGGAGCATTTTTAGCCCCGCCTTTTTTTTTCATACCACTTTTTTTTTTTAAGAATATTGTTTTTCTTATTTTATTGTAGTTACATATTATAGAAAATTATTCTATACATTACTGGGTGTGAAATAAAGGCGGGGCCAAAAGTGCTCCGAAATAAATTAAGGAGCTTTGCAACTCTGCTTAAATCATTAAGTTAATCAGATTCGTTTTATTGAAATTCATATTATGCAATCGTATAGGTGATTATTATAAAGAACTGCTCTTTTTTTTTTCTTTTTTTCGAATAACTTTTAATATAACTCAACTAGCATGCATATTTTGCACAGTGCGTACATAACTTTAATATCCGCAGTAGAAAACTTTGAAGAAAGTTCAACGGATAGCTAAAACAGATTGTTGAATAAAAAAAAAAAAAAAAAAAAAAAAAAGTTTAACCTGAATAATTTTCTATCATAGTGGAAAACAACAAAAAACATGCGTACATACATTTCCGTTCTTTTTTATAACCTCTGGATATTCATAGATTATTATTAGTCTCAAATTCTGCTTTTTGATACCATTAAGTTTTTTTTTTTTTTTTTCGTTTATTTCTTCCTAATATTCATTCGACTCGTAACGATAGCAAATTTCATAAAGTAACTGATGTAATGTAAAATAACAGTTATAATATCATTATTTTAACAAAAAAAGTTAAAGTTGAAATCATTAAAATCAGATCAGATGTTATTACAGAATAGCACAATAGCCGTTTTCATATTAAATTCAGCCGACATTTCATGAAAAGTTATCCGACTTTTTATTTATTTATTTTTATTTTTAAATAATTTACACACCGGCGTCAAAAACCTTAAAAGTAACCACCTTTATGAAAAAAAAAAAAAAAAAAAAAAAAAAATGTACACATATATATATATATATTGATTGTATTTCAAGTTATGAAATAGAACTGAATCAATAAAATACTGAATAGCAAAGATATGAATGACAGATAATAAAAAGTAAATAACGCCCATTCATTAATTATTTGTTAGTTGTCAGTCTCATCCAGAAATATGAAAAAAAAAAAAAAATGATGACATTTAAAATGGAAGTGAAGTCCGATATGCAATCAAAAATGGAACGAACGAATAAAAAATATAAAAAGACCTCCAACACAACAATGAAAGTAAGGGAGCAGGTTCTCCAACATCAGGTTAGAAAAAAGTTTTTTAAATCAAAGGACTGAAGAGATAAGATCTTCTCAGAAACGCTGAAGACATTGCAAATGTGGAATTTCCCCTATTAGAAAATAATTAGAATGGCACGATTTTATGTACTACTAATTATTTTATTTTATATTTTAAGTGTAATTTAACCTGATTATACTGAATTTTTCAAAATTGCTATTATTTAAAGGTAGATATATGTTGCAAATTAAATCTCAGTTATGGTGAAGCTTATATTAACTCATATAAATAATTAAAATTATAAATTTATAATTAGAACTAAAAGATTTCTCAATAAAAAGTCCAAAGCATCAGCTACAAAAAATATCTGTATTTTAAAAATGGTTTGAAGCTTGGCAAAGATAAAGAAGGTAAATTTATTATTATTATCGTATTACAAAGTTTATTTAGTTGCACAAAACTATACAATCATCAGTTTAGTGCCTTAAAAAGAGGACTTTTTTTTTTTTTTTTTTCAAATTTTTCTAATATATCATGTATCTCAGATAGATAACAATATTAAAAGTTTTTATCTTTAACTTAGAACATCGGACGTTTATGAAACGGCAGTAGACAGTTAAAAATAAATAAATTAAAAATTTAAAAAAAATTCTTTAATATGTCAAAATAAAATAATGATTTATTTAAAAAAAAATATTTTTTTCAAAATGTAAACTGAATGGTTTTATTTTCAATTTTACTTTCGCAATTTAAAAATGTTACACAAATAAAGATGGTAATTTGGCGCAGAACTCATACAAATACTTACAAAAAAAAAAAAAAAAAAAATATCCGTTCTCGTTAAATCTAAGATAAGATTTATTTAAAAAAAAAAAAAAAAAAAAAAAAAAAAAAAACCTCACAGTGGTGTGAGTTTTGCAGCAAAAACCATCCCTACGCATATCAGTTTCTTTTAGATTTATTCTTGCAATTTTCATTAGGACGAACTTCTACTATTTATGACCGATTACGGGTATTTATTGACTGAAAATTTTGACTATTTCTGTCCTTACGTCTAATTCATTACCGAACGACACTTAATTTTAGATTTTTTTTTTTTTTAATTCAATTTGACATTCGAAACCAATATGTAAGTGAAAAACATTTAAATAATATGAGATATATAAAAACGAATTTTATGGTAATTTCGTAATTTTTTTTTTAAATCTTATTTATCTATCTAAAATAGAGGCACACATTAGAAGTAGAGTAAGAAATAAATACTTTCATATTAAAAAAAAAATAAAAATAAATAAATAAATAAATAAAAATAAAAACACACTTTTATTCGAAAATGTCAAAAAAAAAAAGTTCGAACAGAAATTAAGAGTAAAAGGCTCCCAGTTCCTTTCCATCTAAGTTCGTTACTATCCCCCCCCCCCCAACCAGTGGCTGAGTGGTTCTATTCTTAATGCTAGTAGATGGGAGGTGCCGGGTTCGATCCCAGGTCGCACTCATCGACCTCACCGTTCGGAGTTTTCAGTGGTTTTCTCCGAAATTCGAGTAAATACAGGCTATGATCTCTTAGAAAGACTCCCCCCCCACACACACGGAGGGCACTAGCTCTATAGGCCTAGGAACCTAATGTAATCAATCGGGCTTAGACACACAACCAACCAACCAACCGTTACAGTTTGAGCATTTAATGTCATAGAACAAAACATACATGTAAAATTTCAGCTCAGTCGGATGATAAAAAGTGGATTAAAAGTCGAAAACGAAATTTTTATCGTAACTTAATGTCAAAAATGCCAAAATTTCAGCTAAATCAGGTGATAAGAATTAGTTTAAAATTTACTTGCAAGATTTGACTCTGACAGACAAAAAAAAAAAAAAAATCATAGCCATTAATTATCATCTAATAAATAATAAGATCATTATAAATAAACACCATAAATTTCAAAAATTATTCAACTGTTATATCGAGTTGCTTCTTTCACACTGAATTCGTGCCACTTTAAAGCTTCATCAAGAGCCATACTTAATTATTTCGGACTGAAACTTTTTTTTTTTTTTTTTTTTTTTGTCTGTGTGCTTTTGCAATTTATGACGTTTCCTTATAAAGTTCTTATTCTGCATCAGTAAACAATCTGTTTATTTTACTGCATTTTTGTTGAAAATGCGGAATTGATCCTAAAAAAGAGCAAAAGGAGACCAGATTAGAAATATCTTTGCTTAGAGGGTTTAGAATAGAGAGTGACAACAATTTGTCACAGCTTCTTATTGGTCAAGCGGGAGAGACATCCGCTCGCGGCAAATTTGGATTTTCTCCTCATAGAGTTTACATTATGGCATTTGCGCTCTTTGAATAAAAATTTATTTATCACCGGATAAAAAATA
Source organism: Salticus scenicus (assembly GCA_963930645.1). NCBI lineage: Eukaryota > Metazoa > Arthropoda > Arachnida > Araneae > Salticidae > Salticus > Salticus scenicus. Next base: position 236,612,437 of record OZ005657.1, read on the forward strand.
ATTTTAACTTTATTTTTTCTTAAACTCATTACGGAAGGTTAATTGTAAACCCTGAAAGCATATTTAGCCGAATAAACTTAATTATTTATCTGTTATATTCAATTTATTGAAGATCTTCATAGACAAATTCTATGTGTAACTTGTTTCACATCCTTAAAATTGATAAAGAAATAAAAAATGAAACATAAATTTTGTTATAACTAGATTGAATTAATCTAAACGTTTCAAAACAATATTTGTAATTTGAAACTTTTTGGTTTTTAGTGAACAAAAAAGTGTTTTTTTACAAAATGAAGGTAGAAACGCTTGGCGATATTTTCCGTATGACTTGGCGGGAGCTTTCTTATCTGCAAGTTTAAAAGGAAAATCGAAAGGCTTTAAAAAGGATATCTGTGTGAATATCTATTTCTGTTTTCTTTTTATTCATTATTTATTATTATTGCTATTACTTTTACCCAACTACAAATTATAATATACTTTGTATTAAAAGTACTATATATGATGCGCATAAATTTTAATAAGTTTGAATCGAATTTATTTAACAATCTAAATCGTAGCGCTAAATAATTTAATAGACATTTTAGATGCTACGTATATATATATATATATATATATATATATATATTTGCGGTAACCTACAAAATACTAATTCCAAAATATTTTATATTTATTTGTCTATTTTATATTTATTTGTCTAAAATTTTGAGCCATCATTTCATATTTTGATTGAAAAAATAGACTATCTTAGTAGTAAATATATTTTTTGTCAAAATATATATTAAAATAGGTACAAATATTTCTTTAAAATATATATACATGATATATATAAATGATGTAATATCATTAATTATGAAAAATAGAATTTGAAGCTTTAATAGAATTTCACAGTTAGTAAAATATGTCAGAAAATTTAACAGAATAATTTATTTTTAAAACAGTTTGTTTAAAATAAACTAAATAAAAGAACAAGAGCAAAATATAAATAAACAGAACAGAAGAAGGAGCAGAGGCCGCCACGGTTTAACACGGGTGTAATAGGTTAAACCAATTTTGAGAGTATCCAACTTTCCCCCAAATCCTTCGCAAGACCATATGATAACAAAGTAAAAAATGTTAAAATGAAGATAATTATAGCAAATAAATAAATAAATAAATTATTAATTAAAATTAAATTTTAAAAATAATGCTTATCAAAACTATACAATAATATTTAGAATATTAAACTACAACAATTATGCTATTAGGTGAAAATAAATAATTTTATGATTTCTGAAATTTATAAACCAAATTTATGTAAACTAAATCAAGCATACGTGTTATATTATTGGTTCTTGCGGGGCAATTCATCAATGAACTACTTTTATATAACGTATGCTTTGATTTTTGGATTTAATATATATATATATGTATATGTATATAATGTTCCATTTCTTTATGGCTTTCTCTTTTCTTTCTGTTAATTGTTTGAAAAGCTTTATATATATATATATGTGTGTGTGTGTGTGTGTGTGAAATTTGGTTATGATGAAGAAAAAAAAGTCTGAATCTCTCTGGGAAGCTGTAAATACAGTAATTGGATTTTTTTTTTTTTTTTTTTTAATTATTAAATCAACATTATCACTAATTATAAAAGCCATTTTAAACGAAATAATAATAAAGAGACATTGTTTCTGTAATGTAGGGGAAATAAAGCAGAAGAAGAAAGAAAGAAAATTATTTCAAAATTTGTAATAAAAATGTTTAGTTTAAATCAGATTTATAAATTTTGATACTTATTATTATTATTATTGTTATTATTTTACTTTTATTATCATTTCTGTCTTAAAAAGAATGTAATCTAGGAACAGAGAGCTATTTTAAAAATATGTGTATTGAATGTATTCTAAACACACTATGTCATTCTCTATGCGCTTATTTATTTTTAATTTATTTTTCATTATTCTAACCTTTTCTTTATTATTCGTCCTATTTCTTTTATTATTATTTTTACTTTGTCCTATGATGTATTTAAATTTAGCCCATTTCTTTTAATTTTATAGGTGTGGTCTAAAAAAAATGGAGACAATGTTTTTTTTTTTTTTTTTTTTTTTTTTTTTTTGGGGGGGGGGGGGTGTCCGAAAGAAACAATCCTCTTTGTAATTAAAAAAATAATAATAATAATTAATAATGCGAAATCAATTTGTTTATATATTAAAATATGAAAACTTCATATTGCATTCGATAATGTTTATAGAAATTCTTTTACATCTTCAAATGTGATTTTATAGTAAGAATAAATAATTTACTATGTTCAAATGGATCGAAGAATCAGTCATTAATTAACTCGACGAAAAATAAATGAATGTAAAATGTCAATAAATTGACAATTTTTCGCCAAAATGTATTACCTTGCACTAAGAGGCCCTGTCTAAAGCAACCCCGGGTGCATATTTACTACCTTTACTCGGGTTCAAATGAGGATGCAAATCGACGTTGCTGATTTTTTTTTGTTTTGAGTGTCATATCTGACGTCACGCTTTCCGTGAAAATTTGATGAAAGGTTTTATCTCGTAAAGTTTTAATGATAATATTTCATCATATTTCGACTTTATTTGTAAAATGCCTGTATTTACGGAGTCAAAATTTTTTCGATCATTTATTCATGAAATTGAATCAATATTTGATAATATAATAACAATTCGCAGTAATATAAAAAATTTAGATGATTATAAAAAATGGATACAAGAGTTCAGCGAGTTGACAAACACCAAGTGAAATTTAAGATCATTAAAGCCATCAGCTCAATGATTTGCTCGTAAGTATTAATATAAGGTTTTTCTTTTCGTTCTATTTTAATTTTATATATATCGCAGTTAAGCATTTTTAAAGAAAAAGCTGTAATGTAAATAATAATAATAATAAATAGATAAATAAAATAATACCTTTCCTATTTTGTTTTAATTTTAATTTAATTTAATTTTAATTTTATTATTATTATTATTATTATTATTATTATTATTATTATCTTAAAAGAAATTTATCTTTAATAAAAGCATAGGAATTAGTAATTAAGAAGCAAAACTGCATTAACTGGCTAAAGTTATGCAGTTACGACTGCATTTTATTACATTTAAGTCTTCAATGCACAAACATTTTTTAAATATCTTTAAAATATTTAAAATATGGTTAAACGTGGCGTCATCTGCAGAATCTGATTTTAGTTAATGCACTTAAAATATTATTATTTATTTATTTTATTTTATCTAAGTATTTTCTATTAATAGATTTTACAAGATATTTTAAAGGATACAAATTATAAGGATATTATAAGGATGCAAATGAAATTTATATGCAGCTGTACTCTGTGTTACTTTCTTTTTATGTATTAAACATTTTTATTATTATTATTATTTATTTATTTATTTTTGAATTTTCCTAACTATTTTGTGTTGCAATTTTTATTTTAAAGCTTTATTTTATTTTTATTTTTATTTTTATTCATTTTTTTTTTTTTTTTTTTTTTTTTTTTTTTTTAATGTTAGATAATATCTTCTTAAATCGAGTAACTTTTAACAGAAGAAATGGTTTTCAATAACATAAACATTTTACATTTCATAACTTGAATCTTATTTAGAGTATCTAAAAATTTTGTGCATGAATGTTTTTACATTATTTTACTATACAGAATATATATATATATATTTACAAAAGAGCTTTATTTTATTTATTTTATTCATTTTTCAATTAGTTATGGCATGTTGTTTTAATCTTCATCTCAGAGATAAATGGTGAGAATAATAATAGAAAGATTATTTTTCATGAAATTCTCGAAGTAAAAATTGCCATCTATACATTTCAGTATTTCTTAGTGATACATAACACACTTTTTCTCCTACTATATGGTTAAAAAAAGTAATAACGGGAAATATAAAAAACTATTTTTACCATGTGGATAAATAATACAAGAGAGAGAGAGGGAGAGAAATTTTATAAATTTTCTTTAAAAAAAAAAAAAAAAAAAAAAGGAAAAAAAAGGAAAAAAGAAAATAAAGAAAAAGACTTATAATATACTTTTTCAAATATACAAGAATTTAAAATGTATTATTAAGACTTTTAATGGATAAGCAATTTCTTAAATGATAATCAATTGTTTATTTATTTTTCCAAAAGTACAATAAATTAATAACGTGTTTAGTACTACATGTAATTATTTATTTTTCAAATCAGATTTGCAAAAAGTTTTTTTTTTCCATTTATCTATACTAATATTATAAATGCGAAAGTTTGATGGATGTATGGGTGTTTGTTACTCAATCACGCCACAACGGCTGAACGGATATGGATGAAATTTGGTACAAAGGTAGATAACAGTCTGGAATAGGGCAATTACTACTATTTATACCGGAAATTTGATTAAACTTTTTTTTAAAATTAATTAAAATATAAAAATAATAAACTGGTAATTGCTTTAATATAAGTCATTTAAATTTTTAATTGTTGCCAAAAAAGTTTACGAGTTTTTTCTTTTTTTTCTACATAAAATGTAATATGCTTTCACGCGAAAAGTAAAAAAATACTAAATGTTAAATTGGTGAATGAGAAAATGACGTATTTATAATTTTAAAGTAAAATAGTAATAATACAAATCTAACATATTACTTCTGAATTTTATTTCATAGCATTTTTTTTATATACCACAACTTTAGACTTTTTTTTTTTTTTTTTTTTTTAGCACGGATGAATCACGCTTGGCATAAAAGCTAATACAGCATTATATTAAAAATGTATTTACTTATTGATAATTCTGGACATTTTTTTTTAATTTTGATGCCGAAGAAGATCGGACATTTTTCGCCAAGGAAAAGAGAAAGAAATAGGAACAATAATCGCATAAATTGTATTTTGGTCTAAAACGTTAACAAAAATTCGAAACTCGCCAAGGGGAGCTATATTAAGGCTATTAATTAATTTATTTATTTTTCTATATACCAACTACTATTAACTAAGCATGAAGTATACATAACCGCACACAATAATAATAATAATAATAATAATAATAATTGGCTCGTGCGATAGACGTAGCCGATCATAGCATATTGTGATATCAAATATAATATTACTTGAAATTGCTGTCATTCTATGGTTGATCGATTAAATAAAATAAATATAGAAAATAACTTGAAAGCAAATATTATGTACATCATGTATAATGTTATTCATACCCAACTGGAATTCAAATATAGAAGGGCTACTTCAAAATTTTCGATACTGTCCGTATCGAAACTGTCATATATGATAAGCACCCAGATGGAAGTCCACGGGTAAGCCGTGTCGCAGGCAATAGGAACAGGCACCGGAGATTGCGATGACGAACAAGGCGCTTTTTGAGTGATTTCAGTATTCTTTTTTTTTTTTTTTTTTTTTTTTCATAAAGCTATATAGAAAAGAGTTTCTTTTAAATATGGTGACCAGCGAAGCGGGCAAATCCTGCTAGTTTAATATAAATAGAATGATAAAAAATAATTATTTTATTTTTTCTCAAGTTCGGGGGAAAAAAAAATCTTTGTTTCCTTTAATTAATAAAGTATTTAGAATACTAACAAGGTATTTAGTATTACATGTACTCATTTAGTTTTGAAATCAGATTTCAAATATATATATATATATATATATATATATATATATTGAATATTTTTAAATTTGTTATTTTGATGATTATAAAAGAACAAAAGTAAAAAAATATTTTTTGGGATTTAAAATAAATGCATAAATAAATAAAAATGATAATTACATAAATAAATTAATTAATTAACTATAAATAATATATATATATATATATATATATATATATATATATATATATATATATATATATATATATATATATATATATATATATATATATATATATAACTTTATTTTTTCTTAATAAAAAATAAATAAATTCCACTTTTCCCTTTTTTTTTTTTCAAATAAAATAACTGTTAAGGGATTGTTTAAAATATGTTTAGGGAATTTGCGTGAAAGCTTTCTACGAACTTCTAACATAAATTAATTAGGAAAATAAGCGGAATTAAAAAATAAAATAAAAAGGTAACATAATAATTAACAATCAATGAAAAATATAGATGGCGCCACTATTTTCTTTTTCAGAATTATTTTATTAAAGTAACTTTATCTGTCACAATTATTGTAAAATAAAATAATTACAAGATAAAAAAAAAATTTTATATACCATGTTTTTAAATTTTTTGTTGAATCATATAAACGCTACCGAAGGCAGCGGGAATCCGTAGCAATTGGATAAAAGTATTAAAAAATTTCATTGCTCTCGTGTTTTGAGCTATTATAAAAGTTCCAAATGGCTATCTAGCCGGGAAGTTAGTTAAAAATTGATTGCAAGCGTTGTAATGGTAACGCTGCCGAAGTCAGCAGGGTCCCGAAGCAATTGGTTAAAAAATATTTTTAAAATGCATTTTCACCGTGTTCTGAACTATTCTGAAAGTTTCAAATGTCTAGCTAGTCGGCAAGTTAGTTAAATAAATTTTCGGTTGAATCATATAAACGCTGCCGAAGTCAGTAGGGACCTGAAACAGTTGACTAAAAGTATTAAAAAAATGTATTGTCACCGTGTTCTGTGCTGTCCTGAAAGTTTCAAATATCTAGCAAGCCGGGAAGTTAGTGAAAAATCGATTGCAAGCTTTGTACTGGTAACGCTGCCGAAGGCAGCAGGGTTTCGAAGCAGTTGGTTAAAAATATTTAAAAAATACATTTCCACCGTGTTCTGAACTATTCTGAAAATTTCAAATGTCTAGCTAGTCGGGAAGTTAGTTAAATAAATTTTCTGTTTATCAGTGGGGACCTGAACCAGTTGACTAAAAGTTTTTAAAAAATGTATTGTCACCGTGTTTTGTGCTGTCCTGAAAGTTTCAAATATCTAGCTAGTAGGGAAGTTAGTTAAAAATCGATTGCAAGATTTGTACTGGACAAACAAACAAACAAACAAACAAACATACAAACAAGAATCGAAGTTAATAAAAACATGGTAAAAATTAAATTACTCAGAAAACTTTGTTTTCAAATTACTATTAGAAACCTCTTTCAAATATCCATATTAATTTATTCTCATGAGTGGAAAGAGAATATTCCTCTCATAAAATGAGAGGAATATTGTAGATTATTACTTATTTAAGCTAATTTATTATGGTCAGTAGAGAATCTTTGAGTCATTAAAGGTAGCAACCAATCAGCAATGTCGAACTGCATCCCCGTTTGAACTCAAGTAAAGGTAGTAAATATGCACCCCGGGTGGGTTCGAAGACATCCACAGAGCATGCGCCGTAAGCATTGTCGTCACTCTTGCTACTTTAGGCACCCTATCTTGGCTTAATGTGCCAATATACTATAGGCACTGGATAAATGTCACGGGCACAATTCGCTGTTATGAAAGTTGATATTTTTCTATGTACTGTGAGTATAGACATAGTCCTGTGGTTGAGTTATTATTATTATTATTATTATTATATGCAATATTTGAGAAATTCAAGAATTCATTATTCAAAATATTGCAGTTGAACCAGCCAAATTTTGACTGGGTTAATCTAGGGCGCCTAGAATACACTTTAGGCACCCTAGGTTAATCAAGTAGTTAGAACGTTGGCGCGTTATTACAAGGGGCCATTGTCCGTATTTGAATCGCGGTTGGTTCACGTTTTACTCTGGTCAAAATTTAAAAGTTACTCAAGATAATATATAACGACTAAAACTGTGTATTGTTAAAAAAGCTGTGCAATAAGAAAAGGATGAAACTGCAGAGCAACTAAATAAGATAAACAAATTCAAATTTAATTAAAATGCAAACTGTTATTTTAGGTCTATCAAGAAGACCTAAACTCTAATAGACGTAACAGATAAATCCAAAACTCTTAAAGATAAAATACAGTGTTAATATTTTGAAATCATTAATTATACTTTCTGGAAGTGTCTTATAGTTGATTTTTTGGTAAGCTTATTTATTCAAATAATCTGGTGTGTCACTCACACGACTTTCTCTTACCCTGAAATTTAATACGATAAATACAGATTGGAGATTAAAAGGGAAGATAACGAGTGCTGTTTTGTAAATCTATGTTAAAACAATTCAAATTAGGCTTCGAAACAACTTCATGTGACAAATAATTCCATACCATATTCTACATGAAACATGTTTTTACGTATATAAAAAATATATATTCGTTTCATTTGGTTTAGTGCAGTCTATAGATGCTTAAACTCTACTTAGCTGCAATTTCCCCATAGACGTAATGTATTTGAATTCTCTTTTGTGTCCCTGTAGACGAACGATTTGCTTGATCTCAACAAAAAGTTTAGTGTAGCATCCTTATATGCTACACATTTAGAACATCAAGTTTGGACTTTCTGCTTTTAATTGTTCTTGAGATATGCTAATAACACACATACACACACACAGACCAACCGCTAAAAACATGATTTTTTGATTCAGAGGACCCCAAAATGTGCAAATATAACAAAAACTCAATTTTGAAAATTTGACCCAGAAACAATACTTTCTCTACCATACTTTATGGGACAACAAAAAAAAAAAAAAAAAAAAAGCCGCACTGCAGAAAAATTGCCTTATACCTTTTGTGTTTGTAATAACTTAGAAACTAATGATCGGAACAAATAAAACTTTTATATTTGTATAATACGGAAGTTATAACATGATATCTATGTATATTTTTTATTTAATAATTCGCTGTATTACACTCTACGAAGTATTTAATAAAAATCTACATAAAATTTTCTTTTAAAACGTAATATAATAAACATATACTTTGTATTCTATTATGATTTATTATATGAAATAAACACGTTATATTTTAATGTTTGAAATAAAACTATTTATTTGTTAGATCTAAACAATTACTTAATAAAAATATGTATTCTGCATTGGATAATTCCACCTTTATATGGAACTAGCTGACCCGTCCGCCTTCGCACGGATGAACAAATTTTAGTTAAAGATGGATTGACATGCAAAAAAATCAAGAAAGATATCAATTTATATGTTATAGTCAGGCAATATTATTAACTGAAAAGTCAAAATATAATTTTACAATTATTATTATTTTTTTAATTAATTGTTAAATGTTGGCAGTTTTTACTTAATGTTATTTATTTATTTATTTATTTCATAAAAAGAAACATTTCTTTACTCATGAATAAAAAATATTGAAAAATAAACCTATGACATGAAAATGTTTTTGATAAAATTGACGTCATAATAGCTTTAATTATTATTTATTTGTTCATCTCGCAAATATATTTAACTTTTTCCATAATTCATGGTTATTTTAATAATGTATATTAAGGGAGAAATGAGTAATATTAAACAATATTCGTACAATATATACTATTACAGAATCTGGTATGAAACAACCACACGACTTCCATTACCCACTATTACAGGTATTATATACAATTTTTTGGAGATGTTATATGCATTTTTTGAGATTTTCGAGTGAGAGAAACTTGATACACGTATAAAAGACACATACAACAGAGTTTATATAGCAAGTTAAAAAATAAGGGAAAGAAAAAAAAAATAATAATAGATAGTTATTTTTTTAAACACGAATTTCCGAGATCTAAAACTGAACTACCTAATCAGGATGACTGTTAATATTCCTGTAATAAGCACGTAATACTTGAGAAAGGTTATTTTAGTTGGATTAATGAAACAATTTTCAAGAAAACGTTAGAACTGTTTTTGAGATACCAACTTTTACCAAAACTTAGCATACTCAATTATTGACCTAAAAACAATAATTACATACAAAAGGATATTTAATAAGAAGTTAACATGGCGAGTTTGAAAAAAAATCCCTACAGACGTTTTTAAAGGAGCGCATTTGCGACATCTGAAATTGAGCTGTTCATAGAGGACGCCTATCAATTTTCCTGAACTAACCAATTATATCATTCAAAAGGGCATCTAATAGGTTGTTTATAGAGCAACTTTGAAGAAAATCGTTAGATCTGTTTTTGTGATACGGGCTTACGGTCCCATTTCCGGTTTTCGATGACCCAATTCCGGTTTTTCAATTTTTACGAAAATTTGGAAAATTTATCTGTACTCCAGACCTGAATCAATTGTGAAGTTTCGTAGTTCTACCTTTATTAGTTTCGGAGATATGACAGCCAGAAGATTCCACACATACGTACACACATACTGACCCATTCCCAAAAACTACTTTTTTGGACTCAAGAGGCCTTAAAACGTGTAAATCAGGTGAAACTCTATATCGAATTTTTAACCTTAATCGAATTCCACTACCTACGGTAGTGGGATAACTGAAGTAAAAACATAGATCTCGTATTTATTACGAAAATATACAGATTTTCGCCAAAATCGCCAAATACAAAAATCGCCAAGGATGACAGATATCAAATCTATGCTTTGTTTTCAATTAAAATATTGAAAATTTGAATTAAAAATTTATTTTACCAAAATTTATTTGAGGCACTTAGAGACAGTGTTACTTTTGATTCGCTGAAAGAAAAAGAAAAAAAAAAACGGCTTTTGAATTCTAGCGATCGTTCTCTACATATTTATACATATAAACATTTCCTCTTTATATATTAGCATAGAGCATAGATAGATTAAATAGGTTTCTAATCAACATAATGTAACTCAAATATTTAAATACTATTTGCATTTCAATAATGTCTGTATGCGCTATGTATATTGAACTACTTGTCATAACCAACGAGATATATATATTAGAGTGCTGATTCAATGGATGAAGGATTAGCTTCCCGTGGTTCAAGATGAATCACGTGACATGCTCGAATAGGTTGCTGTGTTTGGCCCTTTATCGCTATTTTGGCATTTAAAATATCAGTTCAACAAATTATCACTATTATTAGGTAACATGACAGTCCTATGACCGAAATAAATTGTTTTTAAAATAATTTTACACACATTTCACATTTTAATAAATAATAAAATACCATTTTTTCTCGTTTCCCAACAAAGTTTAAATGTGTTTATAAAAGAAAATTTAAACTTTTAAAGGGCTAAATTTAACAACAAATAATAATTTTTTAACTATTTTTAAGCATTTTGTCTGTTAAAGCTCAACTACACGAAATAAAAATGAAGTAAAATCAAAATCAAAATGATTTAGAACAAAAGAATATTAAACTATGTAAGTAAACAAAAACATTGAACAATCTCCAAACCGTTGCCATAGAAATTTACTGAAAATAAGCTATTACCAAGGCAACCGCCGAATACGCAGTTGCAAGGAGAGCATGTCACATGACTCATCTTGGACCTTCCCAAGGGTTACCATTTATCACTCTACTTTATATATCTCGTTGGTCATAACTGTTAGTTGCTAAAAATAGTCGCCAAATAAATTTAAACTTCTCAATTATTCTTTTAAAAAATGCATAATGAAATGCGCATGATATTTTTTTTTTAATTTACTTTTTACATTATTATTCGCGTGAAAATATATTTTATTAAAAGTCGAAAAATAAATTAACCCGTAAATTTTTTTGGCAACAATTATAAATTAAAACAAATAATTTAATAAAGGTTTAGAAGTTAGAATTTCTATTTTTTATTTTATTTGTTTATTTATTTTTAAATTCTAATTTCGTTTACCCACATCAGTTTAAACATTAATGCTTAGATCATTATATTATATTATATCATATCAAATTATATTATTAGAAAAATAAATACTTTTAAATCTATAATGACGTCAGATTTAACGTGTAAGTTTAACATTTTACAAAGCTTTATATGAATTTCAATTTAATTCACGTGCAAATATATTTCTTTTCTTTTCATGTCAAGATATTTTGAAAACAAAATGAACATGTACTAAATGTTTCTTTTATGTTGGCAGCAGCTAATTTTTTTAATATTTCATTATTTCCATTTCTATTATGGCCTTTATGGGGATTTTAATTAAAATGCTCAGATTTTAAACTAAAATTTATTTTATCAAAATTAAATATAGCCTATAACAATCAGGCATACTGTAGCTTTTGGTCAGTGAAAGAAGTTTTAAAATCGGTTCAGTAGTTTCAGAGATTACCCTCCACAAACATACAATTTTTTGCGCTTTATATAATGATATAGATATAGATTACTGCTTTAATGCGCAATGGCATAGTATTTTACAGTTTTTTAACATCTCAGAAATTTCACTAGGCCAAATATCATAAATAATTTTTTCTAGTTCTTGCAATGGCTACAAATTTCGAATCCCCACCCACTTTTATAGACTAAACATTCTCGAGCAGATTGAGATTAGGACTATTTTCAGGTCTCGTAAAGAAGAAATTCTACGATATTCTTTGTGGGAATTAACTCTAAGTAAAAAAAGTTATGGTAACTTACAAAATTACAGATGTTCATGGGAACAGGTAGGTAATTTTAACAATTTGAAATAAACAGACGTACCACAGGAGCCATGTAAAAAGGTGCATTATCATCTTGAAATGCTGATTGTGGAAAAGTCTGAAATACCTCCAAAATACTCGGTCAGGCATCAATTTTTTAATGGCCGAGTTTTATTTCAGGTTAATTGATCCCTTGAACATTAAAATTTGCCCGACTCATTGAAAAATTATGCACTTTTGTATCATAACGTACGGAGAATGTGTCACTCTTTTAAAAATGCGATTTTCATTAAGTCGGTCACAATTTTGTCATCAGACTTGCTTGTTTCCGTCAGCTCGAAATAAGTTAAACTTGACTCATCAGAAAGAACTATTTCAGCCCAATAATAAACTGATTATTTAAAAAAAAAAATTACCCTCTGATGTCTTGCTTTCCTAATTCTTTTCGTTAATAATGGATTTTTTTTTTTTTTTTTTTTTTTTTTTCAGATTTTCTGACACTTAACTTGCTTTGTTTAATCGTTGTTGCACTGTATTTAAAGAAATTATGCTACTAAACACTTTTTCTGAATCCCTTCTATGTTCTCAATGTAATACAAACGAATTTTTTAAGCGCTGTCTTTTTAACTTGCGGTCATCTCGATTGGATAAGCAATGTGACCGCCTAAAGAGAAATTTCCAGTTTAAACAGCCAAAAAAGTTTTATATCTTGCTAAAAACCAGCTTACCAATATTTCGTTAATATTTATTCATTTTGACATCGCATGTATTAAAATATTTTTTGATTTTCACTCTAAAATTAATATTTTTTGTGGCATCATTAATTGCCTTATTCTTACCATTTTTGAAATACTTTCTAAAATTACAATTTTTCGAACAATAACATCTTGTTTTTAATACTTGGCTCAATCTTAAACTGTACGTGGAACACAATGTAATAAAATCTGTTCGAAAATTTACTTTTAAAACCATAAAATTGGCGATTGCATAAAAATAAATGGAAAATATTCAAGTGCGGCTCTTTTTTTTTTTTTTTTTGTCCCTTAGTGTATATATGGGTAAGAGAAAGTAAAAAATCTCTCCAAATTTAGTTCGCGATTTTTTACAATTCCGACATCTTCATGTGTCTAACATTCACTTACTTTATATATATATATATAGTCATCCTTTATAACAACCCACTTTTCAATAAATATCATAAGATTTTTGCCTGAGATCCTTTCCTTTTTGGGGCTGGGAACAAAAACGGTTGATAAGTCGCATAGTGGCTTCATTGGGAAGCCACTCTTCTGTAAATCCATTAGTACTTGGTTCGAAACTAAACTCAGTGAACAGATATGTTTCACGTAAAATTTATTAATACATTATTTATATTTAGGAGATTCTAAAATCTTTTACAACATAAAACAGAATGACATACCACCTTTATTTTTCTTTTTTAGACCCCGACCCCAAAAAATGGGCATCTAAGTTTAATATTTTTGTCTCTCTGTGGTACTGTAGCTTCCAAACAAGCAGACTGATTTCAATGCGATTTTTTTTTTCTTACTTTCTTTTCTCCCCCATTTTTTCCCCTTAATTAGAACCATAGCCTCCTAAACTAGATGCCTGCCGCATGGCTCGAAAACTTGTCAATAGTTCGAGCGGTAGACAGCGCCACCTAGTACAGAATGCACAACTTTTTTTATTCAACTGTCACCGATAACTTTAAGAAGCGATATATGATATATATAATCGATGTTTCTTCGATTCTATTCGCGTTGTATGCATATCAAATCCCACTTTTAAAAAATTTTGGTGGCTGTTTAATAAAAAAGTCGCGCAATCTGTACCAGGTGGCGCTGTCTACCGCTCGAACTGTTGCCAAGTTTCCGAGCCACGCGACAGGCATCTAGTTTAGGACGCTATGTTAGAACACTGGTTTAATCGGAATGGTTCTTGCTACATTTGATGAAAATCTGTTTAATAGATATTTTTAAATTATTTGAAACGCGTGTGGGATTTTTCAGGCGAAATTTGCTTTGACATTTTATGCTACAGTTGGCAAGCTTCCCATTCAACTTCGGCAATTATAGTTGGCAAACTTTCAACTTTTCCTTGCAGATTTCAAATGAATCACGTGGTTTATTGTATTGGAGTATAAAAATTTAATTATTATTATTATTATTTTATCAAAAATGTTACACCAATTTTGACAGAATTTAAAAATTGACTATAAATAGTGATTATAAATTCATAGTCCAAAAATCTCTAAATTCTTTAGAAAATATTAGATAGAGATTTTATAAAGATTTTTTAAAATTAATTAATTTTTCTTCTTCTTCTCCCAGGCCACCTTGCACCGATATTTTAAGATTTGCGAGCTATCAGTTTTCCAACTCATGTTAGAATATAAGTCACGAGTTTCTTTCTTTCTCTAAATAGTATAAAAATGCTTTTTTAAAAAATCGCGAATTTTTAACAGACTTTGACTAAAAGAGGGTTAAAATTAGTTTTTATGAGTTCCCAGTCTAAAAATCGCTACATTCATTTGAAAATTAAAGACTTTAAAGAGAAATGATATTTAATTAAATTCAAGGTTGGGGTTTTTTATTAAATTTCTTTGCACTTGTTTACTTATGAAAAATATTCACTGTGGTCAGTAATGGCTACCTAATCAATAAACTAAGGGATTAAAAATGACGAAATTTCAGACAATTCAAGTATATGAAATGGTGTGCCTTTTAAGATACTTCAAGTGTCTGAAATGTTTTTTTGCATCTTGAAAATTTTGTACTCCATTTCAGACATATTCTTGTTTAAATTTCAGATATTTTTATATACAGTGAAAGTAATAAATTAAATATATACGTTTCGACTCGATTAGATTCCTAACGTTCTAACTCATCAATTTCCAAGTACACAAAAGCAAAGATTTGTTTTTAGAGAATAACACTATTTCTATATATTTCATAACATATATAGTTTTCTTAAGACATACATTATCGATTCTTTTTTGGGACATCGAGCAATCTTGTAACTATGTTTCAAGTACTTCATTTATAAATGGCCCGAATTAGGTGCTTCATTGAATGGTTTGAAATAGGGATGTGATTACGCAATGGAATGTAAAAACCGGATAGAAAACTTTAACTATTGAATGATTATGCCTGTTTCTTTCTTAATGTTTTACAAATAATAAATTAGTAACAAAGTTAATTAATGTAGAGTTGTTTTAATGCAGCGTTTATTTTTTAACCCATTCATGGTCACGCCATTTTTAATTTTTTCGTTTTAAAGCTATTTTAGGGGGATGTGTTTTATATATTTTTAAGTCATTAAGTACTAATAATATTACAAATTTATCGGGAATACTGAGAAACTGATTGTTTTCTATTTAGCAAATTCGTAGCAATGAATAAATGATTGAGAATTAAAAAACTCTGACCGCGTATACGCGTTCATGACCATGAAAGGGTGGTAAAAGGAGCAGAATGAAATAAGTTAATCTTGAATATCATAAAAATATTTTTTAAGGTCTTTGGTGTTTGGGAGAAAGGCCGATTGACTGCGCTGGGGTCCTAGGCCCGAAGGGGAGTGCCCTCCGTAGGGGGTCTTTCTAAGGGGTCCTAGCGCGTAATTACGCAAAATATTTTTTTAAATATTATATATATATATATATATATATATATATACATATATATATATATGAATTTAACCCTATAAAATTGAGACAAGTGTTCGTTGTCTCGCACATGTCTCATAATTAAAATATACGGTGTTTTCATTTAAGGGTTAGAATTTTTTTTTTTAAGCATGTACCAGAAAATATAAAATAAATATTTCACATTGAAATTTTAACATTGGAAGAAAAGATCTAGCGCCATCATCATAGCACAATTCTGAAAAAATCAGCAAAATACCCAAAGGTGATGTTCAAAATAATGTCGTAGTGTTTTGTTGCACCAGAAAATGAAAGACTATTATTTCTTTTCGTAGACTCATAGTATCTATCCGAGTAAACAAAACTTCATGAGTTTTTAATGCTTATACTATAAAAGTAACGTTGTGCGTTTTCTTCTGGAGCAAACTCTAAAGAGCGAAAAATTGTCCTTGGCGTATAAAGATCGAACATTCTACGTACACAAGCAGTATATCCGTGCTTCATGTTTAACATTCTATGCTACATTTAGTAACAAATGTCAAATTCGATTACCGTCATTCTTGCCCTTGTCGTAAGTGTTGTTGCAAATTTCTCCAGAGCATACTCTTCTGTTTTTGACATCCACACACTTCGTGAATATTTCTTTGGGATAGGAAAAGAAACTACTCTCTTGCAGTTTTTATTCCCTGTAAATATTTCTCTTTTTAATGAGCACGGTTTGTTTTCTAAAGATAGAATTACCTCCGGCTCAACTTCGGAGAGAGAAGATATACTAACCAGGAAACCATCCCATACTGTAACCATAAAAAAAATCCAAACAAGCATTAATCGAAAGAGCATATTTAAATATGTTTTCTGACACATAAAACAATAGCCCTCATTGGCCTGTTTTCGAGTTATAAATTCTGAAAGTTCACTGATAATTGGTGCAATCACGCCTGAATCGATAACACCACGTCTTACTGAAATAATGAATGAAATCTAAAACAAGCAGAAATCGGAAGAACACAGGCGAACGTGTCCTTTGATGCACTTATCATTTGCCCATTTGAGCTTTGAGATATATTCAATGGAGATATCATGTCTAAAAATTCGCTAAAATAGAATCTAAAAATTGATAAAAGTCATGGTTCTGGCAGGTTTTAATGGAACTCATCCCACTCCTTTCTCCTTACTACATTTTTACTCAAACTTAAATATACAGTGGGTACAAAAAGTATTTGCACACATATATTTTCGTTCATAATTAATAAAAAAAAAAGCAATAAGAAATACAAAAATTGGGACTGTTAAATCAGAACAAGTTTTCTCATCTAAACTAATTAGAAAAATACAATAATATAAACAAAAACAACTTTTTTGTAACAAAATTAAAATATCATATGTCAAAAAAGTATTTGCACACTTGTATAAATACAAAAGAAATGTAATACTTAGGAAAATTTCAGGTAACTAATATTTAGTATGCATTCCATGAGCATCTATTACTGCTTGTAATCTTGCTGGCATTGATTTAATCAAATTTTCTGTAAGAGTAGGGTCAATGTTAGACCACTCCTCAATAAGTGCTTGTTTAAGTGTAGATTTGCTTGAAATCTTCCTTTTTCTTATTTTTAAATCCAACGAATTCCACAAATTTTCCAAAGGATTTAAGTCTGGTGATTGTGGTGGAGTGGCAAGTCTTCTAGGGACATTATAAAGCAACCACATTCGTGTTATACTGGCTGTGTGCTTGGGATCATTGTCTTGCTGAAAATAGTAGGAATTACTGATACCCAATTTTATTGCACTTTGTGGCAAATTATCTCGCAACACATCAACGTAGGTTTGAGCTGTCATATTCCCATCAATGAAACACAAATTACCTACTCCTTTGCTAGCCATGCATCCCCAAACCATAACAGAGCCTCCTCCATATTTAATTGTAGGTAACACATTTTTATTAAGAAAAGCAGTGCCAGGTTTCCTCCAAACTAATCTCTTGCCATCTGATTTAAAAATATTGAACTTACTCTCGTCAGAGAATATGACATTTTTTCAGAAATCAATTGGCTTATTGATTAATCCCTAGCGAATTCAAGTCTCTTCAGTCTATTTCATTCACTTATAAAAGGTTTTTTCCTTGGAGATCTCCCATAAATTTGTGCATTATGCAGGACATTTCGAACACTTTGGGCACTAATTTGAACTCCAGATTTTGAAGCGACATCATTGACTAATGTAATCGTACTAACAAATGGATCTTTTGATGCTTCTCTTATGATTTTCCGCCTAATTCGCTGCGAAAGTTTCTTTGGACGTCCGGAACGCAACTTATTTGCGGTAGATCCTCTTTCTTCATGACGTTTTACAACATACCGAACAGTAGAGAAGCAAACATTTACTTTCTTGCCTATTTCTTGATAACTTAGGCCATTTTCACAAAGTGAAACAATTTTTTCTCGCAACGAAATCGGCAATTCACATTTCTCAGGTGCCATCACAATTTGAAGTCGACAATCTACTGATAAAGTATCCATAAAACTTCCTTTTTATAGTCTTACTTACGTATATTATTTACTGCGGGATGAATATCATAATTTACATAAAAATACAGAATTGTTAAAAGTTGAGTTCAGTGTGCAAATACTTTTTTGACATATGATATTTTAATTTTGTTACAAAAAAGATTTTTTTATCTATAATATTGAATTTTTTAAAATTAATTTAGATGAGTAAACTTATTCTAATTTAGCAATACCAATTTTTGTATTTCTTAATGCTTATTTTTATTAACTGCAAACAAAAATCTACTGATAAAGTATCCATAAAACTTCCTTTTTATAGTCTTACTTACGTATATTATTTACTGCGGGATGAATATCATAATTTACATAAAAATACAGAATTGTTAAAAGTTGAGTTCAGTGTGCAAATACTTTTTTGACATATGATATTTTAATTTTGTTACAAAAAAGATTTTTTTATCTATAATATTGAATTTTTTAAAATTAATTTAGATGAGTAAACTTATTCTAATTTAGCAATACCAATTTTTGTATTTCTTAATGCTTATTTTTATTAACTGCAAACAAAAATCTATGCGTGCAAATGCTTTTTGTACCCACTGTAGATTTTTCGAGAACGATCTTACGAAGGCTAACAGTTTATGCGTCAAAAATCACGTTAGATTATGCCCTGTTGAATGGACATAATTTAATTGATTTCTATTATTACACTATTGGAATGGTTTCCTGGTAAGATGGTCACTTTCTGTAGGTGAGGTTTCTCTGACGCGTATTTAAAACATAAACACCAACTTTATCTCTCACTTCAATTTCATGAAATAAAAGCAAATCTGACACATGCTAAAAAACACACTTGGTTTCGCTAAACGAAAACGGGCTGTACTTTCAGTTACCAACCTATTTTCTCTTCCTTATACAAAGTATAAGAAAATATTGTAATCCTGATTTGTGAAATTGGTTTGTATCTCGCGTAGCTCAGAAATGAATATTCGTAGTAGAATTTTGTAAAGTTATATTTGTGATTGTCATGATGTCTAGGTTCTAAAGAGTTTATGAGCTTCTTGTAACTTCTTGAATATGTAAATATAGTCGAGTGAAATATAAAATTTAAGAGAGATCATGACTTATATGAGGAGCAAGCATTCTAACCGTGTTTTCTATATATATATATTAAAAAAAAAAAAAAAATTAGTGATTTTTTTTTTCGAACTTAACATAAATGGTATGCTTACATATCTTTCTAGATATGTCTGCATATCTACCTAATATCTAATTGTTTAATACATTTAAACAAATGAGAATTACGGTTTAAGTTTAGTTATTTTTTAATTTGTTAGTTTTTTTTACCTTCTGATAGTCTAAGATCCGGCTGCATAATTGCTACATTCATCGAGTATGTAATCAAAATCAGATTTTTATATTCAATTATAAAAGGGACAATATGTTTTGACCGGGTTGCCTAATAAAATGTGCCCGCTAGTATTTTTAATTAAATTAATATTAATTGACTTTTTGAAAAGAAATTTCATTCATTTGTTATTGAAATAAACTATACTCCACATCACAGACATATACACAGTGAACTTGAAAAGTAATGGTTGCCGTTGCGCGTTTGGCCGCTACCTCTTCGCAGCCAGGTGCAAACAGGTAGTATTTTGGGGCGTTTATACGTTCATGGCGTATATCCATCCTTTATATATCAAATTAAAGCTAATTTTTTTCTGAACATGGTAAACTTCGTCTGCCAATGTAAAAGTAGCCGCAAGTAGGGGTTGCCAGCTGTTAAAGATTGCTTAGAATGAAAATTAGCGCGCTACATCGTTCGTCAGACAAAGATGGCGATAGCCAATTGTACGCGTTTTTGAAGCTTTTGCGCGTGCGTCGATTGATAGGCACAAACAGTGATAGGCTCAACAAATTGATAGGCTCAACCAATGGCCCAAACAGTTGTAGAAAAGAATTTCAAAACTCCAAAAGAAATATAATTAATAAATTTTTGTGTGGTTACATTTAAAATTCCCTATAAATATAAAACATTTATTTCTCAATAAATAATCAAATTGTCTTTTCTCTATATAATTAGAACATATAATAAATATTTGTGAAAAATTATAACCCTGGTTATTCATGTAGACGAAGTTTATATTATACCTGTAATGTTTAAGGAAATATTTGATTTTATTTTTTTTTAAATTATAGATTACATATTAATTAAATATTCAGTAAATAGGACAGATTACTTGAGGTATACAAATTAAACGGAACATTGAAAAAATGATTAAATATTTATTGAAACCTATATTACATTTTTATACAATTTATTCGAAATCTGAATCATCGCTACTCTCACTTTCATTGCAGCCATCACTTTCATCGTCACAAATATCAAAATCCTCTTCATTATCAGTACGAATGATAATAGAATTATATAGCACACTTTCAACTTGCATTGGCGCTGAATCTCCTAAGAACCATGTTGGTTTGAGAAAACCATCTAGGATCCACCCATTATTTTCTGCGTTAAACTTAATAAAATTCGGCTCAGTAGCATTTAGCCATATTGAATTAACAAAGATCGCCCGCAACAATTTTTGCTTTAAAGATTTCCAGCAAGGTAGAATATGAGTTGAGTTGAAGCCTTTAAGTTTTTTCAAAAACTTTTCATTCTTTTTTTTTTTTTTTTTTTTTTTTTTTTTTTTTCTTGTAGCATACGTCTTATTGAACAAAATTAATCTTCCAGTATTAACATTTTGGCAATTAACGATACCATACATAAGGCACGTAAACTCTTGGACTACAGCAGTTTTACTTTCGTCAAAAATGTCATTAGGGTCAGTCAAAGATGCGAAAACTTGTTGAATTCTCGGGTGTTTTTGTTATAGGGCCTTACTTTCCCTTTATTGAAGAATGCAGTCGTATAGTCACAACCTGTGAATGCGTGAAACGCTGGCAACGCAATACGTAAAGTTGGGCTCAATTTTTTTGACAATTCCGTACAATTTATACATATTTCGTCTTTACTATTCTTTCTTTTTTGGATGTACTGTTTGCCAACCAAATTTGTAAATGAGGAAATTTGTGCAGATTACCTAGTAGAATTATTAAAATATCAGTGTCACTTGCTTTCACCAATATTTTAGACTCTTTACCTACTTTGCTTATATGAAATACTATTCTCGTATCTGCTTCCTCATGTTGGCATTCTAATTCAGTTTCCTCTTGTTTCACAACGCAATTTCCAGAAGAGCAATATGAAAAACATTGTTCTCCAACAGTAATAAAAAATTTTTTGTTTCCTAATACTGAAACAAAAGAGTTGTTATCCCAGTGAGAAGCTAAAAATTTAACTAGAGCTTCTTTAAAACGAAAATTCTTTAAGCTTTTCGTAAAATCACTGGGTCTCGTTTGTAACGGACCATTAATTGTATATGGAATATCAATTTCCTGTAAATCTTGTCTTTCACAATCTTTGATTGAAGGCGTTAAATATCTATCAAATATGATATGTACTTCGCGAGCGCTTTTTGAACAAAGCTTCACCAATATCGATTCAGCTAGCTTTGCAAATATTTGCGGCAAAGTAGAGCTAATTTGATACAAATAGTAGAAACCATCAATAATTTCTATATCAATTTGTCCGGGATTGGCTGACACAATCTGTGATGATGTGTCTTATATATATATATATATATATTTTACGACGAAACAATAACATTAATAAACACTTTTTAAATGATGTCTTATTAAAGTTAAGCACATTATTCTTTTTATTACACAGAAAACACTTCATTTTTTAAAACTGAAACTTAACTTTAACAAACGTAATTACATATAACGTTAAATAAATAAACGTTGTGTATTACGAGCTCCACAATATTACAACAGGTTAGAATGAAAATCAGTGTTGCCAGATGGTGGAAAGTCAATTTCAACAAAACGTTTTAAAATTTCTCGAAAAATCAAGGTTTTTTTTTTTTTTTTTTTTTTTTTTTTCTCTCTCTTTAAAAAAATCCCCGACTCAATTTATGCTAAAAATGTAAATTAAAAAAAAAAAAAAAAAAAGAAATTAAAGAATATTTAATAAATGTAAGATCACATTTTTCCCCAAATAAAGCTATTTTTCGAAAAAAATAAAAATAAAAAATCTTTCAACACATTACTTTCCTATTTCAGACATAGAATCCAGAATCAATGCATTATCATCTGCTACACTTGATTTTTTTTTTTTTTTTCGGTGCGGATTTTAAGTAAAAGTAATTGCCAATTTTAAAGAAAACCCCATAATCCCCCCCCCCCCCCTCGCCAAAAAGAAATAAAAAAAAAATTCATTTCCCAAACTACGCCCTACGAAATCTCTGCCCCAAAACATTTTCCCCGAAGCTTCAGAATTCCCCGAAATTGAGAAAGATACCCAAGTCTGGCAACACTGATGAAAATGCAGCTGAATAGTTGCGAACACTATCAATCGACGCATGCGCAAAAGCTTCAAAAACGCGTACAATTGGCTATCGCCATCCTTGTCTGACGAACGATGTAGCCCGCTAATTTTCATTCTAAGCAATCTTTAACAGCTGGCAACCCCTACTTTCGGCCACTTTTACATTGGCAGACGAAGTTTACCATGTTCAGAAAAAAATTAGCTTTAATTTGATATATAAAGGATGAATATACGCCATGAACGTATAAACGCCCCAAAATACTACCTGTTTGCACCTGGCTGCGAAGAGGTAGCGGCCAAACGCGCAACGGCAACCATTACTTTTCAAGTTCACTATGTATGTGTCTGTGATGTGGAGTATAGTTTATTTCAATAACAAATGAATGAAATTTCTCTCCAAAAAGTCAATTAATATTAATTTAATTAAAAATACTAGCGGGCACATTTTATTAGGCAATGTACCCGGCCAAAACATATTGTCCCTTTTATAATTGAATATAAAAATCTGATTTTGATTACATACTCAATGAATGTAGCAATTTTGCAGCCGGATCTCAGACTATGAAAAATTTTATCCGAAGGAGAAAATATATTTTGAGTGTTTGCTCCTCATATGTAAAATGATTGCATAATTCTTCAAAATACTAATTGCCGAAACGTCAGTGGAGGCCCTCTGTTGAGACTCAAAACGGTTTTGGGCTGTGTCTGTGTGTCTGTCTGTCTATCTGTCTGTCCGTCTGTCTGTCGCGCGATAGCGGCCGCAAAAATAGCGCTATTGACTTGAAATTTGGTACACATGTTCATGAGCCCTACGAAATCAGCTGTATAGTTTTAGGTGTGTATTCCATTTGTAGTTCGTGTACAGGGACACGCCAAAGTGTTTCTATCATTACGGCCTATGGGAAGAATCTGTATGTACCGTGATAGCCACCGCAAAAATCAAGCTATTGACTTCCAATTTTTGCCGAAACGTCACTGGAGGCCCTCTGTTGAGACTCAAAAGGATTTTGTGTTCCGTTTGTCCGTCTGTCTGTCTGTCGTGCGATAGCGGCCGCAAATATCACGCTATTGACTTGAAATTTGGTACACATGTTCATGATCCCCACGAAATTAGCTGCATAGTTTTGGGTGTGCATTCCACTCGTAGTTCGTGTACAGGGACACGCCAAAGTTTTTTTTATCACTACGGCCTATGGGAAGAATTTGTATGTACCGTAATAGCGGCCGCAAACATTCTCCGATTAACTTGCAAATTGACACATATATTCAGGCTCGATATAGAAATAGCTATTTTTTTTTTTAGGTCTATACTTTTTATGGATTGTATACAGGGACACGCCAAAATACTTCACATTACGGCGTATGAGGTGAATTGCGTTTAAACGCATTTTAACATCTTTACTTTGCAATCAAGAAAATTAAACTAGCGTACGTGAGTAAGATGTTTAAACTTATGTTGTTTGAAGAAAATATGTGCTCTTAAGCTTTCTAATTAATGTACAGGACCTTACAAAAGTGTTCTGACAATGTCACGTAGTCATCCAAACGATGTTAAATTTGGAACAATTATTAATTTTAAACGCAAAGTAAGCTGAATAGTTTTTACTGGCGTATACAATGTTTATGGTTTGTTTACAGAGACACGCAAAAGAATTTCGTAGCATTAGAGCCTATGGACAAACTTTTATTTAAGCGAACACTTTAATGCGTTTATGCTGAATTGAACTTAATAAAATTAATATACATTATAAAGATGCTTAAAATTATGTTTACTCTTAAAAAAGGTTATGTATAGACTAAATAATTTATGGGACCACACAAAATAATTCCGAGTATGTACAGTAATCATCCAAATGATGGCAAATTAGTTTGAAAAATTAATGAGTTATAATTAATTAGGTTTATTCTTATTATTGGCGTTTATAATGACTGTGGCTACTTTTCTGGGATACATAAAATAATTTCGTACTATTACGGTCTATAGTCGATATTTATTAAAAGTTTATTTTAACATGGTTACACCGCATCAAATATAATGAAATTTTAATAGAATTTTAAAAGCATGTTTTCCTGTTGAAAATTGTGGGCATAGAATTGGAAATTAGTTTAAAGGTTACGCAAAATATTTTCGATATGCTATGTAATTTTTTTGTATGAAATTTGGTAGTTATGAAATTTGGTATTTATGAATTTCAGGGCAATAATACAAGACCGTCGTTTATTAAGAATACATATTGTTGCGTACTTGGGGGTCCGTAAGTTGTCCGAGAATGAAAGGCAAAACTTGCAAAAATTCAGTGATGTATTCACAGAAAGTTCCAGAAAAATACAGGTCTATAAACAAAGTAACAGCTTCAATTCAACCAGTAAACACAGCTTAAACAACAGCCGTTAACAGCAAAACAACAGTACAAACTGTTTAGCAATAACACATAAAGAAAGTCTCATCTAAAGAGGCTCAAAGCAAAGCAAGCATTTGACGAAACTGACACAGATTTGAGACTGACCGCCTTGGCGAAAAAGTGCTCCTTTTATACTTTTCTATCGAACACAGACTGTTCTGGAAAATTCTCGTATCTCATAATGAGATTAGAGCTTCCATATTTGGTATATCCCTAATAAGGACTTTCTCGCCAAGGTCGCCAAATCCATTTCTTCCCTTATTGGAGCTTTTTTAAGTGTTTTTAAGGGAAAATCAGGCTATTTTAACGCTAAAACGACTAGAAATGCACAAAGTTAGCATTTTATTAACTTTACTAAACCTCTTTGAAAGAATTGATACAAAAAAAAAAAAAAAAAAAAATGCAATTATTTACAATTCCGTAACACTTTATAAGATATGCAAATGGAGACAGAGCGGGGGGTTGAGGGGGGCGGCAGCCCCCCTCAGGAATGTATCTGATTATGGTAACAAGTCGATCGAATCAATATATACGATTATATAATAAGGAATAAATAAAAATGACCTATTGAATAATGTCTGATGCAAATAGGACGTTGAGGCTCCTGATCTGCAGATCCACTAGTTTAAATACATGCTTTAACATTCTTTTAATACAATTGATCATGAAGATTAAATCTTGCAAAAATATTACTAAATGATTGTAAAATGCGATTATTTAATATATATATATAAATAATATAAATGTTTATATATATATATTTATATATATATAAACATTTATATTATTTAGGGGTGCTCTTGCACCCTCTTGGTTATACCCATGAACAGGGTCGATTCTACACCGAGAAAGTGTGACTGATAAGGCTACGCTGGCCCTGATAGATTGCAGTTGATAAGAAGTAAAAATCTATTCTCTCCCCTCCCCCTTATTTTGATAAAATCATAGACCCTTCAAAGACCCGTATAAGGCCTATGGGTAAAAATCACTGCAGGCTTGACGCATGTTCAATAGCGCGGATCCGACTGCGATACAAAAACAAATAGTAGTAATATTATTTCCGAAAATATTTATTAACTATCTATAACAATCTATATTTATTAACAATCTTATTCGATTTATATTCGATTTATTTTCGTCGGTTATCAGCTATAAACTGTGAATTATTTATTTATTTATTAATTTTTAACGGTAGATATATCTTACAATTTATTATATACGGTAATTCAGATTTGTAATTGTAATAAATACGTATATATTTTCCTAAATACAGTGGTGGAAAAAACTTTAAGACCTCCATCGAATTTTTTTGTTTGCATTCAAAAATTTAAATCTCTTAGTAAGTTACTTTACATTTAATGTATGAAATGTAAGAAATAAAAAAAATATGAATTTATAATTTAAAATACTTTTATTTTCGATATAAATTAAAAATGTGTAAAGTAATCAAATGGAAAAAACTTTAAGGCCAGTTTTTAAAGTGATTTTTGCATAATGAGATGACGTCACATTTGCACAGTTTTGTGCGGGACAGTTGTTAGAATGAAAAGAAACATTTTTTATTCATTTAACTGACAAGGGAAGTATGAATCAGTAAAATTCCTATTGAACCCAAACCAAGCTTAAATTAAAGATCATGGTCTAAAACATAGGGCTGCGTGCAAATTTGCTGCAACAAACCCCTCATGTAGCGAGAAAACGACCCTAAAAGTTTTAGCTATTTCCATGAAAACCAACGAAAGAGAACACATTAACGAGACGACGTGGCGTAGTAGTCAGAACGCTCAGCTTGAGAGACGAAGATCCTGAGATCAAGTCCCGGTGGCTGCACGCAGTTTTGTTTTTTTATAAATGAAATACAATATAAAAATATATGAATAATTTCAGGGAGGGGAACATGTATTAAATTCAATTAAAAAATATATAATGACTAGCAGGCTACGCCCGCTTCGCTGGTCACTATATTTAAATGAATTTTTGAAAGAATTGAATTAATATTTATTTTTTTACACCACATTCTTGAAAAAACCAAAAAAAAAAAAAAAAAAAAGAAAATGAAATTGCTCCAAACTTCGCTTAGGGTACCCGCTGTCTACGGCAGCTTTTTTCCCGCCCGCACTGCATCAGGTCTAGATTTCCCGTGACTGTAGAAAGATCTTTTCCGGGCACTTCAATCTGGATATTTATCGACGGTAGGGGGGATCTGCTACAATTTAAGAACTACGATTTTAAAGATGACTGTATCTCAGCATCTATTAAATATTTTAGTTTTGAACCATGTATTTTATAGCCCATGCTATTTACACTTTATTACAATTTGATTCCGACCAATGAAATAAAATAAAACAAAACAAAAAGTTGATTAAAAAATAAATATAACATATAAACAAATAAATTTTAATCATTTTAATCCTTTTTACTACGTATATACTACTATTTTTCCCGATAAATACTGTAAATTAAAAAAATTAACAAATAAAAGTTTTTTCTTTTAAAGGAATTAATTAAAAATTGAAAAATAAGAAGTTGTTCTACTATAAAAAATTAAATATAACTGTTATAAATTTTTTCTGCTGCATTACGATTAATAAATATAACAAATTAAAAAAAAAAAAAAATTCGCCTTCAAATGAATGTATTCAATAAAAATAAGTTGCGTAATAGCCGTTGCTAAGATACGCAGACGATAGAAGCAAAATAATAAATCTATGAAAAATGAAGCATTAAAGCCAATATTTAAAATCGAAAAAACTTTAATTTAAAAAATTCAAATTCGAAATTCGAAAAAATCTCGATGAGGTGCACACATGCATGGTCCCAGGTACCTATATGCCAAATTTGGAAGCTCTGCGATCAGTAGTGTGAGCACCAGAGCGCAGATACACACACAGACACACACACAGACACTTCTCTTTATTTATATAGATGAAGATGATGAGGTCATTTTATAGTAAAATTATCCATTATAGCATATATTATATTTCACTCCTCCATAAAAATTAATTTTAAAATCGTCTGCTTCTTTTATACTTTTATTTTAATAGAATTTTAATATAATTTAATTTATATATTAGTCATTTTAGCATTTTTATCCTAAGTAGCATTAGCAATAATATATATCACTTCTCCATTAAAATTTATAAGACCCTACAATAAAATTAATTTGTGCTTAATATCAACTCTACGAAAATTTTTATCAATCGCTTCCAAATTTTGACCTAAGGTTCAAATCTCAATCCTGTGGGTATTTACATCAGCTACAACGTTTTCGTCTTTATTCGTAAATAATAATTTAACTGTATTAAATAGTTTACTGGAATATAATTCAACGTATAACTTAGTCACAGCAACGCGTGACCGGGTCTGCTAGTTGAATTATACGAAATTTATTAATAGGTTAAAAAGTTGAAGATTCTTTGTGTAGATGGCAGCACCAAATATATTTCAGCTTTCATTTCAACCCAGTCGAAAGGTATCGACATCTGTTAGAATCATTTGGAGTTAACAGATAATTGTGACTGTCAAATAATAACAGACAAATAATTAGCAATAAATTAAAATTGCGACTATAATTTGAGATTTAAACTATCCTATCTCTCAAGTTGGATCGAACTGCACATGGTGTGCGAATTTTATTATAATCGGTTAAGTGGTTTAGCAGTCCATTGAAGATAAACATTGTGACACGAGATTTATATATATTAAGATATATTTTTAATTATTAAAATATTTTATTTCAACTACATTTTCAATTTTTTTTTTTTTTTTTTTTTTTTAATTATTAATATTTTACACCAAAGCCGGTAGTAGGAAATGCTCATCGTCTGCTTTTAATTTTGTTATTTTTTATACATAAAAATAAGTATTCTGTTAAATTATAAACATTTTATTTCAAGTGGAAAAATGTTATTCAAATGAATAGTGCAATGGAAAATATTATTTATATTGCATTTGTTTCGTCTGCTTTTAATTGCGCTATTATTCATACGTAAAAAACAAACAAACAAACAAAAAAAAAAACTTTTACTTATTGTTATTATTCTGTTGGCCCTTGTATATGATTACAGCTTGGTTTACATATTTCCAAAATTTAAAAATCTAGTTATACATGCATTTTGTATAGCTGGTTATCTCGAAGAAAAACCGAATAATTTCCAAAATGTTCGCTTCAACGTTGAACAAGATTGTAATGAAATTAACCCGTTAGTAGTCGCTAGTTGGTCGATTTGCCGCCCATCCTTCAGTGTTGCCAGATTTTTTTATTGAATAGCCACCAAAAATTTTTAGAAGTAGCATTTGATATACATAACACGCGAATAAAATCGAAGGAACGTCGATCACATCACTTTTTAAAATTATTGGTGAGAGTTAAATAAAAAGTGCGCAATCTGTAATAGGTGGCGCTGTCTATAGCGACTACTAACGTGTTAATCGTGATAAATTTTCTTTTTTATGCTGTTCCCATCGTGAAAAGTGCTTATGATTTGATCATTTTCTTACTTCTAATCGCAGTCATTATTAACTTGAAAATAAATTCGTAAATTTCAATGTTATTATTATTTTTTTTTTTTTTTTTTTTTCACAAAGAAGTAATTTTTTCCTATATATTTCTTAATTTCGAAGTCTGAATGAAATTTGAAATCATCGAGAATATTGTCACAGTGGTTTACAGAATTTTCGAAGTAATGATTCATTATTTTCTGCATTTGAGGTAATGTTCATTAGTTTCTGAGCTAGAAACTATTTAAACATTACAAAAAGTTCTAGAACTCGACTCCTATTAAAGTTAGAGTTTCCAAACTTTGGTGATCCTTAACTGCCACTCTTCGCCCTATTTGAATGCCTAATTTAGCGCTGAGTCAACGCCCACCCTCGAGGAAATAAAAAAATCATATGTTTCTTTTTTACAGGAATACCGTATGGAAAGTAGCACGTAAAAATATAGATAAGATTTAATCTTACAATCATCTATAATCACTCTTCTTCTTTTTTATAGTCTTGTTAGTCACTTATAGAATTTTCAAAAAACTTAGTTCTGCGCTATAATCAATGAATGTTTCCGAAAAATTCCAGAACTATATTCTTGTTGAAGTTAGAGCTTCCAAACTTTGGCAATCCTAAACTACAAATATTTGCCAAATTTGGTCGCTCAGTCGCCAAATTCGATCCCAAACCACAAAAATCGCTGCCTGTTGGGATGAAGTAAGCTACTTTAACTTAATACAAAGTGAAGCAGAAATTCAGTCCAACCAGATATTATTCCGTTGTTAAAATTTGCTTGATTATTCTAAATAGCAAGTGATAAAATGACAAAAAGCCCAGATTCATGATATTTTTTTAACACCCTTTCTGAATTTTCAGTAACAACCCATCTATACATATAAAAGAGTACATCCACTCACTCACTCACTCACTGACTCATCAACGCACAGCAAAATCTACTGGAGCGACTGACTCGAAACTGGGTCAGATTATAGAACATATAGTGTACGCACCCCCTAAGAAGCGATTTTGCGAAATTCGCACCCCAAGGGGGTGTAGGGGGCAAAATATGATTTCACAAAAACCTTCATATCTCAAAGAAAAAAACAGATAACCGTAAAATTTTTGCTTTAAAATATAGCTAATTTAATTATCTAAAAACCAATTTCTGGAATTTTAGAAATTGGGTCCCCAAGGGGAAAAAGGGGGGAAAACGTGATTTCACATGCGCAAAACGTGGTTTCATATATTCCTATATATCTCAAACAGAAAAACAGATGTATGTGAAATTTTTGCTCTAATATATAGCTAATACAAATACCTAAAAACTGATTTCTGGAATTTTCGAAATTCAGCCCCCAAGAGGGGAGGAGAGGGGGCAAAACGTGATTTGAAATAATCCTTTACATCGCAAACAGAAAAAAAATATATGTGTGAGATATTTTTGCTCTAAAATATAGCTCCCACAAATACATAAAAACTAATTTCTTTAATTTTAGAAATTCGTCCCTGGTGGGACGGGAAAGGGGGGCTATGGGGCAAAAAAAAAAAAAAAAAAAAAAAAAAATAGAAATATAGTTAAACCGTTCAAAATTGGTACAGATAGGTTTTAGAGACCTGCAAGACAAATGAGGATATTTTCGAAAGTGTAAAGTCATTAGGAGTGTGTGTGTGGGGGGGGGGGGTTGCGGAGGGGCAAAAAATAAAAATAGAGTTAGACCGTTCAAAATTGGTAGATAGAGGTTTTTGATACCTACAAATCGATTGCGGATATTTTCGAATTTGTAAAGTTATTAGGAGGGGTTGGAAGGGGGGGGGCGGAAGGGCAAAAAATAAAATAGAGTTAGGTCGTTCAAAATTAGTACATACAGGTTTTTGATACTTACAAATCGATTTCGGATATTTTCGAATTTGTAAAGTTATTAGGAAGGGTTGGAAGGGGGGGGGGGCGGAGGGGCAAAAAAAAATTGAGTTTGGTCGCTCAAAATTGGTACATGAAGGTTTTTGATACCTACATATCGATTGCGTATATTTTCGAATTTGTAAAATTATTAGGATAGACGGAAAGAGGAGGTGAAAGGGCAAAATATATAAATAAGAGTTAGAGCGCTAAAAATTAGTGTTGTTAGGTTCTGAGGCCCGATAAATCGATTGCGGATATTTTCGAAAGTACAAAATTATTACGAAGGACGGGAAGGGATCGGGAGCAGGGGTAAAAATAAAGAAATTCAGATAAAATGTTGGAAATTAGTATTATTAGGTTTAAAAGCTCGAGAGAGCAACTGCAAGTATTTTTTTAATTCTGAAACAATTAGGAGGGGCGGGAACGGTAGGTGAAGGAGCATGTGCGCCTGTATACGCTGCCGCAAGCAGTGGTGGCCCGAACCGATTATTCCACTGATGGGAGAAGATTCTTTTGTTTCTTTTTTTATTTTTGTTTTCCCTTATGATAATATAGTGATTCATTAAGAGTGTTGAACATAAATGCGAGCGCGCAGCGCACAATTGCCTGCGCTGCCACGGGCAGTGATGACTGATGACCCGGTGCGACATTTTTTCCAATCAGATTTTTTTTTCTCTTTTTTTTTTCGCATGATAAAAATTGATGCAATTTTGAGAATTCATTAACTATAGTGATTCATTTAAAAATAGTGACCAGCGCAGCGGGTGTAGCCTGCTAGTATCCTAATAAAATTTTATAGCAATGCTATTTATCAAGTATTAAAGTTTTATTACTATTATTTTGATACTATTGCAAATACTTCTATTATTCATCTTTTAAAACAGACCTATTTCATTCTAGAATCTATAGTAATTTTGTATTGTTCTCATAAACATCTAAAATACATTATTACATGAAATAAACTACTAGATGAGCAAATAGAGCAGATACTTTAAACAGTAAAAGATATTTATTAAAATCTGATATTTTGCTGTAACAAGACAGACAATTGCTAGGCAAAATATGGAATTATGAGCATGGATATATTTTACATAGCATAAATATAGTATTAAAATGGCTTTTGATAACAATAATAATCGCGATGGGATACCATTTTTTAACGACACAATCCCTACGTGTGTCTTCTTAACATTAAAAGTCTTTATTATTATTTAATTTTTGCAGTTATGCTCTAGAGAAGAAATAAGGAAATTATATTACTTGCAAAGGGGGGAGGAGAAATATGGAGAATATCTCCATTCCAGTTGTTTTGCCAGCGCTGATAGTCGGGCCGGAGATCTTGTAGAAGTAACGCAGCTAGGTTTCCGTCTTTTTTTTTCGATGAGATCAGCTTCGTCAGGTTCGGTGTCGGGCTCAAGAGAGAGTGAGAGAAGCAAAAAGGCCCCAGTCCTTTCAGTCTTGGCCCCTTCTTCCTTTTTTTATTAGCATATGCTAATTCTTTGTTGTTAGGAGTGTTCAAAAGACACTTTTTTATTGGCAGTTGGTTCCTTCTCACTTTATTATGCACTTATTTCCCATTGGCCGTTCTGGTCCATTATTCCTTTTCATAGAATCCTTGCTTTTTATTTTTGGTTCTTTATTTATATTCCATTTCTGTTTGTTTTGTTATACATTCATTTTTAATGAAATTAATTTTTGTGTAATTCATCACAACACTGCCATGACCACAATTTGGACCATGGCTTGGCGTGATTAGCGATCAAATTTGGCGGAAAATATTGTTTCTGGATACCCAGAATTAGTAAACTTTTTCTCGATTTTCACAGAATTATTTTGGTAAAATATACCGTTCCTCGTCACTAATTTTCAACAAGGAGAACAAAAGTAGGCCATCTATAGTCGAAAATTTTTTATTGAACTCAAGCTGTTCATTTGGCAATGAGATATTCTGTAATAAGCCGTGGAGCACTGTTCCTGAAAAAACTACTACAGTTGTCTTCGCGTTAAATATTGGGTGAGTACGAAAGTTCTACCCGTTTTTGGATATACAAATTTGCAATGGAACTGACGTCACACATGACATTGTAATGACGCAAATCGTCGGCCAATCAAACGTGTGGATGCTTCACATATAAATGCATCGTGTCTCACAAAGTTAATCATCTCAAAAAAAAATATATATCAGAGGGTGTAACATGGAAAGCGATAAGGAGCATATAAGACATTGTTTGTTATACAAGTTCGATTACAAGATCGATAAAAAGAGTATGGAAGCCGCAGCATGTCGCACTGCTTGTCAAGTTTATGGGAAGGATGCAATAGACGAAATCAAATCTCGTCGATGGTTTCGTAAATTTAGGGAAGAAGACAGAAGCTGCCAAGATCAAGCTAAGAGTGGACGGCCATCACACGTTGGAAACGACGGTATTTACCAAGCCACAAGGAACAACTTGAACCCAACCATGCAAGAATTAGCGGAGACCTTCAACGTAAACCGGACAACGGTCGAGAGACGGCTGGTTAAGTTGGGTTTTACGAGAAAGGTTGGATCGTTGAGTTCCACATAACCTGACAGCGAATTAACGGGATGACCGAATCGCCACCTGTGTTTCCTTGCATTCCCGATACAAAAATGACCCATCCTTGACACGAATTTGTGACAGGAGATATTGGTTGTACCGTATTTGGTTATGTACCGTAACGTAAAGCGTCGTAGGACTGTGTGTCGCCCTTCTGATCCACCTGCATCGACTTCGAAAGCTGAACTTCTTCCCAAAAAGGTGTTATTGAGTGTGTGGTGGGATGTGAAGGAAATAATTCACTGGGAGGTCCTGCCACTCAACCAAACCATCAGTGCTGCCTTCTACTGTCTACAGTTGGACAGGCTACATTCAAATTTGGTAGCAAAGCGGCCCGGTCTTATCAATCGTCGCGGTGTTATCCTTCATCACGATAACATCAGGCCCCCATACTATTCTCATCACTCACCAAAAGTTACTGGGCTTTGGTTTGGAGGTTTTACCCCACCCTCCCTATTCTCTTGACTTGGCACCAACTGACTATCACCTATTTTATGCGTTGAACAATTCCTTCAGTCAGAAAAATCTTTGATGATCTTGATGCTGTGAAAACTGCCATCCAAGATTTTTTGACTCGATACCGCCGAAATTTTACCTCCATGGGATTCATCTCTACCAGAAAGGTGGCAAGATGTCATAGATAGCAATGGGAATTATGCACAATAATAGGTACTGTTCATTTTGCGTTTATTTACTCTTCTGTATGGGTAATAAGAACGGGTAGAACTTTTGCACTCCCCCAATATAATCCAATTATCGTGATTTTTGTGGTTGGAGTAGCGTTTTATTTAAGAATTTTTTTTTTTCCTTGCTTGTTTTCAGGACTTATCGTAAGCTGGAACCTTCTTGTTTATTTTCGAATCAGTTACCTCACAAAAATGTGAATATTTTCATAACAATATATGTATTTCAATGTGTGTATAAGGAAGTCATGTGGTGCCCACATCAGATTTTTTAATATAATAAATAATTTTTTTATATAATAAATAATTTTTTTATTAAGAATTTCGAGCATATAAAAGAGCAACATTTAAACAATATTATATAAACCTTTTATTAAAAATTTAGAAAATTCATCCGGTGGGTCCTGGTTTCTGGAGAAAAACTTCAGAAAAGCGGTGAACACGATTCTTTAAAAACTAATACACCGATCACATCGAAATTTTATACACCTCTTCAAAATAGAATTGAAGAAGAAATACTTGACCGAAGAATTTTTAAAAATTTTGATGTTTCAATTTTTGGCAGTATTGCGGGCAAAAAGAGTATAATTTTCGGTCCCCTTTCATACCTCCCTCACATGTTCCGACAAAAAGTCCAGATTGCCAATTTGAGAAAACGAAACTCTACCCCGTCATCGTTCACAAGAAAAGCCATGCCCCTTTTTATGACATCCCTCCTTTGATTGACAGGTTGGCCACGCCTTTTATCCCACGAACGACGCAGCTTACTACTTGTGTTATATTAATCTACGGCTTCATAAAACCAAACAAATCAATATTAATAGCTGTAATTTACAACTGCATGCATGTAAAGGCTTAACTAACGTGCAAAATAAATTTTATCCATACATTTCTGTTAACTCTTAGTAAAAGTTTAAACATTATGCTACCCGCGCGTTCACTACATCTATATATTAATAGGCAAGCATAAAATTTGTAGTCCCTTTTTCACATATTAATTATGGGAGTAGAGGGTTGAAAATGGTATCATTCGAAAGGTATGGCTAGCTGGAAGGTGCGAATACAAATATTATTTTCTTACGATGTCAAGAAGGTATTTAAAAATACATTTATTTTTTATGCATTTTCCCCCATTTTTCCCTTTCATACACGTATTCCTTTACATTAAAAAATACCTAAAAGTAGAAAGTTGTTAAATCTGGCAATTTCACGAAGCTCAAATAAAACCATAGACACAGTAACTTGTATAATGTAGCATCACTATACGCAAGCGAAGTGATGACGTCACTGTCTGTCCATGGAGCCATGAAAAAGATTTTCTATGTTAATCGTCCATTGGATTTTTTGCAAAAAATTATTAAAAAATAACGGAAATTATCTGCCGATTTTAATTCCGATATTTGGGTATAGTTATATATAAGTTACTGTCTACATGTGTTTGATTGAGTTATTTTTTCTGTAAAACTGATAAAATTTTAATTTAAAATCACAGAACTCCAGAAAAAAAATGGCAAACTTCCAGTTTCGAATGTAAACATAAACATTTCATTTCAAAGGGTGATATTTAAACAATAAATATTCAACTAATATACTAAATAAAAGGAAAATGGATTTGTTACTAACTGCTGCATGTATAAGTAGACGATACGGAAAAAATTCCGATTTCCGTTTTTTGCTGAATTTTACTTTCTTTATGTTTCAATTAACTGAAATTGGCTACTTATTTTTTAAAAAAGTGTCTTTATTGCTAGCTTTTGTGGGTAGAAGAAGCAAGTAGAAGATACATAAAACTTTTGATTTCCGGTTTTTGATGAATTTACACGTTTTGAGATTTCCTTGCATTTTAATTAAGTGAAATTGACTACTTATTTTTTATTTTTTAAAAAGTGGATTTATTATTCTTTCCTCTGCATATATAAGTAGAAAATATTAAGATTCAGAAAAGTTTTAGATTTTCGGTTTTCGATAAAGTTACACGTTTTGAAATTTCCCGAACTCAATTCGACCATTTTTGAAAAATATCTTTTTTTTTTTTTTTTTTTTTTTTTTTGTTCAAACACTGTACTTTATGAACCAATCGAATTAATTTAACAGAATTTGATACTTGGTTGGGCCTTGGTTTGACATGGTACCTATTAGCTTCTGGGCTGTATCACACTACAAGGGGCATTTTCACGTTGCGATTTTCTCTCATTTCAGGAAAGCGTAACATCTACAGAGTGAAATAGTTATATTAAGTAAAACTCTGCTGATTCAGTTAGAGTGAATATCGGCAAACAATTGCCGCAGCTGTGTTGCAATTTCATTCCGTTTAGGACAAGGCTATAACTTTGCTTTGTCTCGCTTTGCAAAAAAAAAAAAAAAAAAAAAAGGTCGAGTTTCGACCACTGGGCGATACTAGTTTGGATAAATCTGTATATCAACACTTGATATGATTCCCGTTTTAGTGAAATTGGACAGCATTTTCATAAAAAAAAAAAAAAAAAAAAAAAAAAAAAAAAAGACATACACAAAAGAGGAATAGTTTTAACTAATAAAATGTATACACACAGCCAAAATAAACTGTAGAGTGCCTACATTAATTTTTAAATAAAGTATTTTCACTTTGAAAAATTTTCCTTCATAACTTAAGAATGAATATTTTAATTTATATTTTGGCTAACATTTCATTCTGGATTTTTTTTTTTCACCTTTTAGATAAAGGACAATATTTTTCGAAATATAATTTTTAAGAAAAGAGAAATAGTATTAAAAAAATAAATTTGCAATTTCAATTTTTTGGCAGTTATAAACTCTTAAACAGTTACAAAACCTTAAACAGTAACAAAATACCAATGACAGTTACATTTGACTTTAATATAAATTATAATTGAAAGTGCGTTTCTATGATTCGCTGTTTAATAAATAAGAGCAGTTACCTCTATTTTGAACTACTGGATATAACTATAGTTATATAGAAGTCTAAAATATATTCACACGGAAGAAAGAATACCTTGTTATTATTTGATGCAAGCATAGAAATTCTTTTGATGTAAAAACACGAGTGAATTGATTTAGAAATTATGATTCATGAACTTCTAAATGATACAACAGTTTGAGTAATCATCATGCCTATTTTGAACGAGATTTTGTTAAACTGCGCGTTTTAAAAATATATATTTTATAAGTGATATAGTTGAAATAATACCTGTTATTATGAATAGAAGCACCACTTTGTAGTGTTCGTTCTCATATCAGTGAATAATTTTAGAATTTTTGAAAAATGATATTTGTCAGAGTGATAATAATGATATTTATCATTCTTTGTTGACGTGTAAAATAATAAATAATGCTAATTGTATCCTATTACATAAGAAACATGCTCTTTTTTAAAAGCTAATAATGTATGTGATTTTTTAATTATTTGTATAGTGTAAAGATAGAAAAATATGTCAAATGATATTAAAAAAAAATTTCAATTTAAAAAAAAAAAAAAAAAAAAAATCTAGAGTGAACAAGAGTGGTTCACTCTAGGATATTTTTTATTGAAAAAGCATGCATAGCAGGACTGATTTATATACAGGGACTCTCTAAAGAATTCGGATACATTACGGTCTAGCAGAAGCATTTCTTTTAAACATGTTTTTGTTACATGTTTTTACACTAAAGAAAAAATAAAAAAAAGTCACATACACTATTAGATTAAAAAAAGAGCATATTTCTTATAGAATATGATACAATTAGCATTATATATTATTTTGCAGATCAACACAGAATTATACAGATTTATTACTAAGTAGAAAGGGAAATTACGCGAAGTGCATTTTCCAAAGCGCACTTTTTAGACAATGTGTAGTGCTATACATAACAATCCATCTTACACTTTCTTTTTAAAAGTATAACTACAAAGATAATTTTTGCGATATTTTTTTTTTTTTTAATTATTATTATTTAAACTTTATCTTATTTAAATTGTCATCATATCGAAATAATACATCAAAGGTTACAAATCGATTTCGGATATTTTCAAATTTGTAAAGTTATTAGGAAGGGTTGGAAGGGGGGGGCGGAGGGGCAAAAAAAAATTGAGTTTGGTCGCTCAAAATTGGTACATGAAGGTTTTTGATACCTACATATCGATTGCGTATATTTTCGAATTTGTAAAATTATTAGGATAGACGGAAAGAGGAGGTGAAAGGGCAAAATATATAAATAAGAGTTAGAGCGCTAAAAATTAGTGTTGTTAGGTTCTGAGGCCCGATAAATCGATTGCGGATATTTTCGAAAGTACAAAATTATTACGAAGGACGGGAAGGGATCGGGAGCAGGGGTAAAAATAAAGAAATTCAGATAAAATGTTGGAAATTAGTATTATTAGGTTTAAAAGCTCGAGAGAGCAACTGCAAGTATTTTTTAAATTCTGAAACAATTAGGAGGGGCGGGAACGGTAGGTGAAGGAGCATGTGCGCCTGTATACGCTGCCGCAAGCAGTGGTGGCCCGAACCGATTATTCCACTGATGGGAGAAGATTCTTTTGTTTCTTTTTTTATTTTTGTTTTCCCTTATGATAATATAGTGATTCATTAAGAGTGTTGAACATAAATGCGAGCGCGCAGCGCACAATTGCCTGCGCTGCCACGGGCAGTGATGACTGATGACCCGGTGCGACATTTTTTCCGATCAGATTTTTTTTTCTCTTTTTTTTTTCGCATGATAAAAATTGATGCAATTTTGAGAATTCATTAACTATAGTGATTCATTTAAAAATAGTGACCAGCGCAGCGGGTGTAGCCTGCTAGTATCCTAATAAAATTTTATAGCAATGCCATTTTTCAAGTATTAATGTTTTATTACTATTATTTTGATACTATTGCAAATACTTCTATTATTCATCTTTTAAAACAGACCTATTTCATTCTAGAATCTATAGTAATTTTGTATTGTTCTCATAAACATCTAAAATACATTATTACATGAAATAAACTACTAGATGAGCAAATAGAGCAGATACTTTAAACAGTAAAAGATATTTATTAAAATCTGATATTTTGCTGTAACAAGACAGACAATTGCTAGGCTAAATATGGAATTATGAGCATGGATATATTTTACATAGCATAAATATAGTATTAACAGAATTTGATACTTGGTTGGGCCTTGGTTTGACATGGTACCTATTAGCTTCTGGGCTGTATCACACTACAAGGGGCATTTTCACGTTGCGATTTTCTCTCATTTCAGGAAAGCGTAACATCTACAGAGTGAAATAGTTATATTAAGTAAAACTCTGCTGATTCAGTTAGAGTGAATATCGGCAAACAATTGCCGCAGCTGTGTTGCAATTTCATTCCGTTTAGGACAAGGCTATAACTTTGCTTTGTCTCGCTTTGCAAAAAAAAAAAAAAAAAAAAAAAAGGTCGAGTTTCGACCACTGGGCGATACTAGTTTGGATAAATCTGTATATCAACACTTGATATGATTCCCGTTTTAGTGAAATTGGACAGCATTTTCATAAAAAAAAAAAAAAAAAAAAAAGACATACACAAAAGAGGAATAGTTTTAACTAATAAAATGTATACACACAGCCAAAATAAACTGTAGAGTGCCTACATTAATTTTTAAATAAAGTATTTTCACTTTGAAAAATTTTCCTTCATAACTTAAGAATGAATATTTTAATTTATATTTTGGCTAACATTTCATTCTGGATTTTTTTTTTTTCACCTTTTAGATAAAGGACAATATTTTTCGAAATATAATTTTTAAGAAAAGAGAAATAGTATTAAAAAAATAAATTTGCAATTTCAATTTTTTGGCAGTTATAAACTCTTAAACAGTTACAAAACCTTAAACAGTAACAAAATACCAATGACAGTTACATTTGACTTTAATATAAATTATAATTGAAAGTGCGTTTCTATGATTCGCTGTTTAATAAATAAGAGCAGTTACCTCTATTTTGAACTACTGGATATAACTATAGTTATATAGAAGTCTAAAATATATTCACACGGAAGAAAGAATACCTTGTTATTATTTGATGCAAGCATAGAAATTCTTTTGATGTAAAAACACGAGTGAATTGATTTAGAAATTATGATTCATGAACTTCTAAATGATACAACAGTTTGAGTAATCATCATGCCTATTTTGAACGAGATTTTGTTAAACTGCGCGTTTTAAAAATATATATTTTATAAGTGATATAGTTGAAATAATACCTGTTATTATGAATAGAAGCACCACTTTGTAGTGTTCGTTCTCATATCAGTGAATAATTTTAGAATTTTTGAAAAATGATATTTGTCAGAGTGATAATAATGATATTTATCATTCTTTGTTGACGTGTAAAATAATAAATAATGCTAATTGTATCCTATTACATAAGAAACATGCTCTTTTTTAAAAGCTAATAATGTATGTGATTTTTTAATTATTTGTATAGTGTAAAGATAGAAAAATATGTCAAATGATATTAAAAAAAAATTTCAATTTAAAAAAAAAAAAAAAAAAAAATCTAGAGTGAACAAGAGTGGTTCACTCTAGGATA
Organism: Salticus scenicus; assembly: GCA_963930645.1. Classification (NCBI taxonomy): domain Eukaryota; kingdom Metazoa; phylum Arthropoda; class Arachnida; order Araneae; family Salticidae; genus Salticus; species Salticus scenicus. The sequence goes on from OZ005657.1 coordinate 236,654,005, forward strand.
TTTTTTATTGAAAAAGCATGCATAGCAGGACTGATTTATATACAGGGACTCTCTAAAGAATTCGGATACATTACGGTCTAGCAGAAGCATTTCTTTTAAACATGTTTTTGTTACATGTTTTTACACTAAAGAAAAAATAAAAAAAAGTCACATACACTATTAGATTAAAAAAAGAGCATATTTCTTATAGAATATGATACAATTAGCATTATATATTATTTTGCAGATCAACACAGAATTATACAGATTTATTACTAAGTAGAAAGGGAAATTACGCGAAGTGCATTTTCCAAAGCGCACTTTTTAGACAATGTGTAGTGCTATACATAACAATCCATCTTACACTTTCTTTTTAAAAGTATAACTACAAAGATAATTTTTGCGATATTTTTTTTTTTTTTTAATTATTATTATTTAAACTTTATCTTATTTAAATTGTCATCATATCGAAATAATACATCAAAGGTTAAACGGTGCAACTGCTAAGTGCAGTCGAAAATTGCTTTATAATACATGCGATTCGCATGATTTTTCTCTTTTCTTAATAAAGAGATTTAATTAAAAAGCAATAAATATCATTCCTCAATTTGCGAATATTTAATAAATGTTCACGTAGCAGACTGTAACTTTAATCAAATGCAGTATAATTAGCTAATTTCTAATTACATTCTCAGAGAAAAACATAACAATTCATTTTTTGATACTTAGACAAGCAACTGATTATGTATTCCTTCAATTTTTTTGACTTTACTAAAAAAAGTAATACTAAACTAACCATTATTTATAGCTACTGAATAATTATCGAACTAAAACTTAAGGTCGAATCAGGAATTTTAACTTATGAATCGGCAAAATTTAATATAAAAGAGATTAACGAACTTGCATTTCATTTTACCCACTGCCCACAAATAAATTAAATCATCGAAATCGGATTTTACAAATCAAATCAAAATGTGCAAAAATCCTACAAAAAAAAAAAAAAAAAAAAAAAAAAAAGTAGTGAAATTTTAAATAAGGTGTGTTCGCCAGTGTTCGGCACCCTCTCAAAGACTTGTTAAAATAAGCGTTTAATAACATCTACGAATTTGAATCCGCCCGCACTGGATTCCCTAAAACCGGAGAATCTAACTAGAGCGGATTCAAATTCATAGATGTTAATTAACACTTATTTTATTTTAACATGTCTGTTGTGAGGATGGCGAAAACTGAGGCGAATTTTAGGGGTGGTGAACACTGGTGTCTTTACATTAAGTCCTCTTTAAAAAATGTTCGTACTAAAGAAAAATAACTTTATTCTAAATTGTAAAAATTTCCTGTGCTTCTTTTAGTCAAGAAAAAATCTGATGCGGCCACCTTCCTTATACAACCATAGAAATATATAATTTTTTTAAAAACATTGACAGTTTTGTGTTACGTAACTGATTCATAAATAAACAGGCAGGTTCCAGTCCACGAACATCCCTTTCAATTAAAAAAAAAAAAAAAAGAGAGAGAAAGAAAGAAAGAAACTGCCATTAGAACCAAAAAAGTCATGATAATGCGATTATAGATGCTGCCAAGACAAATATACTAGGTTTTTTTTTTTTTTTTTTTTCAGGAATAATACCCAACGAATTGGTACAGAATATCTCATTGCCAAATGCACAGCTTAGAGTACAATCAAATCATTCGAGTATAGGCTGCCCAGTTTTCTTCTCTTTGGCAAAAATTAGTATCAGGAAAGGATAAATTTTACTAAAATAATTAACTCAGTTAAAATTGAGAAAGTGTTTCTGGCTATCCTAAAACGACATTTGCCGCAAAAATTTATCGCTAATCTCGCTATACTGCAAATTAGTAGCCAATGTAGATTGGTCTAGGTATCGAATTTGGCGACTTGGCGAACTAATTTGCGAAAATTTGCAGTTTAGGGTTTCCAAAGTTTAGAAGGTTTAACTTCAAGGATAAGCGAGTTCTGGAATATTCTGGAAAAATTCATTGGTTTATTGCGAAGAATTAAATGCTTCGAAAGTTTTATAAATGACACACAAAACTATAAAAAAAAAAAGATTGATTGTTGATTATTGTAGACTAGAAGATGCCTACATATTTACGTGTTACTTTCTACACGGTATTACAGTAAAAGTGGAAACAGATAAAAAAATTTTCATTTCCAAAAAGGTGGGCTTTGACTTAGCATAAAATTAGGCATTCAAATGTGGCGAAAAAGGATAGTAAGGGATTTACAAAATTTGGAAACTTTACCTCAATAGAAGTCTAGTTCTAGAAATTTTGTAATGACGTATTCTTTTCTCGCGTAGAACTACTTTAAAATTCCATAAACCACTGACAATACTTTCGATAAATTCAAATTCCATTCAGACTTCGAAATGTTCTGTTGTTCCCAATTTCGCGAAATTTATGCTCTGAAGTGTATTTAACAATGTTTATTTGATTTCGGTAGTAAAAACTCCTATTTCATTGGATTGTTTCAAGAATATTAAATTTTGCAGCACCAAAAAGAGATCTATTCAACTGTTTACTGAACACTAATTAAAAAGAAATGCATTTGTCGTTTAGAACTTGCTTATTTCTTAAAGAATTACTTTCTACACACTAAAATGTCGACAACGTTTTTTATCAATATATTACAGGCTCTATATACGGGTTGAATATTCATTAAATGAAATACATTCGTAGACTAGAACCTATTTCTGTCTTAAAGAACCGATTTTGACATGCTAAAATGCCGACAACTTTCACAACAATAAAATTATGGGCTCTATCTACGGGCTGAATATTCATTAAATAAAATGCATTCGTCGACAAGAACCTGCTTATGTCTTTACAAATTACTTTCTACACGCAAAACTGTCTTCAACTTTCATACCAATATCATTACTAGCTCTATCATTAGCTTCTTTTGAAATTTCTATGATGGTAGCTCATATTTAATGCTTTAATGGCCAAAATATTCTTGGTCATTACGAATATAATTTTCCTAAATATCTCCAAAACGAAAATCATATAAAGTCCAAAAAGAGGGGTGCACAACTAGATGTTATAAGAAACCTATATACCAATTTGCAATGTTCTACGTCCAACCGTTTTGGAGTTATGCGAGATACGTTACAGGTTCTATCTGCAGGATGGATATTCATTAAATAAAATGCATTCATTGACATGAGCCTGCTTATGTCTTTAAGCATAACTTTCTACACGCAAAAATGTCTTCAACTTTCATAACAGTATCATTGATGTCTCTATCATTAGCTTTTTTTGAAACCTCTATGATGGTAGGTCATATATAATGGCCAAAACCTCTGTATTTTTGGGCATTATGAACCTAATTTTCCTAACTATCTCCAAAACGTAAAATCATATAAAGTCAAAGAAAGAAGGTGCACAATTAGATGTTATAAAAAACCTATGTACCAATTTGCAACGTTCTACGTCCAACACTTTTTGAGTTATGCGAGATACACACACATACTTACATACAAACGTCACGAAAATTCGTATAAAATTGTTGACATCTCTGAACGGGAACTCGTATTAAAACCAAAGTTGCAAGTGTACAGCTAGACATTATAACATTTACACATATAAATTTGCAACATTTTACGATTATTCATTTTTGAGTTAAGCGAAATACAAAATCAATTTCGCAAATAGGAATTACTATACTTCCTTATAGTACTTTTTATAAAGAAGTATAGTATAAGGAAGAATATATAGTAACTAATATTCCTTATACAAAGTATAAGGAAGTAATAAAAAAATACAAACATTATTGAAAATTTCAATAGCTATTTTTCAAAGTGTAGATGGTCCCTGAAGTATTGAACTATTTATCTTTTCATAACATAGCACCATATCATCCCCCCTCCCCCTTTGTTTGTTTGAATGCATCGAATTGCTGTATTCAAACAAACATATCTTTATTTTTCTCTTACAGTCTTATGATTTGTCCCTGTTTTATAATCATGTAATTATTAAAATCGACTTTTTTCCATCAAAATAACAGCTATAGTGGCATAAATCATCATTTTAAAAATTAAATATCTCAGAAAGCATTTCACACTTACATATGAGATTTCTTTTATTTTCCTTCTTAGAAGAAGGAGAAAATATTTATTTGAATAAGAGTGATAAAATAGGCGGGAATAAATAAAATTTAATTTTGTATTTCAATATGAATACAACTCCTAGTTTAAAAAGTGCTATATGTAAAACCAATACGTAATTTATAGGAATTTTGAAATTGGAGAAGTTATGACAAAAATAAATCGTGGTAATATCTGTTTTTAATCATCCACTTCAATACATAAGTCTTAAAATAGTTGAGAAGCCGCAAGAAGGTTGCCAGATTTAACTTTATATATATATATAAAGTTACTGCCGCCGCTGTCCGATTTTTTTTTTTTTTTTTTTTTTTTTTTTTTGCCTATGTCCGCATCTACGGGAGGGTCCTCGGCATTATAAGAGGTATAAATGTTTGCTGAATACTCCAAGGGACACATTTATGCTTGTAATTTATATCGCCTTAATTAACGAAGTTACCAATTAAAAACCTCGCATTAATAAAGGCCCTCTATTTGCCAACTTGCAAATAGTTTCTCTTATCACATTGTTTTTTCTGACTCAGACTTCATTTTCCCCAGAATAATTAAAATGTCATCCATAGTGTGAAAAAAAAATAAAATAAAAAAATAAATAATATAAATGTCAATGTTGCTATTGATAATAAAAAAATTTATCGTCTGAAAATAAATAAAAAGTGTTATCTTAGATACTTTCAATGAAAAAAAAAATTGAATTTAGGATTCAATTAATCGCCTGCAGGTACATTTTATATTCTACTTTTAGAAAATTAAGTTTCTTACTGGAAATTTCTTATGTTGTTTATCAATTTTTTATATGTTATTATATTATTATTATTATTATTATTATTTTGTGAATAATGAAATAATATTCAAAAAATGTCGAGATCTTATTCAGAACCAGAACTTTTCGGTTATTAATTATAGATAAACGTTTAATTTAGAGATAATTTTTATATTTTTATTTTTATTATATCACGTTTTTTAAAAAAATAACTGAATTTAGGCTTGAAAATTTTATATCCAAAATAGCATTGCTTATCATTACGATTATTTATTCTTTTTTTGAATTATCAGCCTTCTGAGCTCACGTAGCACTATTTCGCAGGAATGTGAAACATTCCTGCGAAATTTTGATTGTTACTTATATTCAGTGAGTTTTATCTGAAAATTTATATTAAACTTTTCTTGAGAAAAAGTTTCTAATACTTAAATATTTTGAAAGAGAAGAAAAAAAACTAAATTAAAAAATATCTGTACAATTGACTGCAATTCTTTTTGTCTTTAAAGTGTATTATCTTTTTTATTTTAAATTTTATTTTAAAATACTTCTGATATATTTTGGCATAAAAAACAAGTCCTTCCGGCTTATTCGGAAGGGTAGGTTGATTTCTTTTCCCTTATCAAGTAGCCGTCATTTTGAAACAAAATGACGACTACAAATCATTAAAGAATTAGTAGAAGTATTGATGTAGGCTATCAACATATGGAGTTTTAAGCAAATCGGTTCATAAATACTTTTTAATGTGAAAATTTTCAAGTGGCCGGCGCTTGGAAACAAGATGGTGGGCCAAGTTTACAAATATATCAAATGCATTTGTGAGATAAGACTACTGTACAAATATAGTTGGAATTAATTCAGAATCTCAAAAGTCATCGTGTTGAAAAATTAAGTGGCTGCCACTTGGATCAAAATGGCAGAGAAAGTTGCTCAGTGAACTAATTAATCTAAGATATTGTTGCAAATTTGAAAATAATTCTTTTTTTTTTTTTTTTTGTAGAAATTCTTTCAAAGAGGCTTAGTAAGTTGATGAAATGTTAATTTTCTGCATTTCTAGTTTTTTTAACGTTAAAATAGCCTAATTTTCCCTTAAAAACGCATTAAAAACTCCAATATGGCAGGTAATGGATTTGGCGCCGATTTTGGCGAGTTTTCCCCTTGGCGACTTTTTTGGCGACTTTTGGCGAGAAAATCCATAGTTCATTAATAAACTTCATTGAGACACTCATATAATCTATGTATGCATCAAAATTCAAACAAATTCGGAATACGCTTTTTACAATTTGAATTTGAAATTTTCAAGTGGTCTCCACTTGAAAACAAAATGGTGGAGCAACTTGGTTAAGAAACTCATCCAAGATATTCATAACACAAGTTAAGACACTGTCCAAATTTGGTTTGATTTGGAGTATTATTTCGGAAGTTATCGTGATTTTAAATTTTCAAGTGGTAGCCTGATTTCAAGTGGCCCCGCTTAAATTAAGATATCCGCCACTTTATTAAAAATGACAGATAAATTTCATTAATAAAGTTCATTGAGACCCTTATGCAGTCTAGATTTACATAAAAATTCAAACAAATCTTGCTTTAAATACGCTTTTTACAATAAGGGTTAGAAATATTCAAGTGGCTACCACTTGAAAACAAAAAGTCGGAGCAACTTGGTTGACGAACTCATCCAAGACACTCATCTAAGATATTCATAACACAAGTTAAGACACTGCCCAAATTTGGTTTGATTTGGAGTATTATTTCGGAAGTTATCGTGATTTTAAATTTTCAAGTGGTAGCCTGATTTCAAGTCGTCCGGCTTAACTTAAGATATCCGCCACTTTATTAAAAATGGCGGATACGTTCATTAATAAACTTCATTGAGACACTTATATAGTCTATGTATACATCAAAATTCAAACAAATTCGGAATACGCTTTTTACAATTTGAATTTGAAAATTTCAAGTGGTCTCCACTTGAAAACAAAATGGTGGAGCAACTTGGTTAAGAAACTCATCCAAGATATTCATAACACAAGTTAAGACGCTGTCCAAATTTGGTTCGATTTGGAGTATTATTTCGGAAGTTATCGTGATTTTAAATTTTCAAGTGGTAGCCTGATTTCAAGTGACCCCACTTAACTTAAGATATCCACCACTTTATTAAAAATGGCGGATAAACTTCATTGAGACCCTTATTTGGCCTGTATTTACATCAAAATTCAAGCAAATCTTGCTTTAAATATGCTTTTTACAATGTCGGTTTGAAATTTTCAAGTGGCTGCCACTTGAAAACAAAAAATCGGAGGAACTTGGTTAACGAACTCATCCAAGATATTTATAAGATCAGTTCACTGTCAAATTTGGTTCGATTTGGAGTATTATTTCGGGAGTTTTCGTGATGACAAAATTTTCATTATAGATAGATAGATAGATAGATAGATAGATAAACGAAGTCATTGCAATAGGTCGATTTCTAAAGAAATCAACCTAAAACATATTTTGGAGTTAATTTCAAGCTCATTTATAAATGACAGCATCTTCTAATTTCGCATTGATAATTTTTTAACATTACAGAATTAAACATTTCTATGATACGTTTTATGTTTCTAATTATGCCAAGCAAAAGGTTCATCACCTTAAACTCTTGTAGAGAATCGATATATTTTATCCTTCTTATTTTAAGCTGTAGGCAGGAGGGAATCAAAAATTGGAGCTGTAGGAGATTTATCCAAATTAAAATAATAATAATAAACTGTTTTCATTTTCAGATATTTTCGAATAAGTAAAATTATTATCAGTTGCACCTTAGAAATATATGTAGGTTATTATATATTGCCCTAAAATAGCTAAAAAATTCAATAGTAAAAAGTATAGGCATTAGAAAAAAAAGGTATTATATATATATATATATACATATATATATATATTTCACACAAGCAATTATACCAAAAAAATCGCCAAATAGTGACAAAAGCTTAAAAGTCCTCAAGGGGGTCATATACTAAAGATGTAACACAAAATGGTCTAGATATTACGAATTTCTTTCTAGTCTAAAAAAATTACTGATTTTTAGCATAATATTTCATTAAAAAAAAAAAAAATGTAGTATTAAATGCTACGTATTTCAATTTGACATTGAACATGGGGATTTTTATAATAATGTTCTGCTTTTGTGTTATGCTATATATTATTAATATTCCTATTCGGTAAAAGACAAAGCAGCGACGGGTAGAGCCCCGCAGGGGTTAATAAGCGAAGCGAGTGAGAGTGAGCGGAATGGGGCTGAGCCCCCTAGTTAAAAAGAGAGAGAGAGAGAGAGAGAGAGAGAGAGAGAGAGATTTATCTCCCGATAATTTGTTATATATCTATCCCGTTTTCCCTTTTTTTTTTTTTTTTTTTTTTTTTTTTTTTAACTATATTCTTTGCGCAAATAATTCTTTCTTTAAAGATATTTTCTTGAAAAGAGCTGAAATTTTTAAAATTATTTAATGCAAAATAAAATTATATAAAAAAATCCTTCAGTTCAGTCTGTTTATTTAAAATAATTTTGCTATTTTGATTGGAAAAGATTTTTTTCTCCCATATAATATGCATGCTCATAACGTTTATGCAGCAAAACGCATGTAAAACAAGTAAACTTTTTAAGGCAAACTGGAAATGTAATATAATATTAAATATATATATCGAAAGTCTGATATTTAAAACAAAATGGAAGAAATCATTGTTCGGAAATAGTTTAAACGGATTACGCAAAATAACTCTGAAAAATGTATAACTTACGTGGAAAAAGTACAATGTGGTAACCTAGCAGCAAGCTTTGTCCGACAAGTTCAGCACATTAGCCCGACCCACCATCTGCTTGATGCGTTCAACGTGTCTTAATTTTGTGCTTTTTCCGACGGTTATCAGTTGATTTTCTTTGTTTTTCATGGTTGGTATTGATTTTTTCATTATTATTATTCATGGCATTTTACGCATTCTGGTGTTTTTTTTTTTTTTTTTTTCTGTTCTGCTCCATGGTATACTCTCGGACCATGCATGATTGCGAAAATGTTTTTTTGCGAATTGTTTTTGTTATGCGTTCCCATCTTTCATTAATTGCTCTTTTTGTCGCTTAATTAGCTTATTGTTTGTCCCTTTTCGATTTGCAACTTCACCGCTTTCAGCTTGCCACTAATCGCCTTATTATATGCTTCCAGTACTTCTTTCATTCTTTTTCTGTAAGGTTCTCAATGGTTGTACGTTTTGTTTTTGTATTCAATAATCATATTCATATTCAATGTATTTTTGAAATTTATACAGTCGCCAGCAAAACTATCCGAGCTCTAGAAAAAATTCCTATATAAATAATCTGGTGTGTCACTCACACGACTTTCTCTTACCCTAAATTTAATACTATATATACAGGTTGCAGATTAACAGGTAAGATAACGAGTACTGTTATGTAAACCTGTGTTAAACAATTCAAATTACGCCTCGGAAGGGTTTTATATGATAATTGCCCCCCTCAACCCCCCGTTTCAATTATGCACCTACATTTATATAGAGCTCAATTCGGTTATTAAAAAATAATTCTGTTTTTTTTTTTTTAAATAATTTATTAAAATTATTATTTAAAAAAATTATCTTTTATGATAATGCAGACGATTTCCATATTAGAGAAGTAGTATAACACCAAATATCCAAAAAAGAGTCCATTTTATTTTCAATATTAAAAAAAAAAAAAAAAAAGATTTTTTCAAAGTTTTTTTTTTTTTTTTTCCCGTTAAAAGTAAAAAAAAAAAATCGATAACTTTGTTTTAAATTATCGCTGATCGATCTTTCAACCATTCGTTTTAAAGGTATTGGCGAGCTCTTTTGAAAGATACCCATCATGAAAATAGGGAACTAAGAACAGGATTCGACAAGGATTTATTTAACAAAACAGTATTATGAGTACTTTTTACATAGAAATTTTTGCTAGTGCTCGGATACTTTTGCTGCCGACTGTATCTTTTCCATTGGCGACAATTTTTAAGTCTGTTGGTCCGATAATTTTATTTTTATTTACATTTTCATTGTCGGGAATAAACGATAACTGATTTCTTTTACAGCATCATTTACTCTTGATTCAAACAATTTGCACCCAAAATGAGGCAGTAAGTGACAAGACAGAAATTTCAGTATGGTCGTTTTGTTGACAATCACATTAATGCTTGAAGATTCACCAGCTACATCTTTAGTATTAAGCCTGACTTCTAGGGCGCTCTCTTTTTTTTTTCTTTAGGACCAACACTTCGAAAAAAATATTCTGCCTTCATCTAGAACGAATAATTAGTCATTTTCTGAATCCCTAAACTAGAAATATAGATTTCCGAACTATGCGTATAAGGTAAATAAATAAACTTAATAGACGAAATGATTGAGAACTTCCAGTCTATACTTTTCTAGATGGTGTAACGATATTATGAATTCTTTGTATTCCGAGAAATTCTCGCTTGATTTCTAGAATTGGTTCATAAACTAGAATTATAGTTACTAAAATTCGCGTCTTATGTTCGTATTTATTTGCAGAGATTTTTAAATATATTTAACCTCGATAACGTAGGAAAGCGCTCTAGAATTTTAATAGGGGTCTCTAGAACTCGTTAGTAAAAGGAACAAGAATTTATGAGATGGAACTAATTTAATAGAGCCATAATTTATTTTCTAGATGTCAGTCTTTTTTTTTTTTTCAGAGAAGCGAAAAATTAGTTCCTGTTTGGCTAATAATTTATTTATCGTGATTACAAAGTCATATGTGCCATCTGTTGTATAAAATAAATAGAAAAATCTCTCTTAACACGGAGTTCTAAGAATATGAGATTCACTTATTTATGTTTGTTTTTTATTTTTACAGTGTAATTTATGGATGATGCATAAATTTACTTGTAATTAAAACTTTCACACATTTTGGACTCGGGAGTCAGTAAATATCAAAACATGTAAATCAAGTTAAAACTCAATATAGAAATTTTTGAGCAAAGACAACACTTCTATTACTTATGGTAGTCGGGTAAAGTAAATTGAAATGTTTAATACGTTCATTTTTCACAGATTTAATAAATATATTAAATCAATTATCACGCCAATTTCCCATTGCTTCCAATATATTGCTTCTTAACTGTCAGTGTTAAAACATTCAAAAGAAGTTATTTTATTTTCCAACTTTCATATAAAAAATATAACATTTAATTTCAACGAATTCTTTCCAAATACATTTTTGAACTAATACATTTTGTCGTTGCCACACAACTTCTAACAATACTATCCATGACAAATGCAACAAATACATCATATTCAACAGATTTCGAAAAACATGAAATAATTCAAAAACAAATCGAACATCGGGCATCGTATATGATAAGATCTTGTAAAGATACACCCGTGTAAATTTTGATAGAACTAGGTCACCAATTTTTATTCGAAAACATGATAACCAGCATACATAAATGCTATTTTATTATTAGTAGAGATTACGATATGTAAAAAAAAAGAAGAAGAAGAAGAAGAAAGAATATGAGAAAGAAAACAAAAAATAATCGCGCATCTGTCACCTATACTTTTTTTTTTTTTTTTTTTTATAACACGATTTCTAAATCCTTTTTTTTTTTTTTTTTAAACCTATGTTGTCAATAATTTTAAATTCTAGAAAGAATTTTTTTAAGTGCTTTACGAAAAGGACGTTTGAAATAAAAATAAATATTAAGAAACAGAAACACAAACTTTTTATAATTAATTAGAAAACGTTAAAATGAAAACCTATGTCTGCATTTCAAAGTTTTATATGTATATGTATATATATATGTTTCTAAAATAAATCTGCAAAAGAAAATTTCTTCTAAAATGTTACAGATTTCTTAGACAAATAATAAAGTAAAAAAAGAAGCGATCCCTTGATCTAGACAAAATTACCATTTGAATCAATGTAGTGTGACATTTCGCAATTTGTTGACAAATATTTCAAAAGAAATTCTTAGCTATGAAAAATTTCTTGTCTTCAGTGAAGTCTAAAATGTAACATTTCAAATACGGTATGTCGCCACTAAAAATGGCTAATAAAACAGCAGCTCTTCTCAAGGTCATTTTCTTTTTTTTTTTTTTTTTTTTTTTTTTTTTTTACTAAAAAATGTTAGTCGCATTTAAAACAACATGAATTTTCAGACGATATTTTAGTACGATCCTAATTATGCAAAAAAAAAAAAAAAAAAACTGTAAGCTGCAAAAATATTCATTAGAAGCTGCATTTTTATTCTAAAAACAATCAAGAGAAGTTAACTACACAAATTTTTAATTTCGAATAATTATGTATTGAAATGTTTACTTAATTTATGTATTTTAAAAAAATGTATAAAAAATGTATATTTATAAAAATGGGCAGTTGTATATATATATATATATATATATACGTATGCAAATTTTTCGATTTTCAAAAATGTAAAGAGAGAAAAATTTTATTTTAATTGTTTGTATTCTGCTTTAATGCTAAAAACAGATTAAATTTATTTTCAAAGATTTTTAAAAAGAAAAGTTGAGAATTAAAAAAAATAAAATTCTTAATTTTGTTTTAATTTGAAAGGTCAAGAGGTAAAAAGATATGAGAAAGTAATTATCATTTCAAAGCAATATTTCTTGACTTTAATTAAAGTATTTCTATCAATTATATTCAATAGAAAAGAATGGTTTTGCTCAATTTGGGGTAGTCCTGTATATTGCATATAAATTATGTACATCCAGTATAATGTACTTAATAAAAATACTAAATATTAAATACTAAATACTAAAATACTAAATACTAAATACTAAAAATTTAATACTAAATACTAAAAGTTTAATACTAAAGCTAAATGTTTAAATATTTATGATTATTATTACTTTACCATTTAATTCTTAAACTGTTTATTTTTTAGCACCCTAAAATTGTATATTTTTGGAATTCCGAAAAATATATTTTAGTAAAGAGATAAAATATTTATTTTACATGTTTGTATTTTGGTTTAATATTAAAAATAGATTATATTTAATTACTTTTGAAATTTTTAAAATGCGATGTTTAGAAATAAAAAATATCAAACATAAAAAATTCCTGAATTTTGTTTAAATTTGAAAGGGAAACAATTAAAAAGGTATGAGAGAATGTAACCACTCCTAAGAAGTGTTTTCCTGGACTTGGTAAAATTTAGTAAAGCATTTCCATCAATTACATTCAATAGAAAAATATGTTTTCACTTAATTTTAGGTAACCCTGTATATCGTTTATATGTTTAAAACTGAATAATTAAATATTTATGATCATTCTTACTGTACAATTTATGCTCAAAATATTTATTATTTAGTATCTTGTATAGTTGTTATTCAGTATCCTTAGTTTTTATGCATCTTGATAAAATTAATGTAAGTTGCTTTCATTTTTAAGGAATTTTCAATTCTAAATAAGTTTGTTTTTATAGTTATTAGATAAAAGCAACAACAGATAAAACGGTATAATAATAATAATAATAATAATAATAATAATAATAATAAATAAATAAATAAATAAATAAATAAATAAAAACTTTTTAAAACTGAATCAGCCGTAATCTAAACTTGATAAAAATAAATTTTCATTTGCTTTTATGTTCATGGTTTGTTTGACGTGACTCTATTTTTCTTTCAATACCTTAAAATGATCAATAATTAATGAATCGCTATAAATGATTTAAATTTAATTAAAATGAAAATAGAAAAGGTGGTTATAAAAATTGCTACAATAAATGAAATTTTTGTGGATAAATTTAAAATAAAAGTTGGAAATACAGTAGGCTCCCGATTACCGCGGCATTAAAATATTATCCACGACATTGATTTATATATTTTCCTAGCAATTTTGTCTTCAATTTTTATTTTTTTATAAAATTTAATTGTATATCTTAATTGTATAAAGTATTCCTTTTAAATCAATCTTAATTTATAATAGCAAAAAAGCCAAGGAAAATGAAAATCGCGGATAATCGAGTGCCACTGTAAGCATTTCTTGAAGCATGTATAATCAAAACTTTTATTTATTTATTTATTTATTTGGGGGATGTCGAATACTACACATATTTTAGATTTTACAAGAGTTTTGTTATAAACTAATTGTTTATAAAATTCTTTGCCGGTCCTAACACTCTAAAGCGCTCTAAACAGTGTTGCCAAATTTAGAGACTCTTTTATTCAACTGCCACCAATAATTTTAAGGAGTGATATTTGATATACATAGTGAGAAAATAACCTTCGAAGTGTTTTAGGCACATGTTACAGTCGAAATTGAGTGGTGGATATTGCATAAGAAACTCCCTAAATTTAGAAACACTGACCAGAGGAATGGAATTAAATAGGAACGGCAAAGGGTTAAATTTGTACTGATTTCAGTACAAAGAGAAGATGCAGAAAAGATGTAGTTTTTGCTTTTTTTTTTTTTTTTTTTTTTTTAATGCTACTATCGGTTATATATACAGTGAAACCTCCTTAAGAATGCCAACAACCGTACGATCGAAAATTAGAGAGATGGCCTTTAAACAGGAGTTTGTACAGAAAATCATAATTCAGGTAACAAGTAGTGTATTAAATTATGTAGCGTTTTCATTCATATTTACATTATTTGTCTATACAAATTTGTAAAAATCATTGTGTTTGCTTTGAATTTAAAGCTTTTTAGCAATTTATATTATAGGTACATATATAAATATCTTTATTTTCTTAAGGATTCTTTTGAATTCCGGATCATTGTTCAACTTAGCATGATTTTTGAGTGCATAAGAGGTCTTCACTAGTCTATTTCGACTAAAATTTCATAGTAGGAAATACTAATAAGCATTTAACTTTTGATTTAAACTAGGTTTATCAAGCTTATTTTGCCATCTAAAGTCAACGTTATCCACTTAAAAGCTATGTAAATTTATTAACTAAATAATGGTATAACAAAAAAATTATTTTTCTATATTTGAACTTTACCTCCAATATATCATTTAGCAATGTAAGTCTTTTTAGATATTAATCTCAATTATATAAAAGGTGCTGGTCAAATTTTATAATTTAATGTAACCCCTAACAAAAGTACACATTTATGCATGGGCATTTAATAGATGTTAATCAGTATTAAAAGCTATAGGGAAATTTGGGACCGAGAAAAACTGGCGCTTAAGAGAGAGTATGGAGGTGGATTCTCAGACAGGTGTCGCTGTATTTGAATTCCATAAGTTATTTCTGGTGTTTTAGAATATAACAATAACCCAATAATGAAAAGTAAAACAAAAGTATATTAAAATTATTTAAAATTCATTTTAATAATACTAAATTGTTAAAAACTGATAAAAACTGATAAGGTGAAGTGAGGTAAGTATAAAAAAAGCTATGTGGCGCCTCTAACTAGCACATCATATCTTAAAATTATTGACTCTCCAACAGAAAAAAAAAAGAAAAAAGAAAAAAAAAGGAAAAAAAGAAAGTAGATCTGGATATTAGGTTTCATTGAAAATTAAAAGACAGATCTGAAAAAGCAAAATAAAAAATATATAAGTGATGCAGTTGAGGTGCTTAAGCCAAGTGTAAAAGCTTAAACCCTCGTTAAACTTGACCGACATTCCAAATTCTTGGGCTAAGTGTAACCACAGATGACAAATTAAAAAGGTTAAAAAAAAAATAGAATAAATTTGATATACTGCATTCAAAATCTACATACAAAATTTAGTTTCCTTACTAAAAATTGTGCAGTTTACTTCTCAAACGCAGCAGTGGCAAAACTTCAAATTTTGACAAGACACTGTGTTGGAGAGGTGAAATTAAGCAATATTTCAAACTTCTAAAACTACCAATGCTTCATATTTGGTTTAATTTCTAAAGGCCTGACGTAACAAAAAAGGTTCAAGCAAACAGATATGATGACTATTAAGTCCAAATTCAGCTTGTCAGTTGAGTTATTAATTAGCAGAAGTTTTTAAATTTACTCGAAGGATGCACTTACCCCACTTCACACTATTCTTAAAGTATGATTATCATGGGAAATTATGTGCGTATTATTTATATTTCTTTTACAGAGAAGCACACAATAATTTATTTATGTTATGCCCTATGGAGAATAAATATCTGAAGTACATTAAAGTAGTAAAGCATATCAAAGTGATATCTATGTTTCAGATTTTCCCTATAGTGTGGTCGTTATTGAAATGCGTGCTTATAATATATATTTCTTTACCAGGGACATAGAAATAATTCAGGTACAATAATACATTATAAAAAGTACGAAGTTTGGGAGAAAAACTCAAACAACATGTTGTAATTTTCACCTTTGTTAATTTACGGAATTATTCACCGATTCAAATTTGTTTGAACGTCTGGTAAGTACTAAATGCTCGGAAAGTCGAACGGGGACGCTATAGATATTTTTTTACTTATGCAGACGACTATATATTTCCTTATTGATTTTAAATTTTTTAGTTGATCGCTGTATTATTTATTTCTTTTAAATTTTGGATTCTACATTATTGCTATAGTATAATATTTCAATGCGGCCGAAGTACACAGAATTCCAGGTCTACCGACCTCCTAGCCTAGGTAGCTCAGCTAGTATATAGTTTACATAAATAAAATATAACAGTTCTTTTTCGTAAGGCACAAATCAGAAATTAAAAGCAATATATATATGGGGAAAAAAACAGTATTTATAAGAATCGGTATATGAAATTAGACTTATTCACATCGAAAGAAATTACGATAAAGATATTCTTATTAATAAAGAGATTATTAAAGATATTCTTTACTAAAGATATTCTTTTTTTTTTTTTTTTTTTTTTTTTTGTCATGAACAATTTAAGAGCTAAAAAGCTGAGAGCTTCTAATAATAATAAATGCCAATTCAGAACTCTTAATTATAATAAATGCCATTTATTAATTTCTTCTACTTTCAATAGAAAAATTGAATTCGTAAAAATTTTCCACTTTCGATTTTCGATGGATTTATACATTTTAAGAGGTCCACAGCACGTTTCGACAATTTTAACAAAAGAGCTGTCAGTCTGTATGCGTGACAAAAATTTTGTAGTAGCTCTAATTCAAAAACTAATGCACAAAATTTCACATAAATTTTTATGCAGTTGCACCTTGACATAAATTAGGGTCTATCAACATTTGGCGCAAATTTCCTAACAGGTGGCGTTGTTATCCCGTTTTATCATAATTTTTAATATGGCAGCATGAGACAAAATTTTATATAAATGTACACAATGAGAATTATTTTTAATTAATCATTCTAAAATTGAATAAAATCTTTTTGTAAAAAAATAGAACCGAATCCAAGGAGCAACAATTATTCAAACATCTAAAAATGAAATGAAATTGAAAATTGCGCCTAAAAGTATGAAATAAATTCTTTCGCCAATCAACATAAACACTACAATAAATCATAACTTTTGAAGTCGGTGCAAAATTAGATAAAATTTCATTTTTTAACAGATTTTTTTAGACCGATAGCTAGAAATGCTGTTGCCCTGAATGATCCATCTTCATAGTTTCATTTATTATTTTATCACTGTATACAATTGGTCCATTAGTGATACCTACAGAGAACAGTCAACATCCTTCGAAATTCAATAATTATGTTTCTGAGACGTTACAAGAGTTTTCTTTACAAACTTCGTATGGCTTTGATATTTATCGTTCTTGGCAGTTTTGGGATTTGGCGATCAAATCGTAATATAAAAATATACACGCGAGATGTATATTTTCGTAATATACATTGTACGAAATATTGTTTCATATCCTTGATTGCTCTTTTAAAATACCTTATTATAATAACCATGGTTTTTGAAAGGAATTACATATGTTCGCAAGATAATTTGGCAATCTCTTTTCTTTTCGCCAGGGGCAACAGGTACCATGTCAACTCCGCAAAGTTTTGCAGCTTAAGAAATCTTAATTGTATTTGAAATAAAATAGTTTTCAGCTGTGTTTTGTAGATGCCAAAGTGAGATGTATATTTCGAAAACAAATTGATTTTTTATTGAATAAAACTATGAATTTTTATTTAATTTTGCACTGACTTCAAAAGCTATGATTAACTGTAGTGTTTATGTTGTTTGGCGAAAGAAATTATTTCATACTGTTAGGCGCAATTTTCAATTTCATTTCATTTTTAGTTGTTTGAATAATTGTTGTTCCTTGGAGTCGGTTCTATTTTTTTACAAAAAGATTTTATTTTTTTCCTTCCAGTGGAAATGTATTCATAGAGAACATGAGAAGGCATTCGATGGCAGTCTCGCATATCGGAACTAGCAAAGAAAGTGACAAACTCTAAAAACTGTAATTTCGAGTTTATGTCACTGAAAAAAAGATGAAGTGTCCCAATGTGCACAAAAAAGTTACGTTTTCATCTTGAAAATGCATTTGTGTCAGTTTTATTCAAGTCAGTGCTTTATTTAAAAGTTAATTTTTCTCAAATACTGCATTTTAAGTTAGTGTCATTTCGTCCCCTACTTCTTAATGTTTTCGAGATAGAAACGCTATTTCTGCAATTGTTCACCGAAGGCACTGTAAGCGGTTGCATCTCGTAGCGCATAGCCACTTCATTATATTAGTATTATGATTGTAACTGCAGCCGTTCAGCATTTAAAAGAATGTAAACGGACTTTGGTCAGTATCCTATAATTTGTTTACATCTTAATGAATTCATAATGGGACCTATTTCATGCCAAGATATTTACAACAAAGAATGTAATGAAATCAGAGCATCTGTTATGAAGTTATAAGCTGACAAACAACAACAGCAACAACAAAAATAAATGGTTTGAATTAAGAACCCCTCCTTTGTTAATTCGATTAAAAACGACAATGCGTTATACGATGTGACCGCTTACAGTAACCGTATTTTGAACTACGTAGCATGCGTGTGCAATGTAGTTCAAGTGTGCATAGTGTAACATTAACTCCACTATTTTCCACCAGGTGGCGCTGTAAACGGTTTCATCTTGTAGCGCATGGCCACTTTACTATACCAACATGCCACTTTTATGACTAAAGCTGCAGCCATTCATCAGTTAAAAGAGTTGGGACTAACTTTTTTGGGCTCCCTGTATTTTCTTTAGATCGTAAAGATATTACAAAGGGACTTACTTCAGACCAAGACCTTTTCAACAAAACAAAAAGTATCAAAATCGGAGTATCCGTTCAGAAGTTATGAGCTAACCAAAAAAAAAAAAAAAAAAAAAAAAAAAAAAACATACGCTTTGAATTGAGAACTTTCCTCCTTTTTGAAGCCAGTTAAAAAAAATATTTATAATAGTAATAGTCAACCACTAAAAATATTTTGTATGTGCAAGGTTGTAAATTTTCAAAAGAACTCGCTAATACCTTTAAAATAATCAGTTGAACCATGTATTTGTGATAAACTGAGACACTGAAACAAACATCGATTTTAGGTGTAATTAAGTTAGATGTGCTTCATTCATTTGCCGTATTTCGTGTTTATTGAGCACGCCAGTTCACTAGAGCAGAAGCTTGTGCCTTTATTACTTTCTCTTACATATAAATATCATAGAGAAAGTACTGCTTTTGAGTCAAACTTTCGAAATTGAGTTTTTGTTATATTTGCACGTTTTGAGATCCGCTGAATCTGAAAATCAATTTTATCGGTTGGTCTATGTATTTATTTATCAGTCTGCTATCAGCATATCTTAAGAACAAATTGTAGCAGGAAGTCCAAACTCAGTATTCTAAATTTGCATCATATAGGGATGTTACATAAAACATTTTGTTGAGGATCAAGCAAATAGTTCGTATACAGGAACAACCAAAAGGATTTAAATACAGTATGTCTCAGTACAGTATTGTTGTTGGTACATTTTAACATCTATTGGCTGCACTAAATAAAATTATATGAACGTATATTTTTATATGCATAAAAGCTTCTTTCGCGTAAAATGTGGTCTGAAAATCGTTCACCATTCATTTACAAGGCTACCCAAAAAACACTAGAACATAGAGGGACTATACTTGAAAATTGCTGGAAGTGCATTTTAAGGTTGTGCTGTAAGTTATTAATATAAGACTATAATTATGTACATAATGCGGTGCGTACATTATTCATATAAGACATACAAATGCTACCAATAATTAAGCGAAAACATTCTTTTTTATTGAATGTAATTGATGAAGTGGGTTTACACTATATTTTACCACACTGTAAAAAATATATCCTGTTTGCTGCCAGAAATTCTCTGTAATTTGAGAAAATATGTCATGACCTGGCAACGTATTTTTTTTTTTTTTTTTTTTTTTTTTTTTAATTACGCGTTTTTTCTCAAATTACAGAGAATTTTTGGCAGCAAATAGGACATATTTTTTATAGTGCATGTCCAGGAAAACTGCTTTGAAATGAAAATTAATTCTTCATACCTATACGGTAAATAAAGTATTATTTTACATTAAATTTTCAGCGCTTGTATTTTGTATAATTACACGTTTTGAGGTTCCCAGAATACTAAAGTCCAATTTTTAACCGTTCATTTTTGTGTATGTCTTATATCAGCGTAAGGTAAAAACAAATAATTTCAGATAATTCAAATGTTGTATTTTGAAGTTTATATGAGATTGCTACTTAAAAAGTTTGATCAAGACTGATAAGTTTTAAAGAGTGAAAGTTGTCTGAATAACTTGAAACAAGCTTTTAAATTTAATAATAGCCTTGAATTCTATACAAATGTAGGTACTAAATTAAAATGGAGGATTGTGGGGTTAACACCCCCCTCCCACACACACACACACAAACAGAATTATGTGTCAGATGAAACTGTTCCTAAACCTAGTTTGAATT
This sequence comes from Salticus scenicus, assembly GCA_963930645.1. Taxonomy (NCBI): domain Eukaryota; kingdom Metazoa; phylum Arthropoda; class Arachnida; order Araneae; family Salticidae; genus Salticus; species Salticus scenicus. The sequence goes on from OZ005657.1 coordinate 236,674,706, forward strand.
GAAATATCAATATTTACACAACGTTAAAAACACCAACGTAAAAAATTGACGTTTTTAACGTTATGCAAATAGTGATATTTCTATTCTGGTCTAGTTATTTATTAAAGTTTGAATTGTTTTAAATGCATGTCTATATACAGTACTTGCTATATCTTGACCCTTAATTTGCAATCTGGCTTTATATTATTGAAATGCAGGGTAAAAGAAAGTTGTGAGAGTGCCACACCAGGCTGTTTTTTGAAAGTGATAATGATGAAGTTGAAAGTGGCGAAATTATAAAAATTACAAAGAATATTTCTTCATATAAATTCGGATAATTTATGTTATTTTTGTTGAAATGCAGGAAATTTGAAGTAAATAACGGAAATGGAATTAAATGTATTGAAGTTGATGGACATTAATCAGTGTTGTTGTGGAGTTTTCTGTTAACAATTTTTGAACAGTACGTCGACAGATGAACCCTAGGTGTGAAATATTTTTCAGGTAATTTCTTTGTATATTTGTTTGATATTGTATTTAATGAAAATTTAGTGATCTAATATTAATCTACAAGTGAACATTTTGTATATAATAATATCTTTTACTATATTTGAGTTAGTTACGTACAGTCGGTAACAAAAGTGTCCGAACACAAGCAAAAATTTCTATATAAAAAAAGTACAGTTAATACTGTTTTGTTAAATAAATCTTTGTCGAATCATGTTCTTAGTCAGTCTAAGAACATGATTCGACAAAGATTTATTTAACAAAACAGTATTAACTGTACTTTTTTTATATAGAAATTTTTTCTAGTATTCGGATACTTTTGTTACCGACTGTATATTTAAAACAGGGGTGTTCTGAAAAAGGGAGATTAGACAAAGCTTGATATTAACATTGGAGTTAATTTTTTTTTTTTTTTTTAATTCTTCTTCTTCTTTTGTAATTCAGTGCTATGAAGTAGCTTTTTCTGCTTGTAAAGTTGATTTTAATTTTGTATAAAGGATGAATTTGATTAGGATTCGAGAGGGGGTGTTATTAAATTGTTTCATTTTGTATGAGTTTAGTGTTTTTAAATAATTTATAACAGATGCTTTTAAAAAGCTTTTAACAGGCACTTAAAAGAAAAAAATATATAACGGGTGTTTTTGTATGCAAAAGAAACGTATGACATAATATCCAGTGCAAAGGAAAAAAATCTTTATAAGATACATGAACAACAGTACTTTCACAGGTTTGCAAAGAAAATGCCTCAAAGAATCTGAATTAATTGGTGTATATCAAGACCTAATTACAACAGAAAGTGTTTTACTTAGTTGCTCGTCTTCATCTGCATGTAATTTGATGTACCCTGTGTTGCTGCTGTGTATGCCTGTGCATCAGTCAGCCATTCTACGATGCGCGCACATGCATGCCTCGATATACATGGTTGACATTTTCAACAACTTCTTATATAAACATATGCGAATACCAATATTCATGTTTCCAAAAAGTCTTTTCTACCTCTTGCACTAGATATTATGTCATAGTTTCTTTATCATTTTGACGAAAACTATATTTCGTAGAGGCATTTCTTGCACTTTCCAAGAGCTGCGCAAAGTTTAGGTGGTTTTGATTGGACATCCTGCATATTACTCAATTACGTCTGTAATATAACATATCTATCTTAATTATTTGATATTGTCTATATTATGCCACAGTTGTGTTACTTTAAGTTTTATGTAATTTATTTTTACATAAAATATTTAAAAAAAAACATTCAAAGGAGATTTTTATCTAAAAGATTTAAAGAAAAAAAATAAGATAACTAAATTACCTTACTTTATTAAAATATTTTTTACGGTATCCATTTTTCTTTATATGCGTATATATATATATATATATAATCTAACATAATTGTAGAATGCAAGATAAGCATACGACCAAATGCTAAATGTATGTATATATATTATATATAAATAGGGTGTCTCTTAAATAGAGGCGCAAGTTTTAAAGGGATGTTGGCAACATCAAAAGAATTGCAAATTGCAGAGCAATTCATGACTGGAAACATTGTAAAAAAGCGGTAGCATAGGTACAAGGAATGAAAGGTTGGAAAATAAAAATTACCAAAAACATTCCATTAAGAGCTTTTTAAAATGAGTTTGTATATAACCATTAGAAATTATTTAATAGATGATTCTATTCGAAAATAACATTATCCACAAAAAGTATTCGAAGTTTTTTCCGTTATAGGCTATCCATATGCATGTGTAGTAATACATGTGCTACACCAACGGACCATGGATTCGCGGATAAGGTCAAAATTATCTGATTTTACTCAGTTTGTCCACAGGATCGCATACAATTCTTGAAACAAAATCTATTTCAAAGTGGACTAGTGTGTCATAGACAACACTTAAGTGCCCCATAAAGAAATAAATCCATGATGCTTAAATCTCGAAAGTGTGAATGCCAGGTAATTGGTCCATCGCGCCCAATCCATAGCTCACCTAATAGCACATTCAAATGTCTCGAAATTTTATTATGTTAGAACCAAATACTGCATCTTACACTTTGGGGCTCATGGTGAAGAAAGACAAATAAAACTTGTTCAAAAAATATTAGGAACTTTGATAATTTCATAGGTGAGGACAAAAGCTAAGTCCGACTTAGCAGTCGAAACCAGACCAAAAATTCACTGAGAAGTGATGTGCGTCATAAGGTGTCACACCCTACGAGTTTTTACAAATACAGATTTAGTTGATTAAACACACTATCCAGAGACAAATACGTCTCATCAGAGGAAAAAATGAAATATGAGAAATCAGCTTCTTGGACAAATTGTTGGAGCTACTACTACACAAAGCAAGCAGATGTACGATAATCTGTGAGCACAGGGATTGTATGCTGATATGGGTAAAAGGATTCAGCTTGAAAAAGCACAATGTATACTGTTCTGAGAGCCTCTTACAATAGCAGTGACGAAACATGGACTGGTAGTTAGAGTTCTCTCCCGGACATCCAACATATTTTGTACCCTGATGAGTGCACGAGGTAACTTATGACCTGCTCTCACTCTGCCTGTCACCTCTTAATTCATATTTACGCACATCGTAATTCAATAGCGAAAACAAACGGTAGTCAGGTTTGCAAACAATCAGTTTTTTCAATTAAAAAACTTATCCCTCGATTAAATGTTTTCAAACATAGAGTGTTTAAAGCACTGGGTCTTCAACATGTTTTTCAGTGAAGATTGGTTTAAGACAACATTTAGAGAGCGGGAAACAAATTGAGCAAAATTAATAATGTTTATGATGTATCTGTCCCTGTATCGTTAAGTGAAAGAAATTGACTATAACTTTAGGATATGTTAATATAGACTCAATTCAATTTGTGGATGAATTTGTGTGACAATAGAATATTAAAAAACGGAGATATAAGCATTTATTTTAAAAATTCCAACGAAAATAAACATTTTTTTTATTTATAATATACAGAGTTTTTAACGAATTTTATTCCCACTTTCAGATAAGTTAGAAAAACAATTTTAAAATAATACGCTGCAATCGGAATGCAAATATTTAAATATCTCTTGAAATATGAGCATTTGTATGAAAAACGTCTTCACTGTACATGTGTGAAAGATAAAAAAAATTGTTGCTGCATAGGCTGTAAGCTATACATTTTGGGCAACTTTTGTCAGAAGTGTATTTGAATAGAGAAAAATTAAGCAAATTATATGAAAAATAACGAGCTAGATTTTAGATATTTTCCAATAGCTGAAATTTCTTAAGGGGTTTTTTACATGCCGTGTAATTAATTTGAAGATCCAATTATTTCAACCCCGCTCCAAATGTACTGTTTTGTGAAAAAAAAAACCTTATAAGCTTGTAACTCAAACATATTTCTGTTTATTTACTAAATTTTTGAGATCATAAGGGGTTTTTCAGAAAAATGAGCTTTTGCAACATGGTTGAATAACTGGATCTTCAAATTAATTACGCAGCATAAGAAAAAACCCTTAAGAAATTTCAATTCTTGGAAAATATCTAAAATCTAACTCGTTCTTTTTTGTACCATTCTCCTTATTTTTATTCTATTTAGATGCACTTTTCATAAAATTTGCCCAGTACATCTAGCTTTCAACCTATGTAATAAAAAGTTTTCTATCTTTTGCGCATGCGCAGTGAGAACTTTTTTCATTAAAATGCTCATATTTCATGCGATAATTAAGGCATTTGTACTCCAATTGCAGTATATTGTTTCAAAAGTGTTTTTTCAATTTATTTGAAAGTGGGAATAATTTTCGTTTAAAACTCTGTATATTATAGATATAAAAAAAACATGTTGATTTTATTTTTATTTATTTACTTTTATTTTTATTTTATTTATTTATTTATTATTATTATTATTTTGTTTTTATTTATTTATTTATTTATATATTTAGTTTTAAAATAAACGCTTATATCTCCGTTATTTAATATGCTATTGTCCCACAAATTCATCCACAAATTAAACTGGGTCTGTGTTAATATATCCTAAAGTTACAGTTAATTTCGTTAAATTAACGATACGGGGTGATCACAAACATAATTGATTTTACTCAATTTGTGACCGCCGCCCTAAAGGTTGTCTTAAACAACCTTCAATGAAAAACATGAAGAAGACCTAGTTCTTTAAATGCCCAATATTTGAAAACATTTCATCGCGAGAGAAGTTTTTAAATTCAAAAAACTGATCATGTGCAAATCTTGCTAAACTTTTGAAATGTTTTTATAGGTTTTTTATACTTGATAAAGGCTTTTTTAGCAGTTATATTATGAAATATTGAATTGGTTGCATCAAAAATTATACATTGTTTAGTATACACCTATACACACTATAATTAAATTTAGCTTCGAATATATTTTATAATTTTCCTCATTTTATTTATTTTCCTATGCCAGCCCTCCTGAACACTTGTTGTTCTGTGCTACTGCGTAACAATTCTCCATTAGGCCGTTAGTATCGGTGTCAATCCATTGATCAATCATATAATCATTAAATTTTTCTTTGACATCTAGAGATAGTGTATTTTCTAAAATGCCAAGTCATGCATTATCAAATGACTCCTGGTTAATTATATATGTGTATATATATATATATATATATATATATACAGGGACAGAATGCTTGCTAATTAAATATTATAGTTCTTCAATTGTCTTTGCACTGACTGGCTGATTCGGATTAGATTTTGTAACTATTTTAGTGTACGCTGATTTACAATCGGCAGCAAAATTATTCGAGCGCTAGCAATAATTCCTTTATAAAAAAAATATAAAAAGTACACTTAATACTGTTTTATTAAATAAATCCTTGTCGAATCACGTTCTTAGTCAGTCTAAGAACATGATTCGACAAGGATTTATTTAACAAAACTTATATTTTTATATAGGAATTATTGCTAGCGCTGGAATAATTTTGCTGCCGACTGTAAATAAAAATTACATCATTTGAGATTAACTGATTAAAAAAAAAAATCAGCTTTTATTAAGAATACCATGTTATTATTGGGGACAGATCTATTGTAAAACTATTGTGTTATTATTGTAACTATTGTAAGCTAATTTTGATAATCTTAAAAACCATCGCCTGAAATTAGAATAGGTAAATGGACCTTAACCGCCTGAAACGGGATAATTTTCTATTACCACCTAAAATGGGAACGTCGGAAACGGAACTAAAACTTTGGTGTTTTATCATTCATTCTTAACTGTAATGTTTATAAATACTGAAATGTCTCCCATCATCTACATTTTTAACGAATTATAACGTTTTCGAGAAGAAATCAGAAGCTTTGATCTCATAAACTATAGATCTTTAAATAATTGGATCTGCAACGAGGAATATTTTGTTGTGTTGAGAAAATTTAGGGCATTATACGATTAATGGATTGATCTCTGCAAATTGTCATTTATTAATTTGATCATAATACAATTACCAAAAACAATTTACCAAAGAACCCATTTCTTGATATGTTTATAAAGTGTCAGTTACATAAACTGTCAAATATTAAATCTGCCAAAAATAAAATAAAATAAATAAATAAAATTCTGATATAGAACAGTAATAAATGGGCAGAATATTTTACCATTATATTTATAGATTTAATTTGCAAACGAACTCTTTTTTTTATTATTATTATTTTATTGTGATATCATTTTGTCTGCGATGTCAAATTTCATCATTGTATTTTTTGGTGATGAACTTTGATTAACTTTAAAATTTTAAGATGATATACATGTATACGTACGTTATGTGTTCATTTCCTTTTTTTTTTTTTTTTTTTTTTTTTAATTTTCACGAATAAATGCTTACAAATTATATTTCACATTAAGGGGACTTGACACCTTTGACGCCACGACAGAAGTAGGTTTCATATGAGAACTTATACTTCTATTTAATATTTATAAACTGAACTAGATTAGGTTTGTTTAACCAAAATTTTGTATACATACGTCATAGATGTTCTATGTGACTTCCCTTGGTTACACAGACAACATTTAGACGCTTGTCCATTTCACGCCATACATTCTGAAGCATGTCTGCAGTCACCGACGCAAGCGCATTACAAATGAGTACTTTGAGACCCTGCGATTTTTATCTATGGGTTTATGTGAAAGACAGGGTGTATGTGCTTCCCATGCCCAAAACAATTGAAGAACTCAAAGTACGAATTTATAATGCGCTTGCGTCGGTGACTGAGCAAATGCTTCAGAATGTATGGCGGGAAATAGACTACCGCCTAGATGTTGTCCGTGTGACCAAGGGAAGTCACATAGAACATCTATGACGTATGTATACAAAATTTTGAAGTTCCATCTACATTCTGTGTTAATCTTATCGATAAATTCCTTTCCATTAAATAGTTATAGCCGTTTGTAATCGTTATATTCATTTTGACTTACCCTGTATATATTCAAGCAACAATTCTTATGGTTTTCGTTATATTGTTTCAAGATTTGAAATATTGAAATTGCGTTTTCTTAGTTTGAATTTTTTCATGAATTTATGATCTTCAAATGCTTAAACTTTTACAGATATTTAAGAATTTTTTTTTTTTTTAAATACTTAATAGAACCTACCTAAAAGAATTAGGCGTGGATTTTGCAATAAAGTATCTCGAAAAAAAAAATATTAATAATAAAAATATAATAGAAAGTATGTTTTTTTTTTTTTCTCGAAAACCAATTGATAAATTTCAAAACTCATCGCAAATTCTTTTCAGTAGGTTCTATTAAACAACCAAAAAAATATTAAGTATTTTCTTAAATATCTGCAGAATTTTAAGCATTTTAAATATCATGAATTCATAAAAAAAATGCAAACTGAGAAAACGCAATATAAAGATTTCAAATCTGTAAAAAATATATCAAAAACCATAAGAATTGTAACCTGAATATATATTTTACAGAACAAATTTAATGTAGTTCAGTTTATAAATATTAAATGGAAATAAAGCTTTTATATGAAACCTACTTCAGTCGTGGCGTCAAATGTACCAAATCCATACTTGTAAATTTCGCACTTAATTTGGCCCTCTTCACTCACCGCCGCCGGAAACCAAAACTAATGTTATTCTATGGGAAATTTTTCTTTACAAATAACTTATTAACTAATACATATTTTTAAATTCTGTTTTCACGTTCCGAAAAGTCCCAGCTGTTAAATTGACGGACCTTTTTTAAAAAATTATTATTTTATTATTTTATATTTTATTTTGAAGCTGCAAAATACGAATTTTCAATATGCGAAATTTTTTCATTTTGCAATTTCAAAATAAAATATTAAAAATTAAAAAAAAAATACATTTTTAAAAAAGGTGCGTCAATTTAATAGCTGGGAATTTTCTGAATGTGAAAACATAATTTAAAAATATGTATTAGTTAATAAGTTATTTGTAAAGAAAATTTCCCCATTGAATAACATTGGCTCGGGCTTCCGGCGACGGTAAGTGAAGAGGGCCGTTAAAGAATCCATTTCGTAAATGTATGTAATGAACGATTTGTGTTTATAACTCTTATTAAATGTCAACTTTCCATAAATATCAGAAGTCCGGTTTTACGTATTAATTAAGCATAAAATTATATCACAAATTAAAAAAAAAAAAAAAAAAAACTGCCTTAAGAAAAAAAAAAAAAGAAAAGAAAAGAAAAGAAAAATAAAGAAAATACTTGCTGAAAAATAATTAAAGGCTTTTAAAACTTTTCTTGTCACACATAAGTTTTTCAAAAGAATGTTTAAGAATATTTTCTTTTTCGTTTGAAAATGTATTCCCACTTTCCCGGACACTTAATTTTATTCTCACTTCCTTGGAATCTTCAAATATTTTTATAGCGAATTCCAAATAATTCGAACATTTTGTTCTTCTTCTTCTTCTTCTTTTTTTTTTTTTTTTTTCTTTTATAAATTTTGTACATTTTTATGATTAACTTTTGTATCTTATTGGCTGTTTTTAGGCGATTGTCAAAATGCAAAATTCAGTTTAAAAACTAAATTAAAAAAAAAAAAAAAAAAAGAAAGAAAGAAAGAAAGAAAAAACATTCTGAATCTTGTGAGAAAATAATAATTTTTTATCGCATTTTAAAATTTAAATAAGAATATTTCCAACTTTTTAAATATCTCGGAATAATGATTGCATGAATCTATCACAAAGAGAAAATTTGAATTTAATAATAAACTTAAGGATATGCTTTCTGACAATGTTAAAAAAAAAAAAAAAAATGAAAATTAAAGTTTGGGAATCTGTCATATGTGCTTTGAATTTAACCTACTCTCTGACAGTGGGAGTGACCACACAGAAACTTTGTCAGGTTTTAAAACTTCGCCAAAGTTTATTTTCGACGCCAAAAATGGTAACCTTTTTTTCACTTCTGCCTCTATGAGAGTTGAAACGGCGGGCCGACCTTTCGGCGTCTAGTCCGATTAATCGGCGAAGATAGAGAGTCATTCTCCGCATCTAATCCCACTCCTTAGAAAATGGAGGAGAAAAGTACTAATCATTTACTTAGTTTTGCTTTCGAAATCAGGAAAGATTTAAAAGAAGGAGAAAACATACCTGTAAATGTCTCCCATACCTTTTTACGTTTATTATTATTATTATTATTATTTATTTATTTATTTTAGTATTGCAGGCAAAATTTGGTATAAATAAGAAACGCGCACGTGGATGAATAGCTTTAAAAAAAAAATGTTTCAGTCTATACAAGTCGTCACTCATATTAATATGTAAATAAATATATGACTTAATAAATTGAGCCATCGAGAACAAAAGATAAATCGTCATAATACACAGCCTTTAAAAAAAAAAAAAAAAAAAAAAAGAAAAAAGAAAGAAAGAAAAAGAAAAAGAAAAAAAGAAAAGAAAAAGAAATATTGTGAGGCGCTGATGTAAAAAGGAAGTAGCGGATGTAATAAATCTTTTTTTTTTTTTTTTTTTTTTTTTTTTTGTAAATCACTGTCTTAGAGCTATGAAAATTCGCATATGTATGCATTGAAATATAATAACATTAAGAATGTGAAAATTTATCGGAAGTTGAGGTTGCGTGAGCTCCATGTAGCACTAGAGCTACGCAATGGCAATTAGCGAAATTTCCCGAAAACTGTTTAACTAAAAAAAAAATAATAATAATTTTTAAAACAAAAATTTAAATGCTCTCTGCTAACTCAATTTTAACACTTTCAAACAAGTTCGAAAAGTATTAATGATTTCTCTCTGTCCGTCTGTCCGCGCTCTAACTCCCGTAAATATTTATGGAATTTCTTGAAACTGATATATGTTATTTAAGTTCACTATCGCATGTTCCCTATTAAAAATGCAATTAATATTTCTACTAGTTTGTGTACAGGGACACCCAAAATATTCCGAAACATTATGTTCTATGAGAGGTATTTCTATAAACCCTATTTTAATACCTTTACTGCACACAAATTTTAATGAAATTGAAATATGTTATTCAAGTTCAGTACCGGATGTTTCATATATAAAATGGAATAAATACCACAACTGGTTTGTGTACAGGGACACTCGAAATTATTCCAAAGCATTGCGATCTATGAGAGGTATTTCTATAAACCCTATTTTAATACCTTTACTGCACACAAATTTTAAGGAAATTGAAAAATGTTATTCAAGTTCAGTATCGGATGTTTCATATATAAAATGGAATAAATACCACAACTGGTTTGTGTACAGGGACACTCGAAATTATTCCAAAGCATTGCGTTCTATGAGAGGTATTTCTATAAACCAAATTTTAATAACTTTACTTTGCAGAAATCTTAATGAAATTTAAATATGTTATTCATATGCACAAGAAAATGCTTTCTATAGAATATAGTATGATCAGTATTAGATTTACAGGGCCACACTAAAATATTCAGTTACATTAATAGCTATTAATAAAAACTTGCTGGAATTGCACTTTCGCTTACATTAAGCGTATTTTTAACACTTTCCAACAAGGTTGAAATGTGTTAATGACTTCGGATTGTCTGTCTGTCCGCGATCTAACTCCCGTAAATATTCATAGAATTTCCTGAAACTGATATATGTTATTCATTTTTACTATCGGATGTTCCCTATTGAAAATGGAGTTAATATCTCTACTGGTTTGTGTAGAGGAACTCCCGAAAGTATTCCAAAGCATTGTATTCTATGAGAGAGATTTCTATAAACAATTTTTGGATACCTTTACTTTACACAAATCTTAATGAAATTTAAATATGTTATTCAAGTTCACTATCGGATATTCCCTATTGAAAATGTAGAGAACATCTTTACTGGTTTGTGTACAGGGACACTAAAAATTATTACAAAGCATTGTGTTCTATGAGAGGTATTTCTATAAACAATATTTTAATAGCTTTACTGTGCACAAATCTTAATGAAACTGAAATATGTTATTCAAGTTCCCTATTGGTTATATGATATATGAAATGGAGTAAGTAACACCTCTGGTTTGGGTACAGGGACACTTGAAAGTATTCCAAGGCATTGCGTTCTATGAGAGGTATTTCTATAAACTAAATTTTAATAAATTTACTTTGCACAAATCTTAATTAAATTGAAATATGTTATTCATATGCACAAAAGAATGCTTTGTATAGAATATAGTATGATCAACATTAGATTTACAAAGCCATACAAAAATATTTAGTTACATGAAAAGCTATTAATAAATATTTGCTGGAACTGCCCTTTCATTTACATTAAGCATTTTTGACAAATTTTAAGTGTGAATATGATTTCAATTTGTGTATTCGTCAGTCTGTTTGTCTGTCCATCTGTTTGTCTGTCTGTCCGCGCTCAAAATCCTCTAAATATTTATATAATATCTTGAAATTGATATATGTTCTTCAGCTTCACTATCGAATGTTCCCTTCTCAAAATAGAGTGAATACCTCTACTGGTTTATGTACAGGGACACCTGAAAGTATTACAAGGTATTGTGTTTTATGAGAGGTATTTCTATAAATCATATTTTAATAACCTTACTGTACACAAATCTTAATGAAATTGAAATACTTTATTCATGTTCACTATCGGATGTTTCCTATGAAAAACGGAGTAAATACTACCACTGGTTAGTGTACATTGACACATGAATGTATTCCAAAGCATTGCGTTCTATGAAAGATATTTCTACAAAACAAATTTTAATAACTTTGTTTTGCGCAAAGCTTAACGAAATTGAAATATGTTATTCATATGCACAAAAGAATGCTTTCTATAAAATATAGTATGATTAGTATTAGTCTTACAGGGCCACATAAAAAAATTCAGTTACATTAAGAGCTATTAATAAAAATTTGCTGGAATTGCATTTTCGTTATATTAAGCGTTTTTAACACTTTCTATCAATTTTTAAGTGTGACTAGGATTTTAATTTGTTTATCTGTCTGTCCGATTGTCTATCTATCTATCTATTTGTCTTTCTCCCGTCCCCAGCGTTCGTAAATATCTTCAGAATTTAAAAAAAAAAAAAATTAAATATAATAATGAAGTTCACTATGGAATGTTCCCTATTTAAAAAGTCATTAATAGGCCCTGTACAAGAAGTTTGTGTACAGGGACAAAAAAAAAAAAAAAAAAGAAATCCCACCATTGCGTTTTAGGACAGACATTTTTAAAAATCACATTTAAATAACTTTCTACTGTAAATATCATAAAGAAATTGACATGTATTGTTAATATTATAAAATAATGTTTTGTAAAGAATATAATATGATGAACCGTCAGATTTACAGGGCTACACTAAAATATTCAGATACATTAAGGGTTGCAATTATTGTCTATCGGCTAGATTTTCTTTTGCGTTAAGCCTTTTTAACACTTTCGAACAAAGTCTGAGAGTGGTTTTAAATTCAATTAATCAATCTATATACTTTTGAGTCCTTCTGTCTGTCTGCTGTGTGGTGACGTATGCAAAGAATGTTGAACGTTATGCGATACAAAATGTATGTACAGTTGGAAAGTGTTAATAATCAATGTGTACTGCATGATATTTCAATCTTATTAATTTTTCTCCTTAATTTTATATTTATTATAATTTAATATCAATGTACTGTAAACATGTTTGGATTTTCCTTTCGGAATTCTTAAGTTCGAAATGTATAAGTTAATTTTTTTAAATATTTTTAATTTTGGATGCTGAAATTTCATACGAATTTGTAGCATTCAAACATAAGAATGATTATAAAGAATTAACTTATTAATGAAGCCACAAAATCGTACCGTAATATGTTTATAATACATTTTTAAATCACAATAATATAAATTAGAAGAGGAAAATAAAAAATTAGTTTTTGTAGTTTTATTTATTTATTTGTTAATTATTATTTTTTTTTTAATAGTTTTCAAAGAATTTTATATATTTAACCCACCAGGACGCACTTTCTTTTTCTTTTTATACGCGTTTCTTCAAACCCGTTTTGTTCTAAGGTGTATTATGAAAAAAGAAACTCACAAACACTCTTACATTTAGGAAAACGAAGAAAAAATCAGCTACTGATAGGTAGGAATCTTGATCACCGAAGATTGTATAGTAGAGAATTAAATATCTTTAGGGTTTTGAAATACCCTCAGCGCGTTCTCGCGGGATAATACAGTTATATTTCAACACGTATGTATCCATATAGGTATGTATATAATTCTAAGACAATAATCTTAAAAAAAAAAAAAAATTATAACGTCTACTATTTCCTTAAGAATACTTTTCGTCGAAATTTCATTTTGATATAATATTTTACAGTTTGGAAAACTTATCCTACTTATGAAAATTCTGCTATAATAATTTTGATTTTTAATAAATAAAATTCATAGAGTAATTTCTACAAAAGAGTTGCAGAGATGGGTTTACTCTGATTGTTATTGTTTGTCCTATTATAGATTCTAGAAAAAGGGTACAGTTTTTTAAATGAAAAACACAAAAATAAATTATTCTGATTTTGTAAAGAACTTCTGTACTCAAAACTCTGAATTGCTAAAGTTTTCACACGATAAAACAAAGTAAAAACAAACATTCTAAATATCTTCCAAAATTTTTTTTTAATTTCTCAAACAGAAAAACGCCGATTCAACAGTTTTTGCCGTCGGAAGTAAAAAATATTTAAGGGTTCGGGTATTTATTTTTAAATTAACAAAAGAAAAATATCACATGCAATAAACAATTATTATATTTATTTTTGAACAAAATCTCTTTTAGGTTATATATATATATATATACACATACATACATATCCTAAATACAATGAAACCCCGACATATCGTTCCCGCATCCATCGTTTTCTCGCATTGATCGTTTTATTTCTATGGTCCCTGCATAAACTGCATTTAAATAATGTTAACGGAACCCGCATATATCGTTCTTCAAAAAGTCATTTTCCCGCATTCATCGTTGTAAAATTTTTCTTCTCCCCGAAATGAAATTGAAAATCAGGAGATTCCATATGGCATTCAAACTGAAATTATTCCTTTTATCCTAAAATAACACTTTTTCTCCTCCACGGAGGATCAAAACTGTGATGGCATGTCTCAGGACTATCTTCAAAGGTGATTTCCAGACCGTCGTCATTTACCAATATTGTAGCACTAGTGCGATATAAAACCCAACCAACATCAACTACTCAATCTTATGCTGTTTTAGGTGAAGAACAGCGATTGTGCAGATATTGTCATGTGTCTATGAATTACTGACTGCGGATCCTGTTTTATTGCTTGGAGAAAAAGTTATTCTACTTTGTATAAAGAGGAGAATAGATATCCAGTATGGCCAGCTACAACATTTTTTCCCATTCCTGAGGCTGAGCTTACACCAGTGCCAATTGTGTCTGACGTAACTACGGCATTTGAAAATGCACGAATTTTTTTATATGCGGATAAAATTACAGAAAAGGACCAGAAAATGTTGTAAATCTGGAAAATTCCCATTTAATTTATAAAAGAAACAAAAAATCCAACATAAAATTACTGATTTTTAAAAATAAACATCGCTTAATGTTCTACAACTTTGATTTATTTCTTCGACAGTTTGGAGTGTAACAAATTATTTTTTATTAGTAGCATACTATACATATTGAGTGTATTATTTCATAAACATTGTTTTACTCGTGTTTTGACTTTAACCTGCATTCATTCTTTTTTCCCGCTTTCATTGTTTTTTGTTTTTTTCACACACCCCATGAAAAACGATGGATCGAGGTTCTACTGTATTTATAAATAATAGTAGTAATAATAATAATAATAATAAAATTCAGCAAATAATAAAATTTGTGAACATACTTCTTACTCCTATTAAATAATCTGGTGTGTCACTCACACGACTTTCTCTTACCCTGAAATTTAATACAATAAATACAGGTTGCAGATTAATAGGTAAAATAACGAGTACTGTTATGTAAACCTATGTTAAACAATTCATATTAGGCTTCTGAAGAGTTTTATATGATAATTAGTTCTGTGTGAGGGGAGCTACCGCCCCCCTCAACCCTCCGTTTCATTAATGCACCTACATTTATAAAGAATTTAATTCGGTTATTAAAAAATAAATCTGTTTTTTAAAAATAATTTATTAAAATTATTATTTAAAAAAAATATCTTTCATGATAATGCAGACGATTTCCATATTAGAGAAGTAGTATAACACCAAATATCCAAAAAAAAAAGTCCATTTTATTCTCAAAAAAAAAAAAAAAAAAAAGTACGTTTTTTTTTTTTTTTTCGTTAAAAGTAAAAAAAAAATCGATAACTTTGTTTTAAATTATCGCAGATCGATGGTTCAACCATTCGTTTTAAAGGTATTGGCTAGCTCTTTTGAAAGATACCCATCATGAAAATTTACTCCCCTCGAGGGGGGACTTCCCCCCCCCCCCAGGGAGGGAGGCGAGGCTCCTACATACACAAAAAATTTTTCCCAGTTAACTATCTCTATTACAAAATGTATATATTCGTTTCATTTGGTTTAGTGCAGTCTATAGACGTTAAACTCTATTTTCCTGCAATTTCCCCCATAGACGTAATGTATTAGAATTCTCTTGATTGTCCCTGTACACAAACCATTAGCTTGATCTTAACGAAAAGCTTACTGTAGCATCCCTATATGATACACATTTAGAATACCAAGTTTCAACTTTCTGTCATAGTTTGTTTTTGAGATATGCTGATAACAGACAGACACACAGACCATTTGCTAAAAGCATGATTTTCGTATTCAGGGCACCTCAAAACGTGTAAATATAACAAAATCTCGCGTTCGAAAATTTGACCCAAAAACAATACTTTCTCTGCCTTATGGGTAAGAGAAAGTAAAAAGGGAAAGAAAGAAAGAAGAAAAGTAAAAAAGAAATGATTTAAATCTAAGCAAAAGATCTAAAATTTGTAGCCTTATTAACAGTGTAACATTACTTTTCAGAAATAGAAATATTAAAGAAGCTAGAAGTACAAGGAATGCTTATCTTTAAAAACTTCTCATTTGAAACCTGTATTTTGCATCTTGTATGCTCAATTTTGCGAAAATGATTTGAACAGCTATGTGAATGTTGTGAATATGATACAATGCGTAGTTTTAAAGTGTTGTTTTTATACATGGTTTGAAATGAAGAAAGCCTAACCTAAACGTAGTTTGTTTCTTAAGGGCCACGTACTTTTGAAGGGAGATAATATCAGAAAAAATAATATAAACCATAACTTTGATTAGAATGATTCAAAAAATAATTACTTTTAAAACTTGTAAATTTGAACATGTGTTTAAGAATGGTTTTATCTTCCTATTACAGCAATTAAAAAAATTCTACATATTTTATTTATTTTATTTATTTATTTTATTTTATTTTATTTTATATATAAAAACATCAGAGTGAATTTTTTGTTGATGTATAATCTTGTGCGCACAATAACTCCGTGATGGTTAGCCAGAATTTATTGAAAGTTTAACAGATTTACATGAGATATAAATATAGTATGAAATGACGACTAATTATCTTTTTAACATTTAAAGTTTTGTAATTATAAGCATAATTACGCCTACAAAAATGCTATATATATTTTTTTTTAATAACAATTATAATTTCTTTTTTCAAATGAATGGAGCTTTCCAGCAAAATTATTTTTCGTCATTTTAATGATAGGGTGTTTTTCTCTGTGCACACGTTATTTTTTTTTTTCTTTTAAGTTCATGTGATGAACCATATGCATGTAATCCTGCGTGCAAGGCTTAGGCTAACTATAAATTACCTTTGACAATTTCAAGAAAAAATAAATTAAATTAAAAGTGTACGAATATTCTAACAGCAGTAATAGAAATATAAAATCTTGCTAAACATTTGCTAAAAATTACAAGTTTTAAGAGTAATTATTATAAAAAGAATCATAATCATTTCTTACTGATATTTCCACCATTCAAAGATATCTGATTACTTAAAAAGAAAATGCAGAAAAGTGCAGTTGTTAAGAAAGAATAAATAAATACTACAAATTTTCGTGGAAATGTGACTAATTATTTTTAATTATAACACATATCGTATTAGGCCCAATGCTAAGACATTTTTAGGAAATCTGGCATGCTAGACAACACATACTGCAACCAAAATGCAAAAATGTTCAATATCTTTTGAAAATGAGCATTTTTACTAAATAATTTTTAACTGCGCATGCGCTAGCGTTTGAAGAAATTCATTTGCATAATTTAATAGACAAAACCATTGAGCAACTTATATGAAAATCTCAAACAAATATCAGGTAAATTCAAAAAGTTATGAAAGCTAGAATGAACAGAATTTCAGTTCTCTCAAAATAGAAGCTAAACTATAATAGTCCAGTCTATAAATACGTTGTACCTTGCAAAAGGTGGGGTAGAAGATTTTGTTTTTTTAATTTGTACATATTAGTACTAATATGCAAAAAACGAGTTATCCAACATGGTCGACCCCGGGAGAACTTTTGTCGGCTGAAAAACCTCGAAAATTTACTAGTTTTTTGGCTTTTTTTGAAATATCTCAGAAATGGCAGAATTTAGCGATATTTTTCTATTGTAATGTTTAAAGAGGATTAAATTTCCTACAATTTCCTTCATTACACCTTTTTTGTAGTACTAATAGCAAGCGCGTAACAGCTTCTTGAAAATAAACAGTTTTCTCAACTTCGTAAAAAAAGCGCATTACTCCTTATAAATAATGTATAGTAATTATTAGAATTAGAAGCTTTATTTACAGAAAGCTTAACAACTTTTAATGGTATAGCTCTGATATCTGTCGTCCTTGGGATTTTTGGATTTGGTGATCAAAAATTTACAATATATATTGTAAGAAATACTGTTTTATATTCTTGATTGTTCTCTTAACATATACATTGTTAAAATAATCATTATTTTTGAAAGGCATTAAATATGTCCGCCAGATAAATTGGCGATCATTTCTTTTTTTTTTTACTAAGGATGAAAGATAACAAATCTGCTCCCTTTTAATTTTTCCCTTCCCCTTTTTACTAACACCCTCTCCCCCCCCGGCCACCCACTGACAATTCTGGCCTAACAACAGTAGTCATCATCAGACTTAAATAACTGCCGATGTATAGTATTCTATCACTGCAACACATAATACACACTCAAACACATACAAAGAAAAATAAATAAAATAAAAAATATTTGTATATAAATGTAAATGAATAAATATTAGGGTGCTAATAAGCAAAAACTCAATGCATTGAAACATAAATATTTTAATTCTACTATTTATTAAATTATAAAACATTAATGATATTTAGATATAATACATAATGTTGTAAGAAACATTAATTACTGCTATATTAATATTGATGATAATAACAATATACAATCTTAATTTTAAATGAACTTCATAAATAAGCAAACTTGTTTGAAGAACAATAGCAAATATTTACAAAAGTAAATTGTAGAAATTTAACTTTATATATAAATTATAGGGAGATTCATTTAGCCTTAAAACAAATAAAGAAACGTACATTAATGTATAATATACATGTTCATTTTCTTCGTGGTTGTTTTGAAAGCCCGGGTTCATAAATTTCAATAGTCATCAGAAGTAGAAGGAAGGTGTGTCGTCCTCAGATTGTTTCTCTCCATCTTGCAGAAATTATATAAGCTCTTAGAATAGCTTATCATCTTCTTCAGCCTCGTCCAATGATGAAATTAGTACGACATTTTCCTGTTGAGGATCAGAGTCCTTTTACTATACCAGTTTCACTGAGTATTTTATAGCCAACATTTTGGAAGCAAACTGCTTTCTTGTTGGCAGTTTCGGCTATTAAAACATCTTCACCATATTTTTTGCAAAGGCGATATGTAACCGTTCTGATGCCAGGACGAAAATCACCCTCGATTTTATTCATCAAATACTTTCTGAGACTGGCACTCCTCTGAGTCGTTTTCAGGGTAGGTGTAAATTGATCCCATTACCTCACCAGTGTTACTTGCAGAGTAGTATCCTCGTTTCATCTCACTTTTAGGCCTCCAGTGCAGATTTTGATGACAAAACCTGTGATACCCAGCATTTATAGCAACTAAACCTTTTACATTTCCGATGCATTCAAGTACTTTTTTCTTCTCTCATCCTAACGATTTTCGGTACCATTTACAATTGTTTCTTTCACACCCAGTTTCATAGCATGGTGTATAAAATTTCTTTCATGCTCAGGAAGTCGTTCCTGTTTTTTAAAAAAATCTTCAAATATCCCCTCTCCACACAAGAAACACTGATCTTTAAAACTGAAACCTTCAGCTCTTGATGGAAGATATGGAGCCGCACTGTTTGGACCAGCTCCATCACCCATTGTATGACGCCGTACATATGCTGCAATCATTCGCTCATTTATGTATCGTTTGTAACAGGCATTGTGAATTCTTACTTGTTTTAGGTTCTTCAAAAAACACAAATGTTCTTCATTTTGGCGTTTTGCATTGCACTTTTACAGATTTTTTGTATACCTTTCTCCTTCAGAATCTTTCAAACTGATTTCAAAAATAAAACAAATACTCACGGGTTGAAACAGTACGTTCGCACGTTCGAATTGAACTGAATAACATAGATAGCTGTTCAGGTTCAGCCGAGGCAGCGTACTACAGGATGAGAAGAGGCGGGAGGAAAGGGAGGGCTTTTTAATTGAATGGGGGGGAGGGGGGCAGGCAGGCAGGTCTTTTTTTTTTTTTTTAATTCCTTCTTTTCTACGAAGCAGATGTCATTTCCTAAGGTCAGACAGCTGAATATGCCCCTTCCTTTCTTTCCGGTTTCTAATAAGCGTTTATGCACCGACCCATTTCTTTGAGTTGTATTTTATTAACTTGAGAAAAAATGCCGACTTTCAAGAGGCTGTAACACGCTTGCTATTAGTACTACAAAAAAGTTTTAAGGAAGAAAATTGTAGGAAATTTAATCTTCTTTAAACTTTATAATAGAAAAATATCGCTAAATTTAGCCATTTCTGGGATATTTCAAAAAAAGCCAAAAAAGTAGTACATTTTCGAGGTTTTTCAGCTGACAAAAATTCTCCCGGGGTCGATCGTGTTGGATAACTCGTTTTTTTCATATTGACACTAATATGCATAAATTAAAAAAGAAAAATCTTCTACCCCACCTTTTGCTAGGTAATTCCTTTTTTACATACCTATTGACTGGACTATAAGGGGTTTTACTCACATTTTTACTTTGAATCAATGCCCGATAATAATAAAGGGTTCGCTAATTGCAAATAAATACTAATAAAACCCCTATTATCTTACATTTTTTTTTTTTTTTTTCAGAAGAACTGAAGTTCTGTTCCTTTTATCTCTCATAACGTTTTGAATTTACAAGATATTTGTTTGAGGTTTTTAAATAGGTTGCTCAATATCTTTGGCTATTAAACTATGCAAATGAATTTTTTTTTAAGCTAAAGCATATGTAGTTAAAAATTATTTAGTAAAAATGCTCATATTTCGTTAGATAGTTAAGATTTTTGCGTTCTGATTGCAGTATGCCAAATTTCCTAAAAATGTCTTTGCGCTGGGTCTAATACCCTATGTGTTATAATTTAAAAAGTGATTTTTTTTTTTTTTTTTTTTGCAATTTTTTAAAAAAATTGTTATACTTCCATGAATATATGTGGTAGCCTCATAAACATTTATACAGATAACGAGAAAAATACTCATAATCACATGCAAAACGCATATGAAGCTCCAAAACATTTTGATTTTTATTTAATTTTTTACTAGTCTCATTTTCCTCTTCAGGACATGTTTGCTGAAATATATACGAGGTATGACATGTTCTTTACACTACCAAAGTTTCAAGAGGATTCCTAAAGAACTTTTTTAGATATTTCACAAAACGTCTAAATTCGAAAGTGTCCAAATACTTATTGATAGATAGTGTATATAAATAACGTAATATATAACGTAATAAAACGTAAATATAAAATGTAAAACAATGTAGCAGACAAGATAAATATATTATCGGTGCCAATTCCATCCAAAAAATTACATAAATATAGCCATGAATCGTAAAATAAAGATGAATTAAACCACAATACTCACTCTTTAATGAATTATGAAACCCACTCACACCAATAATAAAATGTAAAATAACCAACAACATCAATAAGAAAAAATATTCACCAATCAGAAACCTTTAATAAATAAGACGAACATTAACAAATTTAATTATATGTTTTCTAAGTTACAGTAACTGCTGCTATTGCGAATCGCTTATCAATTGAAACAGACAAATTTATAAATAAAATAGCTGATTTTTTTTTTTTTTTTTTTTTTTTTTTAAACTCGAATGAGATTATTTTATTATTCAAATTTGTGGCATCAGTTTGAGCAGAGCACAAAATGAAGAGCATTGATGAACAAATAAATGCAGATATGGTTAACGCAAATATTTGTAAATATACAGGTATAGGGGTAAAACTCATTTTACAGTGGCCAAATATATATTTCTCTTTCATTTGATAATAATAATTATTATTGTATTACTAGTTATCTTCATCCATTTCTCTCTTTCTCTCTCTCTCTCTCTCTCTCTCTCGCTCTCTCTCTCTCTCTCTATTTTTTTTTTTTTTTTTTTTTTTTTTTTTAATCACTATTTAATTTAAAAATATATATATATTAAAAAAACTCACACTTAAGAAATTTATTTAGAGATAATATCTTGCATGTTTTTCTTTCATGTTATAGTTACTGCTATTTACATGAATAGTTTATTAGTAGAACTATTAGTTGAATCAGTACATTTATAAATAAAACAACTGAAAGCATTTTTTTAAACACTAAAATCAGTCGATTTGAATATTCAATCTTGTGGTATCAGATTGAGCAGAGCAAGAGAAAAAAGGACATTTGACAATAAATAAATACAGAAAAGGTATAAATATACAGGATGTTTCAAAAGTTTGGATAAAAAATAAAACGCGGTAGAAAATATCTATATGTCGGAGAAACATGCGGTTTACAGATTAGTATTCACTGTGGTGTGATTTTTTGTATAGCATGAAATATATATATATATATATATATATATATATATATATATATATATATATATATATATTATTTCAAAATTTAAGCACTAGGGCACTGCTGCAAAGAAAACTACGTGAGGTAATGATTGTGAAGTGAGATATTTTACTTTAGCATTATTTACAGTTTCAAGTCTTAGTGTGTCCAACACCAGATCCCAGTACTGACTGCATTTGCGGTACAACGCCTGATACAACATGAAACAGCATATCAAGACAAATGACTGATACATCCTGCTGTATGGCCGCTTTAATGTTAGTAAGGACGGAGGATTTCTTCTAAAAACCTATGATTTTAGAAAGCATCATAACTAGAAGTCACAGGGAATGCGATCTGGTGATCTCGCATGCCATTTATCTGTGTTATGCCTGCTATGTAGGCGATCGGCGCCAAACGTTAAGGGGATACATGACAGATCGTCAAGGTCACCTAAATCTCGTGTTATTCTATGGTTAAAATTGTTTATAGAATTACACATTAACTAATTGTTATTTTTAAATTCCGTTCCTATCCGTCCTATTCTATACAGAAATGTGCCCCATCCGTCCACAAAATATTAAATAACCAAGCCTCGACATTCGTCATCTTTGAAAACGTCCATCGTCTTTGAAAACGTCCATCGCGCTTTGCGCTTTCGGGAATCTACCGGCAGCAGTTAATAAACCCGTTGAATTCACGAATGCCTTTTTAATGTCATTCGGAGGGTTCTCCAAACTGTAGTTACTGATATGTCTGATCATAGCCTCCTAAACTAGATGCCTGTCCCGTGGCTCAGAAACTTGGCAACAGTTCAAGCGGTAGACAGCGCCACCTAGTACAGATTGCGCGACTTTTTTACTCAACTGTCACCAATAATTTTAAGAAGTCATATATGATATATATATCATATAATCGACGTTTCTTCGATTCTATTTGCCTTTTATGTATATAAAATCCCACTTTTAAAAATATATGGACCGTGGACTAATAATCCTTATGCATGACCAATTTCCAAATTTTATTAAAATCAGTTGAAAATTCGCAATTAAAACAAACATTTTTTGCTCTAACTCTGTACCATGTTATTCGTTTTGGCGGATGATTTAATGGTGTTTTCTACAAAACTTGACAAACACAACTTGGCGATTTGAACTGTTAGCTCTTGAAAAAACCTAACCTTTTCTGCAAAACTTACGTAGTAGGGGAAACCAGGGTACAACGGACCATGGTGTAAAATGGACCAAGCCTATTATTAATGTTTTTTATTTATTTCCATGCTTCGTATTTTGGCACATAAATATCAACACTGCAATGAAGAAATTTATCTTGCAACTTCATGCCTAACTGGCAATTTAGCTATTTTATTCTAGAATATTAGTTTGTGGTAACCAAAAGTAAATATTTTTAGTCAAACATTTTTTCTTTTCATCATTCAAGAATTGTGATCTGGGAGAGGTTATTCAGCAGAATAAAGAGCTAAGGTCATCAGTTATTATATTTAATCTAGCTAAAATATTTTTAAAAAAATATTTGTTATTTGTTTTTTTAACATTTGTTGTCAGAGTTCCACATGGGGTAAAATGGACTAGCAGAAACTGGGGTACAATGGACCATGGTCCATTTTACTCCAGTTCTTTGTCATATATGATTTTTTTAAGTTGAACATTATATGTAGAATTAAGAATCAACAAACTGATTTAAAAAATCTTCATTTTTGAAGTGTTATCTATAAATTATACTTACAAATTTCAAAGTTAACCTTAATTAGATCTATCATACCTTCAAAAATAAATAAGCAAGCTATTTACTTTGAGGTTTTTTCCTATTTATTTTTAATAAACATTCAGTTACTTTTGAATAATTGTATTTTCAATTTTTAATACTAATAAAATACAAGTGTGTAGATAAAATTTCATAAAAAATTTGACGAAAAAGACGGTTTTACATTTTGTTGGCTTAATCATAGAAATAAATGATAAAGAATTTGTTTCTGTGAGATTCATGCAACGTAAACCTAATCAATACATCTACTTTTTTCTTGAAAATGGTGACGAATCTTTTGTAAATTTTCGAAATATTGCAATGATGAGTCTTCCAGAATCAACAACTTCAAGAAAACAGCAGACTTCCAGTGACACAAAAATCTTTTGGTTTATCATTTTCTAATTTTATTAAAAATTACATTATTTGTTTGAATATAAGACATAAATAAGCAAATATAATATATTCTACATTTTGTACAATTAAAAAATACACTGCATTAATATACTTTTTAAACTTTTCCTGTGGTTCATAGTACCCCGTGCCATGGACCATTTTACCCCTGGCTTAGGTAAAATGGTCCACTTTGTCAATTACTATTAACAAATTTATATTTAAAAAAGTACGCATAATTATTACTTTTTACTTAGTGCATTATGTAGCCTAATATGTAGGTAATATGCACACATATTTTCAACGGCCAAAAATCATTACTTTATGAGTAAGCACTTATAATTTACAAAAGTGGTCCATTTTACTCCGGTCTCCCCTACAGTAGATTTAACATACCGCAATCAGAATATGAAAATATTGCTGGTAAAATATGAGCCATTTTACTAAATAACGTTTTTATTAAGATTTGTTGAATAATAATTGTACTAATATTTGTTCGGGGCATTTTTATTGAAACACAAGTATTATAACCTCTGTCTGAAGGAGTCTCATCAATCGAATTGTGCTTATAGGGGAGACCGGGGTAAAATGGACCAATTTTGTAAATTTTAAGAGATTAATCACAAAGTAATTATTTTGGGCTATTGAAAATGTGTGTGTATATTGACTATATATTGAGATTTACATTGTACTTAGTCAAAAGTAATTATTACGTTTAGTTTTTTAAATATAATTTTTTAAATATAATTTTTTGAATAGCCACTGACAAAGCGGATCATTTTACCCCAAGCCAAAACGTCCATGTTAAAATGGTTTATGGCACGGGGTACTATGGACCGCAGTTAAAATTTAAAAAGTGTATTAGCGTAGTGTGTTTTTAATAGTGTAAAATGTAGAATGTATTATATTTGTTTACTTATGGCTTCAATTCATACATATAATGTAATATTAATGAACATTAAAATTAGCAAATGTTACAAGCAAAGATTTTTGTGCCACTGAAAGTCTTCTGTTTTCTTGTGAAGTTGTAAGGTCTAGAAGACTCATCATTATAACATGTTGAAAATTAACAAGAGATTTATCAACACTCTCAGGAAAAATGAAAAGATATCTTAATTAGGTTTTCTTGCACGAATCACAGAAAAACAGATTCTTTATCATTTATTTCTGTGATTAAGCCAACAAAATGTACAACTGCCTTTGTCGTAAAAAATTTGACCGAAATGCATTTACATACTTTTATTTCATTAGTACTAAAATTAGCATCTTGCTGTGAAGCCTTATCACTGCATTTTGCACAACTATAAACAGAAACATTCTCAGAAATACTCGAACTTTTTAATACATATTTTAGCTTTGAAAGATGATGAGGGACTTTTATTTTTATCTTTAGCAAAAGCTTTTTTTTTTTTTTTTTTTTTTTTTTTGCTTTTTCTTCAATAATCTTTCTTACTAGTATATTAATTAAAATTGCTGGTGGACCTTCATTTATTTAATTATCGCCTTGCGCAAGGAAGCTTTCTGCACGGTACACAATTCGAAAGATGATACAGTTTTAAATTGGTGATTTTCACTTAAAGATTTAGATGTGCTTGGTTGTACGAGCATCTATTATACAATTTTCCAGCATTTCTTTTTCATCCTTAGAAAATATCTGCTTATGTGCATATTTTGGGCTAAATCTAAAAGTTGATTTACTATCATTTTTCCAGTTCAAATAATTTAGAATTTTTATACCTTTGTAAATAGCGTATAAAAGTTGTTTTTGAAATATTTGATGGCTTGGAGACTGAACAGATTGATATTTTATCACCCACAACACTTTATATTGCCTGTTCTATAGAGGATTTAATTTTTTACTTTGCATGATCTGTGAAACTGTCATTATTGACAATTGTAAACTTTTTAAAATAAATTTTATCTCAAATTATCTACAATACGCACACACACACACACACACACACATATATATATAAGCTAAGTGTATTATTACTTATTTGTTTGGAAGGTGGTGATGCTATGTTACGATTCTCACCATTTACAGAGAGGTTTATCTCAACTTATGAAGTCTATAAATGCACCATACTTGCTACGTGAGATGTCTTTTATGAAAAACTATGTTTGCTCAATTTGGTTGCACATGCCGGAAAAAGGACGCTGTTATACTGTTAAAATTAACATGGTATGTTTCACCAGAAATATGGCTCCAATGTAGCTGCAACCGATACTTTGGTTCTATATTTCACTATTTTAATGGTGCTTGCTCCTAAAATTGCATTACTTAAATGGTGAAACTTGGCACCAAAATATTATTTGCAGTTGCATTGGAATCATTTTTCTGGGGAAACCTGCCATTTTATTTTTAACAGTTACATACCGTAATTTTCTCCATTTACGTAAAGGCTGTATTCTACCTTCTTTATTACTTTTTAATTGCGCTATTTAATTCCATTTTATTATAGTTGCATGATATTTATAAAAATAAAGAATATAAAAGTGTCTGAATGCTTATTAAAACTAAATAAGAAAAAAACTCAAAGTAAATTGCTTGCTTATTCATCTTTGAAGACATAATAGATCTGATTAAAGTTAACTCTGGAATTTGTAAGTATAATATATAAATAACACTTCAAAAATGTAGATTATACAAATCACTGTATTAATTCCTCATTCCACATATAATGTTCAACTTAAAAAAATATATATATACTATATAGAGCACAGAATCGGGGTAAAATGGACCATGGTCCATTGTAGTCCCAGTACCTGGTGGTCCATTGTATATGTGGAACTCGGACAACAAACGTTTGAAAAAAAAAAAAACATACGCCTAAAAATATTTACTTTTGGCTACCCTAAACCAATTTTCTAGAATAAAATGGCGAAATTCTCAGTTAGACATGAAGTTGCTTAATTAGTTTTATCACTGCAGTGCTGTTATCTATGTGCAAAAACACGAACCATACAAATAAATGAAATCAATAATAGGGAATAGTCCATTTTACCCCATGGTTCATTTGTACCCCTGTCTCCTCCAGTCCAAAATTTTCTGAATCTGGCTCTGATTATACATTACTTGAAACTTTTTTTTATTGAAATCAGTCAAATGATTCGTGTAAAAGTATTGAAATACATTATGCCTATGGGCGATTTCTCTTAGTTACAGTTTGGGATTTTTTAGATTATACACTAAGCAAAATGAAATTGACTTATATTTTTTATATGCACAAAAACATATTCCATACACACTATGGCAAGAAAAGTATTTACCTTTTTTTTACAGAGTCAAACAAAAGAGTTCAAATATATTAATGATGTGTTTGAAAATGGCTCGAAGTGCTATTCAAGTAGTTCCATGAAATTTTTTTTTTCTATATTCATAAGAAGAAATTATTGAATTCGTAAAATTTTTGAATTTCGGTTTTCAATGTACTTACACGTTTTCAAATGTCCAAAGTCTAATTTCACCGATTTTTAGAAAATGTCCGTCTGTATGCATCTCTGTGTGTGAGTAACAAAAATTTTATAGTAACTCTAGATTTAAAAAGAAATGTACAGAATTTCATTAAATTTTATATTTTGTTGCCTCTTGACATAAATTGGTGTGTGTTGGTACGTATGGACCGGATGGTGACGCTGCTATGTTGATATTGTCCCCATTTATGGGAAGGATATATCTCCACTTCTATAGTATTTAAATGCACAAAATTTGATACATACGATGGTTTTCATGTAAAACTACTATGATTCAATTAAAGGAGATACTGACCAGAAAGTGGCGCTGCTATATTACGATTCTCACCATTTACAGAGAGGTTTATCTCAACTTATGAAGTCTATAAATGCACCATACTTGTTATGTGAGAAGCCCATTATGAAAAACTATGCTTGGTCAATTTGGGTGCATATCGTCCAAAAAGGACGCCGTTACAATGTTAAAATTAAAATGGTTTGTTTCACCAGAAATATGGTTCCAATGTAACTGCAACCAATACTTTGGTGCTATGTTTCACTATTTTAATGGTGCTTTCTCCTAAAATTGCATTACTTAAATGGTGAAACTTGGCAGTGAAATATTGTTTGCAGCTTCATTGGAACCATTTTTCTGGGAAAACCCGCTATTTTATTTTTAACAGTTACATACCTAAATTTTCTCCATTTACGTATAAAGGCTGTATTATAGCTTCTTTTGCGTATAAGTGCACCAAACTTGATGATTTTCGTGAAAAACTGTGATTTCACAATTTCGATGCATGCAATAGATAGAGCTGTTATACAGTCTTTTTCAGAATTAGCTAAGTTTTTGTCTGTATGATGCGTCATACCCGCCATCTTTTCCTATTACTTTTTTTTGTATAGTATTTTTTATCAATATATATATGTAATTACAATTGCATAACAAGAAAATTACTCTTCTGAAAAAAGTCGTGTGAAAAAGGAGGGTATTACTAAAAATGTTACCAGGGTTCCAATAGTCCATACCTTTTCCCTGATTCTTCCACCGCTATACAGGAATCTTCTGTAGTATGTTTCCTCGATCAATTAAGGGGGAAACTGCTGTATAAATATAGCGGTGGAGGAGTCCGGCAAAAAAAGCGAGACCGTATCAACCCTGGCTATGGAATAAATTAGCATTGATGGCAGGTATAGGTGTGAATGGCAATTAACCCGTTCGCTACCACAGCCTCAGGAGAAAAACTGCCACCACAGCCCAGACGTCTTATTATTTAAGTGTGATACCAATTGTCATTTATTTTTGTGGGGTGTATCTATACCGTTCTAACTAAGTGAAATTAGCAATTTTGCAAACTGACACACATAAGTGACACTGGGCTATAGATAGATAATTCCTTTGGTAGCCCCGTCGTCACATATATGTGACACATTATCACAAACTGATAATGAACGTCCGTCACATATTTGTGACGCCGGGCTCAGGTAAGAAAATCGGATCGTCACCTATATGTGACGCTGGTAGCGAAAGGGTTAAAAAATTTTAAATTTGGGTAAATATGCACCACAATATTGGGAAAAAAATTGTTTTGATATATGTGTCATTTTCTTTGAACAGAAAGATTTCTTTTTCTCGGATAATAATTTAAGGACAATGAGTAATTTTAGTTTGAAAACGTAATTCTCAGAGTAGGCTTTTACGTCTGTAAATGTGTATGATTTTCATAAAAAAAAAAAAAAAAAAAAAAAAAAAACAGAGTTTATACTAATGAATTTTATTTATAATATCATATAAATCAAATGCTATAATACTGTAAACTCATTACTTATTCAATATGCTTTAAGAAATTTCAAGAGGAATAAAAATTGTTTCATTCCAAACCATTGCTGCTCTGACCTTATAATAAAACATTCGGTGCACAATAAAAGTGACCAGAATAACATTTTAATAAGCAGACAAGAAGCAATATATTTGTTCGCCCACGCAGCGCTATTTCATTTTCTGTATTTATAAAAAACGAAAACCAGGATATACTGAAATATCTCCAAATTACCTTTAAAAGGACTATGTTATAACGATTTAAAACATAAATTTCATATTGGATTACGTAGGATGTGTTGTTCAAGTTCTGTTTTCGAAGCTATGCAGCTTTAGATGCAATTCGTTAAAATAGTTCAGGAAATATGTTTCCTGGAAAAAAAATTTTAATTTTGTTTCAAATAAAATAAAAATCATCAAATAAATTTCAAATAAAATAAAAATTAATATTCGAGTTTTAAAAATCATCAGTCTTCAAATGTTTTATATTTTTGAAAAATGTTTTCGTTTAGAAGAAATAAAACACAGAAAACTGGGGAGTATTCGCCCACTTAGAATATATTTTCATAAAGATTTATTTCCACAAAAGAAAATTCGACATCATTATTTAGCTCTTATTTTATTTTATTTTATTCATTTTATTATTATTTTTTTTTTTATGAAAATCAAATGTACAATTTTCTGCAGTTCCTAATATAATGCAATACAATATACAGGAAACAAACAGAGACCATCTTAATAAAAAGGCTTTTTACTCGTGAGACATCGAACGAAAAACATGGAAGAATTAATTCATCAATTTCAATTTTTCATTTGTTTAGAAAACATCAAATTAGTAGTAAATAACTTCAGAATGAGAAAATCAAAGTTAGCTGCTTATTTCGAATACATATTTTTTAAACACCAACGTAACACCAATAGTATTTTTAATTGTTTTAATTACTTTCATACTTTAAAACATTTGTCTCCATATTCAGTTGATTACCTCCATGCAGCATACATACATCTTTTCTTATGCATGTACGTACATTATTTTTCCCTTATATACTTTTTATGTGTACGTATATAAATACAATGTAAAGAGCATACAACGCAAAATACATACAACATGCAATATATTTACATAATTAATATAAAAATGCCTACATGTGAAACATATCTTAGAATAAGCGCATATCTCTTATCTATATCTATATCTATATAATATAAATTATTAAATTTAAATTATGATTAGTGAAAAAATGAAAGTGGAATGTATAAACAACCAAAACAAATAATTTTAACAGTATTAATAAACAAGAAAAGAGTTAAATTCAACACTATTGAAGCCAAAATTTTAACAAAGCTGTGTCTTTTTTATCAGCAGGTGGGAACACAGCCATTAAAAAAACTATGTAATCCTAATAGCTTCCTAAAGATATGCCAAGCTAGCATACTCCAAATTATATTACACCAGCAGAATAATGTAGCAAACTTGAAATTATAACAACTGAATTATGATTTATTCAATAAACATTATTTAAATTTTTACTTTCAATAACTGATAAAAGAGATTTTAAATTGAGAATTTTTATTAAGACTTTTTTAAATAATTATTTCTATAAATTCATAAAATGATATGCTAGCAAGGACATACTCCCCCCGAACCTGTTGGAAGAAATTTGAAAAACTTACCACCTGCTGAAGTAGACGTTGGCAATATTGGAGTCCCTGCTTAAAAACTTTATGAAAATTAAAAACTTTAATGCTCCTTCCATGTCCCTAAATGCCCATTTCAATTCCAGGTCTGGTAGTACGTCATATATCTCCAAACATCAGCTATCCAGCCTTCTTAAAAATTAGGCTTTGACCTGTCAGCATCAAGTAGGACATCTACAAAGATCACCAATCAGTGCAAAGTTCAAAGCTGCGGAGCTGTCACATAGAATAAACTAAAAATTTGCATTATTAGTATAAAAAAAATAAACTTCAAAGGATATAAATTTTTATTTAAAAAAAATGAAAATGAAAATTATATATATTTGTTTATCGAAATTAAATTTAGAATTGCACAATCGCTTAATTCTTAAAAGCGGATTAATTATTATGTTTATGTAAATTTTATGGTTCAGATTAGAATACCAGTGCAACATACAGTTAGTGTTGAAGTTAAAGTGTTTTCTTTTATCATATAAATCAGTACACAAAATATTATTTTTTAAAACGAAAGAAATATTTAAGAAATTAGCTTCAAAATTGATAGTATTGGCTTTATTTAATTTTAAAATATATGGATATATTAAATTTAAAATATTATTAAAGTCGGTATTAAAAATAATCAAGTCATCTATGTAACGATAAACATGTAAACAAGCATTATGAGTTACAGTGAAATTGTATTCGAAGAAGAATAAGAAAAGATTAGCCGCACTGGAAGAATAATTTGTCCCCATGCAAATACCGTTTGACTGTTTAAAAATCTCATCTTGAAAAAAGGTATAATTATTATTCAAAGATACTTCAATGTACAGTTACAATTCTTTTTGAAGAAAATTTATGATTTTTTTCTTTATTCAAATATAAAATACAAGTTATTTTTGGTGCATTGATAATAGTACTGATTTAATTAATAGAATTACTTTTAAAACTTTGACTGTTCAAACGTTTGATTTTGAAAATTTATTTTGTAATATTCCTAGAAATCAACTTTATGATACCATTAAAAGGTTTTTTGACATTTTGTATATTGAAGATTGATTAAATATTCCTAGAAATTTTTTCTTTAGTTTATGTCACTTTTGTTTGAATAGTAATTATACCTTTTTTCAAGTTGAGATATATGTGTAAGTAGAGTCTGGTTCAATCGCCGGTCGCTTTTGTCGGCCTAATCGTTCGGAATTTTCGTTGTTTTATCTGAAATTCACGAACCTTTTTATTTGTTAAAAGAAAAAAGGAGTTTAAACTTATCACAGCTAAGTTAAATTGAGTCAAAGGGAGCACAGCTGAGCAAGAGGAATTTTTAAGAGGTTATTAAGTTAAATTTTCGAAAGTTCTCGATTGAAAATGATATGTTTAGCATTTATTGTTTTTTACAAGAACTAATAATGTTTTTGATACATTATGGTTAGTACGGGATAATTGTATGATATGAAATTTTAAAACGTTATATTAATTGAAACAAAATTAAAATATAATAGGGTATTTAGAGGCTCTACAGCATGTTTGTTATTTTATTAAACTAGTACATCTAGCTACTTAGAAATCTAGCATTTAAAGGATTCAAAAAACAATTTGGATAAATCAATTTCTGTTGGTTGGAATATTTTATGTGCACTGTATTGACTTTTTTTTTTTTACAGAATGAAATCGATACTTATATATTGAGTATCCCAACTTTTACATAGCATTATTAAGCATATTTAAAAATAAATATTAAGCATATTTATTTATTAAGCAACTTTTACATAGCATTAATAGCATTATTAATCTTAGCTTCGCTCAGACAATTAAGGTAAATTTACTGGAATTGTTTGCAATGTATTTTAAAATATTTTACAGGCTGAATTCAGATCAAGAATTATTATTTATTTATTACTTATTTATTTATTTATTTATTTATTTTGTATATTTTACCTTAAAAATGCTTTAGTTTAAAAAAAAGTATCCATTTAGATTTTTAATATTTCAATGTAAATTTTATTATGGAAACATAATATTTATTATTGGAAACATGTTTAACGAATTATACCAAGTACACTTTTTATTAGTATTAGAAAACTTAATATTTTTTAACCAATGGGATCCATTTTGAGGATTAAAACAGATTTTTAGAAACATTGAATTGTTTTTCACACATATGAATAGTTATGATACACAGGAGAAAAAAAAAAAAAAGGTTGATCATTTTTATAATTTTCTGTATGTTCCTGCTTTTATGATAAAAAGTTTGCTTCTATTTAAAAAAAATAATAAATCATGCCATCTGTAAATTATATCTGCTATTCTTTTTCAAGTCAGTCTTGATGAAATTATATTTTTCAATGAATTTTTAATTCAATGTTCTCATTGCCCTGTAGAAAAATGTAATTAACATTAAACTGTTGTGAATCTCGACATGTCAGATTTGCTGTACTTGAACTTATGCATTAAATTACACATAAAAAAATATCCTGTTC
Source organism: Salticus scenicus (assembly GCA_963930645.1). NCBI lineage: Eukaryota > Metazoa > Arthropoda > Arachnida > Araneae > Salticidae > Salticus > Salticus scenicus. The sequence goes on from OZ005657.1 coordinate 236,708,296, forward strand.
GCTTACTATATTGCATTTGCACACTTTTGTTAGTCGGCGTATAAAAAGTATAAATATTACGGATTCCATTTTTTAAGATAAATATTAATGGATTCCATTTTTAGTGATAAATAAAACAACCTTTAATTATTAATATCCATTCTATAACAATCTAATTGTATTATTTTAACTACAAAAATTAAGATTATAATCATACAGACTCAAAAATCGAAGTCACAAAAACTTTTCAATTTTGTTAGAACGTAATTATTCAGTTTAATAAATGCCAATTGAAGAATATAGAAATAATTAAAGAAACTGAGACGAACAAGAAAAGTACACCGGCCGAGATTATAAAGCACTTTTCAACGTTAAGAAAATATTTTTGCAAAATCTTTATGTTTTGGCATGATACCAAGAACTCTGTAAACAAACAAGTTATTCAGATTAGATAATTTGTTTTATTCAACGAATATCTGTCAATCTGTATTCACCGATTACAATTCGTATAAATTTACTGGAACAAAATAATGTTACGGAGAATAATAATAATACTAATAATAAAAGCAGAATTAGTTCAGAGTCTAAGCATGCAAGTGATAGTCTAAGGAGAATTCTTAAAGAATTACGTATAAAGGATGCCCATAATGTCTTGTATCATAAGCAACGACTTGTCACTTAGCTCGCTTTCTCGGTGCTAATCAAACTTTTATTATGACAGAAAAATGCTAGTGTCTTTTTATAAGGTAATCTGGAGCATTCTCTGTAAAGAAGATATAACAAATCTAAAATCTCGATTTTTCGAAGTTTTCCAAATAAATATTTCGTAAAAAATTTTGATTAAAAGAAAAAAAAAAGAAAAGAAAAAGAAACACCATGAAATGTATTTACTCCTGTCGCCAAAGCTGCCAAGTCAGTAAATCTTTTGTTAAGATATAAATCTTTATCAGCCATTCCGTTATACGCAGTATTCATTACCTATGAAATAAACTTTTATTTTAGCATTTTAACCCTCTAACGTTCACTACATATTTTCCTTTGAAAGTTGCTAAACTAATTTCAAAAATGCCTATTCGGCTCATAGCTCATCATAAATATGTAAAAGAAAAAAAAGAAGCATTTTTAAATTTTTGGAAAATATTTGGTTTGAAACATTGAAATGTTAACCTGATTAATTTCAAATAATAATCTAATGAATAAATAATTATGTAGTAAACACTGTAAATTGCAAAAACTCGCCACAGTTGTTTCGGGTCAAAATAATAACACGTCCTATTATCAGATGAAAACTAGACATAAGTGCACCATCAAAGCAGCAAGGCGCAGTCGCGTCTACTAAGAATTTTCAAGTGATTTCTTCATATGCAATCCTTAAAAATATAATTTGTTAAAATTTCGGAGTAGTGCTGCTATCTACCGATCAGAAAAGTAGGAAAAGTTTAAAAATCGATTAAAATAAGGAAAAAAATATTATGAAAATTGTTGGATAAAAAAAAATGTTAAATGATGTTAAATGCTTGTTTTCAGTGCGAAGCCAATATTAAAGGAGTGAAGCAAAATCAAGGTTTATTTTGTATGTCAGCTCACGGAACTTTAGCTTCCGAACTTCTTTCTTCTCAGTGGATTTTTCTATATTAGGCAGAACACACAGGAGCCCATTTATATTGCGTACTAGAATATATCCCCCCCCCCAAAAAAAAAAAAAAAAAAAAAAAAAAAAAAAAAAAAAAGAAAGAAAGAAAAAAGATATGCCGTATTTATGCAGAATTGATATTTTAAATAAATAAAATAAATAAATAAGTCAATTGATTAAAAAATAAAAATTAAAAATGTATTTATGAAGAAATTACTTAAAGATATTTAAATATGGCATACTGAGAATAAGTATAACAAATGAACATATTTTATATAGTTTTTTAAATATGACCATCACCATTTTTTAACCCTTTGTCGACCCTATTTAATTTCACTCCTCTGGTCAATGTTGTCAAATTTAGGGACTTTCGTCTAATATATATATATATATATATATATATATATATATATGTAGTAGCAAGTTCTTCTTCTCCCCTGACCTTGCTTGCCGCAACTGCTGAATCTAAAGCTATTCGGTTTCTCTTTGCCGTTCCTGGAATCAAAAGCAGCTAAGCTTTCCCGTAGCGATGTGAGTTTCGACAGAGAGAGAGAGCAGAATATGAGCGGAAGTGCGTGCCTGTGACGTGAGTGACACCACTTCCTCAACACGCGCTGCTAAGAGCGTTGGAAGATAAAAATTCAGTTTCGACGGAAAGTTTGACTTAGCTGCACACGAGAGGTGCAGGACTTGTTTATAAAAACTTTGGTTTTCACGTTTGACGCATTTAGTGAAGTACGAAGTGATTTATTTATGTGACGAATTATGATTAATTTGACGAACTGTTGAACTCACTTTGGATAATCAATTTAATGCTCATCAGCATTTATGTAAATATTTGTAAATATTAATTCTTTATTAAATTTTTAAGTAATTAGTAAATAATAGAATTAGTATTGTTCTTAAAGTTCTTAAACGCCCACAACCCACTGGAAACCACATCTCAAAAGTGGGATTAAGATAAAGAATGTGGGATTGAACGTTAATTTTTAGTTAACATAAATTATTTTGATCGCTCGTAAATGTTTGGATCAAGAATGAATCGTGAAATCGAAATCTTAATTTAACTTAAACTTCGGATTGAACGCGATAAAGAATAGAACATTTACTTTTATAAAATGTGAACTTTTTTTTTTTAATGATGATGCACCTGGACTGATAAAATATGAACTGAACTTTTAAATGGATAAACTCCATAAAATTTTTTTTTTTAAACATAAACGGAACTTTTAGACTATTTTTGAACTGTTGGAATTTCTTCATATGCTAATTCATAATGAATGGTTCTGGATGAATGGTTTTTAAAGTGTGTAGTGATGCTTCATGATCGACAGAAATTTATGAAATCTACTTAAATTAGAGCAACGAAGTGGCTGTGGATTCTACGGAACAGCTACGAATCGTCTGGATAGAGGTTTGAACAAGAAATCTGCACCTGTCGTTATTTCTATTCTTCTAAGGTACGTGAACTTTTATTTTGTTGTTACAATGGTTTCGTTAGGGGATATACCCAAGATTGGCGCTGCACTGAGGACTGAGAGCTATAGTAAAATTAAAATTCTGCATCGCTTTTTATTTAATGATGTAGGTGACAGAAAAAACCGATGCAGAATAAGAAAATTCATAGGATTTAACTTTGCCGTAGATTATGAAAATTATATAAAAAAGCAAAAATTCATCGACGAAAATTTTTCGTTGAATGAATTGATTATTATTTGTAATATATTAAATGTCCCTTTTGATGGGAGCAAAAATGAATTGCGAGATCAACTGTTGTTAAATTTGTGTGATATTGAATTACTCAAAGAGAGGAAAATTGCGACAATGAATCGGAAGATGATGATAATTCTGAGTCTGAGAACAGTGATAATAATGTCGAGAAGACTGACTCCTCTGTGCAATGCCATATAGATAATAAGTGCTATGAAAATATTGATAACGATAGTAATTATGATTATAATGATAAAACTAAAAAAGGTGTAAATTATACTAACAATGTGAATTCTGGATTACATAGTGCAACTGTTTCTTTCAATGATTTTGAAAATTCCATGTCTAAATTTAGCGGTGAACCGCATGAAAATATTATTGAATTTTTTTCAGAATTTGAAGAATTGTCAATAATGTTTAATTTAAGTGAATTACAAAAAATTGTTTTCTGTAAGAGATCGTTGAGCGGAAACGCTCTTCTCTTCATTAAATCCGAAAAAGGATTATTGACATACAAAAAATTAAAAAATACACTATTAATGAGTTTAGGTTTGAGATTAACTCTGCCTCATTACATGATATGCTGAGTAAAAAGAAAATGAAAACTAATGAAACAGTTACGGAATATTATTTTAAAATGCGTGAATTGTCAAAAAACGGGCACATTGAAGATGCCACGTTAATGCATTACGTGATCCAAGGAATAAATGATAAAAGTGAAAATAAGCTAATTTTATATGGTGCCAAAAATATTCGTGAATTCAAAGAAAAAATTAAATTGTATGAGATATATAAAAGAGACAATGAGAAAAATAAATTTAAAGTTGATAGAATTGAAAAAGTAGAATACAGTGCAAAATTGAAACCCATCAAACATAATGTATATGAAAAATTTAGTCCTAGAAATGAAGTTAATAAAATATGCTACAATTGTGGTGATAAAAACCATGTGTCTAGGGACTGCCCCCACAAAGCTAAAGGTTTTAAGTGCTTTACTTGCAAGCAATTCAGGCATAAAAGTTCGGAGTGCCCAGGTTCGAAACAAGAAGTTGAGACATTGTGTATTGGTGTAAATCAAAATATGAGTAAAATTATACAAGTAAATGATATAAATTTCATAGGTATAATAGACACAGGAAGTGAAGCAACATTGTTGCGTAAAAATTCTTTTGATAAATTAAATGTAAAAAAATTAAATCCTATGAGTACTACTTTGAAGGGGATCGGGAAAAGTTCAATAAAGCCGTTAGGCTCATTGGATGTCGATCTTAAAGTTGATGATTTTCAAACCAAAACTAATATTTATGTTGTGGAAAATAACGTGATACCCTATGATATAATCCTCGGTATGAATGTATTAGTGTTAAGTGAAACAACAATTAATGAGAAAGGTATCTTTGTGAAAAATAAGTCTAATTCTTTCGAGGTAAATTTAGTAACAGTACTTCCAGTAAATGCATATCAAAGTGAAATTAAATCGAATGTTGTTATTGATACCCCCATTAACTTTGAGAACAAAATTTTTTAAAAATCCCCAGAAATAAATAAAACAGTGAATAGTATTAAAAAATGTGAAAATGTAGCCCCTCAACCAATTATGCTGTCAAAAAAATCATTAGAATCTTCCGAAAATGACGATGAAGACGAAAACGACGAAAGTGATGACGATAAGGTGCTTTTGAAGGACGAAAATAGTGTAAATGATGACAGTGAGGAAGAAGAGGAGCCTCGACGACAGAAACAAAGTCAGACGAGCATTTTCCAGACAGATGATGATAGTGATGAAGAGGAGGAGCCGCGCCGAAAGGGACGAAGTCAGACAAATGTTTCCCGAATGAAGTCGCCAAATCAAGAAAACACTTATTTGAACAAAGACGAGAAACAAGTCCTACTTGAAAAAATTTCACAGTTAGCCGAAGAGTTGAAAGAGTTGAAGGAAAAAGTTGACGAAAATTCCAAACTCCTTAAAAGAAAGAAATCAAGAAAAAAGCCATAAACAATAGATTCCACTGAGTGTAAAAGACAGAATTTGCCAAAAGAAAAGACTGCCAGTGTAAATTTGAGAAAATTGTTCATCCCATCACTTCCATTGACGACCACAATTAGCGAGATAGCCATATTATTTCCCAAAGCTGTAGAAATAAAATTAGAAGTTTTCCCTACATATAAGACTGCCATTATAGACTTTTCGACTGAACTTGATGCAACAGAAGCCTTAAAAGGCATTAAAACTGAAAATGATCGATTAGAGGGTCTCGAGTTCGAGTCCCAAAATAATTTTGAGCCCCAAAGTAAAGATTTGAGTACACATGATAAAAAACAACTTTCTGGAGTTAAAAAGAAAAATAAAGCAAAATGCAAGTTGAGTAGACAACCACCCAAAACCGTCACCATAGGCAACCAAGTTGCCGTAAACCCAAAATTGACTTTTTCCTGTGACTATGCAACAATAAAAAATAAAAATGATGATATTGACATGAAAGTTAGAAATGGACGCCATGAAGGCTCCTATTGCACGCTTACTCGTGCTAAGATCCTCAGACATAGGATCACTTAACTGAAGAGCAAAAATATGAAAATTCTCATAAACCGTAAATATTATGTTATTATTTTGTGTTGCTTTTTTTTTTTTTTTTTGTATTTTTCAGTGTGACCGCCTGGGGGACCAGCCGGATGCAGGACGGCCGATCCTGTAGTAGCAAGTTCTTCTTCTCCCCTGACCTTGCTTGCCGCAACTGCTGAATCTAAAGCTATTCGGTTTCTCTTTGCCGTTCCTGGAATCAAAAGCAGCTAAGCTTTCCCGTAGCGATGTGAGTTTCGACAAAGAGAGAGAGCAGAATATGAGCGGAAGTGCGTGCCTGTGACGTGAGTGACACCACTTCCTCAACACGCGCTGCTAAGAGCGTTGGAAGATACAAATTCAGTTTCGACGGAAAGTTTGACGAAGCTGCACACGAGAGGTGCAGGACTTGTTTATAAAAACTTTGGTTTTCACGTTTGACGCATTTAGTGAAGTACGAAGTGATTTATTTATGTGACGAATTATGATTAATTTGACGAACTGTTGAACTCACTTGGATAATCAATTTAATGCTCATCAGCATTTATGTAAATATTTGTAAATATTAATTCTTTATTAAATTTTTAAGTAATTAGTAAATAATAGAATTAGTATTGTTCTTAAAGTTCTTAAACGCCCACAACCCACTGGAAACCATATATATATATATATATATATTATATATATATATATAAACTCTAGTGATCTGGCTGATCACTCTGCAGGGTGCCTCATTTCACCTTATACGTAGTGCATGGCACCTGAATTAGCTCCAATCATCCAGTGAGAGACAAATTGGCACCCCAACTACATTTCCAAGCCCGGTGTTAAATGGTATCGTCCTTTCACCCCGGGGTGCCAAATGGCACCGATTTATCACCTTCAGTTTTAACAGTGTACAGTTTAATAGCGGCGTACATGAAGATACAAGCTTAGAAGTTCACAACAAGAGCTTTCTTCTTGCAATCGATGTTAAGTTCACTAATGATTATTTCAAAGATAAGTTTACTAATGATTGTTGTTTATTTTACTGTTATTTCAATTGTAATGTATTTCTTTCGAACAAAAATTTACCCAGATATATTTATAAACATTTTCTCTAAGCCTAAAATTTTTCCGTCCGATACAAAAATTAAGCAAAGTATGTGAAATAAATGGCTGTTGTAAAGTTATTAATTTTAATAAGATATTTAGTAAATTAAATGAGGTAATTAAGTTATTTTAAATGCCGTACGAACGAAATTACATTCTAATTTTAATTATTTGTTTTTTATTTATCTATCTATTTATTTTTGTTGAAAAGAACTTTATGCATAAAACTAATGCCTTAACATTAGTTTTATGCATATATAGACCCTTCTTACTACCTGAAAATCATGATGTATTTTTACATAACGGTATTTTTTTACATTACTTAAGCATGTTTAAGGGATTTTATACAGCTAAATAAAATTAAAGGAGATTTATGTGGTTTTTAAACTGTTCAGTTTTTAAAAATTATGACTACTAAAACAGCCTCCCCCCCCACCCCCACATTTTTTTCTGTAGTAATAATTTTACATTCATCTACACTTTTATTTTGTAAGATTGTAAGTAAATTAATTCATGTACGCGGGGGGGAGGGGGGAGTAGTTTACTCAAAGCAAGTTTGTTTGTTTGTAGGGGTTAAGGTCGATTGACTGCGCTAGAATCCTAGGACTATGGGTGAAATGCCCTCCGTGAAGAAGGAAGGTGCTTCTAAGGGATCCTACCCGGTATTTATGTGAATTTCTGAGAAAACCACGGAAAGCTCCGAACGACTAGGTCGGCGAGCGAGACCAGGGATCGAACCCGGCACTTCCCGTCTACCAGCTTTGAGCGCAAAACCGCTCGGCCACTGGTGGGGGCCTACTCAAAGTAAGTAAGTTCAAGGTTAGTACAGAGTGTGTTTAAAGTTTTTAGTCATTAACCTCAGCAAGTGACGGAGTTTGAGAGTGGTTCACTCAAGGTAAATTCAATGTAAGTAAATTCAAGGTGAGTAATGTTTAATGTTTTTAGCCATAACCTCAACAAGTGAGGGGGGAAGAACACTTCACTCAAGGTAAGTTCAAAGTAAGCAAGTATGTTCACGAATTAGAAAGTAATTTAAATTATTTTAAATGTCATACAAACAAAATTTTATTCTGATTTTATTTCTTTGTTTTTATTTATTTATTTTTTTAATTATTATTAATAAGATGCCTCAGCATTAGTTTTAAGCATAAAAATTCTTCTTATTACCTCAAAATCATGATATATTTTTACAAACTGTATTTTTTATTTTATAAAAGCATGTTTAAGGGATTTTATGAAGTACAATAAATGAAGTTTATGTGGTTTTTAAACCGTTCTGTTTTTAAATATTTATGATTACTAAAACAGTCCCTTCCCTTTTCTTTTTCCTGTAATAATAATTTTACATTCATTTACATTTTTATTTTGTATGATTGTAAGTAAATTAATTCATCTATGCAGCAATAGGAATCTCTTAATAAAATTGTAAAGATCATTTTAATGTTTTTAAAGCTACGTGTAAAATTAGTAATCATGGAACGATAATCTTATTTTTGGTAAAAATGATGCTTCTTACTATGAACCCGTTATATATGTTTGTAAGACTGTATTTCTCAAATTGTTTCAGCATTTTTATGAAAGTTTACATAGCTAAATTAATTTTTTTTTAAAGTTTAGTTGATTCGTTTAGTTTAAGAATGTAGAGAAAGAAAGCTTCTTTTTAAATGTCTTATACAGTGAAACATCGATAATCCGGTATCAGTGGGAAATAGACAATGCCGGATTACGGATTTTCCCGGATTATAGGTGTTCCGAAAATGTATTTCGAAGTCATATCAGCGACAGCATCTAAAGAAATATTTTTAAAAAATTAGTTTTAAAAAATGTGAGCAAACCCTTATCAAAAACGAAAATAATTAAAACAATATTTGAAATATATTAAAATTTTTAAAATAACAATTATAAAACAGTAATACAGATCGTTTATTTTTGTACAAATAATAACAATAATAAAAATAGATATTAAAACTGGCTCAATAACAAATAAGATCAGAAATATTTGACATTGCTGCATTTTATTGAATATGTCAGTCAGTTTCATTTGTTTCATTCTATTTTGCTTTTCAGTTTGTCGTTGACGACTGACTAACGTATGCACGTCCATTAATTGGTTATCGCTGATAAAATCATATTTTTCAAGTCTTTCTAAAAACTGTTTACCGAGATTTTGGGTGGTCGTGTTTGTTTTGAATTTCGGTATCAGGAATACGAACGATCTCTTTATTTTGGATTTAGCGAGACAAAAATTTCTTTGTTCTTTTTCGGAATGTCTGCCATCATCCTGATGAATGTGCAAAAAATTCACGCCAATCCGTAAATCAATAAAATTAAATGAAAATTCGTAAACTTTACTAACGGTCCATCATAAAAGTTGGTAAGCATGCTGCGAATAAGATGTTGAGTACTATTACGATTTACTGGCGGAGGTTAAAAAAAATAAAAATAAATAAAAAACAGAAAAAGTCATTATTGCCGGTTTATGGGTGTTGACGGATTATATAATTCCGGAATATGCACTCTTCACTGTAATGTTTTATTCATGAACAGCTTTATTTTGAAAGCAAAATAAAGGTTATATAAGTATCATATACACTGCTCAAAAAATTTAAGAATTACATCGTTTTAACGAAATTACGCAAATACTTATACAGGTAACTAATGTGAAATGAAACATCCATAATTTAAAGCGTGACAGAAAACAGAAGAAAAATGTATATGGGTCATTGCCAAAACAAGTGGTAGAAACCATGTCCCTTAGCCTTCAAAAATATAAAATATTTTCAATCAGAAAAAAATTTACAACTAGGCTATTTCTTACGATTTTCTCTAGTTCAATATTATTATAAAAGTTTTTAATGTTATTTATTTTTCTTAGAACTCTATCGATAAAACCTGGAATATCCACTCCGTGGACTGTCCCCAAAAAAAGTCTGCAGAATATAGCATTATTTTCAAGCTTAGTATTAATGTTTTTTAATTACATTTTGATTTAAGCAGGCCATAGTTATCCTTAAAAATATATTTATTAAATTTTAGAGTTATAAAATGAATTTTGTTTTTTTTAATTAATTAATAACAAATGTCCCTAATGAAATGCATCCACTCCGTGGACAACTATTTAATTTCCCATAAAGTTCAGTAGATGGCACTGCCTGTCACCAGTGTGTGACTGAGAAGAAAGAGGGGGTAGCCATCTTTGTTTTCACCTACATGTGCTGAACTCAATGCTTTATTTCGTTCTGTTAAAATAGATTTCATCTGTGATACCTCTATTTGGCTATCTCATCTGTCCACTCCGTTGTCAGAAGTATACAGGTAATTATAAGGATTATTTATTATCTAATTATTATTACAATTAATGATTATAAGTCTTAATTCGACACTAAAGTTAAATTGTTCCTGACATTGTTGCTTTGTTCCTTAAAATTCAAAATCAGACATTCTGTCTACTCCGTGGACTTCCACTCCGTAGACATCATTTGATCACGGAGTGGACACTTCTTTCCACGGAGTGAATACTTTCAAAATTAATCTTAAAAATAGATACACTTGAAAAATAATTTAAATAAATTTTATAAATAAATTTTATCCGCCCCCCCCCCCCTCTTTTTTTTTTTTTTTTTTTTTTTTTTTTTTTTGTTAGCGTACTGATTGCTTCAGGTACAAATGAAAATATATTTTCCCCCCTAACTTTTATATTTTTATTCGTGATTTTCTAAAAATGTCATTTCAACTTCTTTAAAACAGTATTTTCTATTTTTTACTGAACTGTTAAGCATTTCTCTTCATGGTTTAAATGTAAGAACAGAATTCGTATAATATAAATTTATGAACAGTTTTATGAGTGTTGTTTACAGAGTAATGCAAAAGGTATGATGTATTCTATATGTCTTTTTTTTTTTTTTTTTTTTTTTTTTTTTTTTAGTTTTAAAGGTAAAATGTAGAAAAGGTGACATAACACTTTAGAAAAATAATTGCAAAAATATAATTAAATTTAGTTTCAGAAGAAAAAAAAATTAAAAATATTTTTGTTTTACAGCAAAACTAAAATTGTTTTGTATTTTTATTAATTGAATAACTTTTTTATAAAAACAATACTTAAAATATATATTTGTTTTCTTTGCAGAAATTTATTATGCCGTTCAAGAAATATGGAAATTCACATGTAACTCAATGCAGGACAAACAAATGTGCACAAACCTTAGCTCAAACTCAGTCAAAAAGAAAATTAGGTGCAGTTGAAAATCAAAAAGACAAGAAAAAGAACAAGAAACAGAAACTTTCCAGCCAAACTCAAAAAAAAAAAAAAAAAAAAAAAAAAAACGTAAAGAGCAAAAAAGAAAAAGTATGCAGAGAGCAAGAGAAAGACTAATGCTCCTATTACACACAACAAGTTTTCGCTACAACTTTTGAGACAATTGTTAATTTGGCTCAAATCACGTCAACGCCCAGTGTAATAGAAAGTGGGAATACGAACAATTTTTTCTGGCTAGTCAGACTGTGATAAACCAGTGAGAAGAAAGCTCCTTATGTGCCGAGAAAAGACAGCGCCGGTGGGAATTCATTCACCATTGTTCTCTTCATTCTCCCATGTCGCCCCGTTAAAACAGCGATAAATAGGTGTGCCTTGACATGTACTGTACACCGGGTAAACCAGTTTTTCGAACAATTTTTGATTCAACTATTGTAACCTTCTTTTGGTTTACAGCTTGCAAAAATTGGATGAAATGAAAGTCGCGTGAAACATCTTTGTGTATAATAAGAGCATAAGAAATGATCCCGCAAGACATGAAGAAGGAAAAGCTAAAGAAAGATAAATATATTACAGAAGGAAGAATGCTGCAGTTTAAATGTCTCAACGAATGAAAAGAAGTGTTAGGAAAAAATGGAAGAACCAAAACAGAAATCAAAGGGAGAGATTGAAGAAACAGCATAATCTTTGAAGAACATCTCAGAGATGATACACCTCCTGAGACACCTCGTTCAGCAGCCATAAACATCATACTACCACAAATTAATCCATCTCTGACAACAAGACCATCTGTCTCATCATCTAGCAGATTAGAAAGTGGAAGAAAAAGGTCGAAAAAGAACAGTGAAAGGCTTCGTGAAGAAAACAAAAAATTGGTTAGGAAGCTTGAAAAAAAAAAAAAATACTACTGATTCTGAAATACCCAAGAGAAAAGTGAAAAAAAAAAATTATCACAGAAGCAAATTCAAAAGAAATTGAAAAATGTATTATTTTTGGCGAGGTTATAAAAGAGCCAATAAAAGAAAGTTTTTAAGGCGTAAAATCAAAGAAGAAACTTAAAGTAATCTTCCAAGTTTTAACAGGAAAAATAGCAAGGAAATACAAGTATCTTCAACATATCAGATCAATCACATTAAAAAAAGAAAAAAAAAAAAAAAAAGGAAAGATGAAAGAATATGCGGAACTAACAAGTATTTTCCTGTTATTTTCATTTTTCAAAAGAATTAAAGTAAAAATATTTGTTGATTATTTTCTAAAACACAAGTAAAACAATATGGATGAAAAGATACAGCTGCAACATAACTTTCAGGTTTGAATATTTATAAGAGTCCACTCCGTGGTCAGTGATGTCCGCTCCGTTGAAACATTAATTTTCAAATTAATTAATTACCAACCAAAAAATAGCTAACGAGATAGCTCATCAAGTAAATTAGATTCATAGTTGTCAAGAAGGAATTAAGGAATTTTTTTTAATTTTTTTGGTAAAATTTTTATATTTTCAAATTAGTCTTCGTTTTCTACCCTTTAGATTGGCAATCACCCATATGCAATCCAACGTTCATGACGTCAAAAACCAGAAAAAGAATATAAGTGCAGAAATCGTCATTTCCCAGAATCTTCTTTTACTCACTGTCTCAGTGGTGAAATTCAACAGTTCGGCTTTTATTTTGAAAAAAAGTTACCTGAAAGTGTCACGACAACGTGATCTACCGGAATCCATGGCTTGGCACATTACTGGGAGACTTGAATCCGGCCAAACTCAGAGAAAAGTAGCGGACGCTGTTGGAGTGGTAAGAAATGTCATTTCAAGAGTGTGGAATGTATTCCAAGAAACAAGGAATGTTAGACGTTGACCAGGACAAGGAAACAAGGTTGTCCACGTGCTACCACAGCAAATAATGGCTGGTATATCATGTTAACAGCTCGTCGAGACAGAACAACTAATGCTACTCTGCTGCAAAGACAATTTCGTTTGGCAACAGGATGAATTGTCTCAAGCTAAACAATCCGAAATAGACTTCCTCAGGGTGGTTTCTATGCATGTAGGACAACAAGACACTGTTGACAGCAAGACACTGTGAGGACCGAAAAAGGGGGCTGATGAACATCGAGATTGGATGCAAAGTGATTGGTGTCAAGTGCTGTTTACTGACGAGTGCCGATTCAGTTTGGAATGTCACACCAGACGTGTTTTGGTATAGTGAGAAAGAAGCACTCAAAATAACCCTATATTCGTTCGAAAAAATCACAATCCAGACGAGGTGATTTGATGATATGGGCTGGAATCAGCATAAACGGATATACGGACCTGTATATCATTCGGAATAGCAATTTAAAGGTCCAAAAGTATGCAGACAAGATTCTGAGACCTCATATCGTACCTTCCGCTGAAGAAATTGGTGATTCCTTTATTTTAATGCATGATAAGGGCAAACCTTATACTGTTCGTCTTGTGGAGAACTTTCTTGAAGCTGAAACAGTACGGAGTATGGAGTACTCAGCATTCTTTCCTCATCTAAATCAGAATGAGCATGTTTGGGACACACTCAGATTATGCGTTTCTGAAAGACCAAGGCCTCCTTTTACTGCCCAAGACTTGGAGATCGCACTTCTTAAAGAGTGGAAAAGTATTCCCCAGAATGTTATTGATAACCTCATTGCACCCCTGCTAAACAGGTGTGCAGCAGTCTTAGCAGTTCGGGGGGACCACACGCCATATTAAAAATCCTGTATCCTTTCCTAACATTGTCATTTTAATGTAACCAAATTGTTGTCCTGAAGCATCATTTCATGTTCTTTCTACCATTCCGAAGAATTAAAGTTCTCATACCATTGCTTTTTGCTTCTTTTTTTCTGTATTGCATTTTATTACAAGTGTATTCTCCATCTTTTACCCATACATGGCTGTCGTGCAACGGTTTCTTCGCTTTTTTGCTTGCTCCCCTAATTTTTTTTAGCATTGTATTACAAATCCATTACATAACTAAGGAACTTTGACACCCCCCCCCCAAACACACACTTATTAAAACAAACTATTGAGGTGTATTCAATAACTACAAATAAATTTTGCAGTATAAGTCATTTTGCAAGCAATAACAAAAATGGCTGCACATTTTTTTCACAGTTACTGAATGAAGACAAAATCTTACGAATTTCTGTAACCACCCTGAAATGTTTCTGATCATGAATAAAAAAAAAAAAAAAAAAAAAAGAAGAAAGAAAAATATGGCGAGTTTGAAAAAACCCGTACAGCTGTTTTTAAAGGAACGCACTTGTGAGGCCTGAAATTCAGCTATTTATACAGGACGTCTATCAATTTTCCTGAACTAATCAACTAATTCATACGAAAGGACGTCTAATACAGTATTTCTATAGTAAATTTGAAAAAAATCGTTAGAGCCGTGTTCGAGATACGGACTTAAGGTCCCACTTTCAGGTCCTGATGCCCCACTTCTGTTTTTTGAATTTTCATCAAAAGTTGGAAAAATCATCCGTACACCAGATCTGCCCCGATTCTTAAGTTTTGTAGCTCTATTTTTATTAGTTTGAAGATATGATAGTCAGAATATTCCACACACACATATGCACATACTGACCAATTGCCAAAAGCTGTTTTTTTGGACTCAGGAGACCTTAAAACATATAAATCAGGTGAAAACTCAATATCGAATTTTTGGACCGAATACAATACTTCCATTATCTACGGTGGTCGGGTAATGGAAGTAAAAACCACATATCTGTATTTATAAAACCAACTGAATTACGGCACAAAAATAAAAGCTTACTAACGCCACTTTTCCGTAACACTCAAAATGTCGTTTCTACGGTAAAAATAGGGACTATATATTAATTGTTAATAAAAATTTTTAGTTCTCAGATAAGATGCAAAACAACTTAACTCAAATAAAGCCTTAATAATGGTCTGACAATACGAACTGCATGATATATTATAATATACCTTCTAAAGAGAATTCGCAATTGCTTTTATAATGTGATACAATAAAAATGTAAACATTTAGAACTTAAAATGTTTTCGAATTTAGCATCTGTCCTGCCATAAGTTCTGTCCGCCAACTAGAAAGGTCTAGTTGTTATAGAAAATGAGACAGAGTTTAAATTTTACATACATTTTATCTATTACTTATAATATATTACAAAAAAAAAAAAAAAAAAAAAAAAAAAAAAAAAATACTATTCAAAATGACCCCATTTTGCCTTTACATATTCCTTCAATCGCTCCGTCCACTCATCTACCTCTGTACGCTCGACTTCAATCGGAATTCCTGCTGCTGTCTTCATCAAATCTGCTTTTAAAGTCTAAATATTTCGATGAGGCTTAGCGCAGGCCTTCTCCTCTAAAATGTTCCAAAGACGGTAGACCAGTAGATTCAAATCTGGGCTTCCCGATGACCAATGATCAGCTTAAATGACTCTGGTATGTTGTTCTCACACCGTCGCTGGATCGTTGTCGCCTCGTACACTGGTGCTGAATCTTGCTGGAATATCCAGTGCCTTCCAGCGAACAAAGTATCACTTAAGGGCTTCACAATTTGATCCAGGATGTCGCTTTGGTACTTTTTAGCTGACATTTTTACACCTTTTATACAAAAATGTAACCAGGTTACACCTTCATATGAAACTCCCCACAAAACCATTACTGAAGCAGGGTGGTGACTGGAATTTAATTTTTTCTGCTGCTTCTAGGAAACTGCGAGCTAACACCCTGTCATTTTGCGTGTTGAATGTTTTCTTTCAGTGAAGATTTTTTCATCCGAAAAAAGAATTTGCGATGTTTGTTATCCGCGTGTCGCTATAACAGAACTTTCGCTCTGGTCTTACGAATATCCTTAAAAACAACCATAAGTCGCCGGCCAATACTTCTAGGGTAAGCACCAAGTCTCATGTCTTGTTTTATAATGCGAGACATTCTCCTGGTAGAGATATTCATCTCATGAGCAATGATTTTTTGCTTACGTAACGGATTTCTAGGCATCCTTTCCTTTACGGCTTTAACAGCTTCTGGCGTTCTGCTCATAGAAGGACGACCAATTCGTGGCCTGTCATCGGTAGAGGACGTATAATTATGCCTCTTAATACCTCGTTGGATGAATTTGGTTGAAATTTTCAACGGCTTTAGCAAGTAGAAAATCTCTTTCGATTTTCTTGCCACACTTGTGTAAAGCAATTACTGCGATTCTATTTTCTTTTTTTCCCACTCCATCTTAACTATGCAAATGTTTAACAAATACTGTTAATTTTTTTAGTGTTCACACACTATTTATACTTTTACAAAACAATAAAAAAAAAAAAAAAGTGGTTATTTTATTTTAGTGGACAGAACTTATGGCAGGACTATGTATTAGGGTGTCCCTTATATAGGAAAGGGGGGGATTTTTTTTTCTTTCTTCCTTTGTATTTTTGAAGTCCGATACGCATACCTTCAATGTTTTTTTACCCTAAAAGTTTTAGCAAAATATCAGCTCTCTGGGATAATGTTAACACGTGCTAAATTGACGGAAAAATCCTAATATCTATATCAAGATTCGTCAAATCGGCACACGTTAATATTATCCCATAAGGATAATATTAAAGGTATTATATTGTGCTAGAAAGTGTTTAGGGTCAAATAGAAAAAAATTAGAGGGTTTGCGTATTGGATTTTTAAAAAATCGAATTTGTTCCAACAAATCATTTTGTTGAAACAACAAAACAATTTATTTAATCAACCTTTTTTTTTTTTTTTTTTTTTTTTTTTTAATATGGGCTTCAGCCCTTTTTTTTTTTTTTTTTTTTTTTTTTTTAATGAAGTTAAATCTAGAAAACACAACTTTATGTGTGTTATACATTTTAGAATGTAGAGGATGGTTATAATTAAACATCCGCTATAAACGGCCTCCTGAGGCCAAAACGGATGGGAGGATTGCCGCCCCCCACCCCTCAAAATTGGTATCTGCATGTTTTGGAAGAGATGCATTCAGGTATTTTTATTATTATTATTATTATTATTACTTCAAAAACTAGATGCCGCTTTGCACGGAAAATAGAAAATTTAACGAATGAAATAACCCACAAGGGATAAAAAATTATTCAATAAATATTTAAATAATTTATGTATTCCGTATATCATTTCCTTTGATATAATTTACGTTTTCTATCCACTTAGTACGCCTTTTTACAATTGTTTTTAATTCCTTGATTGATTCTCCTGAAACGCTTAGATACCAATTTTGGTGGCAATCTGTCCATACGTTTTGACTGCAGGGGGCGAAAGTTTAATCCTAAGCACTCTGTATATATTCATAAAAGACTAGCACAAACAATTCTAAAAGCACCAAAAAGTGCATTTGTGCACTTAGCCCACTGTGTACACTTAGTTTCCAAGAAATACATCTATATAGTTTTACTTAGAAGTTTAAAGAAATTAAGATTTTGCAATATTCTTTTTAATGTTGAAAAATATTTCCTGTATTATTTATGGTACAAGATTTTTCTTTCTTGAGTTCGAAATTGAAAGCGTTAGATTACATAACAGATTGAATATAATTATCTAACATCCAATTAAATATGCAACTGTATAAGCTAGGCTAATCATAAAATAAAACGCGTAAAGTAATGGTAATAATAATAACTTATATAATCCAATGGCCAGTTTACTACATTCATATCAAAATTTATCGATATTACTATAAAATGATTTTTATGTCTCGCAAACGTTAAAGTAATGTATGTTTAACGCGAATTGAACCTATTAAAAGATCTAACGATAACGCAAACAAATATTTTCTCTTAATAGTTTCGTTTTATAACAAACATAGTGACACACATCTAAAATTAGGATTGAATTAACATTTTTTTGTTTGTTTGATTAAATGCTTCATTTAAATTCAGGGAGAAATATTTTGTCATCTTTTAGATTACAGTCCCTTTAAATCGTCGTAATTGATAAATATGTTTTTCTTATCTTTCAATAAAAGCATTCCACTGTTATACTTAAATTTTAAAATGTAATTATACTTTTTTTCCCGATGTGATCAATAGCCAATTTAAATTGAAATCCCAGTTTCTGTCATTTCATTACTCGGAACAGCACAGCAAACAATGATATTCCATGTTTTTTGAATCATTAAAAATTTCAGCTTTGTATCAAATAGCGATTTAATGAGAATTATTCTTTCCAATGCTGATTTTTTAATGGCTTTTTATGGTGATTCGTTATCAAAGAAACATTAGGTTTTTTTTTTTCTCCTTATTCCAACAGAAATAAAACCTTTCTGAGATTTAAAGGTATTGAAATTTACCATTCGGGAGTCATAATTCATTATAAATTACTTCTAAAATGTCAGTTTATTCTTTGGTGTTTGTTAGCTATTTATTTCTTTAATGAATTTATTTGCTGTTATCTGTAATTTTTATTTCTTACAGTAAAAACTAATTACGTAGCGAACGACTGGGGACGGCATTGTTCTGGTTTTAAGTCGACCTACATTTTAGCAATAATTATTTTACATAACAGAATATCGATCTGAATTGATGAAAAAATAATCACAATTAACATTTTATAAACCTTTGATATTTTTGTTTTTCTTTTAACGAATTTAATGCTGTTGTTTGTGTTTTTATATATCTCAATTGCTAATTTTTGATATTTAAAAAATTGGTTGGTAAATATCATTTTAAAAATTAAGCTTCTAACTTCGTAATTTTCGTAGTTTATTTGGTAAAATTTGTTGTTATTATGTGGAGACAAATTTGTTATGCAAATTACTCATTATGTAATGTATTTTTTTTTTTTTTTTAATTCAGTTTTCACATTTAGAATATTCACAACCGTTAAATTGATTCTTGTTTCCTAAAAACCGGAATTTTTAATTTTTTTAACATTTCGTTTTGAATGTATAAAGTGTGAAAAGTGCATTTAGTTCATTTATACCATCAAAACGAAATTTTAAGAATTTTAAAAATGCAGTTTTTCAAGAAACAAGAGTCCATTTAACGGATGCGAATTTTCTAAACGTGAAAACTGAATTTTGAAAAATACATTAAGAAATGAGTAAGTTACATAATTTTTCCCCATAGAATAACTTGGGGTTTTTTGCCAATAAAAATAGCTAAAGTGTCCTCTTAAGATTCTGTATTAATGCTCCTTTCAGGCTGCTACTATGCGTTGTTGTTTCCATACTGCCCTCGTACCTAGTTTCTATTTATCTCAAGAAAAGTCGGGCTTAATTATTTGGATCCGAAATACAATGTTTTATTACACTCCTGTTCAAAAGTTTAGCAAGATTTGCAAACGATCACTTTTTTTTTTTTTTTTTTTTTTTTTTTTTTCAAATTAAAAACTTATCTCTAAATGAAATGTTTTCAAACATTGGGTATTTAAAGAACTGGGTCTTTCTCATGTTTTTCAGTGAAGATGCTTTAAGACAACAATTAGGACAACAAATTGAGCAAAATTAATAATGTTTGTGATCACCGTTATGTAAACGAAATGACCTGTAGCTTTAGGATATGTTAATATAGACCCAGTTCAATTTGTTGATGAATTTATGTGACGATAGCATGTTAAATAAGGGAAATATAAACATTTATTTTAAAACTAAAAAAAAAAAAATCAACATGTTTTTTTATTTATAATATACAGAGTTTTTAACGAAAATTATTCCCACTTTTAGATAAGTTGGAAAAACACTTGTAAAACAATATACTGCAATCGGAATACAAATATCTTAAATATCTCATGAAATATGAACATTTTTATGAAAAACGTGTTTACTGCGCATGTACGACAGATAAAGCATTTTTTATTGCATAGGTTGAAAGCTAGATGTACTGGGCAACTTTTATCAAAAGTGCATCAGAATAGAATAAAAATTAAGGGAATTGTACAAAAAAGAACGAGTTAGATTTTAGATATTTTCTAAGAGTTGAAATTTCTTAAGAAGTTTTTCACATGCCGCGTAATAAATTTGAAGGTCCAATTATTTCAACCACTTTCCAAAGCTTGTTTTTGGGGAAAAAAAAAAAAACTTTATGATCTCACAAATCATAGTAAATAAACAAAAATATGTTAGAGTTACAAGTTCATAAGGGATTTTTCACAATCCCTTACATTTGGAGTGTGGTTGAAATAATCGGATCTTAAAATTAATTACGCAGCATGTGAAAAACCCCTTAAGAAATTTCAACTCATGGGAAATATCGAAAACGTAGCTCGTTCTTTTTTGAACAATTCTCTTAATTTTTGTCCAAAAAAAGATTTTGGATCGAGTGGAATTAAGTCTAAAACAAGGAAAGTAAAATCACTTGTTACAGAAAATACACTAAACGAGTTAACCCATGCTACCAATATTAAATTGAGACAAAGTGGTAAAAGGGATGCTGCTACAATGAGAGGGTTTCAAGTCCCAAAAAAAGCAACCAAGGTAAATAAAAAGAAGTGCTCAAAAAGGCAGAGAAAGAAATGAAAGAAATACCTAAGTATACTCCTGACGAAACTTCAGCGTTGATATCCGCAACAAAACTAACTATTAAAAATTAATAATGTATAATAAAAATATAACAATAATAATAATAATAATAATATAAACTAATAATTAAATTAATTTTATTTCTATATATAATTTTGTCCCGCTAGATTTGTAATCCATCGCACTGTGCGTTGGGTGCACACACCGTACAGATTTTCCTGCATATAAACCGCGTTTCTGTAGTCAGTTACAGTAAAATGTGTAATATTTTGTTTCATGTAATCTACTACATGTGATTTTCGATTTCTTCCGCTGTTTTTCTTTTACCTTTCTTGCTTGTAGAACAATATATCAACTACCAATAGCCAGTGTTGTTCTTTCAGAACAACTGCTAAAAGCCCTTGCATCTGTTATAATCGTTTGAAAGGCTCTCAACATTCATGAAATGATGTTGTGCACGAACCCGAATTCTTTCTCTGCACTAGTCAAATTTTGAACTTTAAATTTCTCAATTGACCTCGTGTAAAGGCATCTATATGATTTTTCGCGGATTTTTTTTTTTTTTTTTTTTTTTTTGTTAAATATGTCTTACAATAGTAGCCGATCGATACCATCTACACCGTACAATAGATTGTACCGAATGGTTGAGCGTACATCGTTCCTGTTGTTTGCCACCTTCCAATATGTTGTTTATCATGTTATTCAACACATGCGTATGTTCTATTGCACCAGTTCTTAATCCAGTACTTCTCAAAGAGTGTGCTATTGTGAGCTGGTGCGCCATAGAATATTTATTGGTGTGTCATGTGGCATAACATTGGCCTTATTTTAAAAATAAATATTAATTATTTTTTATTTATTTATTTATAGAGCAGTATATTCACTTAATTGCGGATATACTGCTCTATTTGTTAACACATCATATTTATGTTAATTAAAAACTGTTTTTCTTGCAAAAAGCAGCCATCTAGGGGTCACAATCAGGTTATAAATAGCTTTTTCAAACACATTTAGCGAACTGAGTTAGAACAACTGTACAAATTTCGCTCGAACAGTGATTTAGTTTAAATACGACCAACCATAGCGATGTAGACGTTTTTGGCTCTTTGTAAAAAAGGACTGAGTATTATTTAGATAATACTACATGGCAGAGTGACTGGAGCAATTAAAAGGGATCTATACTTCTAATGTGAAAATTTTAGGTATCTAAAAGCATGAATTATGACAGATAAAAAATACTTTTTGTGTAATGCAGGTGAAGCTAAGTAGCGTTCTGTTGGCATAACAACAAATCGTGTGATCATGGACGAAACAAGATAACAATGGGGAAATAAAACAGTAGTGTTGAAAAAAATTTTTTTTTTTTTTTTTTTTTTTTTTTTTTTTTACTTTTTTTGAAAAAAAAAAAAAAACAGAGTGCCTTGACCATAAGTATACATTTGTGAAGGGCAGATACATGAAAAAATTTCTTGTAAAATTACTGAAAATATTCTGAATCTTGTGCTGTAATAAAAGCAAGCGCATGTGCTCTGAAGTATTTAGAAGGTTTTTAATTGAAATTGACTTGGTCATCGTGTCTTCGTGTCACGCTAGTAAACAAGGCGCCTTCATTTTAAAGTAAATATAAGCTACTTCGTTTGTCGTTCTGTGGCTCAGTTGGTAAGAGCGTTCCGTTAGTAGCACGGTGGTCCCCAGAAGGTCCAGCGTGTTAACTTTTGCAGATAATTAGTAGAAAAGGTGTCAATTGATACAAGAAAATTTTTCGTTGCTTACACTAAGAATTATTTGAGTTTTTTTTTTTTTTTTTTTTTTTTTTAAGAAGCATTTTTTTTTTTTTTTTTTTTTTTTTTTTTTTTTTATTAATTTATTTAGATATTGGAAAACACAAAACATTTTAGATATTAAAAAAACACAAAATAAAATGTTTTAAGTAAAAAATACATTAAAAAAAAATATTTTTAGAAGCTTTATATGTATATTATATATTACTATTAGTATATGAAATTGGATTTGTCATCGGCTTTTTGTCACGTTAAAAAAACAAGACGCTTCCATTATATATATTAAAAAAAAAAAAAAAAATGTAAGCAACTCATTGTATCTTTTAATAAATCAGCTGGTTACAGCGTCATGTTGATAGTGCGAGAGTCGTGTGTTCGATCCTCGCCGGGCCAAGGTGTTATTTTTTGCAAATAATTAATAGAAAAAGTGTCAATTGATAAAAGAAAATATTTCGTTGTGTACACAGTATCCTAATAATGTTTGAAGATTTCATTTAAATAGCTTTTTATCTAGTAACTAAAAAGCACAAAATAAAAATTTAAATAAAAATAAAGAAATAAAGAAATATTTTTTTAGAAGCTTTTTATTGAAATCGTATTTTGTTATCTCGTCTTCATGTCACGCTAATAAATAAGGCACCTCAACTTTAAAGTAAATATCAGCAGTCTTTATAGTCACTCGTTGGCTCAGTTGGTTAGAGCGTCAAGTTGCTAATACGATGGTGGTGAGTTCCATCCCCGAAGGATCGATGTGCTAAATTTTACAGATGAAATGTGTAATAGAAAATATGCCAATTGATAAAAGAACATTTTTTATTGTCTACACAGTATTCTAAGAATTTTTGAAGATTTTTTTTTTAAAGAAGCCTTTTTTTAGATACTAAAAAACACAAAATATAAAGTTATATATATATATATATATATATATATATATTCTTTTAGAAGCTTTTTATTGAAATTGGATTTTTATCATCGTGTCTTTGTGTCATTCTGAAAAAGCAGGCGCCTCCATTTTAACGTAAATTTAAACAACCTTTTTCGTGGCTTGTTAGCGCATTTAGTTAGAGCGTGATAGTGATAACGCGATGCTCGTGGGTTCGATACTCGCAAGCCGATGTGTTACTTTTTGCAGATAATTAATAGAAACTATGTCAATTGATATAAGAAAATCATTCGTTGCCTACACAGTGTCCTAAGGAATTTTGATAGTTTTTTAAAGAAACTTATTTTTGAGTTACTAAACGCACAAAATAAAAATTTCAGTAAAAATAAAAATAAATAATTAAATAAAAATATAAGTAAATAAATAAAAACAACACTGAAAGTTTTTTATTATTGTGAAGCCCTAAAAAGCTTAAAATTAAAATTTATTCTTGCAGAGACATGCTATAAAATAATAGAAGTTTCAACAACAAGAAAATTTTAAAGAAAAATATAGATATTTCACTTTTGCAAAACATGAAAAATTTTAAATATTCCAAATATTTTAAAAAGCATTCGAGAACAATATTCCTTTTGTATATGTATTTGTTAGATTTTTCTAAAATGTTCTATGATTTTTCTTGACAGTTCTTAGACTTTTGGTTAGAGCGTCATGCTGATAACGCGATGGTCCCGGATTCGGTCCTCGAAAGACGATATAGTACTTTTTTTGCAGATAAATAATAGAAAAAAAAATGTCAATTGATAAACGAAAATCTTCCGTTGTCTACAAAATATCCTAAGAAATTTTAATTAGTTTTCTTAAGAAGCTTTTTCCTTTTTTGCAACTAAAAAGCACAAAATAAAATTTAAGTAAAAAATCATTTTTTAAAGTAAAAGGCTTTTTATTGTGAAGCCCTAAAAAGCATAAAATAAAATGTATTTTGGCAAAGACATGCTACAAAGAAATGCAAGTTTCAACACTAAGAAAATTTTAGAGAAAAATATAGGTACTTTCCTTTTGCAAGAGATGAAAATTTTTTAATGTTCAAAATATTGTAAAAAGCTTTCGAGACATTTGAGATTTCTGGCCTAATGAATGATTTTACAAAAACTAATAACTGAGAATATTGGTCTCGAAAGCTTTTTAAAATATTTTGAACATTAAAAAATTTTCATCTCTTGCAAAAGGAGAGTACCTATATTTTTCTCTAAAATTTTCTTAGTGTTGAAACTTGCATTTCTTTGTAGCATGTCTTTGCCAAAATACATTTTATTTTATGCTTTTTAGGGCTTCACAATAAAAAGCTTCTTACTTTAAAAAATGATTTTTTACTTAAATTTTATTTCAAGCACGATATATGGTCTCACATTCAGTATGACGTTAAACTATCACATAACATAGATACACGAATGAGCTTGAAAGATAAATTAAAATGTTTAAAATAGTTGCTTCTACTGTCATGATAAACGCAAATAAATGAAGATTCATATTCAATATTCATATTCAATTATTAACGAAATATTTAAACTAAATCATATTGGGTTTATTTTCATTTTATTTAATCTTTTTTTCATTTTGCCAATATAATTTAGTTGATGTTTTGTTTTTTATAAATGAACTGTAATAGCTTTCTTTAAAGATCTCAAGAATCTTCATTTTGATTAATAAATGTTAGAATTGCAATTCAGTAATTATTTCCTCCCGAAATAAAACTATTAAATCACAACCTTTTCCAATAAAGATGTTTTGCCAATGATGTGTTGCCAGATCTGGCAGATTTTTTATTCAATAATCACCAATAATTTTGAGAAGTGATATTTAATATACATAATAGACTATCGCTCTTTGAAGTGATTAGGCAAATGTTACAATTAGAAATTATTGATGATTGTTGAATAAAAAATCCGCCAGATCTGGCAACATTGTAAATGACCATTACTAATCAGTTTTTAACTCTCAAAGGGAAATAGATGACTTAATTTCAGCAATTTAAAAATTTCACGATATTATTTCTAATATTTTAAAGAAATTTCCCTTATTAATCAAAAGATTGGACTTCTTAAGTATTTGTAATTATTTTTCAATGATAATGCAAAATAACGTAAATATATTTGTTTGTATCACTCATCAATTCATTAAAATATTAAACTCTTCCTCCTAATAAATAAAATTAGAAAATTAATTTTGCATTTATACGTTTAAAATGATAGATTATCATTTCTACAGAGTTTTTTTTAGAGCACTTTGTATATCTGTGTAAATGCGCTCATGCATATGTGCATGTTCAAATGTTATATATGCCAGTTTATACACAGTGTTTAATTTTACTTCTCCAAATTCATTTCTTAAGAGAAAAGACAGTTTAGAGGAATATGAATTGTTAAAAACCATTAGCTCTCTTTAACAAAAGAAAATTCTTTTGTCCTCTTAAAATATGAGACAAATTTCAGCGAATGACGTTTGATGCATTATGTCAATTTGACAAATAAATGGTGATTTTTGAAAAGTCATTTGGAACTGGGAAATTGGTATTTTTAAGAGTTAGCTGTAGACTGAAATGCTGCTCAGCTACATTTTTTCTTGAGTCATTTAAAAGAATTAAATAAATTATATGCAATTACAGACTTATCTCAGTGTTGTTAATATTCGTTTTAAAACTGATATTTCTTTCAGAATTGTAAATTTTCTGTTTGAATGTGTTAAAGGTTTTTTTTTTTTTTTTTTTTTTTTAATAACTTTTTAAAAGGATTTCAGGAATTATTATTTTTTTCCCCCTTTCAAATAACTTATTTCAATTTAAAAAAGAAAAAAAAAAAAAAAAAAAAGACTCTTATCAATAATAAGATTAATCCGAATATATAAAAAAGAAAGAAAGGATAAGAATAGCGGTGATGATGTATTTTATTCGAATTTTTTTTTTTTTTTAAGTACTTGTTTTTTAAGTAATCTTTGTATTTTTCTACCTTCTACTAGGTCATTGTTTCTGATGGTGAAACGGTTGTGGTTGTGGGGTTTAAGGCCTATTGACTAGGCTAGGTTCCTAGGCATATGGGTGAAATACAGTCTGGGGGGTGGTCATTCTAAGCTGTCCAAGCCCGTATTTACACGAGTTTCGGAGAAAACCATGGAAAACTCCGAACGGTTAGGTCGACGAGCGCGACCTGGGATAGAACCCGGAACTCCCCGTCAACCCTTTTTGGGCACAGAACCACTCGGCCACTAATGGGACCCACAGAAATAAATGTAGAACATTCAAAATTACGTATTATACAAACTGAAAAAATCATTACGTGTTTTGAAATACAGCCGACTCGCGTTACAACGACCCATCAGGACGACTCAATTTGGGTCGTTATATCAAATGGCCGCTGTATCAAATAGATCGAAATTAATCTTTCAAGTGATTCCCTTTTCATTCAGTTTAGTTTGGTAATGGTTTCAAATTATATACTGCATGTAAAACATGAATTGTAATAGAATTTGTAAGTGAAATAAAATTTTAAAATTAAAATCAATTAAAAATATTAACAACGGAAAACTGTATTATTTTTACAAATTTGATGAAAATGAGAATAATTTGAATTAATTGCACAGTATATGTGTACGGTTTAGTACAAAGGGTGTATATAAAAAGGGCTTTGTAAAGTACAAAGAGTATCATTCATAAGAAATTTTAAATGAAAGAATAATTTTATTTTCATAAAATTTACATAATAAAAAAGAAAAGAAGAAGGAATATGACTAATGTTTTCGAATTATTCAGTTCTATTATCCTTGATTTTCAAAAACATCCTGAAATTTGTTACATGTTTTCGCAGCTCTTTTTTGATTGTAGGTTTACTAATTTCTGAATTTCTTCATTATCATCTACAGATAATATTTCTTTTGCCTTTCCGCTGTCAATAATCTTTACAAAATACATTAGATGAATTTTCATTACACTCCCTGAATTTGAGAAAATTTATTCGTTTGAAATGATTTCTAGTAATTGCTTTAGAAATTTTTTGGCAAACATCTTATGTGGTTCGGACTGCAATTAAAAGGCTAACATCAAATTGGATCTCATTTTCCCGATGACATAAAATTCGTTGGATTCTCTCTCTCTCTCTCTCTTTCTTTCTAAACTGAAAATCACACCTTAAACTATAAATTGAAGGAAGTACAGTCGATTTGTGGGTCTTTATATTAAGAATTTTGTCTTTTACTGGTCGTTATATAAATATGAAATAACATTTTCTTAATTGGAAGTAAATCAGGACTTTTCAAAAGGTCGTAATATCGTGTTGGGTCGTTAAACGCGAGTCGACTGTATTTTATTTCGTACTTCTTTAAGTAAATGGAAAAGCTTTCACTTTGAAGGAGAAAAATACTCTGATAGTAAGTTAGAAAAAGAAAGAAAGTCTGATATGTAAGGGAGAAAATGTAAACAAGAAAATAGTAAATAAAAGGAAAGCAGCTGATGATTAAATTATTAATAGGAAAATAAATGTAGGAAAATATTTAAATGTTTAAAAAGATAGAAAATAAATGATAAACGTGTTTTAAGAAAGTTCTTTTAATAAATTTTAAAAGGCTGAAATAATAGTAGCACTAATGTTGATTTTATCGACAGAACTATCGTTCGTACAAAATATTACAAAAACAATTTAATGGAACAAGCTTTAACAAAATGTTTGTAAAGTAATAATACGTAACGCTGTTTCATGCAAACAAATATTTGAATTTTTGCACTCATTTTCTAAAAGATAATAACTACAGTAGACTCCCGTGCAACGCGGGGGCAGGGTTGCCAAATAAATAATCTCTGCGTAAATGGGAGTAATTCCAGCATAGCATCGCCATCTGTTGGACGATATGCGTCGAAAGGTTTTAGACATCAATTCGTGTCAAAGTGCAACTGAATATATTTTTTTTATAAAATTCTCTCTAATTGTTCTTGATCTACAACTGTCATGAAATTTTTGTCCCACGAACACAGACAGACAGACATCATTCCTAAAATGGTGAAAACGAATTCGAGACCTCTTAAAACTTCAAAATTTGGAAGTCGAATTTTTTCGCGAATCGAATGCTTTCTACTAAACATAGAAAAAAAAAAATAAAAGAAAAAGAATTGAATCGATAATTTTGATTTCTGTATAAAAACGAATTTTATTTATATACATAGATCAAATTTCATTGAAATTAGTGAAACAGTTGTTCGACTATATAATTAATAGGTTATCATTATGATGGTATTTTTTTTTAGTCAGGACAATGTTATAAAGATCATCGGTACGAATATTATTTATCTGTAGATGATGTAAAACAAGATTTTTTACGCGTTGATGTGAGTGCAATAAAGCAAAAATATTGGTAGTTTTCCTTTAATGGCATAACTGCTATTTCCTTTAATGGGATTTAATGGCGTATTCACCGAGGTCTAAATATGTTAGGTATAGTTTTAAAAAAGCTACTTAGCTATTTACTTCTCTCAGTCAATAACACAGAAAAAAAAATGGCCCATTCGTTTCATATTTGGTGTACGACACAAGAATGGAAAATCGCGTGGTTTTAAATGAGTGCTTTGTTTACCCTGTATAATTTTAAATCAAACTAAATGAATTTGTAAGCATTCTTCTTAAAGTGAACAAAAATATATCATACTTTTTTAATGTGTATATACAGGTATGTAAGTAAGATAGCGTACTGATAAAAAGTTGAAAGACATAGTTCTGTGTTTCTTTTTTGAGAATGTTCTTTATGTATCTAAAAAAAAGAGAGAGGGAGACTGAAATAAAAGATTCTTTTCTTCAAGCACCAGTCATATTAAAAATGTATAGTATAGCCTTTCTGATTATGTTAAGAAACCAGTGATTGTTTGAATTTAAATTTTCCATTACAGATTTTGCAGCTTTACAAATAATTTAATGGCATAAACTCAATAAAGTTTTGCGTAGTTACCATAATTTAATCGATAAAAGCTTATATATATATGTGCAAAGTAACTCTATTTCAGAATATTCCACGAGCATTCCAAATAATTTTAAACTAATTATTATTTAAATACAAATTCTTCCGAATTCATCGAATGTATTTAGGATTTTTGATCTTGCTCAATATCAGTTAAAGATTATTTAAAATTATATGTAAAATGTGAAAAATTTCATAATTTTCATAAATTTTGGTTATATTTCTTGCTCTTAAAAGAAATACCTAGTTTTACGACTAATAAATCTGCAACAATCGAAACACTTTTTTTTAAAGAGTAATATGATAACAAATGCGCACGGAACCTACTGAAATAATAATAATTTTAAAAAATAGAAAAAAAAATCGTTATTCTACCCCTAAAATTATATTTAGTGTTTCAAAATATGTTATGTGCATAAAAAAATATTGGGTAGTTTATGTCAGTGTACTTTACAAAACTAAGAGTTGTGAAAAAGTTTTTTTTTTTTTTTTTTCCCATTTTATTTCCATGTTTCAAGTTTTCTTCTGATATAATGATAATGTGCATGAAACTAATTTCAAACACTAGGTTTACGGTATTTCTGAGACAGAATGTATTTTGCATAGACAGGATTATTAAAAGATTCTTTCTTCAATTCTATGTACTATATGATGAAAAGCAAATTTGATCTAACTAAATGAAAGCATTCAGGAGAGAGAAATAATGAGTAGATATAAAATAAAATAAATTTTAAAAATGGATGTCTGTGTTGAAAAAATCTTCAGCTATTTTAAAAGTTTTGAAACCCAAATAAACAATCCGATTGTTAAATTAAAAATAATAATAATAATAAAAATTAACCCTGCAGTCAGACAATCGTGAGCTTTGTAATTTACTTGATTTTATTTTAATCGTCACGATTGTTCCTAAACTAATATCACGTGGAACACGAAGAATAGAGTGTAATATATACTTTGTGAGATGCATAACGAGAAATTCATCATATTTTTATAAGGGAAGTGTAGGGTGTCAGGTGAATTGCAGGATGGGACTTAGGTCATAGAAAGTAATCAAACGGTCTACTCTGGTCTACTCTGGTCTACTCTGAAGTTGAAATCTGTTTAGTCTGACGTTCAATCTTGTAAGAGTTAAGAAGTTTTAAAAGCCACGTAGCACTACATTTTTATGCATAAAAAAAATTACTGACTAAGATCCGTACAATATAATTTCAAATAGTTTCCAATACTATAACTAATACAAGTAAGGATGCATAGATAAACCCCCTAAAATATGCGTCTATAACAGACGGTTAAATTCATAATTTAAAATCCTGCTCACCACTAGTATGATTTATAAAGAAATATAAATATAGTTGTAGAATTAGAATATACTCCTTTTATAAATACTAAATGAATCGATTTAATGCAAAATATTACAAGTGCTTGTTTTATTAAAAAAACAAGAAAGAAAAATCATGCAGTACGCATTGATTAGTAACACTTTCCAACTGTACGTAATTGTTGTATCGAATAACTTTTAATATTCTTTGCCTACATTATCATACAACGGACAGAAGGGCTGAAAAATATACAGATAGACTAATTGATTTTAAAATTACTCTTAGGCATTTTGGAAAGTTTTAAAAAGGCTTAACGCAAAATAAAATGCAGCCATTAGATTATAATTACAGCTTTTGATCTCTCTGAATATTTTAGTGTAGCCTTGTAAATCAGAAAGTTAATCATATCGTATTCTATACAAAACATTATTTTAGAATATTAAAAATACATTTCAATATTTTTATGATTTTTACAGTAGAAAGATTTTTAAATATAACTTTCAAAATTCTGTCCTAAAACGTAAAGCATTGGCTTTTTTTTTTTTTTTTTTTTTTTTTTTTTGGTTGTTGTTGTTGTTGTCTCTGTAAGCAACATTCTATAGGGAAAATATTTATAAAAATAACACTCATAGAATACAATGCTTTCGAATGCTTTTGTGTGTCCATGTACACAAATCAGAAGAGATATTCATTCCATTTTCAATATGGAACATCCGATTGTGAACTTCAATAAAATATATCAGTTTCAAGAAATTCCATAAATATTTACAGGCGTTCGAGAACGGGAAGACAGACAGACCGACAGACAGACAGATGGACAGATACACAAACTGAAATGATATTCACACATAAAAATGTTAGAAAGTATTTAAAACGAAAGTACAATTCTAGCAATTTTTTATTAATACCTCTTAATATAACTAGATATTTTTGTGCCACCCTGTAAATCTAATGCTAATCATGCTACATTCTATGGAAAGAATTCTTTTGTGCATCTAAATAACATATTTCAATATCCTAAATCTTCGTGGAAAGTAAAGTTATTAAAATTTGATTTATAGAAATATCTCTCATAGAACGCAATGCTTTGGAATACTTTTAAGTGTCCCTGTACATAAATCGGCGGTGGTATTTCCTCCATTTTATACAGGAAACATCCAATAGTGAACTTGAATAACATATTTCAATTTAATTGAGATATGTTTACAGTAAAGGTATGAAAATATGGTTTATAGAAATACCTCTCATAGAACATAATGCTTTGAAATACTTTCGGGTGTCCCTGTACACAAACCAGTAGAGGTATGAACTCCATTTTCAATAGGGAACATCCGATAGTAAACTTGAATAACATATATCCGTTTCAAGAAATTCCATAAATATTTACGGGAGTTAGAGCTCAAACAGACAGACAGGCAGACAGACAGACGGACAGGCAGATACACAAAACTGAAATCATATTCACGCTTAAAAAATGTTAGAAAGTGTTAAAAACGCTTAACGTAAACGAAAGTACAATTCTAGCAATGTTTTATTAATAGCTCTTAATGTAACTGGATACTTTTGTTCCACCCTGTAAATCTAATGCTAATCATGCTATATTCCGTGCAAAGCATTCTTTTGTGCATATAAATAACATACTTCAATTTTCAAAAACTTCGTGGAAAGTAAAGTTATTAAAATTTGATTTATAGAATTATCTCTCATAGAACGCAATCCTTTGGAATACATTTGAGTGTCCCTGTACATAAACCGATGGTGGTATTTCCTCCATTTTATACAGGAAACATCCAATAGTGAACTTGAATAACATATTTCAATTTCATTCAGATATGTCTACAGTAACGGTATGAAAATATGGTTTATAAAAATACCTCTCATAGAACATAATGCTTTGAAATACTTTCGGGTGTACCTGAACACAAACCAGTAGAGGTATAAACTCCATTTTCAATAAGGAACGTCCGATAGTAAATTTGAATAACATATTTCAATTTCATTAAGGTATGTCTACAGTAAAGGTATGAAAATATGGTTTGTAGAAATACCTCTCATAGAACACAATGCTTTGAAATACTTTCAGGTGCCTCTGTACACAAACCAGTAGAGGTATAAACTCCATTTTCAATAGGGAACGTCCGATAGTGAACTTGATTAACATATATTAGTTTCAAGAAATTCCATAAATATTTACGGGAGTTAGAGCGCGGACAGACCGACAGACGGACAGACAGACAGAAAAACCGAAGTCATAAACACTTTTCAACCTTGTTGGAAAGTGTTGAAAAAAAAGGGGGGGGGGTTGCTTTGTTAGATCATAAAATAATGCTTAAAGGTTGCTAAATTGTAATAAAAATATGAAGTAAGCTTTAATATTCTGAAATATTAGGTGTACCGATGTAGCCTCCTAAACTAGATGCCTGTCGCGTGGCTCGGAAACTTGGCAACAGTTCAAGCGGTAGAGAGCGCCACGTGGTACAGATTGCGCGACTTTTTTATTCAACAGCTACCAAAAATTTTTAAAAGTGGGATTTGATATATATCAAAGGCGAATAGAATCGAAGAAACGTCGGTTATATATATCATGTATGACTTCTTAAAATTATTTTTGACAGTTGAATAAAAAAATCGCGCAATCTGTACGAGGTGGCGCTGTCTGCCGCTTGAACTGTTGCCAAGTTTCCGAGCCACGCGACAGGCATCTAGTTTAGGAGGCTATGCTCTAATGTAATTAGTGGGGCATTGGGAAGTAAAGTATCGCCCAGCATATCTTGATAATTTTCTGTATTCATTTTGGTATCAATTAGCACAATTCGTAACATGCCATTAGCAGCAAACGTTCGCCATACCATTACTATTCCACCTATTGCCGCTTGGAAAAGTAAGGTTTTAATTTTTTAATATCATGCCAATATTTTTTAAATACGTCTGGCCCATCAAAATTAAATTTTTTCTCATCCGAAAAAACAATGTCTTTCCATTTATCTCGAAGCGGAATATATTTTTTAGCAAATTGTAAGCAAGCTAATTTATGCTTCTTTGTCAAGGGTGGTGGAGGTTGTAATTTTATGGACTGTGACCTCGGATTGGGCCTTATAGCATTGCAGTCAGTTCGACTAGTACATTATAGGCTTAAAGCAGGAACCATTTCAGAAGAAAACAATTTTTTGTCATACGCCCATCGTAAAACAGTCGATTTTTGGCGCCTTGAAAATGCAATTGGTCTTCCTGGGCGCTTGCATTTTCCATACTTTAAAGGATTTTTTTAAAAAATAATAATTAACTACCGTTGTAGACCTACCGATAGACCTTGAAATAGCTGCACCACTCATTCTATTCGCTTTCATTCCAAGGATTTTTCCCTGTTCTACTGCGGACAATTGTTTCTGCCACGGTGTCGTTGTCAATAGCATAAAGAAACAAGAAAGAAAAATCATGCAGTGCGCATTGATTAGTAACACTTCCCAACTGTACACAATTGTTGTATCGAATAACTATTAATGTTCTTTGCCTACGTTATCGCACAAGAGACAGAAGGACTGAAAAACATACAGATAGACTAATTGATTTTAAAATCACTCTTAGGCATTTTGGAAGATGTTAAAAAGGCTTAAAGCAAAAGAAAATGCAGCCGTTAGATTATAATTACAGCTTTTAAAATCCCTGAATATTTTACTGTAGCCCTGTAAATCTGAAAGTTAATCATATCATATTCAATACAAAACAATATTTTAGAATATTAATAATACATGTCAATGTTCTTAAGATTTTTGTAGTAGAAAGTTTTTTAAATATAACTTTTAAAAAATTCTGTCCTAAAACGTAATACATTGGCTTTTTTTTTATTTTGTTGTTGTTGTTGTCCCTGTAAACAAACTAGTTGTACAGGACCTATTAATGACATTTTAAATAGGAAACATTCCATAGGGAACTTGAGTGTATCATTTTTAAAAAATTCTCAAAATATTCACGGATGATAGGAGCCGGAGACAAACAGACAGAAAGGTAGACAATCGGACAGACAGATGCACAAATTGAAATCATATTCCCACTAAATTTATAAGAAAGTGTTAAAACGCTCATGTAAACAAAAGTGCAATTCCAGCAAATTTTTATTAATACCTCTTAATGATTATTTTTGTGTGGCCCTATAAATCTAATGCTAGCCATACTATATTACATCGAAGGCACACTATTTTGTGCATACGAATAATATATTTCAATTGCATTAAGCTTTGGGGAAAATAAAATTATTAAAATTTGGTTTATAAAAATAACTCTCATACAACACAATGCTTTGGGGTACTTTCAAGTGCCCCTGTACACAAACCAATTAGAAATGTACTCTATTTTACATAGGAAACATCCGATAGGAAATTGAATAACATATTAAAATTTCATTAAAGTTTCTATACATTAAAGGTATTAAAATATGATTTATAGAAACTCCTCTCATACAACACAATGCTTTCGTATACTTTTGGGTGTCCCTGTATACAAACCAGAAGAGGTATCCATTCCATTTTCAATAGGAAACATCCGATAGTGAACTTCAATAAAATATATCGGTTTAAAGCAATTCCATAAATATTTACGAGAATTAGAGCGCAGAAAAACAGACAGAGAGACAGACAGACGGACAGAAGAACAGTCAGACATATACACAAATTGAAATTATATTCACACTAAAAAAATGATAGAAAGTGTCAAGAACGCTTAATGTAAACGATAGTACAAATCTAGCAATTTTTTATTAATAGCTCTGAATATAACTGAATATTTTTGTGTCCCCCTGTAAATCTAATGGTAACCATGCTATATTCTATGCAAAGCATTCTTTTGTGCATATAAATAACATATTTCAATTTCCTAAAACTTCGTGGAAAGTAAAGTTATTAAAATTTGATTTATAGAAATATCTCTCACAGAACGCAATGCTTTAGAATAATTTTGAGTGTCCTTGTACAGAGTAATCCATTTTATACAGAAAAAATCCAATAGTGAACTCGAATAACATATTTCAATTTCATTAAGATATGTGTACAGTAAAGGTATGAAAATATGATTTATAGAAATACCTCTCATAGAACACAATGCTTTAAAATACTTTCGGGTGCCCCTGTAGAAACCAGTAGAGGTATAAACTCCATTTTCAACAGGGAACATCCGATAGTGAACTTCAATAACATATATCAGTTTCAAGAAATTCCACAAATATTTACGGGAATTAGAGCGCAGAGAGACAGACAGACGGACAGACAGACAGACAAACCGAAGTCATTTCACTTTTCAACCTTGTTGGGAAGGGTTAAAAATGTTAGAAAGGGTTAAAAATGCTTAACGTAAACGAAAGTACACTTTTATCAAATATTTATTATTAGCTCTTTATATAACTGAATATTTTTGTGTCACCCTGTAAATCTAATGCTAATCATGCTATATTCTATGCAAAGCATTCTTTTGTGCATATAAATAACATATTTCAATATCCTAAATCTTCGTGGAAAGTAAAGTTATTAAAATTTGATGTATAGAAATATCTCTCATAGAACGCAATGCTTTAAAATACTTTTGAGTGTCCTTGTATATAAAACAGAGTTGGTATTTAATCCATTTTATACAGAAAAAATCCAATAGTGAACTTCAATAATATATTTCAATTTCATTAAGATACACTGATGGAAAAAAAAATCCCAACACCAGGAAGGAGCTGTGCTAGATAAACGAAATTTGGTAGGCGTGTTTATACATCTGAAAGATGACGTCGATTCAAATTTCGAGCTACGCGCATAAGTGTGGCGCTAGTAGCGTCACTATTAACATGCAAATGAGGTTTGCTTTAAATAAGCGCTGTAAGGTTCGTGATCGTTATTTACAGTTGAGATTTGACGTAGTTGGTTAATGTTAGTCAAGGATGCCTCTAAGAAGACGAAGAAGCCATTATCAACAACTCACTGAGTTTGAACGAGGTCGTGTAGTAGGGCTACGAGAAGGTGGGTTTTCTTTCCGCGATATTGCAG
This sequence comes from Salticus scenicus, assembly GCA_963930645.1. Classification (NCBI taxonomy): domain Eukaryota; kingdom Metazoa; phylum Arthropoda; class Arachnida; order Araneae; family Salticidae; genus Salticus; species Salticus scenicus. The sequence continues at coordinate 236,744,986 of OZ005657.1, forward strand.
AAAGACTTGGCAGGAATGTATCCACTGTGCATGAGTGTTGGCAGCAGTGGTCAAGGGAAGGTACTGCCTCAAGAAGACCGGGTTCCGGGCGGCCACGTGGCACTACTGAGAGGGAAGACCGCCGTGTTCGGCGTATGGCTGTGGCTAATTGTACTGCGTCTGCAGCTGAAATTTGAGCTGCAGTTGGCACCACAGTGACACAACGAACTGTTACAAATCGGTTACTTCAAGGACAGCTCCGAGCCAGACGCCCTGTAGCGTGCATTCCACTGACTCCAAACCACTGCCGTTTGCGACGTGAGTGGTGTCAAGCTAGAGCTCATTGGAGGACGGAGTGGAGATCTGTTGTGTTTTCTGATGAAAGCCGGTTCTGCCTTGGTCTAGACACACAGGGCCTACTCCTGGAGTTATGGCTTGGGGAGCAATTTCGTATGACAGCAGGAGCACTCTCGTGGTTATCCCACGCACCCTGACTGCAAATTTGTGCGTCAGTCTAGTGATACAACCTGTTGTGCTGCCATTCATGAACAGCATTCAAGCGGATGTTTTCCAACAGGATAACGCTCACCCTCATACCGCTGTTGTAACCCAACATGCTCTACAGAGTGTCGACATGTTGCCTTGGCCTGCTAGATCACTAGATCTTTCTCCAATCGAGCACGTATGGGACATCATTGGACGACAACTCCAGCGTCATCCACAACCAGCATTAACCGTCCCTGCATTGACCGCCCAAGTGCAACAGGCATGGAACTCCATCCCACAAACTGATATCCGACACCTGTACGACACAATGCATGCACGTTTGCATGCTTGCATTCAAAATTCTGGCGGTTACACCGGTTACTAATGTACCAACATTTCACATTTGAAATGGCTCTTCTCGCCAATGGCTCTACCTGTGATCTTGAAACTTTTATCAATTAAATATGTTACCTAGACAAATGTATTGCTGAAATTTCATTACTGTACAATAATTTTTTCTTGGTGTTGGGATTTTTTTTTCCATCAGTGTGTGTGTACAGTAAAGGTATGAAAATATGATTTATAGAAATACCTCTGATAGAACACAATGCTTTGAAATACTTTCGGGTGCCCCTGTACACAAATCAGTAGAGGTAGAAACTCCATTTCCAACAGGGAACATCCGATAGTGAACTTCAATAACATATATCAGTTTCAAGCAATTCCACAAATATTTACGGGAATTAGAGCGCAGAGAGACAGACAGACGGACAGACAGATAGACAAACCGAAGTCATTAACACTTTTCAACCTTGTTGGGAAGTGTTAAAAATGTTAGAAAGGGTTAAAAACGCTTAACGTAAACGAAAGTACACTTTTAGCAAATATTTATTAATAGCTCTTTATATAACTGAATATTTTTTGTCACCCTGTAAATCTAATGCTAATCATGCTATATTCTATGCAAGACATTTTCTTTTGTGCTTATAAATAACGCATTTCAATTTCATAAATCTTCGTGCAAAGTAAAGTTATTAAAATTTAGTTTATAGAAATATCTCTCATAAAACGCAATGCTTTGGAATACTTTCGTGTGCCCCTGTAGTGGTGGTATTTCTCCATTTTATACAATAAACATCCGATAGTGAACTTGAATAACATATTTCATTTTCATTAAGATTTGTGTACAGTAAGGGTATGGAAATATGGTTTATAGACTCTCATAGAACACAATGCTTTCGTAATACTTTTGTGTGTCCCTGTACACAAATCAGTGGTGGTATTTACTCCATTTTATACAGGAAACATCCGATAGTGAACCTGAATAACATATTTCAATTTCATTAAGATTTGTGTACAGTAAGCATATGGAAATATAGTTTATAGAAATGCCTCTCATAGAACACAATGCTTTGAAATATTTTAGGGGGTTCCTGTACACAAACCAGTAGAGGTATAAACTCCATTTGAAGTAGGGAACATCCGATAGTGAACTTGTATAACATATTTCAATTTCATTAAGATTTTTGTACAGTAAGGGTATGAAAATATGGTTTATAGAAATTCCTCTCATAGAACACAATGCTAAAAAATATTTCTTGGGTCCCTGTACACAAACCAGTAGAGGTATAAACTCCATTTTCAATAGGGAACATCCGATAGTGAACTCGAATAACATATATCAGTTTCAAGAATTTCCATAAATATTTACGGAAGTTAGAGCGCGGAAAGACAGACGGACAGACAGACAGACAGGCAGACAGACAAACAGACAGACAGACAGACAGACAGACAAACCCAATACATAAACACTTTTCAACCTTCTTGGAAAGTGTTAAAAATAACAGAACCCTAAATGCGCTGTTGGTTGTCTTTAATATTTCGTGCTTTCTCAGACCGTAAAAAATTTGCATATCAATTCAAAAAATTCAACGACCCTATACTTTTTCCCATCAGCAAATAGGATTAATATCTCATATGGTAATTAGTTCAATTAATTTAAATTAGATTTGAATTAAAGTGTATTATAATTAACAAATCATTTACGTACTTTGTATTTTTGTTGCTTTCCCATCTGGCAAATTTACATACATCCTGACTATTTAATCGACCTTATAATTTTTTCCAGGACTCTATTCATGGAGCTTTAATGGTTTCTTTAAAAAATTAGAAAAAAAAAATGCTCCTCTTTTATTTATAATACACAGGGTATTAAACCCAGTGCAAAGCCATTTTAAACTAGTATGTTGTGGCCACCACAAGACTTTCTTCTATATTTTCCTATGCAAATTCACCTAGTAACAATATTAAATATACATATATATATATATACGATTTTGTTTTTCAGTTTTTTTTTTTTTTTTTTTTTTTTTTGTTTTTGTTAAAAGTAAAAAAAAAAAAAAAAAATCGATAACTTTGTTTTGATTATCACACATTTATAGATCAACCATTCGTTTTAAAGGTATTGACAAGACCTTTCGAAAGGGTAGTTCCCCTAGGGGGGAAGCGATGCCCCCACATGCACAAAATTTTTTTCCTAATTAACTACTACTATTATCAATAATTCATATTAATTTTACAATCACAGGTTAAGAATAACTCTCATTATGTACATTTATACGAAATTTTGTCCTATACTGCCATGTTAAAAGTTTTAAAAAAATACGATCACAGCGCCACCTGTTGAGCGATTGATCCCCAAATCTAATCAGCACCAGTTTATGTCAGGGGCCAACTAAATACCAAGTTTGGTTAAATTTCGTTTAAAAAAAAAAAAAAATACGATTTTTTTTTCAGTTAAAAGTAAAAAAAAATCGATAACTTTGTTTTAAATTATCACAGATTTATAGTTCAACCATTCGTTTTAAAGGTATTGACGAGACCTTTCGAAAGATACCCATCTTGAAAATTTACTCCCCTCGAGGGGGGGACTTCCCCCCAGGGGGGGTGGCGAGGCTCCTACACATACAAAAAAATTTTCCCAGTTCACTATCTCTATTATAAATAATTCTTGTAAATTTCATAATGATTACTGAGAAATAATTATCTTTATGCACATTTATACAAAATTTTGTCCTATATCACCATGTTAAAAATTTAGAAAAAGCGGGATGGCAACGCAACATGCAAGACAATTTTTACCAAAAGTTGATAGGCACTAATTTATGTCAAGGTGCAAATACATACCAATTTGTATGAAATTCTGTGCAGTAATTCCTGAGATACAGTTGCCACAAAATTTTGTCACACACACAGAGACTGACAGAAAGACAGACAGACATTTTCTAACTAGTATGTTGTGGCCACCACAAGACTTTCTTCTATATTTTCCTATACATATTCAATCAGTAACAATATTTAAAAAAAAAAAAAAAACGATTTTTTTTTTTTTTTTTTTTGTTAAAAGTAAAAAAAATCGATAACTTTGCTTTAAATTATCACAGATTTATGGTTCAACCATTCGTTTTAAAGGTATTGACGAGATCTTTCGAATGATACCCATCTTCAAAATTTAACCCCCCCCTGGGGGGGTACTTCCCCCCCAGGGGGGAAACCGATGCCCCCCCATGCACAATTTTTTTTTCCTAGTTAACTACTACTATTATAAATAATTCATATTAATTTTACAATCACAAGTTTAAAATAACTCTCATTATGCCCATTTATACGGAATTTTGTCCTATAAAATGCGATCACAGCGCCACCTGTTGAGCTATTGATCCCCAAATCTAATGGGCACCAGTTCATGTCAGGGTGCAACTAAATACCAAGTTTGGTTAAATTTCATTCATTGGTTCGTGAGATACAGCGTCCACAAAAAAATGATACAGACACACAGACAGACAGACAGACAGACAGACACACAGACAGACAGACAGACAGACACACAGACAGACAGACAGACAGACACACAGACAGACATTTTTTTAAAACTATCAATTCGTGTTCAGGACATCCCAAAACGTGTAGATCCGTCAAAAAACGGAGGTCGAAAATTTTCGCGAATCCAATACTTTCTCTATATTACATATAGAAGAAAGTAAAAATGGTCAAATCATGTTCTACAGCTCTCAAAACCTGTAAATCCATCAAAAACCCGAGGTCGAAAATTTTTACGAATCCAATACTTTCTTCTATTGAATATAGAGGAAAGTAAAAAAAATTCATGTACTATATTACTCACAGAATACTGCAATTAGAAAACAAAAATATGAAATACAAAGGGCATCCCATAAAAACTGAGAGTTATTACTTTCTTCTATATGTAATATAGAGAAAGTATTGGATTCGCGAAAATTTTCGAAGTCCGTTTTTTGACGGATCTACACGTTTTGGGATGTCCTGAACACGAATTGATAGTTTTTAAAAAATGTCTGTCTGTGTGTCTGTCTGTCTGTCTGTCTGTGTGTCTGTCTGTCTGTCTGTCTGTCTGTCTGTCTGTGTGTCTGTATCATTTTTTTGTGGACGCTGTATCTCACGAACCAATGAATGAAATTTAACCAAACTTGGTATTTAGTTGCACCCTGACATGAACTGGTGCCCATTAGATTTGGGGATCAATAGCTCAACAGGTGGCGCTGTGATCGCATTTTATAGGACAAAATTCCGTATAAATGGGCATAATGAGAGTTATTTTAAACTTGTGATTGTAAAATTAATATGAATTATTGATAATAGTAGTAGTTAACTAGGAAAAAAAATTTGTGCATGGGGGGGCATCGGTTCCCCCCTGAGGGTTAAATTTTGAAGATGGGTATCATTCGAAAGATCTCGTCAATACCTTTAAAACGAATGGTTGAACCATAAATCTGTGATAATTTAAAACAAAGTTATCGATTTTTTTTACTTTTAACAAAAAAAAAAATCGTATTTTTTTTTTTTTTTTTTTTTTTAAACGAAATTTTACCAAACTTGGTATTTAGTTGGTCCCCGACATAAACTGGTGCTGATTATATTTGCGGATCAATAGCTCAACAGGAGGCGCTGTGATAGCATTTTATCTAAATTTTTAACATGGCAGAATAAGACAAAAATTCGTATAAATGTGCATAATAAGAGTTATTTTACACTTGTGATTGTAAAATTAATATGAATTATTGATAATAGTAGTACGTAACTAGGAAAAAATTTTTGTGCATGGGGGGGCATCGCTTCCCCCCCTGGGGGGGAAGTACCCTTAAAAAAAACAAGTACCCCTCCAAAAAAAAAACCCTTAGAAAAAAAAATTGTATTTTTTTTTATTTTTTTTTTTAAATATTGTTACTGATTGAATATGTATAGGAAAATATAGAAGAAAGTCTTGTGGTGGCCACAACATACTAGTTTTTTTACGTAGTGGCAACACCGCGAAACTAAAAATAGAAGTGCAGGCGATTTTTTCAAACTGTTAACTGTACGTTTATACAAAATTCTAAACGAAGCAGACGATTTTATTTTCCTATTTCCGTGCTTGTTTAAAGAACTGTTTTATTTGCCCTACAGAAATGGAGATGAGTGATTCAGAGTTAAAAAATGAAATGCGTTGTGCCATAAAATTTTGCTACCGTTTGGGCAAAACAGCTCCAAAAGCAGTTAAGTTAATGAAAGAAGCTTACAAAGACAAATGTTTTGGTGAGTCTACGATTTTTAGATGGCATGGTGATTTCAAGAAAGGCCGTTTGCCTGCAGAACTGGCTCCTAGGCTTGGGCGTGTTGTGAATGATCGAAATGTTAACACTGTGTGGGTAATCCTTCAAGAAAATCGGCGAATGACATGTGAGGAGATAGCGGCATCAACAAACATTTCGAAAACGTCGATATTTCGCATTCCACGCAAGAATTTACAGCTTCGCTATGTTTGTTCCAGATGGGTCCCTCATCACCTTTCTAAAGAACAAATGAAAACAAGAATTCACCAATGTTGTGAATGGAAACATATGCTTCAAAATGATCCAAATCTCCTAAAGACTGTAATAACAGGTGATGAAACTTGGGTCCATCATTATGATCCCCTTACCAAGTCCGCAACAAGTGTATGGAAACATACTGATTCTCCGCCTCCGAAAAAAATCCGACAAACCAATTCTGCTGGAAAGGTCATGAAGATTATTTTCTTTCATCATAAAGGTGTAATCTATCAGCATGCTGTGCTTCCAAAAACTACTGTGAATGGTTACTATTATGTTTCAGTTTTGAAAATTTTGCAACAACACATATCGAGAAAGCGTCATGAACTGGTAGGGAATTGGACAATACATGACGATAATGCTCGCCCGCATGTCGCTACTTCTGTTCAGCAATATCTTAGTAAATGCAATATTAAAATCATGCCACATCCCCCTTACAGTCCAGATTTCGCACCATACGATTTCTGGCTGTTTCCGACGTTGAAGCAGAAGCTCCGTGGCAGAAAATTTAATACAGATTCTGAAGTTATTTCAGCAGTGGAGGGTTCTTTGAAGCAGCTTCCAGAAAAGGGCTTCTCTACTTGTTTTTAAAAGTGGGTTGAACGATGGGACCGTTGCATAGCATCTGACGGAAGGTATTTTGAAAAAGAATGGTGTATTTTTTGCTGTAAATATATTTCTTGATTTTTTATGATTTTACTCTCAGTTTTTATGGAATGCCCTTTGTATATAATGAAATATGAGCATTTTTATTAAATAACTTTTAACTACGCATGCACAAGTGTTAAAATTATTCATTCCCGTAATTAAATGGCCAAAAGTATTGAGTTACTCATAGGAAAACTCCAAACAAATTCAATTCCTCTCAAAAAAAGCTAAACTATAAGGGTTTTAGTCACAATTTTATTTTTATTCGATGATAATATAGTAGAGCCGCTGTTATCCGAGTTCCGGATTAACCTAGATAGTTCCGTAAATTCATTGTCCTAGTGGAGTCGTGGCCTTTGACAAATAGCGTTAATAACTTTGACAAATTTTACTATAGAGTACCATTTTTTATAATTTATGTATGTATGTATTGTATTGCATTTTTAGCTGTGTGTGTGTGTGTGTGTACTCCATTTAAATATGTAATAGATGCATTCTTTTACTTCATTCACTTTTTTTTCATTCATTTTAAACTTAAGGTATGCTTTCCCTCGATTTACGACAGAGTCCGTGTTATCCGAGGTACCCTCGGTCTATATTAGGCTGTACTGTATAATGTTTGTTAATTATAAATAAATACTGATAACCCTCCGCCCCCCCCCCCTCACTCTCTCTCTCTCTCTTTTTTTTTTTTTTTTTTTTTTTTTTTTTTTTTTTGAGAGAGAGAGAGAGAAAAACTGAAATTTAGTTCGTTCTATTGCCGTCAACTTTTTGAATTTGCACGGTATTTCTTGGAGTTTTCATATATATAGCTCCATACTTGTTAATAAATTATGCAAATGAAATATTTTTAACGCTTGGACATGCGTAATTAAAAATTATTCAGTAAAAATTCTCATATTTCATTAGATTAATATTTTTACATTCAGATTGCACTATACTGTGTTTAATACATCATGATTTCCAAATAATGGCTTTGCCCCGGATTAAATTCCTTGCGTGTTATATTTTTAAAAAATATATTTTTTTAAAGAAACCGTTATATTTCCATGAATATTTGTGGTAGCCTCATAAAAATGTATACAGATAATTGTAATAGCTTCATAATCACAGCTACAACCCACAATGCATTTGAAATATTACTTTTTATAGGATGATCCAAAACATTTTTCATTTTTGTTTATTTTTTATGTCTTCCCCTTTTGCTTTCGGGGCAAAACTTTCGCTAATGTATTTGACGTCGACGTGTAATATGTTCTTCCCACTCTTGAAATTCAAAATAATTCGTCAAGTTATTTTGGAGATATTTTACAAAACATCTAAAATTGGTAGTGAGCGGTCGTTTATGGAAAGGTAGTGAATTATTCGTAAAAGGAGGCATGCAAATATGCACTTTCAATCTTTAACCCTTTTAAGGGCATGGTAATTTCGTTCATTTAAAACCAACAGCTACCAGAACTTACGAACAAGTCTAGAAGGAAAGAAAGAAATGTGGTTTTTCCTCTAAGTTATAAAGGAAATAATTCTTAAAAATTTCTGGGACGAGATTTGCAGTTGAGAATTAAAATTAAGTAATATCCCACCGCCCTTCAAAGGGTTAAAATATGATAAAACAATTCTTCTCTTCTTTGTCATAAAAAACGCGTATTTAAATTTATTATTAAATGTATAAAAATCGGCAATATAATTAATAATAGAGATATTAAACACAAATAAGTCGGAATTAAAAGTTTTGAATAGAAACTCTTCAAAGAAAAAATATCGTTACGTAATACATGGCAAACTATTTTTGCAGGTGTTTTAGATTTTTTTTTTTTTTTTTTTTTTTTTTTTTCAACTGTTGAAATATTTTTCCTCTTACATTTACGTTTCAGATAGAGCTGCTTTTGTCTGAAAGCAATTCCCAGTTTTTGCACAGGAAATCAATGTCTAAATATAACAGATCTTGATATTTCTAGAAAATAGTAAAAAGGAGCAAAACATGTCAAATAAACTCACTCTATAATAGCCCTTAATCTTTGGCTTATATGATCATGAAGACTTAACATGAATTATTTAAATTATTTAAATACATTGATTATGATAACAATTATTTATTGGAAGTAATGGAAAATATAAATTCTTTTATTCCTTTTTGTCTCGATTAACCCTTTCATTCCCAATTTTTTCCATCTATAAAACAATAAATCTTATATTTAGTCATAAATTTATTTGTCATAAATTATTAGTCATAAATTTCAAATGCATTATATATAAATATTTTATTTCAATATGAATAACAGCAGAGTACGAATCAATATAGCTGACAAAACAACTGAGAGGTGTTTATTTATGTTTAATATAACCACTGATGCCATTTAAAATCATAACTTTTCAATAAATAAAAATATCAAAATTTTGAAAGAAATACGTATTGCAACTAATGAAAATACAAATTATAAACATTAAAAAATAAAATAAAAAATATTTCAAACAGTTAATTTACTTAAATTGCCCAAAACAGGAAACTTATTCCGATATTATTACCAGAATAGGGTAAAATATACTTTCATTTATCCACAAGGATAGTGAAATCCTCCAAAATATGTATTTTTCGGTGGTAAAATGTATATAGGTTTTAATATTATTCATTTTGAATCAGCGGGAGTGTTAGATGGTAAGAAAGAAAATCTGAAATGTTATGATTCCAGTTGGCATCACGGGGAATGAAAAGGATAAAACTAGTTGTATTGATATATTCTATTTTCCTATTAAAATTTTGAGTGAAACATTTAAAATTAATTTACGCAATCTGGTGGTTCTATATTAACAATTTTTTGCAGCATGTCACACAGTAGTCAAATAAAATAAAGTAAAAAATTCATGCTTAACAAAATGCGATAATAAGACAAGTTGCTATTTTTAAATAATGCCTTATTTTCAAATAATCCAGGCCTCGCAACATTCCTAAAATTTTATTCTCTTTTTTTTTTTTTTTTAATTGCCACCACTATTTTAAAATAATACTTTTTCACATATGTTTTTTATACAGTATTTTAGCGTAAAATCATATAAGGAAAAAACTTATTTTTTAGGATAGTGGTGACAGTATAATAAAAAGAGGGTAAAATTTTAGGAATGCTGTGCGGCCTGAAGTCCATATAAATCCATACCCTCCAAAGTGGAGGATCAAAATTGTGATGGCATGTCTCTGGACCACCTCTAGGGGTGAGTCCCAGACCGTCGCCAATTGCCCATCTGCGCAGCACTAGTGCGACTTAAAACCCAACCAACCAACCATACCCGCCAACATACTAATTAATATTCCGTAGTATTGTTAGCCCCGCCTTCTTTTTCACACCAGTATATTTTTAGAGTATTTTTCTTCTTATTTAATCGCAATTGCATTTGGAGAATATTACTCTAAAAATTTATTGGTGGGAGAAAAAGGGCGGGACTAACATTACTACGGAATATTAATTAGGATGTTGGAGGGTATGTAAATCTGTTTTACCCCCTAGAACTTTACGCAGTATTGACTAAGAACTTAATTATTTATCATCCAGGAGTTATTGCTAAAAATATAAAATTTTGGCAATATTTTAATATATTTATTTAAATCAAATCTTGGCAATTCTTGGCAATGGCTTTTAAAAATATTGTCTTAAATATTTGCACAACAGAGTATGTATACAACAATATATAGGTGGGAGATAATATAATGGTATTAAAACCCGAATAAACTACTACGTCAGAAACGCCAAAGAAAAATATTTGAGATGTATACAGCTGTTTCGGTAGCTTAAGCGTACCGTCTTCCGTGCAAAAAGAATAGATGAGATGCATACAGCTCAAATATTTTTCTTTGGCGTTTCTGACGTAGTAGTTTATTCGGGTTTTAATATTCCAACGCCAAGTCTCCTGTTATTATTAATATAATGGTATATTTTCGATTTTACACGTTTTGACGAATATCTTGAAATATTCTTGGTTTATTGTTCTTGAACTTTGGCAATGAGAAAAACATATTTTACCTCACAGTTTTCAGTAAAGATTTTTGTCACGGAAATAGTTAGAGGACGAACAACAAATTAAATAAGATAAGAAATGTTTGTGATTACACTGTATCTGGAAGAGCGTCGATTTATTCGCATATTTTACAAATTTTTATAAATGTTTAACATTTTGTAAGGATTGCACATATATTTATAAAATCAGAAATATTTTATTCAAACACGCCAATTTCTTCTGAAAGTTTTTATTTTCTAACCTTTGAAGATTTTTTGTACAAATTGCACAAAACTTTCAGAAAATATGAGAACATTCATCGATATTATTTTGCTAAAGTTTAAATCAATCACATTTTTAATATTCATAGAAATATGGGCAATTGTAGTAAAAAATTTTAACTATGCGTACGAAGATGACAGAAAAATAAACATTCTGGTAAGAAAGAAGAAAATAAGTCCAGATGAAAGTCGAGAAAATTTAAAAAGTTATCTGAGATGAAATGGGATATCCTTCTGCTGTTTTCTAAACAGAGCTTGATGATAAGGGGTTATTCGCAAATTGAAATTTATATTTAAAAAATGACCAAGCAGTGAGACATAATAAATTCTGTGTGATGATTTTGTTTCATTTATAATCAAGAAGATGTGAAACAAAATAATAGGAAACCCTGGAAAATGTAAAGCTAAATTAGTACGGACTTGAGCCACCCTCGTTACGAAATACAGCTTGTATCCCAGTAGAATTGGTAAATTTCGTGCTCAGTGTTCAACAGAATTTGCATTTATTCCTCTTCCAGAGCCGTTTCGAGTTTAAACAGCATACGTGGAGGCGGAAATCAAGCACAAATTTTGGTCTCTATATGACATGTGATCTCAAACCACACACACAGAAAAATAAATTGGTCACAGTGACCTGCCAAAATGCTCAGCTGACAATACAGAATTGACTAACCAAAATAACTGACTAGCCAAAAAGTGTACTTGTTGAACTAGTCTCCAAAACTGAAAAGTGTACTTGCTGAACTAGTCACCGAAGCTGAAAAGTGTACTTGCTGAACTAGTCACCGAAACTGAAAAGTGTACTTGCTGAACTAGTCACCGAAACTAAAAAGTGTACTTGCTGAACTAGTCACCAAAACTGAAGAGTGTACTGGCTGAACTTGTCTCCAAAACTAAAAAGTGTACTTGCTGAACTAGTCACCAAAACACTACTCCAGACTAGGAAGGTTAATATTATCAGACAAAGAAGGCTAGTCGACAATCATAATTATCTGACCAGGAAGGTTAGTTAACAACCGCAGTTACCAGACAAGGCAAGTTAGTCAGAATCTACACTTGATTAAGAAAGTTAGTCAACAGATGACAGGTATACTTCCATTACCCGACTACCATAGGTAATGGAAGTATTGTATTCGGTCTAAAAATTCAAATTCGAGTTTTCGCTTGATTTACACGTTTTTAGGTCTCCTAAGTCCAAAACAGTAGTTTTTGGCAATTGGTCAGTGTGTGTGTGTATGTATGTATGTATGTGCGAAATTTTCTGGTTATCATATCTCCTAAACTAATAAAGATAGAACTACAAAACTTCAGAATCGAGACAGGTCTGCTGTACAGATAAGTTTTTCAAATGTTGGTAAAAATTGAAAAACCGGAAGTGGGACATCGGAAACCGGAACCCAAAACTTAACATACTCAATTATTGACCGGAAAACAATAATTACATACAAGAGGATATTTAAAAGTGAGTTAATATGGCGAGTTTGAAAAAATTCCGTACAGACGTTTTTAAAGGAACGCGCTTGCGAGACCTGAAATTGAGCTATTTATACAGGACACCTATCAATTTTCCTGAACTAGCCAACTATATCATTCGAAAGGACATATAATAGAATGTTTATATAGCAAATTTGAAGAAAATCGTTAGTGCCGTTTTTGAAATACGGACTTACGGCCCCACTTCCGGTTTTTCAATTTTTACCAACATTTGGAAAATTCATCTGTACACCAGACCTGTCTCGATTCTGAAGTTTTGTAGTTCTTTCTTTATTAGTTTTGGAGATGTGATAGCCAGAAGATTCCACACATACACACACACTGACCAATTGCGAAAAACCACTTTTTTGGACTCAGGGGACCTTAAAACGTGTAAATCAGGTGAAATCTCGATACCTAATTTTAGGACCGAATACAATACTTCCATCGGTAGTAAGGTGATGGAAGTAAAAAACCCAAAAATTTTAAGTTTATTTTGAGATAATTAAAATCAGTATTGTAATTTTTACACATACATTTAACAAGCCTTATTTCATTATTATATTTATTCTCTGCTTATTTTCCTCTATATATTTTACAGGAAAATTGCTCAATTTTACATTTTTCTTGTAAGTTCCGCACGCATTTATACAACACCCTTTTATCAAGGCATTCCAAGAGGAGTGTGGCGCCACATGGTTTAGTCCACTTTTTATGCACATCCTCATACATAGATTTAGAAATATATATGTATTTTCTTTCTCCTCGGTGCTTTCGTTTTATACGCTGTGGTTACAAAAATAAATGTAAACTTTTTTTTTTTTTTTTTTTTTTTTAAGTTCCTTTTTTTAATATTTAAGCCACCTGAATATAGGTATATATTTTTTTAATAAATGGATTTTTTCCACCTGAGTAAAATTACAGATAAGTACGTGATACAATGTGCTTTAACAATTAATATAGACAATATAAACAATATATACGGTATAGACGATACAATGTACTTAACTATAAATAACATCGAACTCCAAATTTCAGGTTATTTAAAGTTTTAAAATCATAAATATTAATGATATAATTTTTTTTTCAAGGTGAGGGTGGACATAAAATTTGCATTAAAAACACTTCAACATATGTAACAAGATTTTTTTTTTTTTAATCATCTCTGTAAACTTTATGCCCAAAGAAATTTTAATATATATAACAATAATCTATAAGTATTTGATCATCAAAAATAACTCTCACTTACCTGATAACATTACTTTCAACATTCTTTAGCCCATTTTCAACCCATTAAATGGCTTATTTAAATAAGATTTCTCCTTCATTAAAACTAAGTAATTAAAATAATACATAAAAGACAAAAATCAAGATAAAAATAATTTTATTGAAAATTATGAATGTTTCATATACATGAAGAAGATTGCTCCATAATTTACATAAAAATTAATCATAATAATAACATAAAAGCACAAATATAACTAGGTAATAAAACATAACTGTTTTATGCCTAGGCTTTTGCAATACCTCTCAGTTTTTTGTTAGTAATTATTTGGTAATTTTTTCAATTATTTACGGATCCAAATAGCTCTCCATGATGGCAAGCCACTGAAAATTGTAGGAATAGCACCATCTTTAACAAATGGTTTATTTCTTGGGACTTGATATAACTTTCCTTCTTTTTCATCAAAATATGTTATTGTTTGTATAATTTCATCCGGTTTAAAATGGAGCTCACAAACCTTAAAAAAAAAAAAAAAAAAAAAGACATCAGGACATCACAAAGGTTATATGAGGTGTAAATTTCACCTCATTGCATAGGTTGCATTCAATTAGGAAGTTGCATATATCATAGATGGCTTCATTGGAAACCAAATAAATCAATGAGGAGACGAAATATTCTATCAAAACCTTTCTTAATCTATGCATAAAATTATTATATATGTGTGTGTGTGTGTGTGTGTGTGTGCGCGCGCGCGCGCGCGCGCGTGCGAAAACAGGGCATTTTGGAATCCCCTAGCAGAGGCCTTCATCCTGCAGTGGATTGATAGAGGCGGAAATTGATAATGATGATATATATATTCATATAACACCATACCTGAAAATTTGTATGATTACTTTAGAAAAGCACGCACAGGATTTTTTTTTTAAATCGATTTGATTTTATTGATTTTTTTTTTTATTGAATTATTACTTTTTTTTATGAATATATCCCTGTTAGAACACTATTGTTAAGCATATTTGAAAGTTGACAACCATATTATAAATGCTATCGCTGTATAGCAGCGCCACCTGTCGAGCTATTGACACCAAAAGTTGATAAGCACTAATTTAGGTCAAGGTGCATCTATATATAAATTTATATGTAATTCTGAACAGTAGTTCCGTAGATACAGTTTCCACACAATGTTTGTTACACACACATACACACACAGACGGACACGCAGTCATTTTCTAAAAATTGTCAAATCGAGGTCTAACCTCTCAAAACTTGTAAATCCGTCGAAAACCGGACGTCGAAAATTTTTACGAATCCAATACTTTCTTTCTTCTATTGAATATAGAAGAAAAAAAAATAATAATAAAATAAATAAGATGTAATTACTAATTGTATTGCGTTAAAAATTAAAAAAATCTGAAAAAAAAAAAAAAAAAAGATTAATAATAATGATTAAACACTTATGTGAGTTGCGAACTTTGAGATTGCAAAAATGTGCTTCAAAGTTCAAGGTCAGTGTTAGTAGTTCATTAATTAATGCTTATATTCTGAAAAAAAAAAAAAAGTATCTTTATTTATTGTATTTATTCGACGGGAATGTTTATTTACTATAATAATTTGTTTAGCACGGATATATGATTCGCAATTAAACATCTGCTTTTATTTTTTCTACAGAAGACGATAAAGAATATTATTATTATCTGCCTTGATGAAATCCGTTTCCTAAATGTGCTTATTTTACATGACTTTTTACTTTCTTCTGTATTCAATAGAAGAAAGTATCGCAATCGTAAAAATTTTCAACTTCCGCTTTTCAATGGATTTACACGTTTTGAGGGCTCCAGAACACGATTTGACCATTCTTAGAAAATATGTGTCTGTGTGTGTGATAAAAATTTTGTGGCGACGTATCTCAGGAACTACTACAGATAACATGCGCGTAGCCAGGGGGGGGTGCCCTGGGTGCCCGGGCACCTCCCCGCTCACGCACGCACATTCAGTATATTTAACAAAAACATATTAAAAACCGGAAAAAAAAAAATTTGAAGGTAAAAAAAAAAAAAATGTTATTACTAATACCAATGATTCTATGCAATAGAAAGACACTTTCTTAAACATGGTGGTCAAATATATTTAAAAGAATAATCTAAATTGTTCATAAATCCAAATTTACTTGCACATTTCTTACAAAAATTTGCAAAGTGATTTTTCTTGGGAAACAAAAAATAAAATGAAATTAGTAGTTTTTTTTTTTTTTTTTTTCAAGGAAAAGAGGCGATAACATGATTTAGTTTATTTAAACTCGTGGCCTTAACAGAGAGTCAAGTTTTTTTGTTATTTCTTTCTAATGAGCTTTTTTTTTTTTTTTTTTTACTTTCTCTTACCCATACATGTTGAAGAATGTAATGTTTTGCGGTCCAATTTTTGAATATGAAATAGTTTTTACAATAGTATGTTTCTTGAGGTCCGCTCTATTGTATAACCAGGTTCTTGTGGTTAGTCTGCATGGGCATAACTCAAAAGCAGGTGTTAGCAGGAAGTCTAAAAATCTTATTCAATTTATATCATAATGATCTATATACTATGACATGCAAAGAGTTCAAATACGTTATTGTATAAGTACAAAATTTCTAGTTGGTACATATCAACAACATTTTTAAAGGGAACTAAACATAATGAAACTAACATATTTTATTGATACAAAATAATTTTCGTATAAAAGATTGTAAGAAAAGTTAGGTTGGATTAAAAGCATCCATCCAAATTATATTGCGTCCAGTAAAAACGCTTAAAAATGATAATTACTTTCCCTTACCATGAGTTACAGAAAGTATTATGCACGGGGTCGAATTTTCGAAACTAAATATTTGCGATAATTTCAGGTTTTGAAGACCTTTGAATACAAAAATATTTTTTTTAGTAATTGTTGGTTTGAATGCATGTCTCGTATCATAATAATACGTACACAAATAATACTAATAACACATAATAATACATACACATTACATATACAATGTCATAATGCGGGTAAATTTTTTCCGATTTCACTGGTCTGCGAAATCGTACTTTTCAAATTTTTTATGTACTGCGTTGGTGTCTCTAATGTGTTTTGATAATCTGAATTCAGAAATGATTATTTTTTTTTACTATCACGTAAGAAATTTTCACAAAGTAAGGATGAAAATCGGAAGAATTCGTCTAGAAGTTATATCAAATTCGAAACAATTTATGTAAAAAATGCATTGAAACAGGCTATTATTTACACATTATCTTTTAAATGTATTTCTTCACATCGAATCTCCCTTTAGAGCATTTTACCTTGTGCAAGGCTTGAGGATCTTGTGTGTGCGGTGGGGGGGGGGGGGGGATTTTTTTATGCAACAATATTCAGCTAACATTTTAAAAATGTATCGTATCTGATACCTGCTTTCCATTCATTTGATATCTTGATGAAAGAGTTCTCCTTGTTCTTCACTCACATCGCTCAAATTTTTAGGGAAATAATTTAGATGTGAGTCGAAAAATATGGAGCTTTAAGCTCAAATAATTCCTTTTTTTTTTTCAAAACTGTGCGTGAGGGAAATTTTTAAATAGGTCTTCCTTAAACAGCATCCAAAAACATATCAGAAAAATATATCAACCTGAAGAAGAAAAAAAATTTCGTCGGCCTGTCTTATTTAAAATTAAAAAAAAAAAAAGACAACACTGGAAAGTTCAAATTAGTATTGTAAATCATATCATAAGCAGACTTTTCTTGAAAAATTTACTGCGGGTGAAATTTTTTTGAATAATTTGAAAAATATTTTTAATTTAAGCCTTAAATGTTTTAAGAATGCAGGTAGAGTAATCAAACAGAGGGTTTTGAAGGATGCAATAGAGATGCTTCCCCTTCACAAAAATACATGCCAAATAAAATTGTTTCTAAAACAATTTTCAACTTTTTAAAAGCACCTCAAGAAATGGTCGGTCAAGTATACAATATCTTATTTTTGTGACTAAGCTGCCACATTTTATTTATTCATTTTTTTTTTTTAACCTTATTTAAAAGCTGTCACTCAAATTTAATAATAATAAAACATTTTATAATCGTTTGCATTACTTTTGAACTTTAACAAACGATTTATTGCTGAAAATAAATTATGTATTTATAAACAGACGATTTTGTATTTGTAATTAATAAAAAAAGAAAACTATTAAAAATTAGGCTACAGTGTAAATATTTATTCGAATTCCTTCTTCTCATGCGATTTTATAAAACAATTTTCTCTTTCCTGAGAATCCTGGATCTGGATAATGTGGTGTATAATTCTATTAAAGCTGTATTGAATGACTTAAAGAAACGAAATACTGTTCTGGAATCGTGTGCAAAAATGTGAAGGACTTGATAATTATTCCAACCAAAAAAAAAGAGAGAGTTTGAAGAGGAAGTTCAAGACAACACAGAAAATACAAACATCAAAGAAAGGTATGCACAAAATATGCTTTATTATTTAGTCTTTTAATTTTTACTTTCTGCTACATAATAGATCTGTAATATAGAGAAAGTATTGGATTCGTGAAAATTTTCGAACTTCAGTTTTCGATGGATTTACATGTTTTGGGATGTGCTGAACACGATTTGATAGTTTTCACAAAATGTCTGTTTGTGTGTATCACGATTTTTGTGGACACTGTATCTCATGAATCAATGATTGAAATTTAACCAAGCTTGGTAAGTAGTTGGAACCTGACATAAACTGGTGATGATTAGATTTGGGGATCAATCGCTCAACAGGTGGCGCTGTGATCGCATTTTTTCTAAACTTTTAACATGGCAGTATAGGACAAAATTTCGAATCGGAATCGTCTGCATTATCATGGAAGATGATATATTTTTTAATAATAATTTTAATAAATTATTTTTGCTGAGTGAATTTGTATAGGAAAATATAGAAGAAATTCATGTGGTAGCCACAACATAGTAGTTTAAATAGCAAAGGCGTTTATTTGTGTGGGTAGAAAATTTCCGACATTATGTCATGATGATTTTTCGTGCTATTTTATTAATGAATATTTCTGGATTTGATTATGTATTCAGTTTTGAATTGTGGTGGTTGCTAGACAATATTTTCGGCTGACGGCCAGTGCACTGCCGGATAATGAGACACCCTACTAGTTTTAATCTGTCCTCCATTTTGATACATTTACTTTGTAGGAATTTTCAGTGCAATTTTATTGGTATGTGTCCCTTTTAATGTTTTCATTTTACTTCATGCAATTTTTCATGGAATTCTTATGTACAGTGGTAATTCGTAAATTTGTTTGGCTAATGGTCAGCGCTGGTTCGGTCTGTGGCGTGTTTCTACATTTTCCCCGATTCGATACAATTAATTAATGCTGATTTTATTTTTTGCGACTTTTACACACATCATATATTTATATTATGGTATACACAGCAGTTTATTACAATCTTATTAATAAGTATCACTTTAATTTTATAGCGATCACAGTACCCGTTTGTACTATTCTGTTTGAAACTAACATCACAACTACAACAATGCGACAATGCGACAATGTTTTAAAATATACAAAATAAATGTTATTCATGAATATGGGAACGAATAAAATAATAATTTTAAAAAAGTAGCTACAAGATTATATTAATATATATATAAATATATTTAATATATATATATATATATATATATTAATAGGCAAACATAAAATTTGTTGTCCCTTTTTAACATATTAATTATGGGAGTAGAGGGTTGAAAATGGTATCATTCGAAAGGTATGGTTAGCCGGAAGGTGCGAATACAAATATTATTTTCTTACGATGTCAAGAAGGTATTTAAAAATACATTTATTTTTTATGCATTTTCCCCCATTTTTCCCTTTTATACACGTATTCCTTTACATTAAAAAATACCTAAAAGTAGAAAGTTGTTAAATCTGGCAATTTCAAAAAGCTCAAATAAAACCATAGACACAGTAATTTGTATAATGTAGCATCACTATACGCAAGCGAAGTGATGACGTCACTGTCTGTCCATGGAGCCATGAAAAAGATTTTCTCTTTTCGTCCATTGATTGTCCATTGGATTTTTTGTAAAAAATTATTAAAAAATAACGGAAATTATCTGCCGATTTTAATTCCGATATTTGGGTATAGTTATATATAAGTTACTGTCTACATGTGTTTGATTGAGTTATTTTTTCTGTAAAATTGATAAAATTTTAATTTAAAATCACAAAACTCCAGAAAAAAAAATGGCAAACTTCCAGTTTCGAATGTAAACATAAACATTTCATTTCAAAGGGTGATATTTAAACAATAAATATTCAACTATCCGCGATTGTAATGAAATGCTCGCCCTCTGGTGGACTAAGGTGAAATTACAATAAACTTGCTTTAATTCGAATTCCATCAAGCCGCCATTGCTAGCCGATCTTTAGTTTCACATATATTTATTGATTAAAAATGAATAAATCCGGTAAAAAATATAACACATACTGTTGTGTGCTACAGTGTAACTCCAAAGGATCAAGAAATCCAGAATTAAGCTTCCATTTATTTCCAAATTTAAAATTTCAGTTGCTTTCGTCTAATGGAAGTAAAGAATTAATCAGATGATTTGAAACTAATATTTGTTCAGCTTCAGTTAAAAATCTACTTCCGATCGAACTTTGAATAAACTGAAATATTTTTTTCCAAAAGCAATCAATTTTCCTTGATGTAATGACGGAGAAATTATAGTACGAATGGATTAAGTAGAATAACATAAAGAATACACGTGGCTATTATATTTACTAACAACTGCAGTTCAGAAAGCGCCGTCTATGGATCATTACAAACGCGGATATACTAAATAAAAGGAAAATGGATTTGTTACTAACTGCTGCATGTATAAGTAAACGATACGGAAAAAATTCCGATTTCCGTTTTTTGCTGAATTTACATGTTTTGAGCTTTCTTTACGTTTCAATTAACTGAAATTGGTTACTTATTTTTTTAAACAGTGTCTTTATTGCTAGCTTTTGTGGGTAGAAGAAGCAAGTAGAAGATACATAAAAACCTTTGATTTCCGGTTTTCAATGAATTTACACGTTTTGAGATTTCCTTGCATTTTAATTAAGTGAAATTGACTACTTATTTTTATTTTTTTAAAAGTGGATTTATTATTCTTTCCTCTGCATATGTAAGTAGAAAATCTAAGATTCAGAAAAGTTTTAGATTTTCGGTTTTCGATAAAGTTACCCGTTTTGAAATTTCTCGAACTCAATTCGACCATTTTTGAAAAATATCTTTTTTTTTTTTTTTTTTTTTTTTGTACAAACACTGTACTTTATGAACCAATCGAATTAATTTAACAGAATTTGATACTTGGTTGGGCCTTGGTTTGACATGGTACCTATTAGCTTCTGGGCTGTATCACACAACAAGGGGCGTTTTCACGTTGCGATTTTCTCTCATTTCAGGAAAGGCTAACATCTACAGAGAGAAATAGTTATATTAAGTAAAACTCTGCTAATTCAGTTAGAGTGAATATCGGCAAACAATTGCCGCAGCTGTGTTGCAATTGCATTCCGTTTAGGACAAGGCAATAACTTTGCTTTGCCTTGCTTTGCAAAAAAAATGGTCGAGTTTCGACCACTGGGCGATACTAGTATATATAGGTTCATAATTTGAAAGTGGTAAAATAAAAAGAAATGAAATGAGAATATAAAGAAAGCATGTATAAATATATCATTATAAATATATCATTATAATTCTACTTTATCACTTTGTGTGCGCAATTTAAGTTCCATAGTATAAGTTTTTCTGTAGTTTAGTTTTTAAGTTTTCGTTTATAACTTAAGGTTTAAGATTTTTATTTAAGCTTTAAACGTTCATTGGTTTCGTTCTGAAACCAAATACTCAACACCATTTAATATTTTTTATGCAACATTCTTTCCTTGTTTTAATCAATTTTCAAACTTCTGTTCCTTTTCTGTTAGACGGATAGCGGCACTACTCTGAAAGTCCAAACTTTATCAAATGATATTTCAAAGGAAGCCAAATGCACCGATTTACGCTACCGAAACTGCAGTCTGCATTTAACGTTTTTTTTACATTTGTATTTTTAACATTGTGTAAATATTGATATTTCTGTTCTGCGTCAAGTCTAGTTATTTATTCTAAGAGAAAGTTACTTAATTTATATGTTAAAACGTACATGTGTTAACTTGTGTAACTTTTATACATGTGTTAAAACGCACATATGCATACATATGCGCACTATGTTCATAATGTATTCATATTGTAACTTTTAGTTTAAAATTTGGGCACCCCCCCGCTCGGAAAGCTGGCTACGCCTATGGATAAGTGCATATAAATTTATATGCAGATGTACCTTGGCCTAAGTTAGTGCCTATCAACTTTTGGTCTCATTTGTTCAACAAGTGGCGCTCCTAGACCGCGATTTTCACAATTTCAGGAAAGGCTATATCTCAGAACTACTAAACGAATTTGCATATAAATTTATATGCAGATAAACTTTGACATAAGTTAGTGCCCACCAACACTTTTTGTCAATTGCTCAACAGGTGGTGCTGCTATACGTCGACATTCGCATTTTCAGGAAAGGCTGTATCTCAGGTTCTGTTGTGTATAATCAAACAAAACTTGACACGTATCAACGTAGCCATTATATGACATTACGCAGATTCAATTTGGATGCATATCAGCCAATAAGTGGCGCTGCTATACTGCAATTTTTTCTGAGAACAGGATATGGCTATATCTCAACTTCTATGACATATAACTGTACAAAACCTGATATATGAGGTAACCATTATGAAGAAGCATTTTTTAAGACTTATTTATAGAGAATTAAACTGTCTTTCTTTTCTTATATTTAGTGTTAGCTTTTGCTAAAATGAAATTATTTGCATTCATTATGGTAGATAATTTTAATGAATAATGGTTTTAAGAAAATATTTTTACTGGGCGAATTCCTATAGGAAAATATAGAAGAAAGTTTTGCGGTGGTCACAACATAATAGCTTTAAATGAAATCACGACAAGTATTTCCTCTATATTTGCTGTGTATACAAGTATAAATCGAGGAAAATTCAAAATTTTGTTCACATAAAAGCGAGGATTGAATTTTATTAAATATAAAAGTATTTAAAAAGACAACAACAAAAAAAAGTATGTTGTGGCCACCACAAAACTTTCTTTTTATATTTTCTAATACAAATTCGCTCAGTATAAATAATTTATTAAAGCTCCAATTTATTTAAATTACCTACCATACTGAATGCAGACGATTTTCATCTTAGAGAAAAATTGCATTAAAAGTACAAAGAAAAACAGCTTTATTCTCTATCTATATTAATAAAATCAGAGTTTTGTCTGTAAATTTGTCGGAATCGAAAAATTTTGCGATATCTTCACGTTTTACACCCCATGAAAGCCGAAAATGACTTCAGAAAATTTTGCCTGTGTGTGTGTGTGTGTGTGTGTGTGTGTGTGTGTGTGTGTGTGTGTGTGTGTGTGTGTCTGTGTCTGTGTGTGTGTCATCGTGTCCGAATGTCGCTTTTTTTGTCCGGGCATCACTTGAGAACGGCTGGACGGAATTCAACGACGCTTGGCAGGAATTTAGGTCTTCACCCAACTTAAAATTATATCTATCAACTTTTCGGAAATTCCCCCCGTTCCCCCCTAGGGGGTAAAAGACTAAAACACGTTTGTCCGGGCATCACCCGAGAACGGCTGGACGGAATTCAACGGCGCTTGGCAGAAAATTAGGTCTTCACCCAACTTGAAATTATATCTATAGAAATTTTCAAAATTATGATTAGTGTTTAAATTGTGTGTAAAAAACGCCTGCGCATGCGCCATAAATATTTTTTCACTAAAATGCTTTGAATGAAAAAATGAAATATAAAAATAAATTTTTAAGTTAAAGACTTTTGTATTCGCGTGATTTTCACTACAAATTATGAAAAGATTGAAATGAAGTGTTGCCATCTAAGTTTCATACTTTAGTTAATTTTAAAAAATCTAATTGTCGTATCGAAAAACTGTTTACACCCCAGGATTCAGAAAAATCACCTCTTTCATTTGGTACTGAATTTGTAATGATAGCTCTGATATTTCTAATTTATTTTTCCCTTTATCCGTTTTTCCGTTGCCACTTAAATTTCATACTTTAGTTATTTTTTAAAAATCTAATTGTCGCATCCAAAAACTGTTTGAACCCCTGGATTCAGCAAAATCGCCCCTTTCATTCGGTATCAAATTTATAAATATAGGTCTGATATTTCTAATTTATTTTACCCTTTTTCCGTTTTCAACCCAGATTCGATATGAAACAGCTTTAGTATTGGATCCCTTTGGCAAAATTTGAAATTCGGCACCGAAGTAGCTCGGACGTTTCTCGCCAAGATCTTTAATTGCACAATTGAGATAGCCAATTCAGTTCATCGCAAAAATGGCTTAAAATATTTAAACTCACCAAAGGGTTCCGATACTTAAGCTGTGCTTTTTGTATTTATTAGTGCTAGAGGCCTATTTCAGTCGGTTTATTGAATGGGTATTTATTGAATGAAGTCCCCCCAAGGCACAACTTTGACATGAGTCCCCCCCCCGGCCCAACTTTGACATGAGTACCCCCCAAGGCAGTGTTGGGCATCAATCGATTAAATTTTCAATCAACTAATTAGTTGACTAAAAATTTAATCACGATTAATTTAATCACAACTAACGGTTATTCATTTGCTGCAACTAAAAATTCAATCGCGATTAAATTAATCGAAAAACAGACGACTAACCGTTAGTTGCGATTAAATTAATCGTGATTAAATCAATCGTGATTAATATTTCAGTCATTTGCTGCAACTAAAAATTCAATCATGATTAAATTATTCGAGAAGCAGACAACTAACCGTTATTCATGATTAAATTATTCATGATTAAATCAATCGTGATTAATATATTAGTTGCAGCAAATGACTGAAATATTAATCACGATTGATTTAATCACGACTAATTTAATCGTGATTGAATTGTAGTTGTATCCATAGCTGATATCACCCCTCTTTTCTCTGAAGATCAAATGATGCCGCTAAATTTTTGATAGCAATTTTCAGTAACGGTTTTTAAAAACTTTTCTACAAGGTTGAAAAATGTTAATCACTTCGGTTTGTCTGTCTATCCGCGCTCTAGCTCTAACTCCCGTAAATATTTATGGAATTTCTTGAAACTGATATATGTTATTCAAGTTCACTATCGAATGGGATGTTCCCTATTGAAAGTGGAGTAAATACCTCTACTGCTCTGTGTACAGGGACACCCGAAAGTATTCCAAAGCATTGTAATCTATGGGAGGTATTTCTATAAGGCATATTTTAATACTTTTACTGTACACAAATCTTAATGAAATTGAAATATGTCATTCAAGATTAATATTGGATGTTTCTTATGTAAAATGGAGTAAATATCAGCACTGTTTTGTTTACAGGGTTACTCGAAAGTATTCCAATGCATTGCGTTCTATGAGAGGTATTTCTATAAACCAAATTTTAATTGCCGAAACGTCAGTGGAGGCCCTCTGCTGAGACTCAAAACGGTTTTGGGCTCTCTCTGTGTGTCTGTCTGTCGCGCGATAGCGGCCGCAAAAATGGCGCTATTGACTTGAAATTTGGTACAAATGTTCATGAGCCCCACGAAATCAGCTGTATAGTTTTTGGTATGTATTCCATTTGTAGTTCGTATACAGGGACACGCCAAAGTTTTTTTTTATCATTACGGCCTATGGGAGAAATGTGTATGTATCGCGATAGCGGCCACAAAAATCACGCTATTGACTTGCAATTTGGTACACGTGTTCATGAGCCCAACGGAATCAGCTGTATAGTTTTAGGTGTGTATTCCATTTGTAGTTCGTGTACAGGGACACGCCAAAGATTTTCTATCATTACGGCCTATGGGAAGAATCTGTATGTACCGCGATAGACACCACAAAAATCAAGCTATTGACTTCCAATTTTTGCCGAAACGTCAATGGAGGCCCTCTGTTGAGACTCAACAGCATTTTGGGTTTCGTCTGTCCGTCTGTCTGTCTGTCTGTCTTGCGATAGCGGCCGCAAAACTCCCGCTATTGACTTGAAATTTTGTACACATGTTCATGATCCCCACGAAATAAGCTGCATAGTTTCGGGTGTGCATTCCATTTGTTTTTCGTGTACAGGGACACGCCAAAGTTTTTGAAGTGAAAACTTCTTTAGGCCCGTTGAGCACTTTTAGGTGAACAAAAATCATTGAACTCCCGTCATCGTCAGCTAACGCTTTCCATTTGAAGTGAAAACTTTTGGGTGAACAAAAATCATTCAATTCGCGTCATCGTCAGCAAACGCTTACCATCCTTGTATGATACAAATAATGTATCACACAATTAACTTGCTAATGTGAGGTGTTAACAATTATATACTGTATATTGTTTTAAAATCTGGTGCGGCTCTACACGACTTATCTCATCCCCGGACACTGTCCCTCAAGATTGCAGCTGGAAACGTTGCAGTTAGACCTCACAAAACCGTGAGAAAGGCCAAAGCCGCCATTTTTCTCACGTTTTTACAATCTGGTGCGGCTCTACACGACTTCTCTCATCTCCGGACACAGTCTCTTAAAGATTGCAGCCGGAAACGTTTGCAGTTAGACTTCACAGAACCATGAAAAAGACCAAAGCCGCCATTTTTCTCACGTTTTTAAAATCTGGTGCGGCTCTACACGACTTCTCTCATCTCCGAACACTGTCTCTTAAAGATTGCAGCCGGAAACGTTGCAGTTAGACTTCACAGAACCATGAGAAAGACCAAAGCCTCCATTTTGCTCACGTTTTTACAATCTGGTGCGGCTCTGCACGACTTCTATCATCTCCGGACACTGTCTCTTAAAGATTGCAGCCAGAAACGTTGCAGACAGACCTCACAAAACCGTGAAAAAGGCCAAAGCCGCCATTTTTCTGACGTTTTTACAATCTGGTGCGGCTCTACACGATTTCTCTCATCTCCGGACACTGTCTATTAAAGATTGCAGCCGGAAACGTTGCAGTTAGACTTCGCAGAACCATGAGAAAGACCAAAGCCGCCATTTTTCTCACGTTTTAAAAATATGGTGCGGCTCTACACGACTTCTCTCATCTCCGGACAATGTCTATTAAAGATTGCAGCCGGAAACGTTGCAGTTAGACTTCACAGAACCATGAGAAAGACCAAAGCCTCCATTTTGCTCACGTTTTTAAAATCTGGTGCGGCTCTACACGACTTCTCTCATCTTCCGACACTGTCTCTTAAAGATTGCAGCCGGAAACGTTGCAGATAGACCTCACAAAATCGTGAGAAAGGCCAAAGCTGCCATTTTTCTCACGTTTTTACAATCTGGTGCGGCTCTACACGACTTCTCTCATCTCCGGACACTGTCTCTATTGCAGTTAGACCTCACAAAACCGTGAGAAAGGCCAAAGCCGCCATTTTTCTCACGTTTTTACAATCTGGTGCGGCTCTACACGACTTCTCTCATATCCGGACACTGTCTCTATTGCAATTAGCGCATTAAATAAAATTGTAATATAGTTTTTGTATTAGTAGTTTATATTAATTAATAAAAAAACACTTCATTTAAAAGTATTTCCTACACAATAAAATATTTCCTAAAGATTCAAGAAATACACACGTAATTGTTCACGTTTTCACTTCTGTCGGCACTCCCGAAGTGCAACTACTTTTTTTTTTTTTAATCTCTACGGCCTATGGGAAGAATTTGTATGTACCGCGATAGAGGCCCCCGAAATAACGCTATTGACTTGCAATTTGGTACACGTGTTCATGAGGCCAACGGAATTAGCTGTATATTGTTAGGTGTGTATTCCATTTGTCGTTCGTGTACAGGGTCACGCCAAAGTTTTTCTTATTTTTACGGCCTATGGGAAGAATTTGTATGTACCGCAATAGCGTCCGCAAAAATCCTTCGATTGACTTGCAAATTGGCGCACACGTTCCATCTTTGCATATAAGTAGCTGTATATTTTTATTGCTATATTTTTTATAAACTGTGTACAGGGACACGCCAAAATTCTTAACATTACGGCGTATTGGTTGAATTTCGTTTAAACGCATTTTAGTATCATTACTTTGCAATGAAGAAAATGAAACTAGCGTACGTGAGTAAGATGCTTAAACTTATGTTGTTTGAAGAAAATATGTGCTCTTAAACTTTCTAATTAATGTACAGGATCTTACAAAAGTGCTCTGACAATGTCACATAGTTATCCAAACGATGTTAAATTTGGAACACTAATTAATCATAAACGCAAAATAAGCTGAATAGCTTTTACTGGTGTATACAATGTTTATGGTTCATTTACAAAGACACACGAAAGAATTTCGTAACATTAGAGCCTATGGACAAATTTTTGATTTAAGCACGCACTTTCATGCGTTTATGCTGAATTGAACTTAATAAAGTTAACATACATTATAAAGATGCTTAAAATGTTTACTCTTAAAAAAGGTTATGTATAGACTAAATAATTTATGGGACCACACAAAGTAATTCCGAGTATGTACTGTAATCATCCAAATGATGTCAAATTAGTTTGAAAAATTAATGAGTTATAATTAATTAGGTTTATTCTTATTATTGGCGTTTATAATGACTGTGGCTACTTTTCCGGGATACATAAAGGAATTTCGTAATATTACGGTCTATAGTCGGTATTTCTTATAAGTCTATTTTAACAAGGTTACACCCCATCTAATATAATGAAATTTTATTAGAATTTTAAAAGTATGTTTTCCTGTTGAAAATTGTGGGCATAGAATTGATAATTAGTTTAAAGGTTACGCAAAATATTTCCGATATGCTATGTAATTTGTTTTGTGTGAAATTTGATAGTTATGAAATTTGGTATTTATGAATTTCAGGGAAATAATACAAGACTGTCGTTTATTAAGAATACATATTGTTGTGTACTTGGGGGTTCGTAAGTTGTCCGAGAATGAAAGGCAAAACTTGCAAAAATTCAGTGATTTATTCACATAAAGTTCCAGAAAAATACAGGTCTATAAACCTAGTATCAGCTTCAGCTTCAATTCAACCAGTAAACATAGCTTAAACAACAGCCTTTAACAGTAAAACAACAGCACAAACTCTTTATCAATAACACCTAAAGCAAGTCTCATTCAAAGAGGCTCAAAGCAAAGCAAGCATTTAACGAAACTGACACAGATCTGAGACTGACCGCCTTGGCGAAAATAATGCTTCTTTTATACTTTTCTATCGAACACAGACTGTTCTGGAAAATTCTCGTATCACATCAGCCAATGAGGTTAGAGCTTCCATATTTGGTATATACCTAATAAGGATTTTCTCGCCAAGGTCGCCAAAAAAATCGCCAAAGAGGGAAACAATCAACGAATTTGGCGCCAAATCCATTTCTTTCCTTATTGGTGCTTTTTAATGAATTTTCAAAGGAAAATTAGGCTATTTTAACGCTAAAACGACTAGAAATGCACAAAATTAGCATGTTATCAGCTTACTAAACTTCTTTGAAAGAAATTATGCAAAAATAAATGCAATTATTTACAATTCCGTAACACTTTATATGATATACAAATAGGTATACAGAGAGAGATAAAGCGGGGGGTTGAGGGGGGCGGCAGCCTCCCTCTGTAATGTATGTGATTATGGTAAGAAGTCGATCGAATCAATATATACTATTATATAATAAGGAATAAATAAAAATGGCCTAAAAATGGCCTATTGAATAATGTCTGATGCAAATAGGACGTTGAGGCTCCTGATCTGCAGCTCCACTAGTAACTTTACTTTGCATAAAGCTTCATGAAACTGAAATATGTTATTTATATGCGCAAAAGAATGCTTTCTATAGATTTTAGTATGATTAGCATTAGATTTACAGGGCCACACAAAAATATTCAGTTACATTAAGAGACATTAGTAAAATTTTGCTGGAATTGCACGTTCGTTTACATTAAGTATCTTTAACACTTTCTAACAATTTTTAAGTGTGAATTTTACTTCAGTTTGTGTATCTGCCTGTCTGTCCGTCTGTTTGTCCGCGCTCTAATTGTCATAAATATTTATGGAATTTCTTGAAACTGATATATGTTATTCAAGTTTACTACTGGATGTTCCCTATTGAAAAGGGAGTAAATGCCTCTGCCGGTTTGTGTACAGGGACACCCGAAACTATTTCAAAGCATTATGTCTTATGGGAGGTATTTCTATAAACCATATTTTAATACCTTTATTCAACACAAATTTTAATGAAATTGAAATATGTTATTCAAGTTCATAATTGGTTGTTTCCTATGTATATTGTTTAAATGCCACCACTGGTTTGCGTACAGGGACACTCCAAAGCATTCCAAAGCCGTGCGTTCTGTGAGGTATTTCTATAAACTAAATTTTGATAACATTATTACAAAGCTTAATGAAATTGAAATATGTTATTCATAGGCATCATGGAATATAATATAATTAGCAATTGATTTACAGGGCTACAGAAAAATATTCAGTTACATTAAGAACTATTAATAAAAATTTGCTAGAATTGTACTTTCATTTACGTTAAGTGTTTTTAACACTTTCTAAATATTTTTAGGTGTGAATATGATTTCAACTTGTGTGTCTGTCTGTCCGATTGTTTATTTTTCTATCTGCCTGTCTCCCGCCCCCAGCAATACTTTTAGAAATTTTAAAAAATGTTATATATTAGTCGAGTTCACTATGGAATGTTCCCTATTTAAAATGGCATTAATATGTCTTGTACAACTAGTTTGTGTACAGGGTCAGGTTTGCGTTTTAGGTCAGACATTTTTAAAAATCATATTTAAATAACTTTCTACTGTAAAAATCATAAAGAAATTTTATGCATTGTTAATATTCTAACATAATGTTTTGTATAGAATATGATATGATTAACCTTCAGATTTACAGGACTACACTAAAATATTCAGATACATTAATAGCTGCAATTACAATTTACTATGTGCATTTTCTTTTGTGTTAAGCCTCGTATCTCTCGTAAGGTTTTAAATTTACATGATATTTGTTTGGGGGTTTTCATGTAATTTGCTCAATACTTTTAGCTATTAAATTATACAAGAGAAATTTTTATAAAGCTTGTGAATACGTAGTTGAAAATTATTTAGTAAAAGTGCTCGTATTTCATAAGATATTTAACATTTTTGCATTCTGATGTGCCTAATGTAGCATACCATATTTCTTAAAAATGGATTTTCACTGCATCTAATGCCCTACGTGTTTTAATTAAAAAAGGAGAAATTGTTTTTGCGATTTCTTTAAAGAAACCGTTATATCCCCATGAATATATGAGGTAACCTCTTAAAATTTATACATATAATGAAAATATCTTCATAATCATATGCTACAACCAAAACGAGTTTAAAGCATTACCTTTTACAAGGTGATCCAAAACATTTTGGTTTTTGTTTATTTTTTTACACTGGTGCACTTTTCCTCTTCAGGACAAAAATTTTGCTGAAAAATGCGAGGTATAACATGTTCTTTACACTACCGAAGTTTCAAGATGATTCCTATAGAATTCTTCTAGATATTTGACAAAATTTCTAAATTCGAAAGTACCCAAATACTTATTGGTAGGTTGCATATCTCTTAAATAGATGTCTTTAATTTGTTTATAAATAGTTAATAGTTTACATGGTACTTTCGCAAATTCAAAAATTAAAATTATAAAAATTAAAATTAAAAACTATTAGGTGCTCAATTTTCGATACTTTTCTTTATTTTAAAAATACTTAAAATGAAGTTTAAACTGAAATTTCTTTTCAGTTTACGTAAGTCTACTAAAAATGCATAAAATAATATTTCTTAAAAATATTACTGAGAACATATTAGCTACATCAACCGTTTATATAATTATTTATGTAATGATTTTATTTTGCGTTTGTGCATATTCTTGAATGAAAAACTGATTTAAGTTTGTCTTCCTGACTAGAAAAATAAAATAACAAAAACTATGTATAATTTGAAGATATATTAGTAAATGAGAATTTATCGTCTGCAATCTTTAAGAGACAGTGTCCGGAGATGAGAGAAGTCGTGTAAAGCCGCACCAGATTGTAAAACCATGATATTTTCGCAACGTTTCCGGCATGAGAAAAATGGCGGCTTTGGCCTTTCTCACAGTTTTGTGAGGTCTAACTGCAATAGAGACAGTGTCCGGAGTGAGAGAAGTCGTGTAGAGCCGCACCAGATTGTAAAAGCGTGAGAAAATGGCGGCTTTGGCCTTTCTCATGGTTCTGTGAGGTCTAACTGCAAAGTTTCCGGCTGCAATCTTTAAGAGACAGTGGCTGGAGATGAGAGAATTCGTGTAGAGCCGCAACAGATTCTAAAAACGTGAGAAAAATGGCGGCTTTGGGATTTCTCACGGTTTTGTGAGGCCTAACTGCAATAGAGACAATGTCCGGAGATAAGAGAAGTCGTGTAGAGCCGCACCAGATTCTAAAAACGTAAGAAAAGTGCCGGCTTTGGCCTTTCTCTCGGTACTGTGAAGTCTAACTGCAACGTTTCCGGCTGCAATCTTTAAAAGACAGTGCCCGGAGATGAGAGAAGTCGTGTAGAGCCGCACCAGATTGAAAACACGAGAGAAAAATGGCGGCTTTGGGCTTTCTCACGGTTTTATGAGGTCTAACTGCAATAGAGACAATGTCCGGAGATAAGAGAAGTCGTGTAGAGCCGCACCAGATTCTAAAAACTTGAGAAAAATGGCGGCTTTGGGCTTTCTCACGGTTTTGTGAGGTCTAACTGCAATAGAGACAGTGTCCGGAGTAAAAAAAGTCGTGTAGAGCCGCACCAGATTGTAAAAGCGCGAGAAAATGACGGCTTTGGCCTTTCTCATGCTTCTGTGAGGTCTAACTGCAATGTTTCCGGCAGCAATCTTTAAGAGACAGTGGCTGGAGATGAGAGAAGTCGTGTAGAGCTGCACCAGATTCTAAAAACGTGAGAAAAATGGCGGCTTTGGGATTTCTCACGGTTTTGTGAGGTCTAACTGCAATAGAGACAATGTCCGGAGATAAGAGAAGTCGTGTAGAGCCGCACCAGATTCTAAAAACGTAAGAAAAGTGCCGGCTTTGGCCTTTCTCTCGGTACTGTGAGGTCTAACTGCAACGTTTCCGGCTGCAATCTTTAAAAGACAGCGCCCGGAGATGAGATAAGTAGTGTAGAGCCGCACCAGATTGGAAACACGTGAGAAAAATGGCGGCTTTGGGCTTTCTCACGGTTTTGTGAGGTCTAACTGCAATAGATACAATATCCGAAGATGAGAGAAGTCGTGTAGAGCCGCACCAGATTCTAAAACCTTGAGAAAAATGGCGGCTTTGGGCTTTCTCACGGTTTTGTGAGGTGTAACTGCAACGTTTCCGGCTGCAATTTTTAAGAGACAGTGGCCGGAGGTGAGAGAAGTCGTGTAAAGACGCACCAGATTGTAAAAACGTGAGAAAAATGGCGGCTTTGGCCTTTCTCACGTTTCTGTGAGGTCTAACTGCAACGTTTCCGGCTGCTATCTGTAAGAGACAGTGGCTGGAGATGAGAGAAGTCGTGTAGAGCCGCACCAGATTGTAAAAACGTGAGAAAACTGGAGGCTTTGGCTTTTTTCACGGTTTGGTGAGGTCTAACTGGAATAGAGACAGTGTCCGGAGATGAGAGAAGTCGTGTAGAGCCGCACCAGATTGTAAACACGTGAGAAAAATGGTGGCTTTGGCCTTTCTTGCGGTTTTGTGAGGTCTAACTGCAATAGAGACAGTTTCCGGAGTGAGAGAAGTCGTGTAGAGCCGCACCAGATTGTAAAACAGTGAGAAAAATGGCGGCTTCGGGCTTTCTCACGGTCTGGTGAGGTCTAACTGGAATAGAGACAGTGTCCGGAGATGAGAGAAGTCGTGTAGAGCCGCATCAGATTGTAAAAACATGAGAAAAGATGCATTCAAAAGTTTGTATTCCTGAAAAAGCAACATAAAAAAATTCTCTAATATTGGTAGACTCACGCTTGTATCCGTGGGGCAAAAATTAATGCTAACCCGACTCGCACCCGTCGCAGAACGCAACCTTAATAATATACATCAGTTTCAGGTCATTCTAAAACTATGATAAGAAATCTGATGGACAGATTGACAGTCATATAGACAGACCGAAATGTGAAGTCTTAAACACATTTAAATGATATTGAAAAATGTTTTACTGTGAATTCTTATTCTTTCTTATATAAAATTTATCATTAATTACTGATTTATTCGTTAGTCATAAAACTTTTGATTAATGATTGATTCAATCATTAGTCATAAAAATACGATTAACGATTGATTTATTCGTTAGTCATAAAAAAATATGATTAATGATTAAATTATTCGTTAGTCGTAAAATCTACGATTAACGATTAATTTAATCATCAATCAAAACATTTGCGATTAATGATTAAATTAATCGTTAATCAAAATATTTATGATTAACGATTAATTTAATCATTAGTCAAAATATTTTTGATTGACGATTGAATTAATCATTAGTCAAAATATTTTTGATTAACGATTAATTTAATCATTAATCGTTAGTCATCCAGATGATTGAATTTTGCCCAACACTGCCCCAAGGTACCCCTATTTCAGTCGGTACAGCGTTGTCGAATTTTTAGAATACACTCTAAATAGTGCTAAGGGCCTATTTCAGTCGGTTTATTGAATGGGGATTTATTGAATGAAGTCCCCCCAAGGCACAACTTTGACATGAGTCCCCCCCAAGGTACCCCTATTTCAGTCGGTACAGCGTTGTCGAATTTTTATAATACACTCTTAATAGGGCTAAGGGTCTATTTCTGTCGGTTTATTGAATGGGGATTTATTGAATGAAGTCCCCCCAAGGCACAACTTTGACATGAGTCCACCCCAGGAACAACTTTGACATGAGTCCCCCCAAGGTACAACTTTGACATGAATGAATCCCCCCAAGACCCAACTTTGATATGAGTCCCCCCCCCCCCAGGCCCAACTTTGACATGAGTCCCCCCAAGGCCCAACTTTGACATGAGTCCCCCCCCCCAAGGTAAAACTTTGACATGAGTCCCCCCCAAGGCACACCTTTGACATGAGTCCCCCCCAAGGCATACCTCCCCCTCATTGGGAAAAAGAGAAAAAACGTTGTTTTGCGGCTATAAGACAGTTTGGACTTCCAACGTTATTTGTTACAATATCTGCAGCTGAAACACATTGGTTTTATTTAATGAAAACTTTATCATGGAATTTAGATCGTCACGAATTAACTAAAGAAGAATTTGCCGATATTAACAAGTTTAGCAGTAGGCCTCTGGCACTAAATTAAAATCTGTCAATGTCAGATTTTCCTGTTTTAAATAATGAAATAATGTTGTGTCTGTATAATTTTTATTTTTTTATTATTATTATTTTTTATTTATAATACTGTCTATTAAAGACTTCTGTGGTCACGAAATTTGGTGCGTAAATTGTTTGTATGCATCCGGCACTTATTGTAACTGCATTTCACGAAATTCGAAATCCCCCCCCCCCCGCCTTCTCGGAGTCGGAGGGCAATAAACATGTGTAAAAACATGTTTTTCCGTTTGAATTCGCTTTGAATTATCTTAGAGTGGCGAATTTTGGTGTGTGGATATTGATTAAGTGTACGCATTATGTACATTAGTGGGATTTTGCAAAACTTCGAACTCACCCGCTGAGGGTGGGGAAGTAAGAAGTGGGTAAGTTGTGCCGAAGACAGTGGGGACCCAGACTCCTAACATTGGGAGCGAGAAAACCTCTACCAATCACAGCGAGAACTTAGGTTATTAATAAAAATATGGCATTTTGACATATCATTTATGTTTAACGTCCAGCGAAGCGGGCAAAGCCTGCTAGTAAATAATATATTAAAAAATGCGTTTTCATAATGGTTATCTCACATATCAAATTTTGTACAGTTATACACCATAGAAATTGAGATATAGCTTTTCCGTTCTCGGGAAAATTGCAGTACGGCAGCGCCACCTATTAGCCGATATGCATCCAAATTGAATCAGAATAATGTCTGATAGTGGTTTTTTCACGTATCATTTTTTTTATTATTATTATTATACGCAATAGAATCTGAGATACCTCTTTTCCTTAAATTATGGAAATCGCTGTATAGCACCGTCACCAATTGAATTATTGATACCAAAAGTGGATGGACAATAATTTATCTCGAGGTGCATTGACATATAAATTTATGTGCAATTTTGTGTAGTAGTTCCTGAGATATAGCCTTCCCTTCAATTGTGAAAATCACAGTATAGCAGCGCCATCTTTTGAGAAATTGAGACAAAAAGTTGATAAGGACTAGGTTATGTCAAGGTGCATCTACATATCAATTTATATGCAATTCTCTGCAGGTTCCTAAGATATGGCATTCCCTTAAATTGTGGAAATCGCTAGAGAACCTGTATAATATAGGTTCCTAATATATGGTCTCTAGAAATCGCTGTATAGTGGCGCCATCTCTTGATCGATGGGCACCAAAAGTTGATAAGCACTAATTTATGTCAAAGTGCATTTACATATAAATTTATATGCAGTTATGTGCAGTAGTTCCAGAGTTACAGTCCCCACAAAATTTTTGTCACACACACACAGAGGCATATCTAATATTTTCTAAAAATAGTCAAATCGTGTTCTGGAACTTTCAATACGTGCAAATTCATCGAAACCCGGAAGTCGGAAATTTATACGAATCTAACATTTTCTTCTATTGAATATAGAATAAAGTAAAATAAATAAATAAATTGTAAACTGCGAAATCTTTTCAATTTCCAGGATGTAAATACGAGGTTATACTGTATTTCTTTAATTTATATATTAATAACAGTCAAGAAAAATTTATAATACTTTTTTAATTTTCATACAATTTCTATAAAAGATACATATTAGTTTCGTTGTAGAAAAGAAAACAGATCCAGATACAAATACGGATCTATTTTTCTGGCGGGTATCCGCGGATACGAATAGGGAGCTCCGATACATGTCTAGCATGTATATAATGTTTAAATTAGTTATAGAGTTACAAATATGCCTATAAATTTAGGTTTATAATTGTAAAAAATATTTTGAAAGGTGAGCAGTACGACAGCTGTGAATTGCAGTCGTAGATCGAATGTGCGCTATCGAAGATAAACAAACACAGAGAGAAAAAACCCAGAGAAAAAAAAAAGGCTGATCGTCTGTCTGTTGTTTCAGAAATAAATGAAAAAAAGGTTTATCAATTATTCACACCACAAATCTGGCGTTGCAAAATAATACTTACAAAACTTTGAATAAACACCATAAAATTCAAAATTTTCGCAACAATTGTTTCGGGTCGAAAGAGCACACGACCCTTTGTCAGGCGACCAAAGTAGGCACGGGTACAGCAGTCAAAGCCGTGCATTACCACTTTGACTGCCGTACTCGTGCCTACTTTGGTCGCCTGACGAAGGGTCGTGTGCTCTTTCGACCCGAAACAATTGTTGCGAGATTTTTTATTTTTATGGTGTTTATTCAAAGTTTTGTAAGTATTATAATATTCATGCCCACTTAAATAAATTATTTTATATTACTTGTTGTAAATTATAAAAAAAAGTTTTATTGTTAAATTGGAAATGTTTAAGTTATTTATACCATTAATGATAAAATATATACACCTTTACCGTGTCTTGATACTATTGTGGGGAAAAAACGTTACGTATTAACCACACAATTAACCCAAAAGTAGAGTAAAATGAATTTAAAAAAATTTCTGGGGGAACTATATTTGACAATTTATAAGTAAATCATTCATAATTACCAGTTGCAAATTACTGACATATATTTAACCCACTATATTTAAAATTAGTATATGCTGTGTAGCCATTACAAAATTTTCTTCTATTATTATTTAATAAAATAGCACCATATATCTATTACAATGCACAAATTAATCAACACAGCTTCTCACAATAATGATTTTACAAACTAATTTAACAAATAGATGCTGAGATACTAGAACTATCTGGAAATTTATAAAGAGTAATAGTAGCGCGGCACATCATCTGCTGTACACCCAAATTGATTCGGCATAGTTTTTGGATGTATAACATACACTTTACATATCAAATTCGGTGCATATACTATACATATCATAGAAGCTGAGATATGGCTCTCCTATAAATAGAGAAAATTGCACCATGCCAACGTCACCTGTCGACCGATATGCGTCCAAATTAAATCAGCATAATAGTTCATAATGGCTATTGCACATATCTAGTTTAGTGCATTTATATATCACAGAAGCTCAGTTACAGCATTTTCTTAAATGTGGAAAAATGCAACATACTGGCATTACCTGATGATCGATATGCACCTAAGTTGAATAAACATAGTCTTTTACTATCGATTATTTGAACATTAAGTTATGTGAAGTTCTACACAATAGAAGCTAAGATATAGTCTTTCCTTAATTGTGGGAAATTTCAGCATAGTAGCGCCATTTCTCAGATAATATGTACCAAGAGCTATTCAGCACGAATTTATGTCAAAGTGCATCCAATTATAAACTTTTGTACAATTCTGTTCATTATTTTGTGAGATACAGCACCCAAAACATAAAATTTTGATTATACACAGACAGACATCTCCTAAAAATGGTTTAAGAGAGTTTAAGGAAATCTCAAATTTGTAAAAGCACCAAAAGCCAGAAAATTCAAAAATCCAATACTTCATTCTTATATATATAGAAGAAAATAAAAATGAGTTTTAAGCTATTGTAGAAATAGAGTATACAACTAAATGTTAGCAATCGATTACTTAATTTATAGAGCATAGTTAAAAGAAAAAAAAATGTTTAAATTGAAATACCAAATAGTTTTTAAATTTAAATGTGTTAAGAATGAAACAAATAACATGAAATTAAGTACATATTTTTAACAAGATATCTTTTGTTTATCACGAATACTTAATATGCTGCGCATGAACAATTAGATTTTGAATCGAGAATACAGTATTTTAATAATTTACACTCATATTATTTTTGATTAAATTTGTTTTGAAAAAAAAAATATATATATATATGATATCAAAATTTTAATAACTAAAAATATCAACATTTTATTACAATCATCAATCATTTGAATGCAACAAGTAACATGAAGTTGAATATGTGTGTGTGTATATATATATATATGTGTGTGTGTGTGTGTGTGTGTGTGTGTGTGTGTGTGTATTTACCAGGATATTTTTTATTTATCGCTAATAATTAATATTGTATACAAGAATTTGACTTTAAATTGAGAACAGAATATAGTATGTAATATTAAATTCATATTATTTTTGCTAAAAGTTGTTTTGAAAAAAATTGTATCAAACATTTAATAATAAAAAAGTCATTTTTTTTTATTACATACTATTATCAACCATTTGCCAAAATTATTTAAATTAAAAAGATTATTTATTTAGAACAGGAATTAAAAAAAAAAAAAAAAAAACATAACAGATAAACGAGAAACTTTAAAAATTTTTTAATTTATCTCATTAAAAAGTTTAAATTAAAAAAAATATATATTAATATCTATAATATTAAAATTATTTTTTATTGTTTTAAGATAGATATAATGCTGCGAACGATAATTTAAAAAACATACCTTAAAATTCGGAGTTCCATCAAAATCCCCATGGATAGCATTTTTCTATATCTTTCTTAAATTGTCGACCTTTGGAAATTCAAATACCTTCAGAACCATCTTTAGGGAAAAATAAAGCATTACTATTCTGTGTATAAAAGTATTAATATGAGCTTAATGTTAAAAGTGCATGTAAACAACTATAGTTCAGACAAATTAAATATAGTACTTATTTTTTATAATACAACGATACGTAAAACTAAGATTTATAATAACGTATTTTAAATTTTATACATTTTAAACAACTTTATAAATTAGAACAAATTCTAAATACGATTCGTATTGTTAGAAGTTTGCTGAAGCTTTGAATTTAACAAATTTACAATTTACTATTCTAACAATGCTTACAATAAAATAAATTATACAATAAAATAAAGTATTTAGCACTTACTTTTGGCTGTAAACTCGATTCGCTGATTACTTAAATCTCTCGGTCTCTTTCTAAGATGAAAATCATTCCAACGGCAATTGCACTATCCTGCGAAATGCGATATGTTTATTTTTTGGTTTCGGTTGACTAACACAAGCTGTCAGTAGGAGACAAAAAACAAATAAACAAAGAAAAAAAAATTAAAGAAAAAAAAGAAAAAAGAATGCTGAGCTTTTGGACTAGCCAAACAAATTTTTCTTAGTCAATTGACAAAACAGGAACAATTTGTTTTTATTCTCTCATCTGACTAACCGGTCAAATTTGAGGAAAATGAAAACTGTACCTGGGAAATTAGTCATCTGACAAGTTTTAGAGCCAAAACGGATCATCAGACGAAACACATTAAAGATACATGGTAAAATAAAACGACTTTTGTGTCTCATGACTAAATGGGATTGTCAGGTAGTGTTTTGATTGTTTAAAATTTTGCGTAATTTTGTGCAAATTTGTCAATGTACTTGACAAACGTTTAGTGTCACAAAGTCTCTTGACAAGTTTCGACTTTTCATTTTTCTGTGTGCACCAAGAAAATGCGCTTACAACATACCAGGCAGCCAATACTATGTATTTCTGGTGGCGATTATCCGACAAAAACATGTTAAATAATCAGATATATTATGGGAAATGATTCTTCAGACATAATCACCTGATCTAATTGTTGTTGCGGCAAGCCTTGGTGCTGTTGGTACCACTATTGTCGCTTAGTGGGATCACGTTATGACACTAGCTGCTTTAAAATAACCACTCTATCATAAATATCTGCAGCAAGCAGTTCTCATATATCTGCAGCATGCAGTTCTTGTATAATGATTTTAGTCGAGACGGGGCTCTGGGGATGGCTGTTATATCAGAGTTTATCTGCAATGGTGTTTTGTGCTTTGGGGCGACTATCCTGTTTAACATCTATCCCTGTCGGTGAACTTGGATTTAGTTCCTGTTCAGCTTTGCAAATGAAATATTAACAAATTTTGTGAAGGTTGATTATAACTCTTGACACCATGATCATTGCAATGCCTAATAAATTGGGCGTTATCACAGAGACGTCGAGCTCCAGTGATTATGCCTCCATGGTTGATAGAGAGATCAGGCATAAGGGCACTTTGATGAGTAAAAATTTTATTAATTCAATATAAGTGTGAAGAAAGAAAAAAGAAAAAAAAACGCACAAAAGTAAGTATGAGAGGTAATGGAACAATAAAAAGTTTTTAAAAATTCTGGTGTATCGGAATTATCAAACAATTGCCCATTGCGCAGCACTAGTGTGACGTAAAAACCCAACCAACCAACCAGAATTATCAAACAGCAATAAAAACTAAAAAAAAAATTAAAAAAAAAAAAAAAAAAAGATAATTGAAATAAAAATTAAAATAAAAAATAAATCGGGGAAGAAATAGAAAAATGTTTTAAATTTGCAAATAAAAAGTATTGTACAATGTATAAAAAATTGTGAGTAATTTCCAGTTATCAGGTAAGAAAGGTGTAGCGGAAAGTTCGTTAACAAAATTTAAGTTTTATAGATACAAAATGCTTTCATCTTTCAAATTTCCACTTTTTTATCTTCGACACTTTTCTAGTAGCAGAATTTTGTTGCCGTATAGAAAGTTATAAGTATAAAATTATCCAAAAATGTTTTTCCTAAAGACAGCCCATGTGCATTTAAAAATTATTTTATATAAACTCATTATATATTCCATATATTTGTTTTGTGATAGCAGAATTAGGTAAGTAATAAAATCAAAGGAAAATTTTCGAATTAATATATATATATATAATCAAGTATATGTGTGTTATTCTTATACAAATGGAAAACAATCAAACAATCATTGTATAGGGTCCATATAAAAATTTTTTAG
This sequence comes from Salticus scenicus, assembly GCA_963930645.1. Taxonomy (NCBI): domain Eukaryota; kingdom Metazoa; phylum Arthropoda; class Arachnida; order Araneae; family Salticidae; genus Salticus; species Salticus scenicus. Next base: position 236,786,987 of record OZ005657.1, read on the forward strand.
AGTTACATATGTTACAGATGTGTTTTTTAAAGTTACAGATACCTTTTTTACTTTTTCTAATCCATAAGAAAAGGTAGAGAAAGTATTATTTGGGGGTGAAACTTTTTAAATTGAATTTTTGTTATATTTACATGTTTTGAGGTCCTCTGAATCTGAAAATAATGTTTTTAGCGGCTGGTATGTGTTTGCCTTTCATCAGCATATCGCAAGAACAAATAGCAGCAACAAGTCCAAACTCGGTATCTTAAATCTGTATCATATAGGGATGTTACACTAAACATTTTATTGAGATCAAGCAAATGGTTCGTGTACAGGGACATCCAAGAGAATTTAAATACGATATGTGAATGGGCGAAATTTTTGGTAGGTACAGTTTTACATCTAAAGGCTGCGCTAAACAAAACAAACATACATTTTTTTTTATATGCACAAAAGCATGTTTCGTGTAGAGTATGGTATTAAAAACATCCATCAATCGTTTACAGAGCTAACCAAAAGAGCTGAAATATAGTGCGACTATACTTGGAAATTGCTGGAAATGTATTTCAGGTTGCGCTGTGTGTTAGTAATATAGGACTATATTTAAGTATAGAATGTGGTGTGTACATAATTTATAGAAAACATACAGTACTACCAATGATTAAGCGATTTTATTTTTTTGATTGAATGTAATTGGTGAAAGCGTTTTACTATATTTTACTATATCCAGGAAAATTACTCATAAATGAAAATTAATTCCTCATACCCATGCGGTAAATAAAGCATTTTTTTTTTAGTTAAATGTTTAGAGCTGTTTTGTTTAATTACACATTTTGAGGTTTCCTGAATACTAAAGTCAAGTTTTTAACGGTTGATCTTTGTGTATATCTATTATCAGTATAACTTAAAAGCATATAATTGAAGGCAATCTAAATGTTGTACAGAGTGGCTATAATTAAACTTTGCCTATTCAGAGCACTCTGTAGCTGTTGCGGATTCAGTCGAAAATTGGTATATAGACAATTCAAAAGATGCACTCAAAAAAGATTCTGAAAAAAAAAAAAAATTAATTTAATTTAATTTAAAAAATTTCCGCTTGGGGACGCATTACAGTCAAAATGTTTGAAATGATATGCAATAAATAACTGCGGTCTATTTTAACATTTACAATATTTACGACGTTTAAAACTGTTATTCTAACATTTTGCAAATGCTTTTGCGGGAAAATTTTGCAGATGACAGAGTGATTAGCCTTTCATTTTCCACTCCTTGGCAGGCCCGTTCTCCTGATCTTAATCCGTGTGACTTTTGGTTATGAAGACATTTAAGGAGTTTGGTTTGTCAATGAAATGCTGTAACTTTGGCTGACTTCAAGGACCGCATAACGTTGCATTGGCGGCAGATCACTGGCGATCAGCTGCGGTCAGCTGTTGAACACACTGTTCATCCGCTGCAGATTTTAGAACTTAATGATGGGGCTCACATTGAACAATATGCTTTACACCGCTAAACAATCTCTAAAAAATAATATGAATGTCTGTAATAATAAATAAAGACGTTTGGATTGTAATTTGTAGCTTGTTTGTGTTTATGATGTTAACCCGCCCCCTAGCGGAAATTTTATTTTATTTATTTATTTATTCTACAGAATCTTTGAGCGCATCGTTTGGATTGTCTATACACAAATCTTAGACTCAATCCGCATTTTAGTTAGTTACAGCTACAGAGAGCGCTAAATAGATCAACTTTAATTATGGCCACCCTGTGTTTAGAAATTAATTTGAGGTTGATACTTGAAAAGTTTGATTGAACAGTTTCAAGCGAGTGGAAGTTGTCTGAATATTTTTGAATAAACTTTTAAATTTAATAAAAGCCTTGAATCCTACATAAATGTTGGTATTATGTTCCAACGGTGGGAGGGGGGGGGGAATATCCTCATACAAAAAAAAAAAAAAAAATCTGTTCTTACACCTACTTTGAATACTTTTTTGGTGTAGGTTTGTATACAGTACTTTTTATCGTACCTTTTAATCTAAAATCTGTCTTTATAGTATTAAAATAGGGGTAAGGGAAAGTTGTATGGATGTCACGCCATATTATTTTTAATAATAGAGGCTGATTTTTAATACAGTTTGTTTTATTTAATATGCAATTTATCCTCTAATTGATTTCATGATTAAATATTCATTAAAAAAATAAAAATGAAATAAAATATGTTTATCACATTACCAAAGTTTAAATAACAATGCATCAACTACTTTTCAAGGTTTTTTACTAACTGTCAAAAGCCGAAAACTTTTCCATTATTTTGATTTCTGCTGTATGATAAAAATCTGTGAATAACCTTCTGTCATCAAGCTCTTTTTATAAAACAACTCATTTCATCGTCGACAGGATTTTTATTATTTTATTTATATTATTTTACTTATTATTTATTACATATTTATTTTAGTTATTCATTTATTGTAATTACCTCTATACAGTTAAACGTTAAACTATATAAAAGCTTTTATTCTCTGCGCATGCGCAATAAAAATTATGTATTACAATTACAACGCCCATATCCCTTTGAATATCAAATATAATTGTTTTAATCTTTAGTATAATAATTTCGACGTATGTTGACATGTTTGAAAATTTCCTACTATTTGGATAAAAACCTTAAATGTGAGAGGTAAAAACTTGCCGAAAAATTTGCATTTATTTTTTTAAATAAATTTTTCATAATTCTCTAAATCCGTACAAACTTTATATACTCTATACACACATAAAATATAAATTGTATAAACATCTCTAAAATATGTAGCGGGATCAACGCTCTTCCATATACAGTGTAATCACAATATATCTTCTCTTATTTAGTTTATTGCTCATCCCTAAGAATTTTTGCGACAAAATCTTTTCTACAGGGCTTAAATCGGTCCCTCAATTGAATACTTTTTTTTTTTTTTTTTTTTTTTTTAATTGCAATTTATTCGAATAATTCAGTCGAAGAAATGCACTGCAAACCCTCATTGAAGTTTACTACTTAAAAAAAAAAAGAAAGAAAAAGAAAGAAAGTTTTAAATTAAGGGACGCTAAGTAAAATATGAGGGAAAATACATTTTCTAATTCCGGAAGTTAAATTCCAAGAGCAACCCATCAAGTATTTTTCAAGATATAGGTACTACGAAACGTGTGCAAAATGAAAAATGTTTCCATTATTTTGTTCACTCCCTGCACGTTATTAAACACCTTTAATTCCGTAAACTTATAGTATGATTTCAGTACATTGAAGAAACTCATAAAAATAATAAAAGTGCCATAAAACTTATTTTTTCTTTTTAACATCTGAAAATTTGCGAAAAGTTCAATGTAGCATTCCTCAAAATTCAGACTCGGACAAATCCAGTTTTACATCTTTCAGCAATTTATGGATATATCCTAATTTTTCATTTATCTTTTTTTTTTTTTTTTTTTTTTTCCCGCATATACCTCTGAAATAAAGTGGCGATCAGGAATGCCAGCGGCACTGAACCTACATCAACAGAAGTATGTTAACTGAACTAGAGGTGTACAAAAGAACAAAATCAATTCATAGTAAGAAATGATGTGCCGCTCGAATGTTTAATTATTAGGGGTTAAACTATTTTTTTTTTTTTTTTTGTTGTTGTTGTTTGTTTATTCAAAAAAAAGAAAGAAAGAGAGAGAAAGAAAGAAAGAAAACAGTTGCAGAAAATGACTTTTTGCAATCCGCATTAAAATTTGCTAATTCCTTTATTTGTCAATTTTTAAATTATTTATTAACATACAGGCCACCTGGTACATTAAATAAACATAAAATAACTGTCTATCGTCGTCGAAAGCCAAAGCCCGTGTTATTCTATGAGGAATATTTTTATTAGAATTACTGATTACGTAACGTATTTTTTAAATTTCGTTTTCACATTCAAAAAATTCACAACCGTTTTTAAAAAATGCTCATTATTATTATTATTATTATTTTAAATTTAAAGTTAATAATTGCAAAACATTTCGCGCATTTTTCGCATTTTATAACCTTAATATGATATATATATATATATATATATATATATATTTTAAAACAAGAAAAACATAATTTAAAATAAATATATATATATGTACGTTAGGTAATAATTATTTCTAGTAAAAAATTGTCTCATAGAATTACATGTGATTTCATGACTGCAAATAAAGAAATTGTAAGAGACAAAAGGGAGCTTTAAAGACATTTTACATTAGTTTTTTATTTATTTATTTTTTTATTATTATTTTTTTTTTTTGGGGGGGGGGAGAGTCGTGTATATTTAATTATTTAAGAACTCCCTCAAGTCTCACTGCAGCATTTAAATCTTAAGAGATATACTACACTATTCTTGAGGGGCTATGTCCCGTTTAAATCCTACTTACGCAGATTTATCCGCTCAACAACAGACACCTGCGATTGCGGAAAAACTATCAATACAGAATATTATTATTATGAATGCAGCCTGACCTTAGCATGGTATATACACAACCACTTCGTTAATAAAATTAAAAACATTTGCATTTTCACAAATGACATGTCTAATTTAACTTCCTATGAAACGCTATTCAGCCTGTTCAATCCTCAGTTAGTAAAAATCCCTGCAACCATTTTCTTTCTTTCTTTCTTTCAATCTATTATTTTTTATTGGACAACGCAATATCATTACCGATTTTTATTTGGCCGATTCGCAATTTAGCGACTCATACACATGAGACCAAACGACAGTGCCTTTTGAAGACCAAATAATTTGAAATTTTTCTTCTCTCGCGTAGTTCTTAAATTGGAATTTAATTAAAAAGAATTTAATTTTGGACGAGAGGCTTTATTTTATTTTTTTATTATTATTTATTATTTTATTTTATTTTATTTTATTTTTTATTAGATGCAGCGGCGGATTTAAGCCCGCGAGGATCGGGACTAAGAGCGCGATCGTTTTACATGGAATTAAAATTTGAATGGTAACGGATGGTAAAATTTGAAAAAATTATTACAATTTGCAAAGGAATTCCAATTTAGATGATAAATTAAACTGAAAATCGATTGGGGTTATCATTGAATATAAAAACACTTCCTAAGCCACTTTGGCCCATTACAAATTTTTCCGTAATGGTTTTATACAGATTAGATTTTTTTTTTTTTTTTTTTTTTTTCTAACGGATCAGCCGGATTGGACAACAATTATATGACAGTACAGGATGCTGCTAATTCCATTAAATGATTGAACGCCCAGGACTGGATTTATGCTTAGGTTCGAGAAAGCAACTGAAATTTACACTCCTGCTCAAAAGTTTAGCAAGATTTTCAAACAATGAGTGGTTTTCAATTTAAAGACTTATCTCTAAATTAAATGCTTTTAAATACTGGATATGAAAAGAACAGGGTCTTCCTCATGTTTTTCGGTGAGGATTAGGTTACGACAATAATTAGGGGACCGGCAATAAATTGAGCTAAATCAACAATGTTTGCAATCACCCTGTATCGTTAAGTAAAGGAAATTATCTGTAACTTTAGGATATGTTAATATAAACTTAGTACAATTTTGTGTGACGATAGCATGTTAAATAAAAGAGATATAAGCATTTATTTTAAAACTCCAAGGAAAAATTAGTATATTTTTTATTTATAATATACAGAGTTTTAAACGAAAATTATTCCCACTTTCAAATAAATTGAAAAAACACTTTTGAAACAATATACTGCAATCGGAATACAAATATCTTAATTATCTCATGATATATGAGCATTTTTATGAAAAACGTCCTCACTGCGCATGCTCAAAAGATAGAAAACTTTTAATTACATAGATGGAAAGCTAGATATATAGGCCAACCTTTGTCAAATGTTCATTTGAATACAGTAGAAATTAAGCAAATTGTCGGCAAAAGAACGCGCTAGAATTTAGGTATTTTTCCAGAGTTGAAATTTCATAAGGGGGTTTTCAAATGCTGAGTAATTAATTTGAAGATCCAGTAATTTCAACCATGTTGCAAAAGCTCTTTTTTTTCTGAAAAAAAACCTTATAATCTCACAAATCTTAGTAAATAAACAAAAATATGTAAGGGTTACAAGCATATAAGGGGTTTTTCACAAAAAATAACTTTTGGAGCGTGGTTGAAATAATTGGATGTTCAAATTAATTGCGCGGCACGTGAAAAAACCCTTATGAAATTTCAATTCGGGAAAAATACCTAAAATTTAGTTGTTCTTTTGCCGACAATTTGCTTATTTTTACTTTCTCTTACCCATAAGGTAGAGAAAGTATTGTTTTTGGGTCAAATTTTCGAATGCAAGATTTTGTTATATTTACATGTTTTGAGGTCCCCTGAATACGAAAATCATGTTTTTAGCAAATGGTCTGTGTGTATGTCTGTGTGTGTGTCTGTGTGTGTGCGTGTCTGTGTGTGTCTGTGTTTCTGTGTGTGTGTCTGTGTGTGTGTGTGTCTGCTATCAGCATATCTCAAAAACAAATTATCGCAGAAAGTTCAAACTTGGTATTCTAAATGTGTATCATATAGGGATGCTACAGTAAGCTTTTCGTTAAGATCAAGCAAATGGTTCGTGTACAGGGACAATCAAGAGAATTCTAATACATTATGTCTATGGGGGAAATTGCAGGTAAGTAGAGTTTAACGTCTATACAGGGTGTGGTAGATAAGTAATGAGACTGGCCGCCGCGCGGCGACCCAGTCGCTCGCAGTGCGGTCTGCACCTGCAGGTCACGTGGTGGGGGATCTGAGCTAACAATAGAACCGGTTTGCAGTCGCGTCGGAGCTGTGGCGCAGTGAGGGTCGAGCTTCGCGTATTAGTTGTTTGTGTGCACGTGACACTTGTGAAAATGGATCGCTCGATAGAACAGCGGTATGCAATCAAATTTTGCTTTCGCTTGGGAAAAACTGCTTCGGAAACTTTTGGACATTCCAATACGACCCGGAGACGAAAGCCCAGAGCTTGGAGTGGCACACACCGGCATCCCCGCGGCCGAAGAAAGCAAGAATGTCAAAGTCCCGCATCAAGACAATGCTGATTGTGTTTTTCGACAAGCGGGGGTTAATTCACAAAGAGTTTGTCCCTCAGGGGAAAACTGTGAATGCCGAATTCTACAAAGAAGTCCTTCAGCGATTGCACAGAGCCGTCAAACTGAAGCGACAGGACCTTGCTCAACGCTGGCGTCTCCACCACGACAACGCTCCGGCGCACACAGCGTTCCTCGTGACCTCCTACTTGACCCGAATTGGAGTTGAAGTTCTGCCACAGCCACCATACAGCCCTGACTTGAGTCCTCCTGATTTCTTCCTATTTCCGAAGGTCAAAAGATGCCTGAAGGGTCATCGTTTCGACGATATTCCGAACATCTAATGTGCTGTCACGAAGGCACTAACTGGGATAACTCCAACGGACTACAGTGGGGCCTATGAAGCTTGGAAAATGCGCTGGCAACATTGTGTCGACGCCCAAGGCGAGTACTTTGAAGAATATTAACGTTTTGTACAAATCGGATCAATAAATTTGTTTTTCTAGACTGAGTCTCATTACTTATCTACCACACCCTGTAGACTGCACTAAACCAAATGAAACGAATGTATATTTTTTGTAATAGAGATAGTTAACTGGGGAAAAAAATTGTGTATGTAGGAGCCTCGCCTCCCCCCCTGGGGGGGAAGTCCCCCCTCGAGGGGAGTAAATTTTCATGATGGGTATCTTTCAAAAGAGCTCGCCAATACCTTTAAAACGAATGGTTGAACCATCGATCTGCGATAATTTAAAACAAAGTTATCGATTTTTTTCACTTTTAACGAAAAAAAACCTTAAAATCGTATTTTTTTTTTTTTTTTTTTAATATTGAGAATAAAATGGACTTTTTTTTGAATATTTAGTGTTACACTACTTCTCTAATATGGAAATCGTCTGCATTATCATAAAAGATAATTTTTTCAAATAATAATTTTAATAAATTATTTTTTAAAAAGAGAATTATTTTTTAATAACCGGATTAAATTTTATATAAATATAGGTGCATTAATGAAACGGGGGGTTGAGGGGGGCGGTAGCCCCCCTCACACAGAATTAATTATCATATGAAACTCTTCCGAAACCTAATTTGATTTGTTTAACATAGGTTTACATAACATGGTTATCTTACCTCTTAATCTCCAACCTATATTTATAGTATTAAATTTCAGGGTAAGAGAAAGTCGTGTGAGTGACACACCAGATTATTTACTGTATTCAAATGAACTTTTGACAAAAGTTGCCCAATATATCTAGCTTTGAACCTATGTATTTAAAAAAGTTTCTATCTTTCACGCATGTGCAGTGAAAACGTTTTTCATAAAATTGCTCATATTTCATGAGATATTCAAACTATTTGTATTCCGATTACAGTATATTATTTCAAAAGTGCTTTTTCAATTTATCTGAAAGTGGGAACAATTTTCGTTTGAAACTCTATATTATACACTACCATTCCATAAATGACCGGACACTTTCGATTTCAGACGTTTTAAGGAATACCTCAAGAAGTACTGAACAAATCATATTGAAACTTCAGGAGTGTCAAGAACATGTTCTACTCCATATATTTCAGTTAAAGTTTTACCCCGAATGTAAAAGGGGGACCAGTAAAAGATTAAAGAAAAATGAAAGTGCTTGGCATCATCCTGTAAAAAGTAATGCTTGAAATGCAATTTGGCTGTAGCACGGGATTATGGAGCTCTTTCTTATTATCTGTATAATTTTGTATGTCTCTAACGCATGTAATCAAGGAGATATAATGGTTTCTTTAAAAAATTGCAAAAATTAAAAAAATTCACTTTTTTAGCTATAATACGCAAGTTATTAAACCTAGTGCAAATCTATTTTCAGGAAATTTGACATACAATATTAGACACAGCATACTGCAATCAGAATGAAAAAATATTAAATATCTAATGAATTATGAGCATTTTTACTAAATAATTTTTAACTGCGCATGCGCAAGATTTAGTGAAATTTCATTTGTATAATTTAGCAAGTTGAGCGCCACGCAAATTCTTAAAATCCATTAAAATTCCATAATGATTCCTCCTGTAATAAATAAAAATTAAGCAAATTTTTAATAAATTTTCAATCATTAAATGTAATATTTTTAGTTTTATATCCTATTTTATATCCGCCACCGATGGTTGACGCGGCTTTATATCATATTTGACACTGTCAGCCACCGATGGCTGACAGGGCGCTCAACGTGTTAATTTTTTATTGGTACTGCTTTTACTTTCGGGTTAAAACTTTCACTGAAATGTTTGAAGTATAACATGTTCTGCACACTCCTAAAGTTTCAAGATTATTCCTTCAGTACTTAGAGATATATGACAAAATGTCTAGAATCTAGAGTGGCTGACATGGCGCTCAACGTGTTAATAGCCAAATGAATTGAGCTACTTATATAAAAACCCCAAACAAGTATCGTGTAAACTCAAATGTTGTACGCGATAGAATGAACTGAATTTCAGCTGATCCCAAATATAAGAAAATGGTAAGGGGGTTTTCTCAACTATTTATTTACGATCATCGAAAACTGTATAACCATTCACTGAATCAAAATAGAAATGTGTGCGTCAAAGGACCTTTTGATACAGTCCGCACTTGTTCAATGACAGTTTTATTCCGACTTCTTGAGGGCCTACCTGAACCTGTTTCACTGTTCAGTGATGTGCGGCAATTTCTGAAGCGGTTGTACCTGTCCTTTATGCGTAAGGTGCTCATATGCCATCGTCCACGAACGCTGGCTGAATCTTACGAATGGCTTTCGCTTGGGTATCGCCAAGCTTTTGGGGAAATTTGATTCAATATCGCTGCTTAAGTTTTTCTGTCATTTAAAAAAACTAAAATCCGACAACCACTCACTACATGTCTTCAATCGTGGGCCGACTGTCAGCGACTGATGGGCGGGAAAGATATTCACGACTGTACATGAATGTCCCCTTTACATCTACACTGAAGAAAATATCTCCCATGCTTCGTTGGTTTACGCGGGAAAAAATAAGGATCGATATTTTTTTAATACTCTTCGTATTATTAAACTGTTTAATTATAAAATTGATAATTATTACTTTTAAAATTTGTTAAAAAGACACTTTAAAACACGTATTATATAACACAAATTTAAACAAAATTTACAACGTAACAGCACCACCTTTCGGCCGATATACACACAATTTTAAACGCCAGTAAGGAAAACAATGGTGGTGTTATGCACATTAAGTTTTGAGTTATGACTTGTTCAGAAACAAGGAAAATTACAGCATAACAGCGCCACCTTTTGACCGATATACACACATATTTTAACACGAGTAAGAAACATTAAGCGACGGATACATTTTGTTACGTCCGTAATGTTCAACAGAAGCTGAGATATAGTCTCTACCTAAATGGGGGAATATTCAGAAGAGTAGCGCCACCCTCCAAGCGACAAACACCCAAATACGATCAAGATTAATTTATTTTATAGACACAAAGTTTCAACAGTTGCTGATTATTTTTTTCCTTTCTTAAAATTACACAAGATTAAACTATTTCAGCGGAGCATAACAAAGCTACCTGCCATCCGATATACACATAATAGCTGTTGCTAATTAAATCTTTTTTGTTTTAAAATAAAATTACACAAGTTTAATTTATTTTTATTTTATTATCAAAGCGTAAAATTGTTAGGGGGATAGATTACGGGACTGTAAACGCCACAGGATGGGAGTTTGCCACGGTCAAAATTTTCAAAGGTCGTTTTTACGGTGAGCGAACGGAGTACTTCAAGGGAAAAGGACAGATGAGGGCGCCGCAGGCACCACCAAACGGGGGTTTGCTACTGTCAGAATTTCCAATAATCATTTGCGCGGTGAGCGAACAGGTTGTTTCACAACATGTAACGTGGAGAGTGAGCCGCAATCGCCATTGAGCGGGAATTTGCTACAGACAGAATTTTCAAAGACATATTTTGCACTGTTAGAGAATAAACTGTTGTTGGTTCTAAAACGGGGAGTATGCGCTGCAAGTGCCAACGAGCGGGAATTTAATAAGGTCAGATTTTTGAAGAATGGTGAACCAGCTGGTCGCTGAAGGCGACTAGTAAATATTGGCTAAAAATAATGGTTATGAATTTGTAGTTCGAAAATAACTAAGTTCGGTTGAACGTTAGAGATTTAACAGAAAAAATAAATAAAATAAAATAAAATAAGTAAAATAAAAAATAAAATATATTCGAGGTAATCCTAGCATTAGTATTTTATAATTTGCGAGTTTACGTTCTTTCAACTAAATTTGTATATTTTATAGAAACATAATATTTTATTGTATTCAAGTGCGAGAAATTTTTACAAGTTAGTTTTACATTTTTTATGAAATTGTTAGTTATTATTCAGTTTTTAGTAACACTTTAAAACCTTAAATATGTTAAGATTAATGTTAAAATAAAGCAACTATGTACTTTAAATACTTGTTTAATTACTAACACTTGAAAAATATTTTCCGAGTTCTTTTGGATGATTATTATTAGTCTTATCAAAAAACAGTAATTGCGTTAAAAAACCCCACTAATATGGATTAGTTATTTTTTAAATTAGAATTATTAATCCAATATCAAGCGGTAATATAATTTGTTAAATCATCCGTTAAAATAAAAAATTGTAATATTTACGATGTACTAGTATTTTATATTAGTGAAAAACCCCTTAGTTTTCAAGGAAGAGGGGAAAAGCATAGGTAAATTCCGAACAACGTTTGATCCGCAGGGCCTGACTTAGACTACCTGGAGCCCGGGGCAAGCTTATTCTGGGGGGCCCCCCCTTGTAGTGGCATAACAGGTCTTTAAGTTGCAAAATTTCTGCTTATGTCTGTTGGGGCGGCCCAGGGCAACTGCCCCGCAAGCCCTGACGTTAGTCAGGGCCTGTTGATCCGGAATTTACCTACTCCGAAAATAAATAAGCATTTAAGGAATAATATTTTTAAGGACATTTAAAAATTATTTGCAAATATTAATAGCATTTATAAAAACCGTTATTGATCTTGACTCAGTAAATAAATAATTGTATGTTATTTCCAGAAAATAATTACGGCTATGATAGCTTGCAAGTTTAAACAATTAAATGCGTTAAGCTCATAACGTTGACATTCGTAGGACTAGATGTGTAAGAGAAAATTCACGCATTTTAATAAAGGAGTATTTCTCTTCATGTTTATCGTATGGATACAACCCCTTAGTGCTACAAACCAGAAATACAGCGAGACAAACTTTGTACGGAAGTGCCACTAGTTTTTTCGAAAATATATCTGAAACACCTGGGCATGTACTCAAGTGTTTGTTTGTTTGTTTGTTTATTGATAACATATACATCAGATTTGTATGCTTGACTCGTAGTCCGCTTGTAAATCTTCGTCAGATAATTACAGATAGCACATGACAGTACGAAGAAATGGAAAAAACACACAGGGCCAGCGCGGGAATCGAACCCGCTCTCCAACGCTCGAAGGCGATTAGCAGTGTGGTGACGTAACCACTCGGCCACGGAGGACCCTACTCGAATGTCACCAATAGAGCAGGCGCATGCTTATAAACAAGCGAGGCTATTCTGGTCTACTGCGCAACTTTTGCGCATGTAGGCAAAATGTTATGGGTCATATCATAAATATTTAATCATACTATATTTTTATAAAGTGTAATTAAAGTTAATTTATATAAGTATTTATATAAGTATTTATATAAGTATTATAAAGTAAATTATTTAAATTAAATCTAGTTTGATATGACTTACATATTTTTGTCGCCCTCGTGGCTGCGTTTTTGTTTAAATCCATGTTCAAGTTTATTCCACAGATGTGAATGGCTGAAATGGTAAACATGTAAGTAATAGGGGTGAATCACAGTTATTGCTCTTGTTACTGTTCACTCTCACCAAAAAGCGATGTCCATGGTTGTAAGACAATCAGCCGATTGTATTGAAGAAGCTAGTTTACCAATTGCCAAGTGGCGACAGCAAGATGCAAATGAAGAATGTTTATGTATAAAAGGTGTTTGCATCTGTAATTTGTTCTCTTCTATTTTCAACGTTGTAATATGTAGTTTCGCCTTTTAGTTACCAGCAAAGTACGCTGGTTTATTTAATTTTTCTTTCTCATTTGTAAATACCCATGCTCAAATAAATTGTTTGCTAATATATAAAAGTTTTCTTCATTGAGTCTTCCACATCAAATGCATAACTACCATGTAATTTTTCTTTTTAAATTTTTTTTAAAGTTGCTCTGCTAGTTTAGTATATTTAAACTGTAATTCAACATGGTTATGGGCCCAGTTAATGCCCCTCTAAACTTAAGATATATAGTTTGAGGAATTTATGGCTTAATGATGTGGAAGTGAAGAGTATTGTTTACATCCGGACTTCAGTTTGCCGAGTTTATATGAGCCGTTCCAGTTGTCAAATGTTGTCAAACTCATTGAAATGCTGAATATGCGTGACGGTTAAGTGTTTTTATTGTTCATGAAAAAAGACCTAGATAAACTTTTTTTTTCCCTTTGTCAAAGTTTAAATTGATAAATTGAAATGGAAGAAAAATAGTTCAAGGGGACTTTACTGACGTCTACTAACTGGGATAGATGGAAAACAGAAATTAAAGTGGCCTTGATTCACTATGGTGCCTGGGTCTTTGTGGAGAATGAGAAATACTTGGAACAGCAGGCTAGTGACAAGAAAGCCTTGACTTGGAGAGAAAATAATGAGCTGAATTTAAGGAAAGATAGGGCTTTTACTAAAATTTATCAGTCTTTAAGTCCTGAATTCAAGCCATTAATCAGCAAATTAACAGATGGTTACAAGGCCTGGAAGGTTCTGCATGAAAATTTTGAGAGGAAAACAAGAGCTCGTGTAGAACAGCTGTTAGATGAGTTTTTTGAAACAAAGTTTTCTAGTGGTGAACCAGTGAATCTCTTCCTGTGTCGGGTAAAGGAAGCTGCTGAAAGGTTGAACGACGCCGGATACCAGCTATAACCATTGTACATTGGATACCAGATGATCCGTACCTTACCAGAAGAGTTTCAAGCAACGGTACAAGCTATTCACAGATGGAGTGATGCGAAGTTTGTGCCACATAAAATAGAAGCAGAACTTGTTTTGGAGGAAAATAGACTGAATTTTATTAAAAGAGACTTAATGAAGAATTCTGAATTAGCTTGTTCAATCTTTTGTAAAACAGGTAAAGCTTTAGATACTAGTAATGTTAAAAAGAGTAATTATAAAGGTAAAAATTTTAATTCTAATAAATGTGAAAAAAAAATGGTTTTTCTGCTAATGAAAATTTTAACAAAAGTAAAATTGGACCCAGTTTTAAATATAAACAGTATGGTCATTTAAAGTCTCAATGTGTTAATGGAAGTGCTCATTCCCGAAATTTTAATGAAACTTGTAATGTAGAAGTAAATGAAAAATTTAGTTTTGCTTTTTATGAACGTAGTTTAACAGAAATTTTCCCTCAGTTTTTTGAGACAAATTCATCAGTTGCAAATTCTGATAAAACAGGCTGGGTTTTCGATACCGCAGCGACAGCTCATTTTTGTAACAATAGAGATTTATGTCTAGATTTTGAGCCTGTAACTGATGTTCAAATGTCTCTTGCAGGTGAAAAGGAGAGTAATGTTTTAGGAAAAGGTACTGTTCAGTTTAATGTTAAATGTAATAATAGCTATAATCAGATAACTTTAAAAAATGTTTTATACAATCCAAAATTAAGAAGAAATTTAATATCAGGTGTAAAGTTAGAAAAATTGGGCTTAAACATTACTGGTAGTAATGGAAAAATTAGAGTTTTTGATAAAGATGGGAATGAGTTATTCTATGCATCGAGGAAAGGTGATTTGTATTTTTTTAAACCACCAAAATGTGTAACAAATGGTGATGCAACTTCAGCTAGTCTTACTGTTCAGGAAAAATCTAAACCTATTGATTTGTGCCATGATAGATTTTGTCATATTAAGAATGACTATTTAATTAATACCAGTAAATGTCAATCTGTAAAAGAATTGCCTGTTTAAAGTAAGATGGCTGAAGATTGAATCCATGTAAACTTGCTAAAAGAGTACCTTTTAAAGCTATTGGTCAAGTAAGATCTAAAAATGTTCTTGAATTGTTACATATGGATGTTTGTGGACCCTTACCAGTTTTAACTCAGGGAGGTAATAGATATTTTTTAACTATAATTGATGATTATTCACGTAGAGTTGCAGTTTATCCTATTAGAAACAAATCTGATGTTTTTGAAATTTTTTTGGATTTTCTAGAAGAGCAGAAAGACTTTTAAACCGGAATATAATTCCTATTAGCACTGATGGGGATCTGGAATTTTGTAATAAAGATTCTGAAAATTTTTGGAAAAGCAAGGTATTAAACATGAAAAAACAAATGTTTATTCTCCAGAAATGAACGGTGTGGCTGAAAGGTTCAATCTAACTGCTTTAGATGGTGTTAAGACTTTGCTTGAATCTAGTAGTTTACTTCAAAAATTTTGGGGGGAGGCTGTAATGTGTTTCACGTGTTTAGAATAGAGTTTGCACAAGAAGGATAAAACTCCTTTTGAGTTATTTACTGGCAGAAAGCCTTCTGTTTCTCATCTAAAACCATTTGGTTGCCTGGCTTTTGTAAATGTACCTAAACAACTCAGGAAAAAGCTCGATATGAGAGCCAAACCGGGAATTATGTTGGGGTATGCACAAAAAAAAAACCAAAGGTTACAGAATTAGGCTAGTTGAGGATCAGAAATTAATTGAAACAATTAATGTAAAGTTTAATGAAACCAAAAAAGGGATAGAGGAAACTAAAAGTAATAAAGTAATTAAAGGTCCAAATGTTTACTTTTCTGTTCCAGATTATGATAATGATATTAATGTAGACCCTACTATTCATGAGCTAGCAGAACGCATAAAATCTCATGAAGGGGGAGAATAGTTCAGTCTCAGGAAGTAGAGGGAACTAGTTTAACACTGTGTGATTCTATTCCATGGATACGTACAGCTGTACCTCGAAAAACTGGAACTAGAACTGATATCTATTATGGAATAGAGGGTGAAAATATAAGGCTACGATCGTTACAAGATATTAAAAAATATTGTTCAGAAAAGAAAATAGAATGTAATGGTAAACTTTTTGATTTTTCGGGTAAAAATTTAACTGCTGATAAACTTGTAAATTCTTCAAATTCTAATGATGAAGCTAACCTGATTGAAATTAAAATTCCTAATAATTTTTTTGAAATTGTTAACTCGCCTAAGGCATCAGAGTGGGATAATGCCATGAAACAAGAGATGCAGGTCATGTATGATCGCAAAGTTTGGAAATTGGTAGAACCACCTAAAAGAGTTAAAATTTTAGGAAATAGGTGGGTGTATACTCTTAAAAGAAATGAAAAGGGTGAAATTATACGGTATAAAGCTCGTTTAGTAGATAAAGGATTCAATCAGGTCAAAGGGGAAAATTATGAAGAAGTGTTTAGTCCAGTAGTGAATTTTTCTATTATAAGATTATTTTTTTTCTATATATGTATGTTTATTTAATTGATTTTATGTACAAATAGATGTTAATAATGCTTATTTATATGCAAAATTAGATGAAATAATTTTTATGCTACAGCCTGAGGGTTTTATTAAAGATAAGAGCAAAGTTTGTAGACTGGAAAAAGCATTGTATGGACTCCATCAAATTAGTAGGGCTTGGTTTTTTGAAGTAGATGATGCTTCCCCTACGTCAGAAACTAACCAGAATCTATAACTTCTTAATGCATCTTTCCAATTTGACCAACTAATTTTTCAATCTTCCAAGGCAGTTACCAACTTTTCTCTTGGAGGTCCATATAATTTTTCAACACAAACCTTTCCATGCGAGGGAGCAAGGCTCCGTTCTTCTTTTTATATTCATGTTACCTTGTCGCCCTCTGTCGTGTGAAAGCTCCGCGACCTCTGTAATTTTTTTTCTTTTTCCTGTTTATGCAATAAACAACGGAGGAGGTTTAATCTTTAGACACGGGCTCTTTTGAATCTCCACAGTGCCATCGGAGCCCCTCTCTAAAGGTTAAAATCGCTCAAAACCGCTGCATAGTGGTGAGCGGCCACCTTCCGTCTTAGAATCTTAGAATATAATTTTATTATTATATGTAGATGACATGGTCCTCTTTGGTAAAGATCCGGAAGATTTGGAAGTTGCGATAAACTTGTTACAGCAAAAGTTTGATTTAAAGATTCTGGGTAAGACGAAAAAGCTTTTAGGTATTGAGTTTGAAGAAGAGGGAGGAAAATTGTTTATTCATCAAAAGCCTTATATTAATAAGATTTGTAAGCAGTATGAAAACTATAAATATCCCATTACTTCTTTGCCAACTCCTAATGGAAAAATTTTTTCTAAATTAGAATCCCCTAAAGCTCTAAGCTGAAATTGAAGAAATGGAATCTTACCGATATAGAAATTTAATTGGTTGTTTAGCTTTTACAGCAAGTCACACCAGACCTGATATTGCTTTTGCTGTAAATTTGTTGTCGTAGTTCCAATCTAATCCAGGTATGAAACATTGGTACAGTGTTTTGAAATTATTGGGTTATCTTAAAAATTCAATTAGTTATAAATTAGAATTGTCCAGGGTTAACAACTTAGAATTGAAATGTTATTCTGATTCAGATTTTGCTGCCAATAGAGATGACAGGATATCAATGGGGGGATACATACTATTTTTAGATGAAGCTCCTGTACCATGGAGAACGTTTGAACAGAAATGTGTTAGTCTCTCAAAAATAGAGGCGGAATATGTCAGTTTAACAGAAGCAGCAATAGAGTTAATCTGGCTTAAAAATGTTTTGTTAAATGATACTTTAAATTTGAAGTTAGAAAATTGTATTTTCTATTACGATAACGAGGCAGCAATTTCTTTTTCAAATTCTCCTTTTGAAAATCATAAAACTAAGCATATTCATATTAAATAACTTTTTTTAAGGAATTTAGTTTTTGATAAAGTATATTTAAATTAATGCATGTAATTAGTAAATTAAATTTGGCAGATACCTTTACTAAGTCACAAGTTAAAGAACAATTAATTAAATTTTGCAGGAAAATTTTTTCAGATATTGACATTGTTTAGTTAATGTCAACTTATGTAAAGATTATTATTTTTTTTTTTTACATGTTATCATTTTTGATTGATCAATGAGTGATCACCAACTTCGTGATCAGGCATTCATTGAGATGAATTTTTGAAGTATTTTTAATGTTTAAAATGTTTCTTCATAAAACGCTGTCCCAAGAGCGTTAAAAAGGAGGGAGATTGTTATGGTGTCGTGATGCACGACATCGTTTTTATTCAATCTTAATCGTTTTTCATTAAATTTAGGAAAATCAATCTAATATTTACCATTTAATTAAAATTTCTTAGGTTTCATTACATTCCCGTTTTATCCCGTACGTTTACTTTCCAGCAACGAGTCAAATTCGCTCTTCGGTTCTTCTTTTCAGGTCCCCACTTTTCTAACGGTACTGTACTCGTTCGCCTCTCCCTTTCGCGAGCGTTCGCTCCTGATTGGCCGATCGGCGCTGTGACGTTTTAGAGGCTCGTCAGCTCCCGCGTCACATGAATTTATCACACACACTTGCTGACCGACTTCTGAAGAGTACGCATCGTTCGTGGCCGCGCTCCTAAGCGCGCGCCGCGTGCGCTTTCACGGAATCTCCGCGTAGATTCCCGTTAAAATAATTAATTATTTATGACTTCAAATTAATGTATTTTCATAAAATAAATGAACATTTAATTTCAATAGAGCATAGCAGACATTATATAAAAGCGATCTTCTGTTTATCGAAAATTTCCGCACGGATGTTTGTGGATTACAATTTGCCATACTTATAGGCCAGTAGAGCAGCCGAATCAGGAAATGGTGAGGATTAAGCCCATATGCAAGTCCCATTTCAATTGATGAAGGCCTTTGAATAAAAATATGGTTAAAACTTCAATCATGTCAGTTTCCTGTTTATTTCCTCTCCAAAAACATGGTAAGCGTTCTTATTTCTTACTATGTTGCATCGCAGCGTGGTTTATTATTTAGCGAGCTGAATATCTAGGACCTGGTGACTTTTTTTTTTTTTTTTTTTTTTTTTTTTTAATAATATAACTCCACTTATTGACTTAATATGATCACAACTTGATATTTCTACCCATCTTAAGAATTTAAGTTCAGAACTTTAAT
Organism: Salticus scenicus; assembly: GCA_963930645.1. Lineage (NCBI taxonomy): Eukaryota > Metazoa > Arthropoda > Arachnida > Araneae > Salticidae > Salticus > Salticus scenicus. The sequence goes on from OZ005657.1 coordinate 236,806,234, forward strand.
TTACGATTTATTCAGTAACAATTTAACTTCTGACTCTTTTTAAAATAGATTATTCCATTATTTTACCAGCAGTAAAAACTGTTACACCATAATATGGTGCCGTGTTTTATTTTTATTATTATTTTTTTTTTTTTTTCGCGCAATGCATCACGCGATGTTTCTTTTTCAAATTTTCAAAGACACTTTATGCAGATAAAAAAAAATTAAAACAATAAAATCCAGAAAATAGGACTTAGTAACATAATTTGAAAAATAAATATGAAATGACCTGAACTGTTCCCGTAGAATTGTAGTAGCCTTGATATAACTCGGAATTTCTTCCACATCAACAGTAAAGCAATTTTTAGCCAGATATAACCTGATTTAATTCCATTCTTCTAATTCAAAGATTTCAAAATCGTTTTTACCGTTTCCAAAGAATTAAAGCTTACAGTAATTAAATTTTAGGTTTCTCCCGCACTCCGTATTTGATTGGGTCCCTATATGGTACCTCTGCGCACTTGGATTTCCGTCTGTGGAATTCTGGATGACACGTGTCGATCTGCTGGCCAGTTCTTCACCTAATTCCTGAATTTTCCTAGTCATGTAATAATTGCTTGAGAATCCTGTCTTTTCACAACATTAGTTTCATTGCCGTAGTCATTATCAACCATGGACCGTATCCTTTATTTATCATACATACCATTTTATACGTACATAAATTTTCAATATTTTTTTTTTTTAATTGTTATACAACTTGTATTAGTTTTAGGACTTTCAACAAAAAAAAGAAAAAGAATATGTAAATCTTAACTTTTCGTGTAACAAGTTTTATCATAAGGAACCGTTCTTTTTTTTTTTTTTCTTTTTTTTTTTTTTTTTTAATCTACTATTACTACAGTTGAAAACATATTATATACCATCAGATCTGTATTATTATAAAAATATTACTTTATAGATGATATCATGTCAGCTCATTCCATTCATAAAATTTGAATTGCTTTTATTCTTTTATATAACCACCTCCTTGTCTGCATCATTAAATAATATGTAATATTTTATTTATCTTTAGTTATTTTTCTACACTATCAATGGTTACAATAGTTACACCTTTAGATTATCAATTAATAATGTTTATGTTTGATAATTCATTAACAAATAACATATACCACTTTTTTTATATACATTTATTTTATTTTGTTTAAGAGAAACGTTTGGTCAAACATTTCGTGTGTACTATGCATATAGTTTACATGTTATTTGCTTGTTTTCTTTTATTTCAATTTTAACATGCATTTATAATTTTAATAACTGCTCACGAGTTGTGAACGTATTCATATTTATGTATTATACTATCTACTCATGATGTATATATTTGACTAAATAATACCTCACATAGTTTTTTTATTTATTTTATTATTGTGTAGATTTGCAAACAAAGTACATACCTATTATAAATAGTAATACATACACATCATATATGTTTATGTTTATTTATTTTCATTTTTACTATGTGTTTATAATTTTTATTTAACAATTAACGAGTTGTGAACGTAACTACACTTATATTTCAGAGTTTTCACTTATGATATTTAGGTATATATCTAAACAATATCTTTGGTTACACTACACTTCAATTTTTTTTTACACTACTATTATGTGGATAGAAAGTTATCTGCATAGCTAATTATAACACGTTGTTTCAAAATACATATATATTTTTTTTCTTTCTCAACTACAGAGTTGTATTTAATTTATGGTTACACAAACATTTCTTTTTCACTATTTGATATTTATATTAGTAAATTAACTGTTCATTTTTCATACTCTTCCGTTGTAGCGCTCTAATAAAAGGGCTAGACAACATGAAATATTAATAATGATATGTTTTGTTTAATTTTTTTTCTTGTATATGTAAATATATTTTTTTTTTATTCTCTTTTTTTTTTTTTTTTTTTTTTTTTTTTTGTACTTATGTCATTCAATTTTTAGTCATAACACATTCACATACTTAGTTATTTTCCACGTATGACTCAATAGAATTTTTTTTTTTTTTTTAAGTTTTACATATGTGATTTTTTTGTTGTAACTTTCAGATTTACACACATTGCTACATTTTAGTTTATTTTGTTTAGAGTCACATAACTTCAAAAATTTCATTTTAAAAATTTTCTTTGTCCACACCTCCATGTAACCAGCACATTGTGATTGATTTGGTTAGGAGTCATTGTTTTTTTTTTTGTTTTTTTTTTCACAATTTCTTACATTCTTTTACATAGTGATTTTTCTTTTCGTATTTTTTACACACACTTCAGACTTACACAAATTAGGAGTTGTGTTAGAATTTAAATTCTGCTTTTTTTCAACTATGCTTTTAACACTTTTTCACACACACACATACTTGGACAGCGTTTATTTTGTGGGTTGTAAACGTCTGTACCTTTTCACAATTTACACATATTCATATTTTCTCACATACACCAGTCGTTTGGTGGTCGGCAGATGGTGGTGAGTTTGCATATGTTGTTTGCAGGTTGATTTTTTTTCTCTCACTGCTCTTGGTTTGCTTTTGTCTGTATTTATGCAATAGTTGAATTACATTTCATTAATTTTTCCTTACACATTCCAATAGTTGTTTTGTTTAGTTGCTAAATACACTTAAATTTTTTCTCGTCTGATTCATATGTGAAATGCAGTGTTCAACTTTGTTTTTTCCCACACACACATTTTCAATTACACATTATCTTTCATTATGCAGCTAGGACCTTTGGGCAGGGTAGCTGTTAGTCTGTATAATTTTTTTTAGTATATTGTATTGTTATTATTATGTATTACACTTTTCCAAATTTATATATACATGCACTTACAGTAAATTTTTGTTCATTTGCATTTTCACTGTTGGGTCAACGCGCATAAATTCCATATTTTTGTTACATAATTTTCACATTTACACTTACACACTTTTCAATATTATTTTTTTAGATTGTGTTCATTTGTTTACACTACACAAGGTGTTACTCAATTTTACTTACTCATAATCAATAGTTTCAATTATTTGAGTTATGTGACATAATATTTTTTTTTCTCATGACAGTTATTATTCAGTTGTATCTTATATATGTTTACATTTTTGCTTAATCATACATATGTTTACATTTTGTGCACTAATGCTTTGGTTTACACTTTACTTACTAAAACACAAATTGTTTCTCAAATTTTTTTCTCAATTATCTTATGAACCATCTTAAATGATGTGTTTTTATTTATGTTTATCAATAGTCATATATATAATAGATTTTTTAGTACTTTTGTCAACGATACAATCCTAATCAACAGATATACCTTACCTTGACATTTTTAAAAATATTAATTTAAAATTGCATTTGATATACTATATTCATTTTTATTCGATTATATGTAAAATGTCATTTTGTATTTTTTTTTTTATTGCATATTATAATACTTTATATCACATAGGCCTCATCATGTATATAGATCACTATAGGACTTAATTTTAAAATGTATGTGATCATAAATATGAACTCTATTGTTTTTTCAAGAGCATTTTAGATACAAATAATTGTTATTTCAAAGGGTTATTTCGTTATTTTATATACATATCTTACTGCCAATACATCATTCCTTGATTGCTTACAGACACTACAAGGTTTTAGTGAGCTATGAAATATATAACTTTCATGTTTAAATGGCAGATACATATAAAACAAGGGACTGTCCTTTATTTTAAATGTGTAATATCTATATATGACGAAAATACATGTAGCTTTAGAAAGCTCATCAAGATATACTGTTCTTGTTGCTGAAATAAGTGTATTCATATTTTAGATGTCATATCTTTTTGGTATTTATTCACATATATTCAATAGTTTATTTTATTTTTTTGACAGCCGAATTTAATTGATTCAATATATATACACTCCTTCTCATATTTATAAGGACACTTTATATTTTGAAATAACTAATATAAAAATAATTGTGAACAAGATTATACTAAGTGCACTTAATATATCTAGTATTCTAAAAACCAAAACTGCTATAATTTTTTTAATATGAAACAAAATTAATAAAAATCATGCAAAATATTTTTTTCTCCACGTTTTTAGATGTTCATAATTATAAGGACAATCAAGATTTTTTCGTTTTATTTAACTTACTAGCGGATAAATTACAGTTGACATGCAAATTTGTTAACTACTGGGCTAGATTAATTCACATATACCTTCAACTTTTCTTGGACGGACATTACTGATAATTCCTCGAAAAAAAGAACGTTCATGTAGTGAAGTATGATAAATGTGTTTTTTAAGTGAAAGGATATTTTCAATCCGCCGAATTTCTAATGAAATTGGAAGATCTAAAATTGCTGAAGGAAATGTGATCAAACGTTGAACTGCTGGTTCGATAGGAGAGAGATCTGATGCAAATTCAGAGTTGTTTTACAGAGATCGAAGACTCATAATTCCTCTTACTGTTCTACTCATAATGACTGCTGCTGAATTTGCTCATAATTTTTAACGAAAGGTAGGGGTCCACACTTATGCATGTTTAAAATAATTAATAATATGTTAAAATGAATAAAAAACCTGTAATAATCAATAAGCATTTATAGGGGTAAAGAACGTCTGTGTTAAAATTGAATAAAGACAATATTAGATGGTATAATGTTGCATTTTCGGATGAAAACATTTTATTCTTGATTAACCAAAAGGTTTTAACAGTTACTGACATGATCTGAAGATAGCAAAAGACAGAGCAAATTTTTTAAAGGCAGATATGAATCGGGCATTTTTAAAGGTGGATCTATGGTGCTCTGGGGAGCTGTTTCTACTGAAGGCAAAATGAATTTAGTAATTTTTTCTATTATTATGAACATCAAGAGAATATCCGCAAATTTTCAACGGGGAATTCTCAGATTTATGTTAGATTTTGGGGGATAAAAATAGTTTTTTTCGACAAGACTTACATTTTTGCTTTACTTCTAGAGCAATAGGAAATAGTTTGAAAAAGGAAACTTCTGTATTATTGCCTTTCCCGTGGCCTAAAAGTTGAAAAAACCTTAACTTATCATATTAGAAAAGTGCATGCAAGTGGAAAGCAATTTTAAATAGTTTAAATGTATTCAGAATATGATCTATGCTGTATGAAATGGTATTGAAACTGAATATTAAAAAAAATGTATATATATATATATAGCAGAGAGAATGTCTGACTTTTTCACCCTAAAAAAAGACCCCATGAAATATTAATTTACAGAATAACTGAAAAATATTACTAAGATTCAAGCTGTCCTTATAATTTTGAACACCTGAAAAATCATCTTTTTGACCGTATTTAAAGTTTTTTAATATAGAAAAACGATAAAACTTTTTAAATATAGTTTATTAATTAAATTCAAATTAATAAAAAATATATTTGTTTAAATAATAGTGTTCAGTTTTTAGTTAATATAGAAAAACGGGTGTCCTTATAATTATGAGAACCACTGTATATATAGTAGTAATAGCCTCACTTACCTTTAATTTCTGCTTGTGGTTGTATCGGGATTGCATCTTCTGCAGGGATGTAGTCCTGATGTTCACCGCCTTTGTGCATCCTCTCCAATCTGGGAATATTCTAGACCCTATTCTTGAATTGAAGAGATGCCTTCCATAATTTTTTTTTTTTTTTTTTTTTGTTTAATTATTTTTTTCAGCTTAATATAAAAATGTTCTTTTGTTATCACAGAGGAAGCTTTAAAAATTTTTGTACAACATCATATTTGAAATCGTTTTAGTAATAACCTACTTACTTGTACATTTTCGCAATTTTGTTCTCTGTTACATACAGTATAGAAATTAGTGTGAGTTTAAATAAGATTGTAGTACTTATTCTTGAACTTTAGACATACAACTACAATCTCACCAAATTGTAAATTATGACTTGAATTTTTTTGTTTCACAATTTTTTACAGCAAGATATAATTGTTTTTGTGAAATGCTGAAATGAGTACACGAGACAATGTTATTAGAAATATAATTTTATTGATTTCAAGTCAAATGTTATACTAAAAGGGTATACTTACCTATAGGCTGTCGTGTAGCAGCGCAGATTGTTGTCACATAAAAATATGTCAAATTTTTAAGAGACACGCTGTGTGTCTGCCTGTAACCCTCTGTAAGTGACTGATCTGTGGCCGTCTGATCCATCTTCTCGGTTGTTCTTGCTCTTGTCCTTTTCCACCCTATGCTTTGAATTTTTTTTTTTTTTTTTTTTTTGCTACTCCTTTTTCGGGGAGAATGTCGTGATGCACGATATCGTTTTTATTCAATCTTAAACGTTTTTATCAACTTTAGCAAAATCAATCTAATATTTACCATTTAATTAAAATTTCTTAGGTTTCATTACATTCCCGTTTCATCCCGTACGTTTGCTTTCCAGCAACGCGTCAAATTCGCTCTTCAGTTCTTCTTTTCAGGTCCCCACTTTTCTACCGGTACTGTACGCGTTCGCCTCTCCCTTTCGCGAGCGTTCGCTCCTGATTGGCCGATCGCGCTGTCACGTTTTGGAGGCTCGTCAGCTCCCGCGTCGCATGAATTTATCCCACACGCTTGTTGACCGACTTCTGAACGCACCGCGTGCGCTTTCGCGGAATCTCCGCGTAGATTTCCCGTTAAAATAATTAATTATTTATGACTTCAAATCAGTGTATTTTCATAAAATAAATGAACATTTAATTTCAATAGAGCATAGCAGACATTATATAAAAGCGATCTTCTGTTTATCGAAAAATTCCGCACGGATGTTTGTGGATTACAATTTGCCATACTTACAGGCCAGTAGAGCAGCCGAATCAAGAAATGGTGAGGATTAAGCCCAGATGCAAGTCTGATTCCAATTGATGAAGGCCTTTTGTCAAGATACGAGACAGTCAGATATTGACAATCGGACTTCCATCGGAAAAATAACCATCTAGTCCCTTCATTCTGACTCCATGTTACAGAATCCGTAATGATAGCCACGGCTTCATTTCTCCTGAATTCCATTCCTCCAACGCAAGCCGCAACTGCAGTGAATTTAATTCACGAATGGTTCTTCAACAGAGTTCCCCAGAGGGCGCATTACGCCAGTATGCAAATACAAGGACTTGGAAGAAGTATAAATACTTCACGCAGACTGTGATGAGTCGCTTCCTTCCTGGCTTACCTCCTTCGTTTCATGAGTTTCCTAGCCTGCAGAAGAAGAATATTCTGAGGCTAATATTCTTTTCCAGTTTTTTTTTTCAGAAGGAATTGAAAGCACTAAGCTGGTGCAAAAGCTGCATGTGTTTTGTAAAAATGCCATAATGGATTTTTCTTTTTCTGTTTTTATTTAAACAAAATTTTCATTTTAGTTTTAATAAACTAAATTCATTGTAATTTTGATTCTGTTTCATTTCCCTCACCATATGTGTGTAAATTATCTTATTTAAAGGTCCAACTTAATTTAAATTTTTGGAAAGATTTAAAGTTTATAAATAAGGTTAAATTTCAAATTCTGACTTAAATATTTCTCTTTCTCAAAGCTCTTTTAGATTTAAATTAAGCATAGCTAAAAACAGTGACCACGCTCCATTGTTACTGGATTTCTGCTAATTAATATATTTTATCGGATTATAAGTTTAATGTTAACCCATATTCCAACAAAATCCATATAAAAGCGATCTTCTGTTTATCGAAAAATTCCGCACGGATGTATGTGGATTACAATTTACCATACTTATAGGCCAGTAGAGCAGCCGAATCAAGAAATGGTGAGGATTAAGTCCAGATGCAAGTCCGATTCCAATTGATGAAGGCCTTTGAATAAAAATATGGTTAAAACTTTAATCATGTCTGTTTCCTGTTTATTTCCTCTCCAAAAACATGGTAAGCGTTCTTATTTCTTTCTATGTTGTATCGCAGCGTGGTTCATCATTTAGCGTGCTGAATATCTAGGACCTAGTGACTTCTTTTTTTTTTTTCAATATATAATATAACTCGACTTATTGATTTAATACGATCACAACTTGATGTTTCTACCCAACTTAAGAATTTAAGTTCAGAACTTTAATTTACGATTTATTCAGTAACAATTTAAATTCTGACTCTTTTTAAAATGGACTATTCCATTATTTTACCAGCAGTAAAAACTGTTACACCATATATGGGTCATATCATAAATATTTAGTCATATCTATATTTTTATAAAGTGTAATGAAAGTTAATTTATTAAAGTATTTATATATGTATTGTAAAGTAAATTATTTAAATTAAATCTAGTTTGATATGACTTCCGTTTTTTTTTTTTTTTTTTTTTTTTTTTTTTTTGTCGCGCTCGTGGCTGCGTTTTTGTTTATCTTCATGCTCAAGTTTATTCCACAGATGTGAATGACTGAAATAGGGGTGAATCACAGTTATTGCTCTTGTTACTGTTCACTCTCACCAAAAAACGATGTCCATGGCTGTAAGACAATCAGCCAATTGTATTGAAGAAGCTAGTTTACCAATTGCCAAATGGCGACAGCAAGATGCAAATGAAGAATGTTTATGTAGAAAAATGTGTTTGCATCTGTAATTTGTTCTCTTCAATTTTCAACGTTGTAATATGTAGTTTCGCCTTTTAGTTACCAGCAAAATACGCTGGTTTATAATTATTAAACTTATTTATACCTTAAACTTGTCCTTTAATTTTCATTATGCATGTCGGATGCATTCGCATCCTTCTTCAGATGATTTGTGACATTCATCGCTGCTTGTGTTTTCATCGTTTTCACTCCGGCTTCCTTCCTTCACTTCACTTCGTCCGTTCCGGTTCTTAAGGATTATACGGTTCCAGTTCTTGGGGATAATTGCATGTTCGCGCTCATTAATTGCTGTGGGGTTAGTAATAATTTCAATAGCTTCTCTTTTTAGTGCGTAACTATGGTTGTTATATTGAGCGATTTTTTTAGTTTTTATTGTGTTAATATTAATTGGATTAGAGGAGTGGGTAGAGGCTAGTGCAGTGGATTGGCGGTTATGTTTTAAATCGGCTCTGTGTTTTTTCTCCCGTTCGTAAATTTTTCGTTTAGTGACCCCGATGTAACAGGCGTGGGAATTATCAATGTAATTAAAGTTAATTTTATAGATTCCGGCGGTTGATTGACTATCTACTATGTACTTTTCATTCTGGATGTGTTGAAATATGTTTCGGTTTGGTTTGATTGCTATATTGATATTGTGTTTCTTGGCTTCGTTTTGGATTTTTTTGCTGGCGCCGCTGCAGAAGGGGATGGAGGTTGTGAATTTCGCTTTTTCTTTCTGGGCGTTATCAATGTTATTTATTGCTTTAATTCGTTTTTTATAGAGTTTATTTACAAGATTCTTTGGATAGTTTGCTTTATTTACTATGTATTTGATATATTTGAGTTCAGCGTTTAGGAGTTTTTTGGTAGAACAGATTAAAATTGCGCGATTTATGTATGAGCGTATAGCAGCATATTTATATGGGAGTGGGGTATTGCAGTGTTTATTTATAATTTCGGTATTAGTAGTTGGTTTCCTATAAACGGTTGTGTCGATGGTATTGTTTGAGTTTTTTATAATTTTTATATCAAGATAGTTTATTGTACAATTGTCTTCTTCTTTCATTGTGAATTTTATATTTTTATCTAGGTTATTGAGATTATTTAAGATCCTATTAATGTCGGTGTTATTTGGAAAGGTGGCAAACACGTCATCAACGTAACGTGTCCAGATTTTACTATTTTTGATGATGTTGGTGGCTGAATTTTCAATTAATCTCATTTTAAGTTCTGCAAGAACTCCTGATATAGGCGACCCCATAGGAACGCCCTGCTTTTGTCTGTAAATATTGTTATTAAATTGGAAGTAGGATTCGTTGAGGAGTAGGTTACTGGTTCTAATTAAAGTTTCGCTGATTTTGTTTTTTCCGAAGGTTTCTATTAATTTTTCGTTAATTATGTTACTAATTTCTGTAATGTCTATGGATGGGTATAATTCTTTTACGTCAAAGCTTACCATTGTATCGTCTGAGTTGATTTTTGTGTTTTGAAGTTTTTGCATGAAAAGTCCGTTAGAATTTATGGAGATATTAGAGGGTGGGAGAAGTGTTTGGTAAATATTTTTCATGTATTTTTCGAGGAAATATGTTGGGCCTTCAGATTTATTAACTATTGGACGTAATGAGGGAGGATTCTTATGGTCTTTGTATTTGGCAAAAATCCGGGGGATAATAGGGGCAAAGTTGTTATTTTTTGGGGGGGTGTTGTTGGGCCAGTGTCCGGTTTTTAGTAAGTCTTTTATTTTTTCGTTAAGTTTATTTAGTGGTGAATATTTAATTTTTTCGTCGTTTAGTTTATTAATCGTTTCGTACATAAGTTCGTTATATTTTTCGCGGTTTAGAATTGTGATTAGGTTTGTTTTATCTGTTTTAAAATGACAAGTTCGCGGTTATTTTTAAAACCTTTAAGGCATTTTATATCGGCGGAATTAGTGAATTGTTTAATGGTTTCAGATATGGATTTTATTGCAACGTTTCTAATATTTTGTTGTGCTTCGGGAGGTGTTTTTTCGATAGCGGTTTCAATATGTGCGATGGTGTCTTTGATGTTATTAACTTCATTCATGATATACTTGGGGCCTAGCTTTAAGAGTGCGTCTTCGTGGGTATTAGGTTGATAGTTAGAAAGATTTAGGTATGGGTATGAACTGGGGGTAGACTTGTTTAAGATTTTAGTTTTTTTGTTTTTTAACCAAAATTGAAGTTTTCTGTTATGTCGCTTGGTTAGTATTTCTTCTTCAATTTCGTTATACCTTTTGATTTTTTCTTTTATTCGGTTAAAGTCTTCGTTTGTAGTAGTGGTTTTTATGTCGTTTTCTTAATTTTTTGTAGTTTTGCGTAGATTTATAAATATCGATCGCTTTACGTTTTATTATTTTCTTCATGAGTGTTATCTCAAGTTGCTTTGCTAAGTGTCGGTAGTTTTTATTAATGTATTGATTTTTTATTTTTAAGAATTTGGGGGTGATATTATAATGGAGGCAATCTTTTAAGAAGGACTGGTGGCTTGTGTCGCGTGTTAATTTTTTGGCTGTTTTTCGAAGTTGAACGAAGAGGTTTTGCTGAGACATTTATTTATCTACGAGGATGACGTTTCGGAAGAGGTAAACCGAGAGTTTCGCTAGATAAAACAGTTTACTTTTATAATAATGTTGAAAGCCGCGATGTATTAATTTGAATTGTAGGACAATCCAGGGAATTATTCATCAATCAGTTTGCCATTAAGCCCAAAACCGCAAAAATTAGAGGATTACAATTCGCTCCTACCAAAACTAAATAAAGACCGCTAAAGAATTAAAGTTAAAGAACGCTAAAGAGGTAAAAACGCCAAGTAAACGCTAAAAAACAAGAGTTAAAAGCTAAATGTTAAAATCCTACAAGCCTAAGAACGTATAAATATATGAAAAGGTAAAAAAGTTAAAAGCTAAACGTTAAAACGCTAAAAAATTAAGAAAGAATAAACATATGAGAAGGTAAATAAGTTAAAATATATACGTTACAAGTTAGTAGGAAACGTTATAAATCCAGCAATCCTAGAGCCATGTTTCCATTTTTTCTTGCCAGCGATGAGTTCGTAGTCGTCACACATATTATTCTTCTTTAGAAGATTTCTAAGCCCGGTATCGGCATGATATAATTTCACTAAATTTCATTTTAGGACGAAAACTATAATTATTAAACTTATTTATACCTTAAACTTGTCCTTTAATTTTCATTATACATTTCGGATGCATTCGCATCCTTCTTCAGATGATTTGTGACATTCATCGCTGCTTTTGTTTTCATCGTTTCACTCCGGCTTCCTTCTTTCAATTCACTTCGTTCGTTCCAGTTCTTAAGGATTATACGGTTCCAGTTCTTGGGGATAATTGCGTGTTCGCGCTCATTAATTGCTGTGGGGTTAGTAATAATTTCAATAGCTTCTCTTTTTAGTGCGTAACTATGGTTGTTATATTGAGCGATTTTTTTAGTTTTTATTGTGTTAATATTAATTGGATTAGAGGAGTGGGTAGAGGCTAATGCAGTGGATTGGCGGTTATGTTTTAAATCGGCTCTGTGTTCTTTCTCCCGTTCGTAAATTTTTCGTTTAGTGACCCCGATGTAACAGGCGTGGGAATTATCAATGTAATTAAAGTTAATTTTATAGATTCCGGCGGTTGATTGACTATCTACTATGTCCTTTTCATTCCGGATGTGTTGAAATATGTTTCGGTTTGGTTTGATTGGTATATTGATATTGTGTTTCTTGGCTTCGTTTTGGATTTTTTTGCTGGCGCCGCTGCAGAAGGGGATGGAGGTTGTGAACTTCGCTTTTTCTTTCTGGGCGTTATCAATGTTATTTAGTGTTTTGATGCGTTTTTTATAGAGTTTATTTAAAAGATTCTTTGGATAGTTTGCTTTATTTACTATGTATTTGATATATTTGAGTTTAGCGTTTAGGAGTTTTTTGGTAGAACAGATTAAAATTGCGCGATTTATGTATGAGCGTATAGCGGCATATTTATATGGGAGTGGGGTATTGCAGTGTTTATTTATAATTTCGGCATTAGTAGTTGGTTTCCTATAAACGGTTGTGTCGATGGTATTGTTTGAGTTTTTTATAATTTTTATATCAAGATAGTTTATTGTACAATTGTCTTCTTCTTCCATTGTGAATTTTATATTTTTATCTAGGTTATTGAGATTATTTAAGATCCTATTAATGTCGGTGTTATTTGGAAAGGTGGCAAACACGTCATCAACGTAACGTGTCCAGATTTTACTATTTTTGATGATGTTGGTGGCTGAATTTTCAATTAATCTCATTTTAAGTTCTGCAAGAACTCCTGATAAAGGCGACCCCATAGGAACGCCCTGCTTTTGTCTGTAAATATTGTTATTAAATTGGAAGTAGGATTCGTTGAGGAGTAGGTTACTGGTTCTAATTAAAGTTTCGCTGATTTTGTTTTTTCTGAAGGTTTCTATTAATTTTTCGTTAATTATGTTACTAATTTCTGTAATATCTATGGATGGGTATAATTCTTTTACGTCAAAGCTTACCATTGTATCGTCTGAGTTGATTTTTGTGTTTTGAAGTTTTTTCAGGGGCAAGCAGATTCTCCTCATATAAACCACCAACAATATTAAAAGACTAAACCGCGAAAATTATAACGAACTTATGTACGAAACGATTAATAAACTAAACGACGAAAAAATTAAATATTCACCACTAAATAAACTTAACGAAAAAATAAAAGACTTACTAAAAACCGGACACTGGCCCAACAACACCCCCCCCCCCCAAAAAAATAACAACTTTGCCCCTATTATCACCCGGATTTTTGCCAAATACAAAGACCATAATAATCCTCTCTCATTACGTCCAATAGTTAATAAATCTGAAGGCCCAACATATTTCCTCGAAAAATACATGAAAAATATTTACCAAACACTTCTCCCACCCTCTAATATCTCCATAAATTCTAACGGACTTTTCATGCAAAAACTTCAAAACACAAAAATCAACTCAGACGATACAATGGTAAGCTTTGACGTAAAAGAATTATACCCATCCATAGACATTACAGAAATTAGTAACATAATTAACGAAAAATTAATAGAAACCTTCGGAAAAAACAAAATCAGCGAAACTTTAATTAGAACCAGTAACCTACTCCTCAACGAATCCTACTTCCAATTTAATAACAATATTTACAGACAAAAGCAGGGCGTTCCTATGGGGTCGCCTATATCAGGAGTTCTTGCAGAACTTAAAATGAGATTAATTGAAAATTCAGCCACCAACATCATCAAAAATAGTAAAATCTGGACACGTTACGTTGATGACGTGTTTGCCACCTTTCCAAATAACACCGACATTAATAGGATCTTAAATAATCTCAATAACCTAGATAAAAATATAAAATTCACAATGGAAGAAGAAGACAATTGTACAATAAACTATCTTGATATAAAAATTATAAAAAACTCAAACAATACCATCGACACAACCGTTTATAGGAAACCAACTACTAATACCGAAATTATAAATAAACACTGCAATACCCCACTCCCATATAAATATGCCGCTATACGCTCATACATAAATCGCGCAATTTTAATCTGTTCTACCAAAAAACTCCTAAACGCTGAACTCAAATATATCAAATACATAGTAAATAAAGCAAACTATCCAAAGAATCTTGTAAATAAACTCTATAAAAAACGAATTAAAGCAATAAAAAACATTGATAACGCCCAGAAAGAAAAAGCGAAATTCACAACCTCCATCCCCTTCTGCAGCGGCGCCAGCAAAAAAATCCAAAACGAAGCCAAGAAACACAATATCAATATACCAATCAAACCAAACCGAAACATATTTCAACACATCCGGAATGAAAAGGACATAGTAGATAGTCAATCAACCGCCGGAATCTATAAAATTAACTTTAATTACATTGATAATTCCCACGCCTGTTACATCGGGGTCACTAAACGAAAAATTTACGAACGGGAGGAAGAACACAGAGCCGATTTAAAACATAACCGCCAATCCACTGCACTAGCCTCTACCCACTCCTCTAATCCAATTAATATTAACACAATAAAAACTAAAAAAATCGCTCAATATAACAACCATAGTTACGCACTAAAAAGAGAAGCTATTGAAATTATTACTAACCCCACAGCAATTAATGAGCGCGAACACGCAATTATCCCCAAGAACTGGAACCGTATAATCCTTAAGAACCGGAACGGATGAAGTGAAGTGAAGGAAGGAAGCCGGAGTGAAAACGATGAAAACACAAGCAGCGATGAATGTCACAAATCATCTGAAGAAGGATGCGAATGCATCCGAAATGCATAATGAAAATTAAAGGACAAGTTTAAGGTATAAATAAGTTTAATAATTATATTTTTCGTCCTAAAATGAAATTTAGTGAAATTATATCATGCCGATACCGGGCTTAGAAATCTTCTAAAGAAGAATAATATGTGTGACGACTACGAACTCATCGCTGGCAAGAAAAAATGGAAACATGGCTCTAGGATTGCTGGATTTATAACGTTTCCTACTAACTTGTAACGTATATATTTTAACTTATTTACCTTCTCATATGTTTATTCTTTCTTAATTTTTTAGCGTTTTAACGTTTAGCTTTTAACTTTTTTACCTTTTCATATATTTATACGTTCTTAGGCTTGTAGGATTTTAACATTTAGCTTTTAACTCTTGTTTTTAAGAGTTTACTTGGCGTTTTTACCTCTTTAGCGTTCTTTAACTTTAATTCTTTAGCGGTCTTTACTTTAGTTTTGGTAGGAGCGAATTGTAATCCTCTAATTTTTGCGGTTTTGGGCTTAATGGCAAACTGATTGATGAATAATTCCCTGGATTGTCCTACAATTCAAATTAATACATCGCGGCTTTCAACATTATTATAAAAGTAAACTGTTTTATGCAGCGAAACTCTCGGTTTACCTCTTCCGAAACGTCATCCTCGTAGATAAATAAATGTCTCAGCAAAACCTCTTCGTTCAACTTCGAAAAACAGCCAAAAAGTTAACACGCGACACAAGCCACCAGTCCTTCTTAAAAGATTGCCTCCATTATAATATCACCCCCAAATTCTTAAAAATAAAAAATCAATACATTAATAAAAACTACCGACACATAGCAAAGCAACTTGAGATAACACTCATGAAGAAAATAATAAAACGTAAAGCGTTCGATATTTATAAATCTACGCAAAACTACAAAAAATTAGAAAACGACATAAAAACCACTACTACAAACGAAGACTTTAACCGAATAAAAGAAAAAATCAAAAGGTATAACGAAATTGAAGAAGAAATACTAACCAAGCGACATAACAGAAAACTTCAATTTTGGTTAAAAAACAAAAAAACTAAAATCTTAAACAAGTCTACCCCAAGTTCATACCCATACCTAAATCTTTCTAACTATCAACCTAATACCCACGAAGACGCACTCTTAAAGCTAGGCCCCAAGTATATCATGAATGAAGTTAATAACATCAAAGACACCATCGCACATATTGAAACCGCTATCGAAAAAACACCTCCCGAAGCACAACAAAATATTAGAAACGTTGCAATAAAATCCATATCTGAAACCAATAAAGAATTCACTAATTCCGAAGATATAAAAGGCCTTAAAGGTTTAAAAAATAACCGCGAACTTGTCATTTTAAAACAGATAAAACAAACCTAATCACAATTCTAAACCGCGAAAAATATAACGAACTTATGTACGAAACGATTAATAAACTAAACGACGAAAAAATTAAATATTCACCACTAAATAAACTTAACGAAAAAATAAAAGACTTACTAAAAACCGGACACTGGCCCAACAACACCCCCCCAAAAAATAACAACTTTGCCCCTATTATCCCCCGGATTTTTGCCACATACAAAGACCATAAGAATCCTCCCTCATTACGTCCAATAGTTAATAAATCTGAAGGCCCAACATATTTCCTCGAAAAATACATGAAAAATATTTACCAAACACTTCTCCCACCCTCTAATATCTCCATAAATTCTAACGGACTTTTTATGCAAAAACTTCAAAACACAAAAATCAACTCAGACGATACAATGGTAAGCTTTGACGTAAAATAATTATACCCATCCATAGACATTACAGAAATTAGTAACATAATTAACGAAAAATTAATAGAAACCTTCGAAAAAACAAAATCAGCGAAACTTTAATTAGAACCAGTAACCTACTCCTCAACGAATCCTACTTCCAATTTAATAACAATATTTACAGACAAAAGCAGGGCGTTCCTATGGGGTCGCCTATATCAGGAGTTCTTGCAGAACTTAAAATGAGATTAATTGAAAATTCAGCCACCAACATCATCAAAAATAGTAAAATCTGGACACGTTACGTTGATGACGTGTTTGCCACCTTTCCAAATAACACCGACATTAATAGGATCTTAAATAATCTCAATAACCTAGATAAAAATATAAAATTCACAATGGAAGAAGAAGACAATTGTACAATAAACTATCTTGATATAAAAATTATAAAAAACTCAAACAATACCATCGACACAACCGTTTATAGGAAACCAACTACTAATACCAAAATTATAAATAAACACTGCAATACCCCACTCCCATATAAATATGCCGCTATACGCTCATACATAAATCGCGCAATTTTAATCTGTTCTACCAAAAAACTCCTAAACGCTGAACTCAAATATATCAAATACATAGTAAATAAAGCAAACTATCCAAAGAATCTTGTAAATAAACTCTATAAAAAACGCATCAAAACACTAAATAACATTGATAACGCCCAGAAAGAAAAAGCGAAATTCACAACCTCCATCCCCTTCTGCAGCGGCGCCAGCAAAAAAATCCAAAACGAAGCCAAGAAACACAATATCAATATACCAATCAAACCAAACCGAAACATATTTCAACACATCCGGAATGAAAAGGACATAGTAGATAGTCAATCAACCGCCGGAATCTATAAAATTAACTTTAATTACATTGATAATTCCCACGCCTGTTACATCGGGGTCACTAAACGAAAAAATTACGAACGGGAGAAAGAACACAGAGCCGATTTAAAACATAACCGCCAATCCACTGCACTAGCCTCTACCCACTCCTCTAATCCAATTAATATTAACACAATAAAAACTAAAAAAATCGCTCAATATAACAACCATAGTTACGCACTAAAAAAAGAAGCTATTGAAATTATTACTAACCCCACAGCAATTAATGAGCGCGAACACGCAATTATCCCCAAGAACTAGAACCGTATAATTCTTAAGAACCGGAACGGACGAAGTGAAGTGAAGGAAGGAAGCCGGAGTGAAAACGATGAAAACACAAGCAGCGATGAATGTCACAAATCATCTGAAGAAGGATGCGAATGCATCCGAAATGCATAAAGAAAATTAAAGGACAAGTTTAAGGTATAAATAATTTTAATAATTATAGTTTTCGTCCTAAAATGAAATTTAGTGAAATTATACGCTGGTTTATTTAATTTTTCTTTCTCATTTGTAAATACTCATGCTAAAATAAATTGTTTGTTAATATATAAAAGTTTTCTTCATTGAGTCTTCCACATCAAATGCATAACTGCCATGTAATTTTTCCTTTTAAATTCTTATTAAAGTTGCTCTGCTAGTTTAGTATATTTAAACTTTATTTCAACACAAAATATCTTCCTTCTCCATGTGAAATGTCCGTATATTTTATACGGAAATTAATTAAAAAATAAGTTTGAGGTATAGAAGTAACATTTGCTCAAATATGAATTTGTTTAAGTTTGAATTATCGTCTGTATAAATAACATAAAATATTTTTCACTAGTAACATGAATTTTTGCTTTTTTTTAAATAGAAAAATAGTACAAAATACAGGCTTTTTGATTAAAAGTCTAAAAATAGTATTAAGGGATCTCTACTGATTTAATTATTACAAAACATAATCTTTTTAATGATTAAATTACCTTTTTTAACTAGACTTTTTATTTTTTTCAAATAACTTTTTTATATAAATATATATTTTTTTTTAATTACTCAAAGAAAAGAAAAAAATAATTATTTTAAAAGCATTTTGAAATAAATTTTTCAGTTGAAATTGAAAGAACGGTAATAAAAAAAAAAAAAAAAAAAAAAGTCAACTAACTTATTTATTAAAAGTCTCTATCAATATTATAATTAAATAAATTTTTGATTAAATATTTTTAATTTTTTTTCTATAATAATTGATAGAAAAAAAACCTTTTTTAAATAAATGTTTTTTTAAATACATTTTTCGAATAATAGCGTAAAGAATAGTATTAGAACGCTCAGCTAATTTAATTATTAAAATTGCATGTATTTTAATGTAAAATTTTGTCAATTAGATTATTTAAATAAAATAATTTTAACTAGTTCTTTTTTCTATAATCATTGATAGAAGATATCT
Source organism: Salticus scenicus (assembly GCA_963930645.1). Lineage (NCBI taxonomy): Eukaryota > Metazoa > Arthropoda > Arachnida > Araneae > Salticidae > Salticus > Salticus scenicus. The sequence goes on from OZ005657.1 coordinate 236,825,248, forward strand.
ATTTATATTACAAAGTATTTTGAAATAGTTTTTTAGTTAAAAGCCCAAACAGTATTATTAAGTAATTTAATCTAAATTAATTATATATATATATATTATAATTAAATTAGTTTTTACTTATGCTATATTATTAAAGATTTTTAATAATTTTTTTTATATAATTATATATTAAAATAACCATTTATATTAAAAATAATTTTGTGGTGGTAGTTTAGGTGTTAAAACCGATTGAGTACATGAGGGTCGACGACCATGATCTAGGATCGAACCTTGCACTTCTTGGCACTTGGCTAGCAGAACCGCTCTTTAATAATTATTCACAGAAAATACAATCTTTTAATACTAAAAGTATTTTAAAATAATTTTTTTTATTGAAAGCAGAAACCATTATATTAAGCAATCTCTGCTAATTTAATTATTGAAATTTATATTCTTGATAATTCATTTAGTTCTTCGATTATTAATTTAGTCTTTCTATTAGAATTTTTTAAATAAAATAGCTTTAATTAGATCCTTATTTCTATAATCAATTATAGAAAAAAAATTATGTTTTAGAGCACTTTGAATTAGATTTTTCCTTTTAAAGCTCGAACAGTATTATCAAGAAATCTCAACTAATTTAATTATTAAAAATTTATATTTTTAATAATTAAATTATTTTTAATTAGAATATTTTATTAAATGGTTTTTTATTAATATTTTTATATATAATCATTTATAAAAAAATTTAAAAAAAAAGTCTTTTAATTAAAAATATTTTTTGTTGTGGTTTAAGGATTAAAGCCGATTGACAACATGAGGGTCCTAAGCCTGGGTGAAATGCTCTCTATGAGAATTCTTTCTAAAGAGCCCTGGCCTGTAAATACGCGATTTTCAGAGAAAATCATGGAAAACTCCGTCTAGGTCGACAAGCCCGATCCTGGCAATTCCAATCTATCAGCTTGGAGAGCAGAACCTCTCGGTTACTGAAATGGGCCTTTTAATTAAAAGTCCAAACAAAAGTATTAAGTAATTTCAACTAATTTAGTTATAAAGAAAGTTATGTGTTTAATAAAAAAAAAAAATTATTAGAATATTTTATTAAATTATTTTTTAACTAGCTTTATATATATATATATATATTATATATATTTTTTAATAGAAAATAAAATCTTTTAATATTAAAAGTATTTTCATATAGATTTTCTATTAAAAGCTGAAACAATAGTACTAAGAAATCTCAACTAATTTAAATATTAAACAAAAAAAAAAAAAAATATTTTTATTAGTTAAATCAGTTTTCTAGATTTTTTAATTATTTTTCGTTAATTATTTTTCAATCTTTATTTATTTATAAGAAAAATTGACAGGCAACCGTCCAGTTCGCAACCCTAAGCTCACAGAGGCTACGAAAAAGAACTGACACGCCTGGGCTCAAGACCATCGCCACATGACTATGAAAGATTAGAGTAGTGATATTTATTAATAATTTTAATTATTTCCAAGTCTTTTTTTTTTTTTTTTTTTTGCAATTAAACCGTAATTTATTAAAATTTCACATGTTTCACATATGACTGACTTTTGAAATTTTAGCCGATAAAAGCAGTTTACTGTGGGTTTCCTAGAGATCAGTTCCACCCTGAAGTCATAAGAGAAAGGGTTAAACATATGATGAAGGTCATGGTTTGGTCTATTATAAGTACCAAGGGTGTAAGACGTTTACACAATGTTTAAAGAACCACGAAACAGAACCAAAATAAGGAAGTTCTAGGAACTTGCCTTCTTCCACAGCTGGAAGAATGGTTCCTGGAAGGTGAGCATAGTGTTTTAAAGCAAGATTCTGGCTTGCCGTCAAGCCAAAAGTGTTACCGAATTTTTACGGGCCAAGAATATCGAAGTATTAGCTTGGACTGGTAATTCGCCCGATATGAATCCCATAGAAAACTTATGGGATATTACAAAAAAGGAAATTGCTACGGAAATGATTATAACCAAGAGGCAACTGATCGAAAGACTTATAAATGTCTAGCTTCACAATCCTTTAATTAAAAAAAAAGCGCAAAATCCTGCATAAAAAGCATGCCGTGACGCATTGAAGCATTAATATCAGCCAAAGGAAATGTCACGAAATATTACAATAAGTAACAATACCTTACATATTGTTACAAATTTTTCCGTTTCCATTACTTTTATTTTTATTATATAGCTATTAAATATGTATATTAACATTAAATAAATTAATAAATACCAATTGTAGCATATAACTTATTTTTATTTAGAAGAAGAAAAAAAAAAAAAAAAAAAAAAAACACGATAACTTGATTTTTATGAGTGTTCACATTAATTTGGCAATCCACTGTATGTGAGTGTGTATAAATTTTGTTTTATATCTCTTAGTACTTTATAGATAATATCACTATAATAAAATAATAGGACAATAAGACATTATTAATAATCATAAAAGGAAATATATATATAGTTCATTAACTAATTGATAATTAGTTTATGCTTTTTGGCTATACTAATTGGATGTATGTTTTACCAACTCTTTAATGTAGAATTAATACAATCATTTTTATTTTTGTGTTGTTGGTATTATCCTGTATCTATTAATGGCTAAATTTTATCATGATCATAAAATCTTAAATTTACATTTAAATTCAATATGCTGCTTATGCGCAAATATTTCGATGTAATTTGTTATATATATATACATATATTGGCCTATTTTGGCTTTACCGTTAATTAAAAAAAAAAAAAAAGGTTACATACACTTTGCTTACAGCTGCAAATGTGCTTAAACATATGTGTATTATTTCAATTTTTAATTCAATTTTTACTTTCATTAAATAATTGATAATTAGTTTATGCTATTTGGCTATACTAAATGGATGTATGTTTTACCAACTCTTTAATGTAGAATTAATACAACCATTTTTATTTTTGTGTTGTTGGTATTATCATGTATCTATTAATTGATAAATTTTATCATGATCATGAAATCTTAAATTTATATATATATTGAAAAACAATTAGAAATAGTATCATTGATTACACAGGTCTACAAAAATAATTTTAGCAAAATTTTATTTGATGATTTTAGCAGATACATATGTTTTTTCGGTGTGCTGAAACCAAAAATGTAGCCAGTTATTCTCTGCCACCTATAGATATTTGTCAATACAGGGTGTCACAATTCCTTCATTTTCGGTAGTTTCTAGTAGGTTTCCATTATTACTTATAATTAAACATGGAAACATTACTATAAAAGTTACCATATAATTATATTGTTGAAGAGTCACGGAAGAAATTGCGTCGGTAGACACCCTGTTTAGACAAAATCTATACGTGATAAAGAACAACTGGCTTCAGTTTCGGTTTCAGCACACCAAAAAACATAAAGATCAGCCAAAAATATCAAATCAAAGTTTTAGATATAGACCTGTGTTATTGATAAAATTCTTAAACAAGAAGGAAAAATCATGCGGTCCGTATTGATTATTAACATTTTCCAACTGTACATACTCGTTGCATCATTTAACTTTCAATGTTCTTTGCCTATATGTTATCAGACAACGGACAGAGAGAAGGACTGAAAGACAGACAAATAGACTAATTGGATTCATAATCGCTCTTAAACATTGTTGGAAAGTCTCATAAACACTAAACACGAAAGGAAATGCAAATCCATCAATTTTCAATTGTATCCCTTAGTATAGCTGAATATTTTAATGTAGCCCTTTAATCTGAACGCTAAATATAGTATATTCTATGCAAAACATTAATAATAAATGTAAATTTCTTTATTTTTGCAGTAGATAGTTGTTTAAATGTGATTTATAAAAGTGTCTTTAACAAAACACAATGCATTGGCATTATTTTGAATGTCGCTGTACAAATTAATAACATTTTAAATATGGAGCATTCCATAGTGAACTTTAATAACATTAATATACCATTTAATATATTAATATAATATATGTATATATATATATATATATATATATATATATATATATATATTAATACACAATAATAACTTTAATATACCATTTTGAAGAAATTCTAAAAATATTTTCAGACGTTAGAAGTGAACAGGCGGATAGGAAGACAAACAGACTAAATCAAACCATAATCACTTTGAAATATTGTTAAAAAGTGTTAAAAGGCTTAATAAAAAGGAAAATGCAATTCCAGCAATTTTCAATTGTAGCTCCAAATGTATTTGAATACTTCGATGTGGCCCTGTATATCTTAATGCTATTTATACCATATACTATAGAAAGCATTTTTTATGAATAATATATTTCAATTTCCTTAAAATTTGTGTAAAACAAAATTATTAAAATACGGTTTTTAGAAATAACTTTCATAGAACGCAGTGGTCTGTAATACTTTTGGGTGTCTTTGTACACATACCAGTGGTGATATTTACTCCATTTTCAAAAGGGAATATCCAATAGTGAACTTGAATAACACATATCAGTTTCAAAGAATTACATTGATAGTGACAGGAGTTAGAGCACGGACAGACAGAAGGACTGGCAGACAGACAAATCGAAGTCATAAACACTTTTCAACTTTGTTGAAAAGTCTTTAAAAAAATAATAATGCATTATTTTGGCTTACAACTCTGGATACTTCATCAAGAACATAACTGAGAAAATATAAGTTAATTTAAGTGATTTCCTATGATACTGTTCATTTATAATTAATGTTACAATTTTTATTATTTTACTGTTCTCCTCCCCCCCCCCACCCCCCTAATATGGGTTTTAGATCATAATTTGGAATATTCTTCAGCTATTTTGAGTTTGAGTTGTTTCTACAGTCAGCAGCAAAATTATTGAAGCACTAGGAATAATTTCTACTTAAAAGATGGGCACGTGATACTATTTTGTTAAAAATATTTGTCAAGTCATGATCTTGTTAGCCTTATACTGTTTATAAAAAAGTAAGTTGATGATAAAAATTAGCGATCAAACTAAAAAATATGTATATGAAAAGTGTGTATGCGTGCTTCAATAATTTTGCTGCCAACTGTATGTATAGCTGAAGGTAACGAGCTAATTCATTTAAATTCGACAGTGATACTCTAAGCCCACACCAGTATTAATGGTACAGATTCCTATTATTTAAGCATAATTTACATTTTTTTTTTTTTTTTTTTTTTTTTTGCCATTGTTGTTATACAGGGGGGGCAAAAAGTCCGTAAAAACTTTAAAAACTTATAAAACCCGAAAAAATAACCAAAATAAAAAACAGTTTGCAGATTAAGCATCGATAAGTCACAGGATTTTTTTTTTTTTTTTTTTTTTTTTAAGATAAGAAAAAAATAATTCAAAAAACAGCCGACAGGTAGCATTTCGTACATAAGTGAAAGAAAAGACACGTAAATAACAAAAAAAAATCATTTATTATAGCAATATGTGTTTCACTTGTCCACAATCACAGGTGATAATACATTGCAGGCGTGTCACAAATCCAGCAACGGCAGAGTGCAGTATGTCAGTCAAGAGCTGTATACAATGTCAAGAGCTGTGGATGGCATCTTTCAATTCCGACAGATCCGATGGACGGGATCCTTATTCACTTACATGGGATGAAACGAAAAACTGGTCCTGGATTAAGAGCGTAAGTATTTATAACCGCCATTTGCATATTTCCAACTAAGTCGTTCATATCAGCGCCATCTGTCGGCTGTTTTTTTTTCTTATCTTAAAAAAAAAAAAAAAAAAATATATATATATATATATATATATATATATATATATATATATATCCCGTGACCTATCAATGCTAAACCTGCAAACCGTTTTTTTTTCGGTTATTTTTTCAGGTTTTATGAATTTTTTAAGTTTTTACGGACTTTTTGCCCACCTGTACTTAACATGTCTTTTCATTACTATCAATCAAATGTTGTAGATATTTATACATATATATTTTACATAAATATTTATTTATTTATATAGAGACGTATGTATGATTCAAGACCCACTGATTTTTAATTTTGTGATAATAAAATACCTTACTTGTATGGATTAAAATAAATTTGTATTAAATTTTTGTATTAAATTTCACGTAGTATTGAATGAAATTAAAGAGCTGTGTCTTATTTTGTATTATTTATGAAAAATAGTGTCAAATGGCAGAAGCCATTCAAGTATGAATAGATGATTGATCTTTAGCCTCTTTGCAAGTTAGCCTTTTATTTTTTATCTCATAGAAATATATTTCACTTTTTAATTATACTTTACAGAGTCATGTTCGAAATTCAAGAGCTGTAATTTCATTTAAAAATTCATGAAATATTCTACTATTAATGAGATTTAAACAATTTATTAATACTAATTGTGACCTAATAACGAATAAAACTGAAAAATTTTTAATGACTTTGAATTGGAATTTTAAGAGCTATGGATTAATTGCCAAAGATGTTCAGGATATTCAATTTACAAACCTCTTAGATGAATATCTTTCTACAGTGTGTCCTAAAAGTTCCAGTACTGACGCTGATGTATTTTTTTTATTTACAAAACAACAAACCTTAAAACGATTATTTTTATGCTAATGATAAAAGACACTGTAAAAATAACGGAGGAAAAAATACAGAACTTACATTTATAATAAATGTTCAAAATGTCCATTTTTTTCTATGAGGCAAAGCTCAACTCATTTGCGCATGTTTTTAGAAACGTGTTTTAACATGCTGGGAGTGACTTCTTGTATCCTTTGAGTAATAGCATTTTTTAGATCATAGTTTGAGGATTAGCTACATAAACTTTGTTCTTCAAATATTTCCACAGAAAATAGTTCTGAATGTTCAGATCAGGGGATCGAGGTGGCCAAAGATTCCTTGAGATGATCGCCAAAACAATCTTCAAGCGTGTCCATGGCTCCATAACTTGTGTATGGCATGTTGGTTGTTGCATCAACTTGTTAGAACCAAAAGAATTTCGTTCATTCACTTCTAACAATGCAACAAATAGCTCGAAAAGTTTCCTGTATACAGAACCATCAACAGCTGATTCGAAAAACAGAGGTCCAATAATCCTTTTACGTGATACAGCACAGCATGCGCCAATTTTTTGAGAAGGTAAAGGTTTTTGCATTAATGGATGAGGATTGGTCGTTGCCCAAAAGCGAGAGTTTTGCGTGTTCAGGTAACCGTTCAGATGAAACCATGCCTCATCGGAGAAAAATGTTTTGTCCAAAATGTTGAGGTTGTTGCGAATAAAACTACGGAACCACTAGCAATAATGAAACCGCTTCTCAATGTCAGGCGGCTTTATCTCCTGTACCATTTTTATACGATAAGCACGGAAATTCAAAGCTCTTAAAGCCGTGTGTCGATCCACTAGATGCGCCCATTTCTTGTGAAAAACGCCTAGCGGATTTTTGAGGAGTTTGTAATGTTCTTCGTTGAGTGTCTTGCAGAAAGGCTGGTGTAGCAGCTTTAGGTCTTCCACTCCTGTGCTTGTCTTCCACAGAACCTGTATTTCGAAATTGTCGAACGAACTGATATAGCATATTTTTACTCGGTATTGCATCATCTGGATATTTATATTGCCAAACATCTTTGCATCTTTCATACGATTTACATTCAAAATAAGCTTCAAACAGCGTAATTATCTGAATGCGTAATAAACTCATTTCACAATGAAGAACAAAATAACATAAAACTTTATTCTCACACAACTTGAGCGAGAAAAGAAGCAAACGATAAAAATTAAAGAATTGATGCAGTGATAAGCAGACGATAAAATTTAATATTTAAAAAAAAAATCATGGACTATGTGTTCTTTAAGTTCGAGTACTGGAACTTTTAGGACACACTGTATAATGTGTCCCTAAGAAGAATTTTGTAATTTTCAATGGTAGTCCTATACAGAGACGTGCATTAGATACAAGGGCAAAAAAAAAATATATATATATATATTTTTTTTTTTTAATAGTCATAGTGTTAAAAGGGTCTACGTTTAGTGAGATATTTAATATTAATATAACGATATTAGTTTTGACCTAATAATGGATAAAATTAAAGAACTACAGTCGATTTAATTTGAAATTTGGAAAATTGCGGATTTAGTGCTAAAATCATTGAAATTCAAAGTATTTATTTTTGAACTCTCTTTGAGAAATAATATGCTATACAATGTCCCCGAGAAACATTTTTTGCGTGCTTTTAATGATCGTCCTTACACAGACGTGCACGAAATTCATGAGCTGTAATTTGCTTTGAAATTTCATTTTTTGAAATATTTAGCGATTAGTTGGATATTTAAATTATTTACTTTTAGTTTTGTGTTTTGATCTAAAAGTGCATAAAACTGAAAAACTGTAATTGATTTTACACTAAAATTTTGAGAATTAAGGACAATTGTGCCAAAGTAATTGAAATTCTGCGTGTTTGATTTACAAATTTCTTAGGGAAATAGTCTAAGTCTATTATACTGTGTTCTTGAGAAGCAAAACTCACTTAAATAAACACTAGGACTCCTCAAACACCCCTTTTACCCCACTGAGGGCATTGCACTCAGTCGTAGGTCCTTCATTGAAATATTTGGTCTTAATCCACACACCATCACCACCATGAGAAGCATTTTTGATGTTTTAATGACGAGATTATACAGGTATGTGCATGAGATTTAAGATCTATAATTTTCATTAAAAAATTATGTTTTTAAGATATTCTATGATTAGTGGAATATTTAATTGATTTACATATATTACTTTTTACCTAATAGTAAATAATTGAGTTGACATTGAAATTTTAGCGGCAAAATCATTGAAGTTCAGATTATTATTTGTTGGTAGTGTGGTGGTGCTTGGAATAAGACGAATGACTTCACAAGAACCGTAAGTCTGGATGAGGTGCCCTCCGTGAGAGTCTCTCTAAGGAGTCCTAGCTCGTATTCAAGTTAGTTGCGGAGAAAACCACGAAAAACTCCAAATGGCTATACCGATGAGCGCGGTTCGAAGCTGTTTCCTTCCATCTAATTGCTGAGGTGAGAGCAGAATATCACAGCCACTGGCAGTGCATAACTCTCTTGGATACAATGGACCTGAGAAGATTTTTTTTTAATTATTATTATTGATGATCTTATACAGAGAAGTGGACGAGATTCAAGCATTATAGTATATTTAAAAATTCATAAGAATAAAACATTCTCATTAATGGTGAAAATTTAAATGATTTATTTATATTGATTTAAACTTCAATATTAAATGAAAGTGTATTGTTGCTCACGAATCTATGATGCTGAAGAACTATTAAATGCCTTAACTATTGATGCCTTAAATACTAAATGTTGAATGAAACTGAAACTGAATGAAAACTTTGTAGCTAACACTGTAAATCGCAAAAATTCATAACAATTGTTTTGGGCCAGACGAATAAGATATGACTGTTCATCGGGAAATTAAAAAATAGACACTCGAGTTTAAGATAAAATTATCTGATTTCGAGAATCATGACAATATAAAATCAATTAAAATTCAACAAAATCAAATGAATTAATTTAAAATGGTAATCATACATGATTAAGACATTTCGTAGTAATGAGAATAATAAAAGTTTTTTTTTTTTTTTTTCCTCAAATAATTATTATATAAATTATTTATTGATAATTTCTACTCAGGAGTATAGTTATAGTTATATGTATAGATATATATTCAAGAATAAAAATATTATTATTGAGAACCTTATGTCTCCCGTTTTCTCTCTTAATAATCTGTTATTATTCAGCGGCCGAGCGGTTCTGCGCTCGAAGTTGATAGCCGTGAGGTGCCGGGTCCGATCCCAGGTCGCGCTCGTCAGCCTAGCCGTTCGGAGTTTTCCGTGGTTTTCTCCGAAACTTGCGTAAATACGGGCTAAGACCCCCACGGAGGGCACTCTCCCTCAGATCTAGGACCTTAGTTCTGTCAATGGGCCTTAATCCCCACAACATTAGACATTGTTAATTCATGCCGATCGTAAAATGCTATGTTATTTTTTTTTATTTTTTTTTTAATTCACTCATAATGTTTTGTTTACAATTTTTCAGGAACTTTTTTTTTTTTTTCTTAAGGAAACATTCTACAGTATTATCCTTAGTACCATTTAATGCCCTATGTGCGTAGATAACTTTCTTTTTAATTGCAAAATTTATATAAATGTACATTATCATATTTTGATATTGTATTCATAAAGCTACTATAGTTTACTTTGCAAAGATTTTTTTCTTTCTTTCTTTTTTTTTTTTTTTTTTTTTTTTATGAAAATAACTCAATTACGTCTTTACGTTATTTCCGGTTTTAATAAATTCCTAAATATTATTACTTGCGCAAAGAATGTAAAGTTAAAAGATGCTATCCTCCTTTATCGTCAATCTTTCCGGTAATAACGTTAGAATTTTCACTAATTAAATTTTTTTTAGTTTTAATTAGTGATTGTGAATTATCTTCAACAATTAATAATTTGTTGAAAACTTGCTTACAAACAATCAAATGATTTTACCATTACTATTAAACAATAGATGGCAGCACTAACCAATTATACTTTATGATCTATTTCTTAGACTCTATTAATAGCAGACGCAGATGTGGTAAAAACCGCATCGCATCATACAAGTAATTTCATACATAAGAAGAAATGCAGTCATCTGAATGATAAGGTACAAAAATTATTATATTTTTAATTTTAAACGATATTAAACATTTTAAATGTATAATGAGTAAAACACATCAATGTAGTTTTCGATTGATCAATGTTATGCATTCAAGGTTAATACTATGCATTGAAATATTTTTTTTTTTTTTTAGTTATTTATGATTAATCTTATTAGATACGATGATTAAGAGAGATTTTTTTCACAAACGTCTATTTTGTTTCATATATATTTGGCAAACAAATTTGACAAAAAACGAATGGGAAGTTAAAGAAAAGTTGAATAATATGCTGAGAAAGTTTCACATATGACGAGTAACTTCCTTTTAGACAGTAAATAGGAATCTCATCTGAACGACAAACCAAAAAATTTTCAAAAATTGTATTTCTATGGGCATGTGATAATATTTAGATTTAAAAAAAAATGAAAAGAAAGAAAGGTTCTGAAAAATTAATAAAATATTGTGAAACATTTTTCATTCTTATTTCACATCTTTCTTTTCTATTGTTAATATAAATTTTCTCTTTTGAAATAATGAATATTCATAATCTATAAGAATTATAAATAATTCAAAATAATTATTTATTTGTAATATTATCGCTATTTCTATGTGATTAAATTGAGTAGATGGATAGTTAGTAGAAAATTTAGAACTATTTTTTAACCAAGTTTGTTGAAACATAACTAAAAAAAATACTTGAAAATTACACTATTGTAAAATATCGTATAATGTTTAATTATTAACTTTTCAAAAGGTTTTTTGTGAATATCTGAAAAACAACAAGGAAAAGGTGATGAGGTGGCTATATCCTTTATATCACAAAGCAGTAATAAAGAAATATTACTTAAAGACCCAGCTTTACTTTAACATGTAATGTACTGGAATTTTTTGCAGTCAGTTGACACAAGTTGCATACTCCACTGTAAACATATGGTTAGGTTTAATTCTTACGCCATTATGTTCATTTTGTAATTAAACAAAGTAATAAGAACATATTAAACTAATTTAAGCAAAATATGTATATATATATATATATTTATTTATTTATTAAAGTATGCATAAAGAAAATAAGGGGGGAAAAAAACATTTCATAACTGAAATGTTTTTAAATAAATTTCTCTTTATCTTAGTATTAAACAAAATTAACCTTACGGTTTTAATTGACTGAAGAAATAAACACATTTCAACAGAGTTATTTAAAGAAAAGTATCCAACATAAAATATATTTAAAACAAGCAAGTGTTGACATTGCCTTGAACTGGGAAAAAAAAAAAAAAAAAAACGAATGCTTCTTCAATACCATCATTTTGCATGATTTTACAATTGCAAATCATACAGTTAATTTTTTAGAAGAATATATTATAGCTGAATAATCAACTGCTAATCTTCTATATAATTCAACTACTTAGGCTTAATCTTGTCACATTTTACATAGTAAATATCAAACTATACATAATTATGAGTTATTTTGCAACTAAATGTATAACTGTATTGATAATGTATAAGTGTATTTATCGTTAAGTTATATTAATATTATTATTATTTACTTATATGACAAAATTGTCACCAAGTAAAAAAAAAAAAAAAAAAAAAAAACTATTAAACATATGTTTCTGTGTTTCTAAAAATGCGCTGCACTTCTTCTTGTTACACCCTAAATCATTTGAAATCAAAGACAGAAACTTTCATTACCATACATTTAAAGTTTTTAGATGGTTCTGTAAATATAATTAGTGAAGTATTATTAAAACTGAAATCACTGTAAATCAAGTGTCAGCATATCTATTGCTTCTTAAAGAAAACTAAATAAATTACACCAAGAACAAATAAAATAAGATAAAAACTTTACTCATATCATGTGTATAATTATTCATTCTCCACAAAGATTTATATAGTTAAAAATTAATTGTTATTGGTTATTGGGGTTCCCGGTGGCATTTAATCTTCTGTTATTCTTTGTTATTATATTTAAAAAAAAATAATAATAATGATTAATATATGTATATATAAGAATAATTTAAAGTAAAATATTTTTAAAGTAGACAGAGTAAAATTTATTTATATACATTTAACTTATTTTAACACAAATATGTATGTTGCAGTAAAATGTGTTACAGATTAATGATATTCATTATTATTTTTTCATTCATCAAACATTTAAGTCGATTATTATATTTAAAAATTTATCACTTTTCTTTTACATTCAATGGAAGAAAAGTATTGGATTCGTAAGGATTTTCAAATTCAAGTTTTTAATAGTTTTATATGTTTTAATAAGTCCTATATGTATTTATATATAGACCATTTTTGGAATGATGTGTGCCTGTCAAAAATTTTGTTGCAGCTCTTGATCAAGAACTAATACATAGAATTTCATAAAAATCCATACTTTTCTGCACCTTGATATGAATTGGGGTCTATTATTTTTTGGTACATATCACCCAACATGTCATGCTGCTACGCTATAATTTCTTTCCCATTTATATGAAGGTTATAGCTCAGTTCCGTAATGTATAATGTGCAAAAGGGGCCATTTTTAAAAACTATGCTGATTCAATTTGGGTGTAAATTGTCTGATAGGTGGCACTGTTATGCTTCAATTTTCCCCATTCCTAGGAAGGCTATATCTCAGCTTCTATAGCATATAAATGCACCAAACTTCATATCTGAAACAGCCATTCTAAAAAAATAAAAATTAATGTTGACTTAATTTGGGTGTATATTGACCAACATATAGCTGTGCTTATAACTCACCTTCTGACATTTAACATATGGCTGTAACTCAGCATCTATTGCTTAAAATTGCACTAAACTGAAAATGTAAAATTTTTATTGTGAGATGAGAAGCTAGATATGATATTTCATAAATGTATATTTAAAATAAATATTATATTTTCATGCAATATTACATAGCATTCATATTTTCATGAAAGTGAAGTGTGCAGTTTTAAATCTAATTGTTGTGTTCCCAGATCCTATAATGCTCTTGGTAACATCTATATATGTACTAATTCTTCAAAATCAACATTTAAAAATAAATAAATACAGTTAAAATAAACAAATCAAATTTTTTAAATCTGAGTTATCATTCCAACCGAAAAATAAGAGGCTATACATCAAGCTATTTCAGATCCAAACTACTATTTACCAATGTAAAAGAGTTTTTTATTGTTATTTTTATTTATTTAAGGGAATTAATTTTTATAGTTTTATCAAAATATTTAATTCATTTTGATAGTTATACATTAAATATTAAAACTAAATTCCAAATATATGTCAAATTTAATAACAGGGTAAATATGTTAGTGCGTCAGATTAAGTCCGATTGTCAGCTGAGGGACTTAGTCTGGATAGAATGCCCTCTGTGTGTGTAGGGGGAGGGGGTTCTTTCTGAGGGTTAATTTTCCGTATTGACATAAGTTCCGGAGAAAAGTATGAAAAATTCAGAACAACTAGGCCGAGAAATGCAATCTCAGCTAGGACCCAAGCACCTCCCGTTAACCATCTTCAAGAGCAGAATCTCTCGGCCACTGGTAGGGTACAAAGATGGTATATTAAAAAAAAACTATTTTGTGCTTAAATGTTAAATGCCCAAATAATTACGATAATAATAATAATAAATATTATTATTATTAATATGGCGATAAGCAGGAATTTTATTGAAATAAATTAGTAATCTTAAAATTTTTACAAAATGAAATACTGTGTAAAATAGAAATTAAATTTCAGTATCTGAAAAACAGTACACTTCTAATCAAGTCCATATACCATATTATTTTAAAATTTCTATGAAATGTTACGAGAACGTAAAATAACTTTCTGCAGTACTTTGAGCTGTGTTTAACTGCTGATCGTATTGATTTGCATATGTTATATATACATGACATCAAAATATGTTCACCTCAAAAGTTATGTAAACGTGCATTAACCTCTTGAGACGTGGACGTTCAGATTTTTATAATTATATTTACTGTAAAAAACAAAAATTTTATAATAAATTATTCACTACAGAATCTCTCAACAAGAAAAATACAAATTTTATAAATTGGCAGAGGTAGGGTACAAAGTAACCTAAAAAATCTGAAAGCTGAACTAAAGTTGATCCTGAAATCAGACTGGACAATATAGGTTATTATTCTAAAAAGGGGAATTAAAAAATTCTCTGTGTAAGATGAACACTTTACATTTGTGAGAAATGTAAAAAACCGGTATGTTCGGAATGTATGAAATCATTTCACTTGTAAATCACTATTAACGCTCAGCGGCCACAAATGTGGACATTATGGTATATTGTGCACTTTTATTGTTTTCAATTTTTTTTTTTATTCCTATGAATATAAAATGAATAAATCATATTAAAGTAAACAAACAAACAATCACTCTCCACCCCTTCACTATTTAAAAAAAAATCTGCTCTGAAGAGTTGGGTTTGGTTGTGGGAATTAAGGCCAACTGACGAGCGTTCTAGGCCTGTAAGTGGATTGCCCTTCGTGGGGGGGGGGGTCTTTCTAAGGGCTCCTAGCCTGTATTTACGCTGCCTCTGAAGAAGAATTCATTCTATTATTTTAATTATTTTCCGTATAAATACTAATGCATATTTTTTTTATTTCAAAATAACCTTTTGAGATGTATATGGATTAATTTTCTATTCATTACTATGTAAAGATATTGATGGAAATTTAGAGGTTATGTGCTAATTGAAAATTTCAGAATACACTCACTACTTTAATAAATGTAGAAAAAAAGAGAAGATTGGTTTAAAAAATATGATTTTTTGTAAAAGAAAAACTATAACTATTTAAACTCCATATCCATACTAAGCACTACAAACAAATCTATTAAAATCCGCTAGAACACAAAATTAAAATTATAGAAATTTTTCTTTCTTCAAACTCTGTGCTTATTTATATTAGGCATAATCTAAAGGCATCTTCTCATTATGAGATGTCTGATAATGGCCATTAAAAAATTAATCCCCCCCCCCTCCCTCAGATTGTATTTAATAGGTAGATGAAGGCCGGATTAGGCCTGGCGAATTTTGTATTTTTTTTTTTTTTTTTTTTTTTTTTCTTTTGAGTTTTTTAATAAACTGCGAGTAGTCCCCTTAGAAGCGCTCTACATCGCTCCAAGAGTGATGAGCGGGTTAATGTTAACAGGTAGATGATCTAGAGAAAATGGTGAGAAAAAAGTCATTGTTTTGTTACCCTTGAGGTGCTCCTATCTTCATCTTCAAACATTTTTTATCACAAATAAAGCTTAAAATTAGATGAATTAATTATTAATGTATTCATTTTTAATTAGAAACAATCATTTTATTTTAGGAATTATTTTTTATTTCTATTGTATCAAAATACTCGAAATTTCATTAAAAATAAAAAATCTGTAAGATTACCGATAAATTTGATCTTTTATTTTTTTCTTGATAATTAAACTATAGATGGCAGCACTAAAACTTGCAATTCGTGATGAAACCTTGTTCGTGATCAAGACTTTTGTTATGTTTATTAATTTTTTTTTTATTGACATTCAGAGTAATTTTATATATTATGAAAACTGCAGCCTTTTTAAGAGCCTAAAGCATTGTATCTTTTGTAATTTTATTTATTTGATTTTTACACTCCTGAAATTTTATTGGAAGTGTTTAAAAGAAACTTGAAATTAATTTAAATATTTGCGCATATGCGTATAATATTAATTTTTGAAGTTGACCCTTTCGTATCAAAGTGATTTTATTCCGTGACAGAATTGCCAGGATTCAGGAGATAACAAATAATGACGGGATTTTGCTGAAGCGCATAATTAAGATTTGTACAGCCGACGAGGTCTAGTCAAAAATTTCTTAGAAATATTTTAGTAGTGATGATTTTTTTTTTTTTTTTTTTAGTAGTAATGGTGTGATAAGAAATTAATGTTCATTGTCATTATTATTATTTTATCCTTTCCTTTAACAATGTTTTAGCTAAATATGGTAGTAAATAAAAAAATACGAATATTTAATAATAATAATACACAGTATATCCACTATCTCAATTTTTGAAAAGAAACTCTGTAATAGAATTATTTTTATTATTAATACTTTTTTCCTTGTCGAACAGAATATCAATATTTTAACATTTGCTTTTACTGGGACTAAATGGGAAAACAATATTCGATTATGGCGATTCTAGTAATGCAGGCCAATGAAATATGTACTTTTTTTTTTTTCTCCTAATTAAATTGTTCAATGCTTCAGATTTTACTAAATACCATTCAACATAAAATGCAATAAAGTAATTGATTCCCCCCCCCCCAAATATTTCTAGCTAATAAAACAGAGTAATAAAATTTAGTTTTGAGTGATATTAAAATAAACTGCAAGATTTTCACTAAAATGACAAATGCTATTTTGTCATTCATTATTCAGTTACTTGTAATTTTTCTTTTTCATTTGGTAGATAAATTACGCATCTTTTACAGTAAAAATGCATGAAAACTTCGTTTTTGTACAACCATCCCCCTTTATGAGTATTCTGCATAACACTTTCTCATCCGTTTATTTACAATAATAATTATTATTATTATTATTATACCATAATATTAATTTAACATATTTTACCATAATAATAACAGGTAAAATGCCCTCTGAGGAGGAGGAGGGTCTTTCTCATATTTCAAGGGGTCCTAGCCCATATTTACACGAGTTTCGGCGAAAAACACCGAATGGCTGGGACGACTCTAATCGAACGCGGCACTTCCCGTCTACCAATTTTGAGCACAGAACCGCTCGACAACTGGTGGAGCTAGTGAAATCTTAAAGTAACATGTAAGCGCTAAATTTATAACGTTTTGAAGTTTTCAAAATAAACACATAAAACCGCGTGTTTTTGCAAGAAAAACTGCATTAAAAAATTGAAGGTAATAGAAGAAAACGGATATTGCCTTTGTTAATATAGTTTCATGAAATGCATTAAATATTTTTATTACATTTAAAGAACAAATTGGTCCTGAGTTTCCATTAGGGAAAATAGTCCGAACCTAAGAGCCCCAGTTAATGACCCCCTGAAATATTTAATTTAAGTGTTACCTTTCTTTTACGGCGTTTTTTTTTTTTTTTTTCTTTTTCTACATCCATTCACTTTTCAAAACTAATTTCGAAATGTACGTCCTATAATACGGTCTTTGATAATTTCAACCATTCTTATCACTTAATTGGTTTTCAGTTAAAACAAATCAATTTGAAAAAGACAGACGGATGAGAATGTTTAGTAAAGGATTCCAAATTTATTCTAAATAGATCCCTATATTATGTTTCACGGGTCCATTTAATCCAGAGTGAATTTAATGTCACTTTATATCACTTTCTCTAAGTGGAGTGAATTGGTCAACAAATGTTGCCTTCAAGGAATTATCTCCTTCACCCTCTTTTTACTTTTTCTTGCCCATGAGGTAGAAAAAATATTGTTTTTGGGTCAAATTTTCGAAATTGAGTTTTTTTTATATTTACACGTTTTGTGGTCCCTTGAATCCAAAAATCATGTTTTTAGCGATTGGTCCGTGTGGGTGTCTGTTATCAGCATATCAAAAACAAATAATAGCAGAAAGTCCAAACTTGATATTCTAAATGTGTATCACATAGGGATGCTACACTAAACTTTTCATTGAGATCAAGCAAATTTCAAATACATTACATCTATGGGGAAAACTGCAGGCAAGTAGAGTTTAATATATATAGACTGCACTAAACCAAATGAAACAAATATATATATATATATATATATATATATATATATATATATTATTTGCATAAAAGCATGTTTCATGTAGAAATCATTCACTGATCGTTTACAGGGCTACACAAAAGAACTAGATTATAGTGCGACAATACTTGAAAATCGATGGAAGTGCACTTCCAGGTTGTGCCGTGTGTTATTGATATAGGATTATATTTATGTGCACCCTGTGATGTGTATATAACTTTCAGAAGGTGTACGGTGCTGCCAATATTTAAGCCATAACATTCTTTTCAATTGTTAGTGGAAGTGCTGAACTATAATATTTTACCATGTCCAGGAAAGCTGCTCAGGAATTCGAATTGATTCCTCTTAGCCATATGGCAAATAATGTAATTTTTTAAAGCTAAATATTTATCACTTGGTGTTTTTGTGTATTTGCATGTTTTGAGTCTTCCTGAATACCGAAGTCAAGTTTTGAACGTTTGATCTTTGTCTATGTCTGTTAAAGTAAATGAAAAACAAATAATTTCAGGCGATCTAAATATTGTATTTTGAAATTAATACGTTTGTTACTAGAAAAGTTTGATCAAGATTGATAAGTTTCAGGGAATGTTGCGTGTGAAGGTTGTCTGAATAATTTTGAAGGAACTTTTGAATTCAATAACATATTTGAATTCTGTATAAATGTAGGTACAGTAAAGAAACGGGGGGTTGAGGGGGGCCGGTAACCCCCTTCAAATAGAATTATTTGTCAAATAAAGCTTATGCTTGTTATTTTACCCCCTTAATCTCCAATCTGTATTTATAGTATTAAATTTCAGGGTAAGAGAAAGTCGTGTGAGTGACACACCAGATTATTATTATTTTTTTTTTTTTTTTTTTTTTTTGTCGAAACATAAATTAAAAAAGAGGCGAAAATATATAAATTATCTGTGGGAAACTAAGATGGCTGAAGAGAGTCTGATACCGATTTGTTAGTTTGTTCCAATTTATTTTTTTACTTCAAATGTGTCTGGAAGGGTCGGTCCCCCCGCCCTCTCCCACCTAAACCCATGAGTTGAGTTATCTCTATAGTCTAGAATTTTCTACATGGGGCAAAATTTCTTTTACACACACACACACACATATATATATATATATATATATATATATATTATTGAAAAGGTATTCATTATGTATGTGTGTGTGTGTGTGTAATCAACTGCTTCTGTTATGGTCTGATATGGTTGAACACTCTGATGTATTGTCAATGTGTAATTTCTCACTCTCTCTCTATTTTTAAATCAGATCCTTTCCTGATATACGGATTTTTGGGGACAATATTCTTTTATTTATTTTTTCATATCTTTATTATATATTTATTTATTATACATGTTATATATACATATATATATATATATAATTTTGTGAATTATGGTGGCATTTCATCACCAGCACCTGTTTTCTTGCATTCTACGATAATTTTTACAATATATACATCATATTTCATCACGAAAATGCAAAGAAACCAGGAAGCAGATCATGATAATACTAATAATAATAAGGAATTAAAAATACAACCATAAATACTGAAGATTACGTTCTGAAAAATGCATAATTCAACTTAAAGATGGCGAAAGAATGAAAATTCATGAAATAACTATGAGGGAAAAAAAATAATAATAATAAACAGCCACAAGTTCTTCATGCATACTTATGTCTGTTAGGGTGGAAAAAAGCATTGTTTCTGTAATCATGAAGGTTTTTAGAAAAAAATCACCATCAGTACACGACAATGTTATCAAATATAGACAAAAATGTTCTATTCGGCGATAAAAATGAAATATTAATCTAAAAACTTATACATAAATGGAAATAACAAGATAAAAATGCAATACCAAGCATAAACATGTGATATTTTTCAAGCAAACATTAAAATGAATTGAGAAACAAGTTGAGAGGTAATATAAAATTAAAACACAAGTAAAGAGTAAAATTAACTTAATAAAAATAAAAAATAGTGAAAGTAATATTTAAAAATCAATAGTTTAAGTATAAATACAAATTAATATAATTACATATATATATATACTATCAGTTATATCTGTGTAAATTAAATAACTCTCTACATATTCTTATATATTACTAGTTTTTCCTTAGATTTATTTTACATTTTAACTGATCATTTTTTTTTTTTTTTTCAGTTTGTTTATATAATATCTTTAAAAATCTAGATTTTCCAAAAATTAAAATGAGTACATACCTTTCTAAATGTTTTCTTATATATTTCTTTCTATCAGTCAGAATTGTAATACATTACAGTTATCACTATCATAGTTACTCCGGTTCTGATAATTTATCAGATCCAGAATAATTATAGTGCCTAAATCACAACTTTTTTTATGATTCATTTATGACAGACAATACACCGAAAACAGGCCTGTTGCAAAAGTATCTTCTGCGCTCACAATTATGCAGAGTTGCCAGAGGCGATATTTCATTATTATTATTATTATTATTTTCGTAACACAGGAACGAACTTACTTTCCATTACATAAAATTTAAAATAAATTTATGCTGGCTAATTGCAGATTTGCTTGCGAAAATATATAATAAATTTTATTTTTGGAAAATAGTGGTACGAAAAGAAAATATACTAACAAGGAGACGGCAAGGGTGTGGGGTCCTCAAATCGAACGGAGGTTCCGCGTGTAATTAGCGCTCAGTGAGTGTATTCATATAGTCATTCCTGAAGTTTGAAAAAAAAAAAAATTAATTTGTATTACAATTTAATGAATCGTTATAAACAATTTCTTTTCAACTTTTATACATTGTTAAATGGCGAATTTAATGATTTCTAACTTTTTAACGATTAGAACTTAGAACTGTTGATAGAATAAATACAAAAGCCACACTTCTTTTAAACATTACCATTTATTTTTTATAAAATAACATATTATTAAATACAATGGATATTTATGATTATACGTTTATAGCATTAGCAATTCTTTCAAACATTCATCTTTATGAGTACACAAACCTGGATGATATTTATCATAAAAACAAGAAAAACTCAAATTTTGTCGACAACTTGCACAGCAAATATGCAGCTTTTTTACAGGAGCACGGTGTTTTGAGAATTTCTTCTAAAAAACAAACTTCGTTCACATTCATAAATATTTCTCGATGTTCAGATAATTTTGACGCATACCAGGCATATGTTTAATGTTACAAAGTTAGAAATCATTAAATTAGCGATTTAACAATGTATAAAAGTTGAAAAGAAATTGTTTATAACGATTTATAAATTTTAATACAAATTATTTATTTTTTTTTTTTTTTTTTTTTTTCAAACTTCAGGAATTTTTTTCTCGGCGATGGCTAAGTAGTGCGCTCTAGGGTTTGAGTATATGAATACACTCACTGAGTGCTAACTACACGCGGAACCTCCGTTCGATTTGAGGACCCCACACCCTTGCCGTCTCCTTGTAAATATATTCATGTGTGGCAGCCCTGATTATGCGCTATGAATTTATTGGTGTATATGTATTTATTTTCAGGATTATAACAAATGCAGCTTATAAAAATTGGAAAGTTTGAATTCGGCTTGAAAATACATTTAAAGGACTTTTGTTTTTCTGGAAACTCAATGAATCCTAATTATTTAAATGTAGATCGAATAGTAGTACTACTACTGCTGATAATAATAATTATAATTATAGCTAAAAAATAATTCTACGAGGAAATTCGTTATGAGAATTACCCATTAACTAATATGTATTTTTAATTCCGTTTTAAGAATTCATATCCGGTAAGTTCATTCTTGTTTATCTTTTTTTTTTTTTTTTTTTTTTTTTTTGTAAGTTATTAATGGTTTAGTTAGTTTAAAACAGTAAAGTCCGTAAAATGTCCTTAGTTCATTTTTCGCATTTTGTAGCCTCAAAATAAAATATTAGAAATTTACAAAATCAATTTTTGGAAAATAAGAACAAATTAAACGATTGTAAATTTTCTGAGTCTGAAAACGGAATTTTTAAAAATGTAATAGGTCATATATTCTCACAACAAATTTTACCGTAAAATAACATAGAATTTCACTGTCGGCGACGATAAGCTTTGCCTGTAGATGTGGGTGTGAATGCATAATCAGTGAATCAATAAAAGATTTTATATACAGGGTGATCCAAAAGTCAGGACCAACTTTAAAATTGAATAATTCGAAAACGAATCAAGATACAAAGATACGGTTTGCACCAAACGGATGGAAAAAAAGCCGGGTTTTGTGTGGCAAAGAAAAAAAAATAGTTTTATTTGCGACCAACAGATGGCGCTGTCGTATTTCTGATGTAGGATTATGCAAAGCAACAAACGATATAAAAAGGAACAACTACAGCAGGTAATGGTAGTCGAAGCTTATATGCATCGAAATATCGCATTCTCAGTCGCTACTTTAATCACGCATGGCCTCCAAGATCTCCCGATCTGACACCCTGTGACTTTTGGCTGTGGGGATTCTTGGAAGTCAAAAGTGTACCGCGACCAGCCGGCATCACTAGCAGCACTGAAAGATGCCATCCGCCAAAATGTGTCTGCCATAACGCAAGAAATGCTACTAAATGCTGTGAACGATGTGGTGAATCATCTCACAGCTGTACTTCTGAATGATGGACATTGAACAGTTACTGTAGTAGTACTAATTAACTGTAATTAAGCTGACTTGTAAGTTGTCAACATTTTTTTTTTATTTGTAAATCATCTTTTGGTGAAATAAAACACTATAGCGCCATCTGTTGGTCGCCAACAGAACTAATTTTTTTTCCTTTGCCACAAAACCCGGTTTCTTTTTCATCCGTTTGGTGCAAACCGTATCTTTGTATCTTGATTCGTTTTCGAATTATTCAATTTTAAAGTTGGTCCTGGCTTTTGGATCACCCGGTATATATATATATATACATGCATATATCGGGTGATCCAAAAGTCACAGAAAAAATAAAAAATGTATTATTCGAAAAGTATTGATCGTAGCACTATGCGGTTTTCACTCACTCAAATGCACAGAAAGACATGGGATTTTTTTCAGGTAACAAAAGATTTTATCAACAAATTAGTTTAAATTTTCTTCATCAGATGGCGCTTTAATTTTAAAATTACTTTTTTTAAATAACGCAGTACATTCAACAACGTAACTAGGACTATAAATGCTCAATGCGACGGCCGGCATTCATTACAATGATCATCAGACATTGCGTATTGGAAATTCACCTATAAAAAGCTTCAATATTTGCAATATGGCGTCATTTGATCAGGCGGGTCTGTTTAAAATGTGAGAGGATACTGTGAATACAACGCAATATGTTGATGAAAAATTAACTAATATTTTTCTTATATATATTTAAAAAATCCCACGCTTTTCTGTACATTTCAATGAAAACCACATAGAGCTACAGTCAGTAAGGTAAAGTGCCCTAATTTCGTACTCCAGTTACCTTCAGTCCTTGGAAACTATAATTTTCCCCGAAAACCTACCAGATTTGGATGTTATATTCACTATCTATTCACAAACATCTAAACATAGGCCAAATGACTACAAAAATATTTTTACCAAGTCAAAATACTGTGTTTCAAAAGTTACATATGTTTGGCAAAAGTAAAAAAAATGTTCCCAGTTTCGTCCCCCTCAAAAAGTCCATTAAACGAGACTCTACTTATGAATCACACTCTATTTCAGAAGAATAACTAAAAGAAATATTAGGCATTTAACCATTAATAACATATATATGCTGCTAAATCTCCTTTTTTAGAAGTTGATGATATGATCAGGATCACTGGCACTTTCTTGATGTCTTTAGGGTTGGTGGCCGCAGCAGTTTTCTGAACACGGCCACTTGATGATGGTTGATCAGTTACCATATTTTCACCATCGACTTTATATACTAGACTGGCCCACCAATAGGACTGACCATTATAGCGAATGTCTTCAACATGAGGGTGTAATCTGATACCTTCATCCTTTGTTCAGAGCTTCGGAAGTCACGTAAACTGGACCTAGAATCTATGAGATTTTACCTTTCCAACCATCTGTTAATGCAAAAGTAAAAATTACGCTTGCAATAAAAATATTTAAAAAACCTAAAATTCGTTCCTACGGAAAAATAACACAGTGATCATTCTTCGCTCTTTCTTTAGGTCCTTATCACGTGACAATTTTGTTGGGGAAGGTCGTTCATGTTTCGGACAGATAATGAGGAGGGAGGGCTGGTCTATCTATATAAGGTCTATGATTTTCACCGTATGGGGAACGGGAAAAGGCGGATGAAAATAAGAACGTCAAGGGGGACAGAATCGGGACCATGCTACTTCCCAGCATTGCGGAGCTTCAGTTCTCGTAAAATGAACTGAACATCCGAAGACTCACTGTATGCTACTATTAGCGTTTTACAAAGATAGAATACATGTAATGTATGACGAGAAAGAATAACTTACAGCATAGAGTACACTAAATAACATTCTACATAAGATATAGTAAGAACTCACCTCTTCTGAAAACTAGTGTTGCAAAGGCTGGAAAAACCCGTTTCTTCCTCGGAAATAAACTGGATTTTTTGGGAAGGAAATTTTGATAGTTCCTGGGAATTTTGTAAAATTCTGTGAGTTTTGAAATAATTTGATGCACGGACATTTTTTTTTTTAAGCAACTCAACTCTTTTATTTTGCAGATGCACAGTCAGTCATTGTTATTATTATTATTTCACAAACAGACATTAAAATAGAAAGACTGTTTCAAATAAATTTTAGAATAAAATATTTCTTCAATACTAATAAAATTGTGTATTCATAAGGTAAATAATTTAAGCATACTCAAATAATACACAGCAGTAAAATATAAATGTACATATATATTTTAAAAATACAAAGGAAAATATTTTTTTAAGAGCAGAATGGAATATTCATCATTGTTTATTTTTAATTTTGTTAAATACTGATGTAATAGTCGACCACTATTATACGTAGTGATTTCACTTTTGAGGGGGTAATCACTTTAATTTCCAGGTAAGAAGATATTTTAATTTACGCGTGTTTAAATTTTTAGAACATTGAGTTATGATATGTTTTCTCGAAGCTTATTTCTTTCTCTTTAACTTCATTACCAATAAATTTATCAGATTAACAGTTTAATTTTATGCAAATGTTGACCATATACATGTTCTCAAGGTGGCTCGGATGTCGGGTCACCTTGAGAACTTGTGAGAAAACTTAGGAAACAAATATGCAAATTAACGTGGTAAGTAAGGTGGCGTGCTCACCGACCGTCCCAGACACTAGGTGTGTCCATACGGTCCCGTCAGTGACGTCCCAACACAATAGAAGCCTCGAACACTGCGACAGTAACATACCTGCCGTACGACAGCAAGTACTAGCCCAGATATGGACTGCAAGCAAAGAATACGAAACCTCCGCCATTTCATTGGACCAGTTTTATAGGCCAGTCAAATTCGAGCCCGGCTGCCTCAGTTCCCGGAAATTCCACTCTTTGGCGGCCAGAAAGGCCAGTTTACCTTCTGAGGATGTCATCTGCCGTCCATTCAGCCGCGCTCCCAACGGCGTTCACAACACTAGCCGATTCGCGCCAACTAGGTTGATCTACTACACTCGCTTCTCCTTTATATAAGCCAGCCTCCACTGCCGCACGACAAGTCCCACTCAGGATACTTGAATCTGCTCCTGTTTCCTGGGCTATCACACTCATATGGGAATCGGGTTAAACCAGAGCAGACATTAAACTGAACAGTTATGTACCAGCAGACTCACTCCACCATTTTGTGATTACAACTTACACCTTAACTCAGAAAGGCCTTGCCTGGAAATGCAACAACGTATCTCAGTTGCACAGGTACCAGAGATGTTTTGGTACTCGGAAGGATTGGCTGTTTGGTATCAGCTAGGGAAAAACCCTCGAGCGGGCAAGGTAAAAGCCCTTTTTGACTGTTTACTGTCGATTTCAGAACTAAGTTCTCTGCGTTCAAAGAGACCTAGGAGGCTCTGATAGGGCGTCTAGCTTAGAATTTTCGAGAATCCGTTGTCCACCACCAAGCGGGTAAGTGCCCAGGCAAGGAGATCGTCATGATGACTACGATCCCTTTCCTACAGTAGTAAGTAGTCTAGACACAGATCCCGTCGCGTTCGAAGATGGAAGTTCGGGGGGAAGTACTTTTCCCTTACCGATAGCCACCCGACGCACTTTAGCAACACGTGAATTACCGAGCCTGCGCTGGTCCCGCATATGCATGCAGGATTCTTCTGAAAGAAGCGATGCTGGTGGACTCTGAATGAACCATATCCGGTGAGGACCTGGTTTACAAAGAAATCGCCTTGGATTCTTCGTATGCTTACCTAAAAATATCGTATGCTTACCTGGGGGAACACCTCATACGTGAACCTGCCCTTCATAGAACCATCCCAACGATTTTGCCATTGATATATAAGACGTTTTTTCAAAATGCTTTTTGCATATTTCGTACTAAGTTTGACTGGAAGATCTAAGTCTTCTCGTGCTGTTGCAACCTTAGCCGAAGAGTCGACTAATTCATTAAAATAATAACCTACATGGGCTTTAATCCAGTGCAAGGTGATCCCTATTTCGCTCCTCATAACCAGATCCTTTTTCTCAGCAACAGCCTTATGTTTGGGAATTAGGCTATTAGGCACCTGTAGCGCCGATCTGGAGTCATAGTAGACATCCATCTCACTGAGTCCTGAGGCAATAGCATCTTTAATGGCTTCTTTGATCGCTAGGACCTCCGCCGTGAAAACAGTGCTATGGTTAGTCAACCGAAACTGGTCTTCAGAGACTATCTCTCCTCCAGAGACCTGGAGAAACGCACAGACCACTCTGGCGTCCTCCATTTTAGAGCCATCCGTGTAGTAACAGGAAGATGATTTGGGCGTTAGTTAGTTTGACCAAGGGAGTCTCCAGAGGTCTTCACGTCTCAGTTGATATCTCCAAGACTCTACCGTTTCCGGCGTGAGGTTGGTTTCTTCAATGCTTTCACCCCATCTGACAAGTCCAGTAATTTCTTTTTCATACATCGTATGGTAGTGCAAGAGCTTAACCCTTGCAAGCATAGTGAGTGCTTCTGATGACACCATGCAGTAACATTTGGTTACACACAGCAGGAGACGCCGCTGGATTGAAAGTAGTCTTCAAATAAGTTTCACGTGGTTATTAAACCAGATAGGAGCTGCATACAGAATTATCTTCTCAGCTACGACCGAGTAAGCTGCTTTTCTAACCTTAGGCTTCATCCCCCAGTTAGCGCCGGTATAGCGATTCAGTTTGTACTAAATTTTGGAAGCTTTCTCTTGCACACAATCCAGATGAGGTTTCCAGCTCTGATCACAATCGAAGATGACTCCAAGATACTTTATTTGCCGGAAAAAAGTCACCTTATGACCTTTTATTTGTATTGGCCACGAGGGCGCATATTTTATTTTCCCAATAGCTGGTATCACCAAATTAACGTGATAAGGGTAACTTTCAAATTTCTGCTTAAATATCTGAAAAAATTATTATTTACTCTCCAATTCCCACACTATTAACAACACCAGAAATCTTCCGGAAGTAAGTAAGTCTCAGAAGAAAAGCCCTGAAATACTTCGCACAAAAATTAGTTGAAAGCCTTTTTGTGTCAAAAAATAAGATAAATAAGAAGAAAACCCGAAAGATAACGAAAGAAAAAAAGTATCAACTGAGCATAATAGTAAGCAACATAATAAGAAAATCAAAAAATAATCCAGTACACTGTTAAAAGAGAATCTCACACAAACTGATACTGCTATTCCTGGCACAAGTGGTTGCCAACCAAATCCAAGCTGGTTTTGTCCTTTATGCAAGAAGCTCAAAATAATGGACATTAGATTGTATGATCAATGCTTGTGATATATGCATGAAGAGCGTCGGGGACTTCCTAAAAAATGAAAATTTCTTCTGCACTTTCTGCATGGAATGATGAAATCCGATTAAAAATGTGCTATTTCAAATATATTTATCGTGATTTTTTTGCCTTGTAATTTCCTTATAATTAAATACTTCTGGAAGTAAAAATAATTTGCCGTGTATTTTTTATTTCACATTTTAAAAGTGCTATCAATATAATGGGTCACTTTTGGAACAGTATGCGCCAAAAGTGGCTCACAAGCTACAAGTTTGAAATTGTGTTATAAAAATACCTAAATTACATTTTACAAAGAAAGTTATACTTGATATGTGTAAGAGATAAGTGTAGCTTTTTACGAAAAAAAGTACAGCCACATAAATCTAACCAAAAAATTATAAAATCTTATTTATGGCCACCTTTGGCTCACCTACACTGTTAAAAATTTTGCTCTAGGTTGAACCAAAACACGGTACACTGTAACTGCAACCATGAGATGCTGAAACCTTTTTACCATTATTTGGTGCTTCGTTAAACCAATGCTTGGTACTGCAATAGCTTCATCCATAAGGTGGAGAAATCTTTTACCATAATTTGGTGGGGTTTTTAACAAGAAGTACCAAAACATGGTAGAAGGTTTCACCATCGCATGGTTGCAGCTACAGTTGTACCAAGTTTTGGTTCAACCTAGCAAACTGAAGCAACTGTAGTACCAATGTATGGTTCAATCTTGAACTGAAATTTTTGACAGTGTACCTCATTTGAATAAAATATTATTTTTTTAAAAAACCTTTCATTTTGCTTTCAGAAGTAAAATTTTCATAAAGTGTTATTTTCAAAAGCATTTTTGAGTATTTTTAGTTAACACTTTTTGAACTATAAACGGAATTTCGGGCGCTCGAAGTCAAGGGTTCCTGGGCATAAACAAAATTGTTATGCAAATTAGTTTATGTGACGAAGCGTTTAAGCACTAATAAAAGTCATACTAAAATGTGACTACTTACGCAAAATAAAGGAACTTTAGTAAATATTCTAAAGTAAGCTTTTTAAGAGTAAAATACAATATGATTACGATGACAGTTGCCAGTGAACAACTGATAATAATAAACAATTCACCCAAGGCAATGCACACAACATGTCAGTATAGTGTCAATAATACAGTGCGTTAAGAAATTATAAGACCACAAGTGTATTGGTGCATTTCTGAAGAAGAGAGCATAATACGCAAATTTTTAGTTGCGTATTTAAAATTTATAAGAAAACGCATCCTATACTAATTCCAACTTTTAAAATTAAATTAAATTTCATTAAAACTTATTCATTTTTCTAAAAATTAAAGACAGTAACTGTTAAGAAATTATAAGACCACCTGAGAAAATTAGCATATTATACATGACGTCAAACTCAATATGAAGCGCATGCGTCAGTATTTCGTAAAAGTATTGCCTAAGAAGCAAAGGCTTAGGTTTTGAATGTGTTATAGACGATTAATT
The DNA here is from genome assembly GCA_963930645.1 of Salticus scenicus. Classification (NCBI taxonomy): domain Eukaryota; kingdom Metazoa; phylum Arthropoda; class Arachnida; order Araneae; family Salticidae; genus Salticus; species Salticus scenicus. The sequence continues at coordinate 236,854,993 of OZ005657.1, forward strand.
TGACGATGCCTCGAGGTAAAGAATTATCGGAGTTCGAAGTGAGAAAAATTTTATTTTATAAAGGTTCTGGTAAATCTGAAAGAGATATTGCGAGGATAATGAACCGTTCTAAAACTGCCATTCATAATGCCATAATTAGAAAAGATTATTCAAACAAAATAAAATGATCTGGTAGAAAAAATATTTTGACAGCACGTGGTAATAGACAAATTTTTCGACTGTCAACTAAATAAGGTCTTTCAACTCGTGAAATTTCGAAACATTTCAGCAAGAAAACTTCACATGTAACAGTCTAGAAGAGTCTTAAATTAAATATTAATACGAAATTTATGAAATTGAAGAAAAAACCAAAGTTATTGAAATGCCATCGAGAAGAAAGATTAAAATGGGCTAAAAATGTCATGTCATGGAAATGATGAATGGAAACAAATTATATTTTCTGATGAAAAGAAATTTAACCTTGATGGTCCCGATGGTTACAAACACTATTGGCACGACTTGAGGAAGGAACCCACAGAATGCTTCAGTCGACAAATGGGTGGAGGATCAGTAATGATTTGGGGAGCTTTCAGTTATGAGGGGTTGTGTGATTTACAGAGGATTTCGGGTCATATGAACTCAACACAATATCAGTCTATGCTATATGATCATATGATACCGTTTGGACCTTTATTAGGTGGTGCTAACTGGATGTTTCACCAGGACAGTGCTGCTTGTCATACATCTAAATCCACACAGGAGTGGTTTAAAAAAGAAAAAAATAATGTTTTGCCATGGCCAAGTTGAAGTCCAGACTTGAACCCCTTGGAAAACCTATGGGGTATATTATCTCGCAAAGTTTATGCTAATAATAAACAATTTTCATCTGCCAATGAACTGGAAGTAGCCATTGTAAAAGAATGGTACAATATTTCTATAACTGAACTTAATTACCTGGTTACTTCAATGAAAAACAGAGTGTTTGAAGTCATCGAGAAATATGGAGGACCAATATCATATTAATTTTTTATACAATTTTGTTTTTTGACAAGTGGTCTTATATTTTCTTAACAGGTTATTTTTCACTTATTTCTAATATATATTTTAATTAAACATGTATTGCATTATACCAAGTTATTGCAAATTAATTATAAAAAATATAGAGCAATATGTTATTTTATGTATTTAAATTATGATTAGAATCTTTATTTTTCTTATAATTTATAAAATTAAAGTGGTCTTATAATTTCTTAACGGACTGTACAGCTAAAAACTTTAAACATAAATAACTTGCATGATACCTGGTCATGACTGTCTCGATGTCCACCTCTTGTTGACATAAAGGTTGCTTACACAGACACAAGAAACTTTTCATTTGTGACGGCCCAGAGAACAGAGTCACATGTTCGGAGAGAAACATTCTCTGATGAAAAGCCATGAGTAGCTTAGTGTACCTCAGACGTTTAGAGGAGATAATAGAAGGAATCTGAAAACTACAAAATATGTCAGGAAATACTGAAAAGGCGGGACACGTCTATCAGACGTTTCATTCTTGCTTGATGATGAGACTTGACTTTCATTCTTACTTACTATTCTACCCAATCGTATTGCTAAACTGCTTAATCACTCTGGATTAGGATTACTTGTAATGTAAACTTTTCCCGAAATCCTGCATTTTTAAAAAAACTTTAACTGTGTAACCATTGGCAAATGTCACTTTTCTTTTCTCAATATTAAGACAGCTTTCATCGTAAAAGAAAATTTGTAAAGCATTTTTTAGAGGTGTTTAAAAATGAGGAACAGTTCCGATTCTACATCTAAAGTTTATTCAAGAATCTTTAGAGATTAAAATGTTCAGAGATTAAAACTTTAATCCATTATGTTTAATGCATGCGCTTCATCTGATTTTTTTAATTTCATAGCGTAATGAACTTCCAAATCTTTTACATAAATCAACCATATATAGTACGGAGATCTTTCACATATCTTTCAAATTCATTTAAAGCTTTCAAGTTTCAAATAGAGTAATATCAATGATTATTACAAAGCAATATAATAAATAATAAAAATTAAAACAACTTAATTCTTAGTATTTGTTGCCAAAATTATGGTTTTCTGAACGACCTATATTAAAGGCCACTTCTATAAAAGGTCGGTTCTAAACGGCACTGTGGGTGGACCTTCTTAGGGATGTTTTACTGAATACGAAATGCTTCCCTTCTTTTCTACGTCCAACTACCATAGGCAATGGAAGTATTCTTTCAAAAATTTCGATATCGCGTTTTCACATTATTTACATGTTTTAAAGTATCCTAAGTCCAAAAAAGTATTTTATGGCAATTGGTCAGTATGGAGTGTGTGTGTGTAAGGGGGGGGGGTCTTCCAAAACGAAAGAACAGCAAAACATCAGAATTAAGATAGACAGTACAGATGATTTTGCTAATTTTTGGTGAGAATTGGTAAACTAGACAGGAAATGTAGAACCATTAGTCTGTATCTCAAATTATTTATTATGTTTTTCCTCGCACCTCGTATTCTTGTTAGGGTAAGGTGGGGTAAGTGGGCCACCCCCTCTGGCATTTCCCCAGTTATTGACTCAAAAAAATCTGTTATAATAATTTTATGTACCTACCCCAATAGATGTAGAAAACATTATGGCACCGTTTTCATTTATGTGTGTGATAAGTTACAAACCTTTTTGTGACGATTTTTAAATTTGCAGTCCTATCGTAATTCGCGCCATCGTACTAATTATTTTTTTTCTCCCAAACCGTTCATGATACAAACCAAAACTTTATATATTTTGAAAGTGTATAAAACACAGAATCTTTTTGTAGTATCGTGTACTCATGATGTTAATAAGGTTGAAAAAAAAAATGGGAGGCCCACTTGCCCCGTGTTTGGGGTAAGTGGGCCACCCACCCTAACTCTTTAATATAGTTAAAAAATAGTCATACGCACTGATTAATAGGGTTCTGGATGACTCCACCAGTAGTGATTCAAGTTCCGAAGATGAACTATCAGTTATTATCCACTACCACAGTACTTAAAAATGGGGATTATGCCTTTGTCCAGTTTGAAGGCAAAAAAAAAAAGAAATAGTATGTTGGCTTGGTATTAAATGACAGTCAAAACAATGAAGATACAGTTGTCATGTAATGCATGCACAAAGACACAACTATGCGTAATAACTTTTTTTCCCGCCTGAAGCTAATGATATTCATGATGTATTCCTAGAAGATGTTGTGCTGAAACTAAATGAACCAACCCAACACTTTCCAAGAGACTTCAAAATACATGTTTACCAACGATTTATCAAGATATAATGTTCACTAGCATGTAATACTGCCATAGGCAAGTTTAAACTTTGTAAAGTAAAAAGTTGAAAATTTGACATTTTTTTTTTTTAGCAGGCTTGTGTGCAGAAAAAGTTGCTATGGGCGAACTAATGGAGATACTTCAGTGATTTTTTTTTCAAAGATTCAGAAAACCATGTAGATTGTCCCACTTGCCCCACCAAATCTCTACCAGTTATGTGTAGAAATATATTCAGGGGGGGGGGGGTCCCACTTACCCCACCTTGCGGGGCAAATGGGCCACCCCGATGACTACCCAAAATAATTTTTTTTTTAATTCATCATTTGCCAATTTGGTTAGAGGTTGCCATGGGTACAGTAACAACATATGAGAGAATGAACCACAAAAAAAAAAAAATAAGTTGTTAGGCCTATTACATCCGGTGCTATGTTGAGCTAAAGTCGAATTATGCCGAAAAGGGGTCCCACTTACCCCACCTTACCCTACACATTAAACTATTGTTGAAGCCCTCTTCTTTTATTTATGCATAGTAAGTAAACGAATCAAAAGGGATCATATCATTTAACTTCATAAATGTCAGGAAGGGACCCTCAAATATAATTTGTGACCAGGGCTTCTAAAAAGCTGCATAGAATCGGTATCAAATATATAAATAAAACAAAAGCGGTGGCCGAGAAATTTTGCATTTTAAGCTGGTAAATGGGAGGTACCGGGTTCGAACTCAGGGTTACCGTTGCGCATTCTTTTGGTGCTTTTTTCCCGGGATGCAGTATTAAGATGCTAGGGAAATAAATAATATTGAAGAAGAGAAAAAGTTATATACTTTCCATGCAGTACGGCGCCAGGAATAATTGGTAGGCGTCTCCGTCTTCTATTACTGGACGGTCGACTTCGGTAAAGATAGCGTTGTCTTACCTCCCATTTTGAACACCACACTTGCAAAGAATAGGCTATTCTTAACAAAAGTCATTTCTAAATTGATCACCGAAAACATTCGCCCCTTATATCAATTGAGTGATTTATCATTAGTAGTAAACTATAAATTTTTAGTTACCGTAAAATCCCGAAAGTAACCCCCCTCCCTTTTTGAAAAGCCCCCTAAATTTCAGGGGGGGGGGGTTATAATCAAGATTCTTTTTAAAAAATGAAGAAAAGGGAGGGGAGGTTATATTCGATGGAGGGGGTACTTTCGGGATTTTACGGTACTTCCTTAAAAGGAAATATTAAAGGTAATTTCTTACATTATAGGTAAAAAAAAAACTGTAATGATTCCACTGATAACATGCAACGGACACCTTATGAAAAATTAGTTAAATTAGAAATAATATATAAATATTAAAACTTAATTCAATGCCAAACTTAACTTGCAATGCCGATTTCTGCTCTTATGAAGTTAAATTATGTTGAAAAATACACTGTTGCAATATCGAATTCGATGCTGTTTTGTAAATTTTTTGTAAATTAAATAATTACTGTTGAATTATGATGAAAAGTACTGTTGCAACATTGAATTCAGGTGCTGTTTTAGAAAGATTTTGCAAACTAAAATATTTGCAAAATCCTCTGCCTTAAAAAGTGTTAATATAAAATACGTATCGCACCACGGCAAGAAAAGTGACACAAGTAAAAAATAATAATAATAAAGGCAATTTTGAGTTTATATCATTGAAAAAGGTGTATGAAGTACGCAAACGTGTACAAAAAGCTTAACATCTCTATCACGAAATTAATCCACCCGAGAGGCAGTTGTGTCGGTTTTATTATAATGTTAGCCAATGCTTCATCATTACCTTTGAGTTGATTTTTCTCAAATTCTGTATTTTTGAGTTGTGTCACTTTTCTTGCCGGGGTGCGATATGTTTTAAAAACACACTTATCAAGTAAAAAAAAAAAAAAAAGAGTTCGAGAGTCAAGTTTAACCGTCTCAAAGTTTAAAGTATTTAAAACATATTTTCTCTAAACATACATATATTTTAAGCATAATTTATCTATTCAATAAATCTATAATGTGTGTGATTTGTGGTACTAACTGATCTCAATTTGTCTTAATATTATCGTGAATAAATTGTGGACGGAAAAGTTACTCTTACATATTGCATTCAAATAGTACTCTGAAAATTGACCGTAAATTATAAAATTCGAAAATTCGTTATTTTACATAATTATTCAAACAAGTCTTCAGTAGGTGTCCAGTTTTATAAATGTTTTTGATGTGTGTTTAATTAAATTGGTGCTCTTTTAAATGTCATCGATCAATTCTGCTACCTATATAATTGTATTAATAGTGTCTATAGAGGATGTCCCAAAATAATTGAAACCGCAGTTTAATTCTTCACTTAAAGATAAGTAAGCAACGTAAATTAATCAAAAAAAAAAAAAAAGTTCAAAATAAGGTAAGAACAGTGGCGGCTCGTGCAAATTTTCACAGGTGGGGCCCGATCCATCGTATGATGCGTAATTTAACTTTAATACTATTCATTATTCAAACATGAAAACAAACATTAATAAAATGGGATGTAAAACGAAATTTCGGATATATATATGTATTTATTATATTATGGCGAATTTTAAATTCAACACTATGGAAAACATTGCATAAAATGATGTCAAAAATTAAACTTTTATAAATACAATTGAAAAATTCTGCAAAGTTCTGATCAATGGAATATCAAAATTTAAATATCTGGAAGCTAGTAGACGGAAATTGCCAAGTTCGATACCAGATCGCTTTCGTCGACATATACATTTGGAGTTTACTATGGTTTTCTCCAAAACTTGAATAAAAAGGCCTATGTAACACTTGGAAAGACTCTCTACAGAGAGTACACCACTCAGGTCTAGGACCCTCTTTTAGTCAACTGGCTTTAACCCTAACACTACACACCATTAAAATTTAAATTCAAATGTCTCAGAGTGTAATATTATTTAGCTTATGCTAATTATATCCCTAAATCTTTTAATTATAGAATTTCAAGTGTTATATTCATGTTTCTTAAATCTTAAAAAATAAATAAAATAAACCTTAACCAATCTGTAAGAAGTTTAATTGGAATTTAGAAAGTCATGAGTAATGTAATGTGGATACATATTAAAGAAAAAAAAACACCTATTTCTCACTTTAAAAGCTTAATTTTATATAATTTAAATTAACTTTCAATAAATAAAGAAATAAAACGGGCTATCATCTTAAAAAAAAAAAAAAAAAAAAAGAAAAAAAAAAGAAAAAAAGAAAGAAAAGAAAGAAAAAAGAAACATTGTGGATGTTTCTATTAAATCGCATTTAAAAGAAAAATCCTTTAATAATAATAATAAATCACAATTTTATGCAGCTATTTAATCCATTTATCCATGTAAATTCATTAATTATTTATCTAAAAATTTTACAATTTATTTGCATAAAAGTTTTAATACACTATTCTGAAGGGGAAAAAAATCGCATATTATTACTTTCTCTTACCCATAAGGTAGAGAAAGCATTGTTTTTGGTTCAAATTTTCGAACGCGAGATTTTGTTATATTTACACGTTTTGAGGTCCCCTGAATACGAAAATCATGTTTTTAGCAAATGGTCTGTGTGTATGTCTGTGTGTCTGTCTGTTATCAGCATATCTCAAAAACAAATTATGGCAGAAAGTTCAAACTTGGTATTCTAAATGTGTATCATATAGGGATGCTACAGTAAGCTTTTCGTTAAGATCAAGCAAATGGTTCGTGTACAGGGACAATCAAGAGAATTCTAATACATTACGTCTATGGAGGAAATTGCAGGAAAGTAGAGTTTAACGTCTATAGACTGAACTAAACCAAATGAAACGAATATATATTTTTTGTAATAGAGATAGTTAACTGGGAAAAAAATTTTGTGTATGTAGGAGCCTCGCGTCCCCCCCTGGGGGGGAAGTCCCCCCTCGAGGGGAGTAAATTTTCATGATGGGTATCTTTCAAAAGAGCTCGAAAATACCTTTAAAACGAATGGTTGAACCATCGATCTGCGATAATTTAAAACAAAGTTATCGATTTTTTTTACTTTTAACGAAATAAAATGGACTTTTTTTGGATATTTGGAGTTATACTACTTCTCTAATATGGAAATCGTCTGCATTATCATAAAAGATAATTTTTTTAAATAATAATTTAAAAAAAATATTTTTTGAAAACTGGATTATTTTTTAATAACCGAATTAAAATCTGCATAAATGTAGGTGCATTAAAGAAACGGGGGGTTGAGGGGGGCGGTAGCCCCCCTCACACAGAACTAATTATCATATAAAACTCTTCAGAAGCCTAATATGAATTGTTTAACACAGGTTTACATAACGGTACTCGTTATCTTACCTTTTAATCTGCAACCTGTATTTATAGTGTTAAATTTCAGGGTAAGAGAAAGTCGTGTGAGTGACACACCAGATTATTTTTATTTATCCCCCCCCCCCTTCATTTAAATTCAAAACACTTTAGTTAAAGAGGTCTTAAGTTCTTATACAAGCTTTTATCTCAAAGGCTAGTCTAGAAAATATTTTTGACTATTACCAGATTTCTTTTTTTAAACACTAAAATTTTAAACTGTCATATATAAATCTAAAGAATTCACCGAAAAATCAATGAGGAAGAAAAACGTAATGCAGAAGTCGCCAAATTTTATCCGTGAATTGCATGGTTAACAAATTTTAAATGAGATAGTATTTTTCCCTATAGTTTTGTTCCAAAGGGCCAGACTCTGCTGGCTCATCGACGAGAGAATTACAGGGTGCTTACTATACTCCTATATGTAGAAGTTCTAGTGCTTACACTGATAAAGCAGTTCGCCGCCAAATCTGTTAACCCGATCTTCTAGTAGAATAAACTGTACAAATAAACACGCCAATTTCGGGCCGACTGTAAACGGCCCCATTCTCTTAGATAAGGAAAGGAAGTAGCAGTCGGTCAGTCATTAGTGATTTGTGACAGCTGAAAAAATATATTGACAAATAAATGATAATGAAAGAAGATTAAGAAAAAGTTAGATAGACGTAGTTATTTTGTATATATGTTTTTGAACAGTCATAAAAAACAAAATTATTATTATTATTACTATTTTAATAGAGAAAAAATTTAGGTGGGGCCGTGCCCCGCTGGCCCTTAATGTAGAACCGCCACTTGGTAAGAAACAATATTATGTTAAGGGCCCTCTTCACTCAACGCCGCCGGAAGCTGAAACTAATGTTATTCTATGGGAATTTTTTCTTTACAAATAACTTATTAACTAATATATATTTTTAAATTCTGTTTTCACATTCTGAAAATTCCCAGCTGTTAAAGTGACGGACCTTTTTTTAAAAAATATTTTTTTAATTTTTTATATTTTATTTTGAAGTTGCAAAATACGAATTTTCAATATGTGGAATTTTTTCATTTTGCAATTTCAATATAAAATATTAAAAATTAAAAAAATACATTTTTAAAAGAGGTCCGTCAATTTAACAGTTGGGAATTTTCTGAATGTGAAAACAGAATTTAAAAATATGTATAAGTTAATAAGTTATTTGTAAAGAAAATTTCCCCATAGAATAACATTGGCTCGGGCTTCCGGCGACGGTAAGTGAAGATGGCCGTTAAAAAAAATTCCGTTCATTAATCTTTAAAGTGTTATATATATTGTTTTTAATTTTTATACGACTGCTGTGGACAAATTTGGTCAGAAAGTTTATTTTCTATCCAACAAGAACATTAGAAAAAACTACATGACTGTATGTTTATAAGCAACTAAATTATACTACAAAGATAAAATTGACTTATGCCATATATATTAAAAATGTATTATTATATATAAGACGATTGCTGTTAAAATCTTGGAGAATACAAATTTAAAGAGATAGTTGTACAAAATATACATTTAAAACGTACAATGTATTTTTAATTTATCATCTTGTGTAAAAAAGTTTTTAAGTTCAATAAGTTTATCTAATAATAAAAATTAAACGCGGATTTCATAAAAGAAGTAAAATTTTAAAAATCGTTAGTGAGTTAATTTGGACCGCGTATCAATCCTAAACACATAAAAACGAATTTAATTCAAATATTATAATACATTTTATCGTTTATGTCATAAATTTACTATTATCTTTTGGTATATGGTTCTTATTTACAACGTTTAATTTTTAATGAAGTATAATTAGGTGAATTTTGAAGATAGTAGTGGAGTGTAGTTTTTTTCGTGATGATGCTATTGCATTAAAAGTAAAAACTTTCTAATTGACTATATTTGTCTAGAAAAATCGTAAAAATTTTTAAATTGTAATTTTTTTTTAAAATTAACAGGAAGAAATTTTAATAACGCAGTCTTATTTCATACCTTATTTTGAATGCTTTTGCAAATTAAATTGCTCACTTACCCGTAATAATAGGTTTAAAACTGTCTTTCAACCTTTTTGTCTGTATAATGGTGTTAATAATATAGATTCCATCAAAACTAAGGAGTCATATGGTACCAATCAGTCTTTAAGCTATCAACGAATATGCCTATTGTCTTTGTATCTGTGCATTAATGAAGAAAATTTTTACGTCATTCTGGGTGTTGGTAGTGTTCAGGTTAAGGACAATTGTCTGCACTAGGGACCAGGGCTTAAGGGGAATGACTTCCCTGAGGGTCTTTCTAAGGGGTCCTAGCCCGTATTTACACAAGTTTCGGAGAAAAACATGGAAAACTCCGAACGAATAGCTCCACGAGCACGATCTAGGATGGAACCCGACACTTCTCGTCTACCAGCTTTGAGTGAAGATCCACCCCGCCGTTGGAGGGGAGGTGCAACATTATTTAGGGAATCTGTAGTAATATAAAATTAGAAAACGTTTCGTAATCTCGCTGAGTTATTCTGACGAAATATACTAATAAAAACCCAGTTCACCTTTTCTTTGAGAGATTTTCATCGCGTTCATTTTTCTTGTACTTACGTCTCTCATAAATAGTAGTTTTCATTTCGCTAATATTATTTATCACCGCAATCTGAATTTGAAGTTTATATGATTGTTATCGTTATATGAGCCGCGACGACTGTATCAGAAAATAGTGATAGAAATTTTGATGTCTAATGTCTAAAACGATATAACTATGGAGTAAGCTGTATTCTTTTTTTTTTTTTTTTTTTTTTTTTTTTCAACTGTTCTGTTTTCTCCTTTTTAAAAAAGTTTTTTTTTTTTTTTTTTACCAAAAACTGAGATAAAGTCGCTTTACTATTTTATTTCATTTTTTTTTTAAATATTTTTTTCTAAAAATGAAATAGCTTTGATCAAAAACTATAAATTTCCATCTTTTTAATGAACAAGTTATAGAGTTCTTTCTTCCTTTCTTCTTCTTCTTTTTTTTTTTTTAAATGCAAGTTTTTAAAATGTCATCAATATCATCACACACAAACTATCTGGACTATCTTATCTGTTAACCAGTTCTAAAATCTCTTTTTCTAAATTACATTTTTGAACTTAATTTTTCTTAAGAAAAATTAATATGACATTACATTAACTTTAAAAAAAAAAAAAAAAAAAAAAACCTCTTGAATAATGTCGATCACAATAGTTTCCATAACAAATAAAAAATGTCTCGTATTATAACAGTGAGATTTGTAAAATAGTCTAGACACCTCTTTTCTCATCTGACAAAACGCCCAGTTGAAGCCCTATATTGAATCTTTCCTAATATTAGATTGCTTCCTGGTGTTCACAAAGATAGAGAAAGGAAGCAATATAAATTTTTTCTCCAGTTTATTTATTTTAAAAACATGTCAGAAAAGTTTGCAAATAGTTTATTTCTCCTGAAAATGCTTTTGATTAGTCAATAAAAGTAAATAGAAAGCATTGTTATTAAATTACCTAACCAAGATGCTGAAGTAAAATAATTTTATATTTAATTTATTTTACGTTAAAAGTTTTCCAAAAGAATTAATATAAAATTTATAAAAATCTCAAAATATAAATTTTAATTTATGCAATATAAATTTATCTGTATTTTCGTTATTTCTAACTCTCGATCATTGCTCTGAACTGAATAACGTATAATTTTTATGTTCAGAACTAAAGAACGGATAACAATAAGCTATCTAGATTCCCCCCCCCCCCCCCCCCCCCCCCCCAATATCTAAACAAATACCTTCATGGATTTTCTTAAAACTTCAGAGTTAAAAAAGAACATGTTATATCACATATATTCCAGAGAAAGTTTTGCCCCGAAGACTAAAAAGGGATCAGTCACAAATTAACCAAAAATATATAATCACCCTGTAACAAATAATGCTTAAAATAAGTTGTAGCTATAGTATATGATTATGAGCCTTCTTTTGGTTATAGATATAAATTTACGTGAGAATTTTACTTATATTAACGGAGATATAAAGGTTTCCTTAATAACGTCAGCCCACCAGCAGCCGAGCGGTTCTGCGCTCAAAGCTGGTAGACGTGAGGCGCTGGGTTCGATCCTAAGTCGCGCTCGTCGGCTTAGCCGTTCGGAGTTTTTTGTGGTTTTCTCCGAATTTTGCGCAAATACGGGCTAGGTCCCCCTAGGAAGACCCCCACGTAGGGCACTCCCCCTCAGACCTAGGACCCTAGAGCAGTCAATCGGCCTTAATCTCCCAACCCAACCCTTAATAACGTCGGCAATTTTTCGTATGTTTTTTCGTTTATAACATGCAGTGTTTTAAAATCAAAGCAATGCCACTTTTAGAAAACTTGACATACTACATCAGACACAACATACTGCAATCAAAATATAAAAATATAAAATATCTGATTAAATATGAGCACTTTTACTAAATTATTTTTAACTGCGCATGCGCAAGGGCTAGCAAAACTTCTTTTCCATAATTTATTAGCCAAATGTATAGACTAAAAATATTCCCAAGCAAATATTGTCAAAACTCAGAAGATATCGTCGATAGAAAAGTTGATTTTCAAGTACTTTCAAAAAGGAGCAAAACGCTAAGGGACCCATATTTTCATTTTGAATTGACGAATAGTCATGGATATCAGTGAAGGAACACTAAGCATTTTCTCAAAGAATAGAAAATATTTGAAAACCATTATTTTTACTAAAATATTGCTTATATAATATTTATTATAATGATAACTACAAAACGTTAAATTAATATTCAAATTCATAAACTTACAAAGAAAAGTACAGTGATTGTAATTGTCAAATAGAATAAAATGTATAATCAATACTATTGACTATACGTAAGATATTAAAGATTACATAAATATATATTTTAGTAAAAGAAATGGTTTTTAAATATTTTCTCTATTTTTTGAGAAAATGCTAAGATTCACTTATGTCTATGATTATGCAACGATTCAAAACGAAAGTATGGATACAACCCCTTACCGTTTTGCATTTTTATGAAAGTACTTGAAAATCAACTTTTCTATCAATACCTTTCTGAGTTTTAATGATATTCGTTTGTGGAATTTTTCAGAGTTAGTCTATCTCTATACATTTACTTGGCTAATAAATTATGCAAAAGAAATATTGCTGTAGCAATATTGTAGCGCTTGCATATGCGCAGCTAGAAATTATTTAGTAAAAATGCTCATATTTCATCAGATATTTAATATTTTTACATTCTGCTTGCGGTATAATGTGTCTAATGCAGCATGTGAAATTTCCTTGAAGTGACATTACTTTGATTTTAAAACCCTGCATGTTATAAACAAAAAACGTATGAAAAATTGTCGACATTATTAAAGAAACCTTTATATCTCCAATCATATACTATAGCTTCAAACTCATTTCAAGCAGTATATTTTACAGGGTGATCCCAAATATTATATATTTTTGGTTAATTTATGACTGATCTCCATTTAGCCTTCGGCGCAAAATTTTCGCTGGAATGTATTTTTTGAGAAAATGCTAAGTGTATCTTCACTTATGTCTGTGACTATGCAACGATTCAAAACGAAAGTATGGATAAAACCCCTTACACGTTCTTTTTATTCCTAAGGTTCCAAGAGAATCCATGAAGCATTTATTTAGATATTCGCAAAAAAAAAAAAAAAAAAAAAAAAAATTCTAGATAGCTTAGCTGTTGTCATCTGTCCTTAGGTTTTGTCCACCAGTGTATATAAAGTGATTTTTTGTACACACTGTCGTTTCTTTTTTTTTTTTTTTTTTTTTTTTTTTAAACATTGCTTGTCACATTTTGAAACCGACTTCTATACTGTTTGTAATATTTACGCACAATTGAATGCTTAGAACTGTCGGTCCCACTAGTAGTTGAGAGGTTCTGCTATCGAAGCTTGAAGACTGGAGGTGCAGGGTTCGATCCCAGGTTGCAATCTTTGGCCTAGCCACTCGAAGTTTTCCAAGGCTTTCCCCGAAACTCGCGTGAAAACAGACTAGAACTCCTTAGAAAGACCCCCCCCCCCCCCGGAGATAATTCAACCCAAGTTTAAGACAGCCGGCCTTAATCTTTCAAAAAGGAAAATCATCATTAACTGGGGCGAGGGAAACACAGAATTTCCCCAAACTAAAGGCTGCCCCCAGGGCTCGTGCCTCGGCCCGATTCTCTGGAATCTCATAGCTGACGGCGTGCTAAAGCGCATGAACTCTGAGGGCTTTACGATTACGACATTCGCTTATGCGGACGACTTCACCCTGATTCTCACGGGCCGTATCAGGAAGGATCTGGAGGACCAGGCCCAGGAAGCACTCTCCTTATTTAGCAGGCTCCTTAAAGAGTTTGACCTCAAACTCTCACCATCTAAAACCAAGGCCCTAACTTTGGGTTTCCCCAGATCCCTAAAAAAGAGAAATCCCAAGATGCGGATTGATGGTATCAGTGTCCAGCATGTTGATCACATGAAGCTTCTGGGAATAACCTTCGACCGACACCTCAACTGGCTGCCCCATGTAAAGGACCTTAAACTCAAAACACTAAGTCATTACCACAACTCAACAAAGATGGTAGGAAAGAGGTGGGGTATCTCCACCTCTCTCCTTAAAATATGGTATCAAACAATAATTGAAAAAATAATAACTTATGGGGCAGGCATCTGGGGAGGTCACTTAAGATCTGACGCCAGAGCTTCGCTTGACTCCGCTCAACGCCCTTTCCTCCTGCAAATTGCAAGAGGGTATAAAACCATCTCCACTGATGCCCTCACCGTTATCACTGGGATTCCCCATGCCCACTTGCAGGTCGCCCAAACCTATACTAAAACTAAAATCCTACAACTAAACGACCAAGAGCTCACTAACATAGTCTTTCCCCAAACTCCCATCCAGCCCCTGACCTGCAGTTGGGCAATTCACCCAGGTTTGGATGTAGCTCCTCTAATAACAAACTGTTCAAAAAATAGCTTCTCACCTTCTGTCCCGGTGGCGATCTACACGGATGGCTCTAAGACCGAGGCTGGAGTTGCCTCAGCTTTCTGTGTTCTTGAAGGCGACAGCGAAGCCTATCGGTGGGCGGGTAGGCTCGAGGACTACAACTCAGTATTCCAAGCAGAACTCTACGCAATTAAAAAAGCCCTAGACTGGGCGGTCGTAAATCATAATCAACAACAACAACTAAGTGTTTATAGTGATAGTCTTTCGAGCCTGCTCGCCATTGCTCGCCATCGGAACAGACACCCACAAGTCCTGGAAATAAAAGAAATTCTAATGAACCCTAACCTTAACTGTACCCTGGCACACGTTTCTGCCCACAGGGGAGTAGTCGGTAATGAACTTGCTGATTCCCTGGCCAAAGAAGCCACAGAATTCTCAGTAAAAGAACCATCTCCTCCTGCCCCTCCCTCCTACGTAAAATTAAAACTGAAACAAATCTTCATTTTAAAATGGCAAGACCTGTGGCGAAATTCCGAGAAGGGTAGATATACCTTCTCCCTAATCCCACAGGTTTCAACAAATTCATGGACTCTAACTCCTCCCATAACGGCTTTCTTAACAGGCCATGGCCCCTTTCAATCCTACCTCTTCAAGTTTCATCGCCGACGCTCTCCCCTGTGTCCCTGCGGTGAGGAGGGAACTCCCGAACATTATTATTTCTCTTGCCCCCTAACTCAACAGTTCCATTTCAGAAATCCCTCTCCAAGACCAAATAATTGGCTTGAAAATATCTTAACCAGAAAACTGTTAATTAAAAAACTAAACAATATTTACTCCCTCTTAATGGACATAACCAATTTGACTGATTAATAACTATTCCCACTGGCAGCTAATCTTCTTCCCAAATGAAGCTACTTATCCTCCCACCCTTTTTCAAAATACCCTTCACCAAAACAAAAATCTGTTTGCAAGGAAGCCTCTTACTAAAACCTCTCTTAAAAACTAAATAAACTCTATAGTTTAAATTATCAACAATCCTAACTCTCTCATTCTCTCCTCTGTTACCCAAATTACTCTGCAAAATCAGTTTTCTGCACAGTTGTTCTGCAATACTGTCACCCATGTTGTCATCCAATTGTATCATCTGGACTATTCTAGTCAAACTTGAACTCTCTAGTACACATCAAGAGTTGTGAAAACTCATCTAGTGCCGTCTGTCGCGAGAGGCCTAAAGGGCCTGGCACAATCCATCTAAAATTATCATCGCCCAATGTCGCGAGGTGGCTTTCAGCCAAGCGATGACCATGTACTCTTTCTATGTTGTTTTCCATCGCCCCTTGTCGCGGTAAGGCTTCATGCCTGGCGATGCCTATGTAAAACCCTCTTGCTTTTTAAATAAACGTCAGGCAGGTCTGTAGGGGTTCTTCTCGGGACAGCCCACGTGAACCTCGGTTCTGGAAGCGCTCAACACCGCTCTTCGAGCGGTGAGCGTGGGCTGCTCCCCTGTTCAGCCGGCCTTAATCTCTGCACCGTCACTGCTTCTATCTTAATCCTGTGTCTTTTCTTGTGCCACTTCTACCTCTACCCTACGATGCTTCTGGTCAAGATTTGCTGTGTATTTCTCTATCCCTTTTTCTCTACTTTCGCTCATTTTTTTTTTTTTCGACTTCCATTTATGAGACACCCTGTATTATAATTAGGACTCAAAACAAAAAAATATATATTTTTTAATGTTTCATTTTACCTTCTTTCTTTGTTTCAGTTTTATTCCATTTTTCTGCCGTTTATTCATTTATTTTCCTTTTTCATGCTTCTAATAATTACTTATCAACTGAATCTATTAGCTGTGTGATATTTTTAACCCTTTAACGTACACTACATATTGCCTTTTAAAAAATTGCTAAACTGATTTAAAAAATGTCTATTAGACACATAGCTGATCAGGAATATGTAAAAAGAAAAAAATAGCATTGTTAATTTTCGAGAAATTTTTTGTTCGAAACTTCTATATGTTAACTTGATTAAACTCAAATAATAATTAATTTAATAAATAAATAACTTTGTGAATAAGTACAACAAACTGCAAATACTCGGGTGCCTGGTTCGAATCCCAGTTCAGGAATGCATATTAGTAGTGTTTCGGAAACTACTTTAAGCCGTAAGTCCCGGTCTAACGAGTCTTAATGTGCAAAAAATGACTGTTGAGCGACACCCTAAACTCCAGGAAATAATATAACGTTTCCCTTAAATACACAGAATTTTCATAATTTATAGAATATTGTACATAATATATACACATACAGACTGAAAAATGGAGTTATACTAACTTTAGTCCTGACTCTAGAACAAAAATACCGCTAGATAGGACTTAAAATGGGCATTGCTTGAATCTCCCCTCATTTTTAGCTCCCGTAGGTTTTTTTTTTTTTTTTTTTTTTTTTTTACTGTCATTTATCTTCTCTGCTGCGGTTTTCTTACATGACAAAAGTAAACTCAAACACTTGTTTTTGTGTAGGTAATATATAGTTATTCTTGCAAAAATACCTGTAGGAAAAGAAAGAAATGGATATAAACAAAAACAATGTTTAAGTTCTGTAAAACCGTCCTCAGAAGGCATTGCCGGCAGGTAGAAAAGTATCAAAAGGCCTCCGAGGCATCCAGGTGATAAAATATACTAGAATGGGGCGAACACATAGTCAAATTAGCTTAGACCTATCACACATTTTTTTCGGAAAAGAAAAAAAAAAAAAAAAGAGAGAGAAAGAGAGAAAGAAATAAAGCTAATAATTACAGCATTCTTTTAATGAAACTAGCTGAAATTATAGTTTGGAAAAAATTGGGCATTAAAACATGGTACGTAGCATGGATACTAAAATACTATTTTATGCTCTTCTATTACTGTGATACTGGTATACAATGTCCCTCAAGTATAAAAAATGTAGCATCTAAAAGCGAGGTTGAATAGGAAAAATTAATAAATAAATAAAAACGTGGAATTTCCATACCATAATAAATGGATAAAACCTTATGTATTTATTCCCCATACCTCAGAGTAAGCATATATTTTCGAATTTCAATTACTTTTTTCATGAAATAATGCGTTTAAATATCGTGTAGTATAACAGATTTTCCACAGTTAGATCATCCGTTATTTATAAAAATTTAACAATAAATAAATGTATATATATTTAAAGATCAAGCCATTTTATTGATTTATATGCTTTTAAAATATTCGCATTTGTCTTATAAAAAATTACTTATACTTAAAATAAAGAAATACGTATAAAATTATAATACTTTTATTTCGTTGTTGCTTATATACAAAGCATGTTATAGCTAGTAAAAGCTACATGCTATTACTCCTTGAATGATATACAAATACATATATGCTATATAGATATACTATACCCTGTATATATACTACATACATGGTGTCTTAAAATGATTGAAATGCAATATTATTCTTTACCTATTAGAAGTGGGCAGTGTAAATTGCAAAATTGTTCAAAATAAGGTAGGGAATAAGACCATGTTCAGAGAAATTTCTTCTCGTTAATTTTCAAAAAGTCTTATTACAGCGTATTGCTGTGTGTTAATGCTATGGTACAGTTTATGCTGCGATTTTTATGTTGTCAGCTGTTTTTTTTAAGCTGTGTTTTCTGCTGAAACTGAAGTCGATACCTGGTTTACAGACCTGTAAACTTCAGGAATATTTTGTAAATAAACATTTAAACTTCTGCAAGTCCAAGGTTCGTCTTCCATCCACACACAATTCACGAGCATCGTGTACGCAATAATATATATATATATGTACATAAGAATAAGGAAAAGAATGAGAACGAAAAATAAACAGATGAATAATTTTCCACAAAAAAACACAAAAGCCAATTTGGTAACTAGTTAACTTCAATAGTTTTAATTATTTTAATTTATTTGAAAAAACTAATAATATTACTTACCTTATGTATATATATATATATATATATAGATCATTATATATATATATATATATATATATATATATATATATATATATATCATTATAGATATATATATTATATATATAAAGACAACAATGAGAAACGAAAAATAAACAGATGAATAATTCGCCACAATAAAAAACCGCTAAAGCCAGTTTGGTAACTAGCTAACTTGATTAATTTTTTTTTTTTTTTTTTTTTAAATATTTTAATTTATTTGAAAAAAAGAAAAAGAATACTCACTTTAAAATAATTCCGATAAGAATACAAACATATAGAAACATAACAAGAAGGAGCTTTTAATTAATTGTAATCAAAAGGTTTCTTATCGAGTTGACAATAATAAAACGATGAAAAAATAAGACATGCTGAATTTATGGAACAAGACACAAATAATTGAATAATTAATAAAGAAAATGGATCAGAATGCGGAGGCGATTCGTCAGGAGTTACCATCCCCACATTTAGCAAAAATATGCAAGGTTTCATTTTTTGGCAAGCGATGTTACGCAAAATACACAAAAGGTAACACGACTCTGCAATTAAAATATTATTGACATTGAGTGCCATGTCAGCCATTCTAGATTCTAGACATTTTGTTATATATCTCTAAGTACTGAAGGAATCATCTTGAAACAATACAAAATTAAAACGTTGAGCGCCCTGTCAGCCATCGGTGGCTGACAGTGTCAAATAATAAAGCCGCGTCAACCATTGGTGGCGGATATAAAATAGGATATAAAACTAAAAATATTACATTTAATGATAAAAAATTTATTAAAAATTTGCTTAATTTTTATTTATTACAGGAGGAATCATTAAGGAATTTTAATTGATTTTAAGAATTTGCGTGGAGCTTAACGTGTTAATGAAATAAAAGAAAATAAGATAGATTATAACCTGCAATTAGAATAAACAAAGCTTCACCAGAAATAAATTCATAAAGCAGGTGTTGGAAGCCACACTAATCATATATATATTTTCTTGAAGGTTCAAGTTATGTTTTTATTTTTTCTGGAAAATATTTCAAAAATTCAGGATAAATTCCGTATTTCATTTCAAGGTAATTTTTTCTTGTAGGTTCGTGCTATCATTTGATATTTTGCTAAAATGCTTATCAAATACAGAAAACCTACATTTCTTTGCTCAATGCTATGGGGATAGCGCTTGTAAACGTCTTATAGCATTTTGAGCTTTTCAGTTAAAATTCAATCTTATTTTGCTTTGGTCCAAAATTCTTTTTCTCATCTCAAAATAAAAAGGTTCTTTTCATTAACAAAATTTCTATTATTTCCCCTTAAAATACTATCCTAAAGTAATCCTTCTTTTCTTCAACATCAAAATACACAGTCCTATATTATATTTCATCAGGTATTATAGTCTAATAAATTAAAGTAAGTAATATTATTAATCTTAAAAATTAAATCAATTTAAGATAACTAGTTACTTTGTTTGGCCTGTGTATGTCTCTGTGGTGATTTATTTGACTGACTATTCTTCATTCTCATTCTTTTCTATTATTATCAAATGGATTATATATGTATATATACAGGATCATTTAAAATTGATACTAAAGCGATTACCTCTTAAACTAACAGTCGAAACATACTTCCAATTGTAAAATAAGTTTGTTAAAATAAAGAGTAGATTTCAGATATAGCATTTTTTTTGTACTAGCGGCTGTATACATATTAAAATAAGAAATTTAATTTTTATACGGTCCCTCCTTTCCCATGAATTGCTTAGAAAATGTTGCCCGCGGTCTAAGACGAAAAACAAAAGAAACCTCCTTTCTCTAAGTGAAATAGTCTCCGAGTTTTTCAAATTAAAAATGATGGCTTACAAAACTTTACCTGCAATTTTGGCATCCATTTTTCGACGCCAAATTTCTTACTTTAGGGGACTACCTATGAGATGATAAAAGTTAAATAAAAATCCACTTAAAATAGCAATTAAAAATCATTCAAACGCATGTCATCAATAGTTTTAAGAACTTGGTGCAAAAGGATGTCATGCTGTATTGTTAAAAAAAAATATATATATATATATATATATATATATATATATATAGTTGAAATTCTTAGAGGTTCACCTGCAAATTGAAACACTTTGAGAGAAAAAGATATATTAAAAGATGTTAAAAGATAGATAAAAGAATGGTTTAGCTCTATTAAGGGAATCGCCCTACGACAGTTTTTTCTCATTAAGGCTTATTAGATCAAGACTTCGGTTTAAAGTAGATTCCGAACCATTCTGAACGTCTTTACTTGATCGGGATTCGAACCCGACTACTGTGAACTGACAGCTAGAACTGAAACCATTCTGTCAACAGATGGGTCCGGTAAAGTAGTGGGCGTTATGTATCTAAACTAGGATAATACTTTTTTTTTTTTTTTTTTTTTTTTTTAAGAGCTTTCTAAGGAATACCGGGTACAGTTTTAACAATTTCCAACACAGTGGAAAGTGTTTATAACTTCAGTTCGCGTGTCCGTGTACTTTTTAGCATTCTAATTTCCATAATTAATTCTAGAATGCCTTGAAGTTGATATATGTTATTCAGTATAGGACTTTTTCCTTTTTTTTTTTATAAAGTTGCATTAATGTTATAACTACTATCACAACATTCATTAAGAATTTTCTTCCTTAAATCTCCTCACTACAATAAAACAAGAACGAAAAAACGTGAAAATTGCGTAGACGATGAAACATTTTCGAACTGTACATATACGTTGCATTGTTTAACCTTCAGTATGTCTTTTTCTTTTGTGAGTCCCTGTACTCAAACCACACACAAACCACTAACGCTGTTTGTACTATATGTCTTAGTGAACCTAAATAATATGTACTACTTTCAATGCATTCTAAAAATATTTACAAAAATCAGAGCACAAATAAATTGAAGTCATAAACTTATTTATTTATTTATTTATTTTTATTTATTTTATTTATTTATTTATTTTATTTATTATTATTTTTTTTTTATTATTATTATTATTTTTTTTTTTTTTTTTTTTTTTTTGCTGGAAAGTGTTAAAATAATATCATTTACTTGTCGTCCACCAGTAGCCGAGAGGTTCTTCTCAAAGCTGGAAGACGAGAAGTGTCAGGTTCGATACTAGGTCAAGATCATCAGCTTAGGCGTTAGAGTTTTCCATGGTTTTCCACGAAACTCGCGTAAATACAGGCTAGGACTGTTTAGAAAGACATCCACGGAGGACATTGCACCCAAACTGAGGATCCTAGCGTAGTTAATCAGCATTAAACCACACAACCAATCAATCACAACGTACAATATAATTCAGAGGGACACACTGTCATTACTTTTATTTCACACTATTAAATATGCATTATAAATGCAATTCTAGATAAAAGAAATCTTAAAATAGTGAATAATCATAGCTGTCGAATGAAGCTATGGTAAATAGCAAACATAAACGAAGATTATCTGAAGTGTAATGTAATTACAATTTTTATCTTTTGAAATAACCCCTTAAGACTTGGCGAAAAAATGCTAGAACTTTCAAATTGCGATAACTCAGCAAATTTTTCACTTAGAAAGGATGCATTTCTTTATTCTTCCTAGATCGAGTGCAATATTTTTCTAAATATATAAATATGAAAGAGAGACTGTATAAAAATGAAATTTTTTATTTTAATATGTATATAGCCACTTGTACAAAAGAGGCCATATCTGAAATCTACTCTTTATTTGAATTGGAAGTTTAAAGATTATTAGTTTAAGAGATAATCGCTTTATCATCTACTTTAAAACACCCGTGTATAGTATATACAGGGGAGCACCTTTTATACGTTTCTCGTTTATACGTTTTTCTCATTTATACGTTTTTCAACTTCTGTCCCAAATCACCCCATTGAATTCTAATGTTAAAATATTTCGTTTATACGACATGAGTAAATTCTTAATTTCACTTATATGTTTTTTTCCCCTTGTAGAATCCCAAATTCGAGTTTCATTCCAGGATTAAAAAAAAAAAAAAAAAAAAGATGTATGCTCTCTATGTTTTATTCTTATCTTTTTCGATTATTTTTTCTTAGAACTATAGTACACACAAAGTGCGATCTGCCTCGATAGCCTACGGAGGGGGAGTTAGAAAAATTTTCAGAAACAAGCAGTTGGGGGCTGGGTGAATTGGTAGGTATACAAGTAGTGACCACTTGTAGACCTCCCACTCTCTCCTTTAATTGATTGTGAAAAGAAAAAAATCCACAACTTTATAAGCTTTTTGTAAATTTGAATATTTCTTACTCACTTCCGTTGGGCGACTTGAATAGGATACTGGAAGATTTTCTTATCGTGTTTATTTGACATTATGGTTGGAAAGACATTTTTTTTTTTTTATTTTTTTTTTTTAATCGCTTGCAAAAATGTTATCTTCATTTAGAGATTGAAAGACTATCTTTTAAGGTTAAAATCGAAATTTTGAGGAATTTTTCTGAATTTCCATGTTTTTAATTATTATTTGGTTTTTATCCTACCTTTTAAAGATATTTAAAATTTAATTTAAAATATATTTTAGTCTAGCGCTTATTTTATTGATCCCCTTTCCATTATTGGGTTAGTTTGTCTCCGTGTTCTGATACGTTACAAAAAATAAATGAATAAAATAAAATAAAAAACTCTTTCCCACTTATTTAGAACAATGGCTACTTTGCCGTTATATAATGTATAAAACAATCTTTTAAGTATTTATATACTTCATAATATCATTATTTATTTTTAAAAGTTTTATTTGATTGCCCCGCTGGTATATCAATTAAATCAATAATTGATATAGATTTTTATTATCAGTCTCTAACGCTTATCTTATTGATCCCCTTTCCATTCCATTATTGGGTTAGTTTGTCTTCGTGTTCTGATACATTACAAAAAAATAAAATAAATAAAATAAAATAAAAAGCTCTTTCTTATTTAGAACAAAGGCTACTTTGCCGTTATATAATGTATAAAATAATTTGGAAGTTTGTACAGAAGCTGGTCACCACCAGCTTTCTTTTTACATGCGGAACGAAAATAATAGATATTATGTCACTAAAAATTATGCTATGATTTACAATTTGTATGCAATGTTTGACTTGTTAAATTTTTCTGAATAAATAATTCTTCTATTTAAAAATAAAATACATTTTAAAGTATTACTGATACTGCAGGGTTTTGGAGCCGCCCACAACATCACCTCCCCCCCCCCACACACACACAAAAACAAAAAAAAAAAGAAAAGAAAGCCGGGTGCTTTTTTTTTTTTTTTTTTTTTTTTTTGGGGGGGGGGGGGGTTACTCACTTAAAAAAAAAAGTACTCAAGTAAGTTTTATTGAGGTTTTTAAAAAATAATCATTCTCGTTAAACTCTTCAGACGTTTCCTCTAAGCTCATCTATGTTTCAAATTGAAAAGAACAAAGATAAAAAGAGACGGGTAACTAGAATGTTGCGATCACCATGAAAATTTCGTGTATATATATTTTCCATACGAATTGGCGTAGTACATATTCTTTATTAAAATAATTATTTATCAAAATTAATTATTTTCCATTATGTATGCAGACGGTTTTTATTATAAAGAAGTATAACGCTAAATGTCCAAAGAAAATCGATAGCATTATTTTAAATTATCACAGATCGATGGTTCAACTATTCGTTTTAAAGGTACTGATAAGTTCTTGTCTGATAATACCCATATTGAAAATTTGCCCCTCTCGAGGGTGAAAGCAAAGCTCCTACATAAACAATTTTCTTTTTCCTAGTTGACTGTTATTATTATAAATAGTTATTTTTAATTTAATAATGATTCGTTAAAAATAATTCCTTTATATAAAATTTTGTTCGAAACTGCTATGTAAAAAATTTAGAAAAAAAAAGGGGGGGTGGGGGATAACAGCGCCACCTGTTAAGTGATTGATCTCCAAATATAATCAGCACAAGTTTAGGTCAAGTTCTAACTAAATACTAAGTTTGGTTAAATTTTGTTCATTGGTTCGTCCGATGGAATATCCACAAAATCTATGATACACACACACACAGAGAGAGAGAGGCAGGCAGGCATTTTCTAAAAATTATGAAATCGTGTTTAGGAAATATCGAAACGTGTAAATCCATCGAAAACCGAAAGTCGAAAATTTTCATGAATCTAATACAATACTTTCTTCCTATGTATAAAGAAGAAAGTAAAAATAGCAGTACATATATGTATTTTTTTTCCCTCTCTCTTTTTTTTTTTTTTTTTTTTTACATTATTATCTAACTTTCTATATAATATGCAAAATTTGCCTTTTAGACTTTTTCATTTTTTATTTCGTTTTACTTTTAGATTACTTATTAATTTCTATTCCTGGGTTTCGGGTATAAATAAATTGGATTCATATATTATCGAAAACCCCTTTTGCGGTCGGTTTATAAATCGATGGCAATTGTTTCGTCAGATTTGGGGTCCTTCAAATTTATTTGACTGGTTCGGCCATGCCGGACTGTATTTGGTTACAGCGAAAACGAAGACATCGGATCGTTTTTTGACTACCAAATTCTCGCAATATCTGGTTAAAAACGTAGTATTTTAAAATAATTAAATAAGTAAAAGTTAAGTAATTTGAAAATGAATGAATTCACTTATTTAGAGTCCTTTTATGTTTCTAAATAAATGACATTAAATTAATAAATTTTGTAATTTTGTAATATCTAAAGACATAAAAAGACAGATGACGTCATTTTTCATATTATTTAAAGAGTTTAAGAAGATATAAAGAAAAAATAAACCAGTTTTAGATTATATATACCATCTTCCTTCCTGGTCTTTGATCGTTGTAATGAGAAATTATGTATTTCATACAGCATATTTATTTGAATTGAAGTATATTATAACAATTTTACCATTTATTATTAACACTATTATGTAACATATATGGATTTAAATAACGATTTCAGCTTTAAAATGGGACTTATTAATGTAATTGATACATGATAAGATGTGCTTAAATTAACATCAACGTAATTGTTTTTTTTTTTTTTTTTTAAGTAAGGGTATTAATGAAGGTGTTTAAGAAAAAAATTAAATTATTGTATCGTATTGAAATTGATTTTATTGAGTGTATTTAAATAATGTGAAACTTTGCCTAATACAAACTGTTGATATTCTTAAAATTACTCAACTCGTAAATAGAACCGAGTTTTGTACGTTTTGAGATTCATGCACAGCCAATTATCATTAAATTTACTGATACATGAAAGTATTGTTATACTGGTATTGTGCAGTACCATTGGTACATGCAATAATGTACCAGTAAATAAAAAAATATTATAAACAATAATTAATTATAAATGTATCGTATCATTTATAGTTATATTGAAAATTTAGCGATCTTTGACGATTATTCAGTGACATGCGGATAATACGTAAGTATTCATAAAAATATGCTTGAAAAAAATTTCGTATTACATCTTTCCTTTTCTATTTCATTACTTTAAGAGGAACGATCCAAATTAATAACAGGGTTTCAGGTAGCATGAGGCATTTACATATCCGAGCGCAGTTGGTGCTTTTTTAAAATGGGGGAAGTAAGCGAGTGCAGTCGGTAGTCGCCCGCAGTAGGGACCTGGGCATAAAGAGGGCAGATGCCCTCTTTGGGGGAACGTCTTTCTAAAGGGTCCTAGCCCGTATTCATGTGAGTTTCGAAAAAAAATACGGAAAACTTTGAATGGCTGGGTCGACGAGCGCGACTTGGAATTGAACATTTTTTATGGGGAAAAAAATGAAGGCATTCTTAATTATTTCAATGTTTCTTTAAAAATAAATAAATAAATTTTCTACAATTATTTAAGAGCTGTTATGTGAATAAGAAGACTAAATTAAAGCTGTTGAACATCACTTTAAAGTTATTGAACATCAATCATCATTTCAGAGTGAAGAGGTTAACTAGTCTGAATAATTTAGAATTTTCAGGATAACTTAACTTAGACTAACTTAGTCTAAATAACTTTTCCCTAATAAACTACACAGATTTTTTTTTTCTTCTTTTTAATCTCGATTCAATTAAAAATGAATTTAAAAGGCATTTTTTTCCCCTTATCTAAAATTCCATGCACTTAAATGGTTTATTTTATTGGCATTTTCTTGTTTTAAAACTTTATGAATAAAATAGAGACTGACAAAGTTTGGAAGATTTCTTTAAAAGATATTTCAGTTTTGGCATGCGTGTTGGTTTTTAAAAGAGATGCAGATTCACGTCAGAATTTTAAAGTAAACTTCTCATATCTTATAGGTTAAGCATAAACTTGAAATAAATGAATTAATTTAAAAGTTTTCAAATAAGACGTCATAAGAAATGAAATATTATGAGTTTTAACATAAATTGAAATGTAGCATTAGAAATTTACAAAACACATTTCAATATTCTTTTCAGTAAATTAAAATTGATTAAAATATCAGTAAATTAATTATTTAAATTTTAAACAATTTACATTTTTATTGTTTTGTAATTATATTAAAGCTTCTTTACTTCAAATAATATTATTCAAAAATATTTCTGTATTTTTCCTAAAAGGATATGCTTATGAATATAACATACTTGTCTTAAAACATTCAAGAAAACTCGCAAACGAAAAAAAAAAAAAAAAAAAAAAAATCCTTTTAACAAAAAAAAAAAAAAAAAAAAAATGATATGACAACTTAAGTTTGTTATGCAATTTAAATACAATGATTTAGGTATTTCTTTTAAATTTTCTATCGTAGTTATTATACCTATGAACCAGTTATTTATTGCATTTTTACGCAATTGCTTCAAAGACACTACAATAGCGTTCAGGTAAAAAAGAAATGTAAGTGGCTTAGCATTCCATTTTTTGCACATCTTTTTAGAAAATATGTCATAATATGCAAGAAAGATATATCTTATAAATAGTCATTTATAAATTTGTGAAAGGTGATATATTTTTCTTTAGCCACAAGCTTAAATTAATTTGGTGCTACATTTCAAAATTTATAATATTTTTCGCTATTTTTTTAATTTATTTATTTTTTAATCGTTCACTTCTTATGAAAATAAAATATGATAATTAAGAGGTCAAGTGGGACATTGAGGCTTCTGATCTGTAGATCTACTTGTAATAGAAATAATGTATTACTATGGACATATATCCAGGTTTTACTTTATAAGCATCTGATAGTATATCTCTTCACTACACAGCTAAAATATTTAGAATACATAATAATATTTTTCATACAATATCATTTTAACACTTCAAAGTTAAAAAGTGTTTATGAACTCGGTTTGACTATCTGTCTGCCCGTGCTTTAACTCCTGAAAATATTCATGGAATTCCTTAAAATATATTATTTAAGTTCACCAATCACCATAGGATGTTCTCTACTGAAAATGGGGTAAATACCACTAATGTTTTGTGTACAGGAACAACTGAAAGTATTTCAAAGCAATACGTTCAGGTAATTCTATAAAGCATGTTTTAATACATTTATTTTGCATAAATTATAACTGATATTTATTATTTATATGCATAAAACATTATTTATATGGAATATACCTAGCATTAAAATTTACAGGGTCACACAAAAATATTCAGATTCATTAGGGGCTATAATTGGAAATTGCTGGAATTGCATTTTTGCTTTTTATTAAGCATTTTTAACACTTTCTAAAAACGTTTAAGTGTGATTATGAAGTCATTTAGTCTATTTGTTTGTCTTTCTGTCCGTCTGTTTATCTGCTCGTCTGTCCGAGCTCTAGCGTCCGTAAATATTTTCTCAAACTGTTATATGTTTTTCAAATTCACTATGGTATGTTCCCTAAATAAAATGGTGCAAATAGCACAACTGGTTTATATATAGGGACACCCAAAAGAATGCCAACGCATTGTGCTCTACGAGAGGCAATTTTTTTATAATTCATATTTAAATAACTTTGTACTGCACAAATCAGAATGACATTGATATTTATTACTTATATGGGGAAAAAATACTTCCTATAAAATATAGTATGTTTAGCGTTCAGATTTACAGGGCTACATTAAAATATTCAGATACATTAAGAAATATAGTCGGAATTAGCTGGAATTCCATTATGGTTATTGTTTAACGTTTTTAACACACATTGTTAAAGAGTAAATATGAAAATAATTACTGTATCTGCATGTATGTCTGTCCGTTGTGCGATCATGTAGGCAAAGTGCAGTAAAGTTTAAACGATGCAGCGAGTCCGTACAGTTGAAAAGTGTCAATAACCAATACGAACCGCATGATTTTTCGTTCTTGTTTAGATTTGTAATGAAGCACCAGGGGCGTGGTAACTCAAAAATCAAGGCAGGGCTATTAATATCAATTATAAAAAATCCCTAATAATGAACATTTTTAAGACTTATATTATAGTTATGAAAAAGGTGATTATTTTAATTATTATTGAAAGGATATTTTGCTATATCGAATGGGAGGGGGTCTTAAGCCCCTCCTTTTCCTACGCCTCTGTGAAGTACTATAATTGAATTAGCTGAAAATGCTACATTTAACATGTTTGTTAAATAGCAATAATAAATATTATTATGAACATATTTGCAGATTTATTTTATAAACACGATACATAATAGTATATTTGTACACAGCTAAAAAATTTTAAAATTGTAATTAAGAAAGTGTGAATTATGTGAATCTATCGAAATAAAAGAGACAGTTTCTGAGTAAATTCAAAACGTTCTGCATACCGGACACTGCAAGATATTTTTATATTCAAAAGTAGCCCAGCTTGTATATAACAAAACTATGTGATCAATATACATTGTATTATTTATTAATATGGAGTTTCTGAGTAAGTTCAAACCGCTCAGCATACAGACCTCAATAAAGTATTGTCATATTTAAAAGTGAATTAGCTTGTGTATAATAAAATTGTGTGAGCAACACATTTTATTATTATTATTATTATTGAAAGTTTCTGAGTAATTTAAAACTGTATGATCAGTACCTTTTATTTGTTAATTTAATTTAATTATTTATTTATTTTTCAGACTTCGATAAGATATTTTAATAGTATTTAAAAATATATGCCCTTGTTTGTAATCCGCGTCCGCGTGACAAATCTAATTATTATTATTATATAATTAATATATAATTATTAGTAATAATAACAATAAAAATTATTATTATTATAACACATTTGAATAATTTTAACGCCCTATTTTTGTAAGGAAATAATAGTTATACATAATCTGTCGTATAATGTTTATTTTTAAAGATAAACAATCATTCTCCTTTTTAAAAAGTAATGAGATTAGGATTGTGACTTATCAAAAATCGTGTAAACTAAGCCAGCTAAATAGATAAACCAGCCAGACGTAGAAGATAAAAACCACACATATAAAAAAGGGGGAAGTTATGTTCAATTTTATTTGCGGTTGTCTTTCCCTTCCCCACGCATTTTTTACAGGAAAGAAAGACAGGTTAAACTGGAGTGCAAAGTAGACATTCGTGCTAGACATCATAGGCGGTGCTAACAGAGCCTCTGTGGATTGCGTCTGCGTGTCTACCCTTTCGTAAAGATGCACGCATAGGCGTAGACTGTTGTCTTGGGGGAGTAATTGCAAAGCACTTGTTGGGGGTAGGTGAAAACTCCAAAACGTTTCGGAAGTGAATATGGAAAGGTTATTTCAAAAATTAAATTCACCGTCGCGGCCAATTATAATCACAAATATGGCTTCATGTCTGCACTTTTGAGATGAAAATTTCATTTCACATGTAAATAAAAATAAAAGGCGAAAATGCAATTGTGCATTGTTATTAAATCTCAAACGGTTAACTTTAATGAAAATAATCAGTAATGCTAGAGTTTTCTACTAAATTTATGTTTTTAACATGAGAAATAATGACTTTTTTCTTTTCTTTTTCTTCTTTTCCTTTTTTCTTTTGCCTAAAAAAAGATAAGTCAGTCAGATACTATAATTAAATATTAAAAGCCAGTAGCGGAAAAAAAAAAAAAAAAAACCATCAATATTAAGGATCCGTCTCTCTCTTCTTCCTCTTAATTGTATTTAAGTCAAAAAAAGTGTTTGTAGTTAGATTGAAATTATTCATTATATAAAGTTTATCCATTTCTACTTTCCGTATACATATAATGTACTAACTGTGCAAGGAAAGTATTATAAACATGAAAAAATTCAGAATATGATATTTTAATATATATACTCATTTTGAGGTGTCCTGAATTCATTTTTGCTACTTTTACAGTGACATTTCTTTCATTTGATATTAAAAGCTAATTTTCCGATGTCCAATGGGTGGGAGCTTGATCTCCCCGAACCCGATCCAGAAGATAAACTTTCAACAACAATATGGTTGTTGTTGTTGTTGTTGTTGTTGTGTGGGATAAGACCGATTGGTTCCTAGGCTTATAGGTGGAGTGCCCTCCGTCGGGAACTTTCTAGGGGACTTAGCCCTCATTTGCGCTAGTTTCGGGGAAAACCACGAAAAACTACCAAAGGCTAGGCCCACAAGCGAGACCTGGGATCGAATCCGGCACTTTATGTCTTCCAGCTTTGAGAGTAGAACCGTTCGGTCATTGGTGGAGCTAAGTATTACGGGGTGACAAAATCAGAACTGTAGCTAGAAATAATGACTTTGTACTAGTAAATAAATATAGTAATTGGAAGGGATGCACCTACATCTCAGAGTGGACTGAAGATGTTTGATGATAACATGTATTCATTCCAGGGGCGCGACGACCCGGTGTGCGAAGTGTGCGGCGCACACAGGCGCCAGGTAAAGAAAGGCGCCAGCCGAGAATAAATTATTTGAAAAAAAAAAAAAAAAGAAAAAAATTGCTTTATTAAATCTGATTTTATAATGCCGGTCTGAAGTCATGCGACTAGTGTGGCTAAATGAGGCGCCTTGAAATATATACTGGCAAAACATGTGGTTCTCAACAGTTTAGGTGTTTTTTGTGAAAGGACACACTAAAAGTGGAATAACTTTTTAAAGGTGCGCCTACCTTCAGCAAAATTTTCTTTGACTTTTTTCACATACCAAAGCATTGCATTAAAATTTAAAAAAGCGCCTTAATCCCCCCTCCCCTCTTCTGTCGGAAAAAGGCCACTTAGATTAGTAAAAAGACAACATAACTGGGTTGCAAAAGTGAAAATTAATAGAACCGAAGATTTTATTCAGAGTAGTTTTTTACCTTTTGCAATATCGATGTAACATCTATATTAATAAAATCAGATTTTTGTCAGTAAATGTCTCAAATTCGAAAAACATTGCGATATCTTCATATTTCACACATCGTGAAAGCCAAATCCGATTTCAGAAAATTTTCTCTGTGTGTGCGTGCGTATGCGGTCGTTGTGTCTGCATGTTTAAAACATTTTTGTCTGGGTATCACGTGAGAACAGCTGGACAGAATACAACAACACTTGGCAGGAATTATCCAACTTAAAATTACATCTATGAACTTTTGTAAATCGCCCCCCCCCCCCGCCCCTCGCAATCAGGAGACAAAAACACGTTTATATGCATAACTAGGCTTCAAATTATTTCACAGTGAAGAAATTGCATATGAATCTAGATTTGAGTAGAAATAAATAACTAAATATAATAATCATTGTCTACGATTTTGGAATTTTTTATTTTTAAGAAGTGAAAAAGAAAATCAATTTTCGGGGGGATATTTGTAAATTTCGGATTTTTGAGTGGAAATACACCAAAAATGGAACAAAAATGTTGAAAACAGCCATGCATCTCTTTAAGGATATTTCCATAAATCCATTTTTGGTTTTTATGATATTCGATCTTGGGGAGTGGGGGGGGGGAGGTTTACGAGAGAGCAAATTCGAGACCACTCTTTTAGCGCTAAATTGGTCCAGGGAAGTTTATGGGAGTTCCAGTCACGAATTTTGGTGCGTGCATTGTTTAGATACATTCGATACCTATACTGACGGGATTTTACGAAATTCCCTTTCATCTTTTCCAAAGAAAGGAAGCAAAAAACACGCTTATAAGCATAACTCGACTCCAAGTTACTTCACGGTGGTTAAATTGTATATGGGATGACTAGACTTGAGTACAAAAAAAAAAAAAAAAAAAATGCAATTTTGGAATTTTTTATTTTTAAGGGGAAAGGGGGGAATTCGCAAATTCCGGATTCTATCGAAAGAATTCTACTAAAAATGGTACAGAGATGTTGAAATGTTGAAAACAGGTATGCGTCGTCTTTAGGATTTTTCCTAAAACCCATTTTTTTTTTTTTTTTTTTTTTTGTAATTTTCGATTTTTTTTATTATTATTATTTATTTTTATTTATTTTTTTTTTTTCTTTGGGGGGAGGACGTAAAGATGGGGTGAATTTGAGCCGCCACCCCCCCCCCCCTTTTAGCGCGAAATTTGTCATGTAAGATCTATAAGAGCTGCAATCACAGATTTTGGTGCGTAAATTGTTTCTATATATCCAACACCTATTGATTTTACGAAATCCCCCCTTTTCTTCCTTGATCTCAAACACGTTTTTAAGCGTAACCTTACTCCAAATTTATTATCCTATCAATAAATATTTTGGAGATTATTCTGTCATAATTACCAGTAGCATTAGTGGAACAATCTTTTTCTAAATTTAAAATGTTCAAAAAATACTTACGCTCTACAACGGCATCAGACAGATTTTTAAATTTTGTAATTACATCGATAGCATAAGATACTTTGGATCAAATGGATATATATTATTCCAGAATTAAAACTAGTATGTTGTGGCCACCACAAGACTTTCTTCTATATTTTCCTATACAAATTCACGCAGTAACAATATTTAAAAAAAAAAAAAAAAAAAAAAAAAAAAAAAACGATTTTTTCAGTTTTTTTTTTTCGTTAAAAGTAAAAAAAAAATCGATAACTTTGTTTTAAATTACCACATATTTATAGTTTCAACCATTCGTTTTAAAGGTATTGACGAGACCTTTCGAAAGATACCGATCTAGAAAATTTACACCCCCCCGGGGGGGGGACTTCCCCCTAGGGGGGGGGGGGAAGCGATGCCCCAATTTTTTTTTCCTAATTAGCTACTACTATTATCAATAATTTATATTAATTTCACAATCACAGGTTAAGAATAACTCTCATTATGTACATTTATACGAATCTTTTTCCTATACTGCCATGTTAAAAATTTAGAAAAAATACGATCACAGCGCCACCAGTTGAGCTATTGATCCCCAAATGTAATCAGCACCACTTTATGTCGGGGGCCAACTAAATACCAAGTTTGGTTAAATTTCGTTAAAAAAAAAAAAAAAAAAAAAAAAAAAAAATTGCGATTTTTTTTTTCTAAGTTTTTTTTTTGTTAAAAGTAAAAAAAATCGATAACTTTGTTTTAAATTATCACAGATTTATAGTTCAACCATTCGTTTTCAAGGTATTGACGAGACCTTTCGAAAGATACCCATCTTGAAAATTTACTCCCCTCGAGGGGGGACTTCCCCCCCAGTGGGGGTGGCGCGGCACCTACGCATACAATTTTTTTTTCCCAGTTGACTATCTCTATTATAAATAATTCTTGTAAATTTCATAATGATTACTAAAAAATAATTCTCTTTATGCACATTTATACAAAATTTTGTCCTATATCACCATGTTAAAAATTTAGAAAAAGCGGGATGGCAACGCAACCTGTAAGACAATTTTTACCAAAAGTTGATAGGCACTAATTTATGTCAAGATGCAACTACATACCAATTTGTATGAAATTCTGTGCAGTAGTTCTTGAGATACAGTTGCCACAAAATTTTGTCTCACACACACACACACACAGACAGACAGACAGACAGACATTTTCTAAAAATGGTCAAATCGTATTCTACAGCTCTCAAAACGTGTAAATTCATCAAAAACCCGAGGTCGAAAATTTTTACGAATCCAATACTTTCTCTGTATTACATATAGATAGAAGAAAGTAAAAAAATTAATCAAATGAATTACATTTCACTAAATAATATTATCTGTTTAAATGTTCATATAATCTATTTTAAAACTTAATAATTTTTATTATATATTCTTATTTTATTTACTTAGAAATGTACCTATTATTTATACCTGTGCAACGTACAAACGTGGCGAAAAAATAGTTTAAAACAGATTTTTGTATCTTACTACTATATGGAAAAACACATATAAATTTACATACAAATTACATAAAAAGTTTAGATAATGAAAATGGGCAAAATTCCTTTCAGTAGATGTTTTCTTTCCCTATTAAGTTTTTTTACTTTCTTCTATATGTAATATAGAGAAAGTATTGGATTCGCGAAAATTTTCGAAGTCCATTTTTTGATGGATTTACATGTTTTGGGATATGGAGAACACGAATTAATAGTTTTTAAAAAATGTCTGTCTGTCTGTCTGTCTGTCTGTCTGTATCATTTTTTTGTGGACGCTGTATCTCACGAACCAATGAATGAAACTTAACCAAACTTGGTATTTAGTTGCACCCTGACATAAACTGGTGCTGATTAGATTTTGGGATCAATCGCTCAATAGGTGGCGTTGTGATCGCATTTTATGCAAATTTTTAACATGGCAGCATAGGACAAAATTCCGTATAAATGGGCATAAAGAGAGTTATTTTACACTTGTGATTGTAAAATTAATAGGATTTATTGATAATAGTAGTAGTTAGCTAGGAAAAAAATTTTGTGCATGGGGGGGCATCGGTTCCCCCCCTGGGGGGGAAAATCCCCCCCCGGGGAAGTAAATTTTCAAGATGGGTATCTTTCGAAAGGTCTCGTTGATAATAGTAATAGTTAACTTGGAAAAAATTTTTGTGCATGTGGGGGCATCGGTTGCCCCCCCACCGGGGGGGGGAAGTTCCCACCCGGGGGGGCAAAATTTCAAGATGGGTATCTTTCGAAAGATCTCGTCAATACCTTTAAAACGAATGGTTGAACGATAAATCTGTGATAATTTAAACCAAAGTTATCGATTTTTTTAACTTTTAACAAAAAAAAACTTAGAAAAATATCGCAATTTTTTTTTTTTTTTTTTTAACGAAATTTAACCAAACTTGGTATTTAGTTGGTCCCTGACATAAACTGGTGCTGATTATGTTTGGGGATCAATAGCTCAACAGGTGGCGCTGTGATAGCATTTTATCTAAATTTTTAACATGGCAGCATAGGACAAAAATTCGTATAAATGTGCATAATTAGAGTTGTTTTAAACTTGTGATTGTAAAATTAATATGAATTATTGATAATAGTAGTATGTAACTAGGAAAAAAATTTTTTGCATGGGGGGGCATCGCTTCCCCCCCCTAGGGGAAAAATACCCCCCCAGGGGGGGTAAATTTTCACATTGGGTATCTTTCGAAAGATCAGGTTGATAATAGTAGTAGTTAACTAGGAAAAAATTTTTGTGCATGTGGGGGCATCGGTTGCCCCCCCACCGGGGGGGGAAGTTCCCACCCGGGGGGGCAAAATTTCAAGATGGGTGTCTTTCGAAAGATCTCGTCAATACCTTTAAAACGAATGGTTGAACGATAAATCTGTGATAATTTAAACCAAAGTTATCGATTTTTTTTACTTTTAACAAAAAAAAACAGAAAAATATCGCAATTTTTTTTTTTTTTTTTTTTAACGAAATTTAACCAAACTTGGTATTTAGTTGGTCCTCGACATAAACTGGTGCTGACTATGTTTGGGGATCAATAGCTCAACAGGTGGCGCTGTGATAGCATTTTATCTAAATTTTTAACATGGCAGCATAGGACAAAAATTCGTATAAATGTGCGTAATTAGAGTTGTTTTAAACTTGTGATTGTAAAATTAATATGAATTATTGATAATAGTAGTATGTAGCTATGAAAAAAATTTTATGGATGGGGGGGCTTCGCTTCCCCCCCTGGGGGGGAATTACCCCCTCCGGGGGGGATAAATTTTCAAGATGGGTATCTTTCGAAAGGTCTCGTCAATACTTTTAAAACGAATGGTTGAACTATAAATCTGTGATAATTTAAAACAAAGTTATCGATTTTTTTCACTTTTAACAAAAAAAAAAAAAAAAAAAAAAAAAAAAAACTTAGAAAAAAAAAAAAAAACGTACTTTTTTTTTTTTTTTTTTTAATATTGTTACTGATTGAATATGTATAGGTAAATATAGAAGAAAGTCTTGTGGTGGCCACAACATACTAGTTTTTTTCTATATTTACCAAGTAATATTTATTATATACTCTTATTTTATACATTTATAAATTTATTTGTTCCTTAAAAAAAAAAAAAAAAAAAACTTCTATAATTAACCAAGTCAAATCTTGTCGTTATATCGATAGTCATATATTAATTTGATGTTAAGAGTATTTTGAGAGTTTTAAACAACGAAATTGAGAAAAATAGAACTCACTACGGGATTATTATTATTATTATTATGAGTTCTAATTTTATATACTTATAAATTCCCTTTATCTGTACTAGTGCAAAATGTTAAACTCATTTATATGTGCAAACGTACTGCAATAGTACGACTAATCAAAAATTTTGTTCATTATAGTATTGCAAAGAGTTAAACCACTTTCCTAAATGAAAAGTGTTGTTGCAATAAAAGCAGATTTACAACTGAAGTGCAAATAAAAAACAGTTCATTCAGTTTTAACGGGAGTGGAATAGGAGGTGATTGTCAGCCTTGGATACAGACTTGGCAACTTAGCGATGAATTTTGCGGCATGACGACCAAACTTGGTGAAAAGTAATAGTTTAGTGTTTCCGAAGTTTAGAAGCTGTACCTTCAATAAGAGCCGATTTCTGGATTTTACTGGGTTCGTCAACTGGCTTCTGGTTCTGGCGCAGAATAATCTCGAAAGTTCGCCAAATCACGACAGAAATTATTCAAACAGAAGAGACACACCCAAAGATCAATAGAGCAGGCGCACGTAACGTCACTGTGACAGATGTTTCCGCAAGTACTTTAGAATTGTAGGCAAAAGGGGGATAAAGCACCAATGGAGAGGCAGATATTTTGCCTACATGCGCAGAAGTTGCAGAATAGCGTCGCTTGTTTGTAAACATGCGCCTGCTCTATTGCATTCGGACATCTGTTCTGAACGTTCGTTTCCGTTTAAATGGTTTATATTTATTCTTAAATGAGCGAAATTCTACTTTGTGGTGTTTTTAACGTTGTTTTACGACCTTTTGAGGTATGAATTTGAGTATGATAATTTACTGTTTTTTTTTTTCGAGAACAGTTTGAATAAAATGTATCTTTCGACAAGAAACTGTCCGTTTCTTTACAATTACTTTTTTCATATAAGAAAATCGACATTTTGGTAACAATATGGATAGAGACGGATATATTGGATCAGTATAATATGCGTAATACTCGCAAAAGTTGCAATGAAGTGAAGGAAGATTTAGTTCACTAAGATTTTTTTTGTGTGTGAGTGTGTTTAAATATTTACTTAAAAATTAGACCCAAACAAATAGAAACGTTTACACTTACAGCTTTCATCTAAGCCATCTACTGTAATGCCTCAACGCATTTCTGCACCCACATTAACACTAAATCTGCCTATTTTAATTTCCTCTGTTTACCTTCACAATTGTACCTCGAATTTTTGCAACTTCTTGTATAAGGGAGTTTTTCTCTTTGTGCAAGATGCACTTTTTACTTGTTTCTTTTCAAATTTCATTTTATTTGATACATTTCTCTTTTTACTAGCCATTCAATAAACTTATCAAGGTTCGAGATTCAATTGACTTGCTAAATAATAACATTTTATAAAATGATTTAAAAAAAAGGGGGGGGGGTAATATAGGGCGCCAACTGAAACTCTGCACACAGGCGTCTGACAATGCTGGCGCGCCCCTGATTCATTCATATATATTTTACTAGCAAGCTTTGTCCGCTTCGCTGTGGTCACTATATTTAGATTTTAGATGAATTCTAAAAATGCCATGTCACTTATTAATAGTATAAACATCTCGAGAGAGAGAGAGAAAAAAAAAACATATATATATATATACATACACAGCCCTGGAAAAAATGTTAAGGCCAAGCGAAAAACTTAATTTATTTCACAACCGCTGATATGAGTTTGATGCAAATTTAAATATAACACAAGAAAAGGCAATTTTAATTAGATCTAGAAAAATTTTGCAAAAAATTAAATTATTTCTTATTTTAAAATTTATTTTCTTTTTTCATATGTGTAAAAAGCTGGAAAAAATATTAAGGCCACATGAGATATTATTTAAAAAACAGCTAATATTCTAAAAACTTCGCCTTGTTTTCAGTTAATTTAATCATTTTTGAGATTATAAAATTTAAAAACTTTAAAATCTGGAAAAAAAAAAAACTTCAAAACATTTACAAATATATATAATGCATTTTCAAACACAATGTAATTAATGACAGTTTTAAATAAATCTATAAATATATTTTAAAAATTAAAATTATTTTTTTATTTTACA
Source organism: Salticus scenicus (assembly GCA_963930645.1). NCBI lineage: Eukaryota > Metazoa > Arthropoda > Arachnida > Araneae > Salticidae > Salticus > Salticus scenicus. Next base: position 236,894,006 of record OZ005657.1, read on the forward strand.
ATTCATTTTTTTTTCTTTAATACATGTAGAAAACTGGAAGAAATAATACACATAAGATAGTATTGAAAGAACTGCTAATAATCCAAAAATTTGCCCTTCTTTTCAACTAACTGAATCATTCCCGAGGTCATAAATTTAGAAAGTTTCTTCGAAATGCCTTTTGGTATGCTTTTCCAGCTCTTTTCAATGGCCATTTTCAGCTCACCTACGGTGTTGTTAAGTTTTCCCATTTCCATAAATGTCACCAACCAGAATTAGCGACCCTCAATAGAGGCTGGACAGTGAACAAAAGCGGTGGACGATCGTTCATTGACCACTCGATCGCCATAAATTTATATACTTTTACTAGTGTCTGACACTTTTCTTTTAATTAAAATCATGGGGAAAATTGGTTTTTTATCTTCAGATAACCATGCAGAGAGTCATTCAAGACATTTTCATAGCGTAGTGGTAACATACTATGTAACAGCCTGAACAAACTTGGCGGATCGACCAGCAGACCAATGTCCAGTCTCTGTTATCATGTAGGATCTCTAACCAGAATATCCCATAAATTTTCTATTCGGTTCAGGTCAGGGATTCTTGATGGCCATTCAAGCACTTGGACATGATTAACTTGAAGCCAAGATTATGTGGAGCTTGATGTGTGTATTGGTGCATTATCTTGCTGAAATATAACAAAATAATGCACCTATACACACATCAAGCTCCACAAAATACTGACTTCAATCTAATCAAGTTCAAGTGCTTGAATGGCCACCAAAAAGCCCTGACTTGAACCTATTAGAAAATTTATGGGGCATTCTGGTTGGTGACATTTATGGAAATGGGAAAACTTACAACACCGTAGGAGAGCTGAAAATCTCCATTGAAAAGAGCTGGGAAAGCATACCAGAGGGCATTTTGAAGAAAATTTCTAAATCTATGGCCTCGAGAATGATTCAGCTAATCGAAAAGAAGGGCAAATTTTTGGATTATTAGCTGCTGTTTTAATTCTATCTTATGTGTATCATTTCTCCCAGTTTTCTACATGTATTAAAGAAAAAAATGAATTGTAAAATAAAAAATAATTTTAATTTTTAAAGTATTTTTATAGATTTATTTAAACTGTCATTCATTACATGGTGGTTGAAAATTCATAATATATATTTGTAAATGTTTTGAAGTTTTTTACAGATTATAAAGTTTTTTAAATTTTATAATCTCAAAAATGATTAAATTAGCTGGTTTTTAAATAATATCTTATGTGGCCTTAATATTTTTTCCAGCTTTTTACATATATGAAAAAAGAAAATAAATTTTAAAATAAGAAATAATTTAATTTTTCGCAAAATTTTTCTAGATATATTAAAACTGTCTTTTCTTGTGTTATATTTATTAGGTCTTTGCATAAATTCGTGCTGTTTTTTATTGCTTCATTTCATAAAAATACATGAAATCAAATGACAATTTTTAATCAAAATACTCTCCATTACTTTCTACAACCTTTGCCCATTTTTCGGGTTACAAATGTATACCACTGCGATAGAAGCTCTCGTCTTTGGAGGCAATAAAATGATCCGCGTCCGCACGAACTTTTGCAACGACCTAATAAATTTTCATAAAACTCACATCAGCGGTTGTGAAATAAATTAAGTTTTTCGCTTGGCCTTAACATTTTTTCCAAGGCTGTATATATATAGGTCTTCAGCATGCTGAATCCGGTTCCCCGCTGCCTGTGGCAGCGCCTTATTCGACTTCCGCTTCAAAACGTGTTTTTGCCCTTCGCCCTTGAAGGGGGAAGAAGAAAATTTTTGCAAAATCCATTAATAGAGTGTGTTGGGTGATATAACCAATTCACGCACCAAAAGATCACCTTCCTGAGATAATTTGAAACGGTTACATTTAGAAACATGTTTTTCGACCCCCTTCCACCAAGGGGGGAAATTTCAAAAAAGCCCTTTATACTCCTAAACAACCCACGTACCAAGAAATTGCCTTCCTAAAATAATTCAGAACAGAGTGTCACTTGGATAAATGTTTTTTTCCCCTTGACCCTAAATGGGGCAAGGTGGGGACATTTCTCAAAATCCCTTGATAGTACATGTTCAGTACACATAGTACACCCACACACCAAAAGAACACCTCTCTCAGATAATTTGAACAGAGTTACGCTTAGATGTATGTATTTTGTCGTCGTACACCCCCCCCCTGGCCAAAGGGGGAAGGGGGAAATTTCGCAAAATCCCTTTATAGAGTGTTTACGCACATATAAGCAAACCATACACCAAAAGAATAAAAGAATCGCCTTTCTGAGAAAATTTAGAAGAGAGTTACACCTGGAAACGCGATTTTTGCCAAATCCCTTCATTGTGCGTGTTGGGTACACATGGCATACACAGATATAAAAAACTTGAAGTTCAGAAATAATTTGAAATTGAGTTACGTTTTTAAAGTTATTTTTTACCCCTACCCCTCCGCTTCACCCCAATTGGGGAGGGGGGGTGGAAATTTTTGCAATATCCCGCAACAGTTGCTGTTTCATGCAAATAACTAACCTACACACCAAAATTCGTGAATGCAGAAGCAGCTCCCATATATTCCCCAGAACAAATTTGAGGCAAATAGGACGCTCAGTATTTTGCCACATCGTAAATCCACCCCCTCTCCCAGTCAAAAATCGCGAAACTCCCAAAATGTGTTTTTGGAAAAATACTCCTAAAGACGCACAGACGTTTTTAACTTCTGTGTACCATCTTTTGTAGAGTTCTACTGCAAAATCCAGATTTTACAAAATCCCCCTCCCCTCCCCTCCCCAACACACACACAAGAAAAATATGTCATTTTTGGATTTAGCATCTTCGAAAACAGAAAGTTTCCGAAGAGGTTTCCGATAACAACTTGCAGCGTAGTTACATGAAACTACGTTGTTATCGGAAACCTCCAGTCTTCTTTTTCAAGATTATGTATCCTCAACAAGACTTTATGGCATGTATCCCTAGTGTGACCTTACTGGAACTCAACCTTGTTTCCTGAATTCATGCAACTAATGGACTCATCATATTGTGTACACGCTATCTTTTTTTTTACTATAACCGTACCAAGTTCCATTGTTATATGAAATGCTGTCTACTCTTTGCTTGTGTAAAAAATTACCTGAAGATGTCATAACGTTGTGGCGAAAAGCTTTGTAAACAATTTTTAATAAATTTTAATGCGTGTTTTAAAGTGTTTTTAATATATATTTATTACTATGTTAACACGGGAATTCAATACGAATTTTAAACTTTAACAAGTTTTTAATTTTAATTACAATGACATCTTTTAACGCGATCTTTCCAGTGTTCGTAATCGAGTATTTTAAACTTAGTGGAAGTATTAATATAATTGTTTTCTTTTAGTTTATTTCATTGTGACGCCATTTTTACCTTCAGAAGCATTTTTCCTTCCTATATCTTATTGTTAGTTCATAAATGAGAGAAGACGTGGAATTTTTTTTTTTTTTTTTTTTTTAAACAAAATGAAAACACCTTTAAGTCGATCGTCGGACGGTGAAAGAGAATTATAGCCTAGCTCCGGTAATTCGGCATATCAATCAAGTGATTTTTTTGAGGTTTCTGTTATGAAAATTTCGGTGAGAGGTTCTAATTTCTAGGGAAGAATGATATTTGTGATTGATAGGGATTCCAGGTAACGACATCTTCTCATCTGCAGCTTACAGCCAGATATGTATTCGTCTAAGGTCACTTTCGTGTTATGAGAACTGAACTCTGCCCAGCTAGATTAATTCTCCTTTCGGTAGAAACAAAATTATGTATATTTTTGGACCCTCTTGCACCTACACCTACAGAAAATGCCTATATAATCGCTTGGTTGCGACAATACTATTTCTTTCGGGTTTAAATAATCCTGTTGTGTTTCCTTTTAAATTTCAAAAAAGGAATCTTTAGGCATTTTTCAGGTTTTAAAATTTTTCCGGCTATTAAAAAATCAAAATGTTTTGGAAAATGATATTGGAATCAACAATTTTGTAATTTAAGAACTTTTATTAAACTTCTTATTTAGATAGACTGTATACTGATGTTAATTAGGTTGTGAGGAAATCGCGCAATACATAATGCATTTATAATTATTTATTTTTTCCTGAAACTATATTTAGGCAACCATTAAATGAAATTGCACCAAAATTGATAATTAAGATATTTATTATAAAAAATTGCGTTGCTCCAATTTTACCAAATTTGTTGCATGAACAGATAACAGAGGATATTGTCTAGCCTTTTACTTTATTTTTCATGTCTTTCTATTTTATTTATTTATTTATTTTATTTTATTTTATAATTTTTGTGATAGGCGTTGTTATCATAGCGTGCAGTGAATGAAGTTTCCCAAACTTAACAAACGAGGCACCTTTTATAAAAATCGTGCTAATTAAATGTTGGTATATACAGGGCCCGGGGAAAAAACTTCTTCCCCGGGACCTCCCCCCCCCCCCCCTGCTTCACAATTTCAGTAATGTAGAACCGAACTTTATGCAGGTATTTACATTTTTCACCTCATTATAGATATATAACAACAAAATTGACTAGAACCTAAAATAGTCCCCCCCCCCCCTTCCAATGGTCAGACGAAACATCGTTCTATCCATTTTATTTCTGATTGTTAATTTTGTCATCTAGCTGTGAAAAATTCATATCCTTGCTGACATTAGGGAGGAATTCAGCTAAATTTTCGCAATTACGATGGCTTAATTAAGTCGGATTTTACACTATACTGATATTTTGTTTAAAAAAAGTTCATCAAAGAATGAAACGCAAAATAAACTTTCTATTCGATTTAGGGGGTCCCCTTCTGCAACTGCCCCGTATGTCCCTGCCTTAGTCAGGCTCTGGGTATATAATATATATATACATCTCATACAGAGACATTCTATAGGCACGTGTATCATTGTTAAAAACCTATTTGTAAATAATGACACTTTAAAACACGTAGAATTTTAAAAAAGATATATTTAATTAAAACCACGTAAAATTATACGTTTCATTTCAAAGCCTTTCGCCCTGTCTATCAGGGCATCATCAGGAAAAAGTTTTAATAAAACATAGTTTCGTAAAAAGTGCAGCATTATGTTCATTATATATTACAAAAGCAGTCGGCAGCTACGGTTAAGCTTGATAATAAGAAGTCAGTATGGATCCAAAATTGTGGAGTCTTAGTTGGAGTTTTTCTAGGGCAACATGGAAGCAACTTGCAAACCGGAACTATTAAAGAACTTGCTTGGAAAAGTCTGTGGGTAGGAACTGGAGAGGGTGGACTGACAGTAATATCTGATATAAAAGAAGAAATAAGAAGTCAGTCTGGATCCAAAATTCTGGAGTTTATTAGTTGGTGCATTTTTGGGGTAACATGGAGTCAACTTGAAAGCCGGAACTATTAAAAGAACTTGCTTGGAGAAATCGGTGGGTAGGAACTGGAGAGGCTGGACTGGCAGTCAGTAACATCGATGGAAAATCTATAGACCAGTCAAAAGGCTTGCAGAAAGTTTTCAAAAAACTTTAGACGTTTGAACCTATTGAATCTTGCAGTCCACTGAAAAGATAAATTCAAATTAAATATGTAGTTGTATAAGGAAATGCCAAATTTTTGATAGGAAAGCTGCATCTTTAGAATTAATTGAATTACGATATTTTATAATATTGATTGCTTCTGAAATTATTAATTCTGATATAATTGGTGGAGTTGAAATAATTGCTGCTTTGTTCCAAAGAGGTGTAGCACCAGAGTTATCGTAAATAAAATTGACTAAAGCTGAACATTTTCCTTCCTTAACATTGTGAATAATGTTCTTGAATTCTTTGGCTTAAGGTTCTTGTTTGACCAATATAAAAATAGATATCATTATTTAGTTTTATTGGTATTTTATAAACCCCTCCAGTGGGTCTAGTATGATCGCAATCATTTAAAGTTAAATGTTTAATAGTTAAAGGTGAACTAGAAGGGATTAGAATATTGAATTTACGAAAAATATAATGTTTAAAATTATTAAATTCACTACAAAAAGGAAGGCTATTCGTGAATTTAATTTTAGGGGTTAATGAAGGAGTACTATAAATTGGAGGAGAATAGAGGTTATTTATTTAAAAAAAAAAAAAAAAACTTAATTCTCCTCCAATTAATAGTACTTCTTCATACTATTAATTGGAAGAGAATCGAGGTTATTTATTTTATTATTAAAAAAAAAGAAACCGAAACCTCTTAAATGTAGCTTTCCTACCAAAAATTTGGCATTTCCTTATACAATTACATATTTAATTTGAATTTATCTTTTCAGTGGATTCAATAGGTTCAAACGTCTGAAGTTTTTGAAAACTTCTTGCAAGTCTTTCAACTGGTCTATAGATTTTCCGCCGATGTTACTGACTGCCAGTCCAGCCTCTCCACTTCCTACCCACAGATTTCTCTAAGCAAGTTCTTTAATAGTTCCGGCTTTCAAGTTGACTCCATGTTACCTCAAAAATGCATCAGACAACCATCGAGCTTTAATTTAGGTAGAGAGCGAAATGGCAACCCCTTTGCGTGCCCAACATCATCGAGAAGTGTCACGTGACAATAACTTTGAGATTTCTCCTTTCTCCTGTGCGCGTGAACTACTACGGTATTGTGTTAGCCGAAAGCCGAATCATAGAGGTATTGCGCCCGCGTGGTTTGTGATCTTTCCTCGTAGTGCGTAAGCGCATAGCGTCAAGCCACAGTGGGCGCCAAGCGTGAATTCTCGCCAAACTCATTTAGCTCCGTAGAGGTCTGCCGCTACAAAGAGACGCTAGAAATAATAATAATAAATACATAACTCTTATAATATATTTGTCAAATAATATCTAATGATGCAAATAATCTTTGGTATTTACAACCTAAAAAAATGTTTTTTATGGGGAAAAAACTATTGCCAAGAAAGCGATAAGTAGCGAAAAAAGTTAGCTCAACGAAATAACATGATGGACACGTTTTCTTCCGTAGAAAAGAATAGGGATTCGCCCTCTACTAGTATATCTGCTCGATGCAGACAACAAACTCCAGTTTTTTGGATCCAGACTGACTTCTTATTTCTTCCTTCATATCAGATGTTACTGCCAGTCCAGCCTCTCCAGTTCCTACCCACAGACTTTTCCAAGCAAGTTTCTTAATAGTTCCGGTTTTCAAGTTGCTTCCATGTTACCCTAGAAAATCTCCAACTAAGACTCCACAATTTTGGATCCAGACCGACTTCTTATTACCAAGCTTAACTGTAACTATCGATTGCTTGTGTAATATATAATGAACGTAATGATGCACTTTTTTACGAAACTATGTTTTATTAAAAAAATTTCTTGATGATGCCCTGATAGGCAGGGCGAAAAGTATGTTTATTTTTAAGCGATATGTATATTTTTAAGTGGTTTTAATTAAATATATCTTTTTTTAAATTCTACGTGTTTTAAAGTGTCATTATTTACAAATAAGTTGGTATATATAGCTTAAAAAATAAATAAATAGACATGTTTACTTTTTGTTTTTTCCCTTCAAGATTTTTTTTTTTTATAATATTGTTGAACGACTAATACTGTAGCAGTTATAAAATTCTGAAATTAGTTAAATGTATATTTAATTTAGCATTTCAAAATAATGCAGAATTTTGAAAAGTATAATCTCCTTCCTAAACAATTCTATTGCCAATTATTAAGAAATTATTACTACAGAGATTCCTTTCCGCTCTCCCAAAAATACACAAACACAATAATAATAAGTAAATAAATTATACGTGATTATTACTAAGAATAGCAACTAGGGCTACACCGACTACTGATTTTGGCCAAATATTTAAATTTTAAAACAAACAAATAATATGCTGAAAAAAAAAAAAAAAGTGAAAAATATTAAGGATAATTTAGGGCCTCTTTTTATCAAGGGGGGCCTCGAATGGCCTGCCGTAAATGGGTTCGTACCGACACTAAAATAAGAGGCAGTCTAGTCTGTAAAAAGATCGGAAAAATGTTTTTGGTTATATAAGCCTTTGATCGGCCCCGCATCATAAATTTCTCCGGCTGGAGTATTTTAAAATTTCTGAAATTAATTTACTAAAAATGCAACTAAAGTTACACAATATATTATCCAAAGTGAATTTTTCTTCTTTGTTCATTAATTGAACTTGAGTTTTTAGTTGTTTAAAAATCGGAATCACATCAGAAATAGAAAATGTTCTAAAGGGAAGGAGGATAAAAATTACACGTTTAACTTTAGAACTTGAAAGCTATCATGGCTTACTTGGAAGTCGGAAACGTCATAGTATCTCTATTCTAATATAGTAAATAACTACTGCATACAGTCTGTTTAATCTAATCTAAAATAATTACATTACTTAATCATTTTATCACTCCGTCCATTTTTATCATCTGTTTATTATTTTTATTTTTCTCCGTTTTGAAATAATACATAAAAACATTTCTAAATCAAAATTTTAACATTTACTGCAAATTAAAATGAAATAAAAATAATGCGGTAATAAAAATAATGGAATAAAAATAATGTGGAAAAGGCTGTGGGTTAGCCATAAAAGGAATCCGTGGGATTCAGCAGTTTTAAATAGCCTCAGTGTATATTAAACACCTTCTTCTCAACTTTGATGATGGTGTGTGGAGACAGGTACCAGTTGTCAGATGGCTGTATCACACGAGAGATTTTCGCTCAACTTTTTACTAAACACAATATTATAGCCAACACACTCAGCCTGACCTTGTTCAAGGACAGCAGATTTTTGGATGATCAACTTTTTCAAAGGCCTTTCGAAAGAGTTGGCTGTGTTCAGCGTGCTCATCAAAATTGGCCAATAGGGGGGAAGGACACGATTTTTTCTTGGAATACACTATCAGTTCGGGGTATCCCTACGGGCAACTGATCGGTTTTTTCGTTCGTTCAGCTTCCCCACCTTCGAACGACGACGCTGTGAACATGTTGAGTATATATGCTCCCGTATGATATGTCCTGTCACGAGAGTTTCGGAGAATTCCGAACGGCTTAATCGACGAGAGCAGCCTTGGTTATTTTCTCAACTTTTGAAACATAAATGAAGGTCATTTTTTTTATTTTCAAATTGTATTCGGAACCAAACTAAAAATTTCATTTGAAGTCGATCTAAATCCGAAAATGTGACTTTATCTACCTAAATCTGTAATAATAATAATAATAATAATAACGACATATTTATGTAATTACGTTAAGTAATTTACAGTCACATTTTTAATGTAAATTTTATTTTAAAATGAAAATGTTGTAAGCAGTGATATATATTCACATCCCAAACAATGGAGTGAAAATTTAGATGGATAGTCTTTTGAGAAAGCAGCTATACCCGAACGCGAATCATAAAAAACAAAATAAAGTTTGAGTCCCCCTCCGCATTTGAAAAAAAGTAAGCAAACTGCAGGGAAAACAGAAGCTACTAATCTCGCAGACTGATTCACGCTTGCATTGGTGTTCCTGCCATAATTTTTTTCTTATTAAAATAGGAGTGGTCTGTAAATTGTAAGCAAACGTCGTTGGTCATATTTCAGTTATTACATTAACCTCCTGTCACTCTGTAAACTAAATGCAAAGTTGAATACTTAATTTAAGTCAGAAACGTTTAAGTGTGTTCATAGGTGCGATTTTTGTGAATATTGTTATTATTATTATTTATTTTTTTTAGTAAGAAATATTTCCGAATTGCAAATGAAAAATGATAAAGAATCGCAAAATAAATATATAAATAAATCTAGTATTTAAAGATATTAAGACCTAATATATTTAATTATTTTTGATGAATTACTCAAACTTATTTTTGGAATGGAATTATAGTAACTCAAATTTATATGCTGACTTAACAAGTTTAGATGCAAGATTTGTCAATTTATTTTATTTTTTTTATTTTATCTCCAACGCGTTTTCTAACAATAAACAAACACAGTAAATAAATAAATAAAAATAAAATAGATAAATAAATGAAATGGTTTAACTTATTTAAAAACTTCAGGTACTGTAAAATGTTGCAAAATCATCCAGTTGAGAACGAGAACAATAAAAATACAGAAACCTCTCATTTAACAAACATTAATATATTCGAAAAGCTCAAATAACAGGAAAATTCTTTTCTAACACTTTTTAATATCTTAATTATCTCAATTAACTGATACGGTTTGATTGATATTAACCCATTAACGGTCTAATTAATTCTGCTAAATATATTTAAAGGAATATTTCATATGTAAGTTAATGTGGACTAGGGAAAATAATGAATATTAAATTCAAACAACTCTTGTGTTAGTTTAAAATTACAGCTGGTCCTTATTTGTGGAAGCTGGCTGTTCCAATAAAAAAAATTCGCGATAACATAAATTTCCTATTATATAACAACAAAGATCTAAGTAAAGTAGTATAACAGATATTATTATTCGCCTTGACATTAATCGGTGCACTTGCGCATGCGCAATAAGCAAATGTAGATGTGAAGATTGATAAAATTATAAAACTGCGATCCAAATCATGAAATTATAATCAATATTTGAGACATGGAAATAGATGGTTTTATTTTTAGTACTGTCATCAATTAACAATTGCCACTGAAAAAAAAAAAAAAAAAAAAAAAAAAAAAATTGTTCGAGTATAACCGTTATCTTTTATCAACAGTCTATAAACAGGCGTTAGTTGGTTTAGGTCCATACTTCGGTGAATCTTAAAATTTAAATACATAGTTTATTACGTGAACAATGTTTTGAGCGGTAGTAAGGTAATTCTAGTGCCGAACGTAGCTGCTTTCAAGTTCGATTCATATGGCTCGATTTAAATAATAATTTCGGGCTCAGCTTTTGAATAATTTCGAATTAGGTTTGGGTAAACTCCTAGTAATTGAAAGAAAGCTCAGATTACTTTTTCAGATACAAATAATAATTTATCTTCGAATAAGATGATACATTCATTTTGCTTTACGAAAAATTAAATTTATATTAGATAAATGGTTGTATTTATTTATTTATTTGTTTATTTTATAATTGAACTGAAATACACATTTATTTTCTCATTTTAGACTGAGTTTAATACTTTACAGTTTTCATTGTTGTCGACTTTCTGCTCTTAGAACATATTTTAAAAAACAGAGGTTACATTTAACATTTTTTGAATAAAACTGGTTATTGGTGAAAAATTAATTTTCAAAGAGTGACAAAAATTAACTTTCTGGGAGGAATAATAATAATAATAATAATAATAATAATAATAAAAAGAGCGATTTAACATAGCCACATTTTTCCTGTTGACCCTGATTACAAGCAGGGGAATATTGTCTGTTTAAGTAATGAATAGTTTGCAATAAAAGTTGTTTCTTCCAAAATGTAATTAATATTGGTATGTTTTCTCAAGGAAGAATTTTATAAGCATTAGAAGAATTTATTACGCACGACCATATAATGCGAGATATATTGCATTTATAAAAAGAAGGCTTCGTAACGGAAAAACTATTTCTTAAATCTTAACAATTGTGAGAAACGTTCTTTTTAATTTTATTCAGTTCATAAAAACTATTTAGTTGATTATAAAAAAAATGCAAAAAGTTATTTGGCCTACTTTGATGGAAGGCAAAAATGGGGGATACTTTTTTGCTTTATTCGCAAGACCATTCTGCTTTCTCATGCATTTATAAGCCCCTCCCCCCCCCCCCTTTTTTTTTTTTTTTTTTTTTTTTTTTGGTAAATGCATGGAATTTACAAGGAATCTAATTTAGTTAAAGTTAAATCAACTATTCATTTTCCAATAAAAGAAACAAGAATCTTATAAAAAATGGTGTCAAAATTGTCGTTTTGAGCCTATTTTACAAGTGCGATAATCTGAAGCAAGCCGTCATCGTTAAAGAATCCTTCACGATTTAATGCTAATTATACATCGAAAAAATGAAAATGCTATGCGATTTTTTTCTTAGTTATAGCAGTAATTTTTCACAGCTGAATTATTGGTATGACAATGTATGGAAATTATGGCATAGAAATTAGTTAAGTGTATGGTATACCAAATACAAAGGAGACAAAATATTTTGTAAAATCGTTCTTCAACTATCATGAAAATTGCCTAAAAAATTACGAACAGCTTTTGTAATATACGAAGTGTAGTGACCTAAGTAGTTTTATGTTTAAAGTTCATACTGTGTCAATTATGCAGGGTTGTTTGTATTCAGGGGCTACCCCTGATTTCAGGGCTTTTGATTTAGTCCATCTGTATTTTCATATTTCATACAAAGTTATTTTTTGTTTTCATTGGTTGTTCAATTGTAAACCATGTGATATGTAAATGAATTGTATATTTCTACTGAATTCCTGATGCAAAATATAAAAAGATTAAGGGGTTCTGGTCTAGATAATTTTAATTTCGATGGACATTGTGTTTTTTTTTTTTTTTTTTTTTTTTTTAATTTGACATGTTAATTTTCAGAGTTACTTTAAGACGCAAACAGGCCTCATTATGTAAACAATAAATAGTAAGTAATCACTGTTTCAATGTAGCTATTTTTATTTATTTATTATTAAAAAAAAAAAAAAAAAAAAAAAAACAATGTTTGTAGCTTAAATACATGTCACAAATAGTATTAAAATTAATTTTTTTTTTTTCCTACCTTGGGGGGGGGGGGGGACTAGGAAAAACAAATTAAGCACTAAGGAAGAGGAATGGAGAAAATTCTAAAGTATTCCTATTTCTATATAATTTCTAAGTATGTGAGTACTTACTGAATCATACGCATATAAATGTAAAATGTAATGTAATGTAATGCAATGTAATATATATATTAGTGAATTAATACTCATATAGTTTAATGTATTTTAATTATTAAATAAAATATTGAGTAATCTATATTTTAATATATTTACTACCCCAATACTTATAAACTTTAAAAATACATTTAATATAGACAATACAACTAAAGATGTTACATTAAAAAAAAGGAATTAGAAAATAGTATATACACGTGGATGTGATATATAACGGATAGTATACTAACATACTGACCTCCAAAAATTAAGGTATAGCCTGTTTTCTTCTTTTGCGCATAATTTTGAAACAAATGGACGTATGAATATAAATTTTGGATGGCATATTCTTTATTAAATCATTAAATGAATTTTATATAACTTTAACATAAGTGATAATTTTTAAACTGATATAACTTCAATTTTTCTCAAAAGTAAGCGTTGGGTGAATTGAAAAATTTAAACAATTTTAGCAAGGAAACTAAATGAGAAAGGGTGTTAAAAATATATTACAAATACGTGAAGAGGTACATGCAACCAAATGTTTGATTAAAACCATATTTTTCTTACTGTATTCACTTTTCTGTTTTTTTTTTTTTTTTTTTTTTTTTTTTTTTGTGTGTGTGTGTGTGTGTATGTGAATAATTTTTAAAAATATATACATACGTACATGAAAATTGGATGAGATGTTCGTTTTAAAATTAATTATTGAAATTTTTATTATTTTGACGATGCTCAATGTTTACAAATTAATAATTATATTTTCCTAAAAAGTCCCTTATGGAAGAAAAAGAAAAGTGAATACAGGGGGAAAAATCCGATTTCAATTTAACATTTGGAGGTATGTGTACCTTTACCTATCTATAATGCACATTTGACAGCCTTTTCCATTTCGTTTTCTTTGCTGAAATTGTTTAAATGTTTCATTTCTTCCATTGCTTACTTTTGAAAAAAAAAAAAAAAAAGAAGTTATATCAGTTTAAATATTGTTACTTCTTATGTTAAATTTATATAGAATTCGATTAATAATTTGGTCACGAATATGCCATCCAAATTTTATATTCATATGTTCATTTGTTTCAAAATTGTGCGCAAAAGAAGAAAACGAGAAAACCGGTTGTATCTTAACTTTTAGAGGCCAGTGTAAATGAATAAAAATAGAAAACATGCCTTGTTTAAAATTGATAATCTATCCAGCGAATTTAAAACAGTTTAAATATTGGAACAAACAATTCATTAAATTAATTTTAGTATATTATTACCTAAAATCATAAATTCTAAATTACTCGCTGGAGATTTACATGTAAAATTCTTGTTAAAAATATCGATATTCACAACCGAAACATAAAACTGTATTTACTATATTACAAACTAGAAATCACTTACTCACAAGCGATATTGCATATAAAATTTGATAAACGTATGTCAATGATATTATAGCATGTACTTTATATGTAAAATTGAAATAAAAATGTACATTTGAAAAATATATTTATCCAGCGAAATGTATGCCGTTTAATTAATTTAACTATATATTAATAACAAAAATATTTTAAAATATATTGTACTTTTCAACATAAATTGTATTTTAGTATATTTTAATGCATAAGCATAACTGCCGACATATAAAAATGATACAGGGGTTTGCATGGGTTTCGAAGATTAAAAAACAGCATATTTTCTCTATATTTTTAATATAATAACTTATTTTATTCAAAATTTTAAGCATATAAAGGAGCAACATTTAAACTATATTTTATAAAATTTTCATTACAAATTTTTGAAAATTCAGCCGGTGGGACCTGGTTTCCTGAGACCTCCCCCCCCCCCTCAAAAAAAAAAAAAAAAAAAAAAAGTCCTGGTGGTGGTCAGAACTAATAATAGCTTCATCTGAAATTATTATTATTATTATTCTGTTAGTAGATAAATATAGCTAGCTCGTACTTGAAGGAAGGATTAAAATAATAACAGTAATAATAATTATAGCTAATTCGTACTTGAAGGAAGGATTAAAATAATAATCTACTATATTAAATAGTAATCATAAAATTTGAATTTTTGGCAGAGTTGTATTCAAGACCGTACAATTTTCGGTATATTTTACCCCACGGATAGCCTTGCAAAATTAGTTGTAATCGGTGGGAAAAAAAGAAAAAGAAAGAAATGAAAAAACCTCCATCAATCACTTAGTCAAATCTATTTTGAAGAAATGTGCAAAATTTTAATACGATTGGTGCATTAGTTTGGGAGAAATCGTGTCGAACAATTTCAAAACTAGTGTTGTGTTGTCAGAAAAAAAAAAAAAAAAAAAAGATAAAAGTTTTAAATAGGAATAAAACTTATCTGATGAGAGAAATTACGAAAGTCTTTCTCTTCTAGACTTTTACTTCGAGTGACTTGAAACTTTGCGAAAATATTCAAGACATATCGTACTATTATTATTATTATTATTATTATTAAAAGATTTTTTGAAACTTACGTAACCTCTAAATAACAAAATTACAAAATTAAAGGTTGCAGCGAAAAATCGTATGCGTATCATTTCCAGAAACTTTAAAATATTTTAATTACAGATATACCCAGTTCGTAAAACTACATTTTAATATGCGTATAAACTAATATATTATATTTTTATCAAGTTTTGTCATTCAGATTTTTTGAGAAATGCATTAATATACAGACAATATTATCCTTAGTGTAAGAGTTACGTGAGAAGAATAGCAAGAACACTATCGACCACTATTGTCTGAAATTGATTTTTGAAGACATTTAACCTCTTGTTTCTGTGTCAAGGTGTTTTTCTTTAAATGCAGAAAAATAAATAGGTGCGTTGTTTAGGAATAGAATTTTTTTTAAATGTAATTCATATAGAGATGGGTAATGAAAAATATCATATGCATAATACATACAATTTTTCAAAAATATGCACCTATTTATTATTGAAGTTCAAAATAATATATAGAATTATTTTATAAAAGAAAATTCAAAATTACAATGCTATTTAAATAGCACTACATTGTGCATAATCAGTATAATTCTTTTTAAAATAAATCGCCTTAAATCTCGTACTAACTTTTGGAATGGTTTTAGACCTCTTTTTATTTATTTATTAATTATTATTATTATTATCAGGTAATAAGCTTTGTTATAAAAATTGCGCTTATCAGCATATTTTATTTGCGTGTTTTTTTGTTTTGTTTTTTTAATCAGTAACATTTTATTAGCATAATGTGAATATATACAATATTTATAATTAAAAAAAAATATTTTTAAACATCAAAAAAGTTATTGCGACACAGTTATGAATCACAATTACACTTGTAAATCTAGTGTGAAATACTAATTTATTGAAAAGTACCCTAACGCTCCATCAGCACTGCCACCAGGAATTTCCTATCGTGTGTCTGTGTGTGTGGCGGAGAAGGGTAGAGAGATTGTTTCAGACATATTTAACACGTTGCAGCTGACTATTATTTTTAGTTCTGTAATGCCAAATGAATTATAATATTCTGTCTGAAAATCCGTAATAGAGACAACTGTTTTTGCTCCTGATTATAGCATTTATATAATAGACAAGTGTATGTGTGTATTACCCTAATATACTATGGATTTCTGCCTTCTCCAATTCTCCATGACCACCACTGGCGCTGCCATTGTAAATAATAAAATTAATAACAGCACTGCACGTTTCGACTGCGTAGTAACTGCCATCGTCAGGTGTAAGAGCATACACTGAGAAAAAATTATGTGACTGACATCTAGAAACTGAATTGTGTCGCTAGTAAATATAGTTCCATGTCATCCTTATCAATTGTAGTTCCCTTTGCTAGCGAGTTCTAAAAACCTCTATTTGAATTCTAGATCGTTTTCCTATATTATCGTGGTCAAACTTATTTAAAAATATCTGCAAATAAATGCGAATTCAAGAAGCGAGTTTTAGCAACTATAATCTTGGTTGATGACCCAACTCTAGAAAATCAAGTGAGAATTTCTTGCAGTAGAAAGGATTCATAATCTCCATAATATTCATAGCATTGTTTCACCATCTAGAAAAGTATAGACTAGAAATTCTTGATCATTTCGTCTATCCAGGTTATTTGTTTACCTTATACGCATAGCTTGTAAAACTATATTTCTATTTTTAGTTCAGTGTTTCAGAAAATTACTACTTATTCGTTCTAGATGGAGGCGGTATATTTTTTTTCTCAGTGTATATAACCACTCTTAAAGTATGTTCTCTTGCATTTGAAAAAAGAAATATTTGTACTTCCGAAAAACTTAGTGGTGTTATTAAATTTATGATGTATCAAGAATTTTTTTTTTTTTAATAAATTACAATTGTGAATGTCAGTTTTTGTAACCGACATAAAATATGCATTCAAAATAAACAGATAAAATTAAGTAACCTTTTATTTCTCACAAAACGCGTAATCTTAAAAATTTCAATTTTTTTTAATCGTTCAGAAAATTTTTTAAAGCTAAATATTAGTTATAAAATGAAAAACTGAAATTTCTAATATTGTATATGTAATAGTAAAATGTCTATTTTTCTGTACGTAACTGCTGAAAATAGAATATCCTTTGAATATTTCTTACAATCACGTTCTTGTTTTTTTTCATTTCTTGACCGTCTGTATAAAAAACTTATTACTTAAGTAATTCGACTATTTGAGTATTCATTTTGTGTGCGATCTTCCGTTTTATAATTAAAATGAACAACATACATAATAATATTAAAAATATACTTTTCATGTATGATATTGATATGCTGCAAAATAGCAATAATAATAATAATAATCATATACATTCGAAAAATTCGGCACAACCAAAATATACGGTGCCTACAAAACATCATGATTTTTATGCATTTTTACTTTGCATAATATATAGGGGAGACCCGTGTACCTAGGGCCACTCCACTTCATTTGAATAATATTTAATTTTAAGTTTTAATACTCAATTGGGCGAAGAACGACACCAATTGGTACTTTTACAACTACTTTGGAACTTTTGAGGAGAGAGTTTTGACAAGTTACATGTAGAAAACGAATTTACATGGTTTGAAGTAAAATTTTGTAGCTCATCTCTTTTGCTATTTTACAAAGGCGAGTCAAATATTTTTCTTTCATTTCTAGTGTATAATTTTGCTTGTTATATTGAGTAATAAATGAGATATTTAATTAATCCTCTCTGCATGTGGATTTTTTAGTGGAAGGCATTTTGAACGAAGTTACCAAAACTTGTACCTAGGGCCACATTTCTGCCTTGTACCTAGGGCCAGTGTGTTTGGACTTTTTAACATTTCTGCGACCGAATATTTTTGTCTTTTTGACAGTAAGGTCTGCCTGTGGGCGTTTTTCTCATAAGTTACAAATTTTTCAAAACAAAATTTTCCGTATTCACATTTATATTACAAATGGATATGCATTATAATCATACTCTCTCTCCAATCAAAGTATTTGCATCCATAGTATACTGATTGAACAAATATGAATATTGTGTATATTTTTTAGAAACAACATATAAATTGCAAAAGAAACGCCCACTGATGGAGTTTCATATTTTCAAATGACGTGAATCCACGTCAGCGGTAGAGAAAGTGTTAAGAAACACAGTACAGCCTATAGTAATTGAATGCTGGCAAACCCTGGTAAAACAATCACTATATATGATGTTGCTGAAAGTGTTGGCAAGTCCTATCCGTCGGCCTTTACTCCTGTAAACATTCTATCAGGCTTTCGTGTATCCGGCATACAGCCAATGAATCAAAACACATTCACTGAGGATGAATATTTAAGTTCAAATCTGACTGAAAAACAAGATCCCTCCATATATTAAAAGAAAAAAAAAATTCGAGGAAGAAAGCGAACCAACAATGATAGAACTGGATGTCTCTGTTTTGTGTCCTGTTGAAATTTTGAAACCTTCAACATCTAACATCTTTTCGTATGTCCTGCTTTAACAGGTACGAACCTAAGTAAAAGCTTTACCTAAAGCAAAACCTCCCACATCAAAGATGTGACCGAAAACCAGAGAGATCTAGAAATCCAAGAGACACTCCAGAAAAAAAAAAAAAAAAATGAAGGGAAAAAAAATAATAATAAAAAATAAATAAACATTCTGTTAGAATATCCAAAGAAAGAAAAAATAAATAAATAAATAAAAATTTCGTGTTTTACATTAAGGCAACAACATGATAATTATTATATGATAAATAAATATATTACCTGATATTATTTCTTTTATAAAATATATGTTTATATGCATATTTTTTATTCATTACAAAGTTAAATCTAATTTTGAGAGAATGACCCTAGGTACAGGGAGGTCTGGCCCCAGGTACAATGAGGGTGTTATACCTAGGGCCACGAGTGATGTTTTTTTAAAAACCTTCTATTTGTCGGAATTTATTACTTTAGGTATTTATATTAATCCCAATTGGAAATAATTAGTCCTAAAGATATGTTCATATCAGTTTGATAATTTTAAACAGGTCAAGGGCTCTGTTTTTGGGCATTGAAAAAAAGCGGCCCTAGGTACACGGGTTTTCCCTACATATATATGTATATATATATATATATATATATAAAATTGTATAATTAATTTTAATTGTATCTTTAAATAATATGATATATTAACCCGATATCTTTAAAGTTACTCAGTAATCTCAAATCTCATTTGAAACCAAAAAACTATGTTTTTTTTTTTTTTTTAATTTTGGTCATATAACTACTCTGTTAATTAATTAATTTCATCTTCAATTTAACTTTTTATTTCTCTTTCTCTCTTTCTTTGTTATCATATGGTTTTGCAGAGGATTTGAGAAAAGTTGGCCTTTCGCCAAACTGGTTTAACCTGCTCCATCTGTTTCATGCTGTGATGGCCTCTGCTCCTTCTTCTAGTTATTATTTTTTTCTGTTATACTTTGTTCATATTTTTTATATATGACGTCATATATCAATGTCTCTGAAGCAACTCATATTAATTATTTCAATATCTTTTGCTACTTTGTATGAGGTTTCGCTTCCAAATTTGATAGTTTATTGATTAATTCGAGTCTTCCTTCCTTATATATGAATACGAAACCTTTTCAGACATATCACTGGAAGTAATGAAAAATCCAATATTTAATTTTCCATGAAAATAAAAAGTTCAATATTAAATTACCACGAAAGTATGTATATATATATATATATATATTTTATGCATATATTTTTGTTACAGTAATTAATTTAATTATTTACTAGTGTGTTATATATGTATATTAGTAATGCGATATGATTTTGGATTTCGATAGAGAAAAATGGATAATTTAAGCATTTTCCCAATGAAACCAAACATGTTAAAATGACTTTATGTAAATGTTAAAGTTAACGAATTTGTTTGCAAAAAATTGCTGAAAAGAATTGTTTTACTCATTAAAAATAATTTTAATATTGTATTACTGATATAAATGTCATATTTATCTATTTTTAATACTTTACTTGGGCAATTATATACAATATTCTGAATGACAGTTTTATAAATGAAATTTCTCAAATATCCAATTTGACAAATCAGATGTAAAAGTTATCTTTATTAAATTTTAAGATTGAAATACGTATTTGAATTTAAAATTTTAATAGATGTTTTAATTTGAAACAAATTTAAGTGCAAGATTAAAATACATATTTGAATTTCAAATTTAAAATTTGAATTTAAAATTTTAATAGGTATTAAAATTTGAAACAAATTTAGATTTAATATTAACACACACACACACACACACACACACACACATATATATATATGTGTGTGTGTGTGTGTGTGTGTGTTTAAATTGTAACAGATATTTAAATTAAATTAATTGTAAAATTTGAATTAAATAATGAGTTAAATATAAGAATGTTAATATTTTTTTAAGTGATTGAATAATGACGAACATGGTCATGTAGATGAGGTCAAAGGACATATCAATTTAGCGGTGCAACTAGGTTGTGGAGGGATTTAGGCCGGGAACAGTACCAGCGCAACTTGGTGTTTTTCCCTTACCTCCGGCGCAACTCGGAAAACCCTGACCCCACACACCGACTGTTTTCCCCAGCTCTATATCTCTGTTACCACTTACTCACAACATTTTCGGTCATAAGTTGCTATTCTCAATCCTTTTGATATACACTATCTCCTATTAAAGTTTTTTCCTCAAATTATAAAACACCCTGTCTATATATATATATATATATATATATATTGAAAACCTTCTCAAACATTGCAGCAGATGTACCAAGTATCACATGAATAAGTAAAAAAAAATTTAATAAACATGACGAAAAAATGAGCAAACTGAGATTGACACGTACAACATCATTACTTTATCAAGGACATAGAATGAATGTTGCATGTAAATAGGGTGATATTTCTGTAGTGCTGTATGCATATTGCTAAAAATTTACATCACTCTATGCCCTATATTCACCCATAAGACATGAAAATAATTGAAACTCAAAGAGAAAGAAGAAAAAGCCAAGTGAGAAACACACTTTTTATCAACAATCACCATTAACTGAATAATCAAATTATTCCTAAGATAAATTAATAAAACCAAAACCAATACTCACGAACAACTGTAAATCACGCAAAAAAAAAAAAAAAAAATTCAAACGCACCACCCATGCTATAAGACGCCATGAGGAGACTGAATACAGTTAAAGCTACAGTTAATTGGAGACGTATTTATCTACTGAACTAATAAGTAAATAAAATTTAGTTTAAATTGTTTCTGCTTATTAGAAGGTTTTTAATTGAAATTGACTTTGTCATCGTGTCACGCTAGTAAACAATGCGCCTTCATTTTAAAGTAAATATAAGCTATTCCGTTTGTCGCTGTGTGGCTCGGTTGGTAAGAGCGTCCTGTTAATAACGCGGTGGTTGTGAGTTCGGTCCCTGGAAGGTCCAGCGTGTTAGTTTTTGCAGATAATTAGTAGAAAAGGTGTTAATTGAAACAAGAAAACTTTTCGTTGCTTGCACTAAGAATTTTTTGAGGAGTTTTTTTAAGAAGCATTTTTTTTTATTTAGATAGTGGAAAACACAAAACATTTTAGATATTAAAAAAGCACAAAATAAAATGTTTTAAGTAAAAAATACATTAAAAAATATTTTTAGAAGCTTTATATATATGTATATATAAACATTATATATTACTATTATATGAAATTGGATTTGTCATCGGCTTTTTGTCACGTTAAAAAACCAAGACGCTTCCATTATACATATTAAAAAAAAAAAGAAAAAAAAAATGTAAGCAACTCATTGTATTTCTTAATGAATCAGCTGGTTACAGCGTCATGTTGATAATGCGAGAGTCGTGTGTTCGATCCTCGCCAGGCCGAGGTGATTTTTGCAAATAATTAATAGAAAAAGTGTCAATTAATAAAAGAAAATATTTTGTTGTGTACACAGTATCCTAATAATTTTTCAAAAGTTTTTAAACGGCTTTTTATCTAGTTACAAAAAGCACAAAATTAAAATGTAAGTAAAAATAAATAAATAAATACAATTTTTTAGAAGCTTTTTATTAGTTAGAAGCTTTTTATATGAAATTGACTTGGTCATCGTGTCTTCCTATCACGCTAGTAAACAATTAAAGTAAATATAAGCCGCTCCGTTTGTGGCTACGTGGCACAGTTGGTCAGAGCGTCCGATTAATAACGCCGTGGTCGCGAGTTCGGTCCCCGGGAGGTACGGAGTGTTAATTTTTGAGGATAATTACTAGAAAAGGTGTCAATTGATAAAAGAAAATTTTTCGTTGACTACACAATATCTTAAGAATTTTGCGAAAACAATTTTTAAGAAGTTTTTTTTAGAAGGTTTTTAATTGAAATTGACTTGGTCATCGTGTCTTCGTGTCACGCTAGTAAACAAGGCGCCTTCATTTTAAAGTAAATATAAGCTATTTTGTTTGTCGCTCTTTGGCTCAGTTGGTAAGAGCGTCCAGTTAGTAGCGCGGTGGTCGTGAGTTCGGTGAGTGTGTTAATATTTGCAAATAATTAGTAGAAAAGGTGTCAATTGATGCATGAAAAATTTTCATTGCTTACACTAAGAATTTTTTGAGGAGTTTTTTTAAGAAGCTTTTTTTTTTTTTTTTTTTTTTAATTTAGATATTGGAAAACACAAAACATTGTGAGTATTAAAAAACACAACATAAAATGTTTTAAATAAAAAATACAAAAAAAAAAAAAAAAAAAAAAAAAAAAAAAAATTAGAAGCTTTATATACATGTATATATATATATATTACATATTACTATTATATGAAATTGGATTTGTGTCACGTGTCGGCTTTTTGTCACGTTAAAAAACAAGACGCTTCCATTATATATATATATATATATATATATATATAACTAAGCAACTCATTGTATCTCTTAATGAATCAGCTGGTTACAGCATCATGTTGATAATGTGTGTTCGATCCTCGCTGGGCCGAGGTGTTATTTTTTGCAAATAATTAATAGTGTCAAATGAATAAAAGAAAATATTTCGCTGTGTACACAGTATCCTAATATTTTTTCAAGAGTTTTTAAACGGCTTTTTTATCTAGTTACAAAAAGCACAAAATAAAATGTAAGTAAAAATAAATAAATAAATACATTTTTTAAAAGCTTTTTATTGAAATTGGAATTTCTCATCGTGTCTTCGAGACACGCCAAAAAACAAGGTGTCTGCCTGTAAAGATCGTATTCGAACCTCACAAAATAAAATATTCACTAAAAATATGAATAAAAATAAATTAATTAATAAAAATATAAATAAATAAATAAATAAATAAATAAAAATAACACTGATAACAGTTTTTTATTATCGTGGAACCCTAAAAAGCTTATAATAAAAATTTATTCTTGCAGAGACATGCTATAAAATCGTAAAAGTTTCAACAGCAAGAAAATTTAAAAAAAATATATATAGATATAGATATTTCACTTTTGCAAAACATGAAAAATTTTAAATATTCCGAATATTTTAAAAAGCATTCGAGAGCAATATTCCTTTTGCATAAGTATTTGTTAGATTTTTCTAGAATGTTCTATGATTTTTCTTAGACTTTTGGTTCTTAGACTTTTGGTTGAGCGTCATGCTGATAACGCGATGGTCCCGGATTCGGTCCTCGAAAGACGATATAGTACATTTTTTGCAGATAAATAATCGGAAAAAAAAAATGGCAATTGATAAATGAAAAATCTTCCGTTGTCTACAAAATATCCTAATAAATTTCAATTAGTTTTTTAAGAAGCTTTTTCGTTTTTAACCGACTTCAAAAAGGAAGGAAGGTTCTCAATTCAAACCGTATGTTTTTTTTGTAACTAAAAAGCACAAAATAAAATTTAAGTAAAAAATAATTTTTTAAAGTTAGAAGCTTTTTATTGTGAAGCCCTAAAAAGCATAAAATAAAACTTATTCTGGCAAAGACATGCTACAAAGAAATGAAAGTTTCAACACTAAGAAAATTTTAGAAAAAAATATAGGTACTTTCCTTTTGCGAGAGATGAAAATTTTTTAATGTTCAAAATATTTTAAAAAGCTTTCGAGACATTTGAAATTTCTGGCCTAACGAATGATTATACAAAAACTAATAATTAATAATATTGGTCTCGAAAGCTTTTTAAAATATTTTGAACATTAAAAAATTTTCATCTCTCGCAAAAGGAAAGTACCTATATTTTTTTCTAAAATTTTCTTAGTGTTGAAACTTTCATTTCTTTGTAGCATGTCTTTGCCAGAATAAGTTTTATTTTATGCTTTTTAGGGCTTCACAATAAAAAGCTTCTAACTTTAAAAAATTATTTTTTACTTAAATTTTATTTTAATAACTAATAAACCTTAAATTTTTCGCGATTTAATAAATGTATTTGTAAAGCATCCACACAGTCTATTTAAGGTTTCACAAAATGTAAGGGAATATAAATAAATATGTTCGAAATCGATGGCATTTTAATAATGTAGTGAGATTACAAAAATATCGGTTTTCAAGCTTTATCCTCCCCAATAAACTTTCAAGTTCTTCTTCTTCTTCTTCTTTTTTTTTTAAATTTAATCTTTTGTTACCTGGATAGTTGTTCATTTGAATAAGACGTTTATAGAATCATATCCTCTTAGCACAAATATGATTCCTTTGGTTTTCTCTCTTTTTCCATTCGTACATAGATTTTTAAGCAAAACTCGAACCTAAAATATATTTAAAAGAATGTTTGTAATTTTAGAAAATTAAAAAATTTATTTTTATTTTTTTGTAATTTAAATGAGAATACCTGAATTTTTCATTAGTAATGAATATGAATTTTTCTTATGTCAGAAAGATTCCTTTTGCTATTTGATAAAATATATAAATGAATAAATAAAATAAAATAAAACGAGAACACATTTTAACAAATCTATTTTTTAGAAAGAAACAAGCTTAATAAGAAGGAAATTATCGTTCATGGAGCTGTTAGCGGCATTTTTTATTGATACACTTTATATCACATTAGCTTTAGTTTTGGTCTTGTTGGTCTAATTTAATTATAGAACATTACACTACAAGATAAAGAAAATCAACAATTGTTGCCAAAGCTACTTTTCTAAAAATTAAAAAAGTTTTGTTTAATATAAATAATATGCATTCATATGCGTTGCATAAAACTAATTGCTATATTGGCCTTTCGAAAAATAAATTAAATTTTATTTTCAAGAAATTGAAATTAATGACATTATAATCCAAAATATATATCGAAGCACAAATTATTTTAAACAAAGAAAATTAATAAAATATGATTGACAAAATATTAGGTAATTATAAATGTTCATAATTAATTTTAATATTGACATTCACTTACTATTTTTAAATCAGGTGAGGACAGTTTTCTTTTTCTTTCTTTCTTTCTTTCTTACTTTTTTTTTTTTTTTTTTTTATGTCTTTTATAAGAAATTGTAAGAAAAAATTTAAATAAATTAAATTTACTCAAAAATGATGAAAGAATACAGAACAATAGATTGCAGATAATGAAGGCCAGGAAAGCAAAAATCAATTTTAATATATCATTTTCACGCTAGGAGTTTAATATATCATTTGTTATTATTCACGTTATACAATAATAATAATTTTATTTCTTCCTTAATTGCATTCGGTGTTTTAAAACAGTGTTGCGTTATGCAGCATCTTTCTCTCACGCACACAATTTAACTCTTTATTAAAACATAAAAGACTAACTCGCTTTAAAATAATAAATAAATAAATTCATAACGTTATCAAAATTATACAAAAGAAATAGAGCGTGTTAATTATATGTTTATATGGTACTTTTGGAATTACGGATCTTGGAATAAAGTGCACCCTGAAAAAAAGGGCAGTTTTGCAACTCACAAATCCCAAAAAGAATAACTCTCAGATAACGAATTTAAAATATGACTTATATATTACATTTTTAGTAATCTCAATTAAATTGGTACAACATTCACTTGTCAGTATTAAACAAAAATAAGCAGTAAGGATTACATATACTTAGGGACATTAGGGGGTGGGGTGGAGTGGGGGGCTAGGAGCAGATTGGAAGAAAATAATTGTTTTTATACCACCTTCTTACCGATTTTAATGAAACCTTGTATAATCACGTACAATTTATGAAAAAATTACAATAAATGTCACACATAATTGGGGGAAGCTAAGGGAAGACAGAGGAAAATAAGGTTATTTTTTTTTTATATCACCATTATCATTTTGCCGATTTTAATGACATATTCTATAACTATCACTTATTCTTGATGAAAATCACAATGAGTGTTATATATACCTGAGGGAGAGGAGCAAGGGGCGTGCAGATGGAAATATTTTTTTTTTTTTAAAACCACCCTATTATCGATTTAAATGAAACTTTGTGTAAATACCACTTACTGTTTAAGAAAAATTACATTAAAAATTACACTGAGTATTGCACATATCTCGGAGGGGGGGGGGGGGAGTTGCTAAAGGGAGGTAGAGTGAAAAAGTGGTTGTTCTTTTATCACCATGTTACCTATTTATACGAAACTTTGTATAACTGTCCCTTACTTTTTATTAAAATTACAGTCAGTGTTACATGTAGTAGCGAAAGGGGGCAAGTTGTAGGGGAAGAAAATAAAATGATTTTTTTAAACAACCCGTATTATCGATTTTTTGTTGACATTTTATATCACTTACTGTTAATGGAAAAATACAGTAAGGGTTACATATGTTTGGGTGGGGGAAGGGGGTCAGCTGGAGGACAGAGGGGAAGAAAATTAATGTTTTTTACCACTATGCTTTCCATTTTAATAAAATTTATTGTAAATATCACTTAATATTTAGGAAAATTTACGCTGATTGTTATGCATAACTTGGGGGACTATGGGGGGGGGGGGAGAACAAAAAAATCATTCCTTAAATGTCACGTTACCAATCTTAATTAAAATTTGAACAAATATCACCTATTTAATGAAAAATTACAGGGAGTGTTACATATACCTGAGAGGGGGGGGGGGTTCAGGGGGTGGAAGAGAAAAAGAAATTGTTTGTTTTTAAATCATCCCGCTTCATATTTATATGAAATTTTGTATGCATATCGCTTATGAAAAATTATGAGAAGATTACGTATCACGGTGTCTTTCTGTTTCTAAGTTAGTACGCAAAAATTCGGTGTTTAATTAATATCTGTAAAAAGTTTATTCTGAAACAGAATTTTTTCATTTAATCTGCCCCTATGTCCCCCCTCGTAGAGACAAAATATTTACGCTATCGTTCATGTTTAGCATGTATTTTACAAGTACCAATTAAGGAAAGTTATGTTCTTTGCGATGCCTTTTTTTCCAGAACGTAGAAAAAAGTTGCTTTCCACAATAGCTGCTTGTAAAAGACATATGTCCTCGAAATTATTTTGAATGACTAAGAGGGAGGGAAAAAGAAAATGATGATTGATGTCATCATCCAAAAATTAAATTATTTTATTTTTCTCTGCACATTAAAATGTTTGCAAGCACACGTGTATTTTGCAAGTAGCAATTGGGAAAAGTGCCCTATTTTCCGCGATCCGGGAAAAAGGGGCACTTTTCTTAATTTCTACTTGTAAAATACATGCTAAACATAAATGAGAACGTAAGTTTTTTGTTTCTACGTGGAGGACTAATGGGACAGGTTAAACGAAAAAATTTCGTTTACGAATCACATTTTTACTCATTTAAGTCATACACTGAATTTTGGCGAAACAACTTAAGAAGGTAAAGAGACTGTGATACGTAACCCTCACTGTAATTTTTTAAAACGATAAGTAATATTTCTGCAAAGTTTCATTTGATCGGCAAGTAGAGCTACCCTGGCTGACAACCAGCTAGGCATTTCTCACATAATATTCGTTGGCAAAGTCAACGAATATTATGTGAGAAATGCCTAATACTTTGCCACCGAATATTATGTGAGAAATGCCTAGCTGGTTGTCAGCCAGGGTAGCTCAGTGGAAGAGCATCCGTGCGTTATGCGGAGGTGCCCAGGTTCGATTCCCGGCTCTGGTATTTTGCACATAGTTGATATATAAAAATATCAACCTTTACACTCCAATTTACTTAAAATGAATATTCACTGTTGATGAATTCATGAATAAAAAAATTCTCAATAAGAGATATTTAAAAAAAATTTTCCTATAAATGCGAAGCGAGGTGATATAAAAACAATCATTTTCTTTCCCTCAGTCCCCTCCCCCCATCTTACTTATATGTAACATTCCTTGCAATTTTTTCATTAAAAGTAGGTGATAATTATTGAAATTTTAATTGAAATTGGTAGACTGTGGTATTTAAGCATTCATTGTTTTCTTCTGCCTTCCTACACCCCCCCCCCCCCAAATCAAGGTATATATAGCAATCAGTGTAAATTTTCCTAAACAGTAAGTGATATTTATAATAAATTTTATTACAATGTAAAGCACAGAAATATAAAACAATCATTTTCTTTCCCTCAGTTCTCCAGTTCCTCCCCCAGACATATTTAACCTTCACTGTAATTTTTCATCAACAGTAAGTGATAAAAACACAGAATTTCAACAAAAAATCAATAATAGGGTGGTTTAAAAATATTTGATTTCCGTATCCCCCCCCCCCCCCCCCCCCCCACACACACACCAGTCCCTTTCAATTATATATCACTCTGTGTAATTTTAATAAAGAGTGAGTGATAGTTATACAAAGTTTACTATAAATAGTTAACATGGTGATATAAAAACAACCATTTCTCCCCTCTGCTCACGTTTTAGCCCCCTTCCAAAGTACATATAACAGTCACTATAACGCAAATCGATAATAAAGTGGTTTTAAAAAGCACTTTTTTATCTGCACCCCTCCTTTCCCCCCCCCCCCTCAGTTATCTATAACACTCATTTTGATTTTAATAATGAGTAAGTGATAGTTATAGAAGATATCATTAAAATCGGTTGATTTAAGTCATGCTCTGAATTGATATAAAAAATAGTTGAAATATATAATAATAGCTGAATATAAAAAATTATATAACGCAAGTTGATATAAAAAAATAGTTTCATATCCTTCTTCTCCCTCCCCTCAGCCCCCCCAAGTATTTTTGACACTGTAATTTTTTCATATATATTAAGTGATTCTTATAGAAAGTTTCATTAAAATCAGTAAGAAGGTTATATAAAAAAAATTATTTTCTTTAAATCTGCTCCTAGCTTTCCCCTTACCCCAGGCATATGTGAATGTTGTGCCAATTTAATTGAAATTCTAAAAGTGTAATATGAAAGTCATTCTTTAAATTCATTATTTCATATTTATTGTTTTTATGATTTGTAAATTGCAAAAGTGCCCTTTTTTCTGGAATCCCGGAATTGCAAAAACATTACAAACAGACATTTAAAAATGTACCAAAGTACTTTTTTACTGCTTTGTAATGTTCAGTATCCTTTTCCTCTATTAGAAACCCCATCATTCGTTGTTTTAAGATTTTTTTTTTTTTTTTACAGATAATATCTGTCACAGATTAGATATTTCACTTTTCTTTTCATGATAGGCATTGGAAGCACTTTGAAATTTCCTAAAAAGAATAAAAAGTTCTATTGATAAAGGCGGCCCAACCTTTCTAATTTACTCATTTGAAAATTGAAAAATTGATTATTCCTGAATCAAAATATATCTGTTTTCTGTATGTTTTTTTTTTAAATCATTTTTCACTTCAAATGTATTAACTATCGCAAGTGCCCAATGATCATTATTTTGTATCGAGACATATGTTTTTCCTTTTATCACCTTGTCTCAAAGACCACCCATAAAAATCTTCCTCTATTAATACAACCATACTGCGTAATCAGAGTAATCTTAATCTAATTCACTCATCACAAATTTAGATTTATGTTGAATCCGAGAAATCTGTCTTCTGTGTCTTTTTTAATGTTTTACTAATCATGTTTTACATGATAGATTGGCAATCGCAATTGCCTAATGATCATTATTTTGCTTCGTGATACGTTTTTCATTTTAGCATGCACCTTCTCTCAAAGACCACCCATAGTAATCCTATCGAAGGAAATGGGAGACGAAAAAAAAAAACACCCTGGAAAAAAAAGCACCCCGGAAAAAAGCACCTCCTGAAAAAAGATCCTCGGAAAAAAGCACCCTTAAATGAACTGTCCACAAAAGGAGCCCACATATTATTGTATTAAGAATTCCATTATGGTATTTCGGATCAATAGAAAATAAAAATTACGAAATAGAGGTATTCGTAAACAACTCATTCGAATCAAGCATCTTTAGTGATAGGATTGATTATTTAATATTATGCCTTTATTAAATATTTTGCATTTTATTCTGGAAAGAAAATCATTGTTGAAATACTTTAACAGATGTATGGCCATCATGCTGAATTATTATTATTATTATTTTTTTTGTTGTTGTTGTTGTTGTTTACAATAGTCACATATATCCCCTCTCCCACTCTACCCACCTGCGAAACAACAAATGGATATACTGAAGCTGTCACATCTACATTTATTGTGGGCTCATTCTAAAGCTTGTGGAATGGAGAAGATTTGGTAAATTTGACCGATTGTAGCTTGAACAGTGTTTGCAGAATTGCCGGTTAAAGAATTTGGTGACAACTCGATTTTAAACTTCGCTTGTAGCTCGCCGTCAAATTAAGGTGTCCTGATGTAAATGATGTCACCCAATAGGATTTTTTTTTTTTTCTCTCTTTCAAATATGTAGCTTATTTTGCGAGTAAGTCTTTCAGAAAGCTCACAAATTTGGGTTTTTTCAGACGGGATGGAAAAAGACAAATTTTTCTTCTATCTACTATAACTCGGAAACGGTCAGAGATAGGACATGGTTTCTATAGTGTTTTATGCTTCCCATGGGCTGTTCTATCACATCCTTTCGTTTGGCAGATTATGCCAAACTCACCCTGTATATAAATTTATATATATTTTTGTGCAGTAGTTCCTGAGCCTTCCCTAGCATTTCCTTAAATTGTGGAAATCGCTGCGTAGCAGCGCCACCTGTTGTGCGGTTGGCACCAAAAGTTGATAGGCACTAATATAGGCCAAGGTGCATTACATATAAAATTATACGCAATTCTGTGCTATAGACCTGTTAAAGTGTTTCAACAATGATTTTCTTTACAGAACAAAATGTCAAAATATTTATTAAAGATATAATAATGAATTATCAATCCTATCATTAAAAATGTTCAATTGAAAATAGTTGTTTACGAATTACTCTATTTCGTAATTTTTATTTTCGATTGAACCCCAACACCATAATGGAATTCTTAATACCTTAATATTTCATTTAAGGAAGCTTTTTTCCGTTTTTTTTTTTTTTTTTTTTTTTTTTTTTTTTCCCCCCAGGGGTAATTTTTTCCGTGGGGCTTTTTTCCGGGATATGAAGGAAATAGACGTTTAAATTTGTTCAATTGTGCTTGAAAGAATCTATTTAGTATTAGTGTGTCCGGGAAATGATCATTAGTATTCCGCGAAGTATAAACGCAACAAATTTACAACAATACAATGATATATAGTAATTTCATTTGACAGGGGAGAATTAATTAACTTATTATTATTATTATTATCAAAATATGTAAATTCAATTCAAAATACTCTCGCGTAGAAATAATTGCTGCTTAAATAAAAGCAGTGGAATTTTTTTTTTTTTTTTTTTTTTTTTTTTTTTTTGTATAAGCTCCTTCAGAATATGCGATGCACCGTCAAAAGCTATTCTACTCTAACTCTTTGTTATTTCGCTTTCTTATTTCTAAACGGAATCGATTGGAAAAACGTCAACCAGTGCATAGACTTTGACAACAATTGGAATATTGTTTGAAAAATTTCCCTTGTTATAAATAATTTGAAATAGTTTTGTTTTATGGTTTTCGATGATTTCGCATATAGCATATCCATGTTTTGTAACTGAAAAAATTCCTTTTGTAAAACTTATTTTAATTAATATCTATTGCCGGCTAAATTATTTCCAAAGATTTTTAAACCTGTTTCGCTTTAAAAACACGTCAATACAAGGTTTACTGCATTCAAGTTATATTTCATAAAAAAAATCAATAGTTATTCTCTTACCAAGCGGTAGCGTAAATTCACTCCGTTTTAAAATAATGCATGTTTCTTGTGTCTTGTGGAACAAAGAAAGAGAATGAGAGAGAGCAAGAGAGAAATAAAAGGCTCGTTTTATTATTTTTTATTGGCTCGTTTTATTATTATTTTATAGAAGTCAGAGTCGCCCTTGTCTTCCCTGAAAGCCTTTCTCTGCTTTTTTTTTTTTTTTAATTTTGCAAATTTAATTGCTAAACATTTATTTTAAATGCAATAGATGCATTTTTGAAAACAAAGAAAAACGGTAAATGCAAATCATTATTATAAACAAATATTTAAAAAAAAAAAAAAGGTTTGAAGAATATTTTTATTTACTTTCGTTTAACCACGTATCTATCGACAGACCGTTATAATCCTTTTAGATTAAAAAGTATGTAAAATAGAATTTATGTAAGAAACAAGAAATGTTAAGTATAAGGTTAATTAAAAGTATTGAGTATTAAATTAAAAGTATAAGGTTAACACATACAGATGTTGGACAAAATAATGGAAACATTTTCGCTTTTTCACGTTTTGTCGAATATCTTGAAAAATATTTAAAGAGCTGTTCTTAAATTTTGGGAATAAGGAAAACATGTCTTTCCTCATATTTTTCAACAAAGATTTTTTCACGAAGGTCCTTAGGGGACGAACAACAAATCCAATAACATAAGAAGTATTTGTGATTAATTACCCTGTATCTGGAAAAGCGTCGATTCATCTGCAAATTTTAGATACGGTTATAAATGTTATATTTTATATTTGTGTAGAGTTTTGTGAGGATAGTTCGAATATTTAAAGAATTATTAATATTTTATTAAAAAATGCAAAAAATTTTCTCAAGTTTTTACTTTATTACTCCAAAGGTTTTTCTCGAAATTTCATGAAACTTTCGGAAAACATGGAAACTAATGCCTAAATCATTATACTATAGTTTAAAACAAATAAATATATTTAATAGTCAAAGAGATATAGACAGCTGTAGTAAATAATTTATTACTGCGCATGCGCGAACTGATAAAAAAAAAAAAAAAAAAAAAAAAACTTTGACATAGTTTAATACTCAACTGTCTAGAGCACCTCATAAAAAAAAAAAAAAAAAAAAAAAATCCAGTTGAATATCATAAAAATTCATAGAGCTATCGGTAATTAAATGAGCTTCTTTTCAACTGTTTTCTATGAAGGTCTTTACGATAAGGGGTCATTCACAAATGAAAATTTGTATCGGAAAAAATATTTCATTTTTCTTTTTTTTATAGGTATGTTGTACATACCTATATAAAAAAAAAAGAAAAATGAATTGCAAATATTGTATTAAGTCTCATTGTGTAACATAGTTTTTTCTTCTAGTTATTTACATAGTTTTTTTTTTCCTTCTATGTGGAATTCAAGAAATATAAGTATATTTCTAGAATAACGATCAGAGAACCTCATTTTATTAACATTAAATAAACTTATTTAAGGTAAAACAATAGAAAGACTTATTTTACTTCAAGAAAAATTTTATTTAATCATATCAATGATGCTTAAAAACATACATATACATATGATTACATATTTAATCATATCAACGATGCTTAAAAATTATTTGATTATAATAAAACAATTATAGATAAAAATCATGAAGACATTCTTAATGTTTCCAAATTATAAAAATTTGAGACGAGAAATTAAATTATCGCGATAAATTTCTATTTCTATATATATAACTGTATTTACTAAATCTAGTAATATGTATATTTTTAGATAATTAAAATCAATGTGAAATTATATTTTTAACGGACATTTCAATATTTTGAAACATTCGAATATTATGATAAATTTAGAACAATTGCAGTTAGGTGCCAAATGCAAGTAAAAAATTCGAAGCGATTTCTATGCCTGATATGAAATTCAAAATTTTGAGATAAATGATTAAGAAAAATATTCCATTTAACTTCTCACTCATCCAGAAAATTCTGAAGTCTAATGCTGTGTGTATGAGTGATTCAGAAAAAAATTATGTTAAAATTAACATAAGTATAATTTCTAATAAAACATTAAAAAGTGAAAACAATCCGTGAAAAATTTAAAATAATCAGTGATAACCCGCAAAAATATCCGTGTTACTTGCACTATTTTGTTTCTATTTCCATTTATACCTACAATTTTCCATAATCTCCGTTTCGCTTATGAAATTTGAGACACTTAAATTCTATAGAAACTGATATTGTGACATCTTCAAGGTTTTCTTCTTTTGTACTCAACTGCCAGTACGAGGTCCGAGGTGCCCCTCTGTCTGCAGACTCATGAAAACGGACATTCCATGCAGCCTTTCACACTCTCAGATACAAAGTCACCGCAATTTTACGCTCGACTTAGATAATGTCGCCTTGCGCTCCCAGGTGAAGGTGGTACCCAGACATTTTGACGCCGAGTAAACACCAATGAACTATTAAACTAGGTGTGAACTTATGTATCTCACGTGACCCAAAAACTTTCCGATTTGTTGTCATCTTGTGGGAAAATAGTCCCCCCCCCCTTTGCATCTCATCAAAATTTTGAAGGACTGAAAAATCAAAAATTACTCTAGGGACTTGGATTATGACTGTGTAGAGAGAAGTCGTTCTCCTGAACTTCTCTGTGATTTTTACACATGCTAGGAATCACATATATATGTGATGCATGTTTTTACGATTATCCTGTGTGAACAGGAGGTTAAATAGTATGGTTATGTACCATTTCGTATTATTATTAAAATTTTGTTATGTTTTTCCATTAGAGTATTTATTTTTTTAGTTTCACTAAAATTATGAGTTTGAATATTAACAACAGTTGCATATCCAGTGAAGTCTTCTGTACCCGTTTCCGAATATATCACAATGTATAACTTTCCCGCAAACAGGAAAAATTGCAGTATAACAGTGCTACTTGTCGCCGTTTATGCCAGTATATTATATACACTGAAAATAATTCTTAATCATAATATATAAAAAAAGATTCAATGTATTAAATTTTAAATTTAATTAAAATGTATTTAAATAAAGAATAAAATTTTAAAATAAAACTAAGTAGTGAAATGGCTCCCCCACCCCCTTCTTCTTTTGGAGGTGAGGAATCCATTCTGCACAATTTCAAAGCTCTAAAAATAATAGGAATAGAAATGAGGGAGCAGATATTTATTGGAGGGCGGGTTTGAAAATCTGTATTACTAGGCTTTCGATACAGTGAGGAATAGATTACGTATAATTTCGAATCCGTAAAATTATTAGGAGGGAAATAAGGACAGGTATTTAGAAAAATTTAAATAGGAGCTTCAAAAGCCGTGTTAATAAGTATTTGGGATCAGGAACCGATTGTGCATAAACTGGAAAAAATTGTAACCTCGCTGCCGAAATTTAGCTGTAAATTGTACGGCTAATCGTTATTTTTTATGCTTAAGTTTGCCGTATTTTACGAAATTTACTCTAATTTTTTCGTAAATTCCACGGTTATCACCACAAGATTAACATCAAAATGGGTGCAGCGAGGTTTCAATTTTTTGCAGCGTACTTTGGTAGCCGTAAAAGGAATAGGAGGATAGGAGGGCAGATTAAAAAATTTAAATTGGAGCTAAGGCCTTGAAAAATTGCGTTTCTGTGTTTTTAGGATAGGAGTGAGGAATTGATTGCGTATATTTTTGAAGATATAAAATCTTTATGTGAATATGGGGAACTAACAATTTTAAAGTACAACAAGAGACTTGAAAAACACATCCGTGTAACTTCTTTAATTTGAGGGATCAATTGTGCATACTTTCGAAGCTGAAAATCTTATTGGGGATGGGGGGGGGGGGAGATGGGAACAATTATTTTGAAATTTAAAATAGATCTAGGAACCATAAACACCGGGTTTCTTAGTTTTGGGTATTGGGATTCTATTGAATTTACTTTTCAAGCTGTAAAATTAAAGAGGAAGATAGGCGATCGCTGCCGCAAGCTGAGGGGACTCCGAAGCTATCGAAAAAGTTGCTGTCAAAGGCAGCGCGTATTCAAACTGAAATTTATCAATTGTGAAGGATTTTTTTTTTTTTTTTTTTTTAGAGATTTTATATTAATAAGTGATATGATATTATATTAATAAATGGTATGAAATTTTGTTAATAAGTGATGTGGAATTATATTAACAAGTGATATGAAAATAAAACATAAAAAAAAAAAAATCAAATAATGTTCAGATTTTTCTCCGGACCACCAAGATTTTCCCGGTTGGCGACCACTGGTCTAGAAGGGATTCTTTATCCGGGATTCAGAATAGGAATCTGTGCTTTTTACGAGATTTCTGTTTTCTAGGAATTAGATAGAGGAATAATGTTTTAAAAGGGGGGGGGGGGAGATTTTCGTAGAAGACTTTTTTTTTTTAAATCAACTTTACCTTTTCTTCTTCTTCTCCTCTTTTTTTTTTTTCGTTCTTTTTAACGAACTTCCCATTCTTTTAACAATTGAACTGAACATTTACAATTATAAAATAGTTTTTCCTCACCAAATTTATTAATTCATATTTTATTTTTATTTATTAATTTATATTTTATTTTTACAATTTGATACTTTTTTAAATGATTGTGTTTTAATTTAAAAAAGGAAATATTGTCCCGTAAAATAAATAATTATGCCTGTTAAATTTTATAAGCATAGGTATTTGTTTCTTGTTGTTACCCTGACACTGGTTTAAACTAAATTTTAAAGGAAGAAAAAATTATTTGATGATAAAATTACGAGATATAAAAGCAATGGCAAGCAACGTAAAGTAAAGCAGAAAACTGTAATATATACTACTATTATTAATAATAATATTACTTATTTCTTGATGCAATCTAAAGATTAAAACATATTTTATTTTATCAGCACTTGGATATGAACTAACAAAATTTAGGTCCATCTGGAATCATTTCATAATTCACATAAATGGTTAAATCGTGGGAAAATGTTTCACTCTGTTATGTTTACAGCTAGTGCAGCGTCACCAGTGGCCAAGAGGTTCTGCTTTTGAAGCTGGTAGACTGGAAGTGTCGGGCTCGATCCCAAGCCGCGCTCGTCGACCTAGACGTTAGAAGTTTTCTCCGAAAAAATCGATCTAGAGCCTCTGAGAGAGACCCTCACGGAGGGCACTCGACCTAAGCATAGGGCTTTCCTGCAGCTAGTGATACATCAAAATTATTTTAAATCTAGTCCAAAAGTTTTAACACTATATTTTCTAACACATTCATGTATGTTATTTAACTTTGTATGTGCTTTCTTATATTGATTAATATTATTAATATGTTATATATAACATAAAAATTAATCAATTATTTTATGACAGATTCTAGTATACATTTTCCAATTCTCTTTTCTTTTCAGATTACTGTTATTTGACATTACTGTTAACTTCAATAACATTATGATGCTACTCAGGTAAGTGTTTAATATTTCCTATTAAGATACAAAAATGAAAATAGTTTTAAACAATATGTTTAATTCTGCTACATTGAAGACTTAATTTGGCATTTAAAATTAAATATCTCAAGTATCAACATTTTTCCAGATATTATACACTGATAAATATTTGTTGGCAATATTTATTTGAATTACAGTTTAATGTTGCAATAACTGTGATCATAAGATGAAGACACATTGTGCCATCATTTGTTGTCTTGGCTATAAAAAACATTAAAATTGTAGTAAAATATTTTACCAGATGATTTTTGCAGTTATTACATATTAAAATTTGGTTCAAAGCTTTACTAATGTAGAGAGGCGGATATTTAAATCTTTAGAGCTGTTTGTTCACATATTAAAATAATCTGTTTTTAACTTGGAAAAAAGCACTGAGAGGGTTAGATATAACATGAAGGGGCTGGGGCTAAGGGAAGGAAAAATGTAGTTGTTGTTGTATTGGTTAAGGCCTATTGACTACGCTAGGAACCCAGTCCTAGGGGTGGAATGCCCTCCATGGCGATCTTTCTAAGGGATCATAACTCGCATTTACGCGACTTTCGGAGAAAATCACAGAAAACTTTGAACGGCTAGGTCGACGAGCGCGACTTGGGATCGAACCCAGCACTTCCCGTCTACCACTTTTGAGCGCAGAACCTCTCGGCCACTGGTGACGCCCTGGAAAAATATATTTTTCATCACTTTCTTCTCCATTGCAACCAAACTTAGTCCAATTGTTATTGATTAATTAAGAAAAAATAAAGTGAGATTAGACAGGTTGGGAGTGGGGTTGCTAGGAGCAGTAGTAAATTTTAAAAAGGGGGTTTTATAATATTTTTTATCGATTTTAATGAAACTTCGCTCAATTATTATTTTCTATAAAACAATATTTATTTTAGATATTCCTAGGCAGGTTTTGAGGCGGGTGGGGGGGGGGGGCGAGAGTGATATAAAAACTATTTTTTTCCTTTACCCCTTAGCATCCCCCCTCCCCCACACACAAAGTATTTGCGCGCACTTGTTAATGTTTTGCTAATTGTGTTTTGCAAGTGACAATACGGAAAATGCGTTTTTTTTCCGAGATCCAAGATTTGTATCACTCTCACTGCCGTTCAATTTGTTAGTGTAAGAATCTTTACCAAATGCATCTATTATTAACAATAACATACACTCAATTAAATTTGTGCAGGCGCATTGTGAATTTGGTGATATCGAGAAGCACTGACTAACTTCGTATGAGTGTATGTTTTATTAGTAAAGTTACTTTTGGCTCTTCTGTCTGAGGTAGGTAGAATGCTTTGCGGGAAGAATTGTATGAATTAACATTGATTTTGAAGAATTCGATTAACAATATACAGTATATTATTGTGGTGGTCCGGCAGCCATGTGTGTTATTAAAGTATCAGTCACAGATTTGTCGATAAATGGCCAATAAAATTATTTTTTTAAGCGTTTAATATTTTCTTCTTATTTACTTATTTATTATTTTTATTTTCAACTAAAATTATCCCGATGAATCATGCTATATGAAACTACTTTTAATTAGTTTTGAATGTGTAAAGAATAAAAGAAAAAATAGAAGTAACCGATTCGAACAAGGCTACATATTGTATTATTACAAATATTATTATGAGAGTTGCTAAATTATTCAGAGCTGATCTTTAGTAAAAAAAAAAAAAAAAATTCTTTATTAAGATCTTTCAACTTTCTCTTTAAAAATAGGCATTTTGATTATTATTATTATTAATAGCGCTGACTATGAAAGGTAAAAGATTTTCTCATAAAATAAAATTACTTCTTTCATTATTTTTTACATGTAATGATAATCATACTTTCATTTCATCTATTTCTTTACCTATATGCGGATATTTTTAAACAGTAAGTGTTTACGATAAGATATTTCAGTTTTTGCTTGGAAAACTTGGGCGGATTGACTACGTGTTTTTTCCCACCTACCGCTAGCAACTTTCTACATCATCCATAACTTCACCTTGAGAACTGAAACGTAGATGCAGAGAAAATCCGGATAGACCTTGAGTAAAAAACGACAATGATAATGGTGATTCAAAAATCCTGCAGTGATTATTCCAAAGCAACAAAAAGTAAAGAATAAAGTGTTTCTTTAATGAGACACGTTTTAAAGAAAGTTCAAGTTTTAAATTAAAAATTTCGGAATAGTTTAATTGAACTTGTAATATCAGACACTAATTCACAGGGAAAATGTTTCAAAACCCAATCAGAAATTTTCCGTCTATATACCAGCACGAATTTCTCACTCTATACTTCTTCCATCTTCTATAAAACATGTTTATATATATATATGAACACGAGTCTTATATTTTTTGTATTAATATTGCATTCAAGATAGCTTTTTTATTCGAAATGTCTTTGTTAGTGTGTATGTATAGTATTTATTCTAGAAAAACAAAACGGTGTGCTCGAAACACATTATGGGGCTTTAGGAAATAACATCAAAATCTCGAGAACACACACACACATATATAAAGTGAAGAATTTAATAACGTTAAAAACTTAGCAATTAATAGATACATGGTAATACCAACAACACTCACATAAGAGAGACTGTAATTCAATTTAAATGCTAGCATATATTTTTGATTTACTTACAGTATCAATCAATAGATAAATTCATTTTGGATTACTTACGCTTATTTTAGTAATTAGGACCATAACACTAAGACCAACAAGGTGTGATATTTATCATGCGAAATTCAAGAAAGTGATTAAACGTAAACCAATAATTTTATTAAAAAATATATATATATATATAACATAATTCTGCCCTACATAATATTAGGTTTTGTTTTGTTTGTTGGCCGATTGTCTACATGAGGGAGGGACCTAGGCCTGGGGCCACAATGCCTTCACCGAGAGCCCCAAGCTCTCCAAATATTATTAGGAAAATGAAATCGGTACCAAATGATTGGGGATAATTTTATTTTTATTTGACTTTTTAAAATCTTTCTTAGGGGAAGCTAAAGCTATTGCCATAATATATGAAAGCTAAGGTTTTTTTTATTTTCTTTTTCTCTATATGAGTATACAGATTTTATACATATTTAAAAAAGAAAAGTGTTCACCCTTAGCTCAAATATAAATTTCTGCAACATTTTTGCAATTAGTTTGAGATATTTTAATCATTTACTAAAAAGTCTGGAGCCAATTTCAGAGGTTCTTTCAAAATTGATATCCGATAATTG
This sequence comes from Salticus scenicus, assembly GCA_963930645.1. Lineage (NCBI taxonomy): Eukaryota > Metazoa > Arthropoda > Arachnida > Araneae > Salticidae > Salticus > Salticus scenicus. The sequence goes on from OZ005657.1 coordinate 236,935,038, forward strand.
CATCGAGTAATGCATTTTCTGTATTTCATTCTCTATTTCATTTACTGTAAGAGAAGCTGAGGATGGGAAATACTCTGGAACAATTTAATTACAGGACTTATTGAACGCATTAAAAGCATTAGATATGTTAAAATCAAGATAAACTACACATTATATATATATAATCTTACAAATGATTTTCCCACATATTAAAAAATGATACCAATACCAGCATGTTTCTAAGGACGATGTACGTTAAACCTATGATAAACTAAGTAATTTGAATTATATTTTACGACACGTTTTTGTTGTTTAGATTACATTTAATTTTTTAAAGAAATGAAATAATTTTATTAGTTATTCACCGATTTTAAGTAACTTTTAAAAATTGAAATACATTAAAAGCGGTTTTAAATTCTTTCATTCAAATGAATTTATTAAAAATAAATAATAATAATAAAAACTGCTGCAAAATATTAATTTAATACTAAAGAAAAGGAAAATTAATCACGAATTTTCTTTTGTTAATTTTTAAGAATGAAGAGCAAATCACCGACTTTTCTTAAAACTCGAGCTCAAAGTTATTAAGCACAATTAACTTTTGTTCTGTTAACAAAAGAAATTTTTGCTGAAAATATAAAAATTACTTTGTTAAATACTGAGTCGATGTCTTTGTTTAAAAAATATGTGATGTTTCGTAAGTTTGAAAGCAATCATGCCTATGAATATTTTTTTAAAAAAAAGGCACATATAATTTGTTTTTCACACTTCTTTATATTTAGATTTGGGTATTAATGTAATAATGATTTATAAAATTTATATATAAAGCATTTATATATATATATATATTAATAAGGACGGATATTTATTATTATTATTATTATTATCTGTCGGCATATTTTATCTATGTATTTACATATAATCTTTGTATGAGTACAGTGATTTTAATGAGTTTTTATTTTTTGATCGTTTGAAAGTGTATGCTGCAAAAAGCTTTTTCTGTATAATATATTAAAAAGTTTAAGGATGAACAAATTTTATATCCCTTAACTATGTTTTAAGTTTTCTAAAAAATACTAAGTTGTAACGATATTTATCTATTGCATAGATGGACATTAGATTATAGCTTATCGAAAACTATCATTTGTAGCATGTAAAATGATTTTAAGGACTGCATTGAAAATTAAAGGCATCAATAAATAGGCGTTAATAACAGATTCGGAAGAATCCTGTAAAGAACTTCAAGAAATAATGAATAGTGCTATTTAAAGTATGACCAGGAAATGCGTAGGGGTGCATTCATTAATTTTACTAGAAATAAATGGCTTCCCTAAGAAATTGCATCTTAAAAATACGAATTATTTAGTCTCATGTAAGTAAATAACTTTAATATCGCTTACGACTTCCGTGTTTTTTAGAGTCGAAGCTTTTGACGAGCTCTCAGTTGCTATCTTTATAATAATGGGAATGTAAAATATTAAAACATAAAATAAACAAAAATATTGGCTTAGTTCAAATAATATTTTTAAATTATTTCCGTTTTTCGTCCTTTTGACGATACACTTAACAATCTGCTTCCATACTGACAGAGTTTTTAATTATATTCACATTACTATTGAACCTTAGATCCATCATCTATCAGATATTTTAATTCAAAAAGCTCATTATTAGATTATAAGCTTGAAAACATTTTTTTTTTTTTTTAAGCCCGTTTATAACTAATTTTACAAGGCTATACGCGGGGTAAAATTTACCGAAAATTGTACTGTTTTAGCATATTTTGTACTGCTTTGTTTTGTACTCTGCCAAAAATTCAAATTATATATATTTCAAGATATATAGTATATCTCATAAAGGGGGTCTCTCTCCACCTATCACCACTGGCACTCAAACCTCATGTCAATTTTATGGGAAAATTTCTTATGAAAATTAATTATTGCCTAATGAATTTCTTAAATTTTATTTTCGCATTCAGAAAAATCACAACCGTTGATTTTTTTTCCCCCAAACCCCAAACATTAACTTTTTTTTTTTTTTTCTATTTTTCATTTCATTTTGAAGCTATAAAATGCGAAAAATGAAATAACACGGGAGGGCCACCAACTGTTGAAAAGGTATTTATTTATACATGTTATATATCCTCTTAAAGCTCTAACTAAGCTGATAATAAAAATATCCATCTTATCAGCAAATGCGCTCCCTAGCATGAGTTATTCTCAGTTAAAATTTGTAAATTGCAGGCTCTTCAGTAATGTATTTTGAAGAATTTCTGTCATTAGAATCAATTTTTTTTTACAAATTCTCGTGCTAATTATGACTATTTATATTGTTAAAAAAGTATTTTATTATGTGTTTAATAATTATTTTGTGACAGCATTAAATTTATAAATCCAAATCCAATACTTTATATATGTAGCCATATCTAAAATATTTACAATCGGAAGGATTTTCCTATACATCGACATAATCGATATTTTGGATATTGGCATTGCATGGGGGAACAATAAAAGAAATTTAATGCACTAACATAGTAATGGAGGGGGGAAATAAGCAGAAAAATAAATGTATACTTTTAAAATATTAATAATTATATTATTACCTACAATATAATATTTTAATGAAAATGAATTGGATAAAGTAATAGTTTTCTTTGTTACTATAAAAATTACAATAGCTTCTTTTTTACTTTATATATATACTTATATATATATATATATATATATATATATATATATATATATATATATATATATATATATAATAGATAACGTAATAAAATTTAATCTTAAAATTTAGCAATTAATAGAACTAAAACAATAACAGCACACTAAAATATAGAACTGAATTTAACATAGAGGAAAGAATGACACAAAATGTTGCGATATAGATAAGGAACCAATGAGTTACCATATTAACTTAAAATACTTACACCGACCTGAAGGATAATAAAAAAGGACCATTAAACTTGTGAAAGAGAAAAAAGATAATAAACCACACAATCAATTGGATATAAATGCTTAAAATTAGAAGCATACTTTTCAAGGGGCGCATACTTCATAAAGCAGAGAAAGCTGCAACGATTTCGTAAAACGATATTGCTAATCATAGCAATTTATATCATCTCACGCCCCGATCAATGCAGCAAAAAAACCATAAAGAATGAGAAAAAAAGTGAAAAATTAAATTAAAACAAAGAATAAATAAATATTAATTAAAATCTTAAAGGAAACCAAATTAATAACATGAAATAATCAGAGTAACCACATGGAAAACAGTTAGCACAAACTGGAAAAATGGTTGATGCCAAAACCTAAATTGAAGTTAAAATAATAGCTCGACAGATATCGATTAATCGAAAATACTTCAGAACAATTACATTAAAGGTAAAATACACAGAGTAAATATTAAATGATAATGTTAAAATTAATACTAGTAGAGTTAAATTAAATCGTACCAAAAATATTAATAATTAAATCGTTTAAGATAAGGACTGAAGAATGAAGGTATAAGACTACTGAGCACAAGCGCCATCTTTCGGTTAGCTATAAAAACATTAAGTCAGTTAAATAAGATGTATTGACTGAAAGATTAAGATAATTTAGAAGTATTAACAGCAAGATTAAGATAATTTTTAAGATTTTTATATTGAAGTCAAATTATTGAGTGTAAAGTTTAAGATAATTTAGAAGTATTAACAGCAAGATTAAGATAATTTTTAAGATTTTTATTTTGAAGTCAAATTATTAAGTGTTAAGTTTTAAGAAGACATAATTACAAGCAATAATGCCAAAGAGCACAACTATAAGGATAAGCATTATAATGTGGTCATCAATAATAATTAAAATTAAAAATTAAAATATTTTTATTTTGAAGTCAAAGTATTAAATGTTAAGTTTTAAGAAGAGTCAATTACAAGCAATAATGCCAAAGAGCACACATATAAGGATAAGCATTATAATGCAGTCATCATAAATTAAAATTAAAAATTAAAATTTAAAAGATTTTTTTTTTTAATTTATTAATATTTATAAGATTTTATTTTTGTTATGCAAATAGATGGATTGTTCAAACTTAACAAGGGAAGCCTCAAGTAGCCAGAAGCACATAGTAAAATTTAATGATAAAAGAGTTCAAAATACATAGTATCAACCAGAAAAAATAAGAATGTAACTTACAGCAATCCCCCCACTTTTTTTTTTTTTTTTTCTAAATTTTATTCAGCATCAAACCCTATATACTTTTCATACAGTTAACATGTATAAATTTATTGTTGACACAAAGTAATTATTAAACAGTAAAATACTTTACATGCAATAATATATATATATAATACAACATGTATATTTATTTATTTTTCAATGGCGCGATGCTTGCAAATGAGCATTGACTGTGCAGTTGCTGAACTGATAACCATTTGTGAAGGAGTACCCAATGGGCGGCCATCGCCACCACTTACAGGGATAACAAATCCATGCTTTGTCCAGGATTCGAACCCGGCCCTACTGTGAGGGAGTTAGGGAAGCTAACCACAACAATATACGGACGGCCTTTACTAATAATATATGCAATGGTTTTTAGAATGAGAATCTGTTACAAAACTGATTATAATGATAGAAACTATACGAAGTATATTGTTAAAGAGTCTGTAATTTAAAAACTTTAATTGAGAATAACTCGCATTATGCGATTAGATGGATAGTTTCGTTGTCAGCTCAGTAAGAGCTTTCAGATGATATATAATATGTATAAATACCTTTTGAACAGTTGGCGACCCTCCCTTGTAAGTACACTTTGTAGCTTCAAAATAAAAAAGTAAAAAAAAAAGAAAAAAAAAAAAAAAAATCAGTTTTTTGCAAACAAGAACGAATTTTACGTTATGAATATTTTTAATGTGGAGAATGGAATTAAAAAATAATGATAAAAATTTCCTTAATAAATTTTCCCGTAGAATAAATAATTTGATGCTTCTGGCGACGGAGTAATTGTAAAAAATAAAGAGGCCTTAAATATGCACAAATAAGTATAAAAGTAAAAATCTTCTACTTTAGATGTAGAAAAGCCAAAAAAAAAAAAAAAAAAAAAAAAAATCTACTGTGCTAAATAAGTAACTTAGCAAACTGTAATTAAATACACCTCAGCTCTCTGTGAATTACTTCTATCGTATTAAATTTATCAAGAACATTTTGTATTTAATATGAAAACACGGAATAAAAGTAAAAATCGACTACTTTAGACGAGTAAAAAAAAACAAAAAAAAACACCTACAATTATGTTTGTTAAGTAGGAGAGGACTCTGGCGCTAAATTAAAAATCTGACAAGGATAGATTGTATTTAATACTTTCTAATCGATACTTATACACCTATAATAATTTCTATATGACTTTCGGCAACATTGATGACCACGTCCCCCCCCCCTTCCTTTAAATACTACATCTTGTCACTGTTAGCACTGATGCACATTGATCCCATGCCAAAAGTTACAGCGGTCACAGTGCATAAATGTTTAATTATTATAATAATAATAAAAATTTAATCAATAAAAGAATGTTAGTATTATATCAGCGTTAGCATATTTAATTTTACGACAAAAATAATTGCGCGCAGTGGAAAAAGAGAAAGAATAATTTTTTGGAATTTTTCAAAAATTTCATTTGTAAAGTTCTTCAATTTTTGAATCAAAGCTAGAATAACGAAGTTTTCCCTATGCTAGTTTAATTTACTGATAATTACTGCAAAAAAAAAAAAGCTTTGGGATATCATTCCTATATTTCCTCATAACCCCCCCCCCCTTCTTTTAAATATAAATTTCCTTAAATTTCAGAATTGCCGAAAAATAAATATTATAGTCGGGAAAAAAATGTAAGAAAATTACTATTTTTCATTTATTATGACACTTTAGATTTTAAGAGGCCAGAAACTGCTCTTTTTAATAGACTTGTTTTATTCGTATTAAATTCTAAGAAAAGCACTGTTTATGTTCTCGTTTGCGATGCAACTGAATCCTGTCTTTCCTTTTTTCTTCAGCTGTTTATTGACGTAGTGCGCGTGCGTGGTAGATCTTGCAACCCGCAACCAGGCAGCCATCTCTCTTTACTCTCCTCGTCCTCGGAAAGCCTATTATCATTTAAGATTAAGCTCGCCATGTTAATTTGTAAGCTATTGGGAAACTTCTCTCGTTTCTAGAGGGTTGTTTTGAAAAAAAAAAAAATATATATATATATATATATATACATTAATCAGTTGAGTTTTTCAATTTCCTTAATGTATAGAGTACATTCGCTTTACAGTTAAACTCAAGTTAGATATTTTACTTATCAATCACTGAAATCACTTTGATTCTTAGCTAGTTGAAATAATTTTGAAAGTTGAAGTGTAATTAATAGACCTTTGTGTTATCTTAATTATGTCAGCTAGCACATTCATATCTCTTGATTGGAATAAAATACATATTGCTTAATCTCGTATGCCTTATGCTTAACTTACTTAGCATAAGGCATACGAGCTAAGTAAGTTAAGCATAAGTAAGTTTTGCATAAAAAGGGCACTTATACAAATTGCAAAAACAATAAAAATTAAAGAATGAGAATAAAGATTCTTAGCATAATTAGCATTTTTTTTTTTTTTTTTTTAATTCATTATCTCAATTATTCAGACACAGTAAAAAATGTGTGATAATTCCTATAATTTATTTTGCGATTAAAACATGGTTAAGACAAGAGAGGGGAAAAACTTTGAAATTTAACATCTTTAGCATAATAAATAAAGTTTATGAATTTAATAAAATATCTAATAATTTAAAAAAAAAAAAAAAAAAAAAAAAACACGACATACATACTTACTAAGTATTAATATTAACTGAAGTTAGATTTCCAACTTTTATTTGAGAGTTTAAATTTAATATTATTTGTCCTTATATGATTTTTAAGTAAGAAAAATTAATTTCTTGCAAATTCCCTAAAAATGTTGCATCTGGAAAACATTCTGCTATTTAAAAAAATAATCATATATTCAAATGATTAATTTTTCAAACAGCAGATAGCAGATCATTAATTTAAAGAGCTATATGAAATTTTCAGTACAATCTATCATAATATGCAAATGAGATATTTGTGTCAGTGTATGTTTATTAAAAGGAAATTAACTTCTTGAAATATGAAAAATCAATCAAATCATATTACAGATTATAAATGGGTAATTTCTCTTTCTTTTCTCTCTCTCTCTCTCTTTTTTTCTAAAAAAATAATTAAATTTAAATAATAATTAGAAGAGTACTCCTCTCCTATTCTGTTTCATTAAATCAGGGTTGGCAGGGTTGGACCAAATGGGTTTTTCCCCCAAAAAACCTGCAATTTCGCCACTCTTGAGTTTTTTCAATTTTGTAAGACTTTCTTTGACAAAATAATAATAATAATCAAAATATTAAGCGATTGAAACTTAATTTGTATTAATTTACAAAACAAACTGTTTACATACTAAATTAGATTTGAGTTTTAATAATTTTTACAAGATTTAGCATAGATAATATCTGCTAATTCTCCATAATGTCCTCAGAAATATTTATTATATAAAATACTGGATCCTGGGAAAAAAGGGCAATTATGCAAATTGCAAAAACAATAAAAATTAAAGAATGAGAATAAAGAATGACTTTCATGTTACATTTTTTGAAATTTCAATTAAATTGGTACAACATTCACTTAGTATATGCATGGGGGAAGGTTGGGGTAGGAGCAGATTGAAAGAAAATAATTGTTTTTATATCATCTTCTTACTGATGTTAATGAAACTTTCTATAACAATCACTATTTATGAAAAACTTACAGTGCTACGTATACTTGGGGGGCAGAGAGAAATACAATTATTATTTATTTATTTTTATCACCTTGTTAACGATTTTACTGATATCTTCTATAATTATCACTTACTCTTTGTGAAAATCACAATGATACATATATCTGAGGAGGGCAAAGGGGTGCAGATGGAAAAATTATTATTATTATTTAAACCACTCTATTATCGATTTAAATAAAACTTTGCGTAAATACCACTTACTTCTTAATTCTATATAATATATCAATTTCGAGGTATGCTAAAAATACTTCTGAAAATCACATCGCGATCAGACAGACTGACAGACTATTAAGTTGAAGTTATAAACATTTTTTAACAAAATAAAATTTTATGTGACATACTAGCCTATAAAATTATGTAAAATAAATGACTGACGAACTATTTTATTATTTTCATTTTTCGTTAATTAGCGAGGAAAGTAGGGGGGAAAAAATCCGGGTGACACGGCGCGGAAAAAATTTCATCCAGGCCCGGCCCGAGAGCAAATTGAAAAATTCGGGTCGAACCTGGCCCGAGGGTCGGGTTTAAGCCGTAAACATGGGCCCGTGCAGACATCTAGGACAGACATAGGGCAGACACTTACCTTTCAGGAAAGCAGGCCCTGACTAACGAAAGTTGAATACAGGTACTTTTTCAAAACAATTATCTGGCATATTAAGTTTGAAGTCATTCCAACTTACATATTTCAGAGGGTGTCTCCACTAGAGGTCTGCACGGACCCGGGCTTACGGCCCGAACTTTTTAAATTGCTGTCGGGGCGGGTCGAGCTTAAAATTTTTTTGCAGCCTCGAGCCGGGCCCAATTTTTTTTTTTTTGTGTATTCTCGGGTCGGTGGATTAATTTTTATCCGGGCCGTGTCGGTCCGGATTTTTTCTACTTTCTTCGTTAATTAACGAAAAAGGTAAATGTTAAAATATTTCTTCAGTCATTTATTTTACATAATTTTATAGGCTAGTATGTCACATAAAATTTTATTTTGTTAAAAAATATTTATAACTTCAACTTAAATGTCTGTCAGTCTGTCTATTCGCGATCTGATTTTCCGCAAATATTTTTAGCATATCTCGAAATTGATATATTTTATTTAAAATAATATCAGATGGTTTCCTATTAAAAAAAGTATGCATGTCACTACTAGTTTGCGCACATGTACAAACAAAAGAAATTAGAGACTGACTATATGATGCTTTATGTCCTATGGTCTGTAGAGTCTAGAGGTGGTATGAAGGATATAAAAATCCTTCAGCTGTAACTTTTCCTGTACTTTTCAGGGCACTGGATGAAATTAGCATCATTTTTAGGATGTGCAAAAGCATCTTTTCATTTGAAAATGGTTAGATTAGCATTAAAGTTTTGTTTACCGGATCACATGAAATGATTGGGATACATTACGGTATATAAGTGGAAATGGTTGAAAGTGCAGTTTTAGTATAGTATTAATTGCTTTTAATATCTTCCTATATTGTTTGATGAATACTAATATATTCGATTTGACTTTCTGTCTGTCTTTGTGCCTTCTGTACGCCTGTAATAATGAATTTCTGTTTTTATACAGTTATCTTGTAAAAGATCAATAGTTTTGCTAAAGAACATTCTAATGCTTGGCTGCATAAAACCTCTGCAAAACACAGACTAAAAAACTTTTTCATAGAAAGGCATGCATTTTTTTTTAATTGGGCCAGGCCTGATTTTATCGGTTTTTGTCCGGCCGGGCCCGAGCCTCAGAATTTCGGCCCGTGCAGACATCTAGTTCCCACCGTTTCGCCGACACGAAATTTCCTTCTCTTCTGCTTTTCCCGTTTGAGCTTCCCTTTTGAGATATTTAGGGATTAGTCCTGTAACGAACGGGAAAAACGAGTGGAAAAGAAATTTCAGTTCGGCGAAAAGGCGGGCATTTTTACTTTATTTACCGAGTACTACAGGTAATGAGAATATTGTAAAAAAAAATTATCCAAATTTTGTGTAGATTTGGGACATTTTAAGAAAACAATGAAGTATAATACAATTTCTGGTAAAGTTTTCTTAAAAAATAAATAAATAAATAAAAGAAGGCGATTTAGGACATTTTAAGAAAACAGTAAAGAAAAATAAAAATTTCTGGTAAAATTCTCTGGGGGAGGGGGGGGGGGAGGAGATGACACTGATATTAATGGAGATTTGATCATGAATATGCCAATCATCATATTTATTAGGAAAATTTTTATTTCCAGAAAACCCTCAATTATTATTTTTTTTTATGATAATTAAGAAAGTTATTTATCTTTTTTAAATAAAAATTGTAATTCGTATAGTATTATTTAATGAAATATTGCAAGATATATATATATATATATATATATATTAATGCAATAAGCACTTATGTTTTAATAAAAAATAATAGATGTTTATAAATTACAAGAAAATTTTTAGGAATATATACTATATATATATATGTTTGTGTTAAGGATCAATGCCGATTGACTACACGAGGATTCTAGTCCTGGGAGGAGTGTCCTCCGTGGGGCGTCGTTCTAAGCAGTCATAGCCTGTATTCAAGTCAGTTTCGGAGAAAACAATGGAAAACTCTGTATCGAGCCCGACATCTCTTGTCTACCAGCTTCGAAAACAGAATCTATCGAACGTTAATAAAAGAAAATGAAAATAAAATCATTCAACCAAACAGCAATTATATTTGTTTAAAAATTTAAATTAAATTAACACTTTCGCGACCGCATGTTTTTGTCTTTTTCACAGTAAGATCCGCCTGTGGGCGTTATTCTGGGGCCTGGTCGTTTCCCCTGATTTAAAGGGGGTGAGAGAAATTTGGTTTTTCCCTTACAGGTCGATTGCGCCGGTGAGTTCCCCCACATATCTTTCCCCATCTCTTCCCCTCCACTTCTTTTTCAAGACATGCTTCTCAAAGGGATTAGAGCTATTTATCTATAAGAAACACGCGACACTTTGTAGAGAAAATTGAATGGAGTTAACAGTTTTAAAATCTTGTTTAGCTTATGATTTCATTCCTATAAGCGTTTATATTTTATTGTGTTCATGCTGCTAGATTGTAAATTATGCTATTATGGAATTAATTTACAGCAAACGTGGTAAACCACGCTATTGAAAAACGCGCTAGAGAATGAAACTGTAATTACCTGAAATTTTAAATATGAAAGTACAGATTTTGGTAACATTTTGAATTTGTGCACATGAAATATTTTCTTTATTTTCAAAGATGTAAAAGGTATGTCAAGCACATAGTATAAAATAAGTACAGAGTCACAAATTGAAACAGAATTTTTTTTTAAATTAAAGGATTAATAAAGGCAACGTATTTCGAAAGAACAAAATATTCCTTCATTAGGAAAGAAATGCCTTTTACCTTTATGAGATAAAATACAGATTATGATTTCCTGTGCTTCTTTATAGATTAGTACGCACTTCTTGCCTGATGAAAAGAGACTTTTCTTTTCAAAACGCGTGCCTTTATTATTCATAAATAATACAGAAATTTTTCCTTACAGTTCAGTTTTGTAAAGTTAATGTCAGATATGTCAAACGCTATTGGAAGTTGTAAGAATTTAGTATTTATGAACACAGAATAAATATGTTTTTAAAATCTTCATTTGACATTTAGCAAAAGCAGGGAATACTTTTTTGTTAATTAGACAATTAGCATTAATAAACAGCAGTGTATAAATTAACCCACGTTAAAAGACTAGAAGGCTTCTGAAAATTAAATACGTAATGCATAAGTAAAAACACGGATATAATTATTTTCCTAAATTTTTATAAAGCTAAAATAATAAAAACAAAATAATTTTTTATACCCCACCCTGCACCCCCATCAATAAAAAATATATGCCTATTTATGATGCAATATAATTGTAGAATGCAAGAGAAACAAATGAACAGTTGCCAAAATTATCTATGAATTTAAAAATATATATTTAGGATCCAAATGAAATATGAATTAATCCATAGTACTCATACTTTAGTCATTAAACAATTATACATGGAAATGAAACTTTATATAAAGCAATATATATTGAAAAGTTAATGAGCTTTTTAAGGAGCCTGATATATAAGATCACAAATATGAAACAAGTATAACAGAAATAAATAAATGGTAACTAGAAGAAGAAGCAGAGGCCCCCTACGGCTATATATAATATATATATATATATATAAAGAAATAAAGAAAAACAAATACTGTATTTCAATTATTTCTTTATTTTTGATTCTATGCATTTCATACTGTAAAGTTATTTCGTTTGAAGTATATTGTAACAATTTTATTACAAATTATTAACACTACTATAAATAACTATTTTAGCTTTAATATGAGGGTTATAACTGTAATTAATACATAACAAGTTTAAATTACCATCACAATAATTGTATTTTTTAAAAAGTAAAGTTATTGATGAAGGTGGTTAAGATAATAGTTAAATTATTAATCAAATTAAAATTCATTTTAACGAGTGTCTTTCAATAACATAATATTAAATATTATCTAACACTATTGTTGATATCCTATAAATGTCTCTTAGAAAGACCCCCACGGAGGGCATTCCCCCTCTAGGCCTAGGACACATCAGGAGTCAATCGGCCTTAAATCCAACAACCAACCAACCAACCTATAAATGTCTCTAATCTCATTTAAACAAAAACAAAAACAAAAAAAAAAAAAACTTTTTCTACATTACTATCATAAAATTACTATGTTAATTAATTACATTTTTCAAAGATATCTCGTTAAGTTTTAATTTTCACCTGCTTATTATTCTTATTTTTTAAATTTACAGTAATTACTATCTTCATTTTAACTACAATAAGGTCTCCACTTGTCTGTGGTGGATTCTGCTCCTTATTCTTCTTCTAGTAATTATTATTATTATTTTTTTTTCTGTTATAGTTTGTTTATATTTGTTACACGTAACTCATCAGTAAATATAGCAGATACAACTCATTAACTTTTTCAATATCTTCTGCCGTGTAAAAGGCTATATTTCTATAAGTAACAATTTATTGATTAATTCAAGCCTTCTTTCCTTGTGTTTGATCACAGTAATATTCAAACTTTCTCCCTTCTTTCACCACTAGTTGGTTATAAATAATTATTTATAGTGATAATTAAAAAACAAAAAGAAAGAAAGAAACACATTTGAAAGATTTTTTTTTTCTCTCTTGAACCCAGTTTTCAAATTTTTATCGCAAATTATTACAAAGAAAAATTTTATTTTAAAACTTAAAAATAAGAAAATCAAATATTCCCATTGCATTCCTTACGAAATCTATACAAAATATCTTATTAATATTGTTAATACAAAAATAATAAATTGATATTCTAATATCATGAACTGATAAATCAATACTTGAATTTTTGGTAAAATAGAAATAAAAATACAGCACATAGACATTTAAATAATTACGCTATACATGAAGACCAGTTATGCAATATACACATGCAAATGAAACTATTTTCTCCCGGGAGATTACTTATAAAAGCTATAAATGTGTCACAGGTTTATTTTTTCTTTTATTTATTTTTTCTTTTTGCACGCGTGTGTGTGAAAGTGTGTACTATTTATGTCACCTGTAAGGGAATGAAGGACCCCCCCCCCCCTGTTTATCAGTACATGTCAGCCATAAACATGGACAATGGACATAGGAAAGGGGGTAGCAGGGCAAACGACCTGTGCCTGCGAAAAAAGGGTGAGGGGAAACGACCCATTTTTTCTGTCAAGATATCATACGTCAGGGGAATCGACCTCCACCCGTTATTCTCCCCAGTTACACTATTTCAGAACAAAATTTTCCGTATTTACATTTATATTTCAAATGGATATACATTATAATTATACTCTTTCTAATCAAAGCATTTATATCCATAGTATTTTGATAGTACAAATATGAATATTGGGTACATTTTTAAGAAATAAATAACATACAAATTGCGAAAGAAACGCCCACTGGTGGAGTTAGAAATTTTCAAGTGACGTGAATCTACGTCAGCGGTCGTGAAAGTGTTAAAAATAAAAAAAAAAGGTAAAATTTAAATATTTCTAATATTGTATTAGATGCTTACATTAAAATTTGTAATTTGCATTATGGGGTGAATTTTAATTAACATTAATTATTATCAAACTGCTTTCTTATCGTTTTTATGGATTACAGCATTCAAACATTTATTTGTGACATGCATATAAATAAATAATAATAATAATAATAAAAGAAAAAGCAAAAAGGGTGAGAGAGAGACATAAAATCCATTAAATAAAAAAATCTGTAGTCTCTGGCCCTAATCTACACAGGTTTCTTGGAGTCTGATGTATGCAAATATTATACTTCAAAATCGATTAAAATAACAAGTTTTTTTTTTTTTTTTTTTTTTTTTTTTTTTTTTTTACATCGGAACATTTTAAAATCAACAGATCAGAATATCTTTCTGTTCACTAAAATGTTTTAGTTTTGGTTTGGTTGGACAATTTGCACCCATGAGATTGTTTGCTCTTGAAACTGGTAGGCAGGAGGTGCTGGATTTAATACCAGGTCGTGCTTGTCTGCCTAGCCGTTCAAAGTTTTCCGTGGTTTTCTTCGAAAAATCGAGTTAATACAGACTAAGACCCTTTAAAATGACCCCCTGTGGAGGGCATCACGCCTCGACCTAGGTCACTAGTGTAGACAATTGGCCTTAATCCGACACCAGCATACGCATGATTGTTAAACAAAATATTAATTATTATAAAACTTATATAAAATAACTACATAATTATAAAATTTTAATAACATTTTCATATCTGTACTTATAAAAATTTTTATTCACAGCATATTTTTATGAATAATAAACTCTCTTTTCTGCTGCATTACTACGTCTTAGCAATAAACATGTAAGTTTCACAGGAATATTGCCCTCGAACTGCACTTCGTCTAGTTGTTTAAAATTCTTAAATGAGTTTAAAAAATTTTAGTGTCGGCGAAACAGGGGTGATCCTTTGTTGTCGATGAAACGGGGAGTAAACTGATGATGATGATTTCTCCTTTTTTATAGGGAATTTGTCAATGAAAATGTTCTTCCCCCTCAAAGGAAATTTTAGTAACGGCGAAATGGAGGGGGGGGGGGAATCTTTGAGAGCAAAGCTAAAAAGATATTTAAATAATAATAATAATAAAGAGGTGATGTTCTTTTTGTTGTAAAATTTCAGAGTGAATAATTTTTGTTTTTAAATAAATAGCATATTTTATTGTAATTTATAACGTGTAAAATGTTGAACATCAATTAATAAAATTTCAGAGTGAATAATCTTTGTTTTTAAATAAAAAGTATATTTTATTGTGTTTTATATTTTGTAAAATGTTTAATTATGAGTCTGTTTGACACTGACTAGTTTGATAAAACTGCTACAAGAAACAAATTAGTATATACAACAGATTCTGAAAAGGCGATTACTGATAACTCTTACTGAAACTTGGCACTTCTCCTAATTATATAAAATCACATCTCATATAGAGACATCATAACCACACGCGTATTTGTAGAAAACCACAATTTTTATAAAAGAAATTCACTGTAGAACACGTATAAAAATACATTTAATTAAGATCATTAAAGATACGTCGTGTCAAGGCCTTTTGCCCTGAACATCAGGGCATCATCAGGACAGAGCCATTTTTGGCTCTGAAGCCAAAGAAGGGTGGGGGTGTTTAAAACAAATGGCAGAAGCTGAGAGAGAGAGAGAGAGAGAGTGAGAGGAAAAAAAAATTACCAGAAAAATTGTTTATTTTTTGGCAATCATCATATGAAATTCCCGGACTTTTCCAGATTCTGGCTAAAATATTCAAATTCCCTGACTTTTATAGTTAATTTTCGAATTCCCTGACTATTCCAGGTTCTCCAGGTAGCGTGATAACCCTGTTTTATTTATACACCCTTTTATGTTGGTCCCTTGAATGTTGTATAAATAGTGCTTTACTGTACTGACATAATTGTAGTCCAAGTTTTGGTTTATAATAATTAATTTTTGTGCATTCTAGTACTAGTTACTAACTAGTACTAACACCTGAATCTCAGGGAAAATGAAATACACAAGAAATCCTGTACAAATATATTGAGCAGTATAAAAGTTATCAAATAAATTCTTTCTTGCTCTCATTCAGTGTCTGTTAAAATTTTATTATTATTTTTTTTAAATCTTAGAAATTTTCATTACTCATATTTAGCTTTACCAGATTTATCTTTTGAAAAAAATTGGAAGATTTTTTTTGTTTTATCCTAGTTTGTTATGGTTTTATCACACTACTGACATTTTCTACTGAACTATAATTCAGTGAACCAGTAATGCTTCCTTTAAAAAAATTTTCTTAAAAGCATGAGAGAAAAAAAAAAAAAAAATTGCTGTGAGAGAAAATTGCATAAAAAAAAATTCACTGAGTTTAGCCTATTCACCCCAAAAAAAGGAAATTATCTCGAATGGAAACAAATTTTTCTTCTGTATAATATGCATGCACATGATATTTATCTGCCAAAAAGTACCCAAGGAAGGTAATTTTTTAAAAATAAATTGAAAAATCTTACAAAATTACTTAAAGTCTGATAGGTATGTAAAAGAGAATGGAAGAAATTATTGTACAGGAACAGTTTAATCATATAACTTAAAACAAGTCTAAAAAACATACATTGTATGGGGAAAATGTACAATCTGGTAATCCTACTCATATTTGACTTTTTATATCTTCAATTTATTATTCTTTTTATAGAAAAATTGTACAATATGCGAATAAAAAAAAAAAAATTCTTCAAACACAATTAAGTTTTTAGGAAAATTGATAACCAATTAAATATTAAATTTGTTCTATGCATTAATCATTACCATGACTTCCAATATTTACATCTAAAAATTTATGCTAAATTATAGGAAACAGTCAATCCACTGTTTCCTATAATACAGATAGGCGGTAGATTTCAGAAAGTCAATAGTATGATAATTCTGCTAATAAAAGAAAAGCCCCGCCAGTAGTCGAGCAGTTCTGCACTCAAAGCTGGTAGACGGGAAGTGCCGAGCAGGGGTCAAAGCAAGATTGAGAGATTTAGTAAAAACGAACTTTCTCCAACTTTATTTTGTAATCTCGGAATGATTAAATGCCTTTGTAAATAAACACCTTAATTTAATCTCATCTAATTTAACAGATGAACATTTTTCATATTTATTATCTCTTGCTTGTTTGGCTCTCTTACCAGTTATATCATTTAACATCAGTTCACATAATATGTTTTTTAATAATGACACCTTTTTTACATCATAATGTTTAAAGAATCAAAAAGGAAAAAGAAACCATAAGCCTTCAATTTCTACACATAACTGGTTGAATACATTTTGAGGCTGTTGTCAGTGCCTATTTAATGAATTGGGCACAATAAAAAAAAAGAATAAGTGAAAATATAAAATGGTAATGGAATTATTAATTCTTTTAATGGTTGTATGAAAAACTTTTCTTGTTTTGAATGATATTTGCGAAGCTCCAAGTAACAATATGTTTACATTAGGATATATTATTTTTATTTTAAATTATCTTTTTTATTTCATTCATTTGAAGCCACGGGTAAAAATTTGCTTTATTTTTTGTCATATTTTCAGTTAAATTACCCTTTTTAAAAATCTATGCCTTCCATACCATAGGTAAAGTTTTATTTACCGATAAATTATTGTAGGTATGAAGTCAAAGTATCAAGTGCAGTGGATCATATTGGAATTGTCTGTGAAATTAAGTCGATTCTTATTATCAAAATACTATAGTGAATGAAATATTGGTAATTAATGCCTATATGCAAATTTTTTTTTTTATGGGAATATCTTGTATTTATGAATGCACACATTAAACCACAAATAATAGATTTAAAAAAAAAAAATCAACAATCCAATATTTGAACATCATGATAAAAAAATTCAAATACGACAAAAAACTTTGAGAAATTTTGATATTTCTTTAAATTAAACACTGAAAATAAAACTAATTTGTGATTAAAGTTTTCATAATCTTATTATTTTCTTCAAATTATAATGTGTGCAATATTATTTACATATGGCAAATTATATTTCCAATTACATTAGCAGAGTGAATGTTGAGAAGAAAAAGCAATTATTTTTACTATGAATGGTATTTTGGAAAGATATGAGAATTTAAATAGGATGCCTAGCAGGAAAAGTAGAAAACAAGTAAGAAGAAATTAAAATGAAATTGTAGAATATCGGGAAAGTGTAAAGAATTATAAAATATAGGAAAATACAGGACTTTTGATTTTTTGAAATATATAGGAAAAATAGAAATATAGGAACACTTTAAGCCCTGCGAGTTCGTTCCCAGGTTGCACTCATCAACCTAGCTATTCTGAGTTTTCCATGGGTTTCTCTGAAAGTCACATAAATACAGGCTAAGACCCCTTAGAAAGACCCCACACAGAGGGTATTCTATCCATAGCCCTAGGATCCTAGCATAGTCAATCGGCCTTAACCCACATAGCCACAAGCTAATAAAAGAAATAATGAATACTGAAATCGTTCCCAGTTACAGAAATAATTATATTAATTTTACAAATTGCATTTCCACATTAAGTGCTGCATTAAATCATTTACATGCAAATGCTAAGTTTAACTAAGTATTTTTTTTTCTAACTGTAAATTTACTTTTAAATTCATTGAACTCATTTTGAAAGTATAATATTTAAAGACTAAAGCAAAGGGGGAAAATTTAATACAATTCTATATCAACTGTTTTTCAAAGCTTTAGTTATATGTTAATTTTTATCCAGTTGTGTGTTTTATAATATTTTACATTTATCATATTCCAAAGGGATTTTGTAAAATTT
Organism: Salticus scenicus; assembly: GCA_963930645.1. NCBI lineage: Eukaryota > Metazoa > Arthropoda > Arachnida > Araneae > Salticidae > Salticus > Salticus scenicus. The sequence goes on from OZ005657.1 coordinate 236,953,712, forward strand.
CTTTATCATTATTCTGTATTTATTTCAGATATTTTAATGTTAGACTGGAGTTCACTGACATTTATAGTATTAAATAATGTGGTGCGTCACTCACACAACATTCTCTTACTTTGCATTTCAATATTATAATGATAGATTGCATATTAAGTCATAAGATCAATAGCATAAGATAATAAATTCAATGTACTTTTAAAGTAATCTAAAATAGTTTAGGAACAGTTTTATTTGACATGTAATTCTGTGTGAGGAGGGCTACTGCTCCTCTCAATTCCCCATTCAATTACAGTTACTTTTAAAAAATACAATTATTAAAAAAAAAAAAAAAAAAAAAAAAAAAAATCGAGACTCTTATTAATTTGCCTCTTATTAATTTGACTCTTATTAATTAATATCCAGTTTGAAATGCCTGCAGTTATTTTATTTTATTTTTAAGTTATGCTAATAACAGATCGACCAGCAACATTTCACTTAATTCTGGGTACCCCTGTATATTGTCTATAATCAATATGCACTATAAATGATACTATGTATTTAAAATTAGTCTTATTTGAAATACATCTAACACAAAATGAATTATGATTCCTGCAATTTCCAAGTATAGCCTCAATATATCCAAGTACTTTGGGTAGCCCTGTAAACAAATTATGAATGATTTCCACACCACAATCTACGCAAAACATGATTTTATGAATATAATAAATTTTGTTCATTCTCTTTCATTTAAGTCAACCTATAGATGTTACACTGTACTTACCAGGAATTTCCCCATGGACATCATATCATGTATTTGAATTCTCCTGTATGCCCCTGAACTATTTGCTTGATCTCAATGAATAGTTTACTGTAGCATTCCTGTATGATACACATTATACCAAGTTTGGACTTTCTGCTATTATTTCTTTTTGAGATATGCTGACAACAGACAAACACACACAGACCAAGCACTAGAAACATGATTTTTGGATGCAGGGGGCCTGATAATAATACTTTATCTACTATGGGTAAGAGAAAGTAAAAATGTAAAATACTTATTTGAAACAATTATAAATTTTTTTATTTTCAGCTATACACCACATTACATCGTGATTGTGACTCAAAGGTAAAAACTAGAGCTGTACCGAGTACTCGGTATATACTCGGCCAATATTGAGTAGTTGTGGGAATTTCACTATTTTTATGCATTATTGAAAGAAATGTGTTAATGAGAGATATTTATTTTATAACTAAACTAAAAAAATATGAAAATATAAATACAGACACAGAGTCCTAATTAAAATTTTTGCTATAACAGTTTTCTGCAGTTAAAACGGGTTGTTACCAAACTTAGTATAGAGATGATTCATGATATGAGCTTTTAATTATAACTATCTTGTATGAATGTGCATTATTTTATAAAAATTTAGTACATAAAATTGTATCTATAAATCAGACAAAAATAAAATATTTTAGAAAAAAAAAAAAAAAGAACCTCTATATAATATTAACACAAAATTTTCGTTATACATTTGTGCAAATAAAAGTAAGACACTTTCAAATCGGTAAGAAAAGATTGATTTTGAATTTTATACTATAAAATAACGTAAAAAACTATCACCCATTCGGATACAGTCTGCTGTTGAGCAAAAGGTGTGTTTATTTAGTATTTTAAGAACAACAACAACAAAAAAAAAAAAAAGTGAAAAGAGGAGGGAGCATTTAACTGAGTAAAGGCTTTTATGGCATTTTACGTTATATATATAAAAAGGAAATACACTAAAATGTTATGTAAAACGTATTTTCATAATCAAATCTGTTGTTTTGCCAATATGGCCCAAAACCACCTGTCATTTTACATTTCTACGATCTGAAGATTAATGAAGCCTATCATGTTTGAAATGATAAAATATTTTAATGTTCCCCTTTCATATGTGGATTTCATGTATCTTAAATTAAGCCTTAGTGCCTAGTAACTTTTATATTCTCTGAGAATTATCTGAGGATGATAATTTCGCATCTGAAAAAGATGTTAAGAATAAAGTTATCAGTTATGTTTTTAGTAATCCACTATGCTGAAAGTATCAAAATATAGCAATGAACCTAATTATGTATATACACTACAAAAGTTTTGCATGAAAGCATGCTGTTTACCATTTAACTACATTTTATGTTCAAAAGCCCTTTTTTTTTAAATTTCAAGATGTGCACATTTCTTCATATATGCATCAATTATTCTTTCTTACAACTACTCGGTATTCAGCTACTCTGCCAAAGTGCTACTCGGTGCAGCACTAGTAAAAACCCTGAAAATTAAAGCCTTGAATAAAAAAAACCCTGGAATATCAAATGATACTCAAATTATTTAGATCACAAGAACTCAATCTCTTTAGAATTTGTCCACATGTCACCTGAATGACAAATCAACAACTGATAACAACAAAAGGTAACTTTTTAAGAAATATGAAAATAAAGATAGATTGATTAAAAACCCTGAAATCAGGAGTAACCCCTGAACACAAACACCAATGCATTAAGCAACTCTTCTAAGCTCTGATACCTTAATCTAAACAACAAATACTGAAGTAATACACACTGGTTGTTTTGTAAAAATGTAAAATTTTATTTCTAATATTTTGTTTTTATTTCCATTAGCTGATGAAGCCATAATGCTAATTAAGAACTTTATTTTACAAAAAATTCTAAAAAAGTAAAGAATATATATATATATATACATACTTAAAATCCATTTTTTTCCCTCCATGAATTATTGTGAAAATAAAGCAAAGAAAGTGGGGCAATTCTATTAATATAGACACTTAACATTTAAAATGCACTATTTATTACTATAAACAAAGCAGCGGTGACAAAAGCTAGTATTTTTACTTTGTTTGCCTGACGAAGGGTCATGTTTAAATTTGAAGCAAAATATTTGTTGCTTTTTTTTTTTTTTTTTTTTTTATATAGTGTTATTTAAAAGTTTTTTAATTTATTACATGAAATTTGTTCTCCAATAGTGATATGAGATTAAAGTTTATTTTAAGTTACAGTACGAATCAATTTCACATTTTGAAGTTTATAATGTACTCAAGTAATTGAGGTTTTATAATTCATTAGAACATTCTCAGCGTGCATGCATTATTTTTTTTATCTTCGTAACACATTGTGATTATTTTAAGCTTAAAAGTTCTAGTGTAATATTTCAATTTAAAGCCAATTTTCATAATTGGCTATTAGATTTATTTATAAATATTTTTTCAGATCAGTGATTGTAGATGCAGTCTTTGACTGAATTTTATGTAGATGATCTATAATAAATAATACGATATTAACATAAATCTCAATGGATTCATTTTTACTAAATTTTATTTCGAGCTTAAAAACGATGGTTTTAAAGAATTTATTTAATAATCATAGAAAGTGAATAAATAAAGTTTAAAAATAAACGCGGAGAAGAAATAAAAAAGTTAGTCAGAGCTAATTATATTTATGAAAATATAACATTATTAAAACATTGAGCATTAATACATTAATTAAAAATGTTAAAATAATTTATACTATACCCTACATTAAAAAATGTTTTTTTTTCATACACCTAACAATTACAAATATTAGGGAGTTCTTTGTGTTATTAATATGCTGAAAATTAAATTTAAAAAAATCAAGCACAAGCAATATTGACAAAAATTAATTTTTGAAAATTGTTTCGCGCTCTGGCATTTATATCACGTCACGTGGTTTGTTTATTTACTTGTACGCGGAGCTGCCGAGTTGCTCCGACCTGCTGAGGCAGAGAGCTGCGAACGAGATTAGCTTGCTCTCTAGCTGGTTCTCTTCCCCTCTCCAGAGTTTAGTGTGTAGCAATCCGCAGGGGCAGGTTTGTGTGCAGCGTTGTGGCGTATTCCGACGTGAGTTGATTATTGTTCTCGCGTTATCTAATCCTACATCAGCTGTCTTTAAAACAGATTACTTATGTATTTGAAGGACCAGGTATGTGATCCACTAATAATTATCATAATTTCACTTAAAAGTTACTTCTAGTATTTCATAACAGTGTTTAACATAACCTTCTTGGAATGTATTGTTAGTATAGTTCTACTACTACCTTGGTTTATTGAAAGTAATTACGTGAGGTAGTAAACATATTCTTCATAACTGCTAGTTCGACATATTCCAAATTATGTGAAATTTTGATGAGACATTATTTTTCGACGTAAAACTATTTTGGCTTCGTTATACAGTTGGTCGATAATTATTCATCTTTGAGTTAACGTTCGTTAACTGTCTGTGAAAGGATAATAATATTTAAAATTGCTAGATGATTTACAAATGATCAAGAACATGTAACATCAGTTTCACATAATGAGTTTAAAATTTGTTAATTTAAAAATCGTATTAATTCAGTTAAGTCTGTTTTTTGTTAAATCTGTTAATATTGATTTTTTAAATGTTTGGAATGCTAATAAAATTAGTAAACTATTAACGCAACATTGAGTTGACAGTACGTTATTTTTCTTAAGAAATCATTTGCATTTTAAGTTTTTATGAATTTATGTTAAGTCTGCATATACGATTATTTACAGAATAAATAAGGTAGAGGAGGGGGGGGGGAGATGGAGGGGGAAGTGCGTGTTTATATATGGAATTTTATAGATTTTTAATCTCAGTTTTGTGAAAAACCTATTTTTTTTATTTTTCTTGACGTTTTGTAATTTTTTGCTTGTGGTGGACAAGGAAAATTGTTTGTTTTACGATTCACAACTATAGCATTATATATCTTGTTCTTAAGAAAAATAAACATCTGCAGTTGGCGCAATCCACTTACGTAAATTAAGGTTGTCAAAAAAAAAATTCTTTTAGTGCTTTTGATATTTTGTTTAATGTATGTTTTTTTTTTTTTTTTTTTAAATATATAGTTTAAGTGCTGGACTATTAACTCCTACATCAAATGATCAGTTCTCGCGAATGGGGGGGGAAAAAAACCCGCCCGCGGGCTGAATTGGTTATGTTTATTTACAGATTTATCTGTGCATTTTAAGCTTCCCATTAACTTTAAGTATTTATTGTTAGTAGTACTCGATCAGGAAAAAAAGTAAAAAATGTTTAGCCTTATTGTAAAACTGATTTTATTTAATAAATCTTCATGGAGAAAATCATCAAACTGCTTGTAAAATAATAATAATTATTATTTTTTTTGCGATTATTTTTCACCATATTAGTTTTCCTTAACTAATATTTTTTCATTTGCCAAATGCTTTTCTGTGTTTATTATTCACCATAAGTTGTAACATGTTGGTTTTATTCAGATTTGGTTTCATTTGTCACATTTATTAAAGCATCTTCTTTTAAATTTTCATCTGTCAACATATAATAGTATGAACATTTTTTTTATAACTTAAATTATTGGGTATACAGTAGAGTCAAAAATAGTACAGCTTGGGACCAGAGGTTGTGCGGATTTTAGGATTTGGCAGATTTTGGAGCCCATAAAAAATCATATTCAATATGAATAATAAAAGCAGAATATTAATCAAACTAAACATATACCAGTGAATAATAACACAATTTTACTTGTATATTATATTATTAGGTGTATAAGAATAACACTGAACATTAAAAAAATATTTATAATGAAAACAATAAATAAAAATGAAAAAATATTCATCAAATCTATACAAAATCTGTTCACATGCAATCTGTTTTAAGCTACACTTGAACATGCACACATATATCATTGAGATTTTTTTTTTTTTGGTCTTTGTCTATTGCAAAGTCTTCAATTCTTATTTTGTAACACAAATTTATTTTTCAAAGAATTTAACTGAATTCTTCCTTACAACTATGCCTTCATCAGATAGCATTCCTTCTTAAAAAATAGTTTATTATTATTTTCCTTATTGATATCATCATCATAATAATCATAATCTTCGTTTGATTAATTTATATACTGTAGATAATTTCCTTATCAGCAACTTTGTTCTTGCAGTTTTTCACATTTTTATTATTGTAATCATAAAATGCAAGCACAAAATCTGCATTCAAGATCTTTTTCAAAAATTCTAATTTGCAGTTTTGTAACTTAAATTTCATTGTTTGTATCTGAAAAGCTGTGCGGATTTCGGACTTTGGCAGATTTTAGGTCAGCGGATTTTTGGCTCTCTACTGTATATACTATTAATGTTGACAAAAGAATTATTTAAATCGTATATCAAATATTTAATTGAAACAAGGTTTATAAGGTAAGTAAAATGCACTCACCTTGTTTATGAGTATCCTCTGCTATTTCAGCTTTCAGTAACTGATGTAGTATTCCATAAATGAAAATTAATCAGTTTGCGTTTCAGGAACTATCATCTAGAGTTGACTGATGCTGTTTAAATATATAATTTGAAATATATTAAATAACGGTTTTAATTGAATTAAACCAGCCTCCTTTGTCTTGGTTTATGAATAAGAAATATATATTATATTATATTGTGGGAATAAAAGGATGAACCCACATGTGTTCTTTTAATTACATTTTATTACAAATTGAACATCGAAGAGAGAAAAAAACACGAACAGACTTCTACACATTATAGAATACAGACAGCCAATGCGTCACAGCGACGCTATAATGTGATGTATATATTGCAAGAAGAAAAAAGAGTCAAATGAAATGTTTTTAGAATAATATGAAAAAGAAAGTTTTTGTAATTATTGAAAGAATGTCATTTGAGTTTATTTCTCACCAGCACCCCTGCGTAAACTCGATGACATTTAATCACAGTTCAACAAAGAAATTCACAATTTTTGAAAGGAATGTCTCGGCAGAGGCTTGCTGAGTATGCCAGCGATCATATTTTCCGTACTGACATATTCAATCTTTATTATGCCCTGTTCAACAAGCAGGGTTGTAGTGATTTAAATCAATTGATTTCTTTTGAAAAAAATCACTGATTTAAATCACTTTTTTTAAATACCAAAGTTATTGGCGTTAATGGAATGAAATTGTTTATCAAACTTTAAAAAATGAGATTTTTAATTATTTCTTATGTAAATTAAAAAAAAAGGTTTGTAAAATATAACAAAATATTTCATTAGACGAACTAATATTTCTCATTTCTTAACTTTAGATTCATCTCTACTAAGCAACATTAATAAACACAAAAATAAATTATACCATAACTTTTTCTAAATTATTTTTATACATATTATTATATATTTTAATAATTCATTATATTTTAATTATTTATACAAGCACTGGTTTATGAATTGTAAATATTTAATTACACTCATGTCCATAAATTAAGGATAATTCAGATTCACACTGAAATCAAATTTTAGAGTCACCCGGAGTAATTCCTGGTCAGCAAGTTTCTGGGGTAATTCCTGGTCAGTCTTTTTTATGTTTTAAGAACACTTCACCAAAATGAAAAAAATCATAGAGGTACTCTGAACTATCCTCATTGGTATTTATTACTTAATGAGGAGTTAATTGTTTATTTATTTTGAAAAAAAAAAATCTTTTTGAAATGGCTTGTTAAATTTCTCTAAAACAACATTGGCCTTAGTTATGATACATTTTTACAAAGATCTAGGTCACAAATAAAGTTTTAAATATTTGTCTTTTTTCTCTTTTTGGTTGAATTGTGAACTACTTTAGTTACTGAAAAATAGTTTTGGATTTACTCATTTAGTTTTGGATTTACTCATTTACTATTACTAGTTTAAATAATTTACAGGAATTTGCCAAATACTGCCCCATGTTCCTGGGGGTAATTCTTGATCACTGGGGAAATTCCTGGCCAATACTGTTCTCATCATTTATACATTGTTATTTTGCCTATTATTACCAGATTTCATTGATTTTAATTATCTGCAACTCTTTGAGCCTTAACTGCAAAGTTAACTGTAACTATAGTGTAACATTCTTAACTGTTAATGATTAATATTAAATATATTGAGTTTTACTTTGTTAAATTTCATCCCATTATTTTATAAATTTTAATAATTATACTCATTATTATACAAAGAAAATTTCTTAACTGTAACTGCAATGTACTATTCACTTAACTGTTAACCTTAACCTTTGTTCTTAACAGAAACAGAAGCATGTACTGTCTTTATAAGTAGATAGCTATTCTATTTTACTTGGAATTTTGTCAAGAACTTAAATTTACCTGAACAGTTTCCTTCAAATTAATATGGTGAGACATTATGTAAAGAAAAAAGATGACAAGCTTCAAGAAAGTAAGTTTTAAGAAGCTATTTTTAAAATGGAAAATGAGAATCTGTCTCAACGTGCAGCTGCAAAGGCTGTGAATATACCTAAATCAAGTTTCCAGCTGTATTTGTCAAATTTAAAGAACAAACCTGAATCTGTAAAGCCTGTAGGAACACCTTTAAACATCCCTGCTGAAAATGAAAATGAGTTAGCAGCATGTTTAAAATGCATGGCAAAGTGGGGTTTTCCCCTGACTAGAACAGAAATCAAGAGTGTTGTGGCAGAGTTTGTAACTAAAAATAAACAAGGTGACACTATTTTGTCTAATCATCTACAAAAATATTGTCGCTTCAAAAATGATATGCCTGGCGATGATTGGTTATCAGCATTTATGTTCCGACATAACCTTAGTTCGAAGAAACCCAGTACTCTGGAGAAGACCCGTGTCATTGCAACATCCAATCCATTTCTCATATTTGAATTTTATGATTTGCTTGAGAAAGAACTTACTGCATTGAATATAATAGATAAACCATCTCACATATATAATTTAGATGAGACAACTATGTTCATAGATTCTTCTAGAGGAAAATCAGTAGGAGAAAAAGGAAAGAAATTGACCAGAGTCACAGCAACACCTGGTCGAGAATCTGTTACATTAATGGCATGTGTTAGTGCTTCTGGTGAGAAACACCCTCCACTTATTATATTCTCTGGAAAAAAGTTACAAAGCACTTGGAGAGCCCCAAATGTAGATAAAAATTTGACATTAGCGATTAGTGAAAATGGTTGGATGACCACTGAAATATTTAACAGCTGGTTTTGACATCTTTTGTAAACAAGTATCAAAACGTCCATTGCTTTTAATCTATGATGGTCATAAGACACATATATCCTTGGATTTAATCATCAAAGCGCGTAATGAAAATATATCAATTTTGAAGTTACCAGCTCACACAACAGATGCTATTCAACCACTTGATAAATGCTGTTTCAGACCACTGAAAGCACAATGGGACAAAAGACTTGTGGAAATTCAGCGTATGACTGGAGCAACAAGAATCAGTAAAGCAAGCTTTACTCAATTAGTTGATGAGTTATGGCAAACATCACTTACTCCAGAGAATATTAAATCTGGTTTTAAATCAACAGGAATATATCCATTGGATAGAACAAAGTATCCAGAGAAAAGATTTTGTTCCCAAATGTTAGCATCTTATAAACTTCAAAATTCTCCTTCAAAAAGGTTGGCTATTGCTAGTACATCATCAGCATCAACAAACTGCAGTACTACACCTTCAAACAACTTCAGCACACTACAATTAAACTTGGACACTTCTGGATCTCAAACAGAAGAGCACACACCATCTATTTGTACACCAATTTTATCTGTTTCTAGTTTTACAACTGTTGGCATAAGCAAAACATCTACAATTGTCAGTCAGTCCACTGCATCCACCTCGTTTGAAGACTTGCTAAGCTCACAGTTTAGACAAACACCAAAAACAATAGCACGCTCAGAAGTTCGGCGAGAGATTGATACAAAAGCTGCTGTCATAACCAATAACGATTTTCTTGAACTAGTCGCAGAACGTGACAGAGAAATAAAAGAAAAGGTCAATCAAAAGAGAAAGAGACAAGAAAATACCGGGATACGAAAAAGAAAAAACATAGATCAGGACCCAGATGAACCACCAGATATGTCAACTGTGACTGAGCAGTTGAATAAAAATATATCATCACTGCAAAATGCAAAAAATGTAATTGAAAACATACAGAATTCAATAGAAGAGCATAAATACTATGCTGTATATTATGATAAAGATCTTTTCTATGTTGGAAAAGTCACAAAAGTAGAGGGCAGTGAAGTGTGTGTAAAGTTCCTGGAAAGAGGAGCAGGGAACTTACGCTGGCCGAAGCGAGATAGAATAGAGACAATTGACATTCACTATATTTTTTATGGACCTATTGATTTGAAAGGTGTAGATCCCTTTACAGCAGATATAGATGCTATAAATATTGCATACAAATTGTACAAAAAATATTTTGGCTAAAGATGTGTTGAATGTATATATTTTTCATTTTGAATAAATTTGTATTTAACCCTGAAATAACTAAGTACAGTATTTAATTAGCTATAGATAGTAAAATTCATAATCTAATTACTTTATTAAATTATATTAAGGATATACATAAAAAATGTATGTATTTGCACCAAATATGTGAGTGACCAATAATTACCCCATAAGTGGCCAGGAATTACCCCATACCTGGGGTAAATCCTGTTCACTAATTAACTATAATTATTCAAATTAATTGTGCATTATTGATAAAATAAATATTTTATTTGATGGACATCACAATGTGCTTAATCCATGCCAAAATTAGTAAGTCTAGCTTAAATAGATTTTCTAATAATTGAATGTTTATGCTTTTTGACCAGGAATTACCCCGGGTGACTCTAATGCAAAAATTTCACCTGTAGAAATACCACACACATCTTTAAGAATAATATGCAAATTATAGGAAGCCATCAGATGCAGATGACGCCAATATGATGTTACAGTGACCAAAGTGTAAGAAGGGGGTAGATAAGGAATGGGAGCAAAGAAGGGAAATTCTTCACTTCAAATTCTTCTTCGTGTGCTGCTCAGTGCCACAACTGAATGGTTATGACACAGAGGACGCATGCAGATAATTTTTTACGTGGTAGAATTATCGGCTGACTAGAATGTGGGCGTACTCAGATAGAAGTATCGGGGGAACTTAGAGTCATCCAAAGTGTCATATCTAGGCTTTGGCAACGATTCCAAAACGATGGAAATGCCAGTCGACGTTACAGTACTGGTCGGCCCCAAGTTACAATGGCGAATGAGCACCAGTATTTGGCAGTAACTGCCAAAATAAGCAGGTAAAGCTCAGAATCAGACCTGTCTCGTCAGCTGTCTGCAGCCACGAGTGCCACAGTTTCAAGACAAACCGTGTATAGATGTTTAGGAGATATTGGTCTATATGCTCGAAGGCATGTTAGATGTGTTCCACTCACGGCAATGCACTGTGACAGCGGTTAACATGGAGAAGAGAACATGCAATGTGGACAGCGGCACAGTGAGCTTGTGTGATGTTTTCCGATGAGTCCAGGTTTAGCTGTCAGTGTGATTTATGCCAGACTTTCATATGTAGAACGTCAGGTGTCTGTTAGCACCAAAACAACATCATTGAATGACACCGTTACGGAGAGGAGTGCTCGTTTGGGGGGGGGGGATCATATTGGGCACCAGAATAGATTTGCATGTTCAAATCGGAAGAATGATAGGTGTAGTTTATCGAGACATCATTCGGGAACAACATGTACATTTGTTTAGGGGTGCCATGAGCCCAGAATTTGTGTTTATGGATGACAATGCACGTCCTCACTGTGCAGATGTTGTACACGGATGCCTACAATCTGAAACTATCATGCACATAAAATGGCCAGCATTCTCACCTGACTAGAATCAGATAGAGCATGTGTAGGACATGCTTTTCCGACGAATTGTAGTCAGTCAGCCACCTCCTACATGTGTACCGGAACTTCAGAGAGCATTGCTTACTGAGTTGAGTAATCTTCCCCAAGATCAGATCAATAATTTAAAACTCAGCATTCCTAGGCGTTGTAAAGACTGTTTCATCATCTGAGAGACATACAATGTATTAACCATCATACCAACCATGTAATGTTAAGTTTTTGTAAGGGAGATATTTTTTGTAATTGCTTCAGGGAGCAAAAATAGTAGTTTTTATAAATAGTATCCTACATAAACCACCTTTTTTTGTTCTTGATCTTTTGTTTAATAAATGGACTTTATGAATAAGTCATGTTTGTTTTGCTTCTGAACCTTTTTTTTGCCTCAGCTAGCATTATCCTTAATTTATGGACATGAGTGTAGTATACAATTCATTAATTAATGTTATACATATATTCCAGTTTGCCTTTGCCCACCTTGTGGATGATATTTCAAAAAGAAAATATTTCCTTGTTTATTTAGCTCTCATACCAGTGTATGTCATTTAACAATGTCTCATATGATATTTTAAAAATAATAGCATATTTTACACTGTAGTGTTTAAAAAGCCCTGAAGGCTCCAAAAAGTTTTAAAAATACCATAATCTTTTAATTTAACAACATACAATCCAGTGGCGGATCCAGAACTTGACTTTTGGGGGGGGGGGGGCTAAGATTTTTCAAAGTGTTATTCTAGACCAATAAAAATTTTACAATTGCAATATTCAATTGTGAATGTCAGTGTTTTGGGGGGGGCTTCAGCCCCCTAGCCCCCCCCTTAAATCCGCCACTGATACAATCAGTTATAGTTCGAGGCTGCTCTCACTGCTTGTTTAATGAATTGTACCCTCTAAATACAGGGGTCTGTCCAGACTTTTCACACAGGATCATTGTGATATTGTGAAAATTTCTACACAAAATTTTGTAAATCTAAATTTAGTGTGAAAATAAAGTTCTTTGCAAACTTTTTGGCTAGGGTCTTTTTGCGAAATTGTGAAAAATGTAATTTTGCAAAATAAAATTACAATTAAGGTTTCATTTTTGACAACGGAAGTTCAGTTTTATAGAACTAAACTCACACATATGCACAGAAGTCCTTTATAAATTAGAAATTGAGTATCAGCTTTTTGGGAGAAATACAACAAAAACCTCCAATTATTCATCCAGTCTACGTTCATTCCACTGAAGATTAATTTTGAAAATGAGAGATTTATCAAAGGTCTAAGGAGAAAAATGTTGTGAGTTGTCCTGTTTTATGATAAAAATTTTGTGAAGGGTCCTTTTTTGGGATAAATAATTTTGTGAAGTGTCCTTTTTTAAGATATAAAGTGAAAGGTCCTTTAATAGATCCAGGTTTGCCTCTGAACAGACCCCTGAAATAAAAGAAAAGATAGAAGAATAAGTGAAAGTATTAAGACGGTAATGAAAATGTGAATTCTATTAATGGGTAAAGTATGAAAACATTTTCTTGATTCAAATGATATTTGTTAAACTTAAGAAAGAATTTTTTAGGATATAATTTTTTTCCCCTTTAATTCTCTATTCTTTTTATTTTGATAAGAAACTATGAGTAAAAATTTCTTTTTCTTAATCCATTGCTTCAGTTTTATGTCATTTTTCCTATTGAATTGTCCTTTTCCAAAGTTATTTTAAGTATTCAATACTGTGGGTAAGATTTTAGTTTATTTCAATACATTATTGTAGCTACAAAGTCAGTTACAATTGAGTGGCTCATACTACCGCATTTATGATTGCCATAAAATTACACATATTACGAAGATACCATGTTGAATAAAAATATTGGTAATAAATGCCTACATGGATTTTTTCTATGGGAATAGAATACTATTTATATTTTTATAGTTTAAGTAAAATAATTGATAGTGTGTGTATACACATATACACATAATAAAATACAAATGTTGTGCAATAATGTATGATTACATAATAAAAATCATTAAAATCAAATAAATCTTGATTTAAATAAAAAAAAAAATCAGATTTAAATAAAAAAAATCTATTGAAAAAATTTCTATTGAAAAAATCTATTGAAAAAAATCTACTGAAAAAATGAATTTTTTGAAAAAAATCAACAACCTTGTCAACAAGGTCTTGAATCAGGTGGTACCTTAATTCAATGTGCTTTGTTTTCTGTCGAAACTTGTCATTTTCCGCCAATTTGATGCAAGAAAGATTGTCTTCATGAAGTGTAATAGGACAATTTTGTTGCATATCAAGTTCGTCAAAAAGGTTTATAAGCCATTTAACTTCTTGTGCGGCACTTGCTGCAGAAATATATTCCGCTTCCGCTGATGACATCGATACAGATTTTTGTTTTTTGCTTGTCCAGTATAAAGTATTTACTCCTATACAGAATAAATTTCCTGCTGCAGACTTACGATCACTGGGATCATTTCCCCAGTCTGAATCTGCATATACCCTCAAGACAGGTTCTTCAATATTATATGTCAATTTAAGATTAATTGTACTTTTTAAATATCTAATTAACCTTTTTACCGATTCCCAATCTTTTGCTCTTGGTCGCTCATTTCTTCTACTCAAAATATTTACCGCGACGCTAATATCTGGACATGACACGGTTGAAATATATAGCAAAGCGCCTACAGCCTGTCTATATTGTGTATTTTCTGGTAAAAGGTTTTCTTTGTCATTTAATTTTATGAAACCTGTCTCCATAGGAGTGTCTGTAGGTTTTGAATTTTCTAAACAGTATTTGACTGTAAGTTCTTGTATTTTGTGTGTCTGATCAAGAGTCATTGTATTTTCATTAGGATGATTAATATTTATCCCAAGATATTGTTTTGCTTCTCCCAAGTCTGTTAACGGGTATTCTTGTTTTAGTTTGTTTATAATTTCATTTATTTGTTGATCATTCCCCGCTATTAACAAATCATCGACATACACAAGTACATAAGTAGTTGCATCATTTTGTTTACGTTTATAAAGACACTTGTCGAATTGACTTTGATTAAAACCTAAGTTAAGTAATGACTCATTCAATTTTAAATTCCATGCTCTCGCGGCCTGCTTTAGCCTGTATATTGCCTTTTTTAATTTACATACTTTATGTTCTTCCCCAGATACTACATATCCTTCTGGCTGATGCATATAAACATCTTCACTCAATTTACCGTGTAAAAATGCAGTCCTGATATCAATATGTCTAAGACTTAAACTCTTATAAAGACTCATTGCCAAAAAACTTCTCAAAATTGTGTGAGACGCCACTGGGGCGAAAGTCTCATTGTAGTCTATTTCTGTGAAAAGCCCTTTGGAACCAGCCTAGCTTTGTATTTTTCAACACGGCCCTGACTGTTATATTTTGCTTTGAATGCCCATTTGCATCCTACTATTTTCATCCCTGGTGAAACCTCAACTAAATCCCAGGTGTCATTCTGCTTGAGTGAACTTATTTCATCTAATGTAGCATTGATCCAATTTTCCTTTTCTACAGGGTTTTCCATACTTATTATGTCATCCCAGCATTTTGGTTCACTTATTCTTTCATTGTGTATTGTGAATGCGAATCTATCTGGTGTAGAGGTCAAGATTCGCGGTCACCACTCGCCACATGGCAACCTAATTTGAAAAAGTGCCGACCCAAAAAAATTGCTGTAATCGCCAATCAGACATTTGTATTTTTCTCGATTTCGCGGAAATCTGCGATCCCCCCCCCCCAATTCGTGGAATTTTGTGAATTAACTTCTTCTGCTTTAAAAAAAAAAATTGCGGATATCGTCCGTTTTAAAAAAAAGAAACCCCATTAACGGTCGGCGATTAAATTCGCTGCGAAAGCCACCCAATTTATAATCTTTCTCCATCCACAACATAAATGTCAATATTCATTTTAAACTTGCTTAATGAGATTCTAGAACCTATAAACAAATAGAATAGTTAAATATTTCTTGCTCATGTAATTAATTTTTACCCCCCCCCCAACATCTCCAGATAGTGATCAGTGATTAATTCTAGAAACAATAAAGAGATAGCAGTGCTCAATGTTTCTCACATATGTAATTATTTTTAAACTTCATTACTGAACTTGATAAATCTACTTATTTTTTCTCAATTAAATTAAATATTTATATTTAATATCTATTCCAAATGCTTAAACAAGGGAAAAAATATAGACTAAATTTTTCAGGTAGGAAAATTTTTTCTAAATCAATTTAAGAAAATTAATACTCAGTTGGTTTTATGCATATTAGAGACTGATAATTAACTACTGTAGCTTTTTTAAATATGTATGATTAATGTACATAAAATAAAAATCATATTTTATATTTGTTTGATTTTTTTTCCCTTGTTGACATGGAATTTAAAAAAGGTTTTATGTGGATATAAAACTTATTGCAATAATATAGAATTGTTTTGTGATAATAAAAAAAAAAAAAAAAATCCTGAAATTTTTAATGTAGATAGAAAGCTATATATATATATAAACTGTTTAGGTAGTTAATTTATCAAAAGTGACATTATCAATGTTCAATCAATTAACACATTCGCTGCCACTGACGCGCTGGCGCGTCAGCATGGCGCTACCTCCCATGCCGGTGACGCTCTGGGGCGTCAATCGAGTATGATAAGTAAACTGCTTTAGTTTTAGTTCGGATTTGGAGGTTGAACGATGAGGTTTTTGTGGCACGTTAGTGAAGCATTATTTTTATATTTTCAGTGCGTGGTTTTTAAATTTTGTGTTTAAATTTTTTTTTTGTGCAGCCAACGTTTTTAATCATTAAAACACTTTTTTTTAATTCGGCTTCTGAGGATGGATATATAAATTTTGGTGGCAGCGAATGTGTTAACCAAACAATCATGTTAGTAAAAAAATTTCAGCTAATTTCTAATTTTAGCAATCGCATGTCTGTTAATATAATTAAATCTCGGATAATGTGCCAAAAAGACTTTTTGCCCCACCCCCTTTCCCCCAGACTCAAAATAATTTTGTTTTCTTCTAATGCTAATCACATCTGTTTACCTTATGGATATGTCACACTAGGTGAAATTTATTAAATGAATCAAATTTTTGTATTTCTCTTTCAATAAGACAAAGTAAATATTCTTGCAAAACACAAATTGTGTATGAGAAATAACATTATTTTGTTAGTGTGCCATCATTATAGCCTGGTGTTTTCTGTATCGAAATGAAATTAATACTTAACTACGAAAGTCCATATATTTCTCCTCATTACTAAAAGTTTAAAATCTTCCTTTCTAATACTATAATTATTAATAGCATTTGAAAGTTGCATTATATGCTACTATAACTACCCTATATGTTTATAAAACTCGCTCTTAAAATACTAATAAGAATAAAATCATAAACACTCAAAGGAAATTCAAACGAGATCATATCTTCTCTCAAAAGTCTAATCATTTTTCAATGATTTGATTTCTCAGCCAATTTTGTCTTAATCCCAGCTGCTTTCATTTCAGATATTAAAAATTTTAAGCTCGAGAAGTATGAAAGTTTAAAAAAAAAATATTTATATTCAAACAATATTTAAGGATTTTTTTTTTTTAAATAATACAATAAAGGCCACTATTTCTTAATTTCCCGGCCATATCATCTGTGTTTTATGCCTCCAATTTAAACTTCCAGACATCATAGTTTTGTGAGTTCAGTTTCTCAATTATAGTGTCCTTGAGGATACTCATATTAATATTTTAATTTGTTTATTTCTGTAACATAACTGAAATTTTATTTTTAATCATTCAAATGTTTATTTTAAACATTCTTATATTTATTTTCACTTCTTTTGTTTTTAATGTTTACACATGTTTCTATACATTCATTTTGATGTTGTTACATTTTGAAGAGGCAAAAAGTGTTTACTTTCGCTTACATTTTATTATTTTTATTTTATTATTTTAAATGTAGCAATTTCTTTAAATATGCAAAGAAAAAACTTTTGTCAAGAATAAATTTAAAATTTCAATTCACCGCATTGGTATCATAATCTATTAATGTTGACAAAAGAATTATTTAAATCATATATCAAATATTTAATTGAAACAAGGTTTATAAAGTAAGTAAAATGCACTCACCTTGTTTATGAGTATCCTCTGCTATTTCAGCTTTCAGTAACTGATGTAGTATTCCATACAGGGACGTATCCTGGGGGCTCGAGCCCCCCCCGAAATTGTCTGAGACAATTTTTTTCATGTTCTACTGACCAAAAAAAAAAAAAAAATTGTAAAAAAAATGAATTTTTTCTCCATAATATCTTTCTTTTTGTTGTTAGTTTGTTTGCTTGTGAAACCTTATTTATTAGCAATTTTCTGTCTTCTAAAGCAGGGGTGCAGAATATGTCCGAACGCGCGAACGATGTTCGGGGGAAATTCTGGCTGTCTGGGGAAATTTTGAATATTTATTATCTTAGAATTAAAAAAAAAAAAAATACTGAAAAAATAAACTTTCTAATATTAAACTACAAATTAACAGCTGTATTCTTCTGTCGCAAATGCATTCCCTTTAAATACCCATTACCCCCCCCCCTCCCCCCCCCCAAAAAAAAAAAAAAAAAAAAAAAAAAAATTGAAGTTTGATGATAAATATTTGGTGATTCATTTAAGCTAGAGAAAATATCAAATCTAACTTTTTTTTTTTTTTTAAGTCTAGCTAAACTGCTACAAGAATAATTACCCAGTCCACATAAATAAACAAACACTTTAATGACAAGATGCTGGGAGAAATGATGTGTTTGTTTACTTTAGCCCACAGAGCCGATAAAACAGGGAGGGAAGAAGGGGAAAGAGAAGCAGGAAAGACATTTTTTTTAAATCGTTTTGAGTCTCATTTACAGAAGTTATGAGTTTCGATTGTGCATTCAGCAATTGCCTCCCCTCCTCCTCCTCCCAACCGAAACACACACACACACACACACACACACACACACACACACACACAGACAAACAAACAAAAAAAAAAAAAAAAAAAACAGAAGAAAGAAAAAGTATTTGAGCAATTAGCTGTGAGTGATTAAACATAAATTTTTGAATGAGTTGGTTCTTTGGTATCTTAAAGTTTAGTTTTCATATAACAATTTTTTTTTTAGCAAATAATTAAAACTTCTGTTGTTCTTTTATGGATGTTTATAGGAGCCCAATCATTTCATATTAATTGTTATTAATATAAAATTATGCTTAAGTATTATTTTCTCAATTTAAAATTACTTTGCATTAAAGTAACATACATACTATTCTTCAGTTTTTTATATTATTATTCAATAGAAGAAAGTATTTGATTCGTAAAAAATTTCGATTTCCGGTATTCGATGGATTTACCCGTTTTGAGAGGTCCAGAACACAATATGACCATTTTTAGAAAATATCTGTCCATATGTGTGTGTGTGTGTGTGCGAGACAAAAATTTTGTATCGACTGTATCTTGGGAACTACTGTACAGAATTTCATGTAAATTAATATACAGTCGCACCTTGACATTAATTACTGTCTATCAACTTTTGGTGCCAATCGCTCAATAGGAGGCGCTGTTGTACAGCAATTTCCACAATTTCAGAAACGGCTATATTATAAAAACTTTTGCACGAAGTAGAAAATTATAGAATTTTTATTAAATGATTATAGTTCATGCATGTTTGTCTTATTCTTGATTTTGTAATTTTGTAATAAAAAGGGTATTTTAAATTTTCATAGACAGCAAAGTGCAATAAAACAAAGCAACATTAATTTATGTATAATTATGTACTACTATATAAGAATTATAGCCTTAAAAATTGTAAGTTAATAAATCTAATTACCTTAAACTTTTTAATTTTTCATCTAGTGGACATTAATAGCAACATTAAATTTCGATGCAGTTAAGAAAAAAAAATGTAATATAGTAGCATAAAAAAATCTCCCTCGGTATTTGGACTAAAGAAAGATTCCCCATTCCCCCCCCCCCCCCCCCCCAAAAAAAAAAAAAAAAAAAAAAAAAACTTTCAGATAATAGGTTGATGTGTTATTTTCGGGGAAATTTAGAATGTGTTCTGGGGAAATTTCAGCGGTCTGAACATTTTCTGCACCCCTGTTCTAAAGTATAAATTACTGAAATGAATATTAGCTCTTTGTAAAAACCACTAAAAAGAGATCTTTATGGTACTTATTGTTGAACACTGTAATGTGTCTCCTTATTTTTAAACACTTCTCTTGCCAGAAATAGCATTTTAATTCCATGTGAGACAAAAGATTCGTCATTAACAAAGATCACAGTTGCATATGGAACTTCTAGTTTTGTTAGTCATGCACGTAGTATACCTTCCATAAAGTATAAATTCTAACCAAAAAAAAAAACAGCCAATATAAAGTCTACTTTACAGAAAGACATGTGATGAAAGATGGCACTATCTAATCCTACTTCAAGCAAAAATGCCGCTAATCACATCATAGAGTATAGCATTCAGTATTCATATTTGCAGCGAGGCAGATTTTCAAACGAATGTCAAAATTCCCAAACCAGACTGAGCTTTGACTGGACCAGACTCTAGTGGGTACATGCAGTCCACAGGTTCTGTCACAGAAATTCCGTATCAATTTTCCTTGTTTTCCAAAAGGAAACCGAAGTGTTAAACCCACTTGCGGAAAAAGCCACCATATGTGGCTATGCGTCATCAGTATCGTTCAAACTATTACACTACTACCGTCATCCGTCGCCATGCACCTATAACTAAATAACATTCGCATAAGGAATCATAAGGATTACCACAACGAATCTCTCAGGGAGAAAAATCAATCGCATGCGATTGTATAACCTCAAGCATTACAACAATTATTGGTCAACACAAAGTCAGAAAAGTATTGTAGCTCCCTGCACTCGAAAGAAGAAGTAAATGATTGTACCTACATTGGTATGAATCACAGCTCACACCATAGGCAGAGTGAAAGGGAAGATGGAAAACTTAAATATATATATATATATATATACATAATGTTGGAGTTAAGGCTCCTGAGTTCGACAAACCTCTGAAGAGATCTAAGACGGTCCTAAAACGAAAGTAGGTGTGAGCTGCGATGCCAGTAGAATAAGTGGCTCTGCTATATACTGCCCTGACAGGCCTTAAAAAACCAACACATTATGTAAATATCTTCGTTACTATCGTCACAAAGCAGACATATCTGAGTCTGATGTAGAACGCGATGATGGGCCACAGCTTCACAGTTCAATTTCCAAACGATAATCACTAATGACGTGCATCCACAGTTGAAGATACTCTGTGTCATATGAGACACCTGGTTGAAACAAATCCTGGTTACATATATAAACGCTAGATAGTTCGATACGTACGCCACCCAGAAGATTTTCAGCAACTACAATGCGTATAAGCATGGCCCCAGGGTCTGTAGAAGACACGTTTACCCACGCTAAACAGTAAGCCATATGAGAAGACCTCAATGTGTTCACTAAACCTAGACATGTGTAATATGTCTAGGTTTAGTGGACGCCAGCACACAGGTCCTTATGTTCCTGGTAATATGATCTAAAGCAAGCATTATTATCTAATTAGAAAACCACATATATGTATATTTTCTTCTTCTACACACATAACAAGAGAAAAAAGTATTGGATTCGGAAACATTTAGACTTCCAGTTTTCAATGTATTTACATGTTTTTAGATGCATTGATCACCATTAGACTATTTTTGGAAACTTGGATATATATATATATATTATTAGATTTTTGTGTATATCGCCCAGCAGGTAGAGTAGCTGCACTAGATTTCCCTTTTATGGGAAAGATATATCTTGGCTGTATAAAAAAGAAGCTATATCTATAAAAAAAAAAAAGTATTTGAAACATGGTTGTTTCGAAAATAAATCATGCGCCATACCATTGAATTAGGACGTCAGCCAGTTTTTGGTATGTTGAATTTGAATGGACTTAACATTGCACTAAAGCTAGACAGACAGCATATTAACGGTCTAGAATTCATTTCTAGAGTAATCGTACCATCATAATTTAATTTTTTGGAGGTGTTTTCCCAGCTTCAGTATATCTGAGCTATTACGTTTACAAAACATGGAGGACACAACGGATTTTACGTGCACCAAATACCATTAATCTACATGACAGTCTTTGGATGGCTCCAGCATCGATCGCTCAATCCTTCAATTATGAGCTCGACTCCTTATTAACCGGACTACCATGAGTCCAGTTTTTGGGGATTTTCTCAGTTTGTCAGCTGTTTATAACATCATAGATTAAAGAACTCTCTGGCAGAGACTTGTGCATTTTAAAGGACTAGTTCCATCAATTTTAAGCCCAAGGCACTTTTTAGAATTATTATTATTATTAAATCTTTTCTTGCCATTTCAGATTTTAGGAATATTAATTCCATTGTTTGCCGCCATGCGGCATTGTAACCAATCTTATTTATAGCGCATAACCATTTTACTATGCCTAGATACGAATTTTAAGGCAATAACATATTGTTTTAAAGTTAAGGTGATTGGGGGGGGGGACAAACTTTATTGCACACGCTCTTGGTATACATATGTGCGGGTACACAACCAACATCTGAGTGAAAGTTGGGCCCCCTCCGAAATTTTTTTCTGGATACGGCCTTGATTCCATAAATGAAAATTAATCAGTTTGCGTTTCAGGAACTATCATCTAGAGTTGACTGATGCTGTTTAAATATATAATTTGAAATATATTAAATAACTGTTTTAATTGAATTAAACCAGCCTCCTTTGGCTTGGTTTATGAATAAGAAATATATATTATATTGTGGGAATAAAAGGATGAACCCACATGTGTTCTTTTAATTACATTTTATTACAAACTGAACATCGAAGAGAGAAAAAAAAAATGAACAGAGTTCTCTACACATACATAGAATACAGACAGCCAATGCGTCACAACGACACTATAATGTAAATGTATATATGCAAGAAGAAAAAAGAGTCAAATGAAATGTTTTTAGAATAATATGAAAAAGAAAGTTTTTGTAATTATTGAAAGAATGTCATTTGAGTTTATTTCTCACCAACATATACTTTCTTTAATAAAATTTTGAGAGAGATTAAATTTAGTTATTCATTTTTTTACAACCATTTAAGAAACATCTTTCTGACAAATAAAATTTGAGAATAATCGGGGCTGGGGTAATCATGCTTGGCGGCTACCCCTGATTTTAGAGTTTTACCTAACCCATCCATATTTTCATACTTCCTATAAAGTTATCTTTTGTTATCATTGGTTGCTCATTTGTCATCCAGGTGATAGGTGAATAAATTGTATATTTGTATTTATTGTCTGATGCAAGATACAAAAAGAAAGAGGGCTTCTGGTTTAACTAATTTGAGTATCATTTGATATTCTGATTTTTTTTTTTTTTTTTTTTTTTTTTTTTTTGGAGGGGGGGGGGGCTATAATTTTTAGGATTCTTAGCTTTTAGTCACAATCACCTGTCAATAGGTCTAAGACAAATAGTATTACATTATATATTTAGTTGAAAAATATTAAATTCCAATTACCCATACGATAAATTGCTTTTGATTAATCTTCATTTGTTACATTATTCCTGTCCTGTTTAGTTTTTTTCTTGTTACTTGTAGTTTTCAGATCTTATATGCAGGGTTTGCTAGTTTCTTCTAAGGTGCAAAAAACTGGCTGGAAGAAAAGGGTTTCTTCCAAGTGGATGAAACTGATTTTCTTTAAAAAAAATAAATTATCATTGAGTTGTAACTTTGTAATATACAATGGATGGATTTTTCTTATTTACAACCTTAAGTGAATTCTGTTTTACCTATAAATATTTAATAATTATTGTATTATGCTAAATTAATAATTACATGATAATTTTAGCCAAGATCAGATCAAGCACCAAAATACTCAAAATCCTTTAAAGAAATCAGTTTCACCAGTACAAAGTTTTGTTATTTAAACAATTTTATTTCTCTAACTGGTAGTAAATAGTATGGATCACTTGCCTACTTTCTTATAAAAGAACTTTTAATTAAGGGAAAGAGTGCATGATAATTACTGTATTAAAAAATTTCATAAAAATCCCCATTTTCCTAGCAGTTGAATACTGCAATAAGTTTCTCAAATTAGAATAGATAAATGCAAAATATGAAAACTTTTTTTTTAAATCTTGGAGAACTACAAGCGAGTTTAAAAATATTTTTGACGTATTCATACAGTTTATTGGGTACCAGCTTAGAGTTAATACAATGGAGTACATTCTTTAAAAAAAGAAAAAGTAAACAAACATATAAGCAAAGACATTAGAAAGGACGAAATTAAACTTTAAAAGCATTTTAAATACCTCAAAAATCCTTTATCTGAGCAGCATAACTTGATATATTTCGACACGCAAATTCGCGGTCATCTTCAGAATGTTTACTTGGCTGCTCTGCTGACCGTCTCTTCATCGGCTTCCTCATCATCTTCATCTGTGCTGACGTCATACTTTCGCTGTTTTTTATTGATTATGTGTTGCCAATCTTTAGGTATTATGCTGTGCTCCCTTTCATTAACGGTGGTGTTAGAGGTTAGGATTTCCAGTGCTTCTCTTTTCAAGGCGTAATTATGAGAGTTATAAGGTGCAATTTTAGTAGTGTTTATAGTATTAGGTTTTATTGGGTTATTAATGTGAGTGCGGGATAGAGAGGTGGAACTTCTATTGTATTTGAGGTCATTAATATGTTCGATTTCGCGGTCTTTGATTTTTCTTTTGGTCATTCCGATGTAAGAAGCGGTTTTGTTATTATTTTCAAAATTAAATTTAATTTTATAAATTCCTGAGGTTTCTTTGGGGTCAATCAAGTCTTTTTCGTTGCGTATCCGGTGTATAATATTTTTATTAGGTTTGATGGGAATATGTATATTATGCTTTGAGCCTTCAGTTTTGATTTTATTCGCTATACCGTTGCAGAAGGGTATGGAGGTGGTAAATTTAGGTTTAATCTTTTGGGCGTCATTAATTGTATTGAGAGATTTTAGGCGTTTTTTAAAGAGTTTTTGAACTAGAGATCTACTGTAACCGGCACGTTGAGCAATGTCTTTTATAAATTTAATTTCGATGTTAAGGAGACTTTTGTTTGAGCATACTAATATGGCGCGATTTATATAAGAGCGTATGGCGGCAATTTTGTATTGGAAGGGGGTTCTACATTTATTATTGATAATTTCATTATTGTTTGTTGGTTTGTGATGTACAGTAGTATTAAATCGCGGCGCCTTATGCCCGTTTTAGAACATACAACACCTTCCTCGCTCATTAGAATTAAAAATATTAAAATTTTAAAATATTACAGCACCATCTGGTGGTAGAAATTTCTTTAATCTACTGTTCAATACAGTGCCATCTGACGGTAGAAATTTCTGTAATCCACTATTCGATTTCAAATAAAAAAAAAAGCTTTCTAATGATGTATTACTTATGAAATTATTTTAATTAGTAGCTGAGATACAAAAGAAAACTGATTCAGGACACCTCAAAACGTGTAAATCGGGTGAAATCTCTAATTCCATTTTCGATAATGCAAAAGTACTTTAAAATGTGTATCAACTCAACAAAGCTTTCAAATAATGTATTACTTATGAAATTCTTTTAATTAATGACTGAAACAAAAGAGAAAACCCATTCAGGAAGCCTCAAAACGTTTAAATCAGGAGAAATGGCGAAATATCGAATTTCTGTAATGTACTATTAAATTCCAAATCAACAACGCTTTCAAATGATGTATTACTTATGAAATTATTTTAATTAGCAGCTGAGATACAAAATAAAACTAATTCAGGACACATCAAAACGTGTAAATCAGGTGAAATCTCGAATTCCACTTTTGATATTTTAATTAGTAGCTGAGATACAAAAGAAAACCCATTCAGGACATCTCAAAACGTGTAAATAAGCTGGAATCTGGAATTCCACTATTGAGATACAAAAGAAAACCTAATCAGGAGACCTCAAAACGTGTAAATTGGGTGAAATCTCAAATTCCCCTTTCGATAATGTAACCGTACTTTAAAATGTGTATCGAATGACATATTTAAAAAAAAAAAAATTAAACATAATTAGAATGTGAAATATTGAAATTTTAAAATATTACAGCACCATGACACCTCAAAACGTGTAAGTCAGGTGAAATTTCGAATTCCATTACCTACGGTAGTCGGTTAATGGAAGTAAAAATAAATATTTTTGGTAAATACAAATATTTTTACCTTAAATGAAAAAATTAAGTGTTGCTATAGAAAGTGGCATCCTCTTTCGAGACAATTTAATTTGCAATTAAAACGTAAACCTTTTGTTTATTGACCAAAATCGATGAAATTTTAACTGCAAGTTTGTTTTGTGGTGTTAAGATTGTATACTAAGTGTCGTGTGTGAAAGTAAAACATTGAAGAAAATAGAAATTTGCAATTTTTTATCCTACTCAAAATACCTCCGATTCTCAATCAGTGCCAGCTGTTATTATTATTATTATTATTATTTTTCGCTTCCATCTAGAAATGCTTAATGTCTGAATGGGTTGTCATGGTGATGCAACGGACGTCTGCATTATTTGATTACGGTATTCATTTTGGAATGAAGTACAGCATTTTCAATGGTTTAAAGCCTAAAATTAAAAATTTTATAACTCATTCAGTTTTTGAAATTTTCTCTCAATCTTTTGGAAATTGAATTGTTGAAGCGAGATCTATATACAAAAAAAAAAAAAAAAGATTTATCTCTAAACGCTTTTGAGTTATAAAATGTTTTGTAAAAAAAATCGATGTTTCGTAAAATCTAAAAATATCTATCACTAATCCGTATTTCGTAAAAATGTTCATATGGTTCGAAAGAGAATTAAATGACCTTTCCGAATATACCAGTTGTTAAGAAATGGAACAGTTACTCGGCCGTACAGGGCGTTTCAAAAAAGACAATCGAGAAAAAGAGAAATTTCAACCCTTTTTAAAACTTTTTTTTAATATAAAAAATTCGTATTAAAAAAAAAAAAAAAAAAAATTCCGTAAGAATTTGTAATAAATGCTCTTTCTGTTGGTAGAGGTGTATTTCGATATCTCGAACCGTTCGAGCTGGATCGCTTTACAAAAACCCACGAAATTTCCTCTCTTTTCTTTTTCTTTTCAGGTATGCGGTTCCGGAACAAAATGATGGTCGCCTCCGATTTTGAATCGTTTTTTGATTTGACATGGGTCGACATTTTAATTAATACCTCCGGAACTAATTAAAAATTTTAAATTCTTTTTTCACTATGCACTCGGGCAGGCTTCTGAGCACCCGTATGTCAAATATTGTAGTTCTGCGTTCAATAGGGGCTGAACCTATAGATGCTCAGACAGACAGAGAGACAGACATCTTCTTTTATTATTATAGATGAAGAGGATAATGGACAGTATATCGCTCTTTTGTGAATTAATGTCTTGAGTGTATGAAAATTTTCATTATATGCATTGAAAATGTAATATTAAATACATTAAAATGCAATATTAAATAATACATTAAAATTTCTCAAACTGTATGTAAATGAAAATAAATAAATAAATAAATTTCTTTAACTTACTAAAAATGCTCGTATCTAATTAATTTTTAATTTTACGTCTCGATTTTACATTTTTATAAGTTTAACCAGGGTTTAAACTGCCGTTCGCTTTTTTCGCATTTTGCGAAAGGATATCGTATTTTGCGAAAATATGCCAGACAGAATTTCGCTAAAAAGCGAAAACAAGATGATTTCACAAAATTTCTCAACATAAAAATCTCTAATTTAATTAAAATAATCCCTGGCAAAAAATTACGAAACTACTGAAAAATATCGGAAATTGTTTCATTTATTTAGTATATTTTGATTTAATTTCGATTTTCAATAGGTTAAGTTTTAATGGGGCCACGCGAGAACAAACAGCTATCGCCTGCTTAAGTGAACGAGCAATCTTGCGTGGCCCCCCCTTTTTTTTTTGGGGGGGGGGAGTCAGCTTTGAAGAGAGCACGAATTTCGCCGATTAGCGGCAAAATGGTTATATTTTTCGTGGATCGTTGTTGATAAAATTCTTTATTTCAAAAAATATTGTGTATTTTGGCAATCAAACATAAGTAGAAGCCATTTTTTGTTTTCGATTTGCGACAAAGGTAATCGCATATTTTAGAAATCAATCTTAAAATGCCGATTATCGGCAAATTAATCACGATTTTTCTGGTATTGACAGCGATAAAAATCCTACATTTCAGCAAATAATGCGTATTTCGGCATTTAGAGAAGAAAAAAGTAGGAATTTTGAGTAATTAGCCAAGATAAATTTTTTTTCTTCCCCAAAAAACAATGAAATGTTCCAGATTTCGGCAACAGATCACGAAAATGATGCGAACTTCAGAAATTTTATATCAAAAAAGAAATGTTGATTTACATTTATGGCTTTGAAAATAGAACGAATTTGGTCAGTTCCTGACGTAATAAATAATGAATTTGGGGATTTGGCGGCAGAAAATATTAATTATTCAGTAATTAGGTGCTATTAATCTGCATTTTTCTTTTTTTTTTTTTTAACAGCAGTAAAATAAACACATATTTCGGCAAATAATTGTGAAATAATCACACATTTGGAATTAATGAAGAAAACATTTAAACAAGCAGCAGATTAGGAAAAACTATTGAATGAATTTCTCAAATGCCTTATTGAAGGAATTAAGGGAATGGTTAGGAGATATCAATTAAACTGTTCTATTTAATGTGCAACTTTCAAAAAATATTTGTGAAAATAATAGCAATATAGATATACACTGGAATAGATGAAATAAAGAAAATTTCAAAAATAGTCCTGTATACAAAAATACATTTATTGAAAACCAAATGTTGTCTAAATGGAACGTTTTCAAAAAAGTAATTAGAATCAGATGTATAGACAACACTTTTTGCAATTTACAATTTCTAAATGAAAATGAAACGCATGATGAATATCCTCTGTTATGCTCTATAGTGGAATATGCTTAGAGCTTACCTGTACACATAGCAGACAGTGAAAGAGCTTTTCCTCAAATGAATTTAATAAAAACAGTCATAAGAAATCGTTTAACAACAGAAAATGTAAGTTGATTACTTATGATAAATGTAGAAAGACTTCCAAGCAAAGAATTCAATTTTCAAAAAGCTTTCAAAAATTGGTGTTCTTCAAAGCCAAGGAGAATTGTGCCATAAGCCTATTTAGTTTTAACATTTGTAATGCAGCTAACTGGATTTAAACCACAATATTTATTTAAAGGTGAAGTCATGTATTTTAGTTAAAATTATTTTGAAAAAATTCAATGACATTTTTTTTCCCTCCATGCAGAACAATCATATCCCTCATCAGAGGAAAATAGAGAGTGTAAAATTTATGTATGTCAAAATAAAAGTAGCAAATTATAATTTTAGATTCAAGTTCTTTTTCCCCCTTAAAGTATTTAAGTATTTTTATAAACCCTCCTCCCCCCCCCTCCTCTTCTTTCCCGAAAAGAAAAAGCTAAAGTACTTTTGAAAAAGCTAAAATACTAATTAGTCGTTTTAGCTAAAATGCTAAAGGAACTTTTTCGCCAGGTCATACCCTGAGTTTAACAATATATTCTAAAATATCTGGATATTACTTTGTGGATTCATTGATATGATTTATTTAAAAAAAAAAAAATAAAAAAATACTATATTTGAATGCTAAAAATTTTCATTGAAATTTCAGCATTTAACATAATTTTAAAACTTATCATTGAATTCCCAAACTAAGTAATAACTTAATACAATTAGTTCATATTTTTAAATCATAATGTTAAAGTGAGAAAAAAAAAAAAAAATTAAAATTTTAAATGTAAAATTTTTATCTATTTATTTTTTATAAAATTTAGTTAGTCTTAAAGAATTTCCAATATGCTTAATTGTATTACATACTATTATTTACCATCTATATACACAATTTTTCATAGCTCTATGTCAGTTTACAAAAAAGGTTTAGAAACATTCACTCTCCTGTTAAGATGCTGCACTAATAAGCTTCCTAAAATAAACATTTTTCTTTTTTCTGAATATATACATATAAATATATATATAACCAATGTTAATTTATATACTTAGTACATTGCAACTTAAAAATATGATTAAAATTATTTTATATTACAGTTTCCAATTTTCAGATATGGTTTTCGACAGTTTAAACCAGTTTTTGATACTTGTCATGTCAAAATCCAACCCTGAAATTTTTTTTTTAATTGCATGAAGATAAAAAGTCAAAGTGCAATTTTTCTTTCTTCCTTTTTTTTTTTTTTTTTCTTTTGGTATTGTAACCAATAAAAATACACTAAAGTTTTGTAATAAAAAAAAATCTGGAGTGACTCCACTCGACTTTCCGAACATTGAGTAACTAACAGTTTTGTAGATAAAATAAAGAAAGAGGAGTTGCTAAACAAACAAAAAAGAGAAAGGGGCATTTCACAGTATTTTTCCCAAACAGTGTCCGCAACAAAAGTCATATATTGGGGAAAATATTTATTTATATTGAAAAGCTGATATTTAAATCATTTGAATTTAATGTATTCAAGTGAAAATTTTGAAAGTTTTTTAAGTTATAGGATTTTAAATTAAGAATAAGCAGTAGGATGTGTTGCGGACTCTACATGCAAAAATTAACAATTTTATTTATTGTATAAACTTGTGTTATCTTTTTGAGACTATTCTTGTTTGGGACACATATATTACAGTCATAAGCATTTATATGCACAATTTTTTTTATAAAATATGTACATGTATTTTTTTTATTCTAATACAAAAATATGCATGTAGAGTCCGCAACAAAAAAACATGATAAAGTTTTGTTTATTTCTTTTTAAAATTTCATGGAGCTATAAAAAGTTATATCCTCTAACTTTAAACATGGCTTCTTATAATTATGAAGTGTAAAAGTCTATTGGTTAATAAAAACTGGAATTATATGAGTTCAAAAATGTGTTCTGGACTCTACAAAAAATGTTCTGGACTCTACATCTAGTAACAGAACTATCTATCATTTACACAATATTTGACTGTTTTCATTTGGCAACAGAACAGCCATCATACACATAAGTTTTTTAGATTTTTTGTTTGGCAACACAGTAGAATAATCCAGTTTTAATACTCTCCCCCCCCCCCCCCCCCGCCCCGGAATACAAACCACATGGAGAAATTTGTTCTTGGAGTTTATTAAAGTTCATTCAAAACATAGGTAAGTTTTTTCTTTTTATAAATCTTTTTAGATGAAAGCAATTTTATAGAAATGATTTTTTACTTATGCTAATAGAATTAATCTAATTTCAATACCCCATGAAATTAAAGTTGCATGGCAAAGGGCCTGTAGACGGTATCGGTGGAGAAATAAAACGGAGTGTGTGGCGATGTACCTTGCAACCTTGCAGGGCAAAGATGTTCCCACTGATGCTAAAAGTTTTTATGAGATAGCAAAGAGAGAGTCAAAATCAATTAATGTCCTTTATGTTGATTCTCAATGCATTGAAGAAAGAGTGCAGTCCGTGAATTTGGAATCTCGGTGGAATCAATGCTAAAAAATATCAGAAACACGAAAGATGCACCGTTTCAGAATGTTTCAAAATGAAATATTTTGCGCAATTAATTCACCATAGGTTCATACAAAACAGATCAACATTGTATCATTAAATAAAGCACTTGAAGCCAGTTCCACTTCTGGTGATCAGTCACTGTTAAAGGGCCAATAGATTGATGTGTTGTTTAATGATAGGTGGTGGGCTGGTGAGGTGTCTAACATTAATCTAGAAAATGACACAGCAGATATTAAATTTGTGTTTCAACCTGTTGCTGAAAACAAATTTAAGGCAATGGAAAAACCAGAATTTGAAACAATTCAGAGTTCTACTTATTTGATAAAACTTCCCGGTGATCCTTCACCGACTGATTCCTTGGCAAGATTCTATGCATATGATCCAGAAACAGCAAACAAGGTTTCTTTGGTAATAGACAATATTTAGAAGTATTTTTGGCAATAATTTTTTATAACATTAGCATTTGCACCTTTAAATTCTGTGCACTCCTCACTAAAATCCAAAATGGACAAAATTGTAGAGTCCGCAACGTCAGCTTTTTTGCTGAACCCTTCTCTTTTTCATAACCTAGAAAATTTTGTGTAAGAGATAACTAATAAAAATTTTGGTTTTTGTTAATTTGACTGTATCAGCTTTTTAGAAAAGGTGTTTCATCTATTTTTAGTTCAACAGATTCAGACCGAATTATGTTTAAAATTACCATAAATTTTTAAGGGAAAAAGTGTGTAGAGTCCGCAACAAGGCACATTTTATGCCACAACTCATTCATAAATATTTACATTAATATTTTTCTCAGCATGCAGTATATTATTAGGGGAGGGCTATCTTATATAAAAGAGGTGATCTAATTAAATATATTTATTGCTTAGATATATTGAGTTAAACTTCTGTGAATGTAGAGTCCGCAACAACCAAATACTGTGAAATGCCCCGAAAACCATAACAGAGTGTTTGAGTATTTTTCTCCATATATCACGAGGTTTTATTTAACGCTACTGAACTTTGAGCCCTTAGATCATAAGGATAAAGAATTTTTCGTTGTGTCCCTGTAAAAATCTATAAATGTTAGATTCACCAAAATGCTTATAGTTAGTGCAACAGTGATTTATAATATTCATACAAATTTTCAGCTCAATTGAATAAGGCGTTTAGATGCTATCGCTGGTCTCATAGGCCATAAAGATAAAGAATTTTTCTTTGTGTCCCTGTAAAAAAACTGTAAGTGCTAGATTCACCAAAATCTATACAGATTGAGTATCTGTGACCTATAACATGTGTACAAATTCTTTGCTGAGATTAATAAGGCGTTTAGACGCTATCACACTTTTAAAAATTTGGCAAAGAATTTTTCTTTGTGTCCCTGTAAAAAAACTATAAGTGCTAGATTCTCCAAAATCTATACAGATTGAGTATCTGTGATCTATAATATGTGTATAAAGTTTTTGCTCAATTGAATAAGGTGTTTAGATGCTATCGCACTTTTAAGATTTTGGTCCCATGGCCATAATATAATGATAAAGAATTTTTCTTTGTGTCCCTGTAAAAAAACTATAAGTGCTAGATTCACCAAAATCTATAGGGTTCGTACTATGGTGACTTACAATATACGTACCAACTTTCAGCTTATTCGAACAAAGCGTTTAGACGCTAGCGTGTTCACTCACAGACATACACACATACATACACACATACATACACACACACATACATACATCATCGTAAAAATACTGAAAACGGACTCGTTGGACCTCGAAACGTATAGAAACATCAAAATCTCGAATTCGGATTTTTGACATGATTACAATACTTTCCTCACTAGTGTTCGGAAAGTAAAAATATATTGTTTAATTGTAAAAGATTATTCTAAATTTCCATAATGCAATCTTAATTGCCGAAATGTTGAAAGAAAAATAGTCTTTAAATTAAAATAATTAAAATAAAAATTCCTGGAATCCACTGAGCAGTTTTAGTTTTTTACGTATGACGACTTATGGATATGCAACCTTTTTATCTACAAATCTTTAAGTAAATTGTGTAATATAACAAATGTTAAAGTAATTTTTGACTCTTGATATAAACAGGCATTGATCACCACAACACAGTCATTGAAACACCACATTGATCTCAGAAACAGGCCATCTTGGCTGTTTCTGAGATCAATGCAAATCTAAAGAGAAACCATAACTAAAATTTATGAGGGGGGGGGGTAGCAAATTATGTTAACTTCTTGAAGGATGTGATTATTTTCCTAAAAAAACAATGGAATTACTGCTTTATTTTATTTTATTTTTTTTGCTGCAAATTCCTGAAATAAGATTATTTTGCTGTTAATTGAAAAATAATTGTACTGTTTTCAAAGTTGATTCCATAAATAAAAGATCATTTTGGTGTACTACAAAATTTTGGCTTGTAGCAAATTTCTGAAATATGCAATATTTTCACAGTTGAGTGGGAAATTATGGTTCATTTCACTACTATTAAGCAGGGTTGTTGATTTTTTTTTTTTTTTTTTCAAAAAAATAGATTTTTTTTTATTTAAATCGGATTTTTTTTTTTTTAAATTTAAATCAAGATTTATTTGATTTTAATGATTTTTATTATGTAATCGTACATTATTGTACAACATTTGTATTTTATTATGTGTATATGTGTCTGTATATATATGCACAATATACACACTATCAATTATTTTACTTAAATTATAAAAATATAAATAGTATTCTATTCCCATACAAAAAATCCATGTAGGCATTTATTACCAATATTTTTATTCAACATGGTATCTTCGTAATAAGTGCAATTTTATGGCAATCATAAATGTGGTAGTATGAGCCACTCAACTTGTAACTTTGACTTGTAGCTACAATAATGTATTGAAATAAAGTAAAATCTTACCCGCAGTATTGAACACGTAAAATAACTTTGGAAAAGGATAATTCAATAGGAAAAATGGTATAAAACTGAAGCAATGGATTAAGAAAAAGAAATTTTTACTCATAGTTTCTAATCAAAATAAAAAGAATAGGGAATTAAAGGGAGAAAAAAATATATCCTAAAAAATTCTTACTTAAGTTTAACAAATATCATTTGATTCAAGAAAATTTTTTCACACTTTACCCATTAACAGAATTCACATTTTCATTACCGTCTTAATACTTTCACTTATTCTTTTATCTTTTTTTATATTTCAGGGGTCTATTCAGAGGCAAACCTGGGTCCATTAAAGGACCTTTCACAAAATTTTATATCTTAAAAAAGGACCCCTCACAAAATTTTTATCATGAAACAGGACCACTCACAAAAATTTTTAGCCTAAAAAAGATCCCTTCATAAAATTTTTCGCCTTAGACCTTTGATAATTCTCTCATTTTTAAAATTAATCTTCAGTGGAACGAACATAGACTGCCTGAATAATCGGACGTTTTTGTTGTATTTCTCCCGAAAAGCTGATACTCAATTTCTAAATTATAAAGGACTTCTGTGCATATGTGCGAGTTTAGTTCTATAAAACGGAACTGTCATTGTCAAAAATTAAATCTTAATTGTAATTTTATTTTACAAAATTACATTTTCACAATTTCACAAAAAGAAATCCCTAGCCAAAAGTTTGTGAAGAACATTATTTTCACACTAAATTTAGATTTACGAAATCACGTGTAGAAATTTTCACAATTTCACAAAAACAGGACCCTGCGTGAAAAGTCTGGACAGACCCCTGTATTTACAGGGTGCAATTCATTAAACAGCAGTGAGAGCAGCCTCAAATTATAGTTAATTGGTTGTATGTTGTTAAATTAAAAGGTTATGATTGTTTTAAAAACTTTTTGGAGCCTTCAGGGCTTTTTAAACACTACAATGTAAAATATGCTATTATTTTTAAAATATCATATGAGACATTGTTAAATGACATAAACTGGTATGAGAGCTTAAATAAACAAGGAAATATTTTCTTTTTGAAATATCACCCACAAGGTGGGCAAAGGCGAACTGGAATATATGTATAACATCAATTAATGAATTGTATACTAATTAAATATTTACAATTCATATACCAGTGCTTGTATAAATAATTAAAATATAATGAATTATTAAAATATATAATAATAATATGCATAAAAATAATTTTAAAAAGTTAAAGTATAATTTATTTTTGTGTTTATTAATGCTGCTTAGTAGAGATGAATCTAAAGTTAAAAAATGAGAAATATTAGTTCGTCTAATGAAATATTTTGCTATATTTTATGAACTTTTGTTTTGAATTTACATAAGAAATAATAAAAATCTCATTTTTTAAAGTTAGATAAACAATTTCATTCCATTAAAGCCAATAACTTTGGTATTTTAAAAAAGTGATTTAAATCAGTGATTTTTTTTTCAAAAAAATCAATTGATTTAAATCACTACAACCCTGCTATTAAGTACATTTATTTGCAGTGAAATGCTGACATTAGGGATAATTTTTGCTGCTAATTTTCAAAATAATGAATATTTTGGCACTACTACTTTGAATTAGAGATGGGAATGGTCCGAAAACCCCTGGAAATTTTGGGGGAAAAAAAGTTTTTTTCAGTTTTTTTCCCCCCGAAGGGGTTTATTTCTGCCCGGAAATTTTTGAAATTTCTAGCATAAAATAATGTATTCAGAAATTTATAATATTTATATTCCAATGCTTTTTTCTTGAAATATATTTTCGTGTTCAGTATCTTACATAAAAATGCCGATTCTGATAATGTTCATAACAGGGCTTGCGTTGGTGCGCTATAGCGCACCACTGACCCCAATTTTAATGGAAGGGATGCAGAATTTTTGAAATCGCGGGTCCCGAGGACCCGATTTTTTTCCCCCCAGAAATATCCTTTATTCTAAAACAGTAACTTTTCTTTTATTTAATTTTGTGTCATTTCAAAGCAATTTATTTTCCTGGCCTATTTAGCTCTAAATTTAGAAGAATGGGAGAAATAGTCCTTTAAAAGCAAAGGAATCGGCCAGCCCATATGGTTGC
The DNA here is from genome assembly GCA_963930645.1 of Salticus scenicus. Classification (NCBI taxonomy): domain Eukaryota; kingdom Metazoa; phylum Arthropoda; class Arachnida; order Araneae; family Salticidae; genus Salticus; species Salticus scenicus. The sequence continues at coordinate 236,989,992 of OZ005657.1, forward strand.
ATCTGCTCCAGTTGTTAAACGATGACATCGCTTTTCTCCCTTTCCTTGCACGTTTTGTCTGACTCTGATGAAGAACGTGCGAACTGACCAAACAAAATCGGCATAAAGTAGAATAGATTAGTTTTTTTTTTTTTTTTTTTTTTTTTGGGGGGGGGGGGGAGGGGGGTTGTTTGTTTAGTTAGCAGAATCAATCTCATCAGAATGTGCAATATTAGCAAATGTTATTTCTAAAAAAAAGTAAATAAATGCTTTTTGAATAAATTTCAAAATACAGTTAGTACCGATTATCTGGAATTCTACAATCTGGAATCATTTCGCATTTATTTACTTTTTTTCCCATGATTTTAAAAACATGTCATATCTAAAGACAGAGCTTACTTAACTAAAAATAAAAAAGGAAAAAGAGAATAAAAAGAAAAAAAAATGTCCAAATGAACCAAGCCTTTTATTATGTATTTCGAAACTCGGAAAATTAAGTAAATTAATTTTTCTCTGGAAATGGTCAAAGGTGTTTTATGGTCTGGAAAATTTCCTGAACCCCATGGTTTTGCAACCAACCACATAAAAGAATTCTAAGATTTTATTTGGTGGTCTATTTCTCAGTTTTTAAATTTCTTGTTAAGACAGTTTTGCTTTCTAAAAGTAAGCAAATATAAAAAACTTTTAGCATTTTGCTCTTATGATCCAGTCACCAGTACATTTAGCGGCACCGATAACGTGGCAGCTGTGAGCCATGCCGCTGACAGGATGGCGGCAAAGCCACGCCGCGCGCTGGCCCAGGCCAGTTTCTGAAACAAAATCTGCATGAAAGCCCGTACAGAGACTGAAGATGATGCAGGAGAAGAGGAAATATTTTCCAGACTTCCAAAGATGGGGGAGGTGTGGAAATTGCACTTCAATATTAAGGGGGGAGGATTGAAATGAAACAAACTGCCAGCTTGCATATAGTAGGGGGTGAAGGAGAAGGCAGGACTGTAGGTGCAAATTTTTGTTCGTTTATCGCCGCTTCTTGGCTTGGCCCAATTGGACTTATTTTTCAAAGCGCTTTTCATAAATAATATTTAGACGATACACCTGACAATCCGCGTTTGTAATGATCGATAGATGGCGCTCTCTGAACACTGCAGTTGTTAGTAAATATAACAGCCACGTGTAATTATTATTCTTTCTCCGCCATTTCATCATGGAAAGTCGATTGCATAATATGAGGATATGCAGTGGTGTGATAATTTCACCTTAGCCCACCAGAGGGCGAGCATTTCATTACAATCGCGGATTTTCAATTAAATATGCATGTGTACATGTTAATATATATGTATTATTATTATTATTGCAGTTATTTTTTGTTTTCTGCTAGATTCAATAGAAATAAAAGGAACTGGAACTTTTCAGAATTATTCAGGAACTGTTTCAGAAACAAACTACTACTACTAAAAAAAAAAAAAAAGCTTATGAATGAAACTTAATACAAATTATTCTTGCATAATGATAGTGTTAAAATGGATATTAAATAATGCATCTAAAATATTAACTTTTATTTTATTATATAAAAGAAAGAAGAAGAAAAAAAAAAAAGAATATTTAGTTAAATAACAGGTGCAAAAATGTAATTTTTTTCTTTATATATGTTCTGTTGTTAGTGAGTTGTGTTTTATAATTCAAAAAAATCAATAAAAAAAGAAAAAAACCCAAAGTGCAGAACATTCCAAAATTCTGAATGGATCTGATCGGGATTCTGATCTTGCAGGTCCTGGATAATGGGTCTTATACTTTTTTTTTTTAAAGTATCTTTAAGAAGAAAATTACCTGGTAAATGTAAGTTTCTGTAATAAAAGATTTTTTTTTTTTTTAGATTATTTTTATTAATCTTGCTCAAATTTTATTGCTGTCGTCAAAACAATCATAATTTTTACTTTTTTAAAAACTTCTTTCAATTTCATTAAAAATTTTTCTTTGCGCTTTTTTATTACTTTTATTTAGTAATGCACTATTTTAACTACATTATCAAACACAAGTTTAACAGAATTAAGTGCTGATTTCCTATGACAAAAAATAATTAATTTTTTTTTTTTTTTTTAATGCAATATTTAAAACAGCAAAAACGAATTGTGAAAAACTTTTTGTGTTTGTGGAAAATATTAGCAGTTACATCCCCCCCCCCCCCAAAAAAAAAAAAAAGAAATGGGGGGGGGGGAAATGAAGTGTCCCCGTTTTTTTAAAACTTGACCCATATTTTTCACAGTGATGGGGTCTTGGGACCCCACTTTTCAAAAGGTCAGTGCAAGCCCTGTTCATATTTCAAAAATAAAGTTTTAACCATATAATCAAATTGTAATCCTGAAATATTTAAGTATTATAATGTTCTCCCTCCCATCGCATTCATTTGAAATTACTCATTCTTTTCGAGTTCCTTTATAACTCATTTTTACTTTCTCTTACCCATAAGGTAGAGAAAGTATTGTTTTTGGGTCAAATTTTCGAATGCGAGATTTTGTTATATTTACACGTTTTAAGGTCCCCTGAATACGAAAATCATGTTTTTAGCAAATGGTCTGTGTGTGTGTGTCTGTTATCAGCATATCTCAAAAACAAATTATCGCAGAAAGCTCAAACTTGGCATTCTAAATGTGTATCATATAGGGATGCTACAGTAAGCTTTTCGTTAAGATCAAGCAAATGGTTCGTGTACAGGGACAATCAAGAGAATTCTAATACATTACGTCTATGGGGGAAATTGCAGGTAAGTAGAGTTTAACGTCTATAGACTGCACTAAACCAAATGAAACGAATATATATTTTTTGTAATAGAGATAGTTAACTAGGGAAAATATTTTGTGTATGTAGGAGCCTCGCCTCCCCCCTGGGGGGGGGGAAGTCCCCCCTCGAGGGGAGTAAATTTTCATGATGGGTATCTTTCAAAAGAGCTCGCCAATACCTTTAAAACGAATGGTTGAACCATCGATATGCGATAATTTAAAACAAAGTTATCGATTTTTTTTACTTTTAATGAAAAAAAAAAAAAAAAAAAAAAAAAAAGATTTTTTTTTTTCTAATATTGAGAATAAAATGGGCTTTTTTTTAGATATTTGGTGTTATACTACTTCTCTAATATGGAAATCGTCTGCATTATCATAAGATATATATATTTTTTTAATTATAATATTAATAAATTATTTTTTAATAACCGAATTAAATTCTATATAAATGTAGGTGCATTAATGAAACGGGGGGTTGAGGGGGGCGGTAGCCCCCCTAACACAGAACTAATTATCATATAAAACTCTTCAGAAGCCTGATCTGAATTGTTTAACGCAGGTTTACATAACAGTACTCGTTATCTTACCTTTTAAACCCGTTAGTAGTCGCTATCGACAGCGCCACCTATTACATTTTGCGAACTTTTTATTTAACTGTCACCAATAATTTTAAGAAGTGATGTGATCGACATTAAATCGATTTTATTCGCGTTTTATATATATCAAATGCCACTTCTAAAAATTTTTGGTGGCTATTGAATAAAAAAATCTGGAAAAACTGAAGGATGGGCGGCAAATCGACCAACTAGCGATTACTAACGGGTTAATCTGCAACCTGTATTTATAGTATTAAATTTCAGGGTAAGAGAAAGTCGTGTAGGTGACACACCAGATTATTTTATCTTGAATATATGAAGAGCTTGTTTCCAAAAGGTGTTAAGTCAAAAATTTCAAAAGTTGACTTTTCTATGCAAAAGGCCGCAGCACACGCCTAACAATATGTTTTCAATTAGTAGAAGTTCTAAATGACGTTTAGTCATAATGAAAACAGAAAGTGAAATCAGTGTTTTTTTCCAAAAAGGATTAAGTCACAAGTAAGTTTTGTGCCAAAAAGGATTAAGTCAAGTTTAACCAATTGTAGCGAGCCTTGAAATCACGTGGTTTATCTGGCATTGGGTAATAAGTCAAAATTAAGAAAAAAAATGATGTTGTAGATTGTCACATTAAGACAGTTTTTTTTTTTTTTCCCCCACAGAAAAGTATAAAGAGGAATGTATAATATTTATAACCTTTATTATAATGTCTTTGTAAAAGATTTTAATCTCGGTTTTGGAACCCCGAAAAAAGACATTTGTTCCTTCTGTATTAGGAAAAAAATACAAATGAATTCAGGCAAATGTACAGAAAAAAGAAAAGACACGGTTAACTGAACTTTTTATTCATAAACATCGGAGCAAAAAATTTTATTCACTTTTAGGGGAAAGCTTATAGGAGAAGATGAAATTACAATGTTTTGACCTGATGCAAAATCAAAAATTACCACACAAATAAAAATTATGCCATGTTAGGAATGCTTTCAGCAGTGGCTGCTCAAAAGGACCTCACCTTCACATACTCTTTACCAGTGTGTGGTCACTCCTACTTACCAGCAGATAGAACATTCGGAGGAGTGGAGACTATTTTAAAGAAAGTGGATACAATTTTACTTTCTAATGAATATTTTGAAAATTTCTCTAAGGTTGGAAATCTTTTCGAGTATAAGAAGTAGCGGAATATTTTAGATTGGAAAAATTTTTCTCATAGTCGTCTGAAAAGCAAACAAAGTTTCTTGATTTCAGAGGCCAAAGTACTGGAAATTACGAAGCGAGATGTGGGAATCAAGACAACGTATTGTGGTTCGTTTTGCCGCCAAAACATCCTGAAACGAGGGACAAAAATTCTCCCGTGCTCCCCTTCTGAAATAAAAACAAAAAATAATATGAACAAGCAAAGAAAAACAGATGTTTTAAAATTACTTAACGTTTTGTGAATTAAAAAAATTGCACGAATGTTTTTATTTTTATTAATAATCTTGCAACGATACTGCTAACACTAACACAAAGGAAAATAATGATAAAGATGGCGAAATAGAATTTGTAAATGAAGATTTGTAATAACTAACTACCTTCCAAGATTGTATAGCTAAAATTTATTTGTATTTACATGAAAAAAAAAAATACTTGGATTACTTTCAAATGAAAGTAAGTCATTTCATTTCGTTATTTGTTTGTGCCAAAAGGGCGTAAGTCATAGTTTTGTTCCAAAAGGAGTTAAGTCATTTCTTTCTTTTTTTATTTCTAAATAAGTATACTGTCAGTATTTTTTTTAACAAGTAATTTAGTGTTATTATCATCCATAGATTACTGGGAAAAATTATCTTTTACTTAAATTCAATAATAAATCTTACAGAACAAAATCGCGTTTTTTCAAGAACTGAAAAAAATGACTTAACGCCATTTGGAAACAAGCTCTTCATATATCCCTAGACTTATCTAACAGTAGTATTTAAATGTGTGTGGATATATATATTATACACACACACACAATACTATATAAATGCATATAACCGTTTAAAAAAAAAAAAAAAAAAAAACTTTTCTGTCAGAAAGTTTATTTCACAATTTAAAAAAATTATATGTGCAAAAACCTACTTGATTTATGTCCTTTATGTCTGAGTTAATAACTTTTATGTTATAAAAAAAAATAATAAAATGTTGTTTTAAATTTCTGAAGTTCAATTAACTTTATATTAAACTTTTATTTTATCTTTGTGATTAACTAAATTGTAAGTCAGAATGTGAATTAGAGTTCAGCATCAGGTCCGGTAAACCAGTTTTACCAGAGCCTGACAAGTTTGGGTCTGGTTGACTAAACTTTTTCTCTGGCATATGAAGTTCGGTTCAGGTTATTATTTTTCTTGTGGGTCGGGTTCAGCTTATGTTGATTGAATTTTTTTCTCTGCTGGTTAGGTTAAGTTTTCAACAAGTAGGGTCGACTTGAGAAAATCTTTCAAAAATTTCTATCATAATAAGAAGAAATTTGTTTGATATAATTATAAACATATTACATATTCCCATGATTAAATATATATGTACACAAATTATTACGTATGTATTGCAGAAAGGCAATAAACAAAAAAAAATTGAATATATATATCAGGGTTTAAGCTGAGTGTAAAAATTTTCTTTAGCAAAAACGCTAAAATCAGAAAAAAAGTTTTAGCAAAATGCTAAAATGCCAGAACCAGTAGAAAAAATGAATTATCAGTTTACACATTATTCTAAATGCCTCAATATGTTTGATTTTCATTTGTAAATTCAACTTAAAAGTTTTTAATCAGTTCTTTAAAGTAAAGCTGGAAATTAGCGGTCGCCACTCGCCACATGGCGACTAGATTTTTAAAAGTGGCGACTAAAGAAATTGCCTTTGGTCGCCACTGCAGTGGCCACTTCTCTTCTACCCATTCTTTATAAAATATACCCCATTCCACGGCAAACTTGGATCACGCGGCGGCTTTTTCGCGGTAAACGCGCCGCGCAAAGAATTCAGGCTGTTCTAAAATCTAACCTCGCCACTTGCAAACATATTTCGGAAGTCAATTTTAATAGTAAACACTTAAAATTCTTCTACCCATACCCATTCTTTATAGAATGTTCTTTCCAATGCAAACTTGGATCGCGCGGCGGCGTTTTCGCAGTAAACGCGCCGTGCGCCTCGAATTCAGGCTTTCTCAAATCTAACATCGCCACTTACAAACATTTTCGGAAGTCAATTTTAACAGTAAACACTGGAAATTGGCAGGTAGTCTTATTCATATACTAAAAAAACGTATGGATTTTTTCCATTTTTCTATAAAAGTATTAGATTTTGATTTTTAAAAAATGTCAAAATGAGAGTTTCGGCCGACTTTCGGGAGACAGAGACGAAAAGGAAGCTCGTGAGATAATCAATCGGCTGAAACTCCGATTGTATTACGTTCGCAGAAAAATTAAAAACGTCATTCGACGCATTTTCTTTGTTATTTTATACCACTTTCTTTTCAAACTTGGCATTTCTATCCATTCCCAACGGCCGTATCGCATTCAGTCATATGCGTGGTTTCTCGAAATTTCCATCTTTAAAACAAGCTTTATATAGTAATATAAATTTTGGATTTATTGCTTTAATATGAAGAGGTTTAAAGAAAATCCTGAATCACAAAGCAACCGTAGTGGTAGTAAACGTGGAGCTACAGATAATTCTGAAAAATAACATCTTTTTTCGGAAAAAGGTAAGTGCGTTTTCTGTTATTATTAAAAAAAAAAAAAAAAAAAAAAAAAAAATGTATGTATGTATATTTTTAGTTCTTAATCAGAAGAATGCATAATTTATTGAATATTTTATTTATTTACTACATATTATTTAATATTTGTTATTGCATATGAACTATTTTTTACTTTCTTCTATATGTAATATAGAGAAAGTATTGGATTCGCGAAAATTTTCGACCTCCGTTTTTTGACGGATCTACACGTTTTGGGGTGTCCTGAACACGAATTGATAGTTTTTAAATTATGTCTGTACAGCCACACTCTCTAAATTCAGTTAGAGAGGGGGATTATAATTGCAAATTATTAAAAATTCATTATTATTAAAGAAAAATTAATTTATAATTCATTTGTAACATGAAAAAGGAAAAAGAAACTTGAAAAATAAAAAAATATTATTAAAAAAATATTTTTTTAATTTACATATACTAATATATTTTCATGAATCAAAGACGTTTTTTTTTTTTTTTTTTTTTTTCCAAAAAAGTAGAAAATCGACACCATTCAGGATAGTGATGGGGCAATATAATCAGAAATTTTCTGTTATAAAATAATATAACCAAAAGAGCATTTTAAACATATGAATTTTGTATTGAATAGTATTTTCTTACATTCATAGTATAAATTATGTAAATCTATTCCTATTTCATTTATTAAAATTTATCAGAAATGTATTATTGTGGATGAGTTTCAAAAAGTTGACTACCTTAATTATTTTCTTAATGATTTGTCGAGACTGAACATAGGAAAAATTAAAGAAAAGAAAATTTTATTTTACTTTTACTTTTATCATCGAGTGGCCACTAACTTTTTAAAAGTGGCCACTAAAAAAATGAAGGCTAGTGGCCAGTGGCCACCAACCAAATTTCTTAATTTCCACCTTTACTTTAAAGAGTTATACACAGAAGGTAACAATTTTTTTAATTTGAAATGAAAAACAAAAAAGTAATTAATTGTACTTACCACTGTAACCCAGTGGCGGATCTAAGGGGGGGGGGGCAAAAAGTACTGACATTCACAATTGAATATTACAATTGTAAACTTTTCATTGATCTGTAATAACATCTTGAAAATCTTAGTCCCCCCCCCCCCTCCGAAGTTCTGGATCTGTCACTGCTGACTGCTGTAACCAGATCAGTTTGAATATAGTACAAGCATATATTTTAACACATTATTGACAGACATGAAAAATATTAAACTTTTTAAATTATTACTTTATATTGTAAACTTTTTTAAAGCAATATGAACGTCTTAGATATGACTTATATTCTTTTTCTGGAGATATAATTATCAGTATCACTATAGCATGTAAAACTACATTAAGCTTATACTGTATCTGAAAATAAAAACATAACTTACAAAAAAAAAAAAAGCAATATAAGTGAAATTTGTTTATTACTATTCAGAGCTTTTTCGTTTACAATTTATAATTTTTCTTTCTTTCATATTAGACCACTTTATAAATGTTTATTTACAAATTGATTTCCTGTATGTGATTCTTATGCGTAGCTCAGCGTTTGATTTTCCTTATATGCATGAACCGATGGATTTTTCTTGATCAATGTTGAAATTATTTTTCCATGAAAGATTCGTTATAATATTTTCGCAGAAGATTTTTTTTTTTTTCAAATTGTGTTTAGCAAGATGCTTTAGCACAAAAGCAAAAACATGTTATTTCATCAGGGTTGTTCATTTTTTTCCGTGCTGGAAAAAATTTGGTTAAAACCGTCCCGGACAAAATACCGTTTTGTCCATCTGTGAAAAAAATACAGGAACTTATGCTTGCAGTTGAATAAAATTCTGTACACATGAATTTTTAATATATTGCTGTATTTCAAATATATTTGCTTATGAAATAAATATTTATAGCTCTTTTATTTTGATTGATTTTTCGAGAAATTATTTAGTACTTTATAATTACAAATGGACAATGTTCAGTTTTGGAAAAATTCTATTTCTTGTTTTCATCAAATATCTAGTTTTGCTATAAAATGTAGAAATTATTTTTTTTTAATTATTATTAAATAATATATTAAATTTCTTGAATTCTTGTATAGGTAGTGCAGCTATTAATACATGCATTATTATTTTTCCTTTTTATTAATGTTAAGTGGAGGAACACAAGCATATGGTATTAGAGAAAAACATGCATATACTATCAGCAGGATATCTCTTTATGCAAATAATAACCAAAAGTATACTCTTTTCCTATGAATAGCTAACACATCAGTAGCTTATTTAAAAAAAAGACTAGCAGGCTTTGCCCGCTTCGCTGGCCACTAAATTTAAAGGAAACTCTTTTCTATATAGCTTCATAAAAATAAAATAAAATAAATTACAGAAATTGTTCAAAAGCTCGCTCCAGGTCCCTGCTGCATTCGGCAGCGATTTGGTCATCCACTGCAACTTGGGCGCTTGTCCCTATGACCTGCGACAATAGTTTACCAATGAGCTTCCATTTAGGTGCTTATTATATAACAGTTTCGAAATAGATAGTATCGAAAAAATTGGAGTTTCCCTTTTATATTTGAATCCCAGTTACATGCGAACAACACTATACGTGTTGCGTTAATAAGAAACTGTACAGTTCTATAAAAGAAGTTAGTGTATTCTGTATATTTTATGATATAATGGGTCTGTAACATTCAGACATGCCAAGTCTCCTGCTTTTGGCAGGAGTCTCCTGCTTTTTGCTTGTTTTTCTATGCTCCTGATTTTCCACTCATTTCTCCTGCTTTTCTGATGTAATTTTTATCTATTCCTCTTAGCATAATTTATGCTTAAAATTTGTGGGATTGGATAAAAAAATTTGATAGAAAATTGAAGTTTATCTTGCCGTGCAATTTATCAAGTTCAGTTTGAATGTGAATTACTATACAATGCTTTGAAACTAATTTTTGCTACGAATAAATTTTTAACTTTCATTTTTGCATAATAAAAAATGTCTTATTATCAAAAGTTTTTTTTTTTTTTTTTTTTAAATACCATAACTATTGAAAACTTAAAGAATTCAAATTTTATTAGAATATAGCTGATATTTTCATTTCTTTATTACCTTTTCTTTTACAAAGATAATTAAGATTCTTATTGTTTTATATTAGGAGCAGAATGATCAAATCTGTCTATTTTGACTTAAATTTTAAACAATTGTATGTCTGAGGTTTTTTTTTTTTTTTTTTTTTTTTTTTTTTTTAATAGTTTGTTTTACTGCAAGAAACATATATTATTCATTTAATTTTAATACTGATGCTTTGTAAATACCTCCTAAGCTTATGAAGCTTTACTTAAAATTAAATTTGCATTATTTTATTCATTTTTCTTACAAACTTTCTTGTTGGAAAAAGTCTCGTGATTTCTGTTTAAAAATCTCCTGCTTTTTTGTCATTAGAAGTTGGCATCTCTGAACATTCCATTCAGGCCTTTTTTAGCTTCAGAATTGACATTTAAACTAGCATTATAAAAGTGATTTGAAAATACATAAGCCCAATATCGTGATTTTGCCTTGAGAATATATCATGATATTGAAATAGTGACATTGCCCACTCCTACCCGACATTTGGTGCCATGACCAGGATTGGCATTATGGGCAAACCTTTTTACCCAAGCTGTCACGTGCAAAAGTCAAGAAAGGTTACTGTATTTATTTACTTCGATGATCTTTAAGAGAGAATAATTATTAGTAGAATAGACAGTATTTACTGCTACACCTCGTAGCTCTTTAGAAATTAATTGTTCAGCATTACTGTCATCTGTTTGGCAGATGTAAATTGGATCAGGCCATAAGTGAACGGGTTGAGACAGCCAAGGAGAGCCCGACCACCACAAGGAACTTGAAATAATATTTTTTGCTGATTCTCCTCTAGTAGTGAGATCTGCAGGGTTCTCTGATCCACTACGAAAATTCCAGCATTCAGGAAGGGAAAGTGAGCCACTCTGTTGGCTACAAATGGTTTCCAAACTTTGGAGGAATTTTTCAACCAGTGAAGAACAATTTTTGAGTCACTCCAGAAATGTATTTTTTGAGTAATGGCTGGAAAAATGTTCTGAATGTAATTTCCTAAACAAGCACTCACAACTGCTGCCATTAATTCTTATCTGGATAAAGTTAAAATTTTTAGAAGAGCAACTTTACTTTTTGAAATCACAAAACTTATGTTAATTTTTCCTTCACTTGATTGTTAAATATCGAAAATACGCTACAGCTCCATATGCTTCAGGACTGGCATCAACAAAAACATGAAGCGATATTTTATTAACATTTTCCATTGAAAAAAGTTTACGTTCGATGCTAAAAATTTCTAATTCAGAAAGTTCAGAACACCATGATCTCCACTTTTTTTCTAAGTCATATGGTAAGTTTTCATCCCATAGTAGAACTCTTTCCCACAATTCTTGAATAAGAATTTTAACTCTCGAATATCTTAGAAATTATTCTCAATAATACATGTCATTTGATGATTCCAAATTCCAAGAAATCCACAACATCCCGTAAATCTAATTTAATTTCATCCTTACTTGGATCCCACTTTAATCCCAAAAATCCTTCTCCTTGCCCGAAATCCATATTTTTCTCATACCCGCTTTCATGTCAAAGTTGCATCACAATTAGTTTTTAATTTCTTGAGTTTAAATCCAGCAGTGCGTAATTTTTCTATTGCCAAAGAGGTTAACTCATAAGCATCCTGCACAGTTTTAGCTCCACTGTACAAGTCGACAACACATGAAGAATTTAACATTTCATAACAATTAGGATAATCATCTTTATTTCCCTATGTGAAATTTCAAAATGCGAGCTAGCGCAAATGGAGGCGTCATTAACCCAAAGGGTAAACGATTAAGTTGAAGTGGGTTAAGTACCAGATTATCGGGCTCGTCTGGAAACCATAAAAATTTTAGATATTTTCTATCCTCTTCCGCAATTTCAATCATAAGGAAAGCTTTCTCTAGATCTCCGCAAAATGCAACTTGATTTTCCCAAAATTTTAAGTATAACATACAATAAACTTGGATATAGATTAACTCCGGATTCAAGAGAATCATTTAAAGAATTTTTACTTTCATTTGCTTTAGAGCTGCAATCATAAACCATCCGAACGCGAGTAGTTTCTTTATCATCCCTTATTACTGCTCTGTGGGGCATATAATAACCTGAATTCATATCCTCGTCAGTACATCTTCCTACAATATTACATTTCAATTGATCCAATACAATTTCCTTATACTGATAAAAAAAAATTTCAGGATTTTTATTCAATTTAATTTTTAATGAATTGAAACATTTGCTTGCGACCTCAGAATTAGGGTCCAATTCTAAAGGGGTCCTGTATTATCTTTCCACATTAATCTACAGCTACACACATACCGTTCCCCATTAAATTTTAAAGAATCCTCAAAATCCTTAATTAACTGATTATCCTTTTCCGATAGATTTTTGGTTTCATTTGGAAATTCTTCAATTTCCCAAAATAATCTTAAATCATTTAAAATAGCATTATTTACAATAATTATGTTTTCAGAACTACTACTTTCATTATCGTCTGATCCAATAATCAGCCATCCAAATGCATTATTCAAAGCTGACAAATGTTTATTTATAGGTACCTTTAACCCATAAATTAATTCCCAACAAACATTGGCCCCTAAGAGGATGTTAATATTGTTATCCGAGCTATCTGAATCGGCCAACTTCAAATTCCGTCTCTGCATTAAATCTTTTATTTTTGAATCAGGATATTTCACAGTAGCGCCCATTATAGTGCGGGAAACAAACAATTCCTGAGTTTTTTGAAAAGAAGAATTTGTACTTTCCAGTGTTACTTCAACAACTCGATAAATCTTATCCGTTGGGCATTTCATTCCAAAATAATAAAGTGATAAAGTTTCATTATGAATGGTTTTTAATTTTAAATCATTTGCTAATTTTTCACTAATAAATGATCTTGAACTTCCACAGTCAAACATTATTCTTGATAAGCAAGATTTATTTTCCGATTTAGCAATAACAGTGCAAGTTTGCAAATAAACATTTTTAGAACACTTTGTATTACATTGAGAAATAGAAGAAATAACTTTTTTTTTTTCCTAAAAAAAAAAAGAAAAATTGTCTTAGGAAACATATCAATGCATAGTCTTAAGGGGAATGTGGACATTAGAAATTTTTTTATGTTAATTGTCTTGGAGCTATGAAAATTTGCATACATAGATTAAAATTATAGTAATACAATTAAGTATATATTAAGAATTCTTTAAAACTAAATTAAAAAAAAAAATCAATTTTTTTAATTAAAAAAAAAAAATTCCGCAAATTATTATTTTATTATTCCTTTCACTTTAACATTATTATGGCTTAAAAATATATACTAAAATATTAGGTTTAGTATGTATTTGTGCATTCAGTACTATAGATTATTTTTTTAAATTAAGTAGAATGCTGAAATTTTAATGAAAATTTTTAGCATTCAAACTTTTTTTTTTTTTTTTTAATTAACCAATCAAAAAATTAATAAAAAAAAAAATATCCAAATATTTTATAATATATTATTAAACTATAATAATGTAAAATCGAGGTATAAAATTAAAAAAAATTAGTTAGCACAAGATGAAGAATTTTTTTTTTTTTTTTTTTTTAGAAATACAGTGTGAGAAATTTTTATGTATTTAACATTTATTGCATTTCACTGCATATAAGTGTAAATTTCCGTACCTTTAAGACTGTAATTTACAAAAAAGTAAACTGTCCATTTCCTTAATTAAAAATTTTTGGTTTAAAATTGCATTGTGTAATAGTTATTCATATTAAAAAATGATTTATTATTCAATAGCGGATAAATTACTTACAGCACCTTTTAATTATCAATCAGTATGCATTTACTAGAACTTCCTTTTTGAAAATAAGACTTCATAAAATTTCTGACAACTTAAAATGCAATAAGTAAGTAATTCGCCTTACAATATACAAATTTTTAAATTTAAATTTTTGCATTTTGTAAAGGTAATGAATATAGATTTTTTGTATTTAAGTAGCAGTCATTGGTATTCATAAGAGACACATAATACTGTTCTAAAAATGTTTAACCGTGGGAGATAGATAAAGTAAGCACTATTTTAAGACTACAGTTTTTTACCTTTCTATAATAAATATGACTTTTAATTGTTTCAAATATGCCAAGAGGTGTAAAACTTGAGAATTTTGACATAAGGTTTTTGACACAGGGTTTTTGACATGACAGTTTAAACTGTGGTTTAAACCATCAAAAACTTGCCAACGCTAGATTTATCCCGTTCATTTTCGTTTTCATTATAATTTAAACTGCGTGAATTTTTACATTTTTCTCTATTGTGCTCTACCGATAAATTCGAGGGTTTATAATTTTTTCTACAAACTGACTCGTGATAAAATCTAGAAAAACATATTTTACAAACAATACCTGACCTACATACTTTGCTTATGTGCTTTGGTTTAAAACATAACCAACACCAAGCTTCAGATCTAAGTTTGTTTATTTTCTGTTCTATATCTAATTTTCTACAATTTACAGAATCAGAAGAAGTTAAGTTGCAAAAAATACATGAATTTTTTATTTATGTGAGTAATGTTGCTGTGGTTGGTAATGTTGGTATATTTTTATGTTTAGAGAAGTTTTTTTGATATGTTTGTCCTGTTTGATAACCCTGAAAAGCAGAACGTTTAGTCTCACTATCCTTAAAAAAATTTGCTACGGTTTCACAAATTTCACGAGATTCCACTTCATTTCTTAAAAACGTCATTATTTCTGAAACTTCACAATTAATTTCCTTATTTCTTTTTTCTATGAAAATCTAAAACCAAATCTTGGGGTAGTAATTTATGAAGTAAGGGGTTTAATAAATGACCGTATGATCCTTCAGTAACATTTAACACAGAAAATTATTAAAATTTAATTGATTAAAAAAAAATATTAAAATAATTTTCAAATGAAAATTACTTTGGCATTTATGAAAACACAAAAATGAAGCACAAACTACAATTAATAAAAAATAACTATTGTAAGTCTAAAATTTATTTTAGCTAAAAATTGTTGCTGTTCAGTCCCCAAATTAAATAAGGAATCTTAATATTTATTAAATATTAATAACAATTAAAAATAAACTATCATCATAAATATATCACAGATTAAATGCTCTACTGAAAAAAAATTTGAAACATTATTGGCTTATGAGAGAAAAATAAACTGCTATTTAAATTCAATGAACATGTGGAGAGAAACTGACTATTGTCAAGAAAAAAACGATGTTACATCCTTTGAATTATTCCAGTAAACCAGTAGAGTAAAATTGCAAGTCCACATCTTCGGCAAGAAATACAACAGGCTATATTAAAAATAACCATTTAAAAATTCCATATTACCATTTTTAAAAAAAACTAACTCGTATAAATTTTACTTTAATTCAGCTAATAAAATGAAAATCAACTAATAACTAAGCCCTACGACCAGCAGTCAAACATAAAAATAACGAGCAATATTCCATTAAATTAATTCATATTTATACTATCGTCAGCCAAAAATATCAGTGCGGTTCACCACAAACATGAAACGCCCACATAACTAACCAGTCAGAAAATAGATGGTTGAACGATTGATTGTGAGCGTTCAAAACTTAAAAACAGGCGCCACCAAACGGTGATAACTAAAAGTTCTGTAGCGATGAGTTAATATCGCAACGGACTTAACCAAGATGGTGGCATAAACAAACCCGAAGTAACTGCAACACGGTACTTCGGAAAATATTATATAAAAGTTAATAACGTAAGTACTGCAATTATTTTACACTTTAATAAAGATTTAATAGATTTAAAAGACAATAACTTCTATTTATAATAGATTAAGTAAATTAAGGACGTGAAAGAAAAACGATGCCAAGTATATTTTTATATTTAAAGAGGGCAAAAAGCTAACACATCGGGTAAAAAGTCGACTGGGTCCCCACTGCCTTCGGCAGCATAGTCCTGTGTGCGCTGCACGCGCATAATTTAGGGGATATGCATGTGGTGCATATCCCCACCCTTTCTTCCCCACCCTTTCAGCCCCTCCTAATTAACCTACATATACCAATTTTGAACGGTCTAACTCAATTAGCTGAGATGCAAAAGAAAACCTAATCAGGACGCTTCAAAACGTGTAAATCTGGTGAAATCTTTCGATAGTATAAAAGAACTTTAAAATATCCTTTTGAATGATGTATTAAAAATAATTTAATCATAATTAAAAATTGAAATTTTAAAATATTACAGCGCCATTTGGCAGTAGAAATTTCTGTAATCTACTGTTGGATTCCAAATCAACAAAGCTTTCTAATGATGTATTACTTATGAAATTATTTTAATTAGTAGCTGAGATACAAAAGAAAACCGATTCAGGACACCTCAAAATGTGTAAATCAGGTGAAATCTCGAATTCCACTTTCGATAATGTTAAAGTACTTTAAAATATCTTTCGAGTGATGTATTAAAAATAATCATAATTAGAATTTGAAATACGCATATTAGAATAAAATTTAATTTGCAATTAAAATGTAAATTTTTTCTAAAATCGGTGAAATTTGAACTGCAACTATCCCTTGTGCTGTTAACGGTGCACAGTAAGTTTGAATGAATTTTGAAGAAAATTGAAACATTTTGAAATTTGCAATTTTTATTCCTAGTAAAAAAACTACGTGATCTCAATTGGTAAGATTTCTTTCTTCCCCAGGTATGGTTTTCTCTGTGAATGGGTTGTCATGGTAATGGTAACCTACAAGAAATGCAAAGGACTTGCCTGGACAATTTCATTAAGGGATCAAGCTCACGGTATTCAGTGGTTTAATACCTAAAATTAAAAAAATTATATTTATAATTATATTAATTATAAATTAAAATTATATTTTTGAAAAAAAAATCTCTCTTATGAAATATAATTCTTCTAATTGAGGTCTATGTACAAAAAAAAAAAAAAAAAGAAAAAAAAAAAATGATTTATCTCTAAAAGATTTTGTTGTAAAATGTTTTGTAAAAAAAATCAATGTTTTGTAAAATCAAAAAATATGGAACGCTAATCCGTATTTTGTAAAAATGTTTATATGGTTCAAAAGAGGATTAAATTACCTTTCAAAATATACCAGTTGTTAAGAAAGGGGTCAATTAGTCTTTCATATGGAGCGATTCAAAAATGACGATTGAGAAAAAGAGAAATTTTGGATCCTTTAAAAAAAAAAAAAAATATTTTTTAATATAAAAAATTCGTATTTAAAAAAAAAAAAAATGCCGTAAGAATCAGTAATAAATGCTCTTTCTCGTGGTACAAGTGTATTTTATCTTGAACCGTTCACGCAGGATCGCTTTACAAAACCTCACAAAATTTTCTCTCTGCTTTTTCTTTTGGGGTACGTGGATCTGGATGAAAATGACAGTCGCCTGGCATTTTGAATCATTTTTTCGTTAGACGTAGGTTGATGTTTTAATTAATATCTCTGCTAATTATAGTCGCATCGCTTAGTGAATTATTGCGATGTCGAGATGAAGAAATTCCATGTCTTCTGGTACCAGTTTCGAGCCGCTGCGAAACTAATAGCGCCGGAGCTTTAGCAGCCATAAACCATTTCTCACAGACACACACACAGATGTGCACAGATTTTAATAATATAAAGAGAAAAGAAATATATCTTATTCTTCATCAAAAGTTCCCAAAATGGGAGACTTAGTGCTTAATAGGTTAAAGTATGTGAAATTTTTTATTAGGTTTAAAAAATCCAATAAAAGACATTTAATTCTGGGTTTTATTGTCTTTTTTCTTTCAGTGGGTTAATCTACCCAAGGTTTTTTTGGGTTTGTGGGTGGATCCAAAACTGATTTCACGTAAGTTTTTTTTTCTTTAAAATTCTTTTATTTCATTGATTCAATTTTATGTATTAAGTTTTATAAATTATTGAATAGTAGTATATTACATGTATGTGGAGGATAGTTATTATTCTACTAAAAATAGAAAAGCATGAAAAATTTTATTCATGAATTCATCAACCGTTAATATTCATTTTAGGGTCATTCCATGTCAATTCAACCACACCATGACACCCATAGTCTCAGATTTTGATGAAACTTGGTGTATTTGCTCCTTTTATGGGTTTATATAAGGAAAAAAAAATTTTTTTTGCTTTTCTTAAATGGTTTAGGTTTTACAGCTCGTTAAAGATTTGGGAATTTCAGGTTATTTTTCAATCAGGCGGAATAATTGCAATTTGTTCTTTTTTAAAGAACAATTTTTTTCTCTTATTTACCAACCAATGTTGATGAAATTTTTTATGGGTATGCTTTAATATATAAGGAATACAGAAAAAAATAAATTAAACCAGCAAGTATGTGCACATGGCCAGGAAAAAATCCTGAAATATTATTTTGAAATTTTTCTTAATTAAATACAGAGTTCCACTTGAAATGGAATATCATCATGAGGGAAAAGGATAATCAAAAATTTTTTTTACTATTCTTGTTCTAAAGGATGTATTCTACAACATGAAAAAATAAAATTAATGGCTTTTTGCATCCTTCATTATTTTTTCCGACTTCAAATTTAAAATTCCCGCATTTTCTTGAAGTCACTAAATTAGAAGTTCCAATTTTAGTAAAATTATACAAAAATTTGAACCAAAATATTATTTAATAAGTACAAATTTTGAATAACCATCATAAAATACAAGAATTTTTAGCAACTGTTGAGAGTTAAAAAAAAAAAAAAAAAAAAAAAAAAAAAACAATTCTTCGTCAGAAAAACAAAGTACGCACGAGTACTGCAACGAAAGCAGCAATGTCGAAAATGTTATTTGTCAACTAATTTCAGTTTAAAAGATCTTTATACAGGATGATTAGAAAAAAACTACCCCAATATATGAGACCATAACTACCATACCGTTCAGAGACACTGAATAAAAATTTGGTGGAAGGTAGTTTGAGGTATGCGCTCAAGAAAAGGATACCATACCATTCCGATACACTGAATAAAAATTTGGTGGAAGGTATTTTGAAGTATGTGCTCATAAAAAACAACAGTTAAACTCTAACAGTTACAGTGACACAATTTTGAAAATTTCAAATGGCAGCACCAATTTTTTTTTTATTGGAATGGGATCTCCATAGCAGAAAACCATAAATAGCGTTGGAACGGTACCTCTAGCATGAAAATCACCAACGCTAAGCATACTAAGAAAAAAAAAGAGAAAACAGCTGTGATGTGCCTACCAGAGCACAACTTTCATTTTCTTAATGACGTCACATTTCACACTGAGTCTTCGGCTCTCACTAAAGTCTACTGATTCTGCTTAGAAACGAGAAGAATAGACCACGGTATCCTTAATTTCATGTAGGTCTACTGAATAAGGGTTTTAATTACGTTGTTAGTTATAAGACACCGTCATGAGTGACATCATCACACTAAGTGAAAAAATTAGGCATTGTGAAATGCGTGATGTGTATCTTGCTTTCTTGCTCTATGAATGCCGCTTACTGGGAAACATCATTATCATCATCAAAATCGATTTTGATTGCCATTTTACAATGCCTTGTTTTTCATGTACTGTGATCACGTCAGTCAGGACGCCGTTTTACGACTTACAACGAAATTAAAGCCTTTACTCAGTAGCTTTACAGGAAATTTAGGATACCTTGATCTCTTCTTTTCGTTTCGAAGCAGAATCTGTAGACTTTAGTCTGAACCAAAGACTCAGTGTGAAATATGACGTCATTAAAAAAATGAAAGTCATGCTCTGGTAGGCGCATAACAGTCGTTTTTTTTTTTTTTTTTTTTTTTTTTTTTAGCCTGCTAGAGCTGCCGATTTTCATGCTAGAGTTCATGTTGGGTCATTCCATGTCAATTCAACCAGGCCATGTAACCCACCATCTCGTATTTTCTTGAAAATTTGCTGATTTGTTCTGACTATTATGTAACTAACTCCAGTCAATTTTTTTGGACCTAAGCAAAATAGTTTTTGAAATAAAAAATATCAAAGTTTTCAAGAATTTCATGTAGGAGCTATCAATGTTGCTCTTATTTTTATATACACTATATTGCAAGAAAAATCATATCTCAGACTGTGATCATGCTATCATTTTTAAAATTTTAGGATTTGAAGGTTATATTACACATAATAATAAAAATAATAATATGATGTTTGAATATCAGCTAGAATTAAAAAAGAAAAATGTTTTTTTTGCATTTAACATCTTTTTTTGAACAAAATTCAAGACTCACAATTTAAACATTTTTGTACTGAGGCAGAGCCTTAACCAATTACCTTTTTTTTTTTTTTTTAATTGTAGTAAAAAGTGTACTCTAATAGGGTTTTAAATAAAAACAGTGGGTTTTTGATTGCTTTAGCAAGTATTCTAGCTTTTTTTTTTTTTATCAATATATTGCAATTGCCTGGAACTAATGCAAAATATCCCTAAGTATACTTTATTTTGTGTACATGGTTATTTAAAAAAGAGTATTAAACAGTATTTTGATAGCATTTTCAAAATATTAATCATTAATAAGAAAAATAAAATTAGTTGTGATTGTTTAACATCTAGAATGAACATTTCATGGAAACAGTTTTGTGCTCACATTTATAATTTTATACTTTAAAATACTTATGTAAAGTATAAAATTTAGTTTTTGAGTTCTTTAGCAATATTTCAGCATTTATTTATTTTTTAATTTCATTATCAAAATATTCATTGCATTTCATTCACTGCTTTAGATTTGATAAATGTCACTATTTGTGCTTTTTCTATGAATGTTCCTTTGATGATTATGTTTCATTGTGTATTAATTGTTCTTTTCAAAATATTTAATTTTGTAAAAATGTTAATAAATCAATCCAAAGTAAAATTAAAAACAAATAAAATCTGGTTAATATATTAGCATCTGAACTAATAAGACATATAATAGTTAGTTGTTTTAACTTTGCCTGTTCCAAAACTAAAAATACATATTTCCAACAGGGTTGAAGTTTAGGACGTCTGAAAATGGTTTTGGACAAGACAGGTGGTTTTTACCGTCCAGAAGTGTCCTAAACTGTCTAAAACTGTCCAAAACCTAAAATTATAAGAAATTCTATTCCCTACATTCTCATTAGCAATTATAATTAGTAATTAAAAGTATTTTATACTGAAAATTTAGACCTTTTTAAGTTAAAAGAAATTTACAATTTATAAATAGCTATACAAAAATTTAATTTTAATGACTCAAAAAATTTTCTTACAATAAAAAATGTATGATAGGATATTCAAAATGAATAATTTCTTTTATTTTTAATTGCAAAATACTTACATATCCAATATTTTACAGAAATTATTTTTAGAAGTTCTTTCATAAATTGCATGCATTAAAAGATACCAAAAATAAAATGTAAAAGTTATAATTAGGCAATAAAGTATATGCATTTTCAAAAACAGCAGATATACCCCCCCCCCCCCCCCCCAAAAAAAAAAAAAAAATATATATAATAATAATAATAATAATAATAATAAATAATCTTTAAAGTGTGTATAATTTAATATTTTTACATATATATTTTCTCATTTATTCAAAAATAAAATATAATTGTGTAGCTGCACATTTTTAATATTTATAAGATGGTGTATTGTAAATCTTATATATATTATAATTATATATTAATTTGTTCTCTTGATATATCTATTCACATTGCTTATATATACTGTGTATGTGTGTGTAAATATTATAAATATGAATATTTGAGGTACTACAATTATCCACATTTTTCCATAAAAGCTTCAGTTATAAATTTTTGCTTTTGAATATTATAATTGTTAATGTATGTATCTTTCACTAAACATTATGGAATATACTGGAAAATGTTACAAAACAACAATAATTATAATTTTGTAAATTTTTCAAATATTTGCATAATTTTAATGAAATATAATTTTACTAAAAAAATATAGTTTTGGACAGTTTATGACAGTTTGACACCAAGGTTTTGGGCAGCACGGTAAAAACCATGGTTTATACTGTGGTTTTTACCATAGTGTCCGAAACCTTCCCAACCCTGATTTCAAAGTTATAAAAATTCCCCATATACAGATTTAAAATAATATTCTTTCTTCTAAAATTCTTTGACAAAAAGTAGACAACTTCAATAAAATTTAACACAATTAATAAAGGTTAACAATTAATAACCTTACTCATTAATTTTTAAATTGAAACTTAACTGAACCCAGAAATAAGGTGTCTGCATTTTATTTTACATATTTAAAACTCATTTTAAACTTTTTAATCTAGGATATTGCATTCCCCCTCCTCTCAAAATAATAATAATTAATAAATAAATAAAAAATAATCTTTTCTGTCTGTCTTGTATCTTTATATATAGAATGACAATTTATTTTAGATTAATTTATACATATAATACTAATAGGATATTAATCATACTGTTTGACTTAATAAAGAAAGAACAGATCTCAGAGACACGTAAAAAATTGAAAGATTTTTAAATTCACGAACAATTCCTGGTACAAGAAGTTTCCATCATTTCGTACCATTAAATGAAGATTGAATAGCGACAAAGAGAATCAGCTCGGATGAGAATTATTCGTCAGTTTTTTGTTTTAATTCTCATAATCCAAACCTTGTAGATATTGCTAATATTAGGGTTGCACTGAATATTCGGTATCTACTCGGTATTCGGCCATGCTATCGAATATTCAGTTTGGCTGAATCTGAAACTATTCGGCTAGTTGAACATATAATTCATTTTTTTTTTTTTTTAATTTTTAATCATTTAAAAAATTTTTACTATTTTACCATGTTTTTATTAACTTCGATTCTTGTGTGTTTGTCAGGGACAAATCTTGCAATCGATTTTTAACTAACTTCCCGACTAGCTAGACATTTGAAACTTTCACAGTAGCTCAGAACCCGGTGACAACACAATACTTCGAAGTAAGATTTTCGAATTTTCGAATAGTTTTCTTTTAATTAATTAAAATGTGAAAATGATAAGCTCCTAATAGCAATAAAAATAGCCATTAAAATATTAACTATAATTTAATTGTTGCCAAAAAAAAATTTACGAGTTCATTTTCTTTCGACCTAAAAATAAATACATTTAATTAAACGTGAGCGTTAAAAAATTGTTAAAAGTTAAATTATGCATTTGGCAAAAATTGACGTTATCATTTTAAAGATTTTCTACACAATGATAAAGTGCTAATGTAGTTCATGATGCAAATATATGTTGTTTGGAAAGGATTAATATTTTATTTTTAAAACCAACTATTTTTTTTAAATTCAAATTTCCGGTAACTCTTTAACCAATCACATTAGAACGTCCATCTTTGGAATATCGATAATAAGAATTTTCTCGCCAAAAGTCGCCAAGGGCAAAAAGTTGTCAAATTTGGTGCCAAATCCATTACCTGCCTATTGGAGCTTTTTAATGCGTTTTAAAGAGAAGTTTACCGTATATTTCCGAATATAAGCCGAGAGTACATTTTTCCCTGCAGAAATTTGCCCAAAATTGCAAACCCATGTATAAGCCGAATTGAAAAAAATACTCTTTTTAAAGTTTGAGTATATCGCCAAAATGGAGAAAATATTGCCAATCTATACAACCTTCAGGATAATCTGTCCAATTAAATTGCGCGAAATGCGTGCTTATCCAATAGAATTCCTTACCTTGCTTAGCCATAACGTAAAACGTTCGCAGATTGTTCGCCAACGGCGATAGTTTTAACTCTGGCAACCCTATCAGAAGGGAGGCAAACACAGACGCGAACGCAAGTCCCAGCAGCTGAAAACGATGGCTACCGTAATACCGGGCCGGGAGACCTAACCCTAACGTCAATGAAGCAATGCCGCCGCTGGATGTTTACATAAATAAGCCGTGTAAAGTCAGATTGCATCGATTTTTTTTTTTTTTTTTAATGACGTATCTAAATTATTTTGTATATTTCTACTTTTCAGTATTTTTATCAGTGCTTCAAGGCAATCTTCAACAAAATAAAAATACTTCTATAAAAAAAAAAACGAAGCTTTGCCGCTTTTGCTAGTGTAAGCCTAGAAACATTTTAAACAGAGATGATTTAAATTTAATTGTATAAATTAAAAATATGATCGGGAGTCCTGTTTTTTTCAAGTTTCTCTTATACTATTTCTGAATCAGACAGAGAATTTACTCCGTTCGTGCACTCTGCCGATGACTTCAGTTACCGACAGGTCAAAAAGAAATGTAAACAAACGTGACTACATCGAGCGTTTCGTGAAATAAATTTAAAATTGAGTTTTATATGTGATAATTATTTAAAAATAAGGTTTAATATAACTATTTTACTTTATATATACTTTTTAAGCTTAAAATATATGTATTCAATCATTGTTTCTGAAGTACGTTTTTTGCTAGAAATGTAGATCCGTATATAAGCCGACCATTATAATACAGCTTCCGAAAAATTTCCAAAAATTCTCGGCTTATACACGGAAATATACAGTAAGCTATTTAAAAACATGGTATATAAATTTTTTTTTATCTTATAATTATTTAATTATTAAATTTTCCGAGATTTTTAAATTCTCGGAGATTTTTCAGAGTAATTAAGAAATGGATTATATTTAAATGAAAACAATTGTTTTATACAGTTTCAAATGACATTAAAAGAAATTATTAGTTACATTAATCATAACAAAATACCTAACAAAAGTTGTCTTTATCAATAACAATAAAACAATGTATGTTTCTACAGTTAAGAAAAAGGATACATAATACACATGATGTTTCCATGTAGGAAACTTCAAGAGATCAAACAAAGATCACATTCAAATTTGGCAAGAAAAATGACACAAGTCATAAAATAGCAATTTTGAGTTTGCCATCGAAAAATGCATATCAAGTGATCCAACTTGCTCGAAAAGTATCACATATCTATCCCACAATTTATCCACATGAAAGTGAGAGGCGTTTGTGTCAGTTTTAATATAGGTTAGCCAATACGTTGTTACTTTTAAATTAATTTTTCTAAAATATTGCATTTCTGGGTTGTGTTATTTTATTTTTTATTTATTTTTCTCTTTTAGAGTTGGTGTGACAAGATATTGTTATTTAAGAAATTTTATGTGTTTATTAAGAAGTTTAACAGTTAATAATTTTCTGTGACTATGAATTCAGCATTACACCACTACTTATGTATAGTAATATTTCCTAATATTTTAATACATTTATTTAAACCACTGTTTTTGAATAGTAGTTTTTATAATATTTTTTCATAATTAAAAGAACGAAATGTTACTAAATGTAAATGATATTATTGAAAAAGTTTGCAAAAAAGTAGGTGATTATTGACACCTGAATATAAGAGTAAATTAGTCAGCCGAATATTCGGTATTCGGCCAAATTGTTACTATTTGTTTGAAGGATATTCAGTATTCAGCCGAATAGTTAGTATTCGGTTGGCTGAATATTCGGCATTCGGCCAAAGCTGCTATTCAGTGCATCCCTAGCTAATATTAAACTAATTCCTACATTGCTTGTACATATGATAATCATTGGTTTTTGGCTTAGTATTGTTAAAAAATGAAGAGAAAATGATATTAAGGTTAAGTTCATACACCCTTTTGGTCCTACAGAATCTTCTTACTGGCCTACTGAACATAAAGAAGACATATGCCATGTACCTTTCTGCAACATAATTTTCCAGTATACCTATAACAAAAGGTACTGGAAGAATGTTTTATTTTGAGGAGGAAGAAATCGCAAAAGTTGAACAAATGATATTCAGCATTTTGCATCAATTAAAAAACATACAAAATAAGAAGTCTTTTAAATCCATTGCAACAAAAAATACTAAGAAACTTAAAGGATGAAAATACTTAGTTAATGATATAGAATAAGGTCTAAACTTATTGTACATATGACATTTTATTTATTCAGATTATTTTATGAAATATTTTCAATTATACAAAGTATTTATTTGAGTGTAGCAATTTTTCTGTGAATTATTGATTCTAGATATTAAATAACTTTTATTTTGCCTTCAACTTCTATTTATTTTTGTTATAACAAATAACTTTTATTTTGTGTATTAATGATTAATGCAGGGTTGGCTTTTTCCCGTCCAAAACTGGTTTTTCCCATCCCACTGGGAAAAACTGGTAAATACCGGGAAAAACTGGGAAAAACAAGTCAGAAATACATAGTTATTACAAATTTTCCTTAGATTTAAAATTTTTAAAAGTGTTTCTTTCTGCAATAGATTGCGGGAAAAATAAGAAAACAAGTGAGTATTGTACAAATCTTGCTCGTGAGGCAAAAATTGCAGCAGAATCTAAATATGGATGCATTGTAAAAAGTTTTGTTTCAGATAATGAACAGAAAATGCTTACAATGCGGGAGAATCTTGAAACGGAAGATATTATACCAGTTACATATGGATGTGCATCACATTATTTGAATATTCTTGGCAAGAACATAACTACTGATTCTGTTATGGCTAATGTTGTCAAAATTCAAAAGTTTTTTAGAAATCACCATATTCCTGGGAGTTTATTGAAAGAGTATGCTGATTCAGTTAAACCACAAATTCCAGGTGAAACAAGGTGGAACTCACAAATAACTTGTTTAAAAACTTTTATTACTAACAGGCCTTTTTATCTTCAAATTGTAGATAATCACAAAGATGAAATTGACAATGACATTAAGTGTTTAATAAATAATCTTCATTTATATAAAGAAGCAAAAAATGTGTACAATCAGTTGGAAACAGTTGCAAAAGCCCTTATGAAATTACAACATGATAATAATGCTAATATTGCTGATGCATGTGAAATTTATTTAGAGCTTCTTCAAAATAAAGAACTGAAACTACATTTCAGCAAAGTGAAATCTAGCTTTGATAAAGCAATAACCCCTGTCCATTTTTTGGCACACCTGATGAATCCAAAATATAAAGGTGAAAAATTATCACAAGATCAGGAGGAATCTGCGCGTGAATATCTGAAGGTTTTAAATCCGAAGCACTTACAACAATACACATTACAGTTCAAGTCAGAAGATGCACCTTTTCTGAAGACATTTTTCTCTGAAGACATTATAAACACTATTTCACCTGCACTATGGTGGAAGAATTTAAACAAAACTGGAATAGATGCAGACTTTCTCCAATTAATAGAACATCTCCAGGGATGTCCTGCTTCTTCAGCATCTCTGGAGCGTATTTTTTCTAACTTTTCTTTTATCCAAAACAAACTTAGAAACAGACTGGGTTTAGAAAAAGCCTCTAAATTAGTATTTTGTTACATGATGCTAAAATCCAATGTAAAAGACGAAGAATATGATTAATGATTATGATGATTGGTAAATATTGAGAAATGTATACAATCTGTAAATATTTAAATAAATGTAATCCATCATTTGTTTTGTAGATCATTTTTTTTTTTTTTTTTTCCCTATCTTTCAAGCTATATACTTAGAACTCATTTTTAACACTTTCAAAAGGTTGCTTTGAATTTATATTTGTGTTTTTAATAATCAGTTTTTCCCATGTGGGAAAAACATAGTATTTCCCAGGACGGTAAATACCGGTTTTTACCACGGTATTTACTGGGGGTGGGAAAAACCTTGCCAACCCTGGATTAATGTATTGAAAATGCTTTTGAAATATTGTTTAATATTCTTTTTTAAATAATCATATACACAAAATAATGAAAAGAGTGCAGTTAAAGATATTTCATGTTCTAAACAATTGCAGTATCAGGGTTGGCAAGTTTTTGACGGTTTAAACCACAGTTTAAACTGTCACGTGAAAAACCCTGTGTCAAAAACCTTGCGTCAAAAACTGTCAAAAACCTCACATTTTTCATTTCTTAGTTTATTTTAAGAATGAAGTAGTCGTATTTAGAGAAATAAAATAACGTAGACTTAAAAAAAAGTGGTTAGTTTATAAGTTTTCCATGGTTAAAAAGTATTTTTAGAAAAGTATTATATGTTTCCTATGAATGCCAATGATTTCTGTTACGTACAAAAAATTGATATTTATTACCTTTACAAAATACAAAAATTCCAGTAAGCTCTACTAAATATATAATGACTGATAATTAAAAGGTGCCATAAGTATTTTATCCCAATGAATTAATATGAATTACAAAATGCAATTTTAAATTATTTTAAATGAAGAGGATAATGGACAGTATATCGCTCTTTTGTGAATTAATGTCTTAAAGGTATGAAAATTTGCATTTATGTGCATTGAAATGTAATATTAAATAATACATTAAAATTTCTCAAACTGTATGTAAATGAAAATAAATAAATAAATTTCCTTAACTTATTAAAAATGCTCGCATCTAATTAATTTTTAATTTTATATCTCGATAAGTTTAACAACATATTCTAAAATATCTGGATATTAATTTGTGGATTCATTGATATGATTTATTATTTTTTTTAATTACTGTATTTGAATGCTAAAAATTTTCATTGAAATTTCAGCATTCAAAATAATTTTAAAAGTTAACTTATCATTGAATTACCAAACTAAGTAATAACATAATGTTTAGTTTATATTTTTAAATCATAATGTTAAAGTGAGAAAGGAAAAAAAAAAATAACAGAAATCATTAAAAAATATTTTTTTAATGTCAAATTTTTATTTATTTATTTATTATAAAATTTAGTTAATGTTAAGGAATTTTTAATATGGTTAATTGTATTACATACTATTATTTACATCTATATATACAATTTTTCGTAGCTCTATGTCAATTTACAAAAAAGGCTTATAAACATTCATTCTCCTCTTAAGATGATGCACTAATAAATACGCTTCCTAACATAAACATTTTCCTTTTTCTGAATATATACATATAAATAAATAAATATATATATATATATATATATATATATATATATATATATATATATATAAACAATGTTAACTTATATACTTAGTACACTGCAACTTAAAAATATGAATAAAATTATTTCATATTACAGTTTCAATTTTCAGATATGGTTTTCGACACTTTTTGACGGTTTAAACCAGTTTTTGACAGTTTAAACCAGATTTTGACACTTGTCACGTCAAAAACCAGTTTCTGACGTCAAAAAACCAACCCTGTGCAGTATATTGATTAAAATGTAGCTTTAAAGAAAAATCTAAAATACTTGTTAAAACAGTCAAAAACCCACTGTTTTCATTTAAAATCCTATTAGAGCACACTTTTTACTGTAATTAAAAAAAAAAAAAAGGAATTTGTTTTGGTTCTGCCTCAATGCAAAAAAAAAAATTAATTTGTAATTCTTCAAATTTGTAAATATATATATATATATATATATATATATATATTATTAAATGTTAAAAAAAACTATTTATTTTTTATTCTTAAAAAAAATTATACCGCATAAGTTATTTTTTTAAACATTCTGTGTAGTATAAACCTTTAAGTTCTAAAATTTTTTTTTTTTTAAAATAGGCTTGATTTTATACTTTAAAATACTTATGTGAATGTGAGCACAAAAGTGTTTCCATGAAATGTTCATTCTAGATGTTAAACAATCACAACTAATTTTTATTTTTCTTACTAATGATTAATATTTTGAAAATGCTATCAAAATACTGTTTAATATTCTTTTTTAAATAACCATGTACACAAAATAAAGTATACTTAGGGATATTTTGTATCAGTTCCAGACAATTGCAATATATTGATTTTTTTTTTTTTTTTTTTTTTTTTTTTTAAAGCTAAAATACTTGCTAAAGCAGTCAAAAACCCACTGTTTTTATTTAAAACCCTATTAGAGTACACTTTTTACTACAATTAAAAAAAAAAAAAAAAAAGGTAACTGGTTAAGGCTCTTCCTCAGTACAAAAATATTTAAATTGTGAATCTTTAATTTTGTTCAAAAAAAGTTGTTAAATGCAGAAAAAAAACATTTTTTTTTTAAATTCTAGCCGATATTCAAACATCATATATTATTATTTTTTATTATTATGTGTAAGTGTAATATAACCTTCAAATCCTAAAATTTTAAAAATGATAGCATGATCCACAGTCTGAGATATGATTTTTCTTGCAATACAGTGCATATGAAAATAAGAGCAACATTGATAGCTTCTGCATGAAATTCTTGAAAACTTTGATATTTTTTATTTCAAAAACTATTTTGCGTAGGTAAAAAAAAATTTACTGGAGTTAGTTACATAATAGTCAGAACAAATCAGTAAATTTTCAAGAAAATCCGAGATGGTGGGTTATAAATGTTTTTTCTGGTTGATTTGACATGGAATGACCCACATGCAATAGCTTGTGACTGACTAATTACAAGATGCCAAGTTTTGTCTCTGCTACTGAGCAAGCTCACTTGTTTAAACATGTCAAACAAGATCTGACTTATTCAGACATCTAAACATGTACCTACACAGTAGACAGAACATCGCTTAATTCTCTTGTTGCAACTTGAATGGTTTGATTGTTTACAATAAGATTAAAATTTGAAATAGCAGTGAGTAGTAAAATGATTAAAATTTAGATCTTGTTTTTAAAACAAAATTAAATTTTTATGGAAATTTTTATTAAATAGAACATTTAATATTAATTTAGAAACTTTTTTGTTTGTTTTAAAATTTCAGTTTAGATATAATTTTGTTGATTCAATTTAATAGCATTTATGTATGTATCTTTCTGTACATGTTGAATTAACATTCTTAAAACCTACTCTGTTGTTTTAATCATACATCACCTAATTATGTAATTCAATTTTTCATTTTATTTCAAAAACCTTTAAACTGAAATTAGATGATAAATAACATTTTAATTCAAATTTTTGTATAATTTTACTAAAATTGGAACTTCTAATTTGACGATTTCAAGAAAATGAGGGAACTGGAAATTTTAAATTTGAAGTAGAAAAAATAATGAAGGATGCAAAAAGCCACTTATTTTATTTTTTCATGTTGTAGATTACATTCTTTATAACAAGAATACAAAAAAAAAAAAAAAATTGTTTGATTATCCTTTTCCCTCATGATGATAATCCATTTGGAGTGGAACTCTGTATTTCATTAAAAAAAATTTCAAAATAATATTTCAGGATTTTTTCCTAGCCATGTGCAAATACTTTCTAGTTTAATTTATTTTTTCCTGCATTTCTTATATATTAAAGCATACTCATAAAAATTTCAACATTAGTTGGTAAATAAAGGAGATAAAAATTATTCTTTATGAAAGAACAAATTGTGTTTCCTCTGCCTTCTTCATTTATGCCAATGCTAACTCTATATGGGATAAAGCCAAAATTATTACAGCACCATCTACTATCCAAGAACTTTACATTTCCGAAGCTATTAATATAATTAAATGCAAAAATACAATAAATTCCAAAGATGCTGCAATTTTGCCAATAATTTGGCACAATATTATAAAATAGTTAATAGTTTATTTCTGCTAATTCATGGTGGTTTTTCTCCTGCAATAGCCTTGTGTGATATTTCAATAGTTCTAGTTTCTCTTATTTTTCTTAGCTCCTTGATCCAACCTTTACCGGACTTCAAATTGACTTCGCTGATATTCACGTAATTAAAAGACTTAACTGTTGACTGTGAAAAGAAAAAAATATTTAAAAACTGCTCATTGGAAACGAATAATAAAAATCCCTGATGATGCTTTACTATTAAAGCGAAAAGTTTCGGATAAATTTTTTTAACATCTTTTAAATAAAATGTAATTTTATGTTTGTTTAAAGTGTTTTTAATATAATTCTTATTTTAATTTTGTAAAAAAAAAAAAAAAAAAAAAAAAATGGGAATTGGTAATAGAAATTCCAAATAAAAAATAAAATTTTACTTCCAAATAAAAAAGTTATTTTTTATTTATTTATTTATTTTTCTACAAAAGTAATGTCTATAATAATATAAATGTGTGCATATATATACTTATTTATATAAATAAAATCAATTTAGTAAACATGCAGAAGCTTTAAGATAGGGGTGCACAACCTTTTTGGCTGAAGGGCCACAAACAAGTAAAAAGTAAATAAAAGTACACTTTGCAGGAAAAAAAAAAAAAAAGTTATATAGGGGTTCTTAAAAACACAAAGCACAAATGTAAAAACAGATAAAGGGTACCAAAACAAGCAGGGTTGGCAAAAACCCGGGTTTTTCTAGAAAAACCCAACCCACTTGGGTTTTTGTGGGGTTTTCTGGGCTTTTGTGGGTTTTTCTGGGTTTTTGTTTGAATACATTTGCATTGCAATATTAGATATATGTTATTTAGCATATTAGTTGTAATACACCTAATTATATTAAACTACTAATTAATAATTAATCTAATATTTATGTTAGAAATAAAAATTGGTTTGATTATAATATTAAAATAGTGTTAATTAGTAAGATTAAGCTACATTTTATTTTAATGTATGCTTATTCTATATAAATATTCTTAATGACAATAACTGATAAAATAAAAGAATTTAAATTATTAAATATAATACATATCATTTAAATTTTTTAGTTCCCCATCATGCTATAGATGGAGAACTTAGGTAATCGTGAAAATTTTCGACCTCGTTTTTTTTTTTTTTTTTTTTTTTTTTTTTTTACTTTTTTACACATTTTCATGTGTGAGGAATCCGAAAAAATGACAAAATTTGTAGATGGTGTTTGTTAGTCCGTTAGTCTGTGTACATGATATCTCAAGAACAAATTGTCACAGAGAAGTCAGATCAGTTTTAAAATATTATTTTCGACACTGGCAAGAACCCTATTCATTTGCAACATTCGAATTAAAAAACTTCGTAAGTTATTAAAAATGTATGCTTTTCTTAACATGGGAGAATAGGGCAAAATTTTACTTAAACGTGTATTAAATGGAAAATTATTACTGAAAAATTATGAGACCAGTTTTAATATATGAGTTTTGATATCAGAATGAACATCAGCAACTAGAAACATGCTACTTTGAAATTTTCGCAAGTTACTGGAAATTTACGAATTTCTTAGCATGGCAGTATAGGGCAAAATTTCACATAAATGTCTATTTTTAGGAACATTTTAATCGTAAAGATGTCAGACCACTTTTGAAATATTATTTAGGGTACTGGCATGAATATCATAGAGTATAAATTTTTCAATTTAAAACATTTGTAAATTATTTAGAATTTACGATTTACTTAAAATAACAGAATAGGGCAAAATTGAGCATAAATGTCCATTTTGAGGATCATAAATATATCAGACAACTTCAAAATAACATTTTTGATACTTGTTTGAACATAATTGATTACAAATATTCTAATAGGAAAATTTTGCAAGTTACTCGTAATTTAAGATTTTATCAACATAGTAAAATGGGGGGATATCCCATATAAATATGCATTTTGAGGATTGTTGCATTGGAAATAGTAGCATGAAAACGAAACTACAAAATTGATCCTAATAAAATAAATTAATAGATTAAAATAAGATAAATATATCAAAGTGAACGGTGGATAGCCTATTAGGTGGGGATTTCATTCTGTCTTTGTGTCAAGTGTTTGGTCAGAATCATTTCTCTTAACATGATAATCATGTTAAGAGAATGTCCTGTACTAGAAATTTATGAGAACATATCTGTACTGATAAGTATAAAGGATTTAAGTCCATATTCTTGATTTTTCAGGAGACGAAAAATAAAGTTTGACTAGCTAAAAACAAATCAGAATAATCGATTAGGAAAAAGGTATTTCGTTGATTTATACCCTTTATACCATTCAGTGGTTGTCAACCTTCATTTAATAACAGGAAAAATTGAATTAAATATTTTATGCCATACATGCATGGTAAATTTCTGATTTGAACCTTTTTTTACCAATGGATTTTCAAGACTAAATGACATAGACTTAAATCCTTTATACCAATCGATAGAGAATTTTTTTCTGAGTCTGACTATGTACTTAACTCAAAATCGACATTTTTGGACTTAAATCCTTTATACTTATCAGTACAGATATATATGATGGGGAACTGAGCAGAGTCCACTTATGCTAACTAGTTTTAATTATAAAAATAAATTGCACTGCTTTATCCCTTTTTTTTTTTTTTTTTTTTTAAGTTTTTTAATAGTTGAAACGGTTATAGAAGAAAATTTTATTTTATTAGATTTATAATTATGTTGGTACTAAAATTAAAATAAAATTATTATAAAGTTTTAAAACTAAGCAATTTAATTAGTTAAATATTCTGGACAACATTTATGTCCGCTGTTAAAAAAAAAATATCGTTCGGTTTATACAGGAAAAGGAAAATTGAACCAATTATAGAACATAAACTTGCTTTTATTATATTTATAACTGTAGTTACTTTTTATGGTTAATACTATTTTCTAGAAAATAAAAATAAGTGTTTTTTCTTTAAAGGTAAGGAGTTTTCTATACTTTATAGATGGGATTTGTAAATTATAAATAATTTTTAACAAAAACCCACTTATTTACAGAAACCCAGTGGGTTTTTGTTGGTGGGCCCACTTTGCCAACCCTGAAAACAAGCAGTTTTAGTACAGGTATGAGGGTATGAAAATACCACTTTGAGGTATTACATAGATTTGTAAGAGGAAAGGCTTCAAATGGTTTTGTAACTGTAATTTTCCATATAAATTTTGAACAAAATGCATTATGTCACCTTCCTGTTCTGGTGTAAAAAAGAACTTGATCTGCAATAGTATCAAAGAGTTTGATGAAGATTTGGTTGCTAACGTATTATGATAGCAATCAAGGGGAGGGTCTATGACAGCTCAGATATTTCGTCATTAAATAAATTTTCATTTTTGAACTTTTAAACAAATTAGGAAATCAGTCTCAGTTTCCTACATGCACCCTGCTGATAACGTCTGTGATTATGCCCCTGTTAGCAACCAGCTAAACTATTATGATAGTAACCAGTAGAAATTGCATCTACTACTAGAAATCTGCATGATATGTCTTATATTTTTGCGAATGTAACCCCAATATATTCACCACCACTGAAAATCTTGGTGGTAGTTTTGAAGCAGAAAACGCTTTATTCTCATCTCATCCAGTAAAAACATTTGAATGTTTTATCAGCTATACCCGCGGTAAAATTCTTTTACCTGCTCTTCCATTTCTGTTTGCATCCCCATAAATGAATGCCATCATTATCGTGGTTTGTGTTTTTATTAGTTCTACAAAATAATAGCGTCAATATGTCCTGGGGGGGAAAAAATAATATATATATATATATATACAAATGCCTAAAAAGAAATGCAAATGCCAGTTTTGCGAATACAACAAATATAATATTTTTTCTTTCTCTCTCTTAGTTTTTTCTCCCCTGCTAATGATTAATGCAGCCTAAAATGTCAGTCCTTCCACGGGCCGCAAATTGATGGTTACTGGGCCGCAGGTTGTGCACCTCTACTTTAAGAGGAGAAATAATAAAAATGTTGATTGACTCCATTCGAATTTCTGAACATTAAGTAATTCACTGTTGTTTAAATGAAATAAAGTAAGAGAAGTCATTAAATAAATAAACGAGAAAATTATAACAAATGTTTATTTTCTCCCAACTACTATATTGTTTAACAAAGTGGAATGTATCCAAAAAATTTTATGTATCTCTGTAAAATAACTAATAGTGCTAGATTCACCAAAATGTATACAGTTTGTGTGACATAGACCTATAAGATGTATATAAATTTAAAGTTCAATCAAATGAGGCATTTAGACGCTATCACATTTTAAATAATTTCAGACTATAGGCCATAATGTTACAGAATTTTTCGTTGTGTCCGTGTAAAAATCTATAAATTGTAAGATTCACCAAAATAAATCTGCACAATTCATTCGACTGTGACTTATAACATGTGTATAATGTTTCAGGTGAATCGAATAAGGAATTCTGATGCTATATCACACTTTAAATTATTTAAGCCCCTAGGCTATAATAATAAAAATTTATCTTTGTGTCCCAGTTAAAAAAAAAAAAAAAAAAAAAAAACTACAACTGCTAGATTTTCTAAGATGCATACAGTTTGTGCTACGTTAACCAGTAATATATGTACTAAATTTTAGCTGATTTGAACAAAACATTTAGACAATATTGTGTTCACTCATACTCAGACATACATACATCATCGTAAAAATAGCAAAAATGAACTCATGGGACCTTAAAACATGTAGATACACCAACATTGCAAAATCATGTTTCATCATGATTACGATACTTTCCTTACCTGTATATTTTCAGAAAGTAAAAAATTACATGAAAGATATGTGAACCATTCAATTTCATCATGCTTAATAACAAATTTTTAAAAGGCATTTATGACTATGAGAGAAGAAATGACAATGTAGTTGAAAGCAGTGGGGAAAGAGAGGGGAATTAAAATTGAAACTATAAACTATCACTTTTGCATCCAATCCAATCTTAGAAAAATACAGATATATTTATTTATTAAATATTGTTAACTTTGAATGTCTATTTCATTCATATCTATTTTGAAGTATTTAAATTTATTATATACACATACACAGGGTTCCAGGAATTCGTAAAAAAAAAATGGCCACCAATAAAAATTTCTGGTAGCCCGTAAAAAATATCTTCCGTTGCTTTCTTAATTTCTTTCTTTTTTTCTTTTACTTTTCTTTTTCTATTTTAAAATTTACTTGAATATAGAAATCAAAGTTCTATGCATAAAAACTAATTATTTATTAGGCTATAATGATACATCAGGAAACACCTGTTTAAATTTAGCATCATGAAACCAGTTTTATTATTTTCATTAAAACAATACACCATCAGCATTGATACATCATTACACCAGCACAATGATTCAGCACCAGGTCAATAGCATAGGCAAACAGGAGCAGTGTAAACCAATTCCCTAAAACAGTATAATAATTTAACATAGAGTTCTGAAACATGCACGGAGATGTGTAAATCCTCTAATGGTGTATTGATTCAACACAGTGTCTCAAAAAGTGGTGAGAGAAGCAGGAATCAAAACAGCAAGAGTTAGCCTACATCGAAAATAGAATCGGAGCCAGATTCTGGGACCAATTCTTTTACCAAAATACAGGGTTTAAGCTAAGTAAAAATTTTCTTTAGCAGAAAAGCTAAAATCAGAAAGAAAGCTTTAGCAAAATGCTAAAATGCCAGAAACGGTAGAAAAAGATGAATATCAGTTTACACATTATTCTAAACCCCTCAATATGTTTGACTTTCATTTGTAAATTAAACTTAAATTGTAAATTTGTAAAATTTTTAATCAGGTCTTTAAGAGTTATACACCGAAGGTAAATTTTTTTTAAAATTTGAAATGAAAAACAAAAAAGTACTAATTAATAATTGTACTTACCTTACCACTGTAACCAGATCAATTTGAATATAGTACAAGCATACATCTTAACACATTTATTGGCAGACATGAAAAATATTAAACTTTTTAGATTACTTTATATTGTAAACATTTTTAAAGCAATATGAACATCTAAGATAACGACTTATATTGTTTTTCTGGAGATATAATTATCACTATAGCATGTAAAACTACATTAAGCTTATACTGTATCTGAAAATAAAAACATAACTTACTTTTTTTTTTTTTTTCTTTTTTTTGTAATATAAGTGAAATTTATTACTATTCAGAGCTTTTTCGTTTACAATGTATAATTTTTCTTTCTTTCATATTAGACCACTTTACAAATGCCTCATGTTTATTTACAAATAGATTTCCTGTATGCGATTCTTAGGCATTAGTTCAGCATTTAATGTTCCTTTATATGCATGAACCGATGTTTTTTTTTTTTTTTTTTTCTTTTATGAATGTTGCGTTTTTTTTTCCATGAAAGATTCGTTGTAATATTTTCGCTGAAGATTTTTTTTTTTTTTTTTAATTGTGTTTAGCAAGATGCTTTAGCAAAAAAGCGAAAACATGTTATTTCATTTTCGCATTTTGGATAAGTCTTTTAGCATTTCGCAAAAAATGCTACCGTAGTGGAAACACTGCCAAAATACTTTAAAAAAAAAATTGTTGAATTTTCTTAAAGTTCAAAACATTGCCAGTTAAAAAAAATAATGGTCGCTGATGGCGACCAGGTGACTATATTTCACTACATGTATACACAAATAATTAAAGAATTGTTTTTTATGTATGGAAAGAATAAAGATAATTTTTAATTTAGTACTCGCAAATACTGTAATTTCTGATAGATACCCCACAGATTATATAATCCAGTTTTGCTCCAGAAATTTCAGTTGACAAATAAATTTATATTTGTACGAGCTCTTCCTTTGAAAAAGTATAGATTTCTCTATTAAATAAAATTTCTGGTGGAGAAATGACACATCTTAACTGCAGCTTATCTACCAGAAATTACGGTAA
Organism: Salticus scenicus; assembly: GCA_963930645.1. Lineage (NCBI taxonomy): Eukaryota > Metazoa > Arthropoda > Arachnida > Araneae > Salticidae > Salticus > Salticus scenicus. The sequence continues at coordinate 237,028,467 of OZ005657.1, forward strand.
TAAATAGTGGACAAAATGGTATTTTGTCTGGGACGGTTTTAAGCAGTTTTTTTCCAACGGTTTTTTCCACTATGGAAAAATCCAAACAACCCTGGAGAAATGCCTAGCTGGTTATCAACCAGGGTTAGAGATGTAAAATTTCTGGAAATTTTGAGGCAGTGGAAAAAAAAAAAAGTTGTTTTTCTGGAAAAATTGAATTTTCACAAATAAAAATAGGGTTTCTTAATAGTTATAATATTTTAGAAAATATGATGTGTTAAATATTTAAAAATACATGCAATCCATATTATTTTTTCTTAACAGAAACATACAAAAAGCTTTTACTATTAAAAAAAATTAGCTTTTTTGTTTAATAACTGCCAGTACCTTTCCTTGTACATAACACCAAAAACTAGTCAAATCATCTTTTAATCTAGTCAAATCACCATTAATTTTGCATAGGATGTGAATTCCTGTGGAATGTTCATCTCCCAGCAGCATTGATAGAAAGAATTTAGATTAGAATCAAACCAACAAAAAAAAATTTTTTTTCACTAACCCGAACTTGATTTTTTCATATCCAAAAGCCAAAAACTAAATTAAATTTAATGATTCATTTGAAAATCATGCGAAACTTTTTAAAGTTATAAAATAAAATAAATTTTTATTGTTACAGAGTTAGTAAATCATATATTTTTTTTTTTTTATATGGAACTGATACACTAAGTTATAAATTTAAAAATCGGAAAAATTGATTAATAATTTTTAACCATTTATGTTTTAACCATATATATTATTAGGTCTTTGCATAAATTTGTGCAGTTTTTTATTGCTTCATTTCATAAAAATACATCAAATCAAATGACAATTTTTAATCAAAATACTCTCCATTACTTTCTACAACCTTTGCTCATTTTTCGGGTAACAAATGTATACAACGACGATAGAAGCTCTTGTCTTTGGAGGCAATAAAATGATCCACATCCACACAAACTTTTGCAACAACCTAAAATATATATATATATGATTTTTCTTTGTTTATTGCCTTTCTGCAATATGTATGTAATAATCTGTGTGCACGTATATTTAATCATAGGAGTATGTAGTATGTTTATAATTATATCAAACAAATTTCTGTTTATTGTGATAAGATTTTTTGAAATATGTTCTTAAGTTGACCCGACACACTGGAAACTTAAACCTAACCCACTGGAAAAAAATTCAGTCAGCCTAATCTAAGCCGTCGGTTTTCAGCCCGTAGCGTTTCAGCCCTCAAGTGTGAAATCGTAGTTTTTCAGCCCGGAAGTAAAACCTGAAGCCGTCGGTTTTCAGCCCGTAGCGTTTCAGCCCGCAAATGAAATCTTAGTTTTTCAGCCCGAAAGTAAAACCTATCCCGAATAATAATGGAGTTTATGTTTGATTATTTATTTATTTATTTCTTGTATTTATACTTTGAAAAGTTAACTTCCCTTCACACTTTATCCAGGCTTAGGACTGGCAGCAATTGTTGCTGGCGTGTTTAAAAGTTTTTTTTTTTTGCTTTATTTATTACAAATTACAATAAAAAACTTACAAATGACACACAAAATAATTTACAATTTAACATTTACGTTTGGAAGTTTACATATTACAATTATTCGAGTTTATGGACATAACTTAGTGCTTTTAAACATTTTCTAATATCCAAGGATATGTAGTACTCATCTAAAATTTTCCTTATTCTTTCATCCAGTTTGATATATTTCCGTTTTCTCTTTTTACCTGCTAAACCTATATACTGTCTATCAAACAAAAAATCATTATATTTTGCTTAGTCTTTTAAATTTCTTATTAATGCATAGAAATCAGGATGTGATTTTTTTTACTATATCGTTAAGTCTAAAGTTCCATCCTTCGACGGCATTATTCGTACGATGGCGACTTTCATTACAGTTCCACATGTTTGGTGTTATTACGTTGTTTTCTAATTTCTAACCATTGTTCAACAAAATAAGCATAAAATTTTTGTAGATTTTCACTGGAAGGAGAAGTTTCTTGTATTGCAATCCATGCGGCGTCAATATGTTGTACAGGTAAATACGCTAGAGACGCACACATTCTAATATGAAGTCGAATTTCTTCGTTTGCAGTGTATTCATTCACTAAGCCCAATTCTTGCACTTTTCTCCAAAGACATTGGTTGAAGTGATAAATGCATCCTTTTACGCTAACAGAAAGAAACACTTTCATTAGAGATTTAAATGCAGCGGCTTCAAAATCCATATGCACAATTTTTTATTACAATTCGTCTGTAATTATTATGGGTTTACGATAATAATTACGGCATTACGGGCAAGATATAAAAATTACGGATTATATGCTTTTAAAAAAATTGCGGGTATCATTCGTTAAAAAAAAAAAAAAAAAAAAAAAAGTAATCCCCACCAACGATTGACAATAAAATGTACAACGGAAGCCTTCCAATTCTCAATCTTTCTCCATCCACAACATAAATGTCAATACTCATTTTAAACTTATTTTATTAGATTCTAGAAACAATAAGAAATAGAATTTTACAGTATTTCTCGCTGATGTTTTTTTTTTTTTTTTTAATTTCCTCCCCCCCCCCCTCCCTCTTTTCTTATCCTCAACTAGCCATCGACGATTAAAAGCTCCCCAGAAGCCTTTAGTTTCCCAATCTTTCTCCATCAGCAACATAAATGTCAATATTCATTTTAAACTTGCTTTATTAAATTCTAGACCCTATAAAGAAGTAGAATTGTTTTATTTCTCATTCATCTAATTATTTATATTTTGACTGCCTCTCCCCCTTCCCAGCTAGTGATCAAGGATTACTTTTAGAACTAAAGAAGTGATAGAAGTGCTCAATATTTCTCACATATGCAATTATTTTTAGGCTTTATTACTGAACTTGATGAATCTGTTTCTTTTTTTTTTATTTTTTTTTATCCCTTATTAAATTTAAAATACATATCATTAAACAAAAAATATGCAAGATACCTACATATAGAAAAAAAATGTTAAATCATTTTAAACTTGCTTTATTAAATTCTAGAACCTATAAAGAAGTAGAATTGTTTTATTTCTCATTCATCTAATTATTTATATTTTGACTGCCTCTCCCCCTTCCCAGCTAGTGATCAAGGATTACTTTTAGAACTAAAGAAGTGATAGAAGTGCTCAATATTTCTCACATATGCAATTATTTTTAGGCTTTATTACTGAACTTGATGAATCTGTTTCTTTTTTTTTTTTTTTTTTTTTATCCCTTATTAAATTTAAAATACATATCATTAAACAAAAAATATGCAAGATACCTACATATAGAAAAAAAATGTTTTATTAAAAAGAAAAAAAAAAGTTTTAGTATTTAACACTAGAATGCCTAAGGCAGTCATTTTGACTGCTTTTCAATTCCAGTTAGAAAAACAATTGTGTATATAATGACACAGCTTCTTAGAATTTTGTGACTTTTTGTACAACATATAAATGCGTTTATTAATCATTGTAGTTGCCTCCCCTCTTCTTTCATTTCCGGTATATATATGTGTTATACCTGTATTGCCTAAAAGCAGTCATTTTGACTACTTGGAAAATTTTAACAGGAAAAGGTGTAGGGTGCTAAGTAGTTCCGACTCTGATAAAGAAACTGAAAACATCTTTTAGGAGACCGAAACAGCTGCCGATGGTAATATTTGGATAAAATTTGCTGAACGTGGTATTCCTGGAAGGGCACCATCTGCTTGTGCTTTCAAGGGTGTGAAAGGACCAACAGACTACGCAAAAAAGGACATTATGGCAGATAATCTTGTCAGTGCATTCTCGTTGATAATAAATGACTATATTATCAAACATATAAAAAAGTGCACAGAAGAAGGCAGCCGAATTTTGGGGTACGATTGGACAACAACATTACCGGAAATATGTGCATTTATTGGGATTTTATATGCTCGTGGGGCCTACGAGGCAAAAAATTTAAAACTGAGCTATTTATGGTCAGCAAAGTGGAGTCCCGAATTTTTTAAAAGAACTATGCCCAGAGATAAGTTCAAGCAAATCCTACGATTTATTCGTTTTGACAAAAGAACCGAAAGAAGTAGACGCCTCCAAACAAATAAATTTGCCTTGGTTTCGGAAATATGGGACAAGTTTATTGAAAATAGTCAAGCTTGATATCAACCAGGGCAAAATATAACAGTTGACGAACAATTATTTCCAACAAAAGCCAGGTGCAAGTTTATACAGTATATGCCGAATAAACCCAACAAATTTGGCATCAAATTCTGGCTTGCATCAGATGTTAGTAACAAGTACATTTTGAATGGTTTTCCTTACTTGGGGAAAGACAAACAACGACCATCGTCAATGCTTCTCAGTGAACACGTTCTGAAACTGGTCGAGCCATACACAAACTGTGGAAGGAATATCACGACCGATAACTTCTTCACTAGCATGTCACTCGCGACGAAATTATTGGCCAAAAAAAACGACACTAGTTGGAACTATTAGAGGAAATAAGAGAACTACCAAAAGTAGCCAAACAAACAAAGGATAACATGCCTCGTTTTTCCACTCTCCTATATATATCGAAAAATTATGTCCTTACAATATATAAAAGCAAACCGAATAAAAGAGTAGCTGTTCTAAGTTCCAGGCATAAATTTGTGAAAATTGATAGAAGTAATAAAAAAATGTTACCGGACACTATTCAATTTTATAACAAAACAAAATTTGGAGTTGATATGACAGATCAAATGGCAAGAAAATATACCGTAAAATCGAGTTCTCGTAGATGGCCCCTACAAATATTTTTCAATACTTTAGATTTGGCTGCTATAAATGCTTGGATACTTTACAAAGAGGCGACAGGAATACAAATACAACGAAAACAGTTCTTGTTCCAATTAGCAGAACAGCTTTCCACCGATTACAGTGCTGCAAGACAGAAAAAGTCATCAGAAAATGAGGACCCACAAACATCAAATACAACATATTCTAACAAACGAAAATTTTGTCAAGTACGACTTTGCAACAAAAACAAAATAAATAATATATGTGAAAAATGTCAAAAGTATGTTTGCGGAAGATGTACACATAAAAAGATTTCAACTTACATTTGCTTAAAATGTACAAATAATGAATAAATTATTTTTTCTTTCAAATGAAGTAAATTTTTTTTATTGTTAATATACTTACTAATAACTTGCTATATGACTGTAAATAGTATAAGAAATATTAAAAATTAATTTTAAACAAATTTCTTTACACATTAGTTATTCTTTCAGAATGCTGTCATTTTGACTGCTTTGGGGCAATATAGGTATACACTAAGTCTCCGTCTTTCTAGTGTTAATACTGTAAAAACAGTTGTCTATAAAGAAGTGACCCAAAAAAAAACTGGTTGATACAGCTCATTGTGTACCAGCTTCAAGGTTATACAAAAAAAATTGTATCCTTAAAAAGAAAAAAGTGTAAATATTATGGCAAAAAAAATTCCGTAATTATTATTACTTGTACTATTTGAATGTATAATAATTTGAGATAGAATCTATGCAAAAAAGTTCTAAAAATATTAGCATTGAAAAGTAAAAAGACATCACCTATATATATATATATATTGTATCTATATTTTGGAGATTAAATGGAACTGGTGCTTCAATTAATAATATTTCAAAAGTTATTAAACTCTCTAGATGTTCAATTAGAAATGTTTTGAAGAGAAGAAATAATGGAGCGGTGATTAAAAGATCTGGACGTACTCCTTGCTTGTCCTCAAGAGACAGACGCCATGTGCTTTAGCTCGCTACACAGAATAAGATGACCACTTACAGGCATTAAAAATGCTTTGAAACTGAATTGTTGAAGGAAAACCATTCGCAGGGTGTTGCATAATGCTTCCATTGTGAAATATAAAAAGTTGAAGAAAAAACCACTGCTTCTAAGCCAGCACAAAATGGAGCGTCTAAACTTCGCTAAACAAACTATGGCCTGGACCTCCAAATGGTACTCTGTGTTATTTTCTGATGAAAAAAAAGTTTAACCTGGATGGTCCTGACGGGTTTCAGTATTATTGGCATGATTTATGGAAGTCTCCTCATGTTCTAATGAGCCGCCAAATGAGTGGAGGCTCAGTAATGGTTTGGGCTGATTTTTCGCCTCAAGGGAAAATGGATATTGTTTTTGTGCATTCACGAATGAATTCCGAAAAGTATAAGAATCATCTTAAAGATCAACTAGCCATATATGGTGAACTTCTTTGTTGCGAAAACTACACTTTCCAGCACAATAACGCGCCGATTCATGCATCACACGAAACAAAGTGTCTTTCAGAGCAAAGTATCAATGTTCTCCCGTGGCCTTCTCGCTCCCCAGACTTAAATCCCATCGAAAACTTCTGGGGGATCTTAGCTCGTGCGGTTTACCAAAATGGGAGGCAATTTATGTGTCAAAGACCTAAAGAATCCTATAAAATGTGATTGGGAAGAACTGTCTTGCGATATTTTGTTAGAATTGATAGATTCAATGCCGAATCGCATCTTTCATGTTATAAAAAACAATGGCGGCTCCACTAAATATTGAATTGCCATGTTAGAGGATTTTATTTTAGACCATTTGTGTCTGCTAATTATTTTGACCACTGTATTTGGAAAAAACGGTTGGTTTCTTATAATTTTGTCCGCTATGTTTTTAAGTTTTTTCATGAAATTGTATGAAAATATCATTATTATAAAATAATTATGTATGATAACCGAATAAATTTATGTTTTTAACGTATTTGATAAAGCATTTTTAAGCTGTGAATCTTTTCTTTCACTATTTGTCAAATTAGATAAGTGTCTTATAATTATGTCAACCACTGTAGTATTCTAGTATAACATATAGTATACATATTATGAAATTCGAATTTTTGTAACAGAAAAAAATTGCAATATCCAAAAATGAAGCTTAGATCTCAGTGACATCAGAGGCAAAAATGAAAATTGTGCATGGATCCTACTGTATGTTCTAAGTACCATGATTAAAAAAAAAAAAAAAAAAAGTGACCCTACCCTCTGAAGAATCTGTAAAATATCTTAACATATAGTTATCGGGATATTTTCCTATTTTGAACAGTAAACTACGCCTTTTGTTATTCCTCTAAATCGTTATATTTTTGGAGAAATAATTTTACGTATTTCGGATTAAATCAATTAAATTTTATCTTCAGCAATTGATGCGAAATTTTATTAGCACATAATTTTGCTAGTGGCATATAAAGGGTTTAACGAATGTGCAAATTTCATTTTTATTTTAAAATATTGTTTTAGAGGAACGGCTAAGAGCAGGGCTAATTTTTATTTTATATCAAATGAGAATTTTCATATGCGAATGTGTTAATTTCGCTCAAGGACAAAACAAACTTTCACAAAGATGCTGAAAATACTTATGAATTAAAATATAAAATTGTATGAGTCTGGTATCCGAATTTTCTGACATACATCCATGCTTACTTCCACATCAGATTGCTTCTTCTGCTTCATTTTTTAGATACTCCCTCGATTTCATGATAACAAACAGTATATGCTTTAGAATCTTAGCCCATTCCTAAAAACTGCATTGGAATGTCTAGGATCTTTCAACTAAAAAACAAAGAACTGGCTCATTGTTTTCATGTTTGGATTTCAAAAATTCCTAATATTTAATGTGTGATTTATAAACTTTATATTTTTGCTTACAATATCTGTGTTTGAATTATAATTTTTCATGCATATCTAAAATTTTTCACCCTGTCAGCTGATTCTGGAGGGGGCTTGAGCCTCCTAAGCCCCCTCTGTGGGTGTGCCACTGTTCCCACTCATAAACAAAAATGGCAATAATAAAAAATTAACAAAACTTAGTGAAAATTAATCATATGAATGTAAAGCTAAAAAATACAACGAACAATAAAATTCTTAGCAAGATTCTTTAAAATGGGAAAACTAAAATTACTTATTGTTTTTTTTTTTTTTTTTACATTTTTATTAGGAGTTTTTCTACTGTCCATGGTATTTAGGAAAGTACTATACAGCTCACTCAAACGCCAAATGCAGCAATTTCTACACCTAATATTGCATTATTACCAACTTTTGAATGTTTTGATTCCACAAAAGAATAGTTTCGAAATTATAAACATAGATTTGAAAATTACGCTGAAATGAAAAATATTATCAATGATAAAACTTATTGTGCGAAACTACTTTTAAATTCTGTTGGTGTAAATGCTTTCAATATGTTATTAGCGCTAGCTGCGCCAAAGGAACCTGCTGAATTGGGTTATGATGAACTTATATCTCTATTAGAGGTTCATCTTGCACCTTAGAAAAATATTCTGGTAGCGCAACATCAATTCTTATCAATTTATCAAACAGAACAACAGTCAATTGCAGAATTCGTGGCCACTCTTCGAAGTAGCATAGGAGATTGTGTTTAGCTATCCCATCCGGCAATTTTTCAGATGTTTCAGTCACTCCCTCTGGAGTCATTCCATTTTAAATCAACAAATGGGGTGTGCAACACCATTTTTGATTTTGATGACAATTTGCACATGCTTTCCCCATACCTTTTAGACCACAAAAATATATTTTTTTTATTTAAAAAAAATTTACCCTTCAATATGTAGGCTATTTTTGTCGTTGCCAACAGCGAAAATTGGATATTTTGATGCTTTGCGTTATGAACTATAACTTTTTTTCTATAAAAGCTATCAAGCTCAACTGCTCATTGGAAAGCTAAAAAAAAGATCTTTTTCCATATGGTATCAATAAATTTGAGATTTAAAAACAAAGGTTATTTTTTCAAGGTCAAAGTTTGTGATGCAAAATTAATTTTTTGCCACTTTTGAAAATTAAAAAACCTATGAAGGGCTTGGAATAACAAGCCCTCTTTTTTTTCTTATATACATATATATGGTTACTTATTGTATTAAAAAGTTTGGCTTGTTATTCAGCCCCCTTCACAAGATACGACCCCCCAAAGTTGCAAATTTTCTAAAAAATCCAATTTTCAATGCTAAAAAAATGCATGTGGGGGGCAAGGTAGATTTTTTTTTACTTGTGTGATTTTAAGTACTTCTTACCATCTTTCAAACAAAAAAAAAGTTACTTTGTTATTCAAAGGCGTTTGGCAGCTATAAGGGTCTAAATTTTCAAATAATTATACTGAAACAACGCAATTATTTTCATACTTCTTAATCTTAGGTGTTAGTGAAAAGTTATTTTTTACTTAATTGTTAGTTTTAAATGGTGAAAACAACTAAAAAGACTAAGAAGAGTTGTCAAAGAACACATTTAAACTTTGATAAGCTAATTTAAGGTTTCTAACATCTTGGTATATAGAATTTAACTTACCTCTCAAAACATGCAAAACTTTTTTGTTCAGTGGTTTATTGTCTCATAGAGAAGAGTTGACAAATGTTCACTCATCACAGGTGTGATATTATGACCTCTTCCCTGTGCTGACCATAGTTCTGACGCAGTCAGGATTTTCAAAATATCTTGAAACCGAACCCAAGTTTGGTTATCATGACTTGATTTTTTAAACGATGTTCCAGGTCCTTTAGGATGAAAAAAGTGCATCCTGTATTCTTCTTCGACATCAAATACCTTTATTTCCACCACTTCTCCTAGCCACCAGTCACCATCATATATGCAACAAACATAATCGGACAACTTTGGTCGGGTTGTTGGTGTGGATAATCTAAGGTTGATAGGTTCGTCTTTGATGACATGAAAGGTTGTAAAATCTAAAGAAAATGATGTACGTCTGGCATGAATGATATTTCTGTTGAGTGGAATGTAGTAGCTGTGGAAAGACCGAGTTTGGGGTAATGATAGTGCTGTTTTATATCTTTCCTCAAGAACTTTTCCTACTGCATTAACATCATCACAGGAAACATAGAAAAACGTTACACTATTAATATGTTCAGTGCAGTATTCAAAGACATCTAATGGATTCAAGATTTGATTACTGACCGGTCGTTGCAAACTAGCCTTTCGCACTAGCCTCTTCACTGTTCCTCCAATCCCATCGCAAGGGCCTTTCCCGTGGGATGTAGCAAAAAAATGCCACTCTGCTTTTATCCCAAAGTCTTGTTCATGATGGCTCAAGTTAATGAAGTTTTTCCTGTTTTTGTACTGTGCGGCAGATCCATCTGAAAAATAGAATTTTGAAATTAAAGCATGATCTGCCTTCAGTTTTTTAACAAGGATCATTTGAAAGGCATAGAATGTAGTTGTGTTGTGGTCAAGGCAGTCGCTTACAAAGCAAAAATTTTGAGTTTGAATTTCTCCATCTTTTTCCCAGTAGACAACAAAAGGATGAAGCGTACATTGCACACCTGACCAGTGATAGGTCTGCACCTCGTCTTGAACAACACAAGAGAAATTCTCTGAAAAATCTCCAAGTATCAAAAATTCCCCCTTATCCAGATCTTCTTTCTTTGATTTTAGAAACGCTGCTTGTTTACTGGCAATGAAATGGTGGCTCTTTAGATGCTCAAGTTTTTCACAACACTTAACCAAGAATTCTTGTAAAGGTAGCACACATGATGTCAGTTCACATCTGTCTGTGGACATCCACTGCTTATATGAAACTTGCAAATCCTCAAATTCATCATTTTCCAAGTCAATTTGGGTGCTGTTACTTGGAGAAATCAGTGATAAAATGGCATCCACACCTGGACATGCAGTACATTCCAAAAACATACAATTCTCATTTTCAGTATCACAGACCATAATCTGCAGCAGATCTTTGTAGCTATGATCACTTTTAATCGCTGATAGCATAAGTTTTACATTTTGATGGTACAAACAAACGCACACTGAATGTGTACCAGATGCTCCAGCTAACACACAAAATTTTGGTCTAAGATCGGCAAATTTAGATAACCCTACTTTCAAATCAGGATAATTTTCTTTAAAATGTATGTAAAGTTCCTTCAAGTCACATAAAATGAGCCTTTTTTGAAGGTTTGACTTTTCCCCATTCATTCCTCTCACAGAAATACAGTCCTTTTTTCCAGGCATCATGCGACTACAGGCATCTCTCTGATAAAAATCCTCTATAGCTTTTGTACTAGAACCAAGAATATTGCTTGGCTTCTTAGGTTCCAGTTTTGGTAAAACTCCTTGTGTTTTAACTAAATCTTTAGTTTTTCGAATTAAATACTGGCTGACTCCAAATTCTGCTTGAATTTTTGCATAGCTCCAAGTTACAGGCAACAAACTTAAAATGTTTACTTTATCCTGCAGACACTCAGCAGTTTTCATTCTCTCTTTAAGGTCTTCTATTAATTTTTCATAATTATCACATATGTGCTTTTGGCAAGAACTATTGTTTTCTTCATGTGAAACAATTGAAAGGTCAAATGATTTATTTAGTTTATTTGTGACACATTCTGTTATCGCTGAAACTTTTCTTTTTAATGTAGATGATTTACGATCGCGCGATAATTTGGCAACTTTCACAGGTGATACTCCAAGGGCACTACATGCTACATTTACAGACTCGACTAAATCACATTCAGGTATGAACATTTCTTCATTATTATCTTTATAGGTTTCAACTCTCTGATTTTGAATTTTATTTAAACATTTAGAGCACAGAGATTTTCCAGGGATAAGATTCAAATTTGTGTTTTTCAAATACAAATCTTTGCTTATGATTCTCAGCGATTTTGTAATCAAGTAAAAAAAAATCTACCTTGCCCCCCACATGCATTTTTTTAGCATTGAAAATTGGATTTTTTAGAAAATTTGCAACTTTGGGGGGTCGTATCTTGTGAAGGGGGCAGAGTAACAAGCCAAACTTTTTAATACAATAAGCAACCTTATATATGTATATAAGAAAAAAAAGAGGGCTTGTTATTCCAAGCCCTTCATAGGTTTTTTAATTTTCAAAAGTGGCAAAAAATTAATTTTGCATCGCAAACTTTGACCTTGAAAAAATAACCTTTGTTTTTAAATCTCAAATTTATTGATACCATATGGAAAAAGATCTTTTTTTTAGCTTTCCAATGAGCTATAGTAGAGTTTGATAGTTTTGATAGGAAAAAAGTTATAGTTCATAAAGCAAAGCATCAAAATATCTAATTTTTGCTGTTGGCAACGACAAAAATAGCCTTCATATCAAAGGGTAATTTTTTTTTAAATAAAAAAAATATATTTTTGTGGTCAAAAAGGTATGGGGAAAGCACATGCAAATTGTCATCAAAATCAAAAATTGTCATGCAACAACTTTTTTGAAAATTTGTTGATTTAAAATGGAATTACCCTCTGGCTTTTTTCTGATTTATTTACTATTTTCCAACAGTTCTTTCCTATTAAAACAAACTTTATGTCCTTACACCAGGTACTGTAATTATTCACTTTTAACTTTTCAATGGATGGATTAACATTTACGCTAGCCACCATTCTACTTTTCCTCTCTGTAATCAACACAAAAATGAGCAATTAAAGAGCTAACTGCCCATAACCATTTTGATAGCTAAAACATAACTCAGTCATTTTAAACTAGCAAAGTGCCAGTAGAAAGCTCCTTAATATTGCTGTAAACATGTGTTGCATTTTAATTAAAACAGAGTTTAAATTAACAATAATAATTTTATTAAATATCAAACTTAAGAAGACGGCTATAAGTAAGTAAAAATTGACTGTAAAAGTCAAATGAAAAAACAAAATAAGTTGAATTAAAATAAATTTCATTACTGCCAGCGATTTTTTATATATATATACTGCCCAGAGGATCAAACTTATTAAAACTGAAAGTCATACTGAAGACAAAAATGTCATTTCCGAAGTTACTTTATCAATGAGATTTAAATTACCGTCAAGCATAAATATTGCCGACATCTCAAATCGAAAAATTTAAAAATGGATAACTTGTTTTAAAGAGCTATGACATTTTAACTATTAACTGAAAATAATACGAACTCATAGCTTTGAATTCAAATGAAAACAAATTATAATAAATCCTTTAATATGTTTCAACTAAACGTATCTGAAACGTGAAACAATAAAATAAAAGAGAGCAATGAAATGAAGCAATGTACCTTATTTATACTATTCCAGTAGGATTATTCATTAGCCATTCAGCAGCAACAATGAGACCACGCAGCTGATACGACAACTTCCCCCATGTGGTTAATCACCGTAGCAATGCTACGACTCAAACAATACCATGCCATCTAGAGGCCAAAGACAAAAACTTCATTTAAACTTTTATCGCTAACGTGTCATGTATGACAAACATAAACACAATTTGAAATTTGAAATAAAGAATTCATTAAAAAGAAAATACACTTAATAAAAGTTTGAGAATGAAAAAGATAAGTTCAATAAAACAAATTATGCTTAATTCTTTATGCTATTATCGTTAAATTTATATATATTTGTTTTAATACAATGTTTATTTCAAAACTAAGTACAATTGCATAACTTAACCTTTAAATCTAGTATCTTAAACTTATTGTAAAATAACCTTACTACTAGTGATCTTCATAAAACATGGCAGTTTAAAGAAAACTAATTTTAATTAAGTTTAAAGAGAATCGCTCTGGAACCGAGCTTAACTTACATTTAAATAAATCAACACTTCTCGATCACTTCTTGTTCGCATTCCTGGCACTCTGAGCAGCAGCCATTAAATTACTGGTGAGTTAAGGCCTGCCCCTCTGACTGGCTTCCATAGCACAACATTTAAGCAGGATAATGCACGACTGCAAGTTGTCTGAATTGTCCGGACCTTCCTTGATTGAGAATGTGTTCAACCTTTGCTCTGGCCAGTGCGTTCTCCTGATCTTGCACAAATAAAAATGTCTGTTTAATCGTTGAAAAGCGAGTGGCCCACCACCACTCACCAGTAACTATGGTCTATGAACTGTGGCCTCCTGTTGAAGCTTCTGGAAGTGCTGTGCCCGAATATGTCATCCAGTTGCTGTTCGATTCAATGCTTAGGCAGATAACTGTAGCTATTGCTCCGAGAGGTTGCTGCTTTATGTATTGTTTTCTCAGGATATATTACTGAAAACTTCCTGAAAATTTAATCAATAGCTCTTCCTACTATAATGTATGTGCCCAATAAATATCATTCTTATATTCACATTCTTTCTTGGTGTTCAATTTTCACAAACATGAGTGTATGTTGAAAGTAGGTTTTACACTGTGAATATAAATAGAAGACAAAATCAAAAAAAAAAAAAAAAAAAAAATCTATATTTTAATTAATAGCAAAGCATCACTCAAAAATTAAAGACCCATATTTCAAATTATCATAGCCATAAAGTGTAGTGCTGTATATGAAACCTTTTACCCATTAAGGGTTTTTTGTTGAATTTTTACATACCCTGGGCATGTTGGCAATATAATTAATTTTCGAGCCCTGATAGCGATAAAATGTAAACATACATGTTAAAAGTAAAAAAGAAAATATAATGTATTAAGACATTTTAAAGGATTTAAATTATAAATTACTAAAAACATATACCTTACATAGGTATCCTTTTATTGCACAAATATATTTCAAAACACATCGTGTCCGCCATGGCAGTAACACGGCGACAGTGTTGCAGAATGGCATTGAGTTCTTGCAGAAAGGTTTTTCTTTTAGGAACAAAAAATTTTGAAAGAAAAAAAAAAAAAAAAATGTGGAATAATTTGGCTAAAACTATTCTGCAGTATAAGTTTCGTTTTTGCAGAAGCTGCTCGTTCTGCAGAAAGGTACAAAAGGGTTACATTACTACAACGATACAACAACGGCAAAAAAACATTGAGCGCTGTGTGCGTACGAAACAACAGCAATATTCCCTCTGCACACATGATCTGTGTCCGCGCTCTGTCTTGCTCTGATGCGATTTCTCTTCTGTTTCAAACTATCCGCTCAGTCGGTCATTGAATTTGAAGGAATTTCTAAAATTCATACTTATAATTCACCCTCCATTTTTTTTTTTTTTTTTTTTTCCCTAGTTTCACACAATTAAAAAGATACCGCGGTCCGATCATTATGAACTTTCAATTTTATCTTTCTTACAGATGCTGCAAAAAGCCATTCCTGGATTCTTTATTTATTCATATTCCTGGATTTTTTATTTATTTTTTTTTTCTTCCTTATCTATAAAATTGCCTCAACATCTCTTGAAAATAGAAAAAAATTACAAATCAATTAATTACTTTTATAATCTAATTGAAAACTAAACAAATCATTGCACAATACACATAGCTAAATATAAAATAAAATAAAAATGCACAATGCATTGTGTAATTAAAATTTACTGAATCAGGACGCAGAGAGAAATATTTGTTTATATTAACTTAAACTTACTTTAATTAGAATCAAAAGCTGAAAGCGATGCAGAAAGAAAAAGAATGCTATGATTATGCAGCGTTTTGATTTTCATTTAAAAAAATTTTTAAAGGTTCAGTTGTATAGCTGAAGAATCTTTTTTCTAGGACTGGGAGCAGTGTCTTGTGTGGGAGACTTTTTAAGGTATCTTAGTCCGTATTTACATGAGTTTCGGAGAAAATACAACTTAAATGAATGAAGTGTTGTCCGTGGGAAAATTACTAAAACGTTTCCGACTGCATTCATGTGAGTTTAGGAGAAAATCACGGAAAACTCTGACGGAGTATTTACCATTGGAGAAAGAAAAAGAATATTTTCTATAACATTTGTTGAGAAAATTGAAAATGTGATAACTAAGTTTTTTTTTTTTTTCAGGGGTAATTCTATGAAAATTTCTGATCTGAAAACTAGTTTTTTACAAAAATTGGCGGCTTTAAAATAATTCTTCACGAAAATTGCACGATAAAATTTCATATTTTGAAGCCAACCTCAAAAATATGATATATTTTAGTAATCAAATCAAAAAAAAAAAAAAAAAGTATATTGGTGAATTATGAGGTCTAAGTAATTATATGTTTTTAGCAAAATAATACCTATTTTAGCAATTAATTTCAATTACATAGCTTTTTTTTATAATTAGCAATAAAATAATTCCGTATTTCAGTAAATGCACAAAGTTGTTGCGTATGTCGCATCAGCTTCGAAATAAAGCCTATTTCAACAATTAATTCTTATTAAATATAAATTTTGTTAAGTGGAGAATTGATTACATATTTCCATTTCCACTATCTGCTACAAAAATATCCCAACTTACGAACATCGCAGCTTTTAAAAAATCGCGATCTTTATTGACTAGCAAATAAATAATAGCACAGTAAACGTAAATGTAAACTAGTGGTGAAACAATCCTGTATTTCTAAAATTTACTGTACAATTATTCTGTATTGAGAGATTCAGTTCTGAAAATAAAAGTGCAAATTTTTGTTCCTCAGTGACAAAATAATTGAGTATGCGAGATTTAGCTTTCAAATGCGATTTTTCATGTATTAGTAGCTGAATATTAACGTGTTTCTGCAATCGTAAAAATGCAAATTTCGAGAATAAGCTTTGAAAAAAGCATGATTATTATCGATTGGCTGGAAAATAATTAGTTGCAGTTTTGCATACATTTTTGACAATTAGGGATGAAATGATTAGGTATTTTTGTTTTCAGTTGCAAAAAGTATTGCATAATTTGAGACTATTCAGTTTTGGAAAAAGTGTAAATTTCATCGATTAACGGCAAAGATTTTCAGTATTTAGGAATTCAGCTTTGAAAAGGGCACAGATTTCATTGATTAGCATCCAAATAATTGCATATTTTGATAATTGACTGCAAAAATATCACAAATTTCAGGAATCGACTTTTATAAAATAAATAATGTTAATAAAAATTACGTGCAAAATTATGGTGTATCTTACCAATTATTCGCGATTAAATGTAGATTTTGTAAATTTGTAGCGAAATAATTACGTATTTCGGCAACTGGCCGAAAAAATTTTGCGAATTTTTTTAATTAGTTTATTAATTAGCCAGTTGCAAAAATAACATATTTAAGTAGTTAATGGTAATTAAGATTAAAATTTATCCATATTTAACTCATGTAAACTTAACATATATTTCATTAATCAACTTTGAAAAAAGGTACGATCTGTGTAGATTAGCTGCTAAATAATAGCCTTTTACAGCAGTTAAATGCAATTAAACATAAATTTTGTCAGTTAGTAGTGAAATTGTAGCTCTCAGGATCTGTATTTTGTTTGGGCTTATTTATTTTTTCATGCATTTAAAAAAAAAAAAAAAAAAATCCTGTGCATTTTCTCTTATATTTTCCCATATATATATATTTTTTATTTTTAGCTCCTATTTTTCCTTCCCATTATTTTTTGTCTTAAGTTCCCTTTAGTCCCTGAATTCATAAAGCAAAATTCAAAATTTATTTTTTCTTAAATGTTCCCTTTTAAATAATGTTTAATTTTTTTTTTTTTTCTCTTGATTTTATATTATTATAGTTTCACAATATATTCTAAAAAACTCATTTGGCTATTATTTTGTAGATTCATTTGATAAGTTATCTCTATATATTAAAAAAAGTTACTGTCACTGGCGTCAATTTTTTTTGTTCGACAGCATCTTCTAGCAGAGGGCAGAGTCCTTCGTGTCATGAGAGGTATCAATGTGTTCCGAATACTCCAAGGAAGACATTTCAGCTGCTTAGAAATTTCTATCATTTTAATTAAAGAAGTTATTAACTAAAAACGACAAGTTTATGAAGGTACTCTGTTGGCCATGTTGAAGAAAGATTCTCCCAGTGACGTTCTTCTGTCATGAAGTCATTTTACACGGGAAAATTAAAATATGATCCATGGTTGTACGTAGGTAGGTAGGTAGGTTCGATTTAACGTCGCACCAGTACTGTGCTATGCGTAATTGGCGATGGTCTGGGTTGCACCCCTAATGTGTGACATTCATTGAAGACAAAAGTTTAAACAAAACTGTTTATTGTACTTCAAATAACATAGTGAGTAACATTAAATAAATATAAACGAGAGTAAAATAGAAAACTTGCTGACAAAAGTTAAATACTTTTAATATACTGCCATGAAGATTAATTTAGCTTAAAGTGAAAATGATGTTTACTTTGTGACATAACTAGATACTTAAAATGTATCGTCGAAAATTTCAAGTGCAGTGGCGGATTTAAGGGGGGGGCTAGGGGGCTGAAGCCCCCCCCCCCCCCCAAAACACTGACATTCACAATTGAATATTGCAATTGTAAATTTTTTATTGGTCTAGAATAACACTTTGAAAAATCTTAGCCCCCCCCCAAAAGTCAAGTTCTGGATCCGCCACTGTCACAAAACATAATTTACAAACATTATAAAATAAAATGCTTTATAACTAAACTAAAATAACAGCTCATGACTTTGAGCTGAACTTAAACATAACTGAAAAAAACCAGCTAGCAAATGCTAGTCGATGCAACTATCAACTGCATTAACACATAAGAGAGAGATTACGTGTTTCTTACCTCCTTTTATACAAGTAAACGGATTCAAATGACAGCCACTCCGAACTGAAGAATGGAGTCAATACTGTACACTCCGCAATGCCTACCACACATGACAAGGAACCATAGCAACTTGATGCTACGAGCCTGCCGCCAAAAGTTAATTTTAACAAAACATGCTTTTAAATAAGAGGTTAAATACATTAAAGTTGTTTCAAACGAATTAAATAAAATTATACTAATAAGAAATATAACTTAACTAAAATAGTTAATAAGCTTTTTGTTTTTAATTTTAATACATCATTAACTCAATGGCAGTATCAAACAGACAATAGCACTAAACGCTATATTTCATTAAATTAATAATTTAAACTTTAAAGATTATAACGCAAATCATTTAAATTATATCTAAATAGTAAATGAATTTAAATTTGAGGATCAACACGGAAAGGGTACAAATTTTACAACAATAATTGGCGACGGTCTGGGACGCACCCCTACGGATGTTCCGGAGACATGCCACCACAAATTTGGTCCTACACAAAGGGGGTGGTCCCCCGCTTCAGTGGCCCCCAGAAGTATAATTTTGATGGGAACATAGAGAGTATTGCGGCCATGACATATTTTACGTGCACCAGCCACCATTAGTGTAGTACACGACGGTCTTTGGCCGGCTCGAGAACCAAACCCGCAATCTTCCAATTACGAAGGGGTACCGTGGTCCGGATCTAAGGTTGTAAAATATAAATAAAAAGGGTCATATAATAAAGCTGTAATGCAAAATGGTCTAGATATTATGAATTTCTTTCTATTAAAAAAATATATAAATATTATATACAGTAACCGCCGCTTAATAAAATCACTGGTTAATAAAATCAGCCGCTTTATCTGATCAAATCGTCAAGACCGGAATAAAATCAATACAAACAACTTTTAAAGCCGCCGCTTAATAAAATCAGCATCGCCGGTTAATAAACTCAAAAATATCTTCTCAGCAGCCAAAAATATCATTTATGCAGACTAAATTTTTTTTTTACTTACATTGTGATTTTTTTTTATTTTTTTATTTATTTATTTTTTTTTAAACAGAAAAAGAAATTAAAGCACAACAAACCCTTCGTTATCGCTCATTGTCCAAGATTTTATACTTGCAGCACAGTTACAAATTAAACATGCCCCGCAACTTATCTCCATAACAATTTCAAGGAGCGTATTTTTCAAAGCGCAGTAATAAAATACAAATTTGATATTAATCACACAGATTTTCTTGTAGGACGATAAATTCATTTAATAAATTTAACATTTACCTTAAATAATGTCCTTAGATCTTTTCTTCATTGTACGCATTTCGAGTGCAACTGCACTCATCCTCAGGTGAGATGTGACTCTCTTCATCCTCGTCGTTGTCTGTTACTGATGGTTGCCGGTTCGTCATTTCACTTCGCTTCGTTTCGGACAATTTTATTATTGGATGCCAGTCTTTCGGGATTATTGTGTGTTCTCTCTCGTTAACTGTGTAGGGGTTAGTAAGGATTTCAAAGGATTAGTAAGGATTTCGCATTTTAAGGCATAACTGTGATTATTATATGGAGCTAGTTTTTTAGTAGAAATTGTGTTAATATTGATAGGGTTGTTATAGTGGACAGATGCGAGCGCGGTGGATTGTGTATTATGTTTTAAATCTGATTTATGTTCTTTTTCCCGTTCATAGATTTTTGTTTTTGTGACTCCGATATAACAAGCGCTATTTTCGTTAGTATAATTAAAATCAAATTTGTAAATGCCGGGTGTGGATTTATTGTCAATTTTATCTTTTTCATTTCTGATATGCTGAAAAATATTTAGATTAGGTTTTATGGGGATGTTTATATTGTGTTTTTTTGCTTCGTTTTTTATTTTTATGCTTGCGCCGTTGCAAAAGAGGATAGACGTTGTAAATTTAGGTTTTAATTTTTGGGCGTTTAATTAAGCGGCGGGAACTGTATTTCAATTTGACATTGAATATGAGGATTTCCATAACAATTTCCTGCTTTTGTCTTGTAATATGCACAATTAATATTCCTTTTCAGTGAAAGAAAACAGTGAATAGGCGGGTAGAGCTCTGCATGTGTTAACCCTTTCACGCCCAAGGGAAATATTTTCCCCTTCTACAAAAATCGTTATCGATTGTTCAATTATTATTGAATCGATATTTTTTATATTGAATGTCAAAATAAAATGTATGTCCAAGGCAGCAAATGTGTTTCTGAACGAATAAAAAAAAAAAAAAAAACGTATAGAAAATAGGACACATAATAAATGTGTTACGTGCAATGTCCACTTGTGCTTCACAAGTAAACGAAATTGTTTCATAGAATACCATAACTAACTATTTATTTTACTTTTATGATAATTTTTATATTATAAAGCAATAAATTTGTATTACAAAGCAGTAAATAAAATGCCGATATAATAAACCTAACTCTTCGTTTATTTACTTTTATGGTCCATAGGGAAAAATATTTCCCATGAAATTATAGGAAACCTATACACACTGCTATGTTTTTCTGGTGATATTCTCTTACTTTACACCCACAATAGCTAAAATATTGTGTTGTATTGGCATATTTAGTCTTGGACATCTTATGGTCCTGTAAGGGTTAATAAGTAAAGTGAGTCGGGGGGGAGGCTAAGCCTCCCTCGGGATTTGTTTTTTTTTTTTTTTTTTTTTTTTTACAACAATAATTAAAATAAGGTCAGGGTGTTTCATTAACTTTGTAAACTAGTACTTTAAAATACGATTTACTTTTTCATATTATTGTTTTATCTATTTAAAACATCACAAATTACAACAAGAGCAAATAGCTCTTCACTATTTCTTCAGAAATTTTAGCTGCAGATAAGTAACATTTTCATGTGTTACTGTTTTAATTTCTGTCTTCCTATGAAACATTTTATTTTTTCGGTTAATTTTAATTTATTTACAATTGCTTCATAAAAATTGTAATCCTTTTTGTTCTTTAATTTGAAAAAAAATCTGTACCCCAAAGGTATGTTAATTTTGTGAAAAGAGCACCATGTTCTTTATGTGTATTTTTGTATTTATGTAAGTATTAATATACAGTTACTATAAAGGAAAGACAGTGGGGGGGGGGGGGGGGAAAGCATTTTCTTTATTTATAACAAATATATGCCATTGCAGCACATCAAAGACATGGTAGTAAAAACACTTTTCACAAAATGGGCTTTGTGTCATTTACCTCCACAGTACAGAATTATTTCTTACCAAAAATTAATATGGGATAATAAAGGTTTTAAAAAAGTTCATACAGATTTGATATTAATATAAACATTTTTAGAAACAAAAAAGCTAGTCTTATTGGTAGTTAGTAATGCGTATATTTTTTATTGAATAATATCGTTTTGAAGAAAGAAATTAGTTCTAGTGAGGTTTGTCGCAGAAAGCTAGAAAAAATTCTGCCACAGGGGTCGTGTCCATCTTCAATGTGCTTAATGACTGTTTCTTCCCCTTGCTAATTCTTCATCTTCGTTTCATTTCGCTTACTCATGGCCTGTTGCCATATTGCCAGAATGACACTATGCTTCTGGTCATTTACAGAGTTGGTGTTAGTTATTTCTGTTGCCTCACGTTTTAAAGCATAATGGTGGTTATTGAAAGGAAAGGAGCTATTTTTTGGATATTAAGAGAATTTAAATTTATGGGATTAGTATTATGAGTAGCAGATAAAGCAGTGGCTAGTTTATTATATTTTAAGTCAGCACGATGTTCGTTTTCACGGTCTTTTATTCTATGTTTCGTCATCCCAATGTAACAGGCTTTTTTACCGTTTTCGTGTTCAAAATTGATTTTATAAATACCTGCGTCTGATTTATAGTTAATTTGGTCTTTTTTGTTACGAAGATGTTGAAAGATGTTTTTATTTGGTTTTATTGGGATATTGACATTTACAGACATGCCAAGTCTCCTGCTTTTGGCAGGAGTCTCCTGCTTTTTGCTTGTTTTTCTATGCTCCTGATTTTCCACTCATTTCTCCTGCTTTTCTGATGTAATTTTTATCTATCCCTCTTAGCATAATTTATGCTTAAAATTTGTGGGATTGGATAAAAAAATTTGATAGAAAATTGAAGTTTATCTTGCCGTGCAATTTATCAAGTTCAGTTTGAATGTGAATTACTATACAATGCTTTGAAACTAATTTTTGCTACGAATAAATTTTTAACTTTCATTTTTGCATAATAAAAAATGTCTTATTATCAAAAGTTTTTTTTTTTTTTTTTTTAAATACCATAACTATTGAAAACTTAAAGAATTCAAATTTTATTAGAATATAGCTGATATTTTCATTTCTTTATTACCTTTTCTTTTACAAAGATAATTAAGATTCTTATTGTTTTATATTAGGAGCAGAATGATCAAATCTGTCTATTTTGACTTAAATTTTAAAGAATTGTATGTCTGAGGTTTTTTTTTTTTTTTTTAATAGTTTGTTTTACTGCAAGAAACATATATTATTCATTTAATTTTAATACTGATGCTTTGTAAATACCTCCTAAGCTTATGAAGCTTTACTTAAAATTAAATTTGCATTATTTTATTCATTTTTCTTACAAACTTTCTTGTTGGAAAAAGTCTCGTGATTTCTGTTTAAAAATCTCCTGCTTTTTTGTCATTAGAAGTTGGCATCTCTGCATTTAATTTTTTAGCTTCGTTTTTTATTTTTATACTAGCACCATTACAAAAGGGAATAGAAGTGGTGAAAGAAGGTTTATTTTTTTTAGCATTATTACTTAATAATATTTAAGGCTTTTACATGTTTTTTGTATATTTTATTTACGAGATTTTTACTGTATTTGGCTTTAGTAGCTATTTCTTTAATATGGTTGATTTCTTCTTTTAATAAATTTTTATTTGAACAGACGAGAATGGCACGGGTTTATATAGGATCGAAGGACAGCATATTTATATGGGAGAGGGGTATTGCATTTTTTGTTTATGATTTCATTGTTAGCTGTGGGTTTTCTATATATTCTAGTAGTGTCAAACGAATTATTTGAGTTTTTTATAATATTAATGTCCAAAAAATTTAGGGTTTGATTAGTTTCGGTTTCAGTAGTGAATTTTATTTTGTTATCTAGTTCATTTAGATCTTTAAGTAGGTTGGAGAGATCAATAGAATTAGGAATGATTGTTAAAATATCATCTACATAGTGGGCCCAATGTTTACAGTTATTTATAACATTGTAAGCAGAAATTTCAAGGTGATGCTTTTTCAATTCAGCGATAACTCCTGATATAGGTGAGCCCATTGGGACTCCTTGAGTTTGAAAACAATTTGATTAAACATAAAATAAGATTCACTGAAAAGTAGATTGTAGGCATGGATGAGCGTTTCAATGATTTTATTGGTGATTTTTGTGTTTATTAGTTGCTTAATTTTGGGAATATCAATGGAGGAGTATAAATCTGTAACATCAAAACTAACCATAGTGTCATGAAAATTTTCATGACCAATTTTCATCTTTTATACACGTTATATTTTAAGAAGAATGATATTTAAGGAATTATAGATTAGCTGTAAGTCAGGTGATCAGAATTGCGTTAAAATTTTTGTTTGAAGTGTAATTGGGCCATAATCAACTTCTTGTACCTACTGTTTTTGTACTAATAATTTCTGTTAGTTTATTTTAATCTTAATATTTGTTGTCATAGTCATATTAACAAGCAAGTTCAATGTACCTAAGATTATAAATCTGTAATTAATCAACTTAAGCAATATATTCAGAAACTGATTCTTGTGACAGATTTTCTTTTTTTTCTCCCAGGTATTTTGAGGTTCTAATCTGAAATGAGTGTTACATGAAAATGATGTAGCGTAAGTTAAATTTTCTTATTTTTTTTAATTTCTTTATAGTATATATGAAAATTTTTTAAATATTATAAAAAAATTGACTTGACCAGTGTGAAATGTTATGACTCATTGAATACAAAAATTTGGTTTCAATAAAATTGACTTGACCAGTGTGAAATGTTATGACTCATTGAATACAAAAATTTTAACAAGAACAGATTTTTATTTAATAAGGCATAAATATATAGCAGTAAACATTTTAAGAATATGACAAGATTAAAGTTACCTTTTAGTTGTTGGACAAATAAGATAGTAGGTGTAACATAAACTCAGTAGGAACATACTTACAATACAATATGATGTTTAACACAATAAATCTTGTTGACACTAAATGAATTAACAGAGATACATCATCCCGCGGTCGCCACATTGATCAACGAGGAATAAGGAAGAAGCACTTAGCATCCCGTGGTCGCCGCGTTGACCAACGAGTAAAGAAACAAGAAATATATCACTAAATATTGAAGATCATTGCAGAAGCATTATCGATATTAATTTTGATGATTCAATTTTTAAAAGATTTCAATTTAAATTGTTAAAACTTAACATTACGGTTCAAAAACCGAAAAACAAATCCAACATTCAAAACTTAACAACAACATTTCACTTATCAATTTATCAAACTTATTTTAAGATTTCAACCATCCGCTGATGACGAAAAAATTACAAGATGAAACTCATTTTTAAAAACTTAACAACTTGTTGTAAAATTTAACAACAACGACAGCCATCAAGGTTTAAATGCAACAGCCATAAAAAAAAAATTATCCAGCTGTCAGATGCTAAAAGCACACATGCTTTTAAGTGCTTAGCTTATCAACAGTTTAAAGCTGCTCAATTGCCAAAAAACTACATAGCTATTTAAAACTCCATAGCTAGTTGAAAGCTGGCTGATAACTGCCACGTTACACATTCGCCGCGATCTTTTATACTCACCAGAAATATCAAATCTGCATATAAACAAACATCGCTATTGCCACTCAACGGTCAAAGCCAAAATATAATTTATAATTATTTCAACAGCAGTGGCAACAGCAAAAATAGAAAAATTATGCAGATTCAAAGTGGCAACGGCAGAAATGTAAACAAACATCGATCGTTAATACATGATGCATAATAAACTGGTAAAAGAAATTTCAACTAAGATAAATTAAGTAAATATATTAACTTGAAAAAGAAAAAGGTAAGTTAAAGTTACTTCTTGAAAAATAAACATATTTAGATGTATGAAAATTAACAAAATTTTTATATGTGAGGACATTGACAGTTATCAGTGTCCATGCCCGACCCGGCCCATATGAAAGCTTTGCTAGCCCAGCCCGTTTACTTTATGTTTTTTTAATGTATGGGCCAGCACAGTTAAAAACCAATAAAATCAGGCCTGACATGGCATGGCCTAATTCCCCCCCCCCCCCTCCCCAAATAAAAAAAAATTTATATATATACAGTATAACACCTTTTAATCCGGAATTGTTGGGACCTCGCCGTTTCCGAATTATGGAAATTTTCAAATTATAGATCTTTTTTTCAGAACTTGGATCTTGGATGCATTTAAGTTACTAAAATATAATATATAAATGTTTGTTTAAAAAAAAAAAAAAAAAAAAAGCTTGGATTATTGTGTAATAAATTATCGATTCTTTTTTTAGTCAAATAATATTAACAATTTTATTTATTTGAAATATTAAAAGTAAAAAAAATCACAAAAAATAAGTTTCCTTTTGTGTGGTGGTGCCATCTTGCTCTACTTTGGAGAAATAACTTTTCTAACGAATAAATTATATAATTTTGTGATTTTAAATTATAACTATATAGTATTATAAAAGAATAAATAATATAAATCCCGAGAATCAAAGCTATATTATTAATGAAAATTAAATTATTTAAATAGTTTATGACAGGATATATATATATATATTACCAAATATTGAAATCAAAATTTGTATAAAAAATGAAAATACAGAAAATTATTAAAATTAAATTAATTGATTAAAAAATATATTAAAATATATTTCAAATGAAAATTACTTCGGCATTTAAATGAAAACACATAAAAATGAAGCGCAAACTACAATTAATTAAAAATAACTATTGTAAGCCTAAAATTTATTTTAGCTAAATATTATTGCTGTTCAGTCCCCAAATTAAATAAGGAATCTTACTACCTTACAGCAACTAAACTAATACATAGTATTATATTAAGCAGTAAATGACAATGAAAGCCAACTGGAAACTAAGGTAGTGATAGCATGTTGACAGTGAGAGGCAATGAAGACAAAAATTTATGTAAAACAACTAATATTTATTAAAGATTAATAACAATTAAAAATAAACTATCATCATAAATATATCACAGATTAAATGCTCTACTGAAAAAAAAAATTTAAACATTATTGGCTTATGAGAGAAAAATAAACTGCTATTTAAATTCAATGTATAAAACATGTGGAGAGAAACTGACTATTGTCAAGATAAAAACGATGTTACATCCTTTGAATTATTCCAGTAAACCAGTAGAGTAAAAGCAAGTCCACATCTTCGGCAAGAAATACAACAGGCTATATTAAAAATAACCATTTAAAAATTCCATATTACCATTTTAAAAAAAAACTAACTCTTATAAATTTTACTTTAATTCAGTTAATAAAACGAAAATCAACTAATAACTAAGCCCTACGACCAGCAGTCAAACATAAAAATAACAAGAGCAATATTCCATTAAATTAATTCATATTTATACTATCGTCAGCCAAAAATATCAATGCGGTTCACCACAAACATGAAACGCCCACATAACTAACCAATCAGAAAATAGATGGTTGAATGATTGTCAAAACTTAAACAGGCGCCACCAAATAGTGAAAACTAAAAGTTCCGTTGCGAAGAGTTAATATCGCAACGGACTTAACCAAGATGGCAACGTAAACAAACCCGAAGTAACTGCAACGCGGTACTTCGGAAATATTATATTAAAGTTAATAACGTAAGTAAAGCAATTATTTTACACTTTAATAAAGATTTAATGAATTTAAGAAAACAATAACTTCTATTTATAATTAAGTAAATTAAGGACTCGAAAGAAAAACTATGTCAAGTACAACTTTTTATATTTAAGGAGGGCCAAAAGCTAACAACTATAAACCTTAAGGGCCTGCTTTACTTACCATTTGCTTTTCTACTAAAAGACAATGTTAATCCAGTACCGGATCTACATTTTTAAAAGGGGGTGCAGACGTCCAATTTGCCGCCCTCTAAGAAAATTTTTTAACAAATAAAATACTGAGACTTTTACAAAATTATTTATTTTAGTTATAAAGTTGTACCTAATTCTAAAAGTTTATTTTCCCCGACTTTATTTCAGTTAAAATGTCATAATTGAGATTGTTAGCTATTTCACTCTCAGTCAAAAATATTACCAATTCCGACAAGTGCTCTTGGGACATTGTAGAACGTAATCTTTAGTGAGTTTCATTTTGCTGATGCTTCTTTTACATAAACAGAAGTTGAAGGCAGAGTTGCATAAATTCTGAAAACTGTGCTTATGTTAGGAAATGCATCCAGCAAATCGTTTTTACATATAACTTCCAATAAAGAAACAGAAACAAATTCATAAATATTTGTCGATAAAAGTGGTCTTTGTTCTTTGAAAACTTCATGTTCTGAAATGTGTTTTTCTGAATTCAAGCCCTTGACGTACTTAAGAGCCAAATTGAGTCCATATATTTTTTAAAAATCTGTTAGTCATTTTCATCAATGCTTCGTCAGTCAAAAATACAAAATAAGAATTTATTTTTCTCGCAATGTCAAGTCTGTAATTAATTTCGACTAAAATTCGATCTAATACAGCATTTGTTGGTTGTAGTGTTTCTGTTTCAGTCTGCAACACGTAATCGACTAATTCACGAGGCATCTTTTTTCTTTCGGTACTGTACGTTCTTTAACTCTTTAAGGGCAAGAAAATGGTCCAGTTTAAAATGAAAAGCCACCAGAATTCACGAACAATATTAGAAGGAAGGAAATAAATGAAGTTATTCCACTAAGTTACAAAAAAAAAAAAAAAATTGTGTTTAAAAAAAAAAAAATAAATAAAAAATCCAGGGCCAGTTTTTGCAATTGAGAATTAAAATTTGTGTTTTCACTATGCCAACAGCACCCTTATAGAGTTAATGGTTGTATCTATGACATCAACTCAGCAACAGCAGTAGCTTTTTTAAACCATTTGTCAAATCCAGTATTATGAAATCTTTTAATGTATTTTCCAACCCTTCCATAAAAGCAATTGATCTCGTTAAAACAATCAGTTTTTTTGTATTCCTTTACCGACACAGTTGAACTCTTTCAAAACATGATTCTATATCACTAAGTATAAAATAAATTCAAAATTCTTGGCCTCATTTTGTCGACGTTTTTACTCTGATTTGGCCTTGGTGATTTGTCCCCATCTTTTAGCTCTGTCAAAGCATCACAAACTTATTTAGGCATATTTTCAAACCACTAAAAGCTTCTCCTTTCGCAGACCATCTTGTCTGGAAACCTTTGACGTTATTCTTTGTGTGTTTTTAATACTTTATAACAACATTGAAAATGGTTTACTGTTGCAACATTGTTAATGGTTTATGGTCTGCGCTCTATCTCCAGTAAATATTCATGGAATTCTCTGAAACTGATGTATGTTATTCAAGTTTGCTATAGAATGTTTCCCATTGAAAATGGAATAAATACCACTATTGGTTTGAGTGCAGGGACACACGAAAGAATTCCAAAGCGTTGTTTTGTATGAGAGGTATTTCTATAAACCATATTTCAATACATTTATTTTGCACAAATTATAATGAAATATATAGTATTTATTATTCCTATGCACAAAAATTGTTTTCTATAAAATATAATATGATTAACATTACAAAAGGAAAAAAAAAACAAGACCACACAAAAATATTCAGATATATTAAGGGTTATGATTGAAATTTGCTGCAAATGCAGTTTCGCATTGCTTAAGCATTTTGGCACTTGAAATAACGCTTAAGAGTGATTATGATTTGAATTAGTCTATCTGTCTGTCCCTAGTCCCTCTAACCGCCTCCAGTGTCTGTAAATATCTCCAGAATTTCTTTAAAATGATGTATGTTATTCGAGTTCACAAATTTGTGCACAGGGACACTCAAAAGAATTTAAATGCCTTGCATTTTATGAGAGGGATTTTTACTGTACAAATTATAATTAAATTGAAATTCTTTATTAAGATGCTAAGAGATTTTTTTTTTTTTTTTTTGGCAAATATGAAATGTTTGGCGATAAGATTTACAGAGGTACACTGAAATATTCAGATACGTTATAAAATAGGAAATTGCTGGTATTTCCTTTTTCGTTTGTGTCAAGCATTTTTAACACTTTACAACAATGTTTAAGGGTGAATATCAGTTCAAGTAGTCTATGTGTCTTTCTTCCATTCCGTCTGAACTCTGTGTGATCAAGCAGCGAAAGTGCATTAAACGTTTGGTTTAATTGGTTTAAGATTTCTAAAATCTTAAACCAACTAGACAACAATATTAAATTCACTGTAGAACACGAAAACAATAGCGAAATTAACTACCTAGACGTTAAAATCATTAAAGACAATAATTTCAAAACCACTATATACCGGAAGCCCACAGCAAGCAATGAAATCATTAGTAATAAAAGCAAAACACCCTACAGATACAAAATCAATACCATACGTAGTTATATCAATCGCGCCATCCTGATTTGTTCTGATGAATACGAATTTTATAAAAGAGTTAAATTTCATTAATAAATTAACAAATGAAGCAGGCTACCCCAAAACATTAGTAAACCAGTTATACAGAAAACGAACAAAACAACTAAACAATATTCCAGATGCCCAAAAAACCTCCACAAAATACACTTTTTCCATTCCCTATAACCAAGGCACATCAAACAAAATAAAAAATACCGCTAGTAAATTTAACGTAAACATTCCTATTAAACCCAATCCTAATATTTACCAACTAATAAGAAGTGATAAAGACCCGATCCCCCCCACCGAAACGGCAGGTATCTACAAAATTCCCATGAAAAACCAGGAAAACAAAGAATTTAAATATATAGGCGTTACTAAAAGGAAGATTAAAACCAGAATAAAAGAACATAAAAATGACATTAAATTTAACCATAACACAACTGCGCTTGCCAGAAATTATTTCGAAAACAACATGGAAATTGACTTTGAAAACGTCGCGAAAATATCTATTTACAATAACCCAACCTAAGCATATATCCGTGAGAGCATCGAAATCACACATCAAAATAATGACGCAATCAATGACCACGAGTCGGCTGAGATAGGAGAGATATGGCGTCACCTACTTAAAAGAGAAGAACATCAAAAACAAGACCGCCAGCCACAGTGTGCAGACAGCACCGATCAGTGGCGCCGGAAGTCAGTTAAACTTGGTATGGCAAGAAAAACAAAAATAAACCGAAGAAACAAATTCGAAATTAGTACTCTCTTCCTAGATGGTATTTGGGTTGGTTGGTTGGGTTTTATGTTGCGCAAGTGCTACGCAATGAACAACTGGCGACAGTATGCGACTCCCCCCCCCCCCCCAGAGGAGGTCCGGAGACATGACATCACAATTTTAATCCTGCACGGAAGGGATGGCTTTCCCGCTTCGATGGTATTTGGGTTTTACGTTGCACTAGTGCAGTGCTGCACAATGGGCAGCTGGCAACGGTCTGAGACTCAACCATAGAGGTGGTCCGGAGACATGCCATCACAATTTTTATCCTCCATGGAAGGGATGGCTCTCCCGTGACCCACCATAGGTATAATTTTAATGGGAACATGGAGAACGTTGCGGCCATGACAGATTTTACTTGCATCAGCCACCATTAGTGTACACGACGGTCTTTGGCCGACTCGAGTACCGAGCCCACAATATTCCAATTACGAGCCTGGCGCTTTACCTACTGGACTACCATGGCCCCAATGATATTTGTCCCAGTAGCACAATAATGTTGACCAATACTGGCCCATCATTGGACAACATTAGCCAATGTTGGGCCGTCGTTGACCAGTGATGGGCCAACATTGGCCAGTATTGTTGTGCTATTGGGGTGAGATTAGATACGATTGACCACAAATGGATCCTAGGTCTGAGTGTCTTTCTAAAAAAACCTAGCTGATATTTACGGGAGTTTTAGAAAACCATGGAAAACTCCGAACGGCTAAGACCGAAGTGTGCAATCTGAGTTCGAAGCGAGCACCTCCTGTCTGTTTGATTGGAGATCAGAACCAGAACCTCTACGCCACTGATGGGGCCCTCTCTAGTTAGAATTTAGACCTAACGCGCACATACAAGAAATTACTATGATAAGTTCTCAGATTCATTCAGTATGTCCAAAGATATTGTTGCGTGTACTTGGGTGTTCGTAAGTTGTCCGAGAATGAAAGGGGAATCTTGCAGAGGCTGGAAACTTTATTCACAGAAAATCTGAGAAGGTTACAGGTCTGTAAATGAAGTATCAACTTCACTTTCACCAGTAAACACAGCTTAAATAACAACAGCAAATTCACTGTACAAACTGTATCAGAGCATTAACATACAGCAATCGACTGCAATTCAGAGAGGCTCAGAACTCTTTCAGTAGCAATGAAAGCGTCGTCGAAAATTAAACTGAGACTGACTATTGGCGTAAATCAACTTCTTAAATACCCGCGTAGAAAAATGGGTAAAAAGTCCAGAAACTCATCGGCCAATCAAGTTACAGCTTCCATATTTGGTATATCGATAGTAAAGATTTTCTCGCTAAGGTCGCTAAAAAATCGCGAAGGAGCGAAAAAGTCACAAATTTGGCGCCAAATCCATTACCGTCCTTAATGAGGCTTTTTAACGGTTTTTAAGCTATTTTAATTCGAAAACAAACTAAAAATGCAGAAAATTAACATTTTATCATCTGACTATAAGCCTCTTTCAATGAATTTACATAAAAATAACTACGAATTATTTACAAATTTGTAAAAATATTTATCATGTAAAAAAGGTACACTTCATACGGTTTTGTTAAATAAATCCTTATCGAATTATGCTCTTACACTGACTAAGAACAGGATTCGACAAGGATTTAGTTAACAAAACCGTATGAAGTGTACTTTTTTTACATAGGAATTTTCGCTAGTGTTCGGACACTTTTGTTACCGACTGTACAGGGCAAAATTTAGCTAAACGTTCTTTTGTATTGAATATATAATTGATTTAAGTGCTTTGCAATATTTTACTAAATTGAAAAACACTGCTCAGAAAAAAAACAAATTTCTCATACTCGTACTCCAAACAGAGTATTTTCTGAAGTTAGATTTTAAACTTTGGTTATTTGAATAATATCATGTTTCGAGGTGACCTAAATATGAAAGTCAAATTTTTTCGGTTGATCTCTATGAATATCTGTTAACAGCATAAGTTAAGAACAAATAATTGCAGAAAATTCAAATTTGGTTGTTTGAAGTTCGTATGAAGCTGTCACTTGGCAACGTCTCCTGGAAATTTTCCATGGGGGCAATAGCTCCAGAAACGACCCCCTTTCTTCGTAATCAGCGACTATGGCGGACACATAATCACTCAGTCCCTATGTTTTAGAACATAATTTCACTTTTCTGTATGATAATTCGTTATGATTCCAAATTTATTTTTATGCTCTCGCTTAAAAATAAGTAAAAGGGTAAACAGAAAGAGAATTCCGAAGTATAACGATGAGAGAAAGAAAAGGGTAAAACAAAAGTCACCCCGAAAGGTTTAGAGAAAAGTTGAATTTACAATTCGTTCACATTAAAATTTATGGAAGTAAAATTTTCTCCAAAAATACGAAGGTTGAAACCTTTTTCATTAATATATATATATATATATATATATATATATATATATATATTTGCCACATCAAATTATAAATTGGTATGGCGACGGCCATACCTGCCATACCGGTTCCGGCGCCACTGGCACCGATGAAGAAGGGGCCCCCCTTCCGAAAAGAGCTCTTCTGTCATATACAAAGTAAAATTTTAAGGTATTTATATTTATTATATGTTCATTAACTTCGTTAAAATTTTAAAATTATAATGATCACATTTCATTTTAAATAGTTTTTCGTTGCACATAATACTGTTGTTTGCACAACAAATCTAATATTTTACTCACAGTGCAATGAGTGGCAATATACGAACATCTACTTTAGCGACTTGTAAAAAATATTTTGTTGAATTAAACAGATTTTCAATAATATAATTCAAAGTAAATAATCTGGCATGGCATTCATACGATTTTCTCTTACCTAAAATTAAAATTTTATGAAGATTGCAGATTGCGGAGTAAGATAACAAGTACTATATGTAACTAGTTGATCTGCAGATCAGGAGCTTCAATGTCTTATTTGCATCCCACATTATTCAACAGATCATTTTTATTTATTATATAATATATATATATATAATATATATATATATATATATATATATATATATATATTGATTCGATTGACTTGCTACATAAACAGATATGTTCCTGAGGGGGGCTGCTGCCCCCCTCACCCCCGCGGTATCTCTATACCTATCTGCATATCATATATATGTATTCTTAATATCTGACAGTCTAGTCTTGTATTATTTCCCTGTAATTTATAAATATTTGTATCAAATTTCATGCAAAAAGATTATATAGCATATCGGAATTATTTCGTCTAACCCTGTAAAATAAAGAGCAATTCTATGACCACAATTTTCAACAGCAAAACATGCTTTTAAAATTATAATGAAATTTCGTTATATTTTATGGGGTTTAATCATGTTAAAATACATTTTTAAGAAATACAGACTATAGATTGTAATAGTACGAGATTTGTTCATGTATCCTAGAAAAGGAGCCACGGTTATTATATACACCAATAATAATACACCTAATTAATTATAACCCATTAGATTTTCAAACTAATTTGACATTTGGATGATTACAGTACGCTGAATTCTTTTGTGTGGTCCCATAAATAATTTAGTCTATACATACCCTTTTTTAGAATTAAACATGCTTTTAAGCACCTTTATAATATATGTTAACTGCATTATGTTCAATGCAGCATAAACACATTAAAATGCACTTAAATAAAAGTTTGTCCATAAGCTCTGTCACGAAATTCTGTTTGTTTGTCTCTGTAAACGAACCATAAACATTGTATACACCAGCAAAAACTATTCAGCTTGTTCTGTGTTTTGCATGAATAATTTTTCGAAGTTTGACATAATTTGGAAGATTACTTGACATTGTCGGAACACTTTTGTAAAGTGCTGTATAATAATTAGGAAGCCTAAGGAGACCATTTTCTGCAGAAAACATTAGCATCTGAGTAATGTACACTAATTTCATTGTTTTTATCGCAAAGTAATGATGTTAAAATGCGTTTAAATGAAATTCACTCTACATGCCGTAATAAGAATTTTGGCGTGTCCCTATATACGATCCATATAGACATAAAGAATTATATGGATATTTCTATACAGAGTCTAAATATGTAGTCAATCGGAGGATTTTTGCAGTCGTTATTGCAGTACATACAAATTCTGCCCGTTGGCAGTAATGATAAGAAATTTTGGTGTGTCCCTGTACACGAGTTACAAGTGGAATATACGTCCAAAAGTATACAATTACTTCTGTGTGGCTCATAAACATTTGTCCCAAATTGCAAGTCAATAACGGGATTTTTTCTGCCGCTATCGTGTACATATAAATTCTTCCTATAGGCCGTAATGATAAGAGGGTGGTTGCCGCCCCCCTCAACCCCCAGTTTCATTACTGCACCTACATTTATATAGAATTTAAATCTTTTATTAAAATTAAAAGTTCTCTTAAAATTATTCAGACAACTTTCACACGCAACATTCCTTGAAACTTATTAATCTTAATCAATTTTTTCCAGCAACAAATTTATATTAACTTCAAAGTATAACATTTGGATCTCCTGAAATTATTTGTTTTCAAATTACTCTAAGAGACACAGACAAAGATCAAACCTTAAAAAACTTGACTTTGGTAATCAGAACACCTTAAAATGTGTAAATACACAAAAAATAAGCGATGAATATTTAGCTCAAATACATACATTATTTATCATATGTCTATGAGGAATTAATTTCAATTTCTGAGCAGCTTTCCTGGACATGGAAAAAATATTATAGTAATGAATAAAAAAGTATTATAGTAAAGCACTTCTATTAACAATAAAAAAAAGAATGTCATCGCTTAAATATATGCATCCCTGTATTTCTTTTGAAGATTATGTACAGACCACATAGTGCACCTAAATATTATCCTATAGCAGTAATACAAGGCACAACCTGAAATACACTTCCACCAATTTTCAACTATTGTCGCACTATAATCAAGTTCTTTTCTGTAGCCCTGTAAATGAACAGTGAATGATATCTACCATATTCTGCATGAGACATGTTTTTACGCATATAAAAAATATATATCAGTGCAGTCTATAGACGCTAAACTCTACTTACGTACAATTTCCCCCATAGACATAATGTATATGAATTATCTTGGGTGTCCCTGTACACAAACCATTTGTTTCATCTCAACAAAAAGCTTTGTGTAGCATACTTATATGATACACATTTAGAATACCAAGTTTGGACTTTCTGTTACTATTTGTTCTTGAGATATGCTGATAACAGGCAGACAGACACACATACAGTCCAACCGCTAAAAATATGATTTTCGTATTCAAGGAACCTCAAAACGTTTAAATATAACAAAAACTCACTTTCGAAAATTTGACCCAAAAACAGTACTTTCTCTACCTTATGGGTAAGAGAAAGTAAAAAAGCAGTTAATTGATTTATTACATGTACTACCTCAGTACAATCCAAATTATGACTAGTTGCCATAGGTGAATTCTGCTTAGTTCCCTCATCGTTATGTTTTCAAAAATTTCTACCACAGGTCTATATTCATGTTAAGAGGTATAAATTCACCAGACATGGTTACAAACTAAAATGTCTCACCTAATGCATCCACCTTTCAATTCAATCTATTAGCAATTTATGTCAAAATTCAAAAAACTTAGGGCCGTATTCACCAAACTCCATTGATCGAGGATTAAACCATGGATCAGCAAATCCGAGAATCAAAGCTAGCACTGGATTAAATTCCTATGGTATTCACCATCAGCCGATTACGGGATCCATGGATTAACTGGAAGAGAAATAAAAGCTTCGTTTTGATTGGCCAAGAACAAAGATAGCATTTATTCACCATTCGGCTTCAATTAACTAATCAATTGGAATAGAAGATTAGAAAGGGTAAAAAGCAAATTGGCAACACTGATACTCTTTTTTACTTCGCTTTTGTTTTTGCACTTAATTTTACTTTAGAACATTTTTAAAAAGAATAATCACGCTGACAACTGTTTATGCTACGATTTAAACTTTTGATTGTTATGATTAAGAGAATCTTAAAGCTATTCATTTTTTTTCTGTCGAAGTTAATGCATTATTCTTTTCTGTGGCAGATGGCAGCCTATTATCTAACATTCATATTAGAAATTCCACGGAATCTTTATTTAATCGATAGCAATATCGAAATGCCACATTATCCAAAGAATCCAAATCATTTACTCTAATTTGATGCACCGTTCTTTTACTTCTTTCAAATGTTTCCAATAGTTCTGAGTTTTCAATATCATCTAGTGAGAATAGATCGTCAACGTCAGCCATGTTTGTTATTTGTTTATGAAGCTGAGCTGCGGAGTGCGCATGCGTTACGAAAAGATCTGAAAATTAACTCTGTTAATCCTCCGATATTCGAGGATCAAAAACGAAGCGTTATAGTAGCCGGTGAAATGCGGATTTTCGTTGGAGAATAGATTTTCATATGATCGAGCGATTACCGCTGATCGGAGGTTTAATCTGAGTGTTAAGAAGATGGTGAATATGGCCCTTAGTGTTATGAAAATCTGTGCATCAGTGTTTGATCTACAGTTACCACATTTTTTTTTTTTTTTTTTTTTTTCAGATTTACGGATAGATAATTTTTTTAAATGTTCAAAATATGTTCAGATATCTGAAAATGTGTAAATATACTGAAAGCTAGAAGGTGAAAATTTTCATGAATCCAATATTTTATTTCATTTTATACAAAAAAAAAGCAAATAGGATATTTCTATCAATCATAAAAGCTTCAAAAATTTTTTATGAATCCAATACTTTTTTTCTTATAAATACAGAACAAGGTGCAACTATATCAATAATTTCAGTTTGTGGTTATACTTTTCGCATTTCTTCTCGAAAGGAAAAAAAAAGAAAGAAAAAAAGGAGATCAAATGTGAGTAATTTCTAATTTAAAGCTTGCAGGAAATGAGAGCAAATGTTTATAAAATTATTTCCAAGCAAAGAAACCACATTACTAGTTACACTAGAAGATTTTGTGGGTTGATTTTTGCGTCTAATGACGTAAAGGCGCAGCTGACCTTTTCAGAATGGTACATGGACACTGATAATAGTTTATAAGCATTCTTTTAGAATTACGATAAAGAGAAATCATGCTGATGTATTTGTATATAATACAAACTTATTTTAAAGTTATATATAATCAGGGTTGGCAAGTTTTTGACGCATGACAGTTTTCGATGGTTTAAACCACAGTTTAAACTGTCATGTCAAAACCTTATGTCAAAAACCTCAAATTTTACACCTCTTGGCATATTTGAAACAATTAAAAAGTCATATTTATTATAAAAAGGTAAAAAACTGTAGTCTTAAAAAAGTGCTTAGTTTATCTATCTCCCAAGGTTAAAAATTTTTAGAACAGTATTATATGTCTCTTATGAATGCCAATGATTGCTATTTAAATACAAAAAATCGATATTCATTACCTTTACAAAATGCAAAAATTTAAATATAAAAATTTGTATATTCTAAAGTGAATTACTTACTTATTGCATTTTAAGTTGTCAGAAATTTTATGAAGTCTTATTTTCAAAAAGGAAGTTCTAGTAAATGCATACTGATTGATAATTAAAAGGTGCTGTAAGTAATTTATCCCAATGAATAAAATTGCTGTGTTATTGAATAATAAATCATTTTTTAATATGAATAACTATTACACAATGCAATTTTAAACCAAAAAATTTTAATTAAGGAAATGATAGACAGTTTACTTTTTTGTGTCTTAAAGGTACGAAAATTTACATTTATATGCAGTGAAATGCAAAAAATGTTAAGTACATTAAAATTTCTCAAACTGTATTTCTAAAAAAAAAAAAAAAAAAAATTCAGTTTGTGCTAACTACTTTTTTAATTTTATACCTGGATTTTACCTTATTATAGTTTAATAATATATTATAAAATATCTGAATATTATTTTATTAATTTTTTGATTGGTTAATTAAAAAAAAAAAAAAATGTTTGAATGCTAAAAATTTTCATTAAGATTTCAGCATTCTACTTAATTTTAAAAAACAATCTATAACTGAATGCACAAATACATACTAAACCTAATATTTTAGTGTATATTTTTAAGCCATAATAATGTTAAAGTGAAAGGAATAATAAAATAATAATTTGCAGATTTTTTTTTTTTTTTTAATTAAAGAATTTAATTTTTTTTAAATTTAGTTTTAAAGAATTTTTAATGTACTTTAATTGTATTACTATAATTTTAATCTATGGATGCAAATTTTCATAGCTCCTAGACAATTTACATAAAAAGATTTCTAATGTTCACACTCCCCTTAAGACTATGCATTGATATGTTTCCTAACACAGTTTTTCTTTTTTTGGGGGAAAAAAAAAAGTATATATATTATATTATTAATGTTAATATATAGTACATTGCAACTTAAAAATATACATAAAATTACTTTAGATTATAGTTTCCATTTCTCTCCTGTGGTTTTCGACAGTTTTTGACGATTTAAACCATTTTTTGATAGTTTAAACCAGTTTTTGATGTCAGAAAACCAACCCTGTAATATAACATTTCAAAATATGAGAGGTTTTCGCTTATTATAGGATATGCATATGCAATTTTCAGAAATGAGTTCTAGATAAAGTAAAAAATTTGGTGTGAAACAACCACACAACTTCTATTACTTACTATTACATGGTAGGACACATATATATATTGTATATTCCGAAAGTTTGGAAAAAAGACATTTGCCATATATAAACTAAAGAGTAATAGGTTATAAAAATAATGTTACAAGAACCTATTACCAAAGGTAGTATGGAACAAAGTAACCTATTACTGAAAAGTAACTGTTTATCCCATCTGTACCAACTACCTGCTTGATTTTGCTGAGGATAAAAGCACAACTCCAATTTATATAATTTTTTGCACTTCAATGTTTATTTTGAATTATTTAAAATTTTTGGGTTTTGTACATTATAAAAACTTTATACTTACTTTTAATTAAAGAATTTTAATATGTATCTAAAGTTCTTTCTCGTATGTATAGAATACAAAAATATAAAATAAGTAAAAAGTTCACAATGAAAATAAATATGAATTTGTTATTAATCAGCATTATATTCATAAAAATTTTCAGCTTCTGATGGGTGTATATGTTTTGAGGGATGCAGAACTCAATTTGACCATTTTTTAAAAGTGTCTTCCTGTGACGAAAATTTTGTACCAGCTCTAGTCTAAAAACTAATGTACAGAATTTCATATAAATTTATGTGTAGTTGCACCTTAACAAAAAAATGCTTATCAACTTTTGATGCAAATCACTCAATAGGTGGTGCTTTATACTATGATTTCTCCCATTTTAAAGGAAAACTATTCAATTGTGTATAATTAAACAAAACCTAATATATGACAAAGCCATTGTGAAACATTATGCTGATTCAGTTTTGGTGCATGTTGGCTAATGGGTGTCACTGCTGTGCTGCAATTTTCACCATGAATGGGAATATTATATCTCAGATTTTATTGTATATAACTGTACAAAACTTGGAATGTGATATTGCTTTTATTATAAAGCACAGATGCTGATTCAGTTTGAGTGCATTTTAACCGATAGCTGATTATCGCTATGCTGCCATTTACTCTGTGAATAGGAAAACTGAAACTCAACATCTATAGCATTTAAATGCACTACTCTTAATTTCTGAGAACCATTTTATGAAAGTGAATTCTGCCTTAATTTAGGTTTATATTAGCCAACAGGTTATGTAGAGTGATGTAGAAGAAAGTTTTGTGATGGCCACAATGTACTAATTTGATGCTTTTGATTTTGGGCTTTTTATGAACTGTCAAAACAATTAAATTGTAAATGAAACTGAAGTGACTTAAAATTAATCAGCATTAAATAATTAAATGAATGAGCTAATGTCTCCCTTCACTCCCCCCCCCCTTCCCATGTGAAAATAACTCTTCAACTATGGTTATAATTTGTAAAATATTTTGTTTTATTTTTTTATGCTATATTGTAAAAAATACATAATTAAGAATAATTTATATTTTTTATAATTTTGAGTGAAACTTAACTTTTTGTGACAATACTTTTCATCACATGTCACAAGTATAGCAATGAATATATTATGTTTATATATATTAGGCTTACAGTTACGGCAATATTGCACAAATAAATAGAATATTTTAATGTTTAAGTTATTACATTTTTTATGCAGCATTATTAATATAAGATACTTTTATTTAAATAAACATTTTTCTTAAATTTAAAATGTTTTTAAATGAATAGTGTGTGAAACATATTTAAAATTTTTATTACTTTAAAATAAGGAAAAACACAACAAAGAAATACACAACACAACAAAAAATAAAACTAGTGCTGAATATCCGTATCAGGCTGGCAAAAGAGCTCCGGGTATCCGACAAAATCACTATCTGTTTCATCCCTAGGATTAACCACAAGACATACTTTTATGAATTGCTGGTGAAAAAAATTTCTCTTATTACATTATGTTTATTTGAAAAAAAAAAAAAAAAAAAAGCTGAACTGAATATTAGACATAAGACAATATGCAGTAGAACTTGGGTAATTCGAAGTTGAAGGGACCAGAGAAAATTTTGAAATATCCAAAAATTCGAATTGCATATACTATTTTGTCAAAAAAAGAGATAAATTAAAAAATTAAAACTCTACAATCAAAGATTTAACACGTAAACTTTATATCTAAGTAAACTGCTACATCCCCACCCCCCATTAAATCAATATTTTTTATGAGCTTAATTATTCAACACTTTTTAAAAAATAGTCAGACATTTTTTATTTCTTCTTTAAGTACAATCTTTGTGTCATAGCATATGACTTGATACAAAAATATAATCTTCTACATTAGACATGACTTTCAATTAAAAAATGTATATTCCCATATCTTCTGATGCACTAGATAGGGGCTTCTCTTGTATTCCTTATCTTTCTTCTGAAAGACTGTTATATAATGCATTTTAGCTGAGAAAAATCTTGAGAAAAAATTTTACTGTAATATTTTAAAGTTAATCGTATGAAAAATTTGAATTATGCAAAATAGAATTCGAATTATCCACGATTTCTTAACTTTATTTTAATATAAAATTCAAGGGACTGAGTAAAAAATTCGAATTATCCAGAATTTTGAATTAAACAAGTTCGAATTATTCAAGTTTCACTGTATTGAAACAACTTATAAAAAAAAATTCTCCAATGACTTCGGAACAATAAATCAGTGAGAAACCTATTTTAATATTTGGGCCAAATTTTTAATCCTACTTTTATTATAGAAGCAGTTTATCAAAATACTTCTAAAGCACACAGTTACAATAAATATCTTGTTTTTTAGAAACCCTTTAGTTTCCAAAAGAACTTGGCATTTATAACTATATAATTATTATTTTTAATTTTAAAAGTAGATTTCTAAAACAGTTAAATGCACTGTGAATTTTCTACTAATAGACCGTAACAAGAATATCTGAGAGAAGAGATAGGTGCTGTAGAAACTGTTCACTTCATTTTAGTTATGATGGGAGCTGTTGTCTATCTTTGTTGTCTATCTTTGTTCTTATCTATATTGGCACGAAATATAAAGGGGAAAAAACAAAAATAATGTGCATGCTTTTGTTAATCATTGTCAGATGGTAATTTTTTAGTCTGAGAATTACTCTCTAATCAATTTGAATTTTTTAGCAGTACTGATTTTTTTTTTAGTCTTTGTTCTGCACACACACATACATACATACATATATATATATATATAATTAGCATCCCCGTTTAAATCAATTCAGCACACTAATAATTTATCAGGGCATGAAATTATTAGATTACCACCATATCATTGCAACTTCAGTGCTAAATCCTTTATTTTGATCAGAAAGTAGGAAGCGCTATTAATTTTTCTAGGGTTTTTCCTAGAGCCTTTAAGTAATGTGCAGCATTCTGCCTGCTCTTTGAAATTCAATGAGTAACCTCAGTGTTGAAAATTAGGGGCCGCAATATGTGAATTGCATTCAGAGAATCATGTTTTCTACATAAATTCAGCACAGCTTCATAAATTTTCACTCTTGAACATTGATAGAGGAAAATAATAAAAGATGAAAAAATAATAAAACAATCACTGATTTCAAAAGTTTTAGAAAACTCTCTTGCCCATGAAAAATGTATTCCCATCTGCAAGCAACAGGAAAACTAAAACACCAAGAAGCTCATACGGCTAATGATGAATCCATCCAGCATGCATGTTAAGCGCAGTGTGTGAGCGGCTTGGCACTTCTTATGATGGAAGGCAGTTGCATCATGCAGCCACAGCGCACATTGTTGAATAGATAAGGAACTGTCGTTTATTCTGCCTACTGTTGACATAATAAACCAAAACTTGTTATATTGTAGTTCCTGTGGGTTGCACTGTATGTCTGTTTGAAGAACAATATTTCTTATCAACCATGTAGGAAGATAACATCAAGAATAACTCGGATATCAAAGAACTTAACCTAATTCTTATTTTACACCAGCTAAGCTCAAAGGGTCATATCAACAAATCAAGTCTGCCAAATCAGCACAAAAAAGTTACATATTCAGATTATTATAAAATAGAGCTCATTTATTTGTTCTATAGAGAAATGACTGTATACCAATTAATAAGTCCCTGTCTCTTTTAGTTTTTTATATACAGGGCTGCAAAAATGGGTAAAAAGTGCAAACTTTGAAAATTCTTGTATTACAAATGTAGCCATATTTTGTTTCCTAATTTACTTAGAGACATAAGTTTGGTATCAATAGAAAGCATTTAATTATAGGCTTTCAAATAATATCACGCACACATATTTTT
Source organism: Salticus scenicus (assembly GCA_963930645.1). NCBI lineage: Eukaryota > Metazoa > Arthropoda > Arachnida > Araneae > Salticidae > Salticus > Salticus scenicus. The sequence continues at coordinate 237,072,074 of OZ005657.1, forward strand.
AAGTTTTCATTTCTTGGTCAAATATTTTTACCTTTGAGCTCCAATATCTGAAAAAGTACTACTTTTTTAATTTCCTTGAAAAACATTATATATATATATATATGTTATACATTTATTGTCATATTTATGGTAAGTTTCAACTGGAACTGCCATGTGATGCTGAGTTATAAAGTACAACCATTGCTTATCAGTATTTTCATACTGACATAAGTTTTACAAAAAATTCTGTGAGCATAGTACACAATGTAAATGTACTTTTATTGCAATTTTCAATTGCTTTTACTCTGTATTTTGTAACCTGTCTGTCATAAAAAATAAAATTAAAAAAAAAAAAAAAAAAAAAAAAAGCTCTAATAATTAGAGTAATTTTTGTTTGGTTTTTATTACTACTATCCATCAATAAAGGTTAATACAGTGAAGGGATCTGTCCAGAGGAAACCCTGGATCCTTTAAAGGACCCTTCACAAAATTGTTTATCCCAAGAAAGGACTTTTCAGAAAATTTATCCTTAAACAGACCTTTGATAAATCTGTTTTATTTTGAAAACTAATTTTTCATGGTATGAACAGACCACTTGAATAATCTGATGTGCTGTACTGTATTTCCCCCCGAAAAGCTGATATTCAATTTCTAATTTATAAAAGGTTTCTATGTATATGTGTGAGCTTAGCTCTATTAAAAAAAAAAAAAAAAAAAACTTTGTTGTCTAAATGAAACATTAATTGTAATTTTATTTTGCAAAATTGCATTTTTCACAATTTCACAAAAGAGGACCCAAGCCGAAAAGTGCAGAAGAACTTGATTTTCACACTAAATTTAATCTACAAAATTACGTGTAGATTTTTCACAATTTCACAAAAACAGGACCCTGTCTGAAAAGTCTGGACAGAGACTGAGAAACATACAAAACAGGTTAGTATTGTGTAATTTAAAGAAGGCTTTTAAGCAATTCAAGGATGAGTATCGACATTAAAATTGGATTTTCTATGTTTGCCGAACTAAAACCAAAAAAATTGCATTTTGGCTGTCGAGCAAATGGAACATGTTTGGTCTGTGTTTTTTAAATTAATGCTGATTTGATGAAATTTTAGAAATTGAGTAAAGAATCAGGTAAATTCATGCAATAATTGCATAGATTTAACAGTTTGTAATCCCCAGAACTAACTTGTTAACTAAGAGAGTGTAACAAATGCCCAGCATTCGACAATCTCAAAGAATATATTGAGAGGATTATCAGTGAAAATATTACACTTATAAATTATAAACAGTGGTTGATGATGCAGTTCTTGAAACTTTGTCTAAAAACTGTGAAGGTTTTATTCAACACTTCACTGAAAAGCTTTTGGTGCTTATGTGGCACTTATTTATTGCTTAATAGCAGTCTTCTTTTTACAATATGCCATTGGAAGAACTATGTTCCGTACTCACAAATCTTTTATATTAACTGTAAAGATTGCTTGCCACTATAATATGGCCCCTAGTCTTTGTAAATATATTTGTACAAAGGTGTTTTTAAAATTGTATATAGATAAATCTTATCAATGTACTTTTTGAATCTTACACGATTCCTTAATATCATACAGTTTATGTATTCAGCCAATAATACTGACAAAATTATAATGAAAATTAAATATATTTTATTAATATATTTCATCTTTTAATAAATTATGAAAAGATACTGGCAAAGTAGACAAAACAGGAAAAGGAATATTTAATTATTTAACCATTTTAAATTGTAATTTTAACATAAATGTTTACAACTATGTGTTGTTGTTGTTGTTTCTCATCCCCAGAAAATCGAAGAACAAGACCGAATCGCGCAGGAAATCCTCCCTTGAAAAATCCACACGACTGAGCAGGTGGGCTGGACTAGCTGTTCCTCCAGTGCAGCTAGTCCAGCCCACCTGCTCAGTTGTGTGGATTTTTCAAGGGAGGATTTCCTGTGTGACCTGGTCTTGTTCTTTGATTTTCTGAGGATGAATGGACTCATGGACCTGATCTAGCTCAGCTAGACCGGTGGGGATAAGAAACAACAACACATAGTTGTAAATTATTTATATTTTAGCTAAAAACCAGAAGTTAACACCCCTCTATCCCCACCATACACAAATACTAGCTGATCTGTACTGTTTAATCCTAGATTTTACACTTAGCACATTTAAAAGGAATGCTCAATCTAGAGATTAACATTCCAAAATAACAAAGTACAACTTTCATCATTAAATTTTTTTCTTTTAAATATCACATAATTGTTAATTACTATTTTCCCTCTAGAGATTTTCTATACATGCTAATTTTGGCCAGAGCTGTTCCTAGTTAAAGTGAGGCCCGGTGCGAAAAATTTTGCGAGGCCCTTTTCTCCGAAACTAATTTTTCACCTCATATTGCCAGTTTTAAATGATAAATCAGAAAGCATGATAAACTGAAATATTTAGGATATTATGTTATTATGAAAATTTTAAATGTTAAAATAAGCTTTAATTTACATACAGGGAAAAGAGCTCTCAGACACTAGTGTCTGGAACAATCCTTTAGACTTAGCAAAATTTTACTTATTTATTATTATTATTAAGAAAATGTCTAGATAAAAAACTAACGATTTTGTAATAACTGAAAATAAGTTGGTAAAAAGGAATATAAAATCATACACATCGCTTAAATTAAAAAAAACAAAATTTCAATATTTCAAAACAATTCTATGGGAAAAACCTTTTTACTATTGCTTAAAAGTATCCTATTAATATATTTATATGCTCGTAAATGTAATTTTAATGCATCAAAAATGTTTACTTTTTTATATTGGTATGGTGAAATATAGGTAGGGGGCCCAAATGCATATTGGGCCCTGTGCACACTCTTAGTTTGAACAGGCTCTGTATGCACCCTTGTTAAACGACAATAAATGCTACATACTCCAATTTAAATAGGGAGCATGCTGTAATAACAGCTTTCTAAGCATATTTAAGGAAATTATAGCATCAGCAAATGACAGAGGGACAATCTAAATTATTAAAAACTTTCAACTTTCTTTGGAAAGTGTAAGAAAATAATTTTTTCCCCCCATAAAATGTGTTAAAAAATATTAAATAAATTGGTGGAACTCAAAAATATGTAAATGGGCATTAAAAACTGACTTGACAATTTTAAGCTCCTTTTAACCCAAGCAACAACTCATAGCGTCGACCTTGAACATGAACAAGAAAAAGCCAGTGTTGTAGCAAAGGGGAGGCAAGGGGGTGTATGATGCCCTGGGTGCCAAATGACATCCAATTTTATTCTATATATATTATAATACTATACTATAAAGGGCAAAATTAACGGTCGCCACCGGCCACATGGCGACTAAATAAAAAAAGATGGCGATTAAAAATTATGCATTGATCGCCACTAAAGTCGCCACTTTTTGTGATCATTAAAAGATTCTAAAAAACGAGTGACAATAGGTAATTGAAGCCATGTGATTTCCAATCTTTTTCCATCCATGGCATAAATGTCAATGTTCATTTTAAACTTGCTTTATTATATTCTACAACCTATAAAGAAGTAGCATTGTTTAATATATCTCACTCATATAATTTTTTGAACACCCCCCTTTCCCTCCCCCTAACTATCTGTGATCACACAGCTTACAGAAAGCTTTATAATTTCTAATTGTTCTCCATTTGGTGCAAAAATATAAATATCTATTTTAAACTTACTTTATTAGACTCTAGAATCTGTAAAGAAGTAGAATTGTTTAATATCTCTTACTCATAATTCTTGTAATCCCCCCCCCCCCACACACACACGTGTGCTCCATTTCAACAGTTAATGATCAAATGTCTTGCAAAGCAGAATCTTTTTCCATTATTATCTCCATAGTATTTAGTGTATATTTAACCCATTTAAGATATTTGACAAATGTGTGTGTCAAAATTTGATTTGGCTTAAATGTGTATTTTTCAAAAATTTTTGTATTTGCTTTCTTTTGAGTAGAAATCTTCCTTTTTCCTTCCCATTTTAAAGTAGAAATCTCCCTATTTTTAAAGCTACAAATTTGGCAGCTAAGTTTCCATATCTATACTTTTTAAGAGGAAATATTTTAACTCTATTGAAATAAAATCATTTAAAAAGTGTGTCTTTAGAAATAAGAAAAAATAATAAAACTGCTAACTGTATTTACACATGGCCATGTAGAAGGTTGTGATGATGATGAATCAGCTGATTCATTTACTAGAAAATATCAATGTGAACTGTGAATAACAGCTTATTTCACTTAAATAAATTGAAAAAAAAAAAAAAAGTACTACTGAATTATCTGAAACAAAAACTTTTGCCGTTATTATTACAGCCCTAAGCAGATTTTAATTTAGGATTTTTAACACGTTAATCGCCATGTCAGTCATATGTGCCTGACACATTTTTAACACGCATTTTTAACTAGGAAATAACCCTAAAAGGAATATGATATACGCGGAGTAATTATTAACACGTTAATCGCCATGTCAGTCATATGTGCCTGATGCATTTTTAACACGCATTTTTAACTAAATTGTCTAATAAAGTTACCATGGCCCATGTGAAAATTTTTCTGATATTATCGTGGCGATTAACGTGTTAAAAAGAGTGTAATTATAATTTCAGTGTCCCTGTGTTAATTTTATTATTATATGTATTTCTTATTTTCATATTTTTCTTGTGGTGATTATACTGCAAAATGGTGACAATGCTTTTTGCAGTCTGAAAGAAATAGTCTTATGTGAAAAGTGGCCACTAACTTAAATAAGTGGCTATGAATTTTCCCAGTTTTGCCCTTTACTATACTAGCTACCTTTGGCAACCGCCTGGTTCACTATCCTTAAAAAGTCTGAGTGCATTAAATTTCTGCTCTGTGGCACCCTATTCCTGTTTTAACCCTTTCATGGTCATGAACATGTATACACGGTCAGAGTTTTTTTCTTTCTGAATCATTTATTCATTGCTACGGATTTGCTAAATAGAAAACAATCAGTTTCTCAGTATTCGTGATAAATTTGTAATATTATTAGTACTTAATGACTTAAAAATATATAAAACACATCCCACTAAAATGGCTTTGAAACGAAAAAATTTAAAATGGCGTGACCATGAATGGGTTAAGATTTTAAACACTATTCGCTTACCCTGCAGACAACTTTTGAAAATTCTGACCTTAGCAAACTCAATCTGCTCGCTGGTGATTGCGTCACACTCATCTGTTCCCTCCCTTTGAAACAGTCTGTTCGCTCGCCATGAAAGATTTTGACCTTAGAAAACTCCTGCTGGGTGGCGCTCTAATCTGCACACGCCCTTAATAATTTTTCTTTCAAAAGTACAGTCAACAGCAAAATTATTGAAGCACACATCCACACTTTTTAGTTTGATCGCTAATTTTTATCATTAACTTACTTTTTTAAACAGCATAAGACTAAGATCATCTCTTGACAAATATTTACTTAATGAAACAGTATTAGGTGCCCATCTTTTAAGTAGGAATTATTGCTAGTGCTTCAATAATTTTGCTGCTGACTGCATGCACAACCAATTGATTCGTCACCCCAAAATCTTAAAAACACGAATTTTTCAAGGCGTAGCTTTATTTTAATTATTTTAAATCTTTTCTCTCTCATCTGCCCCTATATATTATTTTACACTTTCGAAAGTATGCATAATGAAAAATGATTTTTAAAGACCTTAGCTCTCTCTCTCTCTCTCTCTCTCTCTATATATATATATATAATAGATATCGTAATAAAATTTAATCTTAAAATTTAGCAATTAATAGAACTAAAACAATAACAGCACACTAAATATAGAACTGAATTTAACATAGAGGAAAGAATTACACAAAAAGTTGCGATATAGATTAAGAACCAATGAGTTACGATAGTAACATGAAAAACTTACACCGACCTGAATGATAATAAAAAAGGACCATTATACTTATGGGAGAGAAAAACATATAAAAAATCACAGAATTAATTGGATGTAAATGCTTAAAGTTAGAAGCATACTTTTCAAGGGGTGCATACTTCATAAAGCTGTGAAAACTGCAACGATTTCGTAAAACGATATATATATATAGGAAAACTATGCTTGATACTTGGTTAGATCTTCACGTAAATTAATGCTAATTAGCTTTTTTATATATCGACCAGTTGGTGGTATTGTTGTACTGTGATTTCTCCCCTTAAAGAAAGATTATGAACAATCTTCTGTAATGTATAACCATACCAAACTTGTATATTAGATAGATATTAAGAAAAAGCTATGTTGCTTCATTTTGGATGTATATTGTCTGCTATGTGGCGCTGCTCTTCTACAATTTAATTCTGTGTATGAGAAGGAAATATCTCAACTTCTATGTTACATAAATATACAATACTTGACATGTGAAATGGATGTTGTAAAAAACTATAGTGATTCAATTTAGATGCATAATGGACAAAAGATGGCACTTATATGCTGGAGTTTATTCCCATTTACAAGAAGGCTATATCTCAACTTCAATGTTATATAAATGATCCAAACTTGGTGTGCCACACACACACACACACAATATATATATATATATATATATATATATATATATATATGTGTGTATATATATTATGAAAAATTATGCTTGTTTAATTTGGGCAAATATTGCCTGATTGGTGGGGCAAAAAGATATCATGCCCCGGGTGCCAGTCACTCGCAATGCCACTGGAGAAAACTACATATATATTGCAACACAAAATATTCTTGTATATTTTACTGAGCAAATTCATGCAGTGCAAATTATTACTGTTATTTAAAATTGTTTCCCATGATGAATGCAGACGATTTTCATCTCAGACAGGTAAAACACTTAATATCAGAAAAAAGTCAGTTTTGTGCGCTAAAGATGGCATCGAAAAAAAAAAACTTTGTGGGGAGGGAATATATATATATATATATATATAAAACTTATTATTAAAGATCTATATCACAAACATTTATTTTAAAAGTATTGACAAAATCCGTTGAAAAATACTCACATTGAAAATTTATTCTCCTTGAGAGTAGCTTAAGTCAGTACCACTTGTTACGTGATTTTCACCGAAAGTTAGCAATCTAATTTATGTCAAGGAGCAACTACATATAAATTTGTATGATGTTCACTGCATTAGTTTTTAGATTAGATTTGCCATCACATGTACAGGCAGACATAAAATTGTGTCCAGGACCTGTCAGAACATGTAAGTTCGTCGGAAATATGAAGTTAAATTTTTTTATGAATTTGATGCTTTCTTCTATTGAATTTAGAAGAAAGTAGCATAATTATGCAATTTATTAAATTTTATTATGTTACTACTACTTCTAAAAGTATAAATTAAGCAACAAAAATAATAAGCTGAAATAATCATTACAAAAATTCCAAGTAAGAAGCAGATAAGTTTTTAATTAATTAAAATTATGTATGTTAGATTACTTTTAAATACTAATAATAATAATGTGTTTATACCATACAGATGATGAGGAATACTGAATATCTTCCACCGAGGCTAGTAAGATGCTGCCTAAGCAACGATAATGAAAGATTGAATGTTCAAGAAAAATTTGTTTGGATCATTTATGCGATATGTAAGTGCGAATAAATTACATATGCATATATACAATTTTTCTTGCTTAACAGGCTATTAATAAATAATTTTAACTCTTTTAACCACTTCACCAGCTATCCCAAGATAACTCGGGGGAAATGTAGCCTTCCACAAACAACTGTGGCCGGTGAAGTGATTAAAGAAACAATGTATAAATTTTGTAGTAAAATAAATATAAACAAATAAGCAGAAAAAAATTTTTCCCTGAAAAAAGAGACACAAAGCTTTTTAAGAGGTGAAGCCCTGTGGGACCGCACTTGCCGCACACCCCTAAGGACGGCTCGGATTTTAGCACACCCAAATGAAATTCTAAAATATTCAGTATTGAAAACATTGATAAGGGGTTACATTTTAATTTAAAACTCAGCATCCCCGTGGTTGTCCCAAGTTGAAAATCGCAATAATTATAGACAACAAATGTAAGAACAACATATAATTTTTAAAAGAAAATTAAAAATATACTTTTGAGATATTGCAGGTCAAAATGTTTGACCTTGAAATGAAAAATATATAAAATATATGTATGTGATATATCGTTTGAAAGCCTGTATGAAATGCTTTCTAATGATATCAAACTTATGCCTCTAGCTCAATTAGGGAACAACTTATGGGTACATTTGTAATACAATAATTTTGAAAATTTGTCCTTTTTGATATACAAAGGGCTGCGAAAATGGATAAAAACTAAAAGAGATAAGGTTTTATTAATTGATATGCATTCATTTATCTATAAACAAATAAATGAGCCCAATTTTATTAAAATGAGGTTATCAGGTTATGAGCTGTGTTGATTTGACACAGAATGACCCTAAATTTAACTTCTCAACCTTATTTTGCTTATATTTTGAATTTGATGTGTCATTATTAATGTAAACTATCTCTATTGTATGTATTTACATTCAACATTTATTTCTTTAACAAATAATCAAAAGGCTCTTTTCTTTTTACTTACTGATATGACTTCTACAAATTTAGGTTTTTACAAATTATGGTTTTGTACTGTAAAAGTTTATAAATGCTTGGATTGAGTATATATATGATTGGAAAATGGCTCACAAATATGTATGTGTGGCACCTAATTGTTTAAGCTGCAAGCCATTTTTGGTTCATAAATAATTTTCCCAATTTCCAACACTGACAAGGGAGGGTCACCGACTGTTCAAAAGCTATTTACACAATTATATATCATCTGAAAGGTCTTACTAAGCTGACAACAAAAATATCCATCTTATCGGCAAATGCACCCCCTAGTGCGAGTTATTCTCAATTAAAGTTTTTTAATTACCATATTTTATGGAAGAAACGCCGCATTCTCAAAAGTGAGCTTAATAAACCGGAAAATCATCGTAAACGCCGCACAGCCGATAATGAGCTTAATCAACAAAAACTAACATTGTAAACGCCGCGATTTTAAATAAATAAGTAATCATTCATTAAAATAATAATAAATAAACCTTAATTAAATTTTAAAGTGTTTAAAAAAAATTACTAAAGCAAAATTAGTAAGCAAAAATTCAGAAATGAAAATTCACACAAGACAAATAGTACGCTAAGCAGAAATACGAATGTAAATAATCCGCTTGCTCAGTGACGTCAGATTGAAAGATGTTATTGCCATTCCAAAGACTAAAAAAATATAGTTAACACTGGTGTAAAGGTGACTCATTCATGAGTCCGATCGTTCATATCATGCTATCAGTCAGAGCTTTAGTTTTGTCTTATTGTAAATGTGCACGTATGCATAGACCATGGAGCACCTCCATGGCATAGACTGAGTGTGGTCATAAAAAAGCGTGTCGCTGCTTGTAACGCAGTTTGGCAACACTGCACTGATTTTGCCAAAACGGGATCGAACCACTTTTCTGAGGAGGTGGGATGGCTTTCTCTCTTAGTCTGAGAACGAGAAATGTTCAAAAGCACGTTACAAAAAGTAAACATTGGCGTAATTTCATGGAATTAAAAACAAATGCATTTTACTTGAATGTTTACAGCGTATTTTTTAACGACTTCATCTATTTAAGATTTAAAAAATATCGTAAACGCCACACTTATTTTTTTTATACTTTTTTACTCGTAAACGCCGCGGCGTTTCTTCCATAAAATACAGTACAGATTCTATAACAATGTACTTCATATAGTTTCTATCATTATAATCAGTTTTGTAAAAGATTCTCATTCTAAAAATCATTGTATATATTATTAGTAAAGTTCGCCTGTATATTGTTGTGGTTAGCGTCCCTAATTCCCTCACAGTAGGGCCAGGTTCGAATCCGGAGCAAAGCATGGATTTGTTATCGCTGTTAGTGGTGGCGATGTTCTCCTATTGCATAGCTGCCAAGTTTTACTCCCCGGGAGTAAAATTTACTCTTTTTTGACATTTTTTACACTTTTACTCCTAGATCACGATTTTTACTCTTTTTCTACTATTTCAACATTTTTCTACCGATTTTTACTTTCTTCTTTATGTAATATAGAGAAAGTATTGGATTCAGGAAAATTTTCAACGTCCGTTTTTTGATGGATTTACACGTTTTGGGATGTCCAGAACAGGAATTGATAGTTTTTAGAAAATATCTGTCTGTATCACTTTTTTGTGGACGCTGTATCTCATGAACCAATGAATGAATTTTAACCAAACTTGGTATTTAGTTGCACCCTGACATAAACTGGTGCTGAATAGATTTGGGGATCAATCGCTCAACAGGTGGCACTGTGATTGCATTTTATGCAAACTTTTAACATGGCAGTATAGGACAAAATTTCGTATAAATGTGCATAATGCGAGTTATTTTAAACTTGTGATTGTAAAATTAATATGAATTATTGATAATAGTAGTAGTTAACTAGAAAAATATTTTCTGCATGTGGGGGCATTGGTTGCCCCCCCCCCTGGGGGGGGAGTAAATTTTCAAGATGGGTATCTTTCGAAAGGTTTCATTGATAATAGTAGTAGTTAACTAGGAAAAAAGTTTTGTGCATGTGGGGGCATCATTTCAAGATGGGTATCTTTCAAAAGGTCTCATCAATACCTTTTAAAACGAATGGTTGAACTATAAATCTGTGATAATTTAAAACAAAGTTATCGATTTTTTTACTTTTAACGAAAAAAAAACTAGGGGGGGGGTCTGCAAATTTTTTTGTTTGTGTGCTGTTTTACTCCTTGGAATTCTTGCAGGTTGGCAGGTATGCTATTGGGTACTCCTTCACAAATGGTTATCAGTTCAGCGACCGCATAGTCAATGCTCATATGCAAGTATCGCACCATTGAAAAATAAATAAATATACATGTTATCAGTGACGGTTCTACATTGAGGGCCAACGGGCACGGCCCCACCTAAATTTTTTCTCGATTAAAATGGTAATAATAATATTTTTTTTTTAATAACTTTTCAAAAACATATATACAAAATAACTACGTCTAACTTTTTCTTAATCTTCTTTCATTATCATTTATTTGTCAATATATTTTTTCAGCTGTCACAAATCATTAATGACTGAGAGAGAGACCGCTACTTCCCTTTTCCTTATCTAATACAGCAGGGTGTGTTTATTTATACAGTTTATTCTACTAAAAGATCGGGTTAACATATTTGGCAACTAACTGCTTTACCAGTTTAAGCATGCTGTAATTTTGTCGCCGATGGGCCAGCAGATTCCTGCCCTTTGGAACAAAACTATAGGGAAAAAAACCTGTCTGTTAACCATGCAATTCACGGATAATATTTGGTGACTTCTGCATTACATTTTTCTTTTCCCTCATTGATTTTTCTGTGAATTCTTTAGAGTTATAGATGACAGTTTAAAATTTTAGTATTTAAAAAAAGAAATCTGGTAATAGTCAAAAATATTTTCTAGACTAGCCTTTGAGATAAAAGCTTGTATAAGAATTTAAGACCTCTTTAACTAAAGTGTTTTGAATTTAAATGAGGGGGGGGGGGGAATAAAAATAATATGAGATTTTTTTTTTTCCTTCAGAATAGTGTATTAAAACTTCTATGTAAATACATTATAAAATTTTTAGATAAATAATTAATGGATTTACATGGAAAAATGGATTAAATAGCTGCATAAAATTGTGATTTATTATTATTATTAAAGGATTTTTATTTTAAATGCGATTTAATAGAAACATCCGCAATGTTTCTTTTTTCTTTATTTTCTTTTCTTTTTTTCTTTTTATGATGGTAGCCCGGTTTATTTCTTTATTTATTGAAAGTTAATTTAAATTATCTAAAATTAAGTGAGAAACATGGTGTTTTTTTTTTTTTTTTTTTTTTTTTTTTTTTTTTTAAATATGTATCCACATTAAATTTAATCATGTCTTTCTAAATTCTAATAGATAAGAAACATGAATATAACACTTGAAATTCTATAATTAAAAGATTTAGGGATATAATTAGCGTAAGCTAAAATAATATTACACTCTGAGACATTTGAATTTAAATTTTAATGGTGTGTAGTGTTAGGGTTAAAGCCAGTTGACTAAAAGAGGGTCCCAAACCTGAGTGGTGTACTCTCTGTAGAAAGTCTTTCTAAGTGCTACATAGCCCTTTTTGAGTTTTTGAGAAAACCATAGTAAACTCCAAATGTATATGTCGATGAAAGCAATCTGGTATTGAACTTGGCAATTTCCGTCTACTAGCTTCCAGATATTTAAATTTTGATATTCCAATGATCAGAACATAGCAGAAGTTTTCAATTGTATTTATAAAACTTTAATTTTTGTGATAATTTTATGCCATGTTTTCCATAGTGTTGAATTTAAAATTTGCCAAAAAAAAAAAAAAAAAAAAAATCCGAAATTTCGTTTTACATCCCATTTTATTAATGTTTGTTTGAATAATGAATAGTATTAAAGTTAAATTACGCATCATACGATGGATCGGGCCCCACCTGTGAAAATTTGCACGAGCCACCGCTGCATGTTATATATATTACCTGTACAGTATTTTACTGTTTAATAATTGCTTTACGTCAACAATAAATTTGTACATGCTGAACTGTATGAAAAGTATTGTTGTTGTTGTCGTGTGCCACTCGGAAATTCCGAGCCCCGGAAGTGGAACTATCCGGGTATATTTTAAGGCATGAGGGGCGCGTCTTCCGTTATTAGGAGCGCCTCATAGGGAGGAAGTACGACTTTTTAGCTCCAGAAACTGGTGAAAGACAGCAGCACCAGCCAGACAACAGGAACTCGAATTTTGATCCGGATCAGAGTGAGTTAAACCCATGTTCCGGTACCCCCAGAGGTATAATTTTTGATGGGAACTTGGAGGACTTTGCAACCACGACGGAATTTAGCGTGCACCACTCGCCATTAGCGTACACGGCAGTGAACCTGCAATCTTTCGATCACGAACTCGCTGCTCTTACCGACCAAGCTACCGCAGCCGTTGAAAAGTATTTAAAAAAAAAAAAAAAAAAAGCTATCGTAATTTTTATAGTAACAAAGAAAACTATTATTTTATATATTCATTTTCATTAAAATATTATATTGTAGGTAATAATATAATTATTAATTTTTTAAAAGAAGAAATTTATTTTTCCACTTATTTCCATCCTCTACTACCTAATTTCTTTTATTGTTCCCCATGCAGTTTCAATATCCAAAATATCGATTATGTCCATGTGCACGAAAATCTTTCTGATTGTAAATATTTTACATGTGGCTACATATAAAAAGTATTGGATTTATAAATTTAATGCTGTCACAAAATCTTATACAGTATAGGATCTGTTATCCAGAAAGCTTGGGACGGGATATTCTGGATAAAGGGTTTTTCTGTAATATGGAACACTTTATTATATGTATAAAAATGATGCAAAATAATTTCATAGATAGCAATGATAAACATGAATAATATACATAAACATTTTACCTATATATTTGTTCATTTAATAGATTATTTCCACAAAATAAAAAACATTCTTAATTATAATTTTAACTATAAATAATAATAGTAATAATAAATGAAAAATAAATAAACATATCCAAAATTTAATTTTGGACCTGAGAATAAAATCCTTTCATTTGGATTTTGCAAGCATTTCTATGTTTTTTTTTTTTTTTTTTTTTTTTTGCTTATAGTGTGCCTCTGATACTAATTGTTCATAAATGTTTAAAATATTTTTAGTGCATAATGCTAAATATTTTATTAAATGAATTCTAAATATAATGGAAATTAATAAAAACTATTTAAAATTTTTTAACAATTGGGACTTCCTGCATGCGACCTGAGTTCAAGGATAAAATTCATTTTCTATTGGACACTTTAAGAAGTATGTGTTATTAATCTATTAAAAGTTACCATAAAAATTCGTTTTCTAACCTAAATTAACAAGATTTTCAATAATTATTTGGACAATTTTGTGTTCGCCATATTTCCCCATAATAACGCCGTAGCATTAAAGAAAATAAGTTGTAAAACTATAATTTTGACCACTGCTATTGTATAACTTTAATTCTTAAATTTTTACGATAATTAAAAATTTTTGTAGTTGGCATTTTGCATTCTGGTTTTTGGAACATTCTGGATAACGGGTTTCCGGATAACGGATCCTATACTGTACTATTAAGTGAGCAATATTTGTATATGTATGTACATATATATCACTGTTCTCGAAAACAGTAGCTCGGACAGTCACGTGATTTAACCCAAAGGTGCCCTCCGAAGGGTCATTGTGCACATTGAAATCAGATTTTCAAATTTTTGATTAGTTTTCTTTTAATTAATAAAAATATGAAAATAAAACTTCCCTTTTCTATAATGACGCAGAATGGAGAATCTTGGGAGAGATTTGATTGGTTTATTTGATTTTCATTGATTTGAGTGTATTTTACGTTGAGCTAGAGCTACGTTATGAGTAATTAAGAGAGATTTGATTTTCATTGATTTGAGTGTATTTTTCGTTGATCTAGATCTATGTTTTGAGGAATTAAGAGAGATTTGATTTTCATTGATTTGAGTGTATTTTATGTTGAACTAGAGCTACGTTTATGAGTAATTACGAGAGTCTGTTTCAAACTATCCGCTCAGTCGGTCATTGAATTTGAAGGAATTTCTAAAATTCATACTTATAATTCACCCTCCATTTTTTTTTTTTTTTTTTTTTTTTTTTCCCCCTAGTTTCACACAATTAAAAAGATACCGCAGTCCGATCATTATGAACTTTCAATTGTATCTTTCTTACAGATGCTGCAAAAAACATATTCCTGGATTTTTTATTTATTTATTTTTCTTCCTTATCTATAAAATTGCCTCAACATCTCTTGAAAATAGAAAAAAATAACAAATCAATTAATTACTTTTATAATCTAATTGAAAACTACACAAATCATTGCACAATACACATAGCTAAATAGAAAATAAAATAAAATAAAAATGCACAACGCATTGTGTAATTAAAATTTACTGAATCAGGACGCAGAGAGAAATATTTGTTTATATTAACTTAAACTAACTTTAATTAGAATCAAAAGCTGAAAGCGGTGCTGAAAGAAAAAGAATGCTATGATTATGCAGCGTTTTGATTTTCATTTAAAAAATTTTTTAAAGGTTCAGTTGTATAGCTGAAGAATCTTTTTTCTAGGACTGGGATCAGTGTCTTGTGTGGGAGACTTTTTAAGGTATCTTAGTCCGTATTTACATGAGTTTCGGAGAAAATACAACTAAAACGAATGAAGTGTTGTCCGTGGAAAAATTACTAAAACGTTTCCAACCGCATTCGTGTGGGTTTAGGAGAAAATCACGGCACGTGCATACGTGCATTATAGTGATTGCTGCGAAAACGACTTATGTGCGTTTTCTGATTCGACCATTCATTGAATAGTGACTTTTACTGTACGAGTTACAGCTTCAACTGTTTCCAGAATATTCGAAGAATGAACATTTCTATTTGACTGTTTTCGAGAATATTTGTTTTAATAATAGTTTTGTTGCACAGATTCAAGTTCAAGAAATGCTTGATATTGTTAAGGAGATCCCATACTAAAACTGTGAAGAAAATAGTCGCCAATCGAAATATATTTATTTAAACGTTTCAATTATTCAATTAAAAAGAAAACCTTTAAATATTGTATCCAGCGAAGTGGGCGAAGCCGGCTAGTAATTATTAAATGCATAATAAAATACTTTACTAACAGTATAAATAGTCATAATTAGCATGAGAATCTGTTAAAAAATTTATTCTGATAGAAATTCTTCAAAGTACATTACTGAAGAGCCTGCAATTTACGAACTTGAATTGAGAATAACTCATGCCAGGGGGGGCACACTTGCCGATAAGATAGATACTTTAAATTATCAGCTCAGTTAGAGCTTTAAGAGGATATATAACATGTATAAATACCTTTTTGAACAGTTGGTGACCCTCCCTTGTGAGTATACTCTAGTTTCTCCTTAAAGAACAAAAATGCACCCTCTTTGCCCTTACATCCTCTTCTTGCCCCATAAAATGTGCCCTACTTGCTTCCAAAACACCTTGACTAAATATAGTGTTGTAAGTGTTTTACTTTTAGATATTCTGACAAATTTCTACAATTTCCAATGGTAACAAATAAACTAGAAGTTATTCGTAAATGTATAAATAAAGGTGCCAATTACAGTAGCAGCAATAATTGCTTAAGAGTGGATAGTACTAGTCTCTCCGACAGCCGTGGCCTATGTTATGTTTCTACAATTAATCATTACTTAATTTATTTTAAAACTTTGTTTTCACATTCTTAAAATTCACAATTGTTAAATTAGTACTCATTTTCCAAAAATTGATTGTTTAAATTTTTAGTATTTCATTCTGCGGCTTTCACTTAGGGAAAACATGCATTTTTGAACTCAAAATTTAAGGATTTTGAAAATAAGTACTAATTTAGCAGTTATGAATTTCCTGAATGTGAAAACGGGATTTAAAGAAAGACATTAGGTAATGAGTAATTATGGAAATAAATTTTCCTATAGAATAACATGGGCCATGTCTGATAGCAAGATTAGGTATTGTCTGCTCTTAAGAACTGCATTTTATAAACATAAAATTTTTATAATATTGTCTGCAAAATGCTCCCCCCCCCCCCCCCTACAGTATTTGTTTTCGGACAAATCTTTTTTTTCCCTTTTTCCCCCTCATAATGCCATGTTCACTCCTTTTTTTTTTAAAAAAAAAAAAAAAAAAAAAAAGCCTAGCAATATCTTTGATTACATTAATTATACTTTCACATAACTTTATTTTCCGCTTTCATTTCTTTCATTTTGTGTACATATTTTAATTGCCTGCTTGCAGCATCAAATGAGTTTATCTGAAGCTTAAACACAAAATAAATAAAGGTCACTTAGTCTTTTTATATTGGGGGGAGGGGGGGGAACTACTTTTCTCTAAACCTAATTTTTAATGTTTGTCATTGGAAAAAGGGGAAAGGAGTGTTTTTTGTAGTATTATGATTACTGAATAGAAGTAAGTCTAAAAATTGTTTTTTCTGAAGTAAAAATTTTATTGTATAATATTTCTTATTTAGGTGCTTGATATACCAGTTATTCTACGGCATCACTTAAAGGAATTTAAATCAGTATTCCAAAGTTGCATACAGAAAGGTAATTTTTGTGAATTCTTTAAGTTGTTTATTATTTTGTATAACTTTATCTGATTGCTTTTTTATTTTCTAGATCACTTGAATGTGTGGCATGTATTATATAGCGAAAAGAGTCTATGGCAAATCAAACAGATAGTCAAAAAGGGGGGTATCAAAGAAGATTGGACAAATCATCTGTTAGAGACGCTAGATCGCCTATCAGAACTAGGTATGTATATATACTAACTCGCTGTTTTTTTTTTTCCCTCCCATATATGCTACAGTGTTTTTTTTTTTTTTTCTCAATTTACAATTTATTTATAAAGGCCTGTGTTGTACTCGGTCCACTAGTTACCATATTTCCCGGTAATGACACCGCGGCGTTAAACGTGATTTTTAAAAAAAAAAATAAAAAATTTTAAAAATGCGGCGATGAACACGGTGCGGCCTATAACTGATATTATTATCTGCGAAAGTGAAAATTTTGTAAAAAATATTTAAAAGAAAAATATAAAAATCTAATTTACAAATTAAATATGTAATTATAAACAAGTATGTTTTTAATAAACTTTTTTGTTAATTTGCATTCCATTAGTTCTTAAATAAGTTTAATTTTGCCATTAAAATAATAAATACATATCTACTTCTATATCAGGATCTGATTCAGAACCTTAATTTCTTAATCCATATTCGCAACCATGATAAAATGAGAAAGTACGGAACACGAAACGTTCTTTCCGAATGTCAACAAACATGAAACGTGATGAAATACAGAGCATGCACGGCAATAATGTGCGCACCCTGCTTCACGCAGTTTATTCTGGAGCATGGAGCTATTTCCGGAGCAATGTTGGCTGACCTGCGCGGCATGCCTGCGTCTCAATGTGCGCTTTGGCTAAGCCTCTGAAAACGTAGCCGTTGTTCATATTCTTAACTGGGATTGGCTGTTTGAGAGTGATGTCATTTGCATATTTGGACCCATCTCAGCGTATCACCACTTTTCATAATAGAATTGTTCCCAAAAGGCGGGCATTCTTAATCGGACAGCAGTTACAACTTGTTTTTCATTAGTTTTAGATCTTTGAGATTTTGTTTAAATAGTTTAATTTTTCTACAATGGATAAAGTTTCTTCTAAACAGTGCAGTTATACTGCTAAATTTAAACTGAGTGCTGTTCAACTTGGAAAAGAAATGGGCAACAGAGCCGCAGCACGTGAGCTGAACGTGGATGAGAAGAGAATTAGGGAGTGGAAAAAACAAGAAGCAATATTGCTCGAAATGCCGAAAATGAAACGTGCACAACGACGAGGACCTTGTGCGCGCTGGGAGGAACTTGAAAAAAAATTAATCTCTTGGATTACAGAGCAAAGAGGACTTGGACGCTCCATGTCATCTGTTCTGATTAGAATAAGAGCAAAGCAGATGGCCCAAGAATTAGGTCTACAAGATTTTAAAGGTGGTACTTCCTGGTATTCAAGATTTTGTAGGAGAAATCATCTTGTCATCAGAGCCAGGACAACTGTAGGGCAGAGTCTGCCTAATGACTGGGAAAAAAAGAAAGATGATTTTTTTAAATTTGTTAAGGAGCTAATAAAAAAATCGAATTTTCATTCTACAGAAATCGGAAACATGGACAAAGTGCCGATTTCATTCAACATGCCTTCATCCAGAACCATTGAAAATGTCGGGGTGGAAAACTGTGCTGATAGTTACTACGGGTAATGAAAAGAACAATTTTACATGCGTCCTCTCATGTTTAGCATCAGGGAAAAAATTACCTCCAATGGTAATTTTCAAACGAATAACATTACCAAAGGAAAATTTTCCACATGGCATTTTTGTTTCCTGCAATAAGAAAGGCTGGATGAATAAAAGTGTTATGCAGGAATGGGCCGAAAAGTGTTGGCGAAAAAAAACAAATTTTCTATTTCAAAAGAAGGCCCTTCTTATTATGGATTCAATGAAATCCCATATATCTGAGGAATCCAAAAACTGTCTCCGCAAAGAGAAGACAAACATTGCGTTGATACCAGGCGGTCTTACAAAAGTTCTCCAGCCGCTAGATATTTCGATTAATAGAGCTTTTAAAAGCCATTTAAGAAAATCCTGGAAAGCGTGGATGTCTTCGGAAAATCATTCGTACACCAAAGGAGGGAAAATAAAGAAAGCAAGCTTTTCTCTAGTATGCAGTTGGATTTTGAATGCATGGGATAAAATTCCAGAAAGTATGATAAAAAAAAGTTTCCAGAAAGCTTCAATTACAGCTGATGAAAGTACTGACGATACAGATTGTGAAAATACTAATTCTGAATCAGAAGAACTGAGTACTGTATCGGCAGAACTTTTGAAACTTTTTCATAGCGATTCTGAATCGGAAGACTTTTGCGGGTTTCCTGATAGTAGCATGTACTGATAGTAGCATTTTAGTAAATAAAATATTAATCTGCAAAATTTATTATCATAAGTATTTTCTTTTTTCTATAACAGTAAAAATAAGAGTCAAAATAGGATGGTAAATAAAGTTATATATTCACAAATTTCTGACAAGTATTATGCTTTTAAATTTCTTCCATTATATTATAAATATTATTTTAGAATGATTAACCTATTTTTGTGTAAATTGATGCTTATTTTAACGGGCAATTTAAATATGTTTATGATTTACATGCATCGGAATTTGGGTGCGGCGTTATAATGGAGTATATGAAAAAAAAATTAACGTGCGATTACCGGAAAATACGGTATAAGGAATCGCTAATTTTTATAATCAGACTCTGAAAATGTATAGTCCAGTAAACAAGTCCACTATAGATCTTCCTTTCTTTCTATTAAAATAATATTTAAAAAAATAAATTAATAACTTTTGCTTAAAACATAAGAGATTTACATACACGCACACCAATAAATAAAGGAATTTATATTGCAAAATTTTCCTTATCTTGAAGAAAAAAAAAAAAAAAAGTGTGGGGGGGGGGGGGGGGAGATTCCGCAAAGATTCACTTTCAGTTCAGTGTGTGATAGATTTTAACTTTTAAAGAGGATGTCACAGGTATTCCATATAGCGTAAAATACAGAATAATAAAAAATAAATAAATAAATGAAAATTAGATTCAAGAAAAAAAGTTCGATCTTAAGGGCACATCATACATATTTTTTAATATAAATTCGAAAGTACTATTCTTTTACTTGTCAGTTTTCTTGTTGTGGTGTGATGTGTTTATTCCTTCACCACATGTAAAGGGCAATGAAGTAATCATGAAATTTAAGTTCGTTTTCTTCATTCAGAATATAAGTAAATCAATTTAACAGCTTTAAAAAAGAATGCTAAGCTTTATTGATAACACTTATACATCAGATTTGAATGCTTGACTCAAAATCCGCTTGTAAATCTTCATTAGATAAAAACAGATAGCACATGACAGAATTACAATACGAAGAATTGGAAAAACACCAGGGCCAGCACAGAAATCGAACCTGCTCTTCTACGCTCGAAGGCGATTAGTAGTGTGGTGACATGCTAAGCTTTAAAAAAATATTAAAACTTATTTTATGTTACTGAATTACTATAATACTTTTTTTTTTATTTTTGTAAATGCAAATTTTGCTTATTTTACAAGTTGTTATTGCAGTAAACTTGGACAAACATTTTTAGGTCACAGCTAAATTTCATTTTACTGCATATTGGTATAGAAAATTTTGCTATTGGGCATATGTTAGTACATGTAACTATTGTTCTGTTCTAAGTTTCCAATTTTATATTGCTGGCTGGTAAGATTTTGGATGAATTCTTCACTTTGTTGTATATGTATCTAATGTTTAATTAAAAATTATTTTACATATAGGTAACATACATGTTACTCTCATTTTAATTTTCAGGAATTAGAATCTAGTAGTATCTGTGATGCATTTTAATTTAGAACTTCCATAGAACAATTCTGTAATCACTTAGATTCTATAAGATTTAGCAAGCACTTGTGATTCTGGTATAAATTTTGTTATAAAGATAATTTTTCTTACTCATGATGCAAGCTGGCATACACTTTTGTACACAATACATTGTGCATATTTTCATTTAAAATATTAAAACAGTATATCAGTGATGGACTTGCATCTCTTGAGGCCAGGGGTGAAATTTTGACTTGGGGTCCTTTTATTTTAGCCCCTCCTATATTGAGCCCCCCTTGTGTTTTTCACTAAAATTTATTACTATAAAAAGTCATTGAAGTATAACTTTTAAGATTGATTCAGAAACCAAGCCTAACAAAGAAGTCACGGACATAGGCCCCATTTGTAATGCTTAGTCAAGATTTGCATAAATGGGGTTTTTTTTTTGGGGGGGGGGGGAGTTGTCACTCTGTGGTCACATTTTGCTTATTAAAGCTCCTTAGACAGGAACCTACGACTTAAAGTGGAATTGCAGGGAAGAAAATAATGGCACGTCAGAAGTTTCATCGGAAACTCCCTAATGATCAGAGGCCCAGGCTGGCCTACCCTGTCTGCACTACCCTTAGTATGCCATTGCAGTATATACATTAGTTTCATATCTTTGATTGTAATGTTCATTTATAAGGGAAAAAATTGTCTCTTTTTAAAACATTTTAGTCTCTTTTCTTTCTTTTTCAAGTGTATTTTACCATTCCTAGGCCTGTAAAAAATTTCCTATTTTAGTGAAGAATTTTTTTCTTTTTCCTCTCCCCTTTCAAGAAGAAATCTTCCTATTTTAAAAAGCTATAAAGTAGAGAGCTATGTTGATTATCCCTACCCAGCATGAGTTTGTTATAACTAAACATATTTTTAAAATCTCAGCTTTTTAACTTTGATGAACAATAATAGTAAATCGAAAATAATTTTAAGAAGTTTTAAGTAATAAACAAGGTTATCTTTATTTTAACATGTTCGTCGCCCAGAGGGATTTGGCTAAGTTTCTTGCCGGGCCCAAATCCAACTGCTGAAGCCAACCGCCAGAGATAGCCTATACCAGAGAGTCACAAGCAAAAAAAAAAAAAAATTGAAGTAAGAAAACTTTGGGAACTACTCGTTTCCGAATGATTGTTCTTGGGGGAAATGCTATCTCGGACAATAATAGAAATAAAACAAAGAATGTGTCCCAGCATTTAGAGATTCATAAGAATCAGCAGGGCAAGCCTATAAGAAGGATGTGCACCCTGTGTTACTAGAAGAAGAGTGCCAAATGCCAAGACACAAAGAAAAATGTAAAAAAAAACACTACAACCCATTGTTCCAGTTGTCCAAAATCACCTCAAGTGTGTTTAGAGTGTTTTAAATGACACCATGCAACATAGTATAATAAGGGGTGATTGTGTTCAGGTATTTTACCTGATATTCATGTATTTTTTTCAAATTCAGTACTAGAATTTCAATTTTTTTAGTAATTAAATTCATAAAATAAGACTAAAATATCAAATTCATAGGACTACTAAACCTAATTAAAATTAATACTTTTCATAATGAGAGCTCTCTGTAATAAATTATGTTCTTTACCCATACAAAAATTTTTTCTCGCTAAAATTTCAGGTATTTTTTTATGAATTTACAATCATCCCTGTATAATGTAATATGTTATCCATATAAATTAATAAAAAGTATAGTATAATTTATATATTTTTAGTATTTTCATGTTGTATATCTTATATTTATATTTTAGTGCTTTAAATTCTTTTTAAAATTCCAACTGAAAATCCTATTAATTTGATCAAGTAGAGCGTCAATAAAATCAATATAAAATGTTTTTCCATAAAAATAATATCGCTTATTTCCCTGAACAATCAAAATTTATTGTGTTTACTTTGAAAACTTTGCTCTTATTTTTCTAATTAAAATCTGGGAATTTCACCTCAACCATCTAGTGCTGTACCTAATCCATACTTTTGAAGGCAGTACAACTCACTTTTTCTATTTACTATATTAAAAATGGCTGCTTGGTCAGTGATTAAATACGATTTTAATGCAGACAAAAATTAATGAATGAACAAATTCAGAGTTTATCAGTTGTAAAAAATACCTTCTGTTTTTTATATCCTTAAACAATTGTACACCTTTTTAAAATTTCAAAATATTTTGCTGAAATTTTAAAATGCATATTTTTTAAATCAACAGGTGTATGACACACAGGTGTATGCAAGTTTAAACATTTGTTATATATATTTTTTAGCTTAAAAGAAAAAATAGCATAGGAACATCTTGTTTATCTATTTTAGGTCTAGAAGCAGGATTCTTGCATCGCAAGAATTCAAGTCTTTGGACAGAGCTCCAAATTCTTTGAGTTATACCACCCAAAATTCTTTTGAAGAGCCTAATCTTAAAAGAAGAAACCCAAACCACCTTGAACCTGTTTCCTATACTAAGAAAACAAAAATAAAACATAAAGAAGGTAAGTGGGATTTATGTATAAATATATTTTAATTTAGAAAACTAGGCTGCTTTTTAATCTAGTATAATAAGTCTTTAGCATTCTTGATGAAATCCTTATTTTGAGAGTGCTATTAATTTGCATTTATATCTTAGATCCCTTGTAGGCCTTTTAACACTTTCAAACATCTTTAGTATTAAAATATTTTTTAACTAAAGTTTTGATGTTTTCTTAATCTTAGTGAATAATTATCTTTATTGACAAAAAGTTACCCTTACTAACACCCTACATGTCAGATAGTTTGTTTTCTTTTAAAATTTATATATATATAAACACGTGTGCTTCATAGAGAGTTTGCTTTAAGTATAAAATCAGAGTTTAAATGTATTAATAAAAGTTTGTGAAAAATCTTTAAAACTATAATTTAAAAGTAAAATAAAAATTTTATATAAAATTGAAATTTGTGATTGGACAGGAAATTCCAGAGTTTAAAAATCAGTATGGAAATTGTTGAAATGTTTAACTCAACTTACAAGGAGAAGTCACGACATGGAAAATTCAGATCAGGATGAAATTGTGCAGAATTTCAGTGTACTATGAAGGTAACAACATATTAAAGCAGTAGCACGTACTAGCCAAACAATCTTAAGAAAAAAGCCTTTAAATTTTTGGTAATTCTTGAGTGCAAGTTATTTTGCAAAAATATGAATGCTGTAGTGGCATACCTGGTAGAGTAAACAGCTGTCACGCAGAAGACACGGGTTCACTGCTACTTATGGCAACGACACCAACTTTGAAAATATGCACATGTACATTAACACAATGCAGAAATTTTTAAATACATTGCATCACAAAACTTACCAAAACAAATTGTGATCTATAGAATACAGTATGTAAAATTTGTGAATAAAGAAACACTGTTCTAAACAGAATAATACGGCAGAAATAATTTATACCTATTTAAAGGGTTTTATACCTGTTTAACCCAGAAACAAATTTGGAAAAGAATTGAACCAAAATATAACATATTAACCAAATTTAACTTTAATTTCAAACATACTCTATTATTAAACAGTAAAATTGCATCGCAATTTAAATACATGTGAACACCCGCTACATTAAATGCAGGCTTGAAAAATTAGTAAGTAGAGATACAGAAATTTATTCTATGGTATTGAAATTTCAGAATTGAAGGCCTTAAAATATTAATAAAACTTAATACATGAATCTAAACGTACCAAGTATCAAAACATTTCTTCTAAGTTTCAAACAAAAAAATATAACACAATATAATTCACAAAACGAAAATAGTTTATGTGGGTATAAAATAACTATAATTCACAAAACAAAAATAGTTTATGTAGGTATAAAATAACTAGCAAGTACAAATAAATGTGCATTTATCAATTTCTAGAATTCAGACTAACAAATGCCGAACAGATAATTAATAGCCCTTGAAAGTGACTATTTTAATCAGAATGAAAGAATGATTGAAATCATATTGCAAAAATCAACTTCAGTAAAAAATTAGTAATATAGAAATATTAATCCTACAAATAACATAATAAAAAGAAAACAAAAAATTAGCTGATAAATAATCTAATGAAATAAGCATTTAAAGATATGAATGCAAATTTAACCAAATGTTTAATTTTGCAAAATAATTCTCTCTTTATTATATACATATATATATATTTATTTCCTCAACATTTTGTTTGATAAATTTAAAATGCTTAAAATATAGTAATAACATTCTTAAACACATCATGAATATACAATATTCATAATTAGATAAAAATACATAAAATATAATGATAAAATTCTTAAGCACACCAGGAATAAACATTACTCGTAATTATATAAAAATGCATGAAATATAGTGATAAAATTCTTAAATACTCCAGGAATAAAAAATATTCGTAATTATATAAAACTACATAAAAATAGTGATAAAATTGTTTAATACACTATTAACATGTTCACTGCCACGAGCATCACCGGTGGGTCTCAAAAATTTTTCATTATGTGCTCTGAGTATCATTACCTATTATGTTACATTGAATATATTCAATTGAATCGCAGGGAGCCATAATTTAACGTAATAGGCAATGATACCGGTGACCCATGGGTGGTGCTCGTGGCAGTGAACGTGTTAATAAGCAATATTTGTAACGTATTTATAAAGAAATCAATGTTTTTCTCCGAACCATGGACTTAAAATTTATGCTACCAATATGAGTGTTGGTGTTAGGGTTTGAGACAGTACAAATATGGACACAAGCATAAAATAATTTTATTAGTCTGGCTTCTTTTTCAAACTGATATTTAATTCCTTCTTTGTAGCACATTACGAATACTTTTTGTTCTTTGTGTACTTGTTTTCTCTTTTCCTTATATTGTAGTCTGTGATTCACCACAGTAGTCTTTGCCATTTAGTTTATAAAATTATGTAAATTGAATTTATAAAGCAAAATTAGGAGTAGCAGAAAGGTCACTGGAATAACACAACCACTTCAATTTTAAACCAATCTTGTGATTATGGTTAAGTTAAAAATGGGGGGGGGGGGAGGCAGAATCTTGGAATTATTTGTGCTATAGCTTCTGTAAGTTTTAAAAACAATATTTGTTTTTACTACATAAAATGTTGAAATTTCACAAACTATCTTTAATTATTTATTTATTTGAGGTAATAAGACAAATGAAGATGATATTGCTACGTTTATAATTTTTTTTTTTTTTTTTAATGTTTTATTAAGTTTTATTAGTTTTATTTTGCTAAAGTATAAAGGTTCATCAAAAAAAAAAAAAAAAAGAGGTGGGGCAATATTTTTTTTTATACCTTTTTATTGTTTATAAGTTCATGACTTATATCCAAAAAAATTAATTTTTATTAAAAAATGCAAAGGGAAAAAAAAGTAACCAAATAAATAAAATGCGAATATAAATAAAAGAATTTTTTGAAAAGTCGAATTAAACATCTCAGAAATCCTTTTTAAAAATTTATATTCACTTAAACTTAGTAAAGAGAGTAGCATCAGTTGTGTCAAATATTAATAAAAATAAAACAAAAATAATAAATGTAATAATAACAATATGCTGGTAACTTTTGTGAAAATAATTACATTATTCTGCATCGATGTTTCTGAAAATTTTTGCTCTTCATAGAAACTATAAATGATTGGGATTCCCATAGCACAGGGCAGATAATCATCTTCCCCTGAACTATACCCCCCCCTCCCCCCACCATAAAAATAGTTTCAGCCTTTGCTTGCTATTTATCTAGTTTTTTTTTTTTTTTTTTATCGAGATTTTTGTTCATTTTATATTACAACAACCTTACTTTAATGCTATGATTTTGGTAAAAAACTAAATAAAAAATAGAAGAAAGAATTTCTTTTGCAATA
Organism: Salticus scenicus; assembly: GCA_963930645.1. Classification (NCBI taxonomy): domain Eukaryota; kingdom Metazoa; phylum Arthropoda; class Arachnida; order Araneae; family Salticidae; genus Salticus; species Salticus scenicus. The sequence continues at coordinate 237,099,029 of OZ005657.1, forward strand.
AGGAGTCAGTATTCAAAATTTCTGGGGACATTGTCTGCACCACTGACCTACGGGAATCTGTTTTTTTCTCATTCTTTAGTTGTTTATTTAATCTAAACATTTTATTTTTACTTTCTTTTACAATTCAATTCAAAATTTGGAAATTTTAATACATAATAATTACAGTAGGGAACCAATTTTCCAGAATGGTTTGGACAAGACTATTCTGGATAACTGGTTTTTCAGGATAACTGGTTGCTCACCAAAGCAACCCTCATTAACCCCTTCCGCTCCAGGCTAGCTGTAGTGTAAATAAGTGAAATACCAGATTATAATTTTGAAATAATACAATACATAACGAAGTAACAATGTGCATTTTGTTGTGAAGTAAATATATTTAATTAATGAAGGTAGTAAATATGAATACATATCAAAGTATTTCAATTATTTATAGCAATGACTGCTGTAAGTGGTTCATCATCACTGTCATCGCTTTTGCTGTCTTCACTTGTTGTAAAGTCATCATTGGAATCTTCAAGTTCGTCATAATCGGGGATATAATCACTATCCGAATCACTAGAATCAGACATTATTCACAGTCTCAAACACCGGCAAAACACACAAAATCGAGGAGCGAAAATTACACATTACCGCAGCCGCGAGAACACTGGCTAAACTAATAGGTCACCGAGACTACTAACGCTATCTAGTTGTCAGTAATGAAAATACAATTTCAAAATACCATATGACAAATAAAATCACTCTCTCTAATGCCACTACAACGTTGAGCTTATTGTATCGTATACTTTCTTTGGACGTATGCACGTACGTCCATGGTATTAATGGCCATTAACACTAGGACGTACGCACGTACGTCCCTGGAGTGGAAGGGGTTAATCACTTTTAGAATGCATATGATTGTGATTTTTAAATCTAAAATCAATTAATATTTTTAATTAATTAATAAAATTTAAATATTTAATTAAACAGAAAAAACTCAGTTTTTAAAATAATTTTTAATTAGATAGTTTCAAAGATAGAAAATATCTTTGAAACTTGTTAACCTTACATAAAAATCAAAATCTGTTCAAATCCGAATGCTTTTAACCAAGATTGACCAATGATTTTAAAACATTAAATATTATTTTTAAAGTGGATTAGAACATTAAGACGTGACTTTATATGCTTTTTTTTCTTCCTTTTATAAAAATTCATGTTTTTTATATCCATGAAAATGCAAAATAGTCATACATTTTTTAAGATAATGTTATTTTATTTATCACCTTTCCCTCCCCCCCCCCTCAAAAATAATAATAATAATAATAATTAAATAAAATAAATTCAGTATAGGACCAATAATACAAAATCCATTTTACCCAACCCTTTCAAGATAACTTAAATTACCTATATATGATATTGTGTAGTGATGCCATCTATTAACATTTACAAAAACAAAAAGCTATCTGTGCAGTTTACATTATAATATCGAACTATAACAACAAAAATATGTTATTACAGATAATTATGCATTATTTTTACATTCATTATCCGTATTTGTTATAATATAGAAATAATTTAACATTTAGAATTTAGAATTTGAAAAAATGGTCTTTCAACTTATACTCCTTACCAAATAAATAAATACTACTTCTAAAATATAACAAAATTAAACAGACTTAATTATTATTTAAATATTTTGTCTATTTTTAATTGGTTTAAATTACAATGCTAGACCATTTATTATTTTTTTTAAATTAATAATACCTAAAAATAAAAAATACTTATGTATTTTTTTCCCCCCTTAATTATAAATATCAGAAGTTAATTGTCTGAAAATGTAATTCCATATAACTGTTCCATACTGTATTTAATTTCAAAAAAAGTTTTTAATTTTTCTATTTGTAATACAGTAGATTCTCAATCCTTCATTTTTCACGAGGTGCATGAAAAAAATTATGAAAGTGAGAAAACAACTAGTTCGAGTTAAAGTCAAAACAAGAATAAAACAATGTTTATGAATTAATACGCACAATGTATACAGTATCTTACTTATAAAAACTAATTTGTTATTTTCCAAACTGTCAGAGAAATAAATCAATGTTGTAGAAAATTAAGTAAAATTTATTTTTAAAAATCAGAAATTTTATATTGGGTTTTTCGTTCATTTTATAAATTAAACAGAATTTTTCCCAGATTTACAACGTTTTTCTGGTTATTTTCTGTAATTTCATATGTAAAAGTTTGTGCATTTTCAAATGTCATAATAAAGTCAAACATATTTGACATTGGCGTAGGCTCAGCCTCATCAGCTAGAAAATTATCCTTTGTTTCTCCACCATTTTCATTTTTCGAAATTACACATTTCTTCTATGCTTTAGGATACCACATGTCATAACGTCTTGATTAATGCAAATATTATCACTAAATTTTGTACCTGACACATCCTGTGCTACATGCAACCACTCTTCATCATCATCTTGCTCTTCTGTTTGGTATTCATCATTTTTTTGCGCATAACCACATTTCATGAAACAATTTTCTTTATTACTGAAGAGGTTACTTCCTGCCATGCTGAAATTACAGAATGAATAGGTGGTCCGGAGACATTGCATCACAATTTTGATCCTCCAGGCAAATGGGGGAAAAAAGGGGTTTTAGGATGAAAGAAGTAATTTCAGTTTGTGTGCCTTATGGAACCACTTGACCTTCAGGAGAATATTTTTACAAGGTCTGGAGAAAAATTTTACAGCGATGTATGAAGGAAAATGATATAGAAGCACGATACATGTGGATTCCGTTAACATTATTTAAATACAATTTGTGCAGGAACAATAGAAATAAAATGATTAATGTGGGAAAACGATGAATGTGGGAATGATAGATTGTGTTTTAATTGTGTTTGTAATTTTCTATAACACAAAAAATAAATAAATTTTAGCTTTGTTTTATCTATAAAGTAAAAATGAACTTTTTAATTATTTTTCTAAATATTTTATTTTATCTATATTTAAAACAATACTAAAACTTGTTTCTTAAATTACAGAAAACAAAAATATATTAGAGAAATAATGGTTTTAATTGTATATGTAATTATTATCCAAACAAATTAAATAATTTCTTCTCCAATCAATACAGTTTCTTGAAAAGTTATAGTACAGGATTCAGATTCTATTAAATTATTACAGTTCGAAATATATAGAGTCTTTAAATGTAGATTTCAAATGTTAATCAAGATAAGTTTTTCTTCGACAATTACTTGCTTTGTTATACGTCTGTGCACGAAATGAAATTTCAGCTGCTTTATATTCTTAAAAAGCTAAAAGTGATTACATAATTTATACATATTAAAACCAAATCCGGAAGCTCAAACCAAGTTTTAAGTACACATGCTAACTATTTTACACTTCAGTTTTTTTTTTTTTTTCTTCATTTTTATATTTGTAATTCAGTGTTTTGTATATTTTTTATTTACTTATTTTGCTATTAAAAGCTACAGTTGAATAATTGCAATTTTCATCTTTTGAATAATTAAACCCATGATTTTTAAAATTTTAATAAACAATTATTGAATTTTTGTGATTTTAAAAAATGTGTATGTTGTATAGTTATATTTTTCTATTTGTAATATTTATAATTTTCTCCGACTTAAAAGAATTTGGATTTGTTTTAATTATAAAGTAAAAGTAATATGTTTAGATAAATAATAATAATAATAATAATAATAATAATAATAATAAAGGTTAATTTTATTTTATTTTATTTTAAAACAAAGCTAAAATTTATTTTTTAAGTTATAGAAAATTATAAATATTCCAAATAAAAAAATAGAAAACCTACATTTTTATTTTTAATTTAAAAAATAAATAATTATTATTTATTAAAATTTTCAAACTTTGAATTGAATGATAAAAGAAAGTAAAAAAAAAAAAAAATGTTTAGATATAAATAAATAAAATTCCTGTAGACAGAATTGAACGTAAGTTTTCTGTGTGATAGTAATTTGCTCTAACATGTACCACTGAAGCGTTGACTCTTTCTTGAAATAACTTGTACTAAAGAATTACTAAATCTTTCAAGGCTTTTTTCTCAAGGTTGTTTGACTAGTGCACGCTACTGCTTTAATATGTTGTTACGTTCATAATATTTCGGCCCAATCTGAATTTTCCATGTCGTGACCTCTCCTTGGTTAATATTACACAATAAAATTCCAATCTCTTTCTTTCAAATTAGTAGTCTAAATTACTAAATCGTGGCATTTAGAAACATAATCACTATTTCATTCAGACTGAGTAGATTTCATAGTGACTGAATTATGATTTTAAGTAAAATTTCGCATAAGATTTATTTTAGTCAATTTACTATTGAAATCTCTCACCAATCATTGAAGATTTTAAAAACTACGGAAAGCATCTTTTGTGTTTTTAATATTATACTGTGTTTTTTAGTTCTTTTTTTTTTTTTTTAATTTAGAAATTCTTTTAAAAAGATCTATAGGAGGAATGTAATAAATTCTAAAAATAATTATATTGTACTGCAATTTTCTTTTAATGAAGAGTTGTCTTAACATTCTATTATTATATACACAAACTTTTTTCTGTATCATCCCTTACCTGTATCTTTATTTTTTTGTTATTTGAATAATGGTTTGCAATTGTTTGAAAAGTATAGTTAAATCAGGAATATTCAAAATTAAACATACATATTCGATTATGATAAATGAAAGCTTACAGATAAACCTTTAAGCATGTTTCTTATGATTAAATAGGTATTTACATTTATCTTATAATAATGAACAGACTCAAATAAAAAATAATTAAACAGTTCTGCAAAATCATACTTTTTAATATTTTCTCTTTTTCTTTATCCCCCCCCTCCCCCAACTGCATTGGATGTTTCTAATGTTTTTTGATATGCTGAATCTTGTCTTTTCTTTTATATATGCATATACATGGTCTGTCAAAAAACTAATGAGACTTAACTTTTCACGCCAAGCAAAAGACCAAAGTGGTGGCATTTGCAGTTAATATAGACTATCAGCTACAGAGTCTGGCAGAAGTCAGTTGGCTCTATGTTTTTGCAGCGCATGGATTGCTTGTTAAGCAGACGCATGTTTCATAGTAACATTAGGTTTCAAAATGTTGAGCAAAGATATGCCATAAAGTTTTGTGCAAAACTAAATAAATTTAATACTGAGACACTTGCCATGTTACAAAAAACCTACAGAAAGGGTTATTTGTCTAAGGCTCAAGTGTTCAGATGGCAAAATGCCATCAAAAATGGAAAAGAGGCTACCAATGACAAACAACATGCTAGGTATCCATCAGTTTCTTGAACTTCAGGTAGTGTGGCTAAAAATAAAGCACGTACAGACTCTAATCGTTGGATTAGGTGTCCAAATGATTGCAGAGATGTTGGGACTTAACAAATTCAATTGTGCATCAAATCATCACGGAAGAACTTTAAAAGTGGGAAAATTTTTGCTATGCTCCCGACTCACTTTCTGGCAAAACGCAGTGTTGCAAAATTGCCCCTAACATCATACAACCCTGATCTGTCCCCACCAGACTTTCTTATCTTCCCTTCGTTAAAATCTAGCTCAAAAGATCAAATAAATGAATTGTATGAAATTGGTATCATTACTTTCTCGATAGACCCTGTAGTTAAAGGAATTCAATGTTTTAAACTCTTGACTGCATTGAGATGTAGGCTAAATAGTAATGTTTTTACTGCACTGTGTTTTTCGATACCCTAAAATGCAGCGTAGTGCAAATAGATTAAAAGTATTTTTATACATTTTAAAGGTAAATCTTATTTTTTGACCTTTTACTTTTCAAAAACAAGAAAAAAAAAAAAAATCCAGTTTTCAAATTTAGCAGTTAGAAGGTTAAAGCTTAACTCTTGGTATGTAAAGTGCATGTAATCTTTCTTTAAAAAGCATGGCATATCTAATGTATTAGACTGATTCGGTGCTTTTAAGTATAGAAAATGTTAAAGTGCTTAATAATAGGTTTTGAAGGCTATATATATATTTAATAAATAATATTTTTTATTAAAAATTTTGAGCATATAAAAGAGCAACATTTTAATAAGTATCCAAAATTTCAATACGATCAGTGCATTAGTTTTTAAGAAATTGTCCACTGTTTTTTTTTTTTTTTTTTTTTTTTTTTTTTTTTTTTGGGGGGGGGGGGGGGGGGGGATCTGAAACAATGATCCACCGGTTGAATTTTCCAAAAATTTTAACGAAAATTTTATAAAATATTGTTTTAAATGTTGCTCTTTAATATGCTCAAAATTCTGAAAAAATTTTATTAAAAAAAAAAAAAAAAAAAAAAAGGTTTGACTAAATTGTGTCAGGGGTGAAAATCTACCGCCTTTTTAAAATTTTGTCAAAAATGCTCTCTTACTTCTGCTCTCAGCCCAGCCGTGGATAAAAGTGTTATATATTTAAGAATATTTTGTTTATTTAAAATCATGGAACTGTTCCACTTTTCAGTTTAAATTTTTCACTCTACTTATTGTCACTATCCCTTGTCCTGCTCACACAGAATACAAAATTATCTTTAAACCATTCTAATTTGATTTTATTTGTCACAGTTACCCAGTCTTTACTTGGGTTGTTGTTTCTTTCCATTTTCATTTCTAAGAAGCTTCTTACCTTTTTCTGAAATTTTGTATGAATTGATTCCTACTCATTTTTGTCCCGCTATCAGAAATGAAAATATTATACACTTCTAAAATTTTTGTTTCTTTTAAAAAATTTCATGTAATTATTTAAGTCTCCTTTTCACCCTGTCCACAGAGAATATAAAATTAACCTTTAAAGCATTCCAATTTGATTTTACTTATTGCTGTTTAATTTTTTCCTGGGATATTTCTTTCCGATTTCACTTGTTAAAAGCTTCTAGCTTTATAAATGTTTTGTTCTAATTGCTTGCTACATATTTTCCTATTTCTATTCTGTCCCCCCCTCCTCCCCGTTCCCTCCCCTCCCCTCCAAGATGAAAATCTCTGAACATTCTGGTTTTTCTCCCAAAATAAAGTTCATCGAATTTGATCAAATTACTGCCTCAAATGTAAACAAAATATTAAAATAATTTTTATTACTTTTATTTTATTATTCTGCTTTATGATTTCTAGGAATATTAAATGTTTATTGCAAGATATACATTGTATATATTTTTTTAATATGTCTAAAAATATATATATCTTTTGGTATAAAGTTTGGTAGGCACAATTCTTTTGGTATAGGGAATAAGGTTTAGGTAGAAGAGGCAATTATTTAGATTCAGGGGAAATGGAGACAATTTTTAAAATTTAAAGGATTGGGTCTGTTTGTGTGTGTGTGGGGGGGGGGGGGGGGGAGAAAAACAATTTGTTTGTTGGAATAGGGATGGGTAGAAAAAGACAATTTCTTAGATTCGGAAGAACATACGTAACTTCTTGCATATAAGAGTGTGGGTAAAGAAAAAGAAAAAAACTTTGTTAATTTGCTGTTTTCACTCCTGTTTATGCAAAGTTAATCATCTAGGTAAGTAGCATAAACAGGCAAAACTATTAGGTGATAGGGGCTCTTGTTAGACCTTTTAGTAAACATGGATATTCAAAGCTCAATTAAATATATTCCAAAAAATAATCAACAAACATTTAAAAAAAAAAAAAAAAAAGATAACTAATTATTTATTTAAATATCAAAAAATATTTTGAAGCTACTGTTGTATGATTAAGGCTTACAAACCAATGTGATGTAATCGGACTCTTTGAAACTTATTAAATAAAGTAATTCAGTATTTATTTATTTTTCTCTCAAAGAAATTCATAAGAAAATAGTAATTAGAACAGTAAAATTTTCCTTTGAAGATATCTAGACATTATATTAGTTTTTGCATAACAAAATTATAATGAAAATATATCAGAATATTTAAATATTTTGTTAAATGAGACATGTATCTAAAAATACTACAGAGCACAAGGTTGTTGTGCAAGAATAGGGAAGGGAGGAAATGTGTGTTGCAGGGTTCTCATGAAAGCACAAGATCGTGAGAATCTCGCATGTTTTATTTTCTGTTAAAATTTTAAACATCAAGAGAAAATTGTGCACTTCTGGGATCAATTCATTAAAATTTTTGGTCTGAAAACAGTCATTCATAAAAAAAAAATTAATGAACTTTTACAAAATTCAGCAAATGTAAACAAGTTAAAAAAAAAAAAAAAGAACTTGAATAAGATAATTGCATATTTTGCTGATCAGTTGCATATATATACCCTGTCGTGTTTCCCGCCTATTTAATAAATTGTTTTCTGTAGATTTATCTTTATTGACTACTTGGCGAAATTTCACACTCTTTGTGCAAGTAGATAATATTTAAATAATATGTAATTTAAAAAGATATTTGAAAAAGGTGTCTTTTAATATTAAGTAAATCTTTAAGATGCACTAAAGAATGTTATTTTAAAATAATTTTTTGACAGTATATGAATATACATATTGACCATATGTATGATTACAGATAACCACTGATAATTTCATGAAGTTATATATTGTCACATTTGTGTAGCTATCACTTTATTGTAACTTGTAACAATATTAATCACAAAGTGAATGCGTAGTTTATGGTTTTCAACCCCCATTTGTTTCCCAAAATTTTTTCTGCTCTTTAAATTGCAATTTTCATTATAACTAATAAAATATACATATATATGTATTTTTACTTACATATTATATTGTAGGCTAAAAAGGACTTTACTTCTAGAAAAAAAGTAATGAATATTGTCAAAAAATAATTACCAAATGCTGCACTGAATGACTAGTTAAAAAAAAAAATACAATAGAAATAAATGAAAGTATCGAAAATTAGCATACTACTAGAACTGAAAAACTTACATGTACATAATTACTACTAAATTCCTTTACATGAATAGCTTTAAATTTGTATTTAAAATTAATCATAGAATTGAAATATTTTATTGCAGAAATTTGTACTGTTATTTAAATATGGAAAAAAATCTTTTGTAATATATAGTGACGATTTGCATACAAATAGTATATATAATAGCTTTTTGTACAAGTTTGGTGATAAAATAATGTGGATAATCATAAATAATATAAAGCTCATCAAATTTAAAGGACTTTTTATTGATGTTGTGTACTATATCAAATTTTTCTGTTGGAATTTTGGCCCAACATTATAAATTGTTTTTACAGGAAGTTAATAGAAGTTCACATTAGTTCCCATATTCAGTCTGAGTCTTCATGCTTTAAAAACTTGTATAAGAGCTTTGTATTTTTATTTCTTGTCTGGCTCGAACTATTTTAACCAAATAAAGAATATATCATTCGTGAAATTACTTTTCTTAATAATTGAATTTGTCTTTTTTAACAAATTATAAAAAGTATTGCATATTTTAACCATTTCATTCTAAAATCCCCCCTCCCGAAACAAACAACTAACATATTATCTAGTATTAGCAATAAGCAATTCTGAAATTAAATATTTATATATTAATACTAAATTTCCCTTCTTCCCACCCCCAGTTAATTGTGAAGAAAGATAATGCCTTAAAGTATTTTAAAATATCTTAATTATTATTTTAGTTAATCTTAAAATTTAAAAATATTTTAATAATTCAAAAGAAATTCTATATGGTTTGCTTAAATGGCAAATCTGTTATTATATTTCTTAATTAAGTCTAATAGTTTTGGTAATGGCTATATATCTATTTATTTATTTATTTAAGATATCTCTAGCATATGCTAATTTATATAATTTCAGTTAGAGAATTTTTCTTATCATAAAATAAAGCATTTTTGTGCAGAGAAAAATACTTTATTTTTTGAAAATAATATTGTAGGAAAGGAACCACCACAGAAGAAAAATTTCTCTCGGACTGGAATAACAAACATGAGCAGTGAGTTAAAATTTTTTTTCCCTCCGCAAAAGCTATTATTTATAAAAATGTTATATACCTAAAAAACACTATTAGATTGGCCTTAAAATTTACTAAATTATTTATTTTTATTTTATTTTTTTATGTAAACATCATATTTATTTCACATTTTAACATTTTTCAGTCAAAATACTTTGCTTTTTTTATATTTAAAATATCAATACTAAAAATAGCTTTATTTTATTCTGCTTGTGTGGGATCAAAATACACAAAGTAACTTATTCTTTAACTTATTTAAAAATTCATATGTATAAGAATTACTATGGATTTGTCATAATACACATAAAATTAAAACAACAATAGTAATAATAAAAAAATGTCTTAGTACTGTGACAGCCGAAGTTTTTCTTTTTTTTTTTTTTTTTTTTAAACCTAAGCAAACTTCTCGAAAATGCATAAAGTTGAATGAACACTGTTTTTGTTTTCTAAATACCAAAATGTTTATATACATAGACTTTGCATACATCATGCGTATAGAGAATTTTCTTTTTCTTATTTAATAAAATTTTCTTAAGATTTTGCTGCTTTTTCGTTGTAACTAAACAGATTTTTTTGGTGCACCATCATGTTGACATTATAAATGCATGATTCTCATATTGCTGTCATTAAATGCACTAAATAATTCAATATTTAGGGGTAACTTTTTATTTGAAGAAAAAATAATGCATGTGCCTAATAATAAATATATTACTGTAATTCTATTCATATCTTTAAGTAACTTGTCTATCGTTAAAAAAATATAGTTATTAGTTTCTTTGTTTAAAAATATTGTATATTATACAGAATTTTTCTCAAGCTTAAAAAATGGCAGGGTGCTGCTAGTAAAATATAATATATAAATTAATAATTTAAAAAGCACTTCTATTTCAAAGTGTACAAAAATCTCTAATGAAGTGTAATGTTGAAATTAGAATGTCTGCCAATTTCATGCATTTGAAAAAAAAGAAAAAAATCCAATAGTATGACAGAAAGTTAGCAACTGGTACTAAAAAACAATTTCAAAGAAATCTTTATTATATATGCACAAGAAAGGGAAAAAACTTAAAACAATGTATCTTTTTTTTCTTCCAATTGAAATCAGTATGTGTCTATTCTATATTTTATTAAGAACTGAAATTTGAAATTTTATTAAAAATTTTCAAATTCTAGGAGAAAGCTTTAATTTTGCATAAGTATTGGTGACAGCTTTAATTATAACTGACAGAAGGTTATGGGAAAAAGGCAAAATAATACATTAAACATATTTACAATAGTAGGTAAGTGGACCCTGAAAAGTGCCTAAGCAACCCTTTGTGTCTTAATAAAACACTAATTCTGGACCTCTCCCAAAATAAAATCCTGGGTATGTTCTTGGTCAGAGAAACACTATATTGTATGCCATGAATATGTTAGATTATCTTATATAGTTTTTATTTGAACGTAATTCTGCCTTAAGCAAGTCAATGGCACTATATTTAAAAAAAAAAAAAAAAAAAAGGTATTTGAAGTTTTTGTGTGCCATTGTCACAATAACTGATAACCCCTTCCCCCCCCCCCCCAAACACACACACCAAAAAAAAAAAAAAAAAAAAAAAAAAAAAACTGCAAAAACATGTTTGTCCCAACAGTGTCAGATAGAGTGCAAAAATTAATTGAAGTGTAGATACTGTCTTTGATCTACCTAGGACAGAATTATTGCTGTTAAAATTTGATTTAGGATAAGGTTACTGGTATTCACTGTTCAGTTTTAGGGTTTATATTAGCAGAGTTATTACCACCACCACTACCACTGATGCTATATATTAATATTATAAGTTAGTCTTACTTTTCTGTTAGGTGTAAAGGAAAGTTCTGTCATTGTGTGGCACCCAAACAGAGAGTTTGGACACAAAACCAAGCCTTTTAATGTGATCCAAAGCAGTAGTCTGATGAATTCCAAGCTTGAAGCACACTTCTATAGAAGTTAACATGAGATTTGTCCTGATCATACTGTAGTACTTCGTCATTGACACCTAATCTGGGTTCATCTTACGAAGAAATATTACCCAAACAAAATTTTGTAAACAGTCTTTGGCATGTTCAAGCTGTTACTGTGTCCTCTCCAAACACGTCACACCAGTTTTTTGTTGCCTCCATAGCATTATTCCCTTTTTGGAACTTGTACAACATTCAATGTCTTAAGTGCACTTTTTCTTCACCCATGGTGACAGTTCTACAAGTTTGAAAAAACAGACTAAAATATGAAAAAATGTGTGTAAATCATCAATCATACTCTAGCCTAACTGTTTACAGTTCACACCGGTTTCAGTAGATAATCAACAACGTATAAAAGGGCATGTGTCCAGAAACGACAGAACTTCCCCTTACACCTAATAGTATATTCTAAATCAATCATTCTATTATTCATTTAAAATAAATTGCATAGGTATTATTCTTTAACTCATGTTAATATAGAAAATCCTTAGGGAATATATATATATATATATTTTTTAAATAAAGACATTATAGCAAGAACTGATGTTGAGTCTGGAATGAGTTTTTGTAGTTGGGACTTAATAATTTCATACTTGTGGCAAGGCTACCACATGTTAAGTGGTTAAGATCCATGAAGAAATTGAGTCTATGAAGTTTTCATAATAATTACTTACAATGGCCAGAGATTTAAAAAAAAAACTTAAGGTTTACAGAAGTAAAACTGAAAATTTCTTTTTGTAAACCATATGGAGTGGATATTACTAGAAGACATGCAATTAATGTTCAAAAACAGCTCCTTATTAAAGTGTTATGTTGAATAATTAGATAATTAAAATATTGAATTCAGTTTATCAAAATATTTTTGTCTTCGGTGAAAGTTAAGACTGATGCAGTACAAAAAGAAATTTCATTTGTTAAATCAAAAAAAGTGGAAATTAAAGTATATAGTCTTGAGTAGATTGATGAACAATATTAACAGTTCTTTAAAGCAATGCTGTAACTAAAAAAGTTTATAATAATAATAAAAAAAAAAAAAGATTGAATTCAAGTTTTTGAATAAAAAAGGAAGGTAAAAAACTATTCTTGAAAAACTGAAAAAAATTAGCTTTAAACCATGACTTAGTAGCCCTGGAATAGTGAATGGCTTGAATAGTCTTCAAAAGTTTTATATAGTGCTTCTTATAGAAAGTATTTGGCTAACATGTCCACAAAAATAACTGTTGTCATTTTCATTTGAATGAACACAATAAGGGCTATCGCAATAGCTACAAAACTGCCTTATATCATGTCAAAGCCCTTACCAGATTGTTGTTTTAAGAATATCCTTTTTTTTTTTTTTTTTTTTTTTTTTCTAATGAAGGTCATATCAAAAGTGTCTAAAAATAATTTTGTTCAATAAAATTGAATTTGTGGCTCAGATTTCTGTATATATACAAATTTCTGCTTTTAAGTCCTAAAATAGCACCGTTTTTAATATAAGATGTTATTAAATTGTATGCTTGGTTTTAAAATTACTCAAATGTGTTTATACAAAGATTTCTTCCTTGTCTCTTATATATTTAACTATATTAACAAATTACAAGTGTGTAGGGTCTGTAGTATGAAAAATCTTATTTATACAACTTATCTATATTTATGTTGAGTAAAAGTTACTGAATAACTTAAGAAGTATATTGTAGTCTTGGTTTTATCTCCTGAATTTCTTTCTCTAAAGCTTATTTGAATTACTGTAAGAAGTATGTAATTCTTATATCTTACAATAACTTTAATAAATAATTAACTATCAAATTGTCTATATTCCACTACATTTGAGATGAACTTCACACGCACATATACAGAGAGAGTGAGTGTGTGTTATTTGCCAGCTAAAATATTGCTATTAATCAGGCATGGAAGTTTTCTGCTTTTTTTTAATGCTGACCTGTCTGTTTTTGATATTGATGCAAATACGTTGAGAAATCTTGATCAAAAATTAGGAGGAGGGGGTTTCCGCATTTAAGAAGAGCAGATCATGCATCTATGTTTTTGGCTGCATTGCAGCGATAAAGATCGCGCGAACAGCACTTTCTCCCCAGTACTTCAGAAGTTGTAACAATTTTCTGGAAGAAGGCGTAGTCAACTATGAGTCAAACCGAGCTCTGGTCAAACCCACCCATTCAATTACGATTGCTTTGTATTCTGTAACTTCGAAGAGGAGAAAAAGGAACATCCAAGAACATCTGTGATAGTAGCTGCATGATTCACAGAGAAATCATTTGAAAAAAAAAAAAAAATGCTTATCAGTTTCAAAGAAAGTACTTCTACTTTTACCAGTTCAACTCAACTTTGTGAAATGAAATAATCCATCAATTTGTTTTCGCCGATTGTTGATGCTACGTTATACACGAGATATTTTTATAAGCAAAATGAAATATATTTATGGTAATATGAATACTCTAATGATAAATGATGAGCATAAAGCTCGTGAAATTGATTGTAAGGAGAAAAATAAATTTAAATTCACATGGTTAAATAATAATGTTAAAGTGAACTTTAAAAATGAAGAATTCCAGGTAACTGTCGACAATAGCATAAGTAAAATAGACATCAGTGGGAAAGCGAAAGGCTCCTTATGCTGTGACATAATATATTATGGGAAAAGAGGTTTTTGTGCCTATCCAGCCACATAAAATCGGGAAATCATGTATCTAAATAAAATATTTAAAAAATATATATATATATATGTTCTGCCATCTCATTTTTTAACTTCTAGCTCAGTTAATGTTTCGTCTTCTGCTAATATTCCTGTTAATGTGCCCTTTGTGTGACAGAATAGTAAATGCCCAATTGTTAGTATTAGGAGTTTTGGCAGGGCATAATTTACCTTTTACATTGTTGCCAGTCCTAATTAATTTAAGCAAAACTCTAGCAAATGACAAAAGAGCTCTTAATAATCTACAGATGTCAAGAGCAACTGCTTCCTATAAAATATGCCTTGGTTTGGCAAAAACTTTATTGGAAGAAACAATAGAAAATTTCTAAATTTTCTCTGAATGTTGATAAAGCTACAGCTAATAATTTCAAAAGAGTTGTGTCAATTTTAGAGAGTTATTTTTCATCTGTTTGTAATAGAGTTATGGTGGAACATTTAACAAGTATTAACATAACTACTGTTTTGAAGGACATGTTGAAAAATACTTCACTGATTTACATAATGATTTTAAATGGTCATCTGATCAAAAGGAGTTATTCAGCAAAATTTGTGATATATTAAGCATTAAATATACTGCTATAGGTAATATGATTCCATATAGATGGCTCTCATGTTATGATGTGGCCTTGAGTAATTTGCGAATTATAAATGCTTTTACAATATTTTATTATGCTTTTCTTTCTACTGATAAACCAGTATACTTTAGTATTTTAGCTGCTATATTTAAAGAAAAAGAAGTTAGTGTTCATGGAAGAACTAAAATAAGGGGTATTCACAAAGTTCTTATGCAGAAAAGGTTTACTGCTGTGGGATTTGCAAGAAAAAAAAAGAATCCTGCAAAAATTGTTCTTTGAAAGGAAAAATACAAGACTTGTACTAAATTTCTACGTTGCAGTTTTGCCTTTGTTTAAAAAAAATATGCTTGTTTGTTCCAAAGTAAGGAACCGCTTATACATAAATTACATGGTGAACAGGAACAATTGTTTATTAATTTTTTATCCTGTATCTTAAAACAAGAAAACTTAAAAGACAAATCAGTCAAACAACTGCTTTCATTGGATATTTCTTTAGAAGAAAACATGTAAAAAAACAAAAATTCTTCTTGTTTCAGCTGAAACTATTGTAATGAATAATTTGAAGGATCTAGTGGTTGTGAATTTTCTGAAAAATGTGCAACAGGTGTATATGCAGTGGGCCCAATAAACTTCTTAAATGTGCTTCAGTAATTGGTCCCACTGCCAGAGGCGAGATTACGGCCATTACGACTAAGAGATTAAAGATTTTGCCTGTACAAGTATTTTATTAGCTTTCAATTATGGATTAATTATTTCCATCTCAAAAAGAACTTTCTTAAAGGTAGTACACTGCAATTAAAGTAAACTCCAATCTTCAAATAAAAACAGATTTTAAAAAAAAGTTGGACTTGAAATTCAGAGTTATTTAATTTATAAAAATTGGAAAGTACTATTGAAAGCAATTAAGATGTGTGCCAGGTTCAATCTAGAGAACTGTTAAAAATTGTGGGAGAGAGAGCAAAATTTTTACATCTTACTTAGTTGATTCGTGTAAAAGTGACCAAAAGACCAAGAATTATTTCGTATTCTAATAGTCAAATCTAGCAGTGCTATCAAATTATCAGTGCACAACGCCAAATAAAAAATCTCTTTGTCTTAATGTTAATTCAATGGGAATTTTTTTATTTAGAAAAGACGGTTGAAAAATTGTAACCCTAAACTTGGCATAACATCTATGTGCCAAAAACGACTGTTAAAGCAGGTTGGAAATCATTATGAATTATAGCGACATAAAGTCTGAATAATGAGACGTTTAGATTATCTCAAACCGCAAATTGATTACTTTATGTGTATTTAGAGTTAAACGAAATAAAAAAAAAATTATAACGGAAATCCTCTAATGCAATTTAACAGCTATAAATATAAATAGATTTATTGAGAATTGTAGTGAAATAAAAATGATTATTTTCAGGGAATATAAAATTTAATTGCTTTCTTCATCCATTATGTAAAAATTGCATAATTGCAAAAGGAGATCAATGGATATATTACAGAAATTCTATTTAACATTAATAAAATAATATCCTTTAATTTATAAATACATATTTAATAATTTTGAATAAATCTAGTCTATTTTAAAGGATATGTGAGAAACACCCTCACATTGCCTAAATTAGTAAAAAACATTCTAACAGAAGAACTTTTTCAATATGCGCTAGATGTCCATCTTTTTCAAGTAGATAAATGCTTACCATCATATTTGGATGAGCAGGGAAATGCTGTATGTATTGATGTTTGGTGGGCCATGGTATTTTCCTCAAATAAGTATGCAGCTTTATCAAAAGTGGTTAAAGCTTTATTAAGCTGTTTCCATGGTCCCCAACTTGAAAGCTCATTTAGTATAATGGAAAATGTTTTGGATAAAGGCTCCAGCAATTTAAAAATTGAGTTTTTCTGCTATTCAAACTGTTAAATATAAACTATTAACCCAAAACAAATCAGCCATTGATTTTTTTTAAGAAGAAAGATCATTTGTATAATTCTGTGAATAAAAGGTTATGCTGTAATATGCAATGTCATAAAAAAAGATTGGAGTGTAAAGAAAAAAAAGCTCAAGAAAAAAAAGATAAACTAAAATTGAATAAAAAAGTTCCTAGTTAAGCTAGAGGACAATAATTTAGTGAAAAAGCGAGAGAATAATCTTAGGCGTTTGTGTAAGAGAAGACTGGAAAAACTTGTTGAAAGGCAGATTTAAAAAAAAAAAAATCTCTTAAGTTTTATATTTTTTATTAGCATATAAGATAGAGCATATTTTATAAAGTGCGGAATTGCCATGTAAATTTTATTTAAGTAATCATTTTATAAGTATTTTGTGCAGTTTAATTACTTGTTTTTTTTTTTTTTTTTTTTTTTTTTTTTTCCCCCTTTAAGAATTAAATTTCACTGCAGTTAATTTCATAAAAATATTAAAGTTATAATGCTGAAATTTCAACTTTAAATTGTCTTTCTAAGAAGTTAATAAATTCTGAAGTAAGTTGTTCTCTTTTGTTATTTTCTTTTTGTATTTATATTTATTTAAAGGAAGTGTAAAGAGTGTTTCATTTATTGTATTTATTGGTAGATAACTGATAATCTATACAGTCTATCAAAGAGTTTGGCAAACTGCAGGTCCTGCTTCTTTAATGTTTATAATTTTATGCCATGAATAAATTTAGATTATTGAAATTAAAAAAATAGGCACATGTGTGAATAAAGTTTTTTTTTTTTTTTTTATTGCATCATGCCTGGTTTCTTTTAAAACTTCTGTAGCCATACCTATTCATTAATTCCTGCTGAATTACAATTTTTTTTAAAAGAAAATAGTCTGCATTAAACATAAATTTGTCAACAAGAACAGTTATGAATTGAAGATACTTTATCAATATAATGTCACTCATTGCTCCAGATATGATTTCAAGCTAAATTGCTTAATTTTAGTTGTTTACTTAATGGAATTTTTAAGAATTAAAATAAATTAGAATTAAACTTTTATATAATTATACAACTATTTTATATTTAAATATTTGCATTCATCTATCTTTAACAAATTATTTTAATAACATCGTATGTTGTACATGTAGTACATTTCTATAAATTGCGGTAATTTTGTCTTTGCATAAAGTTCAGCGTTTTTGATCAACTTGCACTTTCATGCCTGACTAATACATTAAAACAGAACTTTTTATTGGTAATAATAAATAAATAAAGATATTCCTAAACTCATGGTGAACACATTAAGGGTGATTAAAGCTTAAGGCTATAATTTTTTTGCAAAACATTGTTCACTAAACTAAAAGGTGACATTTTTTAAGAGTAATATTCAAAAAGCAGAATTTGAAAAACTTCATCTTTCTTTTGTGAGATATCCTTATAAAACGAGGTAACAAAAATCTCATAAGATAGCATAGGAAGAAAAAAAGGTGAGAATCTGACTGATGCACAGCTCTAATTGGGCAAGCACATATCACAATTCATTCAATGGTCAGAATTTAATTTTTAATGTGCTAAGGATACCACGCTGCACCATGAAAAGGGAGAAACAAATAGAATAAAAAATATTTGATTGAACTTCCATGGTTAGTACAGTAGTCTTTTTTAGATGCTATTCAAGGCATTCTTTATATCCATATAGTATCAGGTGTGCCTGGTATCTAGTACCATGTGAGGTTTGTTAAAACAAGAGTTTAATAGTTGTGATAAACACATGTTGTAAAGGCATAAGGTAGAGATGTCTATCTAGGCAGCTTGGTTGTAGTATTGCTCAATAAGGCAGTCATGCTTCATTCAGATTAAAATATTTATCTAAAATTCTATACCTGTAGTATTGTCTCTGAATTTATGGTATGTGGGTTATGAATTTCTTACTCATGGATATTTGAAAACTTTTGTGCTCACTTGACAGTTAATAATATGCAGAAAAATCTGGATTCCCATCACTCTGCAGAAACAACATGGAAGGTAATCTGCAGGTGAAAGGTCCTACATCCTCTTTGCACAGTACTTTATACACTATCACATGATAAAAATGAACAGTTTGGGATAATGTCCGATATTCTGGGTGTTTGCTGATATGCTGTACAAAGTTATATGGCAGCATCATATGAGATATTCAACACAATATGCTGAACTTTTCAGAATGGTGGTCAAAAGAGTTAAAAACCCACTGACCTTGATTCTTCCCCATACACCACTGTGTTTTGTTAGGTGAAATATAAGACATATATCTCATGTGTGATTCGGCCATTACAGATAGCATTCTTACATTCCTTCCATGCCTGGTATTCTGCATCTACCGTAAGATCTTTTTTTTTTTTTTTTTTTTTTTTTTTTTTTTTTGTACAAGTTTTTATTGCAATCATTAAAAAGTTCTCACATTAGTGATGTGTGTTATTAATGAACATTTTTTTTGTATAAATATGCAAGCTGCTGTTGCAATTTTCTGTAGCCCCATACATTTAATGTACTCTGTAAATTATCAGTAGAACCCTATCATTAAGCCACATCACAAATGAAAGTAGTTGCTCTAGACAGTGTTTTCATTGTGTCCATTGGGCAGCTTTTAGCACTTTTAAAAATTGGGTTTTGATGATCAGGGGTGATTGTGTTCAGGTAATGTACCAGAATTTTAGTTTTTCTTTCTGAGAGTTGTAATCATAAAATAAGACTAAAATGTCGATTTCATATGACTGCTAAGCATAATTAAAATTAATATTTTTTCATCTTCAATTACGTTCTTTCCTCATAGAAAACCTTTTTCTCTATAAAATTTCATATTTTTTGATGAATTCACAATCTTTTCTGTGATGATTAATTGCATGATATTTTGTACTTATCTAGTTGTGTTCTGTTATCTCCTATAATGTACCATGAGTCTAGGAACACCTTGTATTTAAGGAATATATATATATTTTTTAAATATATTTTAATATCTTTCACTTATAATCCAGTAAATCATCTCCCCCTCCCCCCTTCTCTCCTCAGTTTTAGGGAGGGTGTATTTTTTAATTAAAATATTAAAATTGGGTAGAAGAATTTTTTGTATACTAAATTTATATATTTTGTTATTTATCATTTTATATTATGAGATTATCATTAATTTTAAATGCTCATAAGTTTTGTTCACTCTTATTTTGATATGCAGTCCTGGACACATACACAGACTCGGCTTTAAAATGTGTAGGTATTCAAAATAACTTTTGAAAAGTTTCCTTTTGTGTCAGTAGTGTCCAAAGTGTGCATATGGGGAAGACAGTATTGATATTTTACTTGATATAAGTTCTTAATACTGGAAAGTGAAATTTTATCTATTTATATAATATATTTATATCTGTTCAGTTACATTCAAAATTTATAATAATAATAATAAATAATCACTTTATTAGTTATATGAATTTACTATTAGCATAGCTTTTAATCAATATATATATAGCAAAAAATAATTTAAATAGTTTTAAATATTGTTGATTGTTGATAATCAGTAATGTTTAATTTAAAATATTTACAAAATTTGTTATATATACATTAAATCTTAATGCAATTTTGGAAATCAATATATATTCCCATGAATTCTACCATAGTGTTTTTAGAAAAAAGTGAAAAATTAGTGAGTGATTCTGCATTGCCCAGTAAAAGTTGAGTTGCTAAGTACATAAGGATTTCAGAATTGCTTAAAATATTAAGTTTACTTTCCAGGAAAAAAAAAAAAAAAAAAGTTTTCCCCAAAGGTACACTTATTTTCTGTTAAATTTTAAAGAAATTTGTCTTTGTATTTTCGCTAATTTAGAAACAGGTTATTTTAATCATTATTCTACGAACCCCACTAGTAGCCAAGAAGTTCTGCTTTCAAAGCTGGTAGATGGGAGAGAATGGTTAAAGCCAAAGTTTTACCCATTGGCCTAGCAATTTAGAGCTTCTTATGGTTTTCTCCGAAACTCATGAATATAAGTATATATATCCTTTAGCAAGACCTCATCCCTAAAATGCCCATTCCACCCAGGCTTATGTTCTTCATGCAGACAATCAGCTTTTATACCACACATTATTCTGTGTTTTCTTTATTGAAAATTAAAAGGTAAAAAAAACCTTCAATATGCAATAATTGTGCAGATTAAAATTATATCTGAAAACTTTTGAAAACAGTTTTTAAAAAGTTTCGTTGATGAACAAGCTAATCGTAATCTTTGAAATTCAATGAAAAAGCAATATTTATATAGTATAAGTATAAAATAGTAACTGAAAGAAGTAAGTCACTATTTTAGCTACTAAAAATATAGTTATAAAATTTTCTTTTCAGTCACAACCAAATTTTTCGCCATGTGGCTTTTAATATTCTTCTATATTTCAATTATGATTTTTATATTGTTTGAACAGTATTTTAATTAATAAATCAAATCTTCAAGTCTTTGTGTTAGTATCTAAATATAGGTTCTAATGTTAAAATCTCAAAAGTTAAGTTTGAAACCTATGCTGTTTGTACATTGTTTAATATTAGTATGTTACTTTCCACTTAAATATGAGTTATCTAAAATAATCATTTATAATTTGATTGTTAAAATGTAGTTACAACATTAATTCAGTGTTATGCTTATGTATGCAACAGAGAAATCAGTATTTTGTTTCAAACTTCGAAATAGTGCAACTCTTCTTAAATAAGAAATCTGATTCATCCCTCGTCAAATAGAAAATTCATATAGTAGTATATAAAATACTGTAATTATTGTTATTGTAACATATTTAGCTGATACTTAATTTTGTTTTACTTTCTTTTTAGCTGATTCAACAGTGCCTAGAATTGAAACAAGAGAAAGTGAAGTAGCATCTGAGCATATTGAAATTAGGCAGACTTCAAACCGTGCTCGATATACAAAAATATATGATGATGTGTCTGTAGAAATAAAAGCTGGTAAAGAGTTTGATGACAGAAAAGGTAATAAAAGGTGTGATTCAACATTATCCAGTGCTGGAGCATGCTCCCAACCAACATTAGCTTGTTCAGATATTCCGGGCAGTGATGATAAAGAAATTTGCTTAGTCCTGGACAAAGATTTATATAACGACCCTTATTTGAATTCAGGGAGAACATCTCCTTTTGCTGCATATTCAAAGTTATTCCAGTCAGAAACTCAAGCTACCCAACACTTACCTGCTTCATCTAGTGCTACCGATCAACCCAAAAAGCGGAAATCAAATCGACAAAAAAGTACAGAGTTATCTTTCAAAAGTGGTAAGCAGTTTAACATTTTTTTTCTCCTTCCTCCATTTTTTTCTTTTTAAAGATGAATTTAAAAAGATACAAAATATTTATTTGTGAAGGAAGAAGGATTAGGTTTTTGATGTCAAAAACAAGTCAAAACCTGTCAAAAAGTGTCAAACTGTCAAAAATAATCAAAAAGTGGGAAAAACCTCATGTAATAATCTTATTAGTAGTATTTTATTGTAAATTAAGCAACAGAACTGAGTAAATCATAATTTATATATTATAAAGGATTTTAAATATTCATAAAACAAGAAGCGAAATTATAACTCAATTAAGTAAAGAAACCTTACATACTTCTTGAGAAAAGCCTTAGTACTTGCGGGAAGGGGCCCCCTCCCATCGTCAGAGGCAGCTCGGTGGCGGCTTGCTTAGTTGTGTTGACTTGATCTTTTGCAGTCTTGATTGTTCTATACCAGTTACGGTTGATTTCCTGCGCTGGGTCATTGCCATTACAGGCAAGTGGATTAAATAAAATTTCGACCGTTTTGCGATTTGCGGCGTATATTGTGTTGTTGTAATCGGCTAGTTTGTGAGTTCCGTTAAAATTTATATTGATGGGTTCGGCAGCGTTTACTTTGGTGAGTGCGGTGGTTATTTTTCCAAATTTGATATCTGCTGAATGTTCTTTAATACGGTTTTTGATTTTGCGTTTAGTCATGCCTATATAGTAACCTGGCATGACTAAACGCAAAATCAGTAACCGTATTAAAGAACATTCAGCAGATATCAAATTTGGAAAAATAACCACCGCACTCACCAAAGTAAACGCTGCCGAACCCATCAATATAAATTTTAACGGAACTCACAAACTAGCCGATTACAACAACACAATATACGCCGCAAATCGCAAAACGGTCGAAATTTTATTTAATCCACTTGCCTGTAATGGCAATGACCCAGCGCAGGAAATCAACCGTAACTGGTATAGAACAATCAAGACTGCAAAAGATCAAGTCAACACAACTAAGCAAGCCGCCTCCAAGCTGCCTCTGATGATGGGAGGGGCCTCTTCCCGCAAGTACTAAGGCTTTTCTCAAGAAGTATGTAAGGTTTCTTTACTTAATTGAGTTATAAATAATTTTATTTTACATTAGTGTAATTATAATCAATACAAAAAACCCTTAATGCGTTAAAAGTTTGTGACACAGCACTGTACTTTATGGCTATAAGAATTAGAAATTAGAGTCTTAAAAATAATGATATAAAATTTTCAGTGACGCTTTGATATTAATTAAAAAAATACATAGATTTTCTTATTTGAATTTGCTTTTTTCTTCTATTTATTTTTACAGTGTAAATGTTATTTTCAACGTAAAATAATATATAACATTTACTCACTGATACCTTTTCATTCACATCTCTTATAATATCAAAATATGTGTTTTAAAAGAAATGATTTTAAATTCCACTGCAATTATTTTGTTTTGCATATTAAAGTACATTTGCAAACTGAAATATTGCTTTTAATTTTCAAATACGCTGTCAAATATATCACTTTCATTAAGTTTATATTATGTACTGAAATATATTTATTTCAATGAATTATTTTATCTTTTGCACCCTGCCATCCAAAACTACAACTAAAAATTTTGCAAATGTTTTCTTTGCAGCACACTATCTATTTGCATGCAATTTCAATTAATTTGGATAAAATGGCACAAAATAAACATTTCCATAAATTTTACTTACAATTTTGGATAGCGTGACGTAAAAGATAAAATAATTCGTTGAAATAAATACATTTCAGTACATAATATAAACTTAATGAAAGTGATATATTTGACAGTGTATTTGAAAATTGAACGCAATATTTCAGTTTTCAAGTGTACTTTAATATGCAAAATAAAATAATTGCAGTGGAATTTAAAAACAAATTATTTTGTGTAACATCACTGCGTTGCTAGAATTTTATATCATTTCTATAAAAACACATATTTTGATATTATAAGAGATGTGAATGAAAAGGTATCAGTGAGTAAATGTTATATATTATTTTATGTTGAAAATAACATTTACACTGTAAAAATAAATAGAAGAAAAAAGCAAATTTAAATAAGAAAATCTATGTATTTTTCAATGATTAGCAAAGTGTCACTGAAAATTTTATATCATTATTTTTAAGACCCATATTTCTAATTCTTATTTTTATAGCCATAAAGTACAGTGCTGTGTCACAAACTTTTAACCTGTTAAGGGTTTTTTGTATTGATATCATTACTTTTTAGGGGTTAATGATTAAAATGTAAAATTAAAGGAGCATGGCAATGTGTTTATAACACTGTATAAAAAGTGCAGTTTCATAGGTCATACCACATTAAATTTTACCTCAAACAAAATAACAAACTAAATGAAATTTTAAAATTTTATAAAAGGTGATAAATAAAAAACTTTAAGAAAGAATATTTGTTGTGAGATGGAAACACACAACATTACAAAGGCATAATACATTTTTAAAATGACAAACAATTTCTACTAATACAAAGAAAAAAAAAAAAGATTTATTTTATTTAATTAAATATTCAATTTCTTTAGTTCAACGGTTCATTTATTTCTTAAATAGTTCAACAGAATATTTAAAATAAATGTTTAAAAAATAATTTATGCACAAAAGTTTTTGTAAAAAAGGGTTATGGAAAAGTTTCTAAAGAGCTCCATTCACTGCATAGATTTTGGTTTGTTAAGAAAAATTAAACACAAGTTATTAAATGGTCAATTGATTGTACAAAAGATTAATATTTCATTATTTTTTAATTGGAGATGCAGAGATGCCAACTACTACGGTTTGTCTGTAGTTTTTATGGAAATACGGCAGTAATTACAACCTTACGGACAGCATATAAAAATTACGGATTATGCATTTAAAAAAAATCGCGGCTATCGTTCGTTAAAAAAAAATGAAACCCTATTTACGATCGACGATCAAACGTACGACGGAAGCCTTCTGATTCCCAATCTTTCTGCATCCACAACATAAATGTCAATATTCACTTTAAATTTGCTTTATAAGATTCTAGGAACTATGAAGAAATAGAATTGTTTGATATTTTTTACTCAAGTAATTCCCCCCACCCCACCCCCTTTTTTCTTATATCCAACTACAGTAAGACCCTGCTTAACGCTGTTTCATTTAGCACTGTTTCGGTTTAGCGCTCTTTTATTTCCCCTGTGGATTCCCCGAAATTACTTGCAGCAGTATGGGGATTCCCTGAAATTGTGCCCACGCTGTTTCGCATTACACTCTATTTTGATGGAACATTTTCCCCGCGTTAAGTGGGGTCTTACTGTACTAGCGATAGTCGATTAAAAGCTCTACAGAAGCCTTTTGTTTCCCAGTCTTTCTCCATCAGCAATATGAATGTCAATATTCATTTTAAAATTCTTTTATTAGGTTCTAGAACCTATAAAGGAGTAGAATGGTTTCATTTCTCGAACATCTATTTTTTGACTCTTCCCCCCCCCCCCCTCTCCTTCCCATCTGCAGCTAGTGATCAAGAAATGCCTATTTACAGTAAACAAATATTGCATGTATAAGATAACCAAATTTAGGGGATATCAATAAATTATTTTGAGTTTATATTTTCTTCATTATTATTTTTTTTTTTTTAAGGTCAAATTTTATTTATAATTTTAAAAAGTAAATGACAAAAAGAACTTATTAGTTTAATGTATAAAAATAAATCATTTTTGAGTGTATAACTTTTAATAATATTTTTTTTTTTTTTTTTTTTTTTTTTTTTTAACTTAAATTTACATCAGACCGACTTACCAGACTACTGACAAGTACCCAAAACTACTGAAATTTTACTTGTCTACTACTGAAAATTGTCCTACAAGGTTGGCATCTCTGGAGATGTATAAAGTAAAATGTTGTAAGGATTTTACAGTAATTTTCCAAAATACGTAACACCATGGGGGTGGGGTTCAGATCCTCTTTTTGGAAACTGATAATTCTAAAAAAGATGCTTGATCAATTTGAGGGAGATTTTGTTTGGTTTAAAATTAATTCAGCTAGGGAAAATAGGAGGGGGCAACCAGTTATAGACCACTTTGAAATTTTAATCGGGAAAACGTTTTTTAGAAAATGTTTTGTTGAATCTAGTTTTATTCTATCTGGTTAAATATACTGTACATAGTTACCACATTCTTCCTAGTATTTCGGAATCACGCTAGAATTCCTGAAAATTTTCTAAAATGGGCTGAAGGGATTTTGGACATTGCCTCATTTTCTAAAATTTGGTTATGGAGGTAAAAAGTGTACCGAGAGATCTAACTTTAAAATTTTAGATGACAAGGATTTTTTAGCACTTTGAGTAATCTTTCCACCAGCTTTGAGCGCAGAACTGCTCGGCTGATGGTGGGCATTTTTAAGGAGCTTATAAATGTTCTTTTTATTTTATTTATTTTTTTTTTTTTCTAAAAGTCTCATTATCCTCTCCAAATCTATCGGAAATACCACGGAATTTTTGAAAATTGTAAAAAACGGGCAAATTAAATATGAATCTAAGTAAGAACTTTAAATGAGCTCTTAATCCCCCTAATTCCCCTCCTATTTGAAATTTCAATGTTTGCCTTCTA
This sequence comes from Salticus scenicus, assembly GCA_963930645.1. NCBI lineage: Eukaryota > Metazoa > Arthropoda > Arachnida > Araneae > Salticidae > Salticus > Salticus scenicus. The sequence continues at coordinate 237,125,985 of OZ005657.1, forward strand.
AGGTTCCCCCTATTGCAATACAGTTTCAATTTCTTTTCTTTTTTTTCTTAGGGTCCTATGCCTATAGGTAGAATGGCCTCCGTGAGGTCTTTCTAAGGGGTTAAGCCCGTATTTAAGTGAGTTTCAGAGAAAAACACAGAAAGAATGGCTGGGTTAAAGAGTGCGAGATGGAATCGAATCTGGCACTTCTCCTCCACCAGCTTTGAGCACAGAACCGTTCAGTCGCTGGTGGGGCATTTATAAAGAGCTTTTATATATATATATATATATATATATATATATATATATATATTGTAAAAGTCCCATCTTCCTCCCAAATGTATCGGAAACGCCTCAGAATTTTTGAAAATTGTAAAAAACATGCAAATTAAATATGAATCTGTAAGTAAGAACTTTAAATGAGCTCTTAATCCTCCTAATTCCCCTCCTATTTGAAATATTTTAATGTTTGCCTTCTGAGGTTCCCCCTATCACAATACAGCTTCAATTTCTTTTCTTTTTCTTTTTTTGTTTTTTTATAAATCAAACAAGATCAAACGACGTGATCCTGAAATAGGAACATAATGGAGACTATTTTCAGTATATTTAATCAAAAAATAAATAAATTTTTAAAAAATGGCAAACAAAACATATTTAAAAAAGAAATTGTTTATGGAAGACATTTCCGACAAAAAAAAAAAAAAAAACTGCATTTGTTTAAAATTTCAAAGATGTGCATTTTGCTGCCCCCTATTTTTACAGTTCAAATTTCCAAACAAAACAATGATCCTTCGAACTGATTAAGCCTCCCCCCAATTTTTTTTTTTTTTTTTTTTTTTTACTGTTTTCAGAATTTTCAAGGTGTTCTCGAGACACGGGGGGAAGACTTTAAATGAATTTTTTTTTTTCATATTTTCCTAACAAGTAATTAGAGAAAAACATTTTTTGTTAAAATGTTGCTTTGAAAACGTCTTTCCATCAAAGTAAGAAAAGATCCCCCTCCCCCCAATTTTCACATTTACGAAATTAAAATCTGCCCATGTCTGGCACCTTGTGCCACTCCCCCCCCCCCCCTTCCCCCAATGTATTATTAATTTCTAATTTAAATGTTGCAGATGCATGGTAATTTCATTTTATATCAATACTATAGCTAAGAAATAAGTCTATACAAGTTAAGGATTTTTTTTTTTTTTTTTTTTTCCCCTAGAGTAGCGTTTATTGTTATATTCATGCCTCCTCCCTACTGTTAAATTTAAGAAAGAAAGAAAGAAACAATTATTATTTTTTAGGTATAGATTTGATTTAAAAGAGAAAAATAAAAATAGAAAAATCTTTAAATTGTGAAACTTTTATACTGGTAAATATTTAAGTAGTATAGTTTATTACTAGAAATTTAATGAACAAAATAATTTATAAAATAATAGACTATATAATTCTTAGTTATTTTACCAGTTGCTTTGCAGAAATATATTATTTCGTAAAATTAAGTATTATAATGCGAAAAAAAAATTAATATTTAAAAAAATATATTATGGGTTTAAATTAAAGTCAAATAATGATGTTTTTTACTTTATTTTATTTTATTACTTATTTTACTCATTTTAATTCTGTTTTCATAGTTTTTCCAATGCATTTAAGTGTTTGGTAACCTAGCCTTTTATTATTATTACAATATTTTAAAAAATTTAAAAAAAATAAAAAGTAACAGAGAACATGGAATTTTGGATTTGATTTTTTATAATTATTATAATCATTGTAAAATATTTCATTTATATACTATATTATAGGAATTTAACTTAAAAAAACAAAATCTTAATCTATTCAAAATTTTTTTACAGTTTAACATTTGTAATATGTATATATATATATATATATATATATATATATATATATATATTAATTATACCAGAAATTTAATGAGCAAATCAATCAATTAAGGTGGAAAGCACCAGTAGTGGACACTTTTAAATATAAACTTGGAAAATAAGCTTTCTAATCCTTCTGAAGGTGCGAGCAATGTTCAGGAAGGAAGTTATAATCCTCTATTATTAAAGTCTATAACTACAAATAATTCCGGCCATCAGTTTTAGAATAATATTAGTTTAACTTAAAAAATATGCACTTTTTGTTATTATGCCGTTTTTTTTTTTTTTTCCTTATCATTTTGAATAAGAAAATAAAATTTTGTTTGTTTTGCTTTTGCTTATTTTTAACTGATTTCTTCTACCTTTTGCTTTCGTAGGACTAAAATAACTATGTAAAATTTGTTTATTGTGCTTTTTTTTTAAATCTTGTATTAACATATAGTACTTTTATTGGTGTCCACTACTGGTACCAAAAAATGCCATGACCTGTAGTAGACAGCCCTGTCCACTACTGGCTCATCAGACTTTTAAGGTCATATCAGTAGTGGGCACAGCTTTGTAATTTTGCAAACTTAGAGTTGAGTGTATTTAACATCGTACAAAAGCTACATATTGAGCTATTGGCGACGATTTGGGACTCGCTTCTAAGAGTGATAAGGAGGCAAAGAATCATCAGCAAAACTATTCGAGTGTTAGCAAAAATTCTTATGTAAAAAAAAGTGCACTTAATTCTGCTTTGTTAAATAAATCCTTGTCGAGTCATGTTCTTAGTCAGTCAAAGAACATGATTCGACAAGGATTTATTTAAGAAACAGTATTAAGTGTAGCTTTTTTATATAGGAATTATTGCTAGTGCTCGAATAATTTTGTTGCCAATAGTACTATCACACTTTGATCTTTTGCAGAGAGAATGACTCCCATTCTTTCCCAAATTTAGAAGGCAGAACAAAATGGGAAATCACTTGAATCATGAGATAATCTCGAGACATTTTAAGTTTTTTTTATTCATGAATATATTTTTTTTTTTTTTTTATGGGTTTCATATTGGACTAGTTGGTTAAGTTCGGCTCTCATTGAAACATTGACATTTAAATACCATAACTGTGGTCAGAATTTAGAGGGTTGAGAATGAGTGGATTTTATGTAGTATACTATTGCTAAAATGTAGGCAGTTGGCGACGATATGGAACTCACCAGTAAGAATAGTCTGAAGACATTTGGTGACCCCAACCCTAACAGCATATCTTCTCTAAAATGTCATCCTCAGGATGTCCTATGGATGAAGATTACATCTGTGGGCATCTTATGGACATATTCAGGATGTATTGTGGACAAGTGTATGTTGTTAGGGAAGACGTTTAATTTGGATGGGGACATAGAGGATATTGTTATTTAGAGAATTATATCTTTCATGATTGTTTTACTTAGGGTCCGAGAGATTGGGATGACCATGTTCTTGTTAATTAGTTATGCTCCATCAAGTTATCAATTTTGTGTAAAAAACGTCGGAGTGCAAAAGGGCAGCCAATCTGTCCGTATAAGATCAAGAACACTTACTATTAGCAGCAAAATTAATCGAGCGCTAGCACTAATTCCTATATGAAAAAGGTACATTTAATACTGTTTTGTTAAATAAATCCTTGTCGAATCATGTCTTAGATTAAGAACAGGACTTGACAAGGATTTATTTAACAAAGCAGTGTTAAGTGTACCTTTTTTACATAGGAATTATTCCTATTGCTCAAATAATTTTGCTGCCGACTGTAAACGAAGAAGCCATCTCATCTATAGAGGATCAAAATTGTGTTGGCATTTCTCTACACTGCTGTTTGCGGAGTCTCCTAGAATATCGCCAATAATCTATTACAGATTTAATGTGACACATTAAATCATCGACTAGATACTAGAGTAGACTCAGGACTTAGTAACCTTTGTGTTTCCGAACATCACATCCCCATCATGTCACCATTTCATTCGCCAAACCACCGACATTCCATTTCCTTCCACCAAATCAAGTTTCCTCCACCTTTGTTATTGCTGTTTTATCCTTTCGATTGGGGATAAATTAAACACAAACCGCAACCTACACTAGCTGAAATGAAAAGAGAGTAATCTAATTATTGATTGATGGATAAGTCGAGATGCTTTATTCATTTGTTTATGTGTGATAAATGAAATTCTCTTAAAGCAGCTTCAGATTGTGGTTTTGTGAACATCTAATTTTATTTCACTTTTCACTTGTGCCAGACTTTCTATGGAATTTTATGCTTTTCGAGCAATTGCTCTTTCATTTCATTTGGAAAGTTTTCTTTTACATTCTGAAGAATGTTTTTTACTATAAGCATTTGGGTCTTTTAGATAATTTTGAATTATGTGGCGAGATCTTTTAAGTTACTTCAGATATGCTCTTTACTGAAACAATTCTCTTGTGTAACGCTTTAGTTTTACCAATTTCTTTTTATTTATTTATTTATTTATTTATTTATTTATTTTGTATGGCTTTACTCTTGGCATTTTCTAAAAAATACAATAAAACTATAAAATAAATAAATTTTTAATATTATCACAAATGGTAAAAGTGTTCTATAATTTTGCAACACCAAATATTTCAATTTTATTTTTTAAACTTTGCAAATTTATTTAAACTTGCAATGTTCAATATTCAAAATATTTTATTAAAGGTATGAATTTATATTGTAATAGATTTCATTTCTAGTGGATTATAAATATTTAAAACAGCAAAAAATTCCTGATGTCCTATAATTTTGCAACACACTGTATGCTCATAAGAAAGCTAAATAAAAATTTCTTCTTCATTGTTCATTCTGCTATGCAGTAGGTAGAAACTTACACATTGCAGGGGATTGAAGATCAGAATGCTAAGGAATGAAAGATCAGAATGCTAAGGAATATGTGTTGCACAATTGATATAGCTCATCCTTATATAATTTTACATTAACTTTTTGCACTGTAAGGGTACCTTGGTCATGACAAATCTATTTTTCCGATAAAGTCTTTGTCACCTTTGTTATGATACTTCATACTGTTAATAAAATAAATTAGTGAGAGGAAATTTGATTAAAAAAAAAAAAAAATCTGTAAATCAAAGTTAGTGGTTGAGAACAAACTAAGAAAACAATTTTAATGCAAAAGATTACCCCTCTCCCTCCCCCCTGTGGGGAAAAAAAATGTTTTGGATATAATCAACATTTTTATCTAATGCTTCATGTAATGGGAAATGCTAATAAAAGATTCTAAAACAATTTATTTTAATTATAAAGTGCTTAGAATTTATTTCATTTTTGTATTTTGTCAATTGCATTGCTAATAGATTAAAATTCCATTTTCAGACGTTCCAGAAAGGAGGAATATCCTCCCTCCTCAAGTTACCGACTATTCAGAAGACACTGATTCTAGTCAAGGGAAACTAAAAAATTTCTCTTGTATATTAAGAGGGGCTTGTAAAAGAAAAAACTTTGTTGGGTCCCATCATCCTAAATGTGATAACTCATCTACAAGAACTGTTGAACAGGATTTAAATGCTTTGACTTTAACCAAAGATAGTCAATGTTCACAAAGTAGTGCTGGTAAAAGTGATACAAATCAATCTAGTTCTGACGAAGTGCAAGTGGAAAAAGATTTTTTCAATCCATTTTCCCAATCTGAAAAAAGCCAACAAACTGAAAAACTAAGGAAAAATAAAAGTGATCATAATCCTAGTTGTAGTGGTTCTTGTAGTTTGGGAAACAAAAGCAAAACTAAAACAGATAGTGAAGACAAATTGATATTTGATCCAGGAAGACTCTTTATAAGCAAGACACTTACAAAGACCACGGGGTCCTGCACCAGTAGCCGGTATGTTTGTGTAGTTATACATTTTTATATAAATTTATTTTATATTAAAAAAATATTTCTTAGATTGCTAAATTGTTATATAGAATTGTTTTTTTATTTAGTTATTTTGAGTAAATTATCTATAATCAGGGGGATTAAAAAAAAAAAAAAAAAAAAAAAATGGTTTGAAAATAGACCCTTTACAAAAATCGGCAAATTTTAAACTGACTATGGCATAATTAAAAAAAAAATTATTTTACCTAATTCGAATGAGGGGAGGGGAAAAAAGCGCATTTTAATAATATAATAATAGGGATTAGACTGGAAAACTGACAAAAAAGCTGAAACTATACCCAAAGGCAAGACATTGATATGAAATACTAACTAGAATCCTGATGACAAAATCATTATATTAGAGTAATAAATATATTTTAATCTTCAATCTATGTTTTAGTATTCAATCATTGACATGGGCTTGGTAAGATTTATTTGATGTGGTTGAAGTTTTACCTGATGTAACAAATACTCATCAAAATGCTAAAAAAAATCTGAAAAACTATATCTACAAATAGCTGAAGAATTTTATCTCTGTGATAATTATCCTTATAAATTAAGTATATTTCAGTAATTAGACAAAAATAAAGCTGATTTGTGACTAAGTCATAAATTTCAGAAACTTTAAGCAATTTTTATTTTCTAACAGTGAAATAATTACCTATTTCAGTAATTGTTGGTAAAATTTACTTATTCAAGCAATTAGCAGTAATTAACCACAAATTTTGTGTTTCTGGAATTATTTTGTTTTGACAATCAGCCTTAAAAATAACACATATCTTAGCAAGATTTTTTTTTTTTTTTTTTTTTTTTTAAATATAGGGGAGAGTAGGGAGGAATGGGACAGTTTTGACAAAAATATTTTTTTACAAATTTACCAGTACAACACTGTAAGTTTCAAAGAAACAAATTGAAATATTTTAACATCTTTTAAAAATATAAATTTGATGGTAAAATATTAAGCCAATTAACATAGTCATAAAAATGTCCCATCCCTCCCTTATATGAGGGAGGGATGGGACATGTTTATAAAGTTAAAATAAATACATAATATACAGACATACTATGAAAAATGACAAAAACAGTAGGACACGATGTATGTAAGGTTAATTAATTACGAATACCACCTATTTTATCCAACATTAGGGTATGATGTACCACTTAAATAAAAATTTTCAAATGCTCAATTAGTTCGTTTTTTTTTTTTTTTTTTTTTTTAATTCTAGCAGAGAAAAAACTGTTTTTTAGTTCAAATATTCAAAATTAAGTTTTTGTTATATTTATATGTTTTGTGGTTCCTTGAATATTAATAAGGTTTTTAGTGGCTAGTCTGGGTGTGTTTCAGCATATCTCAAGAACAAATATTACCAAGAAATCCTAACTGTAATTAGTGAGTGTAATTTCTTTTGTATATTTTACCATGTCCAGGAAGACTGCTCAGGAATGAAAATAAATTCCTCATACATATATGGTAAATAAAGTATTTTTAAAAGTTAAAAGGGTAAACAAAAGTCGTGTGAATGCCACACCAATTATTTTCCATGATTTTGAATTTCTTTTGTGCATTTTTTTTCTTTCGTCTATCCATTCATTTGCCTCTTGATATTTTCTGTTTAACCCTTTGAGTACTGAATTATTTGAAGATTTTTATGCCCAAGAGACGGATTTAATTTGTCGCTATATGGAATTATTTTGAATTTTTGACAGTAAGGTCCGCTTGTGGGCGTTATTCTCCCATGTTACATTATTTCAGAACAAAATTTTCTGGTTTTTTTTTTTTTTTTATTAAAATCACTTAATCAACTATGGAAGAAAATCATATTCATTGAAAATTTTCTGTATTCACATTTATGTTACAAATGGATATACATTATAATTTTATTCTTTCTAATCAAAGTATTTGTATCCATAGTATATTTCATTATAAAATTGTGAATATTAATTATATATTTAAGAAAAAAATAGCATACAAATTGCAAAAGAAACGCCCACTGGTGGAGTTACATATTTTCAAATGGTTTGAATCTACGTCAGCAGTCGCGAAAGTGTTAATAAGTAAAAGTAATACATTTTATTTGGAATATACATATATTGATGATATAAGTATGGTTGTAAGATATAAAAAAACGCCAGGAAAGTGTTTGCGATCAACAGCCACTGGCGGGGGTGCCGCAAACATTAACGCCTACTTCTTAAATTCAGATGACGAGTCAGACTCGTCCACCGTAACTTTGCCCAAGTAAGCACATGATGAGTCTCACTTGTCAAATGTACCCAAAGGGGTAAGGAGTATCAGAATCTTCATTCTTCTTCCTTTTCTTACATGTCCCATCCCTCCCTTTTCATAATTTTTCAAAAAATAACTTATTATTAGGCACATGCTACTTTTAGGCTTAATTTAGCTACTAATTCATAAAAGTTATATTATTAGGTATATAAAATATGAAAAGTGATTATGCTGACATCAGTGAGTGATGTTGAAAACTTGCCTTGAAAATTAAGCAATTGTTTACATTTAGTGTTATAAAATAGTTTTTTTTTTTTTTTTTTTTTTTTACGTAAACTTAGAGTTCTCCAACTAAAATGATACATAGCAACAAATATGGAGCTGTAGTTACTTCACCTGGTGAAAGTGTCAAAAATTAAAAACGTTTATTTTAAGAATAATTTTAGGTGTCCCTTCCCACCCAATGTCCCATCCCTCCTAACTCTCCCCTATATATATGCATACGCTACCTTTCCATAAGTGACCAGACACTTTCTAGTTCATTTTGTCAAATATCTAAAAAGTAATTGATGAATCATCTTGAAACTTTAATATAAAGAACACTTTACATCCCATATATTTAATTAAAATTTTTGTGCCAAAAGCAAAAGGGGGACCAGTAAAAAATTAAAGAAAAATTGATCTTTGGGATCACCCTATAAAAGATGCTTGAAATATGTTCTGGATCTAGCATGTGATTATAAAGCTTCTTTTTATTTGTATAACTTTTTATGAAATTACTGTATATATTCATGGAGATATTTCTTTAAAAATGTTTTTAAAAACAAAATGCATGAGAAATTGCCACTTTTTTAACTTTAACACGCAAGGTTTTAAACACAGTAAAAGCTATTTTTAAGAAATGATATACTACATTACACAGTATACTGTAATCAGAATGCAAAAACATTGAATATCTAATGAAATATGAGCCTTTTTAATAAATTTTTAACTCTACATGCACTAGCTTTAGTGAATTTAATTCCTCTTAAAGAAAAAGCTGGACTATAAGGGATTTTACTAACATTTTTATTTTCATTCAATCATGGTAATACAGTATTCATTGATCGTAAATAAATATTTATAAAAACCCCTTATCATTTTCTTTATTTTTGTGAGCTAAAATTCAGTCCATTCTATCATGTACAACTTTTTGAATTTGTGTGATATTTGTTTGGCTTTTGCATATAAGTAGCTCAATATCTTAGGTTTTTAAATTATGCAAGTGGAATTTCATTAACGCTTGTGCATGTGCAGTTAATTATTTAGCAAAAATGTTCATATTTCATTAGATATTTAATATTTTTGCAGTCTGATTGTAGTAGGCTGTGGTCTAATGTTGTATGTCAAGTTTCCTGAAAATGTCTTTGCACTGGGTTTTTAAAGCCTTATGTGTTACAGCTAAAAAAGTGGTGGTGCTTCTTATGTCGCTTTAGAGTTGGGATAATAATAATATCTCCATGAATATATTTGGTTGCCTCAAAAATTTATACAAAAGGGTTCCCAGCGGCGACTAAAAAGCAACTCTTGGCTACTAAAATCAACCCTAGGCTACTATGGCAACTATTTTTGTGTAAAAGTGGCTTAAAAGCTACCATTTTCAGATTAGTCAGCACTATTTTCAGGAAAATGGAGACCTGTGAACAAAAAGTTGTTCCCCACTATTTTTTCTGCACCTTCACAGCATTTTATCTTCCATTACCCAACTATCGTAGATAACAGGAATATTTATTGTATTTGGTCAAAATATTAAATTTCAAGTTTTAGTCTGATTTATATGTTTTAAGGTATTTTGTGCCCCAGAATTGAGGCAGGTCTAGTCTACAGATGATTTTTCCAACTTTTGGTGAAAATTGGAAAACTGGAAGTGAAACATTGGAAATCAAAAGTGGGACCTGTAATAAACATACTCTTAGATGTCCTTTCATATGTATTAGTTGGTTAGTTCAGAACAATTAATTGGCTTTCGGTATAAGTAGGTCAGTTTGAGGTTCTTGCAAAACGACTGTACAATTTTTTTTCAAACTCGCCACATTAACTCCCTTTTAGATATTCTTTTGTATATAATTGTTTCCAGTCAACAGTTGAGTTTGTCGCGTTTTGGTGAAAGTATATCAGAAACAGCTTTAACGATTTTCTTCACTGTACAAAATGTCCTATTTGCTGTCAAATTCTGTAATTTGATAAAATATGATCTGACAACATAATTTTTTCTTTAATTACGCGTATTTTCTCAAATTACAGAGAATTTCTGGCTGCAAATAAGGCATATTTTTTACAGTGTTGAAAATTGCTGTATAAATCCCTTTATAGATATCCTTTTACATCAAATTATTGCTAATTTTCTGTGGTTATTACAGAAAAATCAACAATCATCCTGATTAGGTAGGTCAGTTTTTAGATCTCAGAAATTGGTGTCTCAAAAAAAACTCTACTGATTTTTTTTTATTTTTTATCTCGCTATGTAAACTGTTTTATGTGCCTTTACATATGTATCAATTTTCTTTTTACAAGAAAGGCATCTAATTTCTCTTAGGTCAATTTTATATCTTCTGACCACATTATCTCCAAAAACTGCTTAAATATTTATATTGCTTTTTTTAATCCAAGACTGGTATTTGGATCGTAGTGGCTACTATTCCATACATTAAAGGCAACTAAAGCAACTATTTTTGAGTGTCTTTCATGCTGGGAACCCTGATACAGAGAATAAGAAGCCACATAATCACATGCTACAGCTAGAACACATTTCGAGCATTACTTTTTACAGGGTGATGTCAAATATTTTCATTTTTTAATTTTTTATGGGTTTCTTTTATATTTGTGGCAAAAATTTTATTCAAATGTATACCTTATAAATGTATCATGTTTTTACACTCCTGAATTTTCAAAGTGATTCGTCCAGTTCTTTTTGAGAATTTGACAAAATGTCTTAAATCAAAAGTGTCTGGTTATGTATGGAAAGATAGTGTAGAAGCTAAAAATTTAGAGAGGATAAGTTGCACAATAAAGTTGAATTGTTCAATATTTTCTGCTCATGTAATCCCCCCCCCCACACCCTTCCCCCATATTAGTGTTTGCAATCAAATTACTTCATGTTGAATTTGAAGGGATCTATGGCACACACTATAACTCATAACTACCAACTGTTCAGATGTTCCTGTATTTGTTCCTTTTTCAGTTTTATTTCAAAAATCCAATTTTTACCTGAAAATGTTCAGATTTTTCAGCATCATAACAATAAAAACGATCGGTGATCAAATGCCTTGAGAAGTCTTGCGATTTTCTTTCTCCATCCACAGCATAAATGTCAATGTTCATTTGTTAACTTGCTTTATTAGATTGTAGAATCTATAAAGAGTTACAATTGTTCAATATTTCTCTCATGTAATTACCCTCCCCCACCTGCTAACAGCCAGCGATCAAACATCTCATGAAATCTTTGCAATTACCAATCTTTCTCCATCTGCAACATAAATGCCAATGTTCTTTTTAAACTGACTTTATTAGATTCTAGAATTTATAAAGAAGTAGAATTGTTCTCTATCTCTCACTATAATTTTTTACCCCCTTTCTTCCCCTCCCGTTATTGATAAGTGATCAAATGTTCACAAGAAACCTTGTGATTTTTAATCTTTCTTTATTTCCAACATCAATGTTAATGATAATTTTAAACTTCTGATTGATTCTGGAATCAATAAAGAGGTAGAATTGTTTAATATCACTCACTCATGTAGCTTTTGTTATGACATCCCCTTTTTGTTTAAGGAATGTTTAAAAACTGTTTAACCCCTTAAAGCCCGACTTTTCTTCAGAAAAACTGGTAAAAAATGATTTTTTTTTTTTTTTTTTTTTTTTTTTTGACAAAGAATTTCTAACAACCTTTAGCTAATCATCAAATTGCACCACGTGGTTTACACAAGAAAAATGCTGCATAAATTATAATCTTGCCTATCTAGTTTTACTAGAATAAATCTCAGACGGGCATTAGAAATAAAATAACGTGAGATACAAGATCACCGCATGTACAAATTTGCCGGTAAATTTCACCCGTGTTAGACATGGACAAATGTGTTAAGGGGTTAATGAACAATTGGTATAGTTAAAATTATAATGAATAATTAAAAATTATCTTACTATAATTAATCTATATATTGAAAAAATATTAAATGTTGGCAAACGTATGCATATAAATATAACGTAAATATGCAAAAAAAAAAAAAAAACATGAATTCATCCCAAGTGCAAACTGTACGTATTTTTGTTCCTGTTCTGTTGGTAGGTATGTATAACTGTTACCAATTTGAATCCAGAAAAGAGAAAAAAAAAAAATGTAATCTATGTGAATGTAGCTAGTATACCACATAGTGGATTTTAGAAATATTGTTTTTTGTATAATTAACGAGTGTTTGAATAAAGTTGTTTAATTTTTACCAAAGAAAAGGACAGTCATTTATTCATAAATATCATTTAAAATAACTAATTGGAAAAATCCCCTACGTGCTTCGTTTTGAAATGTTATTTCAATGTTGTGGTTAAATTTTCAAAACAAAAGATTGAAAATTGTTGGAGTCATGCATGCTGTGTGCCATTTTGAAAACTAATATTTCGAGAAAAACACGTAAGTTTTGAAATGTATTATAGAGATGAACAAATGAAAAAATTCTGCTTTTTGAAATGCTTCTAACTATACCCAGACACTCACTACATTATCAACATCTATAGAGGTTTTGGAGAAGTTACAATTCAAAAAATGGGGATTTCTCAGCAGTTATCAAATTGCCGCATGTAGGCAGTTTCAGGTCATCTGAGGCACTGGAGGTGAAGCTCTGACTTCTGTAGAACATTTTTTTTTTTTTTTTTTTTCAAGGATTAGACTTTTTGCCTTATATTTTAGAAATTTCAAAGCATCTTTAAGCCAATAAAAAAAAAAAAAAAAAAAAAAAAAAAAAAAAATTCTACAGTGGGGTTACCCCTTAAACCATGCATGCCTCTCAGAATTTGTTTTCATAGATATAATGTATTTGAATTATTTTGTATGTTCCTATATACAAATTGTTTGATTTTGACGATGTTTCAAGTAGCATAACCATATAATACAGACATATTACCAAGAACTTGAAACTATATATTCTATTTATTCTTCAGTTATGTTGATAACACAATCGAAGACATACTCGCAGACTTAAAATTTATTCTAGGGACTTCAAAACATTAAAAAAAAAAAAAAAAAAAAAAAAAAATCAATATCTCATTTTTGAAAATTGACCTTAAAAACATTACTTTCTTTATAATATGCATAAGAGGAAAGTAGAAATGAGTTATCAGATAAAATTTGCTTTAAAAAGTTATTAGGGACATGAGTCAATATGCAATCTACATAGTTTCATTTTTTTTTTTTTTTTTTCCAAGCCATATAATTTCGGATTGTAAGTTCAAGGTGCATTATATAAGCAGTGCCTAAACATCTCATTATGCCACAGTCATAGGAAATATTATTTATCATCGTTGCTAAATATGTTTATTTTACTTAGGCGGCATTACACCTCATAATGTTGTTTTTAATTTTTGCAACCCATTTATTTTTCATTCTCACCTCTCCTACTCCTGCTTGGTGTGAGAATTACTAGCACTTTGACCTTTATGTGCCAGGTTTTGAATCCTGTTTTGGGCTTAAGTGTTTGTGGGTTGAAATCTATGTACTTTAAGCTGCAGATCCTGTAGAGCAAGTATCAGCTTAGTCTTTTTTTTTTTTTTTTTTGAAACACTTTTTACTTCAATTACTTGCCCTCTGTAAGTAATGAAGGTATTGTATTTGGTCAAAAACTTTGATATAATATTTACTATAATTACATGTTTTAAGATATCCTAGGTCCAAAAATATGTTCAGTGGTTGTGTATGTTTTGAAAGGATGCAAGGAATGTATCATATCTTCAAAACATAAAAAGATAATGAACCTTTATAATTAAAAGAAATCCGGTGTATAAATATGACTGCTAACTTTTGATGAAAATTAGAAAATGGGACATGGAAAGTCAGAAGTCAGACAGTACTTTAATTCTATATCCTTAAAACATCTCTAACAATTTTCTTCAAATTTGTTACATAAACTCCCTTGCAGATGTCTTTTCATATGTATTTATTGGTTACTGCAGGAAAGTTAAGCATCCTGATTTATGTATTAGGTACTGTATATCTCTGGAAGTGGAATTATAAGTATTAAAAAAAAAATTTCTATAGGTTTTTTAAACTTGCTATGTATAAAGTTTCTTTTAGATGTTTTATATTGTATGTATTAGTTGATTATTTTAGTTAAATGTAATAAATGTCATGATTAGTTAGTGTGGTTAGAAAAGAAAAAAATGACCTATCTCCAAATAGAGTTCACAGTATGTGCAATAGTAGGGGCTCACAAGGGTTTGGTACACTGTACACAAGATTTTTTTAAATAAAAATATTTAATAAATGTTTGACGTTTTTCATTAAATATTGTGTAGATTGCTGTATATAAAGTTCTATTTTAAAAAAAAGTGGCTGCACAGAGCTCTGTCAGAACAATTCCACCTTCCTGCTAAATAAGTTGCCTTAAAACTGTGGTTCTCAGCTTCTGTGCCATGACAGGATTTCAATTACACTTTTAATTATCATTGAGCTTTCAAATTTTGACAGGCACCAAGTAGTTTTATTAAAACATTTTGATCAAAAATTTCTGCTTAAATGTGAAAACAAACAACTAATTTATCAAATAAAATAAATTTTCTTGGTATTATACACTGTTAAAAATTTCAACAAAAAGCTCTGTGTAGTCTATTATCTTAAGTCTTACATAAAATTACTGAGAAAAATAAACGGAGATGTTAAGCTTATATTTTCCCATTCATTCTAATAACTAATATTCATTTAATTATTGGTGAGAATATATTTTGGACTTGCAATGCTTTTTCTAAAGTAGAAATTGTCATTTTTAATTTTAATTAAAAAATTAAATAACAAAATTCCGTAAAAATACAGAATAAAGATTGAGAATCTCAATTAATCACTTTTATCTAAGAATTACTGTAAATTTACAGAGACCTGGATAAATATTTACATTAAATTTACAGAAATTTTTAACAGTGCAGCTACCTATAGTTTGAAATTAACTACAAATGTAGGAGTTGTGTGCTCATTTATTTGGATAGGTGAATTGAATTTACAGTTTTCAATGATTCAAATTTGGTCCTACAAATTTGAATCATTCTCATCTGACTATCTTCATTTTTTCTCATTTTTGACCTTTTTGGATGGACATGAAATATCTCATTGCATCAGTTTTATCAATTTTACTAATGTACTACCAGTATTGGTATTTCACAAAACAGTTATTTTGTATTCAGGGTGATAAGCAATTGATTTTAGGGAGGATTTGTTGTTGGCCTTGTTTTATGTGTCCTTTTGACATTTTCTTTAGGTTCTCCAAGGTTTGTAGGAACTGTCTAATGAAAACTCTCACAATCGCCTTTAAAGGAGACTGTGGGTAAAATCACTTCTAGGAGAGGTTTTCATCCTCTGAACAATCATTAAGGAAAATTAAGCTATGTCATAACTATATTAAACTATGTTGCCTGATTTCAGATTTACCTAACTAGGTCAGTTAGCCTCACAGGGATACTTAACATAAGATTGTTACCATGGAATCCCAATCATCAGCAACAAAACATTACATACATGCAGCTTCAGTTAAGTATCCTTTCAAAAACTGCTATCAGCAGCTTATCAGTTTGATATACAGATTCGAAAGTTAAAAAAAGGGGTGAAACAGATTTTTCAATCATGGCACTTCCAAGCAGACTGAATTTATAGTGGATGGTACACCTATACTTACATTTCCCACTTGTAAAATGACAGCACTCTTATCTCCACTGTAGCAGGAGACAGTGGCGGATTTAAGGGGGGGTGGGGGGTAGAGGCTGAAGCCCCCCCCCCCCCCAAAAAAAAAAAAAAAAAACACTGACATTCACAATTGAATATTGCAATTGTAAATTTCTTATTGGTCTAGAATAACACTTAGGGCGTGTTCAGTAGAGCGCCCGATCCACGACCGGTCGAAAGATTCCGAGCCAAAGCGTTCAGTGGTGTCGACCGATCCAGAGTCACATCGTTCAGTGGAATGGACCGATCTCGACTGGTCGTGGATCAGAAAGCCCAGAAAAATTTCTTGATCCATTCGGTCACGTGATGGATCAAATGCACAATAAGATGAAAATCAGGCTCTGTTTGACATTACGCAGTAAAAACCTGAACAGTGAACATCTGTTTTTGACAATGATTGTTTATTTGTTTAATTATCTGAGGATTAATACAGATGTACCTATTTATATGCATTGTTTGTGCTGTAGAAAATAAGGTAAGTAATTCCATAAAATGCTAAACTATATTATGTTTATTTATTGTGTAAAAAAGATTTTTTACGTAATAACGATTTTTGATACGTAATTTCTTTTATTGATGAACGTAACATTTAAACATAAAATTAAAACAAAAATTTACACAATTTTAATAGAAACAAAAATTCTTTTTTTTTTTTTTTTTATTCGGACGCTATCATATTTTGTTAATTTAATATATAAAAATAAGCTGGGAAAAAATAATTATTTCATTTTTTTTTTTTTCAGACAAAGCTTTTCATTCATGCGATTGTTTTTTGTTTACAAATAGAAAAGTTTGTAAACGATTGTATTTTTTACCTTTAAAACAATAAGTTAACTATAAGTAAATAAATTAAAATCCTTCCACATATTTTTAATTTTGGTAAAAATAAGTTTAAGATGTCAATTATTAAATTTAATAAACAAAACAGACTGTAAAAAAAGTAGCTATAAAATAATGCAGTGTTTACATTGCTAGTTTATTTTAATATTCAGTCGGTAATAAGAGAAAAAGCTCTTTATATTGATTCATAAATCGAAGAAGAAAGTAAGATTATTTTTTATATAAATCCATTATATTAACTAAACTTCATATTTTATATAATTTATTTATTTTTCAAAAACGTTTTTGTTGTACATTTCTGTTCATAATAAAATTCGAAGAGAAAGAAAGGTGTTTTCTTATATCAAAAAGTGCTCATTTAAGATAAATCCACTCTGCTCCTTTAAAAATAAATGTAACGTAACATTTTTAACATTTTCATGATTAAAATTTATACGTGAATTTAGAAAAATCATAACCAAAGTAATGTATATTAGTAATTTATCAGCACAATCAATTAATAGCTTCTTATTTTTTGTTAGCAGAATACAGAATTCTACATTAATAAGAAAGAAGTAAAATTTTTATTACATAAAAGATCTTTCTTTCTTTTTTTTTAAAGAAAAAACGTAATATAGTTTAGCGTTTTATGGAATTACTTATTAAAAGTCCAGACAAAATAAACAACAGAAATACATTAAATAACTTGCTAATACAGGTCAAATTAGATGGATGGCACTGCTCCAATTACGTCAGAATTGTTCCAAATCGTTCAGTAGACGCCTGGCCCGGTCCAAGACCGATCCAGGATCAGTGACGTCATCGCCCGGTTGCACTGATCCATTTCGGGCACTCTACTGAACACGCTCTTAGAAAAATCTTAGCCCCCCCCCCCCCCCCCCCAAAGTCAAGTTCTGGATCCGCCACTGGCAGGAGATAGAAGCTGGATGTTAACTAACCCCTTATACTAACTGTGGTTTTCCCTACAGTATAGTATCCTTTATCAGGAACCTGCAGATCCAGAACTGTTCCAGATTTCCGAATTTTCTGGAATTTTGAGTCTTTTCCTATTAATGATTTCCCTGAATTATAAAACATAATTTACTAACAATAGAATATATATAGAGAAAAACTTACCAAGTTAGCTAAAAAATCTAAAAATTCTGATTTTTTTTTTTTTTTTTTTTTTTTTATAATAATAAAATAAAAACATATTTTAAATGCATTGATCAATATCCATTTAACAGTATCACTGTACAAGAATAATTTGTATTGAATTAATTCTGTTCAAAATATTTCATATATAATTAGTTTATCCTTTTTTTCAGTTTATCCTTTCCTCCTGGAATTTTGAGTCTTTTCCTATTAATGATTTCCCTGAATTATAAAACATAATTTACTAACAATAGAATATATATAGAGAAAAACTTACCAAGTTAGCTAAAAAATCTAAAAATTCTGATTTTTTTTTTTTTTTTTTTTTTTTTTTTATAATAATAAAATAAAAACATATTTTAAATGCATTGATCAATATCCATTTAACAGTATCACTGTACAAGAATAATTTGTATTGAATTAATTCTGTTCAAAATATTTCATATATAATTAGTTTATCCTTTTTTTTATTAGTTTTTGTTTTGAAAAAGTTCCTGAATCCAGTACTTTTTCTATTGAATATAGCAGAAAATAAATAACCATGATAATACATATATATATAAACATGTACACATAGACATTTAATTGAAAATTGCCTATTGTATTGTATCATTTAAATATTATTTACAAAAGAAAAATGAATTGAAATGAGTCCAATCAGACATACAAGCAGGGATAAGCTAAAAAAAATTTGCATTTACAGTTTGCTCTGTCGTCTCTTTCACCCCACTCTTGTATGTGTGGGCAGTTTGTTTCACTTCATCGCTCCTTAATATTAAAGTGCAATTTCCCTCCCTCCCTCATCTTTGGAAGTTCGAAGCATATTTCCTCTTCTCTTGTCATCTCCAGTCTCTGCATGTGCATTCATATTTTCCGAAACTCGGTTTAGCTGGCATGGCTCATAGCTGCTGCATTATCAGTGCCATCGAATGTGAATGGTGACTTGATCAAAAGAGCAAAATGCTAAAAGAGAATATTTTTCTTTATTTCCCTTTACTTTTAGAAAACAAAACTTTTTTATCAAGAAATTTAAAATCCCTAAAAAAGACCACCAAATTGCAGTATTTTTTTATCTGGTTGCTAGCAAAACCCCAGTTTCATGAATTTTCCAGACCATGAACACCCCTGATCATTTCTAGAGAAAGAAGAAATTCTACTTTAATTTCTGATTTTCAGAATACTTAATAAAGACTTGATAGTTCATTTTAGTATGACATTTTTCTTTTCCTTAAGTAAATAAAGTTCTGATTTTAAATACAAAATATTTTTAAAAACGTAAAAGAAAAGAAATACTGTATCAGATAAAAAAAGAAATTAAATAAAAGTTGATTTTTCAAATTTTTCAACCTGTATAATCCCTTAAATTAGACATTATTTTGGAAAAAAAAGTGCAACAATGAACTGTGTGTGTGTGAATTCTGTGAATGTGAAAATGGTAATTTAAAAGATATATTGGATCAGGAGTAGTTCTTATAACAAATTTGCCCATAGAATAACCTGGGTTTTGACTGCTTGCAACAATAAGTGATGTCTTCTTTTAGGATTTGCTGCAGTGTTAGTAAAAGTTATTTAATTACGAATGTTTTTATTTGTTTTGGTCCTTATTATTCAAGCACTCTTATTTATTTTATATTTCAGAGGTCGGCGTTCCTCCCGTATAACAAAACTCCCTACATCAAATTCTTCTAGCACAGGAGGGGGAACAAGCCGTCAGTCAGCAATCAGAGGTAGATCTGGGATGTCTGGAACAGATACTGGTCAAGATATTTCTAATCCCTTTTCTTCCGAAAGTAATCATGAAACTACTACAACAACTACTAGTAGTGCACCTGGTATATTTATTTCATAGATAATATGTATTTACCTATAGACCTAATAAAAATTTACAGGATAATTTTAAATGAACTATCTTTCTCTCTTTAGCTTCAAGTGGTATGAATATAGCTTCAAGCATAGCTGCTATTGCAGATAGTGAATCCGATGACAGTGAAATGGGTCGTTTACAAGGTATCGTTCTTCTTGCCAAGTAAAACGTTACATAAAATCTTTTATTGGCCGCAACTATGGCCACAACTCCAGAGCGTGTCTGTATCAATACACATAAGCATAATTTTGTTTACTTATGCTACACTGTTTCTCGCCCGTAGCAAATGCTTGTGTGTAGGTTAAAACAAACATTCTGCATGATTCTTGCTTCGTGAATCGTATCAACAGAAATGGACAAATAAGTTACTTTTCTTCGAAAATGTGCCTATTTAAAATGTCAGATTTTACTTGGATGACTAAGATTTTGTGAAAGTACTGATTTTAGCTGTATGATTTTTGTGAAGGTACCCATAAAAGGTAGTAAAATCGACCTGTATTAACCCCTGGTAATTATTAACTGTACTGTGACTAATAAAAGAAAAGTTTAAATATGTCATGTAAGACATTTACTAAAAAAATTGCTTTTTTGGATTTGAAAATTTTCCGGAAAAATATAGTGGAAAATTTTCCAAAAAAGAAAATTTTCCATACTATGTTCATTAAAAATTATGTTAATCAGGGGCTGATCTAAGTTATAATTTTTAGGACTTGTGTTAAAAAAAAAAAAAAAAAAAAAAAAAAAAAAAAAGTAGTGTGCAAAACATTTCATTTTTAGGTGTCACTCTGTATGATGTTGAATATCAGGTTAATGTTGTTTCATTGATTGAACCAATTACATTTGAAATAATACTAAAAACTTGAAGAAAAAAAATTATGAAAGAATCATTTTTATGAAATATTTTTAAAAAGTAAGAATTTTATGAAATCGTCGTTTCTATGAATTGGAATTTTATAAAGGGTCAATTTTATGGATTTGAATTTTATGTAGGAGCAACAAAAAGGACCCAATTTTTTCCTGAATCAACCACTATTAATGCTAATTCTTTTAGTTAAAAAAATAACAAGCTTAAATTTTCATACTTATGCATATTAATATCAGGGGCGCGCCAACATTGTCAGGCGCCTGTGTGCAGAGTTTCAGTTGGTGCCTTATACCTTTTTTTTTTTTTTTTTTTTTTTTTAAATCATTTTATAAAAAGTTATCATTTAGCAAGTTAATTGAATCTCGAACCTTAACTGTAATAAATTTATTGAATAACTGATAAAGAAAGAAAAGTATCAAATAAAACGAAATTTAAGAAGAAAGAAATAAAACGGGCATCTTGCAGAAAGAGAAATATCTTATACAGGGAATCGCAAAAACACGAGGTACAATTGTGAAGGTAAATAGAGCAAACCAAAATAGGCAGAATTAATGTGAATGTGGGTGCAGAAATGCCGCGTTGAGGCATTACAATAGATGGTTTAGATGAGAGTTGTAAGTGTAAACCACTGGTGTAAACATTTCTATTTGTTTGGGTCTAATTTTTAAGTAAATATTTAAACACAAAAAAATAGTCTTAGTAAACTAAATGTTGCCTCACTTCATTACATCTTTTGCGATTATTACGTATATCCTACTGATCCAAAATAATCCGTCTCTATCCATATTGTTACCAAAATGTCGATTTTTTTGCGTGAAAAAGTAATTGTAAAGAAACAGGCAGTTTCTTGTCGAAAGATACATACTTTATTCAAGGATTATTCTTGAAAAAAACAGTAAATTATCATACATTCATACCTCAAAAAGGTCGTAAAACAACGTTAAAAACACAACAAAGTAGAAATTTCACTCATTTAAGAATAAATATAAACCATTTAAACCGAAACGAACGTTTAGAACAAATGTCCGAATGTAACTTATCTCTTTGTCAGTGTCTCTTCTGTGTTTTATAATTTCTGTCGTGATTTGATGAACTTTCGAGGTTATACTGAGACAGACAATTGATGAATCCAGAAAATTCCAGAACTCGGCTCTTATTGAAGATAGAGCTTCTAAACATTGGAAACACTAAATGTTTACTTCTCGCCAAGTTTGGTCGCCATGTCTCCGAATTCATCGCTAAGTTGCCAAACATGTGTCGAAGGCTGACAATCATCTCCCACCCCACCCTCATTAGAATTGAAGAAACTGCTCCTTATTTGCACTTTAATTGTAAATTTGCCTTTATTGCAACAGCACCTTACATTTAGGAAAGTGGTTTCTCTTTGCAACACTATAATGAAAAAGTTTTTTAATTAGTCGTACTGCTTCAGTATGTTTGCCCATATAAATGAGTTTAACATTTTGAACTAGTACAGATAAATGGAATTTATAAGAATATCAAATTAGAACTCATAATAATAATAATAATTATAATCAGAGCCTCCTTAAGTAGATGCCTAGCGAGTCGCTCGAAAACTTGGCAACAGTACAAGAAGAACATAGCCAGTAGATGGCGCTTGATACCGTGTCGTAAAGTTCTGTTTATTTCCCGCGATTGAATTGACTTTCAATTGAGTTCTTCATGGTTTATGTTTTATTAATTTAATAAATGTGAGATTTTTTCTTTATACGTCGTTCCATTTTGTAAATCGAACAGTCGCCGTGAAAATTATATGTTTTCAAATGGCCTGCAAATATTTCAAGACAAGGTATGTAAACTGCATAAGTAATTAATGCAAAATTACCAACCCTTCGGATTTTTGAATATCAATAATATTTTTCACAAAAAAACATTATTTTTATTTATTATCGTAAATTCTGTGATTAAGACGAAGATAAATTTAAAAGAAATTATGATATAAAAATTCGAAGGGTTGACACCTCTGTTAGTAAGTTAGATTTAACAAATAAAATAGTTATGCTTATTTCAAAATGAAATGAAATTTTTATTTATTGATGTAGGAATACAGAAAAATAGCTTGTTCTTAGTTACTTTGAAGTAACTCAAAATTGAAGTATTTTATAGTTTTATTTATAAATTACATTAGTAACTTATGAATAAAACTATAAAATATTCCAATATAAGGAACAAGATTGATTTATATTTTTTAATACCACTGTTTTTTAAAAACTTGTGTAAATGCGTATAAAAATTTGATTATTTCAGTTAAATCGAAATAAAAGTGTTGGGAATCTTGAAAAGAAAAAATATAAAATTTTTATTTCTACTTAAGATTCATAACATTACTTTTATTAACCTTTTACCACACAAATGGAATATAGAATTAAAAATTCATGTAAAAATTAAATATCATGATTACTGATTTGAAAAATTATCAGATATGACAGAAAGATGACTTGATTTTTTGAAATAGATATTCTCCACATCCATACACTCACATATACACACACACACACATATACTGGCTAATTGCCAAAAACTACTTTTTTTGGACTCATGAGACCTTAAAAATATAAATCAGGGGAAAAATCGATATCGAATTTTTGGACCGAACACAATACTTTCATTACGTACGGTAGTAGGGTAATGGAAGTAAAAATATTTCAAGGATGTTATTAATTTGTCCTTAAATTTGCCAATCTTTATCAAATTTTTCAAATTGAAACCTAATACGAGTTTTAAAATACAATTGTGAATTTCCTGCATTTCTTTGTTTTTGAGTTATTCTGATAATAAATATGCATATAAATCAATCACTAAAAAAAAAAAAAAAAAAAATGTTTTTTTGTATTCAGGGAACCCCAAAACGTGACTTTATTCAAAAACCTGAGTTGAAAATAGAACTGCAAAAAAAAATACCTTGTTTACATTATAGGTTCAAAAAATTAATTTTCCTTCTTCAACAGTATTCGTCGACATAAAAAAAGTGTAGCAAAGCACTTTCGTCAATTACATTCTACAGAAAAGAACGTTTAGCTTAATTTTGGATAGCCCTGTATATTTTCAATAAACTATGTGCATATCAGATTGTGCATTTAAATTTAGTCTTATATGAAAAACACCTAACACAAAATGAAATACACTTTCAGCATTTTCCAAGTATATCCGAGATAGACAAACCGACGTGCACAGACCAACCGCTAAAAACATTTTTCGTTTCAGGAGACCTCAAAACATGTAAACATAACACAACTTTATTTCGAAACTGTCTATCAGTTTCGAAAGCATACCCTCTCGGAACTGGTTTAGCTAATAAAATCTTGAAAAAAAAAAAACTTCGTGCGAGAGAAAACTTATACTCAAGAAATCCTTAATTTAAAAAATTTAAATCTTAATGGTTATTTATTTATTTTTTGTGACGGACTAGACAACAGATTGTTTTCTTCTCCAATTTTTATTACTGAATGTTAACTTATCTCGTTAATGTGCTGGTCTATTTTTCTTAAAAATAATATAAAATTCTCGATTTAAGAAAAATAATTCACACCTAATAAGGTAAAAATGTAACGTAAAGGACATGACCAAAAAAAAAGAAAAAAAAAGACATGATTTTAATAATTTATCATTATAAATTATTCATTCTAAACTGAAACTCATTTAAAGTTCAGAGATTTTAATTTCTATAAACAAAACTTTCATCTGATATCTAAATTAAAAATTATTTTGAAATTTTTATTGAATAAATATATAAAAAATAATTTAATCGCGTGATAGACATGCCATGTTTTTGCTTATTTAATTTTAAATTTCGTTTTTTAATTAATAATATATTTAAAAAAAAAGGTGTTATTTATTAGATACACTGTAATTCAATTAGTTGAAAAGCTAAAATAGGTCTTGTCCACTTCCAAAGAAAATTAAACCCTATACCTTTTTAAATATAAATATTTGAATATTCTTTTGAAAATATTTACGATAAAGCACTTTTACATCATTTTTTCAAATTAAAAGAAAAAAAAAATACAATTTTGGACTTTAAATTGAAATTAATAGCTAGATTTTTAGATGAAAAATATCTTATCTATGAAAGAGAAGAAAATTGTTGCTCTGCGTAGGTGCTGTCACCTAGCGTTAGTTTTGTTTTTTAAATGTTGCCTAATTTAACATTGGGATTCGCTGCGCGTGGAAGGCATCTACTTAAGGAGGCTCTGTTATAATAATAATAAATTATAAAAGAACAGAAAAATTTTGTCTTTGACAGAATTTAAATTAGTACGGCAGAACTAATTTATACATTGCAATTTTATAACTAAAAAACAATTATTAGCCACCCTGGCTTAACAAGCTCTCTCGCGCGCGCGACATTTACTACTAAATGCTTAACTAAGCACGCCACTGTAGCACTGCCTCGCTCGCGAAATAACTATATAATTTAATAGAAGTATAAATAACTATGGTATCGCGAAATAACTATATAATTAAAAGAAATATTTGTATTTAAAGATTACTGAAACTTTAAACGCTTTTTTCTCGAATTTCTGTGGCTAGTGGGCGCTGTTGCTTTAACATCTTATTACTTTCATAGTATTCTACAATCCTGCAATATTTCGTCCCAATCTGATTTTTCCATGTCATGACCTCTCCTTGTCAGTGGAAGAGCATCCGCACGTTAAGCGGAGGGCCTGGGTTAAATTCCCGGCTCTGGTATTTTTCACATAGCTGGCATAAAAAAAAAAATCACTCTTATACTTCAAACTACTTACAAAGAATTTTTACGAATAATGAGTTTATCAATAAAATGTCTACATATTTTAAGATAGTTTAAGAAATTAAATGGTAAAATTGGATATTGGCAGGCATCCTGGGATGTTAGAACTGTGACAAAGCAAAATCGCTGTCTTAAAGAAATAGTCCTGTCGTACTTAAAAATAAAATAAAAAAATAATTAAAAAAATATCCCGTAGTGAGTTCTATTTTTCTCAATTTCCTTGTTGAAAACTCTTGAAATACTTAATATTAAATTAATATATGACTATCGATATAATGACAAGATTTGATTTGGTTAATTATGGAAGTTATTTATTTTGAAATACATAAAATAGGAGCATATAATAAATGTTTCTAAGTAAATATGGATAAAAATTACTTAACAGGAAAGAAAAACATCTAGTGAAAGGAATTTCGCCCATTTTCCTCATCTAAACTTTTTATGTAATTTGTATGTAAATTTATGTGTTTTTTCATCTAGTAATAAGATACAAAAATCTGTTTTAAACTATTTTGCCTCGACGTTTGTACACTGCACAGATAAAAATAATAGATTTTATAAGTAAATAAAATAAGAATAGTAATAAAAATTATTAAGATTTAAAGTAGATTATATGAACATTTTAACAAATAATATGTGACATGTAATTCATTTACTTGAGTTTTGTGAATTCTGGAATAATATGTATCCATTTGATCCAAAATAACTTATACTATCGATGTAATTGCAAAAATTAAAAATCTTTCTGTTACCGTTTTGGAGTGTATTTTTTTATCATTTTAAATTTTAAAAAGATTATTCCACTGACGCTACTGGTAATTATCACGAAATAATCTCAAAAACAATTAGTCCACACTTAAAATTTATCCTTGCTGAGGTAATTTGGAGTAAGGTTACGCTTTGAACAAAAAAAAATAAAATAAAATAAATAAATAAATTACAAAATTACAAATTTCAGATTTTTTTTTTTTTTTTTTTACTCAAGCCTAGTCTTCTCATATACAATCTCCTCACCGTGAAGAAAAATTGGAGTCGAGTTATGCTTAGAAACGTGTATTTTGCCTCCTTTCTCCCTTGAAAAGTGTGAAGGGAATTTCGTAAAATCCCGTCAGTATAGGTATCAGATGCATTCAAACAATACACGTCCAAAATTCGTGACCGGAGCTCCCATAAATTTTCCAGGACCAACTTATGGCTGAAAGAGGGGTTCTCGAATTTGCTCCCTCGTAAACCCCTCCCCTCCACCCCCCAAGATCGAAAATCACAAACACCAAAAATGGGTTTTTGGAAATATCCTTGAAAAAAAATGCATGGCTGTTTTCAACGTTTTTGTATCATTTTTGGTAAATTTCTACTCAAAAATCCGGAATTTAAGAAATTTCCCTTCGAAAATCGATTTTCTTCCTCCCCCCTTAAAAATAAAAAATTCCAAAATCGTAGACAATGATTATTATTTTTTATTTATTTATTTGTACTCAAATGTAGACTCCTCATGCGCACTTTCTTCGCTGTGAAGTAATTTGAAGCCAAGTTATGCTTATAAACGTGTCTTTGCCTCCTCCCCAGAGAGGTGGGAACTGGGGAGAAATTTACAAAATTTGATAGATATAATTTTAAGTTGGGTAATTCTTGCCAAGTGTCGCTGAATTCTGTCTCACGTGATACCCAGACAAAAATGTTATAGACATACAGACGGAACGACCACACACACACACGCACACACAAAATTTTCTGAGTCACATTTGGCAGTCACGATATGTGAAACGTGAAGATATCGCAATTTTTTTTTCGAATTTGAGAAATTTACTGACAAAAGTCTGATTTTTTTAATATAGATGTTACATCGATAATGCAAAAGGGAAAAAACTACTTTAGAGAAAATCTCCCGTTATGTTAAATTTTCATTTATGCAATCGAATTATGTTGTCATTTTACTAAGCTAAGTGGTCTTTTTCCGGCAGAAAAGAAAGGGGGGAAATAGATTAAGGCGTCCTTTTAAATTTCAGTAGAGTGCTGTAATATGTTAAAAAAGTTAAAGAAAATTTTGCTGAAGGTAGGCGCATCTTAGCGAAGTTATTCCAATTTTAACATGCCCTTTCACAAAAAAAAAACCTTCTAAACTATTTGAGGAACACAAGTTTTGCCAGTATATTTTTCAAGGCATCTCATTTAGCCACACTAGTCACATGGCTTCAGATCGGCATTGTGAAATCAGATTTAATAAAGCAATATATATATATATATATCTGTGTGTGTATTCTTTTTCTTTTATTTATTTATTCTTCTTTTTTTTTTTTCAAATAATTTATCCTCAGCTGGCGCCTTTCACTGCCTAGCGCCTGTGTGCGCCGCACACTTCGCACACCGGGTCGGCACGCCCCTGATTAATATAACTCTCAGAAATGTATGTTTTGAATACCTTCATACATTATATACATACATTATTTGCCTATATGATCATATATAAAATAAAAATAAATTTTATTAAAAACAAATGAAAATTTAACAGTATTTTACTAGATTGTAAACCTATTCTGTAGAGTTTAAAAAAACAAAAATTAGTTTTCAGAAAAACAGAAAAACAATTAATTATATAGATTTATGTATACTTATCGCTAGCTACAGAACAAAAATATATAATAGTATTAGAGTATTTTAGGTTTTCTATTTTAAGCATAATTATTTCAAATTTTATGCTTATCTGTCAGCTGGAATTTAGAACAAAAGAGAAAGACATAACATTAATAGGTTTTAAAACATAAAATGAAACATAGGATATTATACTTGAAACATTCTATCCATGAAGCAATTAAATTAATAAAACAATTAAGATATATAACCTTTTACTTATCTTCACGTTACATCTTGGTATACTAGTTTCATCTGGGGCGCCCCAGCTTGGTCACTACCTTTGCTTTGGTGTTCGAAACTGTGGTCTTCTTGTTTTCTTGTTCTTTTAAAGACTTTTCGCCATTGGCGGTTAAGGATAGCACCTTCGTTGCCATTACAACTGTCAGAATTAGCTAAAATTTCAATAGACTCCCTGATCGCTGCGTATCCGTGGTTATTATAGTTGGCCAACTTTTTTACTTCATCAAATTTGATATTAATTTCTTCGTTTTTGTTTACTTGGGTTAAAGCTGTGGTTAATTTACCTGTTTTTATATCGTGTTTATGTTCTTTAATGCGAGTTTTTATTTTTCTCTTTGTTTTTCCTATATAACATTTTTCTTTATTTTGTTCGTTATTGTATGGTATTTTATAAATTCCTGCAGTTTCTAATGGTTTAGTTTTATCCTTGTCACTTCTTATTAATTGAAAAACGTTAGGGTTAGGTTTTATGGGTATATTTATATTATGTTTTGCTGCAGTTTTCTTGATTTTACTAGATATTCCACGGTCATAAGGTATGGAGGTAGTATATTTAAGCTTTGGTTTTTGAAAATTATTGATTTCATTAAGAGTTTTTAATCTTTTTCTAAATAATTTATCTATTAATTTATTAGAGTATCCTGCTTTTTGTGTGAATTGTTTTATATTTTTTATTTCATTTTTTAAAATTTTATTGTCTTTACAAATTACTATTGCCCGGTTGATATGGGATTGTATAGCATTAATCTTATATTTAAAAGGGGTTTTACTATTTTTATGGATTATTTCGTTACTGCTGTTAGGTTTTCTATAAACTTGTGTGGTTATTTTATTAGCATGGCGAATGATATTTACATCTAGAAAATTTAGCTGTTTATTGTTTTCTTCTTCTAAAGTGAATTTAATATTTGGATCTATTTTATTTAAAATGACATTTTAAATAAAATAGATCCAAATATTAAATTCACTTTAGAAGAAGAAAACAATAAACAGCTAAATTTTCTAGATGTAAATATCATTCGCCATGCTAATAAAATAACCACACAAGTTTATAGAAAACCTAACAGCAGTAACGAAATAATCCATAAAAATAGTAAAACCCCTTTTAAATATAAGATTAATGCTATACAATCCCATATCAACCGGGCAATAGTAATTTGTAAAGACAATAAAATTTTAAAAAATGAAATAAAAAATATAAAACAATTCACACAAAAAGCAGGATACTCTAATAAATTAATAGATAAATTATTTAGAAAAAGATTAAAAACTCTTAATGAAATCAATAATTTTCAAAAACCAAAGCTTAAATATACTACCTCCATACCTTATGACCGTGGAATATCTAGTAAAATCAAGAAAACTGCAGCAAAACATAATATAAATATACCCATAAAACCTAACCCTAACGTTTTTCAATTAATAAGAAGTGACAAGGATAAAACTAAACCATTAGAAACTGCAGGAATTTATAAAATACCATACAATAACGAACAAAATAAAGAAAAATGTTATATAGGAAAAACAAAGAGAAAAATAAAAACTCGCATTAAAGAACATAAACACGATATAAAAACAGGTAAATTAACCACAGCTTTAACCCAAGTAAACAAAAACGAAGAAATTAATATCAAATTTGATGAAGTAAAAAAGTTGGCCAACTATAATAACCACGGATACGCAGCGATCAGGGAGTCTATTGAAATTTTAGCTAATTCTGACAGTTGTAATGGCAACGAAGGTGCTATCCTTAACCGCCAATGGCGAAAAGTCTTTAAAAGAACAAGAAAACAAGAAGACCACAGTTTCGAACACCAAAGCAAAGGTAGTGACCAAGCTGGGGCGCCCCAGATGAAACTAGTATACCAAGATGTAACGTGAAGATAAGTAAAAGGTTATATATCTTAATTGTTTTATTAATAGGATATTATGTTCATTATATCCTTGTATTTTTATGTATAAAAATTTTACTTTTGTGTTTTAACTGGCTAAGATTATTTAAATAGTTTAATAAAAAAACAGTAGCTATTTTGTTCTTTCTGTAGACTAAATTGGTACAGTTAAAAATTGACATAAATTTGCTAATTTGTCTTACCGATTGTTTGCTGTTCTATATAGGAAATTGCTTGATAATTTTAGTGTTTTTACGGGGAGGGGGAAAAAATTGCTTATAATGTGACATATTTGAAAGAAATAAGATAAAAGATTTATAGAAAAGATGACTTATTTTTAGGTATAATTAATATTATAGTGTCTTTTTCCTTCTGTTAATTCTTTCTTTATAAAAATCATTTTTATGTATAATAACAAAATAATAAAACATGTATATGATCTATAAGATTATTTTTGTTTTTTAGCTCTTTTGGAAGCTAGAGGATTGCCACCTCATCTGTTTGGTGCTCTTGGACCTCGTATGCAGCATCTTCTTCACAGATCAATAGGAACTACCGCAAGTGAGTTATTTTAAACAACATACATTACGTTAGCTTAAATCAGAATTGTTTTGAAGAAAGAAAAACTATAGAAAGTTTTAAAAACAATTATTTAATGATGATGTTTTATAATGCGAAATTTTGATAAGAAAGGTAACATTCTTTCTCATCTATTTAGGTAATCGTGCTCATCAACTTCTTCAAGGTTTGCAGGCTTCTGGTGATGAAGGTCAACAGTTACAAGCTGTTATGGAAATGTGCCAATTACTAGTCATGGGTAATGAAGACACTTTGACTGGTTTTCCTGTTAAACAAGTTGTTCCTGTATTGATAAGTCTTTTGTCTATGGAGCATAATTTTGATATGGTAATTATCTATTTTTTAAATAAAGAGCTGTGTTGTGGGCCTTTTAAACAAATTTGCTTGTATTGCAAAATTAGTTATATATTTTTAAAATATAGAGATTATTTTTGTGTTAAAATGCCAATAAAAGGTAGAAAGAGAGACATCATAAGCAGGGGTGATTGTATTCAAGGCTACCTCTGATTTTAGAGGGTTTATTCTAATCCATCTGTATTTTCATATTTACTACTAAGTTATATATATATATATATATATATATATATATACTGGTTGTTTATTTGTCATGTAGGTGGTATGTGAACAAATTATATATTTTTATTTACTGGCCTATATACAAGATATAAAAAGATTGAAGGTTTATGGACTACATAATATAAGTATCATTTGTTTTTTTTTTTTTTTTTTTGTTTTTTTGTTCTAATTTTCAGGGTCTTTTACCTTTTGAGTCACAATCATCCCTATATAAGTTAAAAGCCTCCTTTTTTTTCAATTAAAAAATAATAGAAAAAGCTTAAAATTAGCTTAAAATTGTGATTTATGACTTCAAAGCTCTAAATAAGGTTATTAGATTTTATAGAAATTTTTTTTAATTAAATCCCCCCCCCCCTCCCACAATGTTCATGCGGGCCTTAAGTCTTTAAAAACTACTTCAATACTCCTTAATACAGACTCTTTAATGTCCTTATTTTTTATTCAAATTCCTTAAATTTCAAGTTTAGCTGTATTTTAATGCCTATATTTAAAATATTAATAATCGGCAAAAATTCATACAAAAAGGAGAATTGGACTTTATATAAATTTCATAAAACAGAAAATATGATACTCTGAAAGTGGAGATATCGCAGTTAGTGACTATTGCTGATATGGCACAAAAATAGTAACTAGTTTAAAGGCCTATTTGGAAATTTCTGCAAACTTTTTCGGTATAGACTTCAGGTATTATTCCAGGCACCTGGAATAATGCCTGAAAATGGTACGAGCCTGTACTGAAAAAGTTTGCAGAAATTTCCAAGTAGGCCTTTAAACTTTATTTACTATTATAATTACGAAGTTTTAATTAGAATTTTAAGTATGGCAGAAAAAGTTGAAGCAACAAAAGGTTTCAATTATACATTAAGTTAAATAATTATAGACCAAATGCTAAAGGGAAAAATAAACCCTAATTTAATTTTAAAAAGTGGTGACCAACTAATGAAATTTTTGTTTTATATTTATTTTCATTGTATAATATGTTTTTAACTTTTTTATGTATAAGTAAAAAACTTAAAATAGGAAGAGTTACTACCAGTGTTTTTGTTTTGCAGGGGCATGGTCCTGAGTCAAACATTTTTTTGTATTGTAAACTTCAGTTAAGATTTTTTTTTTTTTTTTTTTTTTTTCCCCTTTGGGAGAAAATTTTATGTTCTTAGTAGTAGTAGTAGTTTCTACGATTTTAAATGCAAGAAAAGTCTGTCATGGGTTCAAGTACCTGTGATTGTATGCAGGTAGAGTTTGCATTAATTTTTAATCTGCAAAATTTTTCTTCTTCATCAAAAATAATTTATGCGTTTTTTTTTTTTTTAATGAATTTAACCTTTCAAATACAAAGATTGGGTAATATTGTCTTCCTTTTTAGTAATTTCAAGCAACATAACTACTAACATGAGTTTAATTATGATTAGTTAAATACAGTCGAACCTCGTTAACATGAATCTCAAAGGGGATAAAAAATTGGTTTGTGTTATCAATAGCTCATGCTATCAGTAACTAATCTTCATAGAACTAAATTAATCTCCATTTTGATAGGGATTGTGGAAACAGTTCATGTTAAAAGTAATTCTCCTTAATAAGGTTCGACTGTATTAATATTTAACGTTTTAAGCTTTTTATGGAAAAATTACAGCTATGGAAAAATTTTAAGGACGCATTGAAAATGAACATTTTATATATGAAAATAGTGAGCAACAGAAAGTATAGGGAAAATTAGCACTGGCTACCAGTCACTTACTGCTAAAAAGTGGCAACTAATAAATACATTTGCTATTGATAACTACTTTTCTGACTGCCTGTTGCATTGTTTTGAGAAAATGTTTGTCAGTTTTATGTCATTGATTAGTTAATTTAGGCTGAAACCTGTATATTGATGTATAGTTATTTTCAGAAGAAAGTTTCTTTTATTCAATAAAAATTTGCACTTGCTACAAGCAATCTATTTACTGCATTAGCATTTTGAAATTAAAAGATGGTTTCATCTTTCTAAAATTATTTACAAATTATTTTTAAATTTCCAGTACACCATTGAATTCAACAGAAAAACAATTAACTTTAAAAAAAAAAAAAAAAAAAAAAATTCATTTTGTGTAGTATTTAACAAAATACTTGTTTTGCTTTATAAATGTCATTCAGTTACCTGTGGAATTGTCCCTTGATAACTTTTAAAAGTATTTATAATTAGGTATCTATAATAATCTGTACAGAAGTTTTTAAAACATGTTGTTGTCTTTGTCATTTATAACTTTACAGGAAATTTGTTAAATCGCATGATTATAAAAATTTATTAGATAAAACAGAACATATCGTTAAAGCCTAATTAATTTTAGTACTCTGTTAGACACCTTTTTAAATTTATAAGATTACAGCATTATATTGTATTTCAAAATGTTCTCTTATAATATGTAATGTGTATAAAGAATTTTAATACAAGAAGCTCTCAGTTATGTGCAATTTTCAACTTATCCTTTCAAATGCATTTAAGTGTGAGGTGACTGTATGTCATTTTATGTGTTTCTTAAAATAATTGTAATAAACCATACTTTACTGTATTAGCCTAGAATATTGATTGGTTGTTAATTTATGCATTTGAAGGGAGAATAAAAAATATCCACAATACATATATATATATATATATTTTTTTTTTAACGCTATTTAAATTTCTGCTGTTGCTAAACAATGATGAACAGTAATGTCTTCTATGCACACAACTGAAAATTATTAAATTGTTTTGTGGTAATAGAGAATTACATTATAAAGAAAATATAGAGGAATTAATCATGTGTTGAATTAAGATTTTCTCATATATATTAAAAAAGTCGTATTTGCTTTGAATTATAAATTTTCCATTTTTAGATGAATCATGCTTGCCGAGCTTTAACCTATATGATGGAAGCATTGCCCAGATCATCTACTGTTGTAGTTGAAGCGATACCAGTTTTCTTAGATAAATTACAAGTTATTCAGTGTATGGA
Source organism: Salticus scenicus (assembly GCA_963930645.1). Classification (NCBI taxonomy): domain Eukaryota; kingdom Metazoa; phylum Arthropoda; class Arachnida; order Araneae; family Salticidae; genus Salticus; species Salticus scenicus. The sequence continues at coordinate 237,160,259 of OZ005657.1, forward strand.
TGTGGCTGAACAATCATTAACTGCATTAGAAATGCTGTCTAGAAGACACAGTAAAGCAATTCTACATACTGTAAGTATTTTGTTTATTATTATTATTTTATAAAATGACAATGCTGAAAATTTTAGGTATCTTAAAATGTTTGTGTCATGATTTAGGGTATATTTATGCACAAAGTAGTGATAGAAACTGGGACAAGAATTTTTCAATTTATTATTTCATCCCGAAGTTGATTGAAAGTAACTGTTGTAATATCACATTTTTATCAGCTCACAATTAAAGTATTATTAATGTTCCAATATTATATAAAATCATGGGTTCATCTAGCAGGGATGCCACTTCCCGCTGAATGGCGGGTTTCCACTTTTTATAAATTTTTTCTGTCCCCCTCTCCTCAAACTAATGATCGGCGATCAAACAGGCTATCGAAGTCATGCAATTTTCAATCTTTCTCCATCCACAACATAAATGTCAATATGCATATTAAACTTGCTTTATTGGATTCTAGAACCTTTAAAAGGATATGAATACCGTATATTTCCATGTATAAGCCGAGAATTTTTGGAAATTTTTCGGAAGCTGAATTATGGGGGTCGGCTTATATACGGATCCACATTTCTAGAAAAAACATACTTTAGAAACAATGATTGAATACATATATTTTAAGCTTAAAAACTATATATAAAGTAAAATAGTGATATTAAACCTTATTTTTAAATAATTATCTTATATAAAACTCTTAAATTAGCAATTTTAAATTTATTTCACGAAACGCTCAATGTAGTCACGTGTGTTTACATTTCTTTTTGACCTGCCGGTAACTGAAGTGATCGGCACACTGCACGAACGGAGTGAATTCTCTGTCTGATTCAGAAATAGTATAAGAGAAACTTAAAAAAAAAAACAGGACTCCCGATCATATTTTTAATTTACACAATTAAATTTAAATCATCTCTGTTTAAAATGTTTCTAGGCTTACACTAGCAAAAGTGGCAAATCTTCTTTTTTTTTTTTTTTTTTTTTTTTTAATAGAAGTATATATATATATATATATATATATAAAACACAATGTGATCAATCGGTGAATTTCATTATGGCTTCGTGGTTTCATTGTTGTTCATCTGCTTTGAAAATTTTGCATTTTTAAATCCATATGGTTCCTGTTTTGGTTGTGGCAGGCTGGGGGAGTGTTGCCGGCGTAAAACTAGTGTAACAGGCAAGTCACCACAGGCAAGTCACAAGTCTTGCCACCTGCCTCCTTCTTCCTATCTTGTGTTTCTTGGGTTGTTTTTTCATTAATTTTGATAAGTTTATGGTTTTAAGTTAAGATTTGTTGTTTTACTTTATTGATTCGTTTGTTTTGCAGGCTGTTAATTAATAGATCTGGTTTCTTTACATTAGTGTATTTCATCCACTGATGATTTTTTTTATTTTATCTTGTTGGTCATTGGTGTTTCAGTGATCTTGTATCTGTTGCTTGGCTTCTACTATGCTTAATAGATCATCTTTATTATATATATATATATATTTGTTGTTGTTGAAGATTGCCTTGAAGCACTGATAAAAATACTGAAAAGTAGAAATATACAAAATAATTTAGATACGTCATTAAAAAAAATCGATACAATCGGTCTTTAAACGGCTTATTTATGTAAACATCCAGCGACTGTATTGCATCATCGACATTAGGGTTAGACCTCCCAGTATTGCAGTAACCATCGTTTTCAGCTGCCGGGACTTGCGTGTGTGATGCGAGTGCGTCTGTGTTTGCCTCCCTTCTGATAGGGTTGCCAGGGTTAAAACTATCGCCGTTGCCAAACACACTGCGATCGTTTTACATTATAGCTAAGCAAGGTAAGGAATTCTATTGGATAAGCACACATTTCGCGCAATTTCATTGGACAGATTATCCTGAAAGTTATGTAGATTGGCAATATTTTCTCTATTTTGGCGATATACTCGAACTTTAAAAAGAGTATTTTTTCAATTCGGCTTATACACGGGTTTGCAGTTTTTGGGCAAATTTTTGCAGGGAAAAACGTACTCTCGGCTTATATATAGATCGGCTTATATTGGGAAACATACGGTACTCAATATTTCTCATATACATTGTTATATTGTCCTCCAACCCCCCCCCCCCTTGAAACTAGCAATCGTCTTTCAAACAACTTGATGAAGCTCTGCAATTCTCAATCTTTCTCCATCCATAACATAAATGTCAGTGTTCATGATAAAGTTGTGTTATTAGATTCTAGAACTTATAAAGAGGTCGAAGTATTTCCTTATTATATGGGTAATTATTTTGTTTTAAATTATGTTAAATTACTAATATTGATTACCATATATACAGCCTTTGGATAGTCAGATATATATACAGACTGTGGTTTATTTAGAAACTTTTTAAATAATTCTTTTCCATTCTTTTAAATTGCTTAAAATATTATAGCCTTTTGATTGTAAAATAATTATTTTTTACAAACATTTAAAATCACCTTACTTTACTTCTCGAGTTCGCCTGAGTACTTGTGGGAGCCCCCCAAGTGCGGTAGTTATTTTTCCGAATTTTATGTTTGCGGTGTGTTCTTTTATACAGTTGGTAATTTTTCGTTTCGTCATACCTATGTAATAACCAGTACTTTTATTTTCTTTAGTAAACGGGATAATAATGATAAAGGTAGTTTCCAGGGGATTCATTTTATCTTTTTCATTTCGTATAGTTTGATAAATATTTTTATTAGGTTTTGTAGGGATTTTAACGTTGATTTTGTTGGCGGCATTTTTAATTATCTGTGAGATTCCGTGATCATATGTTATGGCCGGAGTAAATTTTTGTTTGGGATTTTGAAAACAACCTATGACATTAAGTTTTTTACTTCTTTTACAGTATAGTTTATCAACTAAATCTTTTTTGTAGCCCGCTTTAGTAATAATTTTTCTGATTACATTTAGTTCTTCAAGTAAATTTTTATTAGAGCAGATAGTAATGGTGCGATTAATGTAAGATTTAGTATTTAACTTGTATTGGTAGGGAGTTTTATAATTTATGATTTCCGTACTATAATTAGGTTTACGGTAGACTATAGTTTCCAAAGTGTTATCATCGGTTTTAATTATACTTATGTCAAGGTAGTTAAGGATACCGTTATTTTTATCTTCGTGGGTGAATTCGATGTTTTTGTCAAATTTATTTAATTTATTAAGAATGGTCAGTATATCGGTATCCTTAATTACCTTGACGTAAGTATAATTAAATCCGACGATAACACTTTGGAAACTACAGTCTACCGTAAACCTAATTCTAGTACAAAAATCATAAATTATAAAAGTGAAACTCCCTACCAATACAAGTTAAATACTAAATCTTACATTAATTGTGCCGTTACTATCTGCTCTAATAAAAATTTACTTAACAAAGAACTAAATGTAATCAGAAAAATTATTACTAAAGCGGGCTACAAAAAAGATTTAGTTGATAAACTATACTGTAAAAGAAGTAAAAAACTTAATGTCATAGATTGCTTTCAAAATCCCAAACAAAAATTTACTCCTGTCATAACATACGATCGCGAAATCTCATAGAAAATTAAAAATGCCGCCAACAAAATCAACGTTAAAATCCCTATAAAACCTAATAAAAATATTTATCAAACTATAGAAAATGAAAAAGATAAAATTAATCCCCTGGTAATTTCCAGTATCTATAGTATCCCGTTTACGAAAATAAAAATACTGGTTATTGCATAGGCATGACAAAACGAAAAATTACCAACTATACAAACGAACACACCGCAGACATAAAATTCAGAAAAATAACTACAACACTTACCAAAGTTAACGCTAAAGACCAATCAATATCAATTTTAATGAAGTTCGCAAACTTGCCGATTATAACAACGCAACTTACGCTGGTAATCGCAAAACGGTCGAAATTTTATTTAATCCTTTTACTTGTAATGGCAACAACCCAGCGCAAGATATCAACCATAACTGGTGTAGAGTTTGGAAGACTGCACAAGAACAGATCATCACAAAGCAACAAGCAAGCCGCCACGAAGCTGCCTCTGATGAAGGGGTGGGGGGGGGGGGGGCCTCCCGCAAGTACTCAGGCGAACTCGAGAAGGAAAGTAAGGTGATTTTAAATGTTTGTAATATTATTCTTCTCGTATTTTGATAATTTAAGTAAACTATTTTTTAATTTATTACTATATTCAAATTATATTTTATTTATTATTTTATTGTATATACGGGAATTTCTGTATAAATATACGAAAAATTTGGAAAATTTTACTTTACACGTGATTTCCTCTTTTTTGAAATTTTTTGAGTGGCATCCCTGATCTAGGAAAAATTTAGGTCCAGAAACGGGCCCTTCACAAAAATCAGCCACCTTGGCAAATCAAGTCTTAAATGAGTATTTTTGAAAAATTTCCTGTTTTCTTATTTTAGGATAGAAATCTTTTTTGTTTCCTATTTTCAAGTAGAGAGCTTCCTATATTTAAAGTTGCAAAGTTAGCATCTATGTAGCATATCTAAAATTCTGTATCAACACATTTTAAGCAGAAATACCTGAACTCTATTGAAATAAAATCATTTAAATTGATGCATCTTCACATTAAAATAAAGTATTGTATTTGTAAACAATTTTAGAGTTAGTTTTTGATGATTTTACTTGTTTTGAGAGGTCTAAAACATTATTTAGGAAATGCCTGTATGTGTAACAGAAATTTTTTGGCAGCTCTAGCTCAACAACTAATGTACAGGTATTTCATAGAAATTTATATGTAGTTGCACCTAGACATAAACTAGTGCCTGTTAACTTTTTGTGTAAATTGCCCAGCAGGTAGCATTTGCATTCTTCTTTTTTTTTTTTTTTTTTTTTTTTTTTTTTTTTTCCCATTGCAGGATAGGACGAAATTTACTTATAAATGTACAAAATGAGAATTACTTTTAACTGAGCATTATGAAATTAATAAGAATTATTTATAACAGTAATCTCTGTGGTAGGATTTAGGCAACAGAGCGACATTGTTGCAGAAAAGAAATTGTCACTTTCAGAAAGATTTGCCCGTAAAAATAAGATATTCCTAGTAAATTTTCTACTAATAAGATATTCTATAGTAGAAAATAGAAACTCGTGTCTTATATTTAAGAATTCTTCAACAGTCTACTAATAATGTTGATTTTTTTTTTTTTTTTTAAATTATGTGTACATAATATATGTAAATATGAAAATTCGTCAATATTGTCTTGCAGAAAAGGTTTGCATGAACAAGGCTTGTCGCAGAAAGCGTGAAAATATTCTGTCACAGGGATAGTAATAGCCAATTATGGGGGGATACTGTATATGCAGAAGTCGCTTAGATCCCTGATGTAATTATCAAATATGAGTATATTTTCCCAAAGAGCTCGGCAGTACCTTTAAGACATAGATCAGTGACAATTTATTTTTTATTAAAATAATTTCCTGAAAAAATAATTAAAATAATTTCCTGAGATTTTTTAGGACACAAAATTTACTTTATTTAATGTGATATTTCTCAGATGAAAATCATTTGCATTTGTCCTAGAAAATAATTTTAATAAATAATTGTATTGCATGAATTTCTTTAGGAATATATAGCTTTTTGGATGGCGATTACATTTATTATTTTTTTTATTGTAATTATAAGGTAAATTAAAATATTTAAGCTACTACTATCATCTAGAAAATTTCTTCAAATAATTGTCACCAATTGACTATTAACCACTATATGCATCTCAAGCACTTAAATAAATAAATAAATAATAAGAGAATATGAATTTCAATCTGATCTTTAAAAAAAAAAAAAAAAGTTCAGGGCAATCTTATTAAGCATTCCAAACATCCTGTAATATTATCTGGTGTTTAAATCCTTTTTCTTTTGCTAATAAAATTTCTTATTATAAAGTTTTTAAATAGAAAATTAGTATATATATTTTTAAGCAGTGTAGAATTCATAAAAGCTAATGATTCTCCTGTATAAGAAAAATTAAGGGAAAGTCCACCTATAAAATAAACTAGGCTGCTAAGTTTTTTTTCGTTAAAAGTGGGGGGGGGGGGGGGAAATGGATAACTTTGTTTTAAATTATCACAGATTTATAGTTCAACCATTCGTTTTAAAGGTATTGACGAGACCTTTCAAAAGATACCCATCTTGAAAATTTACCCCCCAGGGGGGGAAGCAATGCCCCCACATACACAAATTTTTTTTCCTAGTTAACGACTAGTATTATCAATAATTCCTATTAATTTTACAATCACAAGTTTAAAATAACTCTCATTATGCACATTTATACGATATTTTGTCCTATACTGCTGTGTCAAAAGTTTACAAAATGCGATCACAGTGCCACCTGTTGAACGATTGATCACCAAATCTAATCAGCACCAGTTTATGTCAGGGTGCAACTAAATACCAAGTTTGGTTAAATTTCATTCATTGGTTCATGAGATACAGCATCCACAAAAAACATGATACACACAGACAGACATTTTGTAAAAACTATCAATTTGTGTTCAGGACATCCCAAAATGTGTAAATCCATCAAAAAACGGAGGTCGAAAATTTTCACGAATCCATTACTTTCTCTATATTACATATAGAAGAAAGTAATAAAGCAGATTAAAATTATTTTTAGAAATTTTTGTTCATGAATTCATCAACCGTGAATATTCATTTTTAATAAGTTGGAGTGTAAAGGTTGATTAATTTATATATATATATATATATATATATATATACCAACTATGTGAAAAAATGCCAGAGCCGGAAATCGAACCTGGGCCTTCCGCTTAACATGCGGATGCTCACTGATCTCTGATAATATCGCAATGAAGTTTGAGTAGTGTAGTGTAATAAATGATATAAGAACCAGAATTTTTTAAGCTCTTGCCTAAACTGTCTGGTACTTAGAGACAGTGTGTATATATATATATATATATATATATATAACCCTAAACCCTACTTATGAAGAATAAATGGTATATAAATACACAAAATAAATGATTTAATTTAATATTTTGACAAACAAAAATAATTTAAGAAAATAAATACTTATTTCTATTTATTTTTCAGAGAGGGGTTGCTGCTTGCCTCATGTATCTTGATTTTTTCTCTATCAATGCACAGCGAGCAGCTTTAGCTATTACTGCTAATTGCTGCCAAAATCTTCTTCCTGATGAATTCAATCTTGTTCAAGATTCTCTTCCTCTCTTAAGTGCAAGACTTACCCACCAAGATAAAAAGTCTGTTGAAAGTGTTTGTTTAGCTTTTTCACGATTAGTGGACTGTTTTCAGTATGATTCCAAATGCTTGATTGAAATTGCCAGTCATGGTCTGTTATCCAATATCCAACAGCTGGTAAGAAAATTTAGTGTTTTAAAATAAATGATTTCAAAACTGTAAAACATACTTTATTATTACATACCTTTATGAAATTTTTGTTGATAGTTAAGTAATTTATGTCATAAAATCAAATACTTTCCAGTGATTTTTCTCTTGATTTTTCAAATTCATATTGATTGTCAAAATGATTTTATAATGTCTGTTTTGTATTTGTTAATAATTCTCTTACAGTTAGTTATCACCCCACCTGCTATAAGTTCTGGAACTTTTGTAACAGTCATACGAATGCTTTCTGTTATGTGTGCCTCATGCCCAGAACTAGCTGTACAGCTTCTTAAACAAAGTAAGTATTAATTTTTTTAACACAAAACACTTTATTTAATGTTTCCTAAACCTCTATTTTTAATAAATTAAATTCTGCATTTTTGTGTTATATTTGTTATCCTTTAAAAGTTTCATAAAGAGAATTATAAGTATGTACTAAGTTACTAAAAGAATCATAAGTACTTTCCTGTTTCATTAAATTGCTATTCTGTAGTTTAAAATTGAGTTTTATTTTGAAGGTAGCTAAAAATTTTACTGCAGTTGTATGTAGTAAACGATAGTTAAATAATTATAGAATATCAAAGCTTAATATTTTTATAAAATATATATTTTATAATTGTATTTGTAATAATCATTTATTGACTAAGTTTCTGTTTAGTGCTTTATTTTACTTTTGAACTTTTTTATTAGTATTCCTAGTGGAGTTTTAAAAGATAAGTACTATTCTCTTTTATAACAGAAAATGTTTACCTAGTTAACTTTGTAATTATTTTTGCAGATATATCTGAAACATTAAAATATCTGTTAATGGGCTCTTCCACAAACACTGATGATATTGAGGTAAATTTATAAGCTTCAAAGTATTTTCTTTTGAAATTTTAAAAAGTACTTTTGTGTAATATTCATTCAAATTATACATATTAGTGAAGACTTACTTTAAACCCTGAAATTGCATTATTGTTGACACAGCTTTCTGATTTTAATGTCATTATTATTATTTTTTCTTTTTAATTTAATTAATTTTATTTATTTATATTTATTATTATTTTTTTTTAATAACCTACATATAAGTACATCCAGGTTACAAGGAGGTGCAAATTAGTTTCTCATTAAATTTGTCCTTGAGAAATCTATGAGAGCTGCAGTCATTAATTATGGTGTGAGGGTTGGTTTCGTGTATCCAACATCTACTGTAACCAAAAAAATGAATAATAAAATTTTCAAGTGCAATTCTATTTTAAAGTATCTCAGGTAGGTGATTTTTGGTGTATGGAGTTCACTGACTCTGGGAATTCCATTGCACTTAATTTCCCTGGCTATAAAATTAAAATGGCTAGATAGAAGAAAGTGCACACAGTTCACTACCACTTTCAATGGGGGACGTGGTTCCAACGTATAATGCAGGTGGTAAAGACTCTGCCCAACCAATGTGTTTGCTATAAATGTTTGTTTATATGCTCATGCTAGGATAGGCACTGCCACAGGTAGTGGGATCTGGACTTAGCATGTTGCAAGTGGGGGAATCTGCTGCTGAAGGCACTATGAACCCGAATCAAAGTTTTGTTTCAATGAATTTTTTGAGATTTTATAGTGATATAGAATCCTAATTTATTTAAATATAGTGATCAACGAAGTGAGTAAAGTCCGCTATTATGTCTTAAGATTTAAAGTTATGAGGGGATATCTTAATAATTATTGTACCAATAGATTAGATATGTTATACAAAATTTGATGGCTATTAAGTTTCTTCATTTAAATGAATTTATAGTTTTGCAAATGTATATTTTATTTTTATTATTTTTTAAATACTTGGCCTAATAAATCTTATTGTATAGTACAGGCTTTTAATTAAGTTCCTTAGTTTATTTTTTGTCCCTAAAGTTCCTTATATTATCAAAATGGTCCTTAAGTATTTTTTCTTTAGGTGTCAAAATCTGTTTTCTTTTAGCTTTTGGAAGTAATTTAAGTAAATTAACTGTTAATTATTATTATTTAGTGTTTTTTATAATTTGTGTTTTAATTAATTTTATCAAGTATTTTTTTTTTTTTTTTTTTTTCTTTTTTTTCAAAATTTTGATATTTTTATTTATTGAAAAGTTATGATTTTAAATTGAATCAATGGTTATATTAAGTACAAAAAACACCTTAGTTATTTTATTAACTATATTAATTCATATTCTGCTATTACTCTTATTAAAAATTATTCATATATATTTTCTTTTGACATGTATTTATGATTAAATATATGATTTATTGTTTTACACATGAAAAAAATTGAGATTGTGAAAGTGTTAATTAAAAAGAAAATTTATTAAATCAGTGTTTCAAACAGAAAAAAGAAAGGGGAAAAGATGAAATAACATTTGTTTAAAAAGATAATATAAATCCAATTTTGAGAAAAGCACTCAAAATATTCTATGTTTGATGTCAGACTTAACACTGACCTAAAGACGTTTCTCTACTAACGCTTGATTTTAATTGCTATTTAAAAAACTTAAGTGCTGAAATGTTGCTTGCTTACTGGTTTTTATTGTTCTAGTAACTGAATATTTGCTGGCTTTTGTGTTAAATTGTGAAAAAATTATCTTCATAAAGTAAAAAATCTTTTAATTTTCGTATTCTTCTGGTATAATTCTTGAAGGGAAATAATTAAGTAAAATTCAAGTTTGGCAACATAAAATTAATTTTAAAGTATGTTTAACTTCTGAAATACAGTTAAAATGGAAAAATTCTTGAGTATATTTAAATATTTATAGTTTCTTCCCACCCCTTTTTCTACTTTTTAGTGTAAAAACTAAGTTTTATGAGGATTTTGTTTACTTGTGTATGCTATGAAATTGATATACATTATATTTTTCAGTTAATGCCAAGAAGTCCCCAAGAGCTGTTTGAAATTACATCATTAATTGGGTAATTATTCTTAAATGAAATACAAAATTATTTGGAATTGTTATTAAATTCAAATTTGTCTGTATTCTTTCAACGAAAAATTAATGCAGATTTAGCATTTACTTTTAAACAGTTCTAATAATTTTACTATTATTTTGACTTTTCTTTTCTCCCAAATTAGTGAACTTATGCCTCGCTTACCATCAGATGGTATATTTAGCATTGATTTGTTATTAATGAAACAGAATGGCAGTCAACAAGAAACAGTAGTATGGCAATGGCGAGATGATAGAGGATTGTGGCATCCATATACCAGCATTGATAATAAAATTATTGAAGTAAGATTTTATGAAAGTGTATATATAAATTGCAAATGTTGTCTTCAGAAAAAAATACCGTTGTTTTTTTAATTAACATTCTACAATAATACATATAGTTTTTTTTTTTTTTTTAATCTTCTTTTTGCATGTCGATACCAGGGTTGGTTTTTTTCTGGAAGAAACCTAACAAATCCACAGTAGAAGAAAGTGGAAAAAAATAAAAGAAATAAGAAAAAACTGGAAGAAACCAGCAGAACGCAAAACATTATGTTCAAGATTAAAATATAATAACTGCCTATATAAAAGAAACTTAAAACATAATATAATATCAAACCTAAACTCTTATTATTTAATTAATATTAAAAATATTATTTTTTAAATAAAAAGTTACTATTTAATAACAAACCTCAAATATCTACAGGTAATAGGATTTTATCACTTTAACCCTCTCAGCGTGTAGCCTCAAATGACATTTCTACTTAAAAAATAATTTTATTGACTAAAAAAATAATCTTATTGACTACTCTAGCTTCATGATTTTAAGTTACAATTTTACGTCTCACATGATGTGAAGAGAGATTTCTTGCTTTTCAAAAATCAGTCTGAAACCGTTTGAAGGGTGTATATTTCAGTTACAAAAATCCAGTTGAAACTCTTAGAGGATTAAAGATAGGATGTTTTTTTTTTATGTGAAAATACATTATTTTATATCTAAAGATTATTATACAATGTATTAAATTAGAAAAAAAAAAGTTATTAATTGTATATTTAACTACTGTTTTTTATGTTTTGTATGAATTCTAAGCTGGTAAACCAATGAACTAACTACACGAATACGTCAAAATACTTTTAAACTCCCCAACAAGTTATCCAGAAGTTAAAATTATTGTTGCTTGATAGAGATCATCATTATTATATATATAATATATATTTTCATATTTTTCGTTCATTTGTTCTACGATGAGAAACAAATTGCAATATTCAACTGCTAAAAAACTTTTGCCTTATACTGTGTTTGCACTGCTGTAAAGAAAATAAGGTTTTTGATATCATTTTGTAGTACAGTAATTATTATGTAATGGTCCTCTTAATTAACTGTATGGCAGTTAAAAGCTCTTCTATCAGAAAGTAGGAAAGTGATACATACTATTTAACTACCAGTTTACAGAAATAGCACTATTTAAATAATAAAACTTAATACTGGTTAAAGTGAAATTAATTTCTTTAATAAATTTTGAGTATTTTGGTGTGTGATCTGATCTTGGCTAAAAATTCCATGCAATTATTAATTTAGCATACATAATTAATAATTAAATTTTTATAGATATAATTAAATTTACTTAAGGTTGCTAATTTGAAAATTGTGTTCATTGTATCTTACAAAGTTACAACTTGTATAATGAATTTCAACGAAAAACAGTTTCTTCCACTTGGAAGAAACCAATTTCTTCCAGTGATTTTTTCCACCTTGGAAGAAACTTGCCAACCCTGGTCGATATATTATATTTTTTAATTAATAATTACTAAATTTTTACTTATTAAATTTCACTTAGGTTTATGGCATTTTAAACCATATATTATTAAACTGGCATATATCAAAAACCTATCAGTGTTATAGGACTGTAAATACCGCTTATAGAATCTCCCATATTTTGATCTTACAATCTTTATATGAAGAACCTTTCACAAAAATCAACAAATTTAAACAGACCCTTCACAAAAGTTGAATGATTTAAGTTTTCACAAAATTTGGGTTAGAAAATTTGCTGATCAGCTGTAAAAATATATTATATTTCTACAATGAAACACCATAAAAACTGGAATTAAGTAAATGATCTTGTATTTTAAAAGTAAGCAAAAAAATGTACAGTATAGCAACTGCCTATTTCAGTGATCGGCACTGAAAAAATCAACATATTTAAGCAGTTACATGTGATTAAACTCAAATTAAACCTACTAATAAGCTGGAAAATAGGCATCATTAACAATTTACATTAATCCAAAATTTTTTCTAAAACATATTTCTCTTCTCCTATTCTTTTTAGAAATCTCACTTTGTTTTTGATTAAGGGTGGGAAAATCTTACCTAGTTTTTACCTCTGATGCGAAACTTGATATAGAAGTTAAAATAATGTAAGAAAGAAGTTAAAAGAAAAGAAAAGAAGAATGTTGCTATGAAGTTAGAATTCTGTAGCATAACTTTTGAGCTGAAATATTAATGTTTCTTTGTGACAAACTTACATAACAACTTTCAATTTGATAACTGTTTCATAAATATTTTAACAGGCTGCTCATCAATCTGGAGAAGATGAAATTAGTTTATCAGCCATGGGAAAAACTTACACAATTGATTTTAACTCCATGCAACAAATTAATGAAGATTCTGGCACTACAAGGCCTGTACAAAGACGTGTAAATAATTCATCCAGGGCAATTATAAGTAAGTATATAGAATAACTTATATATATAAAACTAATGCTAAATTTTCTCATAAGAAGTTAGACTAAAAAAAATTTTAAAAATAGTTTTCATTCTGCATAGCTACTATAAAGTTCACATGAAAATCATTCCATATATATAAAGTTGAGTTGTCAATTATTCTTCAAATTCTAATCATACTATTAAACACATAGTAATCCATAATTTTCATTGTTGCTTCATAATTTCATTATTCTTTATCTGCTATGAAATTCTCCTTTTTTTAATCCATATGACTCCTATTCTGGTCTTGGCAGGCTGGGGGAGTGTTGCCGGTGTGAAACTAGTTTAACCCCACAGGCAAGTCACAAGTCTTGCCGCCTGCCTCCTTCCTTCCTTAAATTTCTTAAATTATTTTTTCATAAATTTCGTTTCAGTTTGTTTTCTGTTGAGATTTTGTTAAGTTAGTTTGTTTCATTTGTTTTGCAGGCTGTTAATTAATAAATTTGGTTTCTTTAATTATGTGTATTTAATTCCCTGATAATTTCTTTTCACCTTTCTGAGCTTCTTCTACATAATTTTTTTTTTTTTTTTTTTTTTTTTTCATTCTTATTGGTCTTTGTGGTTTCAGTGATCCTTATCTGTTGCTTGGCTTTTACTATGCTTAATAAATCATTATTATTATTATATATATATAATTTATCATGAACATTTAAAAACATTTCAAGGTAGAGTTAAGTTTTAAAATATTTAGTAGTCAGCAAAATTTTCTAGTAACTAGGGGAAAATATATATATATATATATATATATATATATATATTTAAGATATGATAAAATAAGCATTTAATAGATATATGATAATACCAACACCACAAAAATAAAACTGATTGTAACACAGTATAAAAGCTAGCACAGAAATTTTAAGATTCATTTTTAGTTCCAATGAAAAGACGAAATGAATTTAAATTACTTACGCCTACATGAGTAAAAAGGACCATAAAACTTTGACTGAGAAAAATTGATGAAGGTTCTGAATAAATTTATTAAAAATGTATCAGGAAATAAGAATTGAATTAAAAAGTGTGAAAAAAAAACCACTATATATATGTGTGGAACTGAGATGCATGAGTTCCAAAACTGTGTGTTATTTTAAAAAATAAAAGGGGGGGGGGGGCTCCTGTAAATGAAATTAAAATTATATAAGATACAAATTAAAATTTTATCTTATTGTAATTAAGTTTCTTTTATGAATTTTTAACCAGCTCTTTTTGAGATTGCCTTAAAGCTAATAATATGTAGGAGATTGTTGCTGTTAGAAAACAACTGAAAACACTTAGCTCACTGTGCTCTGGAACTAGAAAAAAAAAAAATAATAATAATAATAATAAGAGAAAGTATAGTATATACATTTTTTTTTTTTTTTCAAACTAGAAATATTTTTAAAAAAAATTCTTTGAAATTACAACATTAGAAGAGCAAAATGGAGGAGGGAAATAAATAAAAACTGTTTTTTTTTTTTTTTTTTAATGATTAGAATAAGCTATTTTATTATAAAATTTAGTTATATATTCTAATCTGTTATTCAAATACATTACAAGACCCATTATCTGGCAACTGCATTACCTACCAAATTTTGGTTATCAGAATTTCCTGGATTTTGAATCCCTGCCAAAAATGGAAATATCACATCAGCAAAAATTACCCCTCCCCCCCAATTCCTTCCTTTTTAACCACACAATAACTAGCCCATAATCTGTAATGATTATTTAAAATATTGCATTAGAGAAAAAGGTTTAAAAAAAAAAAAAAATGTATTTAAAAGAAATTATAATAACATTTCTGACATTAGCAAAAATATTTATTTATATATACACCCCAACTTTTTCACCGTCGAAACGGTGTTCGAAGTTTAACGAAACTGACGTTTCTCTTTAGCTTCTCCACTTTTAAAGGCTCGGCACCACTGACGATAGAGTAGTGCCCCATCGTTGCCATTGCAATTATTAAGATGAGATAAAATTTCAACAAACTCCCTAACCGCGGCATAATTGTGGTTTTGATAATGTGCTATTTTCTTACATGTTCAATTTTTTTTTTTTTTTTTTTTTTAGCTATGAATCCATACAATATTTTTAGCAAATTAAAAAATGCAAACAAAAAATTAGTAAACTCTGAAAGGAATGTTGAATTTTTAAAAGACTGTAAGTATTTTAAGATAACCCCGAAATTTATGAGGATTAGAAATAAAACTCTTTTAAATAATTACTTAGATGATGTCAGAAAATTTGAGAGAAAACTACTTAATAAAATTATCCGTGAAAGAAAATCTTACATGTTCAAATGCAAACAGACTTATGATGAACTTTATAATAACCTTAAAGATATATGTAATGAAGAAGAATGGACTATTTTGTCTAGAAAAATCAACCAGTTTAATGAAATGGAAAGAAATTTAATCATTAAAAGACAAAATAAAAAGTTGCGTTTTTGGATTGGTAAAAACATTAACATTAACCCCCCACCCAAAACTACTGTCCATATATTAACTTATCAGATATTAAAATAAATAGTCACCAGGAAAGTCTGCTAAAATTAGGACAAAAATACATATCAGATCAACCAATTAAATTGAAAGATAGTGTTGCAAGAGTTGAATCAGCTATAAAAAATGTTCCTGAAGAAGCTCAAATTGACATTAGAAATATTGCCGTTTATGAAATTAAAAAGACTGTTAAAAATAGTAAAATTAATCAGAAAGGTATTAAAGCCCTTAAAAATTTTAAGAAAAATGAAAATATTACTTGCACTTTATTAACTGATAAAACTAGAAAAATCACAATTTTAAATCGTCAGGATTACACAAATTAAATGGAAGAAACAATAGGTTTAGCAACATGTAAAGAAAGATGAGATATTTAAAAGGAGGAAAGAAATAACTAAAGGCTTTTATAAAGTTAAATTCACTAAAATAAAAGTAAGTAAAAGACTTTTAAATATAATATATAAGTATAACAAGAAAAAGAAATGTTTTTATTTTTAAGTGTGAGGACAGTTATCAAGAAGCTAAAGAGAAACGTCAGTTTCGTGAAACTTTGAACACTGTTTCGCCGGTGAAAAAGCTGGGGCGCCCCATGCGAAACTAGTCCAGCAAATCAACATGAAGAATAAAGAATCTATCGTGAAAACATTATCAGCTTCCCCCCTCCTTCGTTTCCTCCTGCAAATTCCCCCTCTACTCCAATGAAAATGAAAAATTCACTTATTAATAAAAACCAGGGGTCGATCCAGGTTTTAATTTTTGGGTCCCTTTTTTGTGAAAAACAAAATATTTTTGTGAAAAAGTATAATCTACAGTTTTTACAATCATTTTATGTAATGTTTAATATCAAGTTAATAGAGTTTCGTTGAGCCAAATTAAGGCATAAATTAAAAATAATACTGAAAATATGAAAACATTTAAAAAAAGGATCATTTTTATAAAACAAAATCTTGTGAAGGATCCCTTTTTATAAATTTGAATTTTGTGAAGGATCCCTTTTTATGGATTTGAATTTTGTGAAGGGTCCCTTTTTATGAATTTGAATTTTGTGAAGGGTCCCTTTTTATGAATTTGAATTTTGTGAAGGGTCCCTTTTTACTATGCGGAATTTTGTGAAGGGGCCACAAAAGGGACCCAAATTTTGCCTGGATCGACCCCTGAAAACAGTTATATTTCTATGCCATATTTTGGTTTTCCTTCAGAATTTATTTCTAAATTACTTAAACAACATAATATTTATACTGCTTTCCGGCCAATTAAACAATTAAAAAACGTCCTTTTCAACTTTAAACCCATAACCCCTTCTCTGGATTTAACTGGTGTAATATATTTAATTCCATGTAAAAATTGCAAATCTGTTTATATAGGTGAAACTGGCCGTACAGCAAAAATTAGACTACAAGAACACAGACGATCTTTTAAAAATTGCAACCAAAATTCTAAAATTGTAATCCATTCAATAGAAACCGATCATATTCCTGACTTCGATAATATAAAAATTTTAAATTCTGGTGTTCATAATTATAAATCGCGTATTTTCCTTGAGAGCTGGCACACTGCCAAGCATCTCCACACTATCAATGAAGCATGCGCACTGGCTCCTCAATATTCTGTACTCCTTTAAATTCCTTGAGTGTTCATATCCTGTTTGCATATTATGTTGTAATTACTGATGTGGAAACCTGGACGGGTTTCGAAACGTCTGATTTTAATTGTTTTTATATGTAATTTTTTGTTTTTTAAATGTATTTTAACTTAAAATTTTTTGTCTCATAAATAAAACGTGTTTGCTTTTAATGAAGAATAAAGGTTGTATGTTTTAAAAATTTATTTAAGTATGTGTTTGATATTAAGTATTTTTTCTTTTTTTAAGAAAAAAAACTCTTAAAATTTCTGTCCATCCTCTTTTACCCTAAAAAATTATTTTAAATGAATTCTAAGAGAAATGCATTTAAAGGGGGAAGGGGGGTTGCCATATATGCTGTACAAATTTTAGATATTTTTATTTATTCATTTTTTAAGCACTATTTTAAAAAGTTATGTCCTATTTTTTTTTTTTTTTTCTTAATGATTTTTAATGCACTGAAAGAAATTTTTTCTCTGTTAGCTGTAATCTGACAAAATTCAAATTTTTCCTTCTTATTATTGCATTGTGTACATATTAAAAACTGATCTATTGCATTTGTTTATTCAGGCTCAAGCCTTAGTATTGAAGGTCTGGATTCTAGAGCAGATTGTCTTCGTGCTAATTCTGACTTAGCTGCTTCTTGCATTAAATCTTTGTTTGCTGTGTTGTATGAAGTGTATAGTAGTTCTGTAAGTAATAAGATATAAAATCTGTTTTAAATAAATTGTATAATAAAGCATATGTAAATCAGCCATAATTCTGAAAGGAAATAACATGCTTGTTTAATTGCAATTTAATTAATAATTTTTAACTTTTAATTTTCTATAAAGATTGATATAATATTTAGTTGTAAAATATATTTTAAAAGTAATGTAGAGTAAAAATTCAATTAATAGTTTGTCTAACATAAACAGAATAACAAGTTATGTACTTTAATCTTCTGTTCATGACTTAAAAAAAAAAAAAAATTTTTTCTTTTTCTAGGCTGGTCCAGCTGTAAGGCACAAATGTCTTAGAGCCCTCCTTCGTATGATATATTTTGCTCCCCCTGATTTACTTCGAGCTGTATTAAAGAATCAAGCTGTTGCAAGGTGAGCTTTAATAAACTTTCACTGGTTTTTCAAATGAGAATAATTAAAAATACAAACTTCCCTGATCTCTGTACTTCAAGAAACTGACCTTTTAGTGAGGTGCCTTTTCAACAGAAGTTTAGAAAATTTTAATTCAGACAACAATTTCCATAAATTAATTAGTTAATTATTTAAATTCACAACATTTTCTCTCTAACTTTTGAAAAATCATTCATTTTATTTTCTTTGAATTAAAAAAAAAAAAAAAAAAATCTTTTCAACAGAATTTTTTTTTTCTCCCTCTAAGGATTACTTTATATACTAGAACAAACTGTTTTAGTTTAGCATAATTTTAGAGAGGAAAAAAGAGGTTGCTATTAATCTATAAATCTTTATTATTTTAGCTTGATACTTTTATTTTGTCATTTAAAGTCAGCATTTTGTATTTAGAAACCATTGCATTTAAATTTGTAACTAATAGTGGTGTGATACAAGAGTACATTTTCCATGACACAAAATTCTCTTTTTGAGGCTTGAACTTTATTGCTTAGTATGCATGTTCTAAAACAATGGTAGTCAACTTGGTCCCTACTGCCCACTAGTGGGTGTTCAAAATTTTGTGGTGATTAGTAGAGATTATGTCCAATGTTGAAGAAGTTCCTTTTTTTTTTTTTTAATTTGACTTTTTAAAAACTATGAAATAGAAAAAGGCTTTATAATTACATGTTTTATCTTACTATAGCTCTGTTTCATAAATTTTATAAAATAAATTTACTTCCCTATTTTATAAATCACCATATATATATATATATATATATATATATATATATATATATATAATAAAGATGATCTATTAAGCATAGTAGAAGCCAAGCAACAGATACAAGATCACTGAAACACCAATGACCAATAAGATAAAATATATATATATATAATCAGTGGATGAAATACACTAATGTAAAGAAACCAGATCTATTAATTAACAGTCTGCAAAACAAACGAATCAATAAAGTAAAACAACAAATCTTAACTTAAAACCATAAACTTATCAAAATTAATTAAAAAACAACCCAAGAAACACAAGATAGGAAGAAGGAGGCAGGCGGCAAGACTTGTGACTTGCCTGTGGGGTTACACTAGTTTTACGCCGGCAACTTATATATATATATATAACCGGTAGGCAGTTAGAAAATCTAACAGACATACAAATACATACAAAAGTGTGAGGTTGGTATAAAAAGGTTGACTACCCCTGTTCTAAAATATGAAATTGTATTACCTTATTTGTTTTCTCATACACCTGATCATTATTATACACATGAAGAATAACTTCAGTTGTATGGTAGACAGTGGTTTTGTTCAAATCAAAGGGAAAATTAAAAATCTCTTGCAAAATGTCATAACTAAGGTACACAAAATTACATACATTTTGAATGGAGGAAAATTAGCATTAAATCATACGGGGAGAAATTTTAAGACCAAGATAGTAGCGTAGCAACTTTTAGCGAGGTTTCATTGTATATAAAGTACATGTTGAAAATATCTTTTATTTGAAAATTAAATATAATTAAAATTTATATGTAATAAACTTTTTTTTTTTTTTTTTAAATACAAATACATTTTATTTCTTAAGCCATGTTGCTGCTATGTTGGCATCTCATGATTTACGAGTTGTTGTTGCTGCACTGCAGATGGCTGAAATTCTGATGCAGAAACTCCCAAATATCTTTGGAGTTTACTTTCGAAGAGAAGGTAAGATTTTCATGATTGTCTATTATCACCAAGCAAAAAATAAATGAATCTATCTTGGAAAACATTTAAATCAGAAAGTAGACCCTTTAAAAAAACTGAACTTTGGCTTCACAGAAATCAATTGCTTGAGCCATTAACTGTGAATAACTTAAAATTTTGATACACAACAGCTTTTTATAGTGTTTATTCAAAGTTTATTTATTATTTTTGAACACCAGTCCTCTGTGCAGTTTTTATTTTTAGTTAAATTAGTTCAGTATAAATATTTTTAATTTATACTAACTTGTAAGTATTAAGATTGTTTATTAATAATAAAAAATTGTGCCTCTAAATAGGCAAAATACTCCTTTTAATTTAAATGTTACTCTTGTTACTAAAATGTTGGCAGCCTTGCTACTACTAAAAACTATCCATTTATTTTTCAGTTCTTTGCATAAAAAAATGTCAGGGTTTTAAACAGAAATTATCAAAGTTAAGTTTTAAAACTTGTTATTTTAAATCCTGTCTAGAGGTAATTAAATCTGATATAATGATTTACTTACATGACAAGACAAATTTATTATTCAAAATACGTATATACAGTGGCCAAAATTATAGAAACCTTTTTGGAGGAAAGTAAATTTTAGAGATTTGGTAACTCATAGTACAATCATATTAGATTAAATTATTTTTTTAATGACATAAAATTATGTCATTAAAATTTAACCTAAAGTGTAACAAAATAATATTAGTACTAGAAGTATTAAAGTAAGTATCTAAGACGAAAAGAAAACAAATAAAATAAATATTCAAAACTTTGCCACATGAGAAACAAATGAGATTTTTCATTTTTAATGGCATTATCAGACTTCATTTTTAAGGAGGCATTATGAAATTAAAATATATATGTATATGCATATATTTAAAATAGTAATAATTAACTTGGTAAAACAATACATCTAAAAGCACCTTACCTTCTCACCTTATGGGTAAGAGAAAGTTAAAAAAAAAAAAAAAAAAAAGTTCATTAGAAATAAAAACCAGCTGAAGGGGGGGGGGGGGCCTATTTGGTATATAGTCGATATGCTGACTAGAGTATTTTCTTCAACTTTGGAGGGACAGCTTGTTCTCTTCCTCCCCCCCTCCCTGGTCGTTACGTCCCTGATTTTAATAGTCTGTTGTCCATTTATGGAAAATCCACTTCTGAAAAAATATTGTTGTACTAGATCATGTAAAAATTCTCTTTGTAAGTTTTCAAAAGTACAAAAAAAAAAAATCAACTGAAATTAGATGCCCTCAGACATATGTTGATTCTGCACACTTTTTTCTTATTTATTCTTTAGAGAACTCCTTCTTTAAAGAAAAGTATTTGACTTTGCATAGCCTTTGTGTGTGTGTTTTCAAATAAAAGAAAGCATTTATGTTGATTCATCACTATAAATTTGTAGAAATTGTAAATGAGTAAAGTGATTGATTATGAATTTATGTTCCTTCTGTATATCAAGAGGTTGATTCAAGTTTTAGTTTTGGAAAATACTATTTTGTGGGAAACATTTTTATTTGGGGGGTGGGGGGTGGGAGAGAGAGAGAGAAACTTTGCATGAAACTTTTTAGTCAATTACAATATTTGCAGGACTCCCACTAAGTCCATTTTAGGGAATTCATATATTTTTTGCTTCAAGTCCATAAATGTCCTTTACTTGGTCCGTAAAGTCTGCATTTTCACACAATTAACCGACCATAATTTTTTTATTAATTTTCAGCTAAATGCTACAAATCATTAAAATTTCAAATACAGGAGCAGAAGCTAATTGTATTGCATAAAAATAAAATTTTGATAGAATTAAAATAAGGTTCTAATATCTTATACCTGGGTGCAGAAAATGGTCAGACTTCGTAAATTTCCCCCAACATAATTTAAATTTTCCACAATAATATTAAAGTCTATTTTGTTATATAAAGCCATTTATTTATATGGTAAATGTTTGAGTATACATTTACCATATACATAAAAGTTCACACTGTAACATAAAAATACAGCTATTTGTTCATAAGTATTGCCAAGTAGCAAATTGTTATTTTAGACTTACATTTTTATTTTCCTATAAGAATCCCCTTTCTTAATTTTACTTCCTCTTTCTCTCTCTTCTCTCCATGATTACTGTGGCATCTCGAATTCATAGGGATGAAATTTTTCAGTTTTCTCAGCTTGTTTGTGTTTCTGATGTGCATTCGTTACATCAACTAACCAAATAAAACTTGATTAAATACTAAAGCATAATCATTTGTTCTCTTTTTTAAATTGAAATAAAAAACATATTTATTACTTTAATATAACAGAATTTGTCATCAAAATTCTAGTATTTCATTCCAACGTCTTGCCTTTGCATACAGTTTCAGCTTTTTTGTCTTTTTACTAATCTCATCCCTGGGAAAAAACCTGGGGAACTCAAAGAATTTAGAAAAAAAAAAAAAAAAAAACAGAGAAAACTCAGGGAATCTTAATAAAGTTAATAAAAGATTTATATGTTCAAATGACTTGTAAACATATTTTATTTTATGCATGATTGTTTATCATCTATTTTACTTTTAAAAGAGACAGGAAAGACTCAGGAAATTTTTTTCACCTGATTTGTATAGTTATCTAGCTCTTCTACTCCTGGTAATTTCTACTGTGCATACATACAGTAGCTTTTCTTGTCTTTTTTTTTTTTTTTTTTTTTTTTTTATGTATGTGTGGTTTAAAGAATAGAGGCTCATTTAAAAATATAAATAAAATTATTCCTCATTCTAATTATGTCATATATATATATATATATATATATATATATATATATATATATTTTTTTTTTTTTTTTTTTTTTTTTTTCTTTCTTTGAAAAGTAAAATTCTTTGAATAGCTATCAAATTCGCTTGGGGTTTGTGAAATTCATGCCTAAATTTTATATATGCGCTAACAAGAATTCAGTGTATGGGAGTCTTTTGCCCCAAAAAAATTTTTTCAATGAACTTTGCCTTTTTTTAGGGATAATAAATTGCCAGAAGCAATACAAAAGTGTTTCTGTTTTAAAGGTTTATAGGATAATTTTTAAAATATGATAGAAGTATCCACTTATGGAAAATGAGGTGCAAGGGTTAAACTAGGAAAAATTAGTTTTGGAAATGTGCACCTAAAATTGGCAATCTTAAAACGAACCTTTCATAAAAAACATCAAAATTAAAATGAGTTCCTTTATAAAAATACACATTTTTAAAATGTTTATTAAAAAAAAAAATAAATAAAAAAATTGCATTTTAATCAGCTGTGACTTTTTAAAAAATGTAATTTTCTTGATTAGTGGCAATTGTATATTTTGAGAATCTACATTTAAAAAAAAAACTTCAGTGAAATAATTGCCTATTCAGCAGTTGTAGGTGAAAAGAAAACAGTTATACAGGTTTGAACACTAAGTTGTGATTAAATATAACGTTTGCAGGGTTTTAAGTGCCATTTTGCTTCAAAATGTAATACTGTGTATTTTTGGCAGAAAGTCTTTTTTTTTTTTTTTTTTTGCACTGTACTTGGCATAGATATAAAAACTTAACAAAAATCAGGGACTTACAAAAATTGGATAATTTATTTTTTCAAAATATTCAGGCAAAAAACAGGAATTTCACTTATTTGTGACTACAAATATTTTAGTAGTGTATTTCTGCAGTTATTTTCAAGAATTAGTGTAGATTTTTGAGTAAGTGATTGCTTGCAAAGCTGTCCTGCGTAAGCTTGTTCACTGTTAAAAAATGTCACAAAGTAAACTCGACGGTAGCGCTTTCTGGCATTCAGTGGTTGCGGTACCCAAATAAAAACTATGAAAAACCCACCCTTATTGTTCTTTCTTTTAAAATGTTCTCTGTTATGTTTTTAATGTAAATAAGAATTAATTCTGACCCTAAGTGAACATTATAGATGTGATTATTTACTTGAAATTATTAGTATACATTTGACTTTAAATACAAAATATGTTGTTAATCATATCTACAGTATTCACTTAGAGCCAGAATTAATTAGTGTAAAATATACATTTTTAAATTAATCTTCTAATGTTGTAAATTGTATTGTTAAGTACAAAAAAATTCATGTATTACTAATTCAAGAAGAAAATGTTAATGTATGCAATCTTCAAAATTAAACAAAAAAAAAAATTGCTCATAAAAGACGACTTTATCATTATTTCTTTTATTAAATAAAATCTTTTTGTAAAAAAATAGAACCGACTCCAAAAGGAACTACTATTCAAACAACTAAAAATGAAAGAAAATTCGCAGAAAATGGAAATGTAAATTGCGCCTAAAAGTATAAAATAATTTCCTTCGCCAAACAACCTATAACACTACAATTAATCATAACTTTTGAAGTCGGCGCAAAATTAAATAAAATTTAATTAGTTTTTAAAGGTTTGTCTTTAGATCGGTAGCAACAAATGCTGTTGTTTCGAATAATCCATTTTCATGTTTCCTTTATTATTTTATCACTGTATACAATTGGTCCATTAGTAGCATCTACATAGAACAGTGAACATTCTTCACAATGCGGTATTTATGTTTCTACGAAGTTAGAGTTTCCTTTGCAAATTTGGTATAACTTTGATAACTATCATCCTTGATGGCTTTTGGATTTGGGGATCAAAACGTAAGGCAAAAATATACACGCAAGATGTGTATTTTCATAATATATATTGTACGATGTGTTGTTTCATATTCTTGATTTATCTCTTGATATACCTTATGAAAATAATCATGATATCCCAAAGAAATTAAATATGTTTGCCAGATAATTTTGCGATTTTTCTTTCACCAAGGACGTCAGATAGATACCAGCATTTTCGCCAACTTTTGCTGCTTACGAAATCTTATTTGTTTTCTTGAATCAAATTAGTTCTCGGTTGCGTTTTGCAGGTAACAATGTGAGATGTGTATTTTGAATAGGATTTGATTTTTGTATTGAACAAAGGTATCAATTTTTATTTAATTTTGCGCCGACTTCAAAAGTTATGATTAATTGTAGTGTTATAGGTTGTTTGGCGAAGGAAATTATTTTATACTTTTAGGCGCAATTTACATTTCCATTTTCTGCGAATTTTCTTTCATTTTTAGTTGTTTGAATAGTAGTTCCTTTTGGAGTCGGTTCTATTTTTTTACAAAAAGATTTTATTTCTCTCTTTTCAGTGAAAACTTATTTATATAGCAGAGCATCAGAAGACGTTCGACGGAAGTTTCACAAATCATAAGTTCCAAGAAAAGTGACATTACTCAAAAAATGGTTTATGTCACTGAAAAATAAATGAAATGCACCCAATGTGAAAAAAAAAGTTACATCTCCATCTAGAAAGTTATCCACTCGAGAGACAGTTGGGCCAGTTTTATTATAGTCAAATTATTTTTAAGTTGATTTTTCTCAAATGCTGCATTTTTAAGTTGTTTTACTTTTCTTGCCTTTATCGGATATGAGCAAAAAACTATCTATTGAACGAACATACGTTTAATTAAAAAGTCTTTAGAAATGTAAAGGACGGATACGCTGTATTCGTAACCGGAAATTCTGTTAGGCATATATATTGTACTTTACAGTGAATACGTGTCACCCGCTGCGCTGGAAATTGCGCAGCGTAAAGTTCAAATAAAGAGCAAAATATGCATTGCAGCTGACGGACAGAAGTTTCAACATCGATACTTACATAGTGCTTTTACCATTGTAGCTGCATGTGTTCAGCAGTTAGAGTGAGAACAGATTTTTGTGAGTATCCTGTAATTTGTTTATATCTTAATAAAATCATAATGAAACCTATTTCAGGCCACGATCATTACGACAACCAAAAAAGTATTAAAATTGAATCACATCTTACGAAGTTATAAGCTAACAAATTTCAACAACAACGAGAAACATGGTTTGCATTGAGAACCTCTTCCTTTATGAAGTCGGTTTAAAACGTCTATGCGTTAATCGATGTGACCGCTTACAATAACCGTACTTTGAATTTTACATAGCATAAATGTCACCCGCTACGCTACAACATATGCAATGTCATTCAAGTGAGCACAAAATAGAAAATTGTGAACAAACAAATGCACGTTTTAAGCGTTCGGTTTTAGCATTAATTTCTAAACTATACTTGCGTACTACATCGATGATGCTCTGCAATTTTATAATTAACTTTTTCCCCTGTCTTGAAACGTTTCCGAGATAGGATCGCTAACTTCACTCTTTTCCACCAGGTGGCGCTTTAGGCGGTTGAATCGCGTAGCACATGTCCACTTTACTATGCCTACATACCACTTTTATAACTATAGCTGCAGCTGTTCAGCAGTTAAAAGAGTCGGGACTGACATTTTTGGGCGCCCTGTATTTTCTTTTGATCGTAAAGATTTTACAATGGGATTTATTTCAGACCAAGACCTTTACAATAAAACAAAAAGTATCAAAATCGGATCATCTGTTCAGAAGTTATGAGCTAACAAACAAAAACAAAAACAAAAACATACGCTTTGAATTGAGAACCTCCTCCTTTTTGAAGTCGGTTAATTAGAGCATCTCTTACGAAGATATATGCTTACAAACACCAACAACAACACATAGCTTGAATTAAGAACACCCTCCTTTCTGAAATTGGTTGAAAACGACTTTGCGCTAATCGATGTGACCGCTTACAGTAACAGTACTTTGAACCACAGAGTATACATGTCATCCGCTACGGTGCAAATTGTGCAACGTAGTTCAAGTGTGCCCTATGTAGGAAATTGCGAACAAACAACTGCACGTTTTAAGCGTTCTATTTTTAGCAATAATGTCTTTTCGTAGTAAATCGAAGATGCTCTACAACTTCGTAATTAAAATTTCTCCCACCTTGAACCGTTTTTTAGATAGGAGCGCTAATTCCGCTGTTTTTCACCAGATGGTGCTTTATTTTCTTTAGATTGTAAAGAAGTTATAATGGGACCTACTTCAGACCAAGATCTCTACAACAAAACAAAAAATATCAAGTAACCGCATTTTGAACTATATAGCGTATGTCTCAGCAGCTACGCAACAACGTGAGCAATGTAGCTCAAGTATGCATAGTGTAAGAAATTGCGAACAGAAAAATGCACGTTTTTAGCCTTGTATTTTTAGCATCAATGTCAAAACTATCTTTTCGTACTAAATCGATGATGCTCTGCAATTTTATAATTCACTTTTTCCCCTGTCTTGAACCGTTTCCGAGATAGGATCGTTAGTATGAATGTCTAAACTATCTTTTTGTACTAAATCGGGGATACCCTTCAGCTTTGTAATTTACTTTTTCTGTAGAACCGTTTTCGAGATAGGAACACTAACTCCGCTATTTTCCACCAGGTGGCGCTGCAAGCGGTTTAACCTTGTACAGCATGGCCACTTTTCTATACTTACATACCATTTTTATCACTATAGCTGCAGTCGTTTAGCAGTTAAAGGAGTTGGGACTGATTTTTTTGGGCACCCTGTATTTTCTTTAGATCGTAAAGATATTACAATGGGACCTATTGTAGACCAATACCTTTTCAACAAAACAAAAAGTATCAAAATCGGAGCATCCGTTCAGAAGTTATGAGCTAACAAACATAAAAAAAACATACGGTTTGAATTGAGAACCTTCCTTCTTTTTTTGAAGTCGGTTAAAAAAGCATTGTTATTTCCAAAAAATCAATCAGACGCAGACGAAATCATTTGAAAAAATTGTATCTAAACAAAATATGTTTATAATTGAATTAAAACCAAATCTATAACTAAAATAACATTTAGGAATGAACAAACATTTTCTAACCTCATAACAAATCAAAACAACTGAATTCAAAATTCTATAGATTTTTTCTTGATTCGTAATGAATGAAAAATTGAAGAAATTAAGGTTTCAATAATTGTATATTGTAAGAAGTATTTGAAAAGTACTTTTTAAAAGTTAATTGTAAAATATATTACTTATCCTAAAATATGTGAAATATGAACATTTTAAAAATACATAAATTTTTTCGTTCAGATGTGAATTCATTCAAGCTACAATTCTATTTTAAATATGGAGCATCATGCGTGCAAACAAATTCTATTCGAGCATGCACAGTTTCAGCCTGAGTAGATCAGGTACCATGAGCACCAGATGGTTTTGTCATTGATCAGTGACATAAGTATGATGTAACTATGCTGCCCATTGCTCCATTGTGGTGAATATGTTTAATAGTACTAACTTTGATTGCCTGTTTCAGCAATTAGCTGCCAAAAAATAAAGTGTATTTGAGTATTTAACTGTGGTTATATGTCATTTTTTTTTTTCATAAATGGTGAAACAATCCAGCATTTTGGCAATTAGCTGTAAAATTATCATCAATTGATAATTTAAAAAAAAAAAAAAAAATAAGAACTTTACACACAAAAAACAATCTGTGATTTGTAATAAATTTGCGTATTTCAGAATTTGACTCTGTTATAAGAGCTAATTTTATGGATTAGTGGTTGAAGTTCAGTATTTCGACCAATGACCACAAAAATATAGTTTTTGTTCAGTAGTCAGACACTAAAAATAAAGGAATTTCATTGATTTTTAGTGAAATTAATAGAATAGTTCAGAAATAAACTTTTGAAAAAAAAAAAGTACTGATTTTATAGATTAGTAATTTAAGTCCAGTATTTCGACCATTGGCTGCAAAAATATTGTTTATTTCAGCAGTCAGACACTAAAAATACAGGAATTTTGTTGATTTGTAGTGAAATTAAGTATTTTGAAAATGTACTTTGAAGGGGAAAAGAAAAAATGTGATTTTTTTCAATTTGTGGCAAAATAACTTATTACTGCTGTAAGTGCTGGGGAAAAAAAAAAAAAAAAAAAATGTATGTATTTCAGCACTTAGCTAAGATTAAACTTAAACTTTATTAAGCATCAGTGGAACAGTATTGCATTTTGTCTGTCTAACCTCAAGAATATAGTCCAATTCCACAATTAGACATAACATAAAAAAAAAATAAAAAAACACTTTGCTGATTTGATATGAAATAATCATGTATTCCTAAAAATCACTCTAACTTTTGCAACAAAAATTAAATGGGAGTATTTGTTACATTTTTTCATTAGACCAAGAATATATACTAACTTCATGTACCAAAAATGTGGTTGAGACCACGTATAAAAAAAATTCTTAAAATGTAATGTTTGCAAAGGAGCTTTTTCATGAATTTGAGCTTAGTAAAAAGTGCTGTGGTTATGAAATTTATTGAAGGAGCCCTATTAATCTATAAAGGATCTTCTAAATCCAGGAATTACTTTTGTATACTAAGGAACTAGTGTGTTCATTTCATCATAAATGATAGTTACTTTCAATCAAAAACTTATGCTCAAAAATAGTTGAGTAGATTTTTAAATAACTGCTAATTATTGAACAAAAAAATCTCTAAATCTTTGCTTCTACAACTGACTATTTCAGATCACTAAAACTAAATTACTTCTAACCTTTTCAAAGCAATATTCTACTTTGATGTTGTATCTTAATTGTAAAATTCTTAATTTATTTCAAATTGAAAACATCCTTGGATTTAAAATTACACTTGTATAAGATCATTCTATTGTATAGTATCATGTTGAATAATTTCTCCCTAAATTCCTAATGCATCATTTTATCATGCTTATAGGATAGATTCATTTAATATTATAAAATATTAAAATTAATTATATTTAACTGTTAAACAATCTGTATTTTAATTAACCCTTTTTAAATTTCCTTTTTTTTTTTTTTTTTTTTTTTTTGTCATTCACACTTTATAATACATAGTTACATTATTTTCCTTTTAATTTAGGAGTTATGCATCAGGTTAGATGGCTAACAAAGCTTGATGTTGGTTCTGATTCAATCAATCAAAATAAAGAAAGTTGCAGCAATGCAGCTGATGTTGTTCCTTCTTTCTCATCCCTTCCTACATTAATACCAATTTCTCAGACTGGAATTTCATGTGATAATCATGTGATTTCGCCTATTTTACCTGTATCAGCTAGTGATATGTCTTCTGACAATGCTATGCATTTTCCTGGAGGAAGTCTATGGGGCTCATCATCTTCTGTTGCTACTACATTTGAAGGTATACAATCTTCAGCAACATCATCAACAGGACCAGAAGAAGGCCTTAGCAGTACTGCATCTCAAATGTTAGTTTTTTAACTGCAAATTGATTTTATTAATCCTTAAGCTGTATCATAAATTACATTTTATTAAGCATGTATATACTGGGTGATCAGTTTAAAAGAGTACCTGTGGGTATTTCTTATAACCTTTAAATCGGACGGATGTGGCAACTATTCTAATATTGAAGTATGATTGTTTGAACCTTGTTTAAGTTTGTGACAATATCTAACACTGTTGGACTGTTACATCTTTATTTGTGAGGTAAAACAGAAATGGAGACCAGGGCGTAGGGAAGGGGGCTCTCCCCCCCCCCCCCCCCCCCCCCCATTGGTACTATAATCAATCTCATCCGACAAAAGTAAATTTAAGCAAATAAAAATCTGTACGATCCGCACTTCAAATATTTTTATTTAAAAAAATAGGATTTTTCTGTATGCTTAAAGTTTCCTAGGCTCAAACATTTTCTTTTCAAAGTCACTCAAAATTAATTTTCAACAAATGAATAAGTTATTAAACTAATTAGTTAATTAATACTTATTCATTATTAATATTTATTATTTAAAAGAAAATTATATATATATGTCTTGTTATTCTTTTTTTTTTTAAATGTTAATTTTTGCCATGACATGTATGATAATTTTTGAGGCAATATTTGATTTTAGAAAAATCCTTCATATTTTAATTATGTAAACAATAAGATTTTTCATCAATTTTTAAATAACCAAAAAATTTTTCTCAAAATAAAAAATCGCTAGACAATGCATAGTACAATATATTAATGATACATTAGGAAAATATAATCAAATTTCTGTGTATACTTTTTGATTTTATAAAACTTATATAAATGAAATGTTTTAGCCAATCACAACATTTACCACTAAAATAATATAGAAACATTTAATGAAAGGATTTATTTTTGAATGTTTATTACAGATTTCTAAACACAATTTTCGGAGAACTAAAATCAGTGTGTAATATCTTTTACTATGCATTTATTACAAGTGATTAAAGGGTAGTATGTTTTAATATTAAACATCTAATTTATATAAAAAGAAAAAATAAATAAAATTAAAAAATACATGTAATTTATATTGAAAATTATACTAATAAAATGAACTTACAATTTTTGCTTCACAGTACTAAATAACTACGTTTCGCTGCGATAGTATTCAAAACTAATTCAGTATTCACTTCCACATCTCGATGAATATTTAGCAGAGCCAATCCAGAAAGCCTAGAATTTGTCTATGTGTTACGAAGATAAGTTTTTAAACGTCTTTCCGGAGTCTTTGTTGTTTCCGGAGTCACTGTCAAGACAGGTAGTGTTGACAGAATTTTCAACATTTTTTTAATGTTAGCTATAAATAGAAGCATTGCACATTGATAGAAATTCTATTCAGGGGTGTTTGTGTTCAGGGTTTACCTCTGATTTCAGGGTTTTTACTCAACCCATCTGTATTTTCATATTTCCTATAAAGTTATTTTTTGCTTTCATTGGTTGTTCATTTGTTATCCCAGGTGATATGTAAATGAAATGTAAAAGGATTGAGGGCTTCTGGCCTAAACAGTTTGAGTATTATGTAATATTTTGGGTTTTTTTTTTTAATTTGAGGCTCTTATTTTCAGGGTTTTTACCTTTGAGTCACAATCACCCTTGATTGCTGTTCTTGGTCTTTCTTTCTTGTCTAAGGACAACCACTTCTCAAACCACATTTCTATTTCTCCTTTTAAAATATTTGGTAAGACATTTATATCAAAAGAATAAAATTCAGTACACTGCATTATATTTTCCATTGAAGACGTTTCAATATTTTTTGGAAGAATGTCATGTAAACTACTTATAATATTCTTATGATTTTCGAAACGGTCAACCGTACCTTGAATGAGAAAATCAAGAAAAGGTATAAAAATGATTTTCCTATAATAATCTTCCACAGATTCACTAGGTGTGTTATCACGATGATTTTGTTTCAATCCAAGTCTTGGCTTATTTATTTCAATATTCAATTCTTTCGCCCTCGTGGTTTCCTCCGAAACTCGCGTAAATACGGGCTAGGACCCCCTAGAAAGACCCCCACGGAGGGCATTCCCCCTATAGGCCTAGGACACTTAAGGAGTCAATCGGCCTTAATCCTACAACCAACCAATCTTTCGCCCTCTTAACAACATGATCAAATATATCTGAAAATTTTGCTTCTGAAGACTCGCGCATTTTTAAAAATATTTCCATAACTTGATTTATGGAGTTATACGAGGCTGTTAAATCATTATCAGGTTTCTGCAGGTTTATCAATAGGTTATATGTTATTGCGAAGCATTTTTCTGCACCAAACAGGGAAATTAAAAAATTACTTTGAGATAATGAATTGTAAAACATTATGGCTTTTCTAGATGTTTCTGCATCAGAATTGATATCGTCTTGGATATCTAATAATGTTGAAAATATTGGTTCCAGGCACTCACAAAATGTAAATAAAGCTTCATGTCTTTCAACCCAGCGAGTTTCACAAAATTTTTTAAGGCAAGCATTTTTTTTTTTAGAGTTATCTTTTCCATCTGAAAAAAAAATCTTGTAGTTTGTTCTTTAACATCCTTCTTCTTTTTGCTGAAGCTCTAAAAAATGTGACTATTTCTTGAACAGTTGCTAGAGAATTTCGAATAGATAGAACAGAACAGGACTTTGAAAGCACTAAATTTAAGGCATGATTGCAACAATGAACATATAAAGCTGTTGGATGTTTCTCTATTATCTTAGCTTGCACTCCGTTTATTCTTCCAGACATCGAAGAGGCACCATCATAACCTTGACCTCGCAAATATGAAACATCCATTGTTTCAGCGATAGAAACACCAGATAAATCTTCAACTTCTATAAACTCTAAAAGTCTTCTTTTATAACGCAAGAAGAATTGGATTCATCTACATATCTAGCACAAAGTGTGAAAAATTCTTTTCCAGAAATATCAGTGGATTCATCTGCAAGAACTGTGAAGCATTTTGCTTCGTTTATTTTCTCCACAATTTGATTTTGTATGATTTGCCCACAAACCTGAACAATTTCATTTTGTATATCTAGCTTGTATATTTCTTTGAAATCATGCCTGATTCAGCATCATTTTTTACAGTTTCTTCAATATTAATATTTCCAAAGTCTCTGTGAACGCGTAATGGAAGCCCTTGTCTTCCGCAGAGGATAATGTTTTAATTATAGAATGGAGTTTTTGTCTGTTTTTATCATTATCTGCATTTCTCTGATTATGCAGTTGTATTCCTACATTGTTCTTCTGCCCTTTGGCAATTTTCATAAATTCTGACATTAAAGAACGGTTTTTATGATAATGGCATAACTGGTAAGTGTTGAAACATTCTAAAGTGTCCTTCCATTGTTTGAAAGGATTCCTAATCCAGTCTTCCTAATCGTTGTTTTCCTTGGCCACCTTCACCATTTGAAAGCGCTACACATATTTTGCAAAAAGCTCCATCAAACTTTGCAGAATATGATAGCCACGGATATTTTTCCAGCCATCGATATTGAAACTTCCTGTTTTTGTTATTAGCAGGGAAGGAAAATGATGAATTTGGTTTCCATGAATTTTCCAACACCTTTAATTTTTGGCTGCCATCCAGATGTATACCAAGAAATGATGCAATATCCATTTCACTTGTTTCGAATAATGATGAAGGACCGCTTTCATTACAAGTAATAATTCTTTTAACTTCTTCATCTTTAACATCAGAATTTCCAGTTATTTTTAGGAACTTTAGCAAAAAAATTTAATACTGAATTTTGAGTCATTTTAGAAGAATTCATATTCTAAATGCACGTGGACTCGAAAAAAAAACAGCTAGATTTTTCTACGCGAAGCTCACATTATGAACGACGACAAGAAAGGTCATTTTAAAGATACTCACAAGTACAGGAAGAATTTGTAGAATAACGGGATAGCTTTATTCGTTGGTCTACTTGTCAATTGCGACACACCCCTTTACGACAGGGGTGACAAATGGAATCCACAGATAACTAGAAAACCTGTAGCTGTAGAATAGTGTAGTAGTAAAATAATATTTGTGAAAGAAAATAAAGCTATTAGATCAATTCAATTTTAGTAAACATGCATTTTACAGAAAACAAACTATTTATATTGAATTAAAGAGAGGAATTAAAAAATAAATAGTAATTTAAAAAAAAAAAAAAAGTTATGGGGAAATTTTCCCGTCTTATCTTTCATTTTTATAACTTAGGATGCCTGTCTGACTTTTTAAAAATAGAAAATATATGCATTTAAAAAATCATTCCTACTTCAAAATCAATTAATATTTTTAATGCAATGAGATTTAAATTTTAGTTTTAAAATGAAAAACATTTGACATCAGAAACATTACTACAGGTGAAAATTGCAGTAAAAAAAATGAGAACTGACTTTTGAATGACATTTTTAATTCATACCTGTAGGATGAATAATTGATGCATTTCTAAAAGTTTAAATGATTTTTACAAATTTGCAATGTTCCTCAATAGATTTTGGATATTTTTCCATACTAGTTAACTAAATGTTATTCAGCATTTATTGATACATTCATTTGAATAGCATTTTTGTTTTTTTGTTTAAAAGAATTTGTAATTTCTGTATAAATTTAATCTCAAAAAGTAATTTAAATCCTTCTACTTGTCTGATAAACTACTCCTGAAACATCTTTAAATTTAACAACTTTTAATTTTTTTAGAAAATTGAAAAACATCATTAACTCAGTATCAATATTTTGAAAATATCACACTTTATCTATCATTTCTAAACAAACTCTTCATAAAATTCTGTTTATTTTATTATCTTTACTAACTGTCCCAACAGTGGGTGAGATGTATTACTCTTGAAGCTGGTAAATGAAAGGAGCCGGGTTCAATCCCTGGTCACCTCTATCAATTTAGCCGACACACGCTTCATGTAGTTTTCTCCAAAACTCGCATGAATATGGACTAGTCTTTTAGAAAGACCTCCACAGAGGGCATATCCCCAAGACTAGGAAACTTTAAGTATACAGAAAAATCCTATTATTTTAAGTAAAAATATTTGAAGTGCGGATCGTACAGATTTTTATTTGCTTAAATTTACTTCTGTCGGATGAGATTGATTATAGTACCCCTTTTCCTACGCCCTGGTCTTCATTTCTGTTTTACCTCACAAATAAAGATGTAACAGTCCAACAGTGTTGGAAATTGTCTCCCACACTTAAACAAGGTTCAAACAATTATAGTTCAGTGTTAGAATAGTTACCACATCTGTCATATTTAAGGGTAATAAGAAAAACCAACAGGTATGCTTTCAAATTGATCACCCTGTACATTTATCTTTTCTAATAATAGGAATGTTAAAAATATTGCTTTGGGCTTTTTTGATTGCACATTTTAATCAGTTGTAATTAAACTATCTAATTAAAATGCATATTTGCTTTTTTATTAGTTATTAGCCGCAAAATTTATAATATTTATAAATATGCAATTTTCTTATATACAGATCTAAAATTTAAAAAAGAAAGTTTCACTTATGGGTATAAGTAAAGTAATCAAAAGAGGAATTAATATTACTTAATAAATATTATATTCCTAAGAAATCATAATTTTATTTTATGCGTTTGATTAAGTACATTAAATTTACCAGAATGTTTGAAAAATTATTGAATTTTAATATTTTTTATGAAGGAGCAAGGTGGTTGGCTTTACTGCACTATTGAACTTTGTTTTTTCTGTACATAATTGCACATTATGGATTAACAAGTGCTAAAATCTATTATTGATATCAGTGTTGACACCTCCATAGGTGCATATGAAAAGCAAAAAAAAATATTAATCAGATTTTCATCAATGTTTAGGCTGTTCTTTAAAAACTTATGATGATTAATCCGTGCTTTCCTTTTAAATATGCTCATAATAATGCCACTTTTCTGCTGAATGGTGGATTTCCAGTATTTATAAAAAAAATTTCTTTCGCCCTCTCCTCATATTAACGATCCGCAATCAAACAGGCCATCAAAGTCATGCAGTTTCCAATCTTTCTCCATCCGCAACATAAATATCAATATGCATCAGATTCAACTTGCTTTATCAGATTCTGGAACCTTTGAAAAGATAGGATTGAATGGGGAAAAAAATGGAATTAAAAAAAAAAAAAAAAAAAAAAAAAAAATCATTGACATTTACAAAACCTTATAATTGAAGGAAATCAACTTAAATTCATATTGTAATGATTGAATAACATTTTCAGTAAAATCTTTCCAGGGAAGGGGGGGGTAAGGTAACTTTCAGGAACCAGTGAAATGCAGCAAAAAACAGACCGTACTTTATCAACTGAAGCCAAAGTTTAGAACTTTATATTTTAACTTTAGTAGAATTAATATTAAAATTTTTACCCTGTGGTTTAGAAGCATATTTTGTATTATACGAGTTACTCAAATAAAAGTTACATCCTAAATGCAAGGAAATGATAAAATTTACAATTTTTTACACTTTAATAGAATTTATTTTACAATGCCTTTTGCTTTTTTTTTTTTTTTTTTATTATTATTATTAAAGACTAGTTTAAAAATTGATTTGGTACTAAAAATTGAATGTCAGAGTAACTGCTATTTTTTTTTTTTTTGTATATAGTTTTTTCCCATGTATTTAAACAGTGTAATAATGTTTAAGGTCCTCTGCCCTTAAATATTAATTTACATTATTTGTCTGTACTATAAGTCATTAATATTAATTTTAAACTATAGTATTAATATGACTATAATAAAAATACTTATAATAAACTATAATAAATAGACCTATAATAAACTATAGGTGTTATTTTTAATTTGAAATTAATTTTATGAACACGCATGTTTCCTCTTTTTTTTATTTTCTTCTCACTCATGCCTGATACAACCACTGGTTTGTACAGGTACACCCAAAAACTCCAAAACATTATATTATGTGAGAATTATTTCTATAAGTCACATTTTAATATTTTTATTTCATACAAATCATAACTACATGCAAATTCTGTGAGTAGTCATTGTTGCACGTATATATTACATGAGATTGTCTTTTTTTTTTTTTTTTTTTTTTTTTGTAAAAAAAAGATTTATCTCCCCACCCCAAATAGACACCTTAATTACATTTTATGTTTTTAATTGCAGTTCCCGTTAATGTATTACATACACACATGCATGCATGTATTATTCAATATTTTTTGGTAAATCTTTCAAAATTTCTCCATTTTAATAATCATAAATAAATTATTGCAACAATTTCTTAATGCAGTCTAATGTATCTACTAAATGCATATTAATATTATGATTGTAATTTTCCATTCATCTGCAATAACCTTTTGAAAAATCTTATCCCCTTCCAAAAGTTAAGGTCTGTTATCCGTCATTGGTAGTATTGCTCAATATTTCTCATATACATAGTTATTTTGTCCTCCTCTTCCTTTAAAACTAGCGATGAACCATTAAGCAACTTGACAAAGCTCTGCAATTCTCAGTGTTTCTCCATCCATAACATAAGTGTCAGTGTTCATGATAACCTTATTTTATTATATTCTAGAACTTATAAAGGGGTACAAATATTTCTTTATATGCAAAATTATTTTGTTTTAAATTATATTAAATTAATATTGTTGATTACCATATATAGACTTTGGATAATCAGACAGATATGCAGACTATGGTTTATTTTGAAATTTTTTCAATAACTTATTTGCGAGAAAGCATCATTCAATTTATTATATTCAAATTATGTTTTATATATTAATATTTAATTGTATATTAATTTACAGAATTTGCATATAAATTACAAAAAATATCAAATTTTAATTCACATACAATTTCTTCATTTTTGAAAATTTTTGAGTGGCATCCCTGTAAAATATTACAAAATAGAATGAAAATCAAGCTAGGTCAATGCAATGCATGCATTCTAATAAGTTCAAACTGAATTCATGTATATTTCATTATAGCTAACACATTTGAATTGCTGTAGAGTACACTTTAACCAATTCACCAGCTATCCCAAGAAAACTTGAGAGAAACCTAGCCTTCCACAAATTATGGTGGCTTGTGAAGCAGTTAATAGGCAGGGGAAGAGGGATCCTCATCATATATGTAGTTGTAGGTTTAAATAGAGTGTGTGGTGATTATCAGCTCTTAATTTGTATAGTTTGTGTGTGTTTATTTTGACTGCTGAAGCTCAACTTTTAAATTGAGCCTGCTTTAAAATTCATATTTTTATATAGCATTCATTATTTATAAAATCTTCTTGTATTTCTAAAGAGTTGAAAGTCTGTGTATTCTTTAAACACATTTTTCACAACCGCGGGAGCCTCAATGCAAGTGCGGACTTAATGAGTCCAGTAATAAAATAGTGGTGATAGCCTTTGTAGTTGTTAAAAGGTAAAAACTTTTAACATTTTATTCAAAAATTTATCATTTTTAAACTTCCTTCCAAAATTCAGTTATCATGAAATTTTAATAAAAAAATAATAAAAACGGAGATGATTTATTTAAAAAATTGAAATCGGAAATAAATATTTAAACTCCGGAAATAATTTATTTAAAATCCAGAAAAATCTATTTTTTCAGTTAATATGCTCTGAAATATTATTTAATAAACCGAAAAAATAATTAATAGATATTTCCCAAAAATCCAGAATAAATCCCAAAATATTTGGTGAATTAGCATCTGAAAAATTAGTTAAATTAGTTCTGGATTCCTTTTATTTATTTCAAAAAAGATATCTGATATTTTGTACTTTCAAAAATACATAGTTTCCCTCTCTAGCTGAAGCTATGACGCCACAAATTCCAAGAAATTTTGCTTGAGTTCAATGCACTCTGGAAGTACTCCTACGCATTTTCAAAAAATAGCGTCATTACAAAATTTTCAACAAAAAATAAAAAAATATATATTATTCTTTCAATTAATCAAAAATAAATAAATTGTGAATAAAGATATTTCACTTTCGTCAACTTTAATTAACTTTTATTTATAAAATCAACTCCAATTAAAAATAATCGGAGCGATCTATATTAGTGGTATTATATTGCCAGTCAATCGGCAACCGAGCGTGGGGAATTTGGAAGAGACGCTGAAGACACTTGGAGAAAACATCTTCGACTATCAACAGCTCCGACGATCCTCTCGGCCGCGTCAGGCGGTTTCGCCGTTAGAGTAAACCATTAGCGCGACGAGAGATCGTACGGCAGCTTAATATAAATTTATTATCCTATCCATAATTATTTATTTTAAATGAGGAATCATCAATTATCAAGCTGAAAAAGATCAATCCTGCCTGTACATCACGGATTAATGAAGTATGCTCCTGATGTCATTAAAGTGCTACTCATTCGTAGAGGTATGCCTTCCCAGTAATCTAACCAGAAGGAGAAATATAAGAGGCAACTCCAGTGGTTTGCAACTCCAGTGGTTCTGATTCACGGAAAAATATCATTTATTACGAATATTTGGGCAGCGATTCAATAATAGATTAATTTCAAAATATACATCAGCATTCATGATCGTGATGATGTTTTCTGGGCAGCTTATCATAATAATTCATAAAAAAGTGCAAGTGAAATGTTTAATTTGTCAACAGCCAATTTTCAAGTGGATAAAAATAATATATTACTTCCATTAAAAAAGAAACTATGAACATTTGAATGATTAATATAATAAGTGTAATTACATTTGAACTCAAACAATAAACTATGATAAATCAATTCCATTAATAAAAACTACGAACATTTTTGAACCTTTAATAAAATATCAGTGATATAATTGAAACCACGTAATAATCCATGAAAAAGTTTAAATGTGATGAAAGATACTACAGTTGTATCTCATAATGATCTTGTTATTTGTATTCATCGATTATCTGTTAATTAGTGCCGGCACATCAAATTAATAAAACTAGTTTTGGAAAATAAGCAATAAATTTAAAGTAATCTCTATTTCCATGTGTTATTTTTGTGTATATCTGTTTCTCATTTATGAAGGTAAGCTTTTATTTATTTTTTCTCTATTTTGATGACCATACTTCCTTTTTTAGACAAAAAATCAGCAAGAAAATAGATTTCCGGCCTTCTGCCGATAAAACGGCACTTATAAAAAATCGCCGCATATTGAAAGAAGTCCGCCGTTATCTATACAACGCAATGGTACTTGTTTATCTCTCAATGAATCATCATTCGGCCTTGACCCACTATGCCACTCTCTCTTTCATCACCACATGGCTTTGCATTCACCCAAACAAAATAAATCATTAATTATAAATATTATTTTCTTTCTAATATTTTTTTCAGTAGTTAAGAGAAAATAAGCGATAAGGGAACACATAATGGCAGGATATTTACTAAATCCCAACCTGCCGATGATTTTAGCACCCCTCTAAGTCTTTGGACTTGTCCTCACTGCTAGGCGCAGGAAACGTGGTTACACTATAGTTTATCATTCCTGGTTATAAATAATAGCTATCACTTACTAATTAAAAAAAAGTTATGATATAAAAAGATAAAAGGAGTCACATAAATTAAGATTAGATACATTATTACCCTGTTTAAATACATGGAAGAGGAAACACAGAAATTGCCATTCCTTGATGCTATGTTAAAGAAATACTTTGTACATATTAACCCATTTTATCCCATTGTCCTATCCGGAGGACAGCTGAGAAATAGCATGTGGAAATCAGTATTTGTTTGTTGTGAATATTTTATCAACTGGAACCTCACGCTAACAGAAGCTTAGGCATACCTCTACATGTTCCAGTTGATAAAATATTCTCAACAAACAAATACTGATTTCCACATGCTATTTTTCATCTGTCCTCCGGATAAGACAGTGGGATAAAATGGGTTAAATAATGAAAGTAAGTGCAGAGGTAGATGATTTGGGAAGTATAAAACAGTATGACGACTGTGTTCTAATATTGTCTCAAACAATATCGCATATAACAAGATTGTTGTTATTAAGCAACTTGTTATATTATATTGGGCCATAACTTTTACCTCTGAAATTATAAAAGAAACAAATATATTTCAAACATAAATTAATACTTAAAATAAATTTTTAAAAAGTATACTTACCTCATCATAGTCATTAATGGGAATTTAATAAGGTGCAAGATTCATATGACGCCTAAGGGAAATTCTTAAAATACTCAGTGAATCAAGATTTCAGTTCCAAATCTCAGGGGAAAATGAATTTTTCCTCCCTATTCCTAGATTTTTCTTGCTTCGTTCAATTCAAATTATAATGTGTTGCAAAAATATGAAAAAAAAAAATCATTACTTTAGTAAATAATAACACAGTGATCATATGATCTCCAATAATTTGTGTATGAACCTTGATGGTAGAACTCAGCCATTGGTGTATAAATGTTGAAGTTATTACACAGGTAAAGATCATTAGAAATGGACATAAAAAAACTGCACAGAAGAGTGTAAAACATTTTATTGAACACAAAAGACTTCTTAGTGAGATTAAAGTGCATATATATTAAGTATTTTGAATATTTCTTCCATAAATTCAATTTATATATGCTTTATTTAACAAGACATTAAGTCCCATCAAGACATAAGCAGTTACAAGGAATCATTCATACTGAAATTTATGTACAGTCGAACCTCGTTAACGTGAATTACTTTTAACGTGAACTGTTTTCACAATCCCTATCAAAATGAAGATTAATTTCTAAGTTACTGATAGCATGAACTACTAATAACAAGAAGAAATTTTTATTCCCCTTGAGATTCACGTTAACGAGGTTCAACTGTATATATGTATTTTTACTTTTATGTAATTAGTTGTGTTGATTACGTATTGTCTTTATTTCGACTTCTTATACTTAAATTTAAATTGTATTTTTAATTATTAAAATAGAAAATGATTTAAATAAATATTTGTTGTATACAAATCAGGGATGTTACTTTTCCACTGAACAGCAGATTTCCACTTTTTGTAAATTTTTTCTGTCCCTCTCTCTGCAAATTATCAATCTGATCAAACAGTCCCTGGAAATCCTGTAAATCTTTCTCCATCTACAATATAAATATATCAATATGCATATTAAACTTGCTTTATCAGATTCTAGAACCTTTAAAAAGATACAGTTGCTCAATATTTTTCATACACATAGTTATATCGATCCTCCCCCCCTCTCTTTAAAACTAGCGATTGGTCATTAAACAATGTGACAAAGCTCTGCAATTCTCAATCTTTTTCCATCCATATCATAAGCATCTATGTTTATGACAAACTTGTTTTATTAGATTACTAGAACTTACAAAAAGATAGAGGAATTTCCATATGTGTAATAATTTTGTTTTAAATTATATTAAGTTAAATCAATCATATATACAGACTATGGTTATTTTTTATATGTATTAAAGCACCATTCTTTTATATTGCTTATAATATTATAATCCTTTGATTGCAAAGTAATTGTTTTTCAACTTATTATTTTCAAATTATATAGAATTTTTATATAAATATACAAAAAGTATAGGAAATTTTGCTTCACATTTTTTTTTTTTTTTTTTTTTTTGAGTGGCATCTTTGACAAATGTTAATATGACTTCAACTAATTTAAGTGAAAATAGTTTAGATCATATTTCTAAAATCGGTATTAAATGAATGAATTGGGGAGGCAGGGGTCTGTCCAGGTTTGTTTTCCAGGGTCCTATTTTTGTGAAAAAATTTCTTATTTTTGTGAATTTTTCTTATTTTTGTGAAATTTTTTCTGACATAGTTATTTTTATTTTTGTGAAAATTCATTTCACAAATTCTATCTACACACACATATGTATATATAAGTTTAATCTAGACAGTTTCAGGAGGGCACTGTGCCCTGCTTGCCCCTTGACAGAAAAAATGGCACCCTTCTTGCCTTTAATATATAAAAAAGTTGCATCCTTTCTGCCTTTTATTGAAAATAACCTTCAAACTTAAGATATGTTATAAATATAAATAAATGTACAATGTATTGTGCATAACAAAAGTGTTTGGATTTTAAACGTTAAATGAGCCCTTAAGAATCTAAAACTGCCCTCATGAATTTAGAAAATGCTTTTTATTTAGCAGTGCCTTGCCCTTTTCTTTCTGCATCTTGTTATCAGCCAATCAATAAAAGAGGAGCAAACCTTCAAACTATGCTTCTCCTTCGAATACACATTTTTCAGAAAACACAGAAAGCTAATAAATTAAAAAATAACTAAACTTAAAGCTTAATTATTGTTTGTTTAGATGTATTACTAGTTACTAGGAAGATGTGTATACATTCTCTGTTAAATAAATAAATAAAAAAAAAAAAAAAATCACCGATTTTTTTTTTTTTTTTTAAATCGTATTTTTGAGAAAACTCAGTTTGAATGTATGCTTCTCAAATATATACAATTCCTTCACACATCACCTGAATGATAAATGAACAACCAATAAAAACAAAAGATAGCTTTTTAGGAAATATAAAAATACAACACAATTGGATTATGTTAAAAACACTGAAATCAGGAGTAGCTTAGCTCCTAAACACAGGCACTCCTGACTTATGTAATTTACTCTACCTTGTGATGCAGTGAAAATGTATAATAACAGAAGAAAATAGTAAAGTTTAATTATTAGAAGAGAAATATCAAAAGAGATAAACAAATTTCACTTACCAATTCATTTGAGATTTCACTTAAACAGGAACCAAGGTTAAATAATTTAAGTTCACAAGCTCATGTGAACGAAATTTCCAGTTCTGAAAATTTGGATGGAAATTCAGCTTTGTCTGAAAATGTAGAAGAAAATTCGATTCTCTTTGTAAATGAAAATGCACTTGCTGAAAACGCAATTCCAGATTGATCTCTTGACAGTATTTTGCATGACAATGACAGTGAAACAAAAAGCC
The DNA here is from genome assembly GCA_963930645.1 of Salticus scenicus. Classification (NCBI taxonomy): domain Eukaryota; kingdom Metazoa; phylum Arthropoda; class Arachnida; order Araneae; family Salticidae; genus Salticus; species Salticus scenicus. The sequence continues at coordinate 237,204,329 of OZ005657.1, forward strand.
CTTTTGATGATAAAATAGCGCAGAAATTCAAATGCCAATCAACTGAATACGAAGAATTTTATCCAAAAAAGAAGCATCCACTGAATATCCAAAAGTATGAAAAACTGCATAACTGGATTTATTATAGTGTGTCAGCTGTAGGATTTTTATGTAAAATTTGTTCAGTTTGTTACTCACCGGGCCCTTGGGTTGATCAATGGATAAATTTTGGTGACCATCCTACTCGCTGCATAAACAAGCATGAAACACGTTCCAGACATAAGCAAGCAGCTGTTGCATCAGAAATGCATTTTTAAAAATCTCTTTCTGAAAGCTTAGTTGAAGGATCAAAAGTTACAGCTAAAAAAATTAAAGAAAGTAATCAAAAGCTGATGACAAAATATATAAAGATCTTATATTTCATGATAAAAAAACAATGGGCAGTTACAGCAGGGTTGCCAACATCTCCGCTTTCAGCGGAGTTGCTCCGCAAAATATGACGACTCCGCACACTCCGTGAAATGCTCTATTTGCTCTGCAAATATTTCTCAAAATCATATACATTCAATATTTTTCAGAAAAAGAACATAAAGTTTTAATAAAGCTGAAAATCAGATTGCTGCGCCGTGTCTACTGACTTACTGCTTATCTTACTGCGTGCCAAGAACAGAACGATTAGCTGCGGAATGTGAGCCGAGCAAGCAAACTTTCGATTTCCCATACTCTTTCATGGAGCGCGTGGAGGAAAGCGGCAATGCCTCTCCTCCTGTTTTAGCGCATGCGTATATTCTTCAGTCGCGGCGCGAAGAAGATTCTCCCGCATGCGAACGCGCGATCGGTATGGTGGGAAAGGGAAAGCAAAGCTTCGGAGTTTGAACGGAGTCGACTCACGTGCTTCAATGTTATCGTTTATTAAACAAGATAAAATGTCATCAGGTAAAAGAAAACATGTGCAGACTTTTATTAAGGCCTGCACTACTTGGCCAGTGTTAAAGAAATCTAAACTATCTCCGTATCACGCTTATTGCACAGCGTGTTGTACTGATTTTTTAGCGTTGCATGTTGGAGGAGAAGATTGCCGGCATCATTGTGAAACGGCAAAACGCATAAAGTATGCAACGGCTAAAGATAATAGAAAAACAGTAGAGAGTCAAAAATCCGCACGGCTTGGGACCAGACGTTGTGCGGATTTTAGGATTTTGCGGATTTCAGGTCATGAAAAGTGATGTTCTAAGTTTTACTTTCAATAAAATTAAATACTCACTTAATAAGAGTACAGTAGAGTCTCGATTATCCGAGTTAATGTGGACCGAGCTCACCTCGGATAAGGGAAAAACTCGGTTAAACCGGAATTACATAAATGGATTTCTAAATAAATGACTGAAATATTAATTTATACAGAATTTATTAATTAAATGGTATACTTACAATTTTTATTGATATCCACTGGTAATACTTGTAGTAGAATAAAAACAGGGAATGCAATTGTTCATTTGAAATAGTCCTTAATAATTTTTTGTTTGTGAATTGATAACCGTTTCTTGGCTGCAATATTACGCCATTTAGTTAGATTCATTAGGATTTCAGGTGTAGCCTCTTCTTGCTGCTCAATGTATTCAATAGTTTTTTCAATTGATTTTAGACCTTCAGAATGCGTAATTTTTTTCTGTTTAACACAGTTTTCATCATCACTGCTCTCTTGCTCTCGATTTTCAACCATATCTGCAATCATGTCATCTGTTATTTCTTGCTGCTCATCTGCATTCATCCACTCATCAATATCTTTCTCAGTAAGAGATTCAGAAACAGGAAGTGTTTTTGCCAAGCTCAATAATGATTCGTCATGAGATGCTTCATTTTCATCATTTGGCTGCACTTCTGATGATAAAATTTTCCGCCACGATTTCTGTAGAGTCGTTGATTGAATTTCTTCCCATGCTTCGGCTATCCAATACACGGCATCCTTCAGTGTAATCTCTTTAAGACATTCTGTTACTCCTTTTTCTTCAAGATCTTCAATCAACTTTCCTAACAACTTTTTTCTGTAATTTCTCTTCAAGTTCTCAAGAACACCTTGATCTAATGGCTGTACGAGTGAAGTCACATTTGGGGGCAAAAAATAAGCTTTGATATCTCCACTTGACAGTTGCTCTTCATCCGGGTGGCATGCGGCATTATCTAAAAGTAAGAGTGCTTTTCTTTCCAAATTTCTATCTTTTAAAAATATTTCCACTTTAGGGACAAATTCCTCAGAAAACCATTTTTTAAAAAGTTCGCCACTCATCCAAGCATTTTTTTGATTTCTGTAATATACAGGAAGACTCGAAATGTTTATATTTTTAAATGCTCTTGGTTTCTTAGACTTTCCGATGATCATGGGTTGAAATTTAAAAGTACCCGATGCATTACAACAATTTAAAATGGTTATTCTCTCCTTTTTTTTCTTATATCCGAGAGCTGATGATTCTTTTCTGGCAGCTAAGGTTTTTGATGGCAACATTCGAAAATTTAATCCTGTCTCATCGGCATTGAACAGTTGATCCCTACTTATATTATTTTCCTTAATAAATTTATGGAAATCTTCTTTGAATTTAACAACTGCTTCAGAATCTGCAGATAACTTTTCACCAGTTATATTCAGTTGGCGAATTCCGTAGCGTTTTTTCCACCTATCAAGCCATCCAACACTTGCAGTAAAGGGTTAATCATTATAAAATTTCTTGTGAAAATCCAAAGCTTTTGATTTTAACATTGGTCCCGATACAGGACTACCCTTTTCTCGCAATTGCGTAAACCACAAAAACAAAGCTTCAGAAGTTTTTTCAAATTCACAATGCTTCATTGTTTTTCTTACTTGGCTGCAGTTTGTTTTGTCGGCAAAATATTTTTCAATCTGAGCTCTATTTCTTTTCCAATCACCAACAGTTACTTCTCCAACACCCAGATGTAACGCAACACTTTTAATAGATTCTCCTTTGTCCAACCGCTTCAATGCTTCAATTTTTGTTTCTATCGAAACAACGATTCTTTTCCGTTTTTTGTCTTTGGAATTCATTTTTTATTAAATTTTGAAATTTTAAGCACGACACAAACGTAAAAAGTAGGACTGAAAACTGTCTTTTTCGTTTCTAGAATGTAGATAAATATCCAATATGAATTTCTTGAAAGAATGCAAGAAACTCTTTTTCAAGTGTGGGAAAGATAAGAAACATCTTGGCACACTGCCATTAAAATTAGACCAGCCCGGAAGTCGGGAAGCTATCATTGTGTGTTTGTGGGGGGTGGAGAATTTGTCCTCTTTCTCCTTTCAATACCCTCTTTCCTTTATTAGTAATAGATCCGTCTTATCTATTCCTGTTATACTACTTAAGTGACGGCTTTTTAAAATTTGGCTCTGCAGTACAATTGAGTGTAATCTTTTCCTGATCCAGAATTCCATCAATCACAGAATACAAAACCGCTTATTTAGGGCTGAGTAACATACAACTGACACTCCTCAGTACATTGTTAAATTGAAAGAGAGATAATTCGAATAAGAAATTGCCTTAGCCAAAGAAAGTGTAAGGTAGAAGTAGAAAAAAAATAAATTCTTAAATTCTTAATTAAAAAAAAAAATAATATATATATATATTTTTTTTTTTGAGTACCTCGGTTAAACCGAAACTTGGTTAAGCGGGACTCGGATAATCGAGACTCTACTGTAACACATTTCTATATTACATTAAAATGATATATTTAAATAATAATAATAATAAATTACATAATAAAAATTCATAAAAAATTATTTTTTCATTTTGGAAAACATTTTATCAATTCCCGGAGAGCAAAGCCCGACGTCGTGTCGCGCCGCGCCGGTCTAATCATCGTGAGCGCTGCACCAACGGAGTCCGTGACGTCACCGCCCACATGCGATCTGCGGCGAACGACAGTACCAGGAAAGGAGCACATGGGACGGGAAGCCGGCGGAGAGAGAAGGAAGACCGGGAGAAAGAACGCACGCTCACCGTCAATCTGAGGTACGGCGCGATCCTACGAAAAATAAAAACGGATTGTTCTGAAATTTATTCTATTTGATTAATTAGTCCAAAAAAGGAATTGCCGGATATCATGTTGAATTTAAAGGAAATAATTTCACTTTTGATTGAATTTGAAAAACAGTTCATATCAATTAATTTTAAGTATAAAAGTTTAGGTTTTAGCTATTAATTGAAGTATAGTTTAAAAAAATAAAACTGTCGACTGATTTTACGTTTGTGATGACGTCATAGTTTCTCCCGCATTCGTTTTTTGATCATAAAGTTTTTAGTTTTTTGATAGTTTATGACTTTCAAAATTCTTTGTTTATCTCTGCCGACTTGCGCGGATTTCAGACGTTGGCGGATTTTCGGCGCTCGACTGTACTTTGGATTTTTATTCAGATGTAAATTCAGTCACAAGTTTGAATGTAATTAGAGCTGAAGCTCTTTTTACTAAGTTTTTGATAGAACATAATTGCCCTCTGGCAATTTCGTAGGTAAAAATTAGTTCAGTATATGCATTTTTAAATTATACCAATTGTGTGTGTTAATTTTTTGTTTAATTTAAAAAAAAAAAAAAAAATGCTCCGCTAAATAGGCAAAATGCTCCTCTTAATTTTTTTGAATACTCCTCTTTTTGTTCTTGACATGTTGGCAACCCTGTTACAGAAAATTTTGCCTCATTAGTGAAATTTATTGGAGAAGACCTTGGTGATAAGAACATAGAATCATTTCTAAACACATGTAACAAAAATTTGACTTACTTATCTAATATTTCGGTTCAAAATTTAACTGAAGCAATTTCTATCTTTCTTGAAGAAAAAACTATAACAGAGTTGCAAGTAAGCAAATATTTTGCATTATTAGCAGATGAATCAACTGATGAAGCTCAAAGAGAGCAACTGGGTTTGATAGTTCGCTACAAAGTTCCAGGGACTACTACATAAGTGAAAGAGGAGTATCTTGGACTTATAAACTTGTCATTAACTAATGCTGAATCGATAACATCTGCCATTAAAAATTTTTTAATAGCGAAAAATATTGAAACAACCAACTATCTCTTTATATCCTTAGATGGCACAAATGTCCTGAATGGTGATATTTCGGGCGTGCAAAGAAGAATAAGACACCTATCACCTCATTCTTTATTTATAAATTGCAGAAACCATAGACTTGCATTAGTATTTGCACAATTATTGAAAAAATACAAAATCTTGCAAGCTGTTGATGCATTATTGGTAAGCTTATGGAAACTTTTCCATTACAGCTCAACGAAACAACAACTTTTCAAAGATATCCAAAAAGCTGTTTATTCCATCCAAGTTTTGAAAACATTTAAATTGGCTGTGACTAGGTGGCTGTCCCATGGTATGGCTTGTGAAAGAGTTGTAGACAGGTATCAACAACTGGTCGAGAATTTAGATGCCATCTTTGATAAAACAAAAGAGCCAGAAATAAAGGGAATAAAAGAGCAGCTTTTAGATATAAACAACTTGCTTTGCATTTTGTTCTTAGCAGACATTTTTAAAATTGTAAACAAACTAAGTACATGGCTGCAAAGCCTAAATATTATGTTTAGCAACATTACTGATAAAGTTGCAAGCATTATAAGCGAAGTTGAAAAATATGTCTCTGACTTGCCCACAAACCCGAAACCCAATATATTACATATTTACAACTTGAGACTTATTACGAAGACTTTTTGTCTCTAATGATCCTTGTGACAAAGTCACGCTAAATTTCCGTCGGACTCCATCTTCATAAAAAAAATGGCGACCACCCTGAAACCCAAAACAAACACAACGTGGAAAAAAGATGTTGCCAAAATATTTATGTAATTTTCCACAGAAAAATTTCATCCCGTCAAGGAGAGATACGCCACACCCATTATCGTGTCTGACGTCATTCCCTAACTAATCAGCGAGAAATGAAGGCGTGGTTTTATTGTCATGTAGTACCGATAGCGACTGGTACGAGAACATAAAATTGATAGGAAGCAATGTTTATATATTGCTGAGCAGATGTTTTAGCTCGTTATTATTTTGTAAGTGCTTTGTTTTTCCGAAAATTTTTAGGAAAAGTTTATCTCCGATTTGAATTTTGTGAAGGATCCGTTTTATTATTATGGAATTTTGTGAAGGGTCCGTTTTATTATGGAATTTTGTGAAGGGTCTGTTTTATTATTATGGAATTTTGTGAAGGGTCCGTTTTTTTAACTTGGAATTTTGTGAAGGGTCTGTTTTTTTAGCATGGAATTTTGTGAAGGGTCCGTAAACGGACCCAGTTTTCTCCCTAGACAGACCCCTGGGAGGTAAATTTTTATTCCATAAACATTGCAATTTTTTTTTTTTTTTTTAATTTGTTCTATTTGAGTGGAACCTATATTTTCTATTGAGCTTGCTAAATTAATTATGGCAATTATATTTTTAAAGATAGGTTGATTTAAAGTCTTTTACCACTATTATCTCAGATGATTGTAAATAGTTATGATCTATATATATATATCAATTATCCTCTTTAAATTGTTATAAAAGTAATTTTAAACTGATAGTAAAACTGTTCTTTTATATTTGATATGTGATTGCTGATGCTTTAATACATTTTAATGATAACTTAAAATTTTGACAAATAATAAAGTTTTAATTTTTGGCTTGTCTCTTTTATAAATCCCTTTTTATTTATATATTTTTTTTCATGGATATATTTTTTTTCAGGAGATTAACTGATGTCTTGAAGCGGAAAAGAACTCCTAAGCGCAGCAATGCTACAAGCAGGAAAGTACGGACTGAAGAAGCACCAAGAGAAAGATGTACCACTATTCGTGGTCCTCCTAGTCGAGGAGTGTTGGATAATTACATAAATCCAGTTTTGGGTTCCTCTATGCTTGCTTTGTCTGCATGCACTCCTACTAGCATTCATAATAGTTCAACTGCTGGTGCTAGTCCTGTTTTGGGCACAATAGCAACTCCTACTACTTGTTCCACTAGTCCTAGTGCAGCAACCCCAGGAAGAGGAAAATTAAGTTCTGCTGCTGCAAAAACCTCTTCCTTTCTTGCAAATCTGAATCCTGCAAGATGGGGTCGTTGGAGTAGCAGTTCACCTGTAACTGGACGTTTGGCCTCCCAAGTAAATTTAAATTTACTACTTAAACTTTATTATAAAAGAAAAAAAGCTAAATCATCCAAAATGTTAGCACACTTTACAAATGATAATTTTCATTTCTAAAAATTGTTAGCTTAAAATGTGTCTAAAATTTCTCCACGCATCTTAAACTAGGTTCAGTTCAAAAGGACTGATATCTTAAGCTTAGGATTGCCATAAAACATTAATATTCATAAAGTATCTTCTCTCCCTCCCAAATACCCCTCTGACAATAAAATAACAATGTTTCTAGTCTGATATTTTTATATTGATTATTTATTGGATGTAAATGCATACATTTATCTTATACTTACATCATATATAGCTTATAAATAACTTTGATTGCCTCAAATGTTTTATTTTTCATCACTTTCATTGATGCTGTATAAATGCAGGCCAGACTCCCTAATAAAGACTGCTACTCAAGGCACCTATCACCTAGCTCAGATTTCTCTTAAACTTTTAGAAATTTTGAAGAATATAATGTGGTAATACTTAGTAATTATGAGGCTTTAAAGTACTTATCTAGGTTATAGTCTATTCATCTTTCTGATGTAAATTTTTACCTATCAAACATTCAGTATATCCTATTAGGCAAATTTAGATGCATATTTTTAAGAATTATTTCCTTTTCCTTTTTTCAAACCTTACTCCAAAATATTTTTAAAAAATCAATTATATTTTTTATTTAGTCATGTTTTTTATTTATGCATATTTGACTAGTTATGTTTAAAAAAAAAAAAAATGTACTTCCTTTTTATGACAGTTTTATTTATTACAAAATGTTGTTGGTATAATTTAACCCAAAAACTAAAGAAAATTAATGTATAGGAAATACAAAATATTTTTTCATTCAAGCGCACACAAAAAAAAAAAAAAAAAAAAAAAAAAAAAAATTGGTGGGGAGTTCTCTTTGCTCTATGACTACAAAACTGGCCAAGAATGAATTAATAGGTAAAAATTTACTTTTCCCATAAATATAACTGTAAAAAGGAAGTATTTTATGTATGTGAATATGGAAACTACATGAAGTTTTAAAGAATCTTGTCTTAGTGTTTTATTTATTTACTGAATGTCTCAAGTTTTAAAAAAAAGATTTTGTTTTCACAGGAATCTTGCTTAGTTCAAAGAAACTCTGCTTTTACAAATTCCTCTGGAAATCGGGAAAAGATTAAAGCATGGATTAAAGAACAAGGTAGATAACTTATTTCGTTGTGTGTGATAGGTTTCTTTATTTACTTTTTTCAATTTTATTGTAATTTTTCTCTCAAATTAAGATTTTTTTTCCTTCTTTGTTTTGTTATTAGAGTATGACCAACTCTTTCTTATTATCGAACTGTCTTCCTCTCTCCTTTATCTTCCATAAATGTCTCCTTTTTTTTTTCCCCTGAGTATTTTAAAGTTATAAATATAATTTATCTAAAACTTTAACAAATTTTCAACTTTTTAAGAAAGATTTTCAGCTTTGCTAAACAAAATTCTCTTGCATTTCAATAGATAGCATTATTTTAAGTTAATGGTTATTAAATTTTTCTTATTTATTAAATTCAACATATACACATAGATGTTTTACAATTTAAGCCATGGATTTAACTATTAAAAACTAGCGCATACCAAAAAATTATCAATGCCATCTAGGCCTGAAAATGCCACATATAGAATCTCCTTTATCTTGATTCCATTTTAATTTAACTTTTTGTTTGTAAGTAGCTTAAAAAAATCTTTTTCCTTTTTTGATCTATGCTTCAAATCATATTTAAGATAAAATTATAAGAAATGCTATTAAAACATGTTTTCTAAACATCTTGCAACAGTAAATTATACCATTAATATTGCATCTATTGAAAAAAGGAAGAAAAAAAAAATCCCACACTTTTTTTTTTTAAAGGTTAAAATTCATATCAAACAATACAGTGTTATGCTAATTTTACTTTATTTAACTTTATCATTGAAATAATTTAGAATTTGTTCAAATAAATAATACTTTACTAGGTATATTTTTCAAATCTGAAATCAGCTTAAAAATATTTTATTTTTAAATTAGAATACGCAGTATGTCTTCAGGTATACTGAGAGCTGAATAATTGTTAATCATAGATAAAATTAAAACTGAATGCAACTAGTATATGATTCAGTTATACGTATATTGTACTCAATTTTACCTAGCTTATACTGTGTGCGTAATGTATATAAAATAACAACATAAATTTGTTTCATTTTTTCCAGCACAAAAATTTGATGAAGAATTTTTCAGTATAGAACAGCCTGGTGCATCTCATCCAGCTATGGGTGTCTTGAAACGACTAACCACTGCATTAGGGCATTTAGAACTTATGGTATGCTTTTGTCAATTAGATATAGTTTGTGTTTTCTAATTATGAATGTTATATAATGTCTTTTAAATTTAATTTTATAGGTTGACTATGGTTTGAGAGCTTTAGCAGACATTCGGAGTGTTGTAAATGACAGTGATATCTCTTCGTTTGAACTCATTCATAGTGGTTTAGTGAGAAAACTATTACAGTATTTAACTACACCTGATGGAGGCACCTTGCCTTTTGGAAAAATTGCTAGGGAGGATCGTTTAAGATCTTTCCTTCATATATTTATGGGAACTCCGGTAAGTAAACTAGAACATAAAATTTGTTTGTAAGCAAATCTAAAGTTTAGATTCTAAACCTGTTATGTTATTACTTCTTTAACATTTAGAAGACAGGTTTCGTTCTGTCTCTCTTATTTTCTAGGAATTTAAAAGAATTAAACATGTATGTATGGGTGTTGCAATTTCATTAAATGAACACTGTTTTTTTAATAAAATGGTATAAAGTTTTTATTTACATGTCTAGTAGTTTTTAATATAATCCATGTTGTCCATCTTGGGCAGTGGTAATCAAGACGTAGAATTACATCACCTCTCCGTTAAGTGTTAATGACACTGAACTCATGAATGTTTTGTACTCAAATTATGGCAGAATTATATTAATACTAATTTTGTTGGCTGAGAAATTTTTGTACTTTATGAGATTTTCTTTAAAACTATGCTACATTTAAGTATTGAATATTATTGGATTCATTTGTAATTTTTAATGTATTCTAAATGTATATATGTATATTTCTTTTCAAATAGCTTTTCATGATGACAAATTTTGAAGCAGATAAATTAGATACAGCACCATTAAGTGCTTTAGTTTCTAAGCTCAATGCCTGTGTTAGTCAACTAGAACAGTTTACTGTTAAAGTACACGATTTACCAGGAGCAGGAAATGTCGGTGGTCGTGGTACAAGTGCATTGAAATTCTTTAATACCCATCAATTAAAAGTAAGTTAACAAATTTTAATAATTTAATAAATATTTTTACTAATCTAAAGATGACACAAATTTTTCATACTGTATTTATACTTAATTTATGGGTGTTATACAGTTTTATTATGACCAGATTAAAAATAACAATCTCATACTTGCCAACTTTTCCAGTTTTCCCGGAAGACTTCCGGTTTTTTAGCGTATCTTCCGGTCTTCTGGACAGATGATGAAATCTTCCGTTTTTAAAAAAGTCGCGGATATCATTCGTTTTAAAAAGAAACTCCAAATGTTCTACGAAAACTCCGGATTCCCAATCTTTCTCCATCCATAACATGAATGTCAGTATTCATTTCAAACTTGCTTTATGAGATTCTAGAACATGAAAAGAAATAGAATTGTTAAATATTTCTTGCTGATGTAATTTTTTTTTTGCCCCCCACCCCCCTATTTATCTCCAACTAGTGATCAGCAATCACATGTTCTGCAGAAGTCTTTTGTTTCCTAATCTTTTTCTATCTGCAACATAAATGATAATAAATATTAATTTTAAACTTTTTTCATTAGATTCTAGAAGTAGAGTTAAAGGAGTTTTATATTTCTTATACTCTGTAATTATTTTTGTATCCCCCCCCTTCCCCCGGATTGTGATCAATTCTAGAAACATTAAAGCAATGGAAGTGCTCAATATTTCTGATGTATGTAATTATTTTTAGACCTTTAATGCTGAATTTAATGAATCTGTTTATTTTTCCTCAATTAAATTAAATATTTGTTTGTCATATTTTCCAAATGTGTAAACATGGGGAAAAAATTTAAGAATAATTTTTTGAGGTAAGAAAATTTTGTGCCCCCCCCCCCCCTTCCCCCCCGGCCCCTTAGCTGGCGCCACCCCTGAGTATAATGAATCTATAGTAAAAAAATTTTATAGATTGCTTCAAAATATTAAAATTGTAAAACTGTATTGTTTAATACGTCAAAGAAAAAAAAATCTTCCCTTTTTTTATGAAATCGTCTGGTTTTTCAACAAAAATCTTCCCTTTTTTTTATTAAAATTGGTTGACAAGTATGCAATCTTGATTATTTTAGTTAACTTGTTTAGAGGATTTTTAATAATTAAAAAAAATAAAAATAAATTTTTGCACCCTGAGCTACAGAATTCATAATACATGCTGAAATTTGGTACCAGAAAACCTGAAGAACATAAGCCAAAAATAATTCCTATTATTATGTAAAACATAGTTTTGTATAAAAGTTATAATTAATTTAGTCTTTATTTAATTTAGTATGAGCTGTGATATGAGATCTGATGAAGCATAAGCAATTCTAATTCTTAAAACACAAATAAAAAAATTGAAAGGTTAAAAAATATAAACTTATATTATTGATGTTCCATACATTATTTTGATAAATAGAAGAATCTTCAAAAGTCATCTGTAATTTGTATTTTTCTTCCTGACATTTCATACTTAATTTGTGCATTACAAAGTGCTTAATTAATAACCCATTAAAAACATAATTTTCTGTAGTGTAATGTTCAACGACATCCTGGATGCTCAAATTTGCGACCATTTAGAGGTGGACCAGTAAAGATTGAGCCATTGGCATTAGTTGAAGCTATTGAAAGATACTTAATAGTTAGAGGGTACCACAAAATAAGGGTAACTTACATTTAAATATTAATTTTTAAATACTTTGCTACAGTAATATTTCAGCTTAAATTCAGATTGTATTTTTGTTTTTAGGATCGTGATGAAGACAATAGTGATGATGAATATTCAGATGATGAAATGGATGAAAGTGTGGTAATAATTTAGACTTTGATTTGTTAAACTGATTATTAACATATTGTACTAATAAATTTAAAGTTACATGCTTTCATAGTAGAAATTACAGAAGTATGCATATTTCCAGTCCATACTTCCATAGTTTACTTTTGTTGAATTTTTTCTAATCTGAAAGTCTAGTTTGTTTAGAATTACAAAAAAAACAATGTATATTTACTTGTTTTTGATTTTCAAAGCATTATCACTATGATTAAACAGATTTTTCTAAGAGCTGCAAATGTAACAAAAGTTATTGGAAGATGCAGGATAGTATGAATTTTAAACATCAAGAGTTCATTATTAAGATTTGAATGAAATGAAATTTTACTGCAGTCTTCTTATACATATATTTTAGCTTAACCGTTTGAATGCTGAAGCACTTACTGAAATACATCCTTAAATTGCTATCGTTGTTTCAGGCCTCAATAAAAGGTTTTCCGGTGTAAATATTTAATTTTAGCTTTTAAAAAAATTCGAAACCCAATCATACCAACTGAAAAACCACACCTTGCAGTAAAAAATAAAAAAATTCAGGTAAGCAGCAATCGAAATGGCATATATAAATGTGTTTTTTTTTTGTAAGTAATTTACCCTCGATCGCTCTTTCTACAGAAATAACCTACGAAATTTTCTAATGAACACACACTATAATATAAAAACACACCTAATTAATGAAAACCACGCCTTACTGTAACGTGTGTAAAAGGCCAATTTAAGTATCATTAAAGGATGAATAAAGAAAAAAAAACGCGTTTTACCATTAATAATTGTTCACGCACAACGTTTTACGAAAATTTAACACATGGAAAAAATCCAAATTTAACATAGTTTTCCAAATATGCAATTCAGCATAGTGAAGAGGTGTGTATTCTGATAAGATTTTATCGGGACTTTGCCCATTTTTTTTTTTTTTTTTTTCATCTTATTTCAAAATATAAAGATATATATTTTAAAAATAATGAAACAAGCGTCGTAATATTTTATGCGTCGAAAATCACGTTAGATATTACTCTTTCGAAAGAACTACATTTAATTAATTTCAATGATTAGATTTTTGACATCTTATGCTAATATTTTTTGAGCGTTTAAAAAAAAAAAAAAAAAAAATTGTTGTTAAATAAAACCCAATCACTCATACAATTATCGGTTAATTTATTAATTCTTTTTTGTGTTTTACGAATAAATAATGAAAGAAAAGAACTTTATAAAATATATAAACAAATATATATATATATATTTTTTTTTACATCTTGTTAAAGAAAATGTAAAAGAAAAATAATGAAAACATAAGGTTAAACAATTGTGTTTTGATGCACAAAAGCCATGTAGTTTTTTCTTACAGTGAGCACAGATGAGTTTGGAACTTTATAGAAAAATTCTCTCTAATATATAACTTCGATAAAATAAGACAAAATTACTTTTAAGAAATAAGCGGGACTAAAAATACTCAGGAAAAACTAAAACATTGGTAGCTACGTAGGAGTTGCTATTTAACTGATTGATTTTGTTTGAGTAAAAAAAAAAATTAAAATTCCGGTTATATTTGAAATTTACCTCTCGCAGCGCGATAGCGCTGCTTCGCAGTTTTGGAGACTAAACATCGCAGCGCTATCGCGCTGCTTAGCAGTCAAACGGTTAAGGTTGAACTGGTATAAAATTGAGTTTCACCGAGTGGCTAGTGACCTGAAGAAAATTTGAAAATTTTACAATATTGGAAAATATATACATAGATTTTTTTTTTTTCTGAAACATCAGTAGAGGCTACCTCATTGAGACTAAAAATTTTTGGTATCTATCTGTGAACGTGGGTGTACACCACTGTTAATAAATAAAAATGAATTTCTCAATATGCAACTGGGTCATCACGGCTCCCAATCTGCAGATTCACTAGTTGGTCAAAACCACAAGATTTTAACACTTTGCCGACTAATCAGAGAGATCTCCCTGTTTTGTAAACTATTAGTATTCAACCGATCAGGGAGATTTTCCCATTTGATGATAGCTGCATTTTTTTTTTTTTTTTTTTTTTTTTTTTTTTTTTTTGAAGCAACAAAGTTAAAAAATGCTTTATCCACTTCACCAGCCACTGTAGTGTGTGGAAGGCTACATTTACCCCAAGTTATCATGGAATAGTCAGTGAAGTGGTTATGTTTGGAAGCTTCTTAAACTTCTTCCAAAAGAATGTAGCTAATGTAATATAACGCAATACTGTATGTATGGTTTTCAGAATATTTCAAATATATTTTGATTGTCTTGCCCACTTCGCTTCTCTGCTCACATTAAATTATCATCACAACTATTTAAAAATAACAGAATAAGTAAGAGCATTATATAATAGAAAGTTATTACGGCCAGTGATGTGGATAAATGTTTTTTGCAAAGAAACACATCTATGCAAGAAATATAAAAGGAAAGAAGTGAGATGTAATATTCAGTTATAGTTGAGCTGGAGTCATTTGCAGTTCTTACAGTATGATTTTCGCATCAGAAAAAACAGCAATCAAATTTGTCATTTGAATTAAGATAGTGAATTCTAATTATAGCATCATTTTGTTTTTTTTTTCAAAAGTTTATAAAAGCTTTATTGTTGTCTACATTTGGGAATTTCATTAGTTGTAGCTATTAAAAAATGCACGGTGGCTAACTTATACTCAGTCACAGTTCGTTCAGTCAGCAAAGTGTTAATATTGTCTTAAATAGTCTTGTAATTGTATGATTTGTCTTAATGATTTTTCAAATTAATTTTTCTAAATACTATTTTTTTTTTTTTTTTGTAAATAACTAAAGAAATATAATCATTTAACTGAAAAAAATTCTATAGAAATATCTAGTTTACATTGCTAAGAAATATTCTTTTTTTGTAATACTGCATAAAGAAAGAGCAGGGATGGAACAGCTGTGCCAATTGTGCAAATTTGGTACCTCTGTGCAAACCTGCTCCAAAAAGGTCATTTTGCAGTAAAATTGTGCCCACCTACACCAAAATGCTTAAAACTTTTTGTGCCAAATGATGGTTTTCGCAATTTCATTTTTGTGCTGAAACAGAGGTGTTGAACTCTGTTTTTGCTTCAAAACATTGATGCAATCTCGGTTTAAGCAGGGTCTACTGAGCTTATATTTTTCCTATTTTTTAAAAACTTACTACAATTCCTATTTTTCTTTCACACATCTCGGAAATTGCGATCAGATCCTTATCAACTTTTCACTGCATTTCCAACAGTTGCCGCATAAAGCATGATTCATTGAATTTTATTTTTTATCTATGAAATCACCTCAACGCCTCTTGAAAATAGAAAAAATAACAAATCTAATTGCTTTTACAATCTAGATGAAGAACCGCACTCTTCATCGTACAATACTCATAAACAAAAAAAGAAAAAAATTCTAGTGGAAGGATGTGCGTAGTCGAAGTATTGCTGACTCATAACGGGAACAAGTATTTGTTTACATTAGCTAAAAGTGCGTTTAATTAAAACCACAAGCTGAAAGGGGGGGGGGGGAGAAAGAAGCTGAATGCTATGATTATATGCAGTATTTTGATTTTCATTTAAACAATATGTTTCAGTTATCTTAATGTTTAAAAATGCGTTAAAAAATAAAACTTTCTGACGAAAAAAATTGTTTATTTTAATTATTTATCGAAATAAACAATGAATTCAAATCTGTTCAGGTTTAAGGATTGACAACGCATGTTTTCTATCCCAGGAAGAAATATCCTCCATGGGAGATTTTCTAAAGTGTCTTGGGCTGTAATCGCATGCGTTTTGGAGAAAATAACTATAAAATCAGACTTTAACGGAGGGAATTGTCCTCCGTGGGAAACTTTCTTAAGTGTTTTAGTCCATATTCATGGAAGTTTCTTAGAAAATTATGGAAAATTCTGAAGGACCAAGTATCTACCGTTAGAGGAAGAAAGATAATACTTTCTGTGATTTTTATTTTATAACTGATAATGCGATAGCTTAGTTTTTATAGTGCATGGGTAATTCTAAGAAATTTTCAGAACCGAAAATGGGACTTTCACAAAAATAGTTGGATTTAAAATGGATTTGTCATAAAAATCGCATGAGAAAATTGCTTATTTTATAAATCAGCTGCAAAAAATGACATTATTTCAGTAATCAAATACAAAAAAAAAAAAAAATTGCTGATTTATAAATAAATAATTACATATTTTTAGAAAAGTAACATCTGTTTTAACAATTAGTTTATGATTATGTAATATTAAAAATTCGCAATAAAGTAATTATAAAATAATTCTGTATTTTTTTTTTAAAAGCCACAAAATGATACGTATAATGTAAATTTTGTTCGGAAAAAACAAGAATTTCATCGATTAGCATCAAAATAAAGCCTATTTCAGCAATTAATTGTGATTAAACATAGGTTTTGTTAATTAGTAATGAAATGATTGCATATTTCCATTATTGGCTACAAAAATATCGTGATTTATGAAAATCAACTTTTTAAAAAAAGCAACTTTTATCAATTAACAGCCAAATAATAGCATGTAAAACATAAATTTTTGATTATTAGTGGGTAAACAATCTTGTATTTCGGAAATCTACTTCAAAACTATTCCCGATTTAGAGATTCCGCTTTGAAAAAAGTGCAGATTTCACTGATTAGCGGCAAAATAGTTGAGTATTTGAGATTCAGCTTTCAATAGAATGCGATTTTCATAGATTAGTAGCTAAATAACAGCGTTTTTCGGCAATCGGCCACATAATAATCTCGTATTCCAGGAATCCACTTTGAAAAAAAGGCACAATTTTTTACCCGTTCAGGAGCAAAAAAATAATTTAGTTCTGGGTACACATACATTTTTGACAATCAGCTGTGATATAATCCGGTATTTTTTAATTCATCTGCAAAATTTTCACATATTTCTGGTTTCAGCTTTTGAAATAAGTGCGAATTTCATCGATTAACCAGCAAAGTTGTTTAATATTTGGGGATGTAGCTTCAAAAAAGGCTGAAATTTCCTCGATTGCTAGCCAGATAAAATTGTATATTTCGTTAATAATTGACTGCAAAAATATTGGGAATTTTATGAATCAGCTTTGAAAGAAGCATGGATTTTATCAATTAGTGGCAAAATTATGGTATATATTTGCTGTTAAACGTAGATTTTGTAAATTTGCAGCGAAATAATTAAGTATTTCGGTAACACTACTTGGCATGAAAATTGTCCCTGACACCATTTTAGCATATTCATATGTAAAATGACCTCCTGAATCCGAATCTTGCCCCATCACTCACAGTTTTCTTGATACGCCCCCCTCCCGCATTTTTATCATTGTTTGATAATTTTATACTCATCAGTTTGATTTGGAGAGGAACGATGATTATTTTAACCATTAAATGCCTTCTGACCTGAGGAGCTACAGAGGTAGAAAGTTCTAAAACACGAACATTTGTAGTAAGGAAGATATTTGAGGGGATTTGTGCCCAGAAAACAAAAAAATAAAAACAATCTATTTCTCTTTTTTTTTTTTTTTTTTCCAATATTTCTCTTATTTTTTACATATTCCAGCTTCCAGTTTGCCATTTTCTTACCAAAACACCCCAAATAATAAAAATTATACAGTGAATTTTTTTTTTCAAAATGTTGCTGAGTGGAGTAAAGGTCTCAAAGCCCTCGCAAGAAAGATTGACTGGTTCACTGTATAACGTTTGCTTTCAGTAACTCTCACGTTAAATGTTTTGGTTAGTAAATCATGAACAGTAAAATCTCCTGCTTTGACACCTGTTAAAGGTCATTGCTCTTATCATTGTAGTCGCCAGTCATTATATCGTTGTAGTTGTCAGTGTCTACCTTTAGCACATGTTTTGTGATAAGAGTGAACTTTATGGTGTTCTCGACGTCGGTGATATTGTGTGGTGGTCTTTAATACACGTCAAAGGAAGATATTTTACTATTCATGTTTTACTTCCCAAAACGTTTAATGTGGGAGACTAATGGGAGAAGAATGACAGTGCCAATCTGTTAAACGATTTTCATCAAAACTAATCAGTAGCAACTAAAGTGAAGGTTCAACCAAATATAAATTATATTGAGTTCTGCCCATCATTTTGTGAGTAACA
Organism: Salticus scenicus; assembly: GCA_963930645.1. NCBI lineage: Eukaryota > Metazoa > Arthropoda > Arachnida > Araneae > Salticidae > Salticus > Salticus scenicus. Next base: position 237,222,679 of record OZ005657.1, read on the forward strand.
TCCAGAAAACTTTAGACACATACACATTTTCAATAAATAAACAAATTGCATTCAATAACTCTTAAAACATGCAAATCCATCAAAAACCAGAGGTAAAAATTTTCATGTATAATAATAAATTTTCATATGTACATGCTATTTTTTTTATTACTGAATAATAAATTTGCTCTTAATTTTTTCTATATAGAGAGAAGGGGAAAAAAACTGTGCACTTAACATTAAATATAACTTTTTATATAAATCCATATAATCTTATAAATTTAACTTTTATAAAAGGGGTGGATTAATTGCTGATATGAAAAAGGTTTTTTTTATTTATTTATTTTCCTCTTATTTTCCTTCAAAAATCTTCAAATTTTCACCAAAATTTAGTTAGCATGTATGGCATGTATCACTCTGTGAAATCCACAATAGTTGGGACCTAGGCTTTTGCAGATTGTGGATCATTACTTTGTTTACATACATTCTTTTCTTATTCGAGTATAAATTCTCAATGTTAATGTAAAAATTTAACAATTTAATTATTCAAATCATATTTAAAATAAAATTTATACATACAAATTAATAATAAATAGATAAGCAAAAATACAGATCTGCCAGCTATTATTTTAAATGTAATTAAAGTAAAAGTAACATAAAAATCAGCAATCAAAAATGAAATGGAAATCTCACTGTAAAAAATATGTCCTATAAATTCTCTGTAATTTGAGAAAATACGTTCTGACAATGTAATTATTTTGTAAATTATGTGTATTTTCTCAAATTATAGATAATTTCCGGCAGCAAATAAAACATATTTTTTACAGTGTAGTATAAAAGACAATTTAGATTGAATATACATATTAATTTTCTAGTTGTGATTTTGCAAACTTCAAAGGATAAATGTCCAGAATTTTTTTTTTCTTTTGCAATTGTATGTTGAATAAATATATAAATTTTAAACAATTTAATTGAATTCTGCTGAAAATTCATTGGTTACTTTTTTTTTTTTTTAATAATTGAAATTTGCTTTACTGTTAACGATGACTTTTATTGTCTGCATTTGTAAAAGAGCTGCAGATTATATAGAATTATAGATTTTGCTGAATCAACTGTGTGTTCCAAATTTTGATGGCTTTCTTAAAACTTTTATTTTTATAGGCTATCTCATTAATACAACAAGGTCAAGGACACCATAAGTTACAATTTCTTATTGGTGATAATGTGCTACCGTATAACATGACTGTTTATCAAGCAATTAGACAGTTTGGAAATGTTGAAGGCCAATGTTCTGATGGACAAGAACCAGATGCAGAGTCAGAGAACCCAGTAGGGTTTACAAGCATTTGGGTTCAATCTCACACTATATGGTATGTAATATGCCTTATAATCATACTTTTTAGACTATTCAACTTAAGTTTGTTAAAAATATAAATAAAAATAGTTTCTAGCAAGTTTTCATTGTGTTATAAGGTAAAATTGGGTTTCTGGTTGTACAGAAAATGAAAGTTTCATTAATGTTACAACGTTTAATAAGTCTCTAATCAGCTGTTTTTAATAATTTAAAAATAAATTAATAATACTTTTTTTTTTTTTTTTAATCTGTTTTAAGCTTAATTTAGATACAGTACAACACCTTTAATCCAGAATCGTTGGGACCTTGATAATTCCGAATTAGAGAAATTTCTGAATTATAGATCTTTGTTTCAGAACTTGGATCTTGAATGCATTTAAGTTACTGAAATATAATATATGAATGTTTGTTTAAAAAAATATAATAAGCATCGATTTTCGTGTAATAAGTTGTTTCTTTTTTTAGTCAAAAGAAATGTTTGTAGGAAAAAAAAAAAAAACCTTTAAAAATGCATGTTTGTTAAGAGAAAACTTTGGATGACAGTAGAAAGTGAAAAAAATAAGAAACAGACTTCGGTTAACAGAGAGAAGTTTCGGTTAATCGAGGTTCTACTGTATTCAAATCAAAATTTGTATAAAAAATAAGAAAATACAGAAAGTTATTAAAATTAAATTAATTGATTTAAAAATTCATATATATATTGAAATATTTTTCAAATGTGAATAAAAATTACTTTAGCATGTCTAAAAAAGACAACAGTTTCATTTTTAATTAGTGAGAACAATTAAATTTTCTTATATCATTCATTTTAATAGCCAAACTCACATGCATAAAAATGTAATTTAACAATTCAGGGGCGCGCCAGCAGTGTCAGGCGCCTGTGTGCAGAGAGTCAGTCGGCGCCCTATGTTCGAGAGGTGTCGTGCCCTTAGCGACCGTGCCCTTAGCGGAACGTGCCCTTAGTGGAATGGGGTAAAAGGGAAGAAAGAGGAATAGAAGAAGCCGTGCCCTTAGCGGAAATAAGGTGTGCATGTGGCAGATTGAAATATGTTATTCAAATGCACAAAAGAATGCTTTCTATAGAATGCAGTATGATTAGCTTTAAATTTACAGAGTCATGCAAAAATATTCAGTTACACTGAGGGTTCTTATTCGAAATTTGCTGAATTGCATTTACATTAAGTGTTTATTCTACCATTTTTTAAAATGTGAATATAATTTGAATTAGTATTTGTATTTGTCTATTCTATTGTCCGTTTGTCCGCCTCCAGCGTCCGTAAGTATTTTAAGAATTTTTTATTTTTACTTTCTTCTATTATATTCAATAGAAGAAAGTATTGGATTCGTAAAACTGTTCGACCTCGGGTTTTTGATGGATTTACACGTTTTGAGAGCTCTATAACACGATTTGACTATTTTTAGAAAATGCCTGTCTGTCCGCCTCTCTCTCTCTCTGTGTGTGTGACAAAAATTTTGTGGCAACAGTATCTCTGGAACTACAGCTCAGAATTGCATATAAATTTACATGTTGATGCATCTTGAGCTAAATTAGTGTCAACTTTTGGTGCCAACCTCTCAACAGGTGGCGCTGCTATACAGCGATTTCCACAATTTAAGGGGAAGTTACATCTCAGGTTCTATTGCGTATAATAAATCAAAATTTGATATAAGAGAAGGTCATTATGAAATGTTATGTTGATTCAATTTGAATGCTTATGGACCAACAGCTGGCACTGCTATACAACGATTTCTTCAATTTAAGGGAAAGCTATATCTCAGGAACTGCTCAATACTGCACAGAATATTCTCAGAATACTGCACAGAATTGCCTATAAATTTATATGTTGATGCACCGTAACCTAAACGAGTGTCTGCCAACTTTTCGTGTCAACCGCTTCTCACATGGCGCTGCTATGCAGCGATTTCCGCAATTTAAGGAGGCGCTATATCTCATGCTCTATTGCATATCATCAAACAAAACGTGATATATGTGAAGGCCATTATGAGACATTATGCTGATTCAATTTGGATGCTTATTGGTCAAGAGGTGGCAATGCTATACTGCAAATTTCCTCGATAACGGGAAAGCTATATATCAACTTCTATGGCATATAACTGTACGAAACTTGATAGGTGAGATAACTATTATATAATGCATTTTTTAAGGTGTCATTTATCAACAATAAAACTGTCTTTCTTTGGATATTTAGTGTTAGTTTTCTCTAAGATGAAAATTAATTATTTGCACTTAGTGAATTTGTATAGGAAAATATAGAAGAGAGTCTTGTGATGGCCACAACATACTAATTTTTATTTTATTTTATTTTTTAATGATATGTGTTATTCAAATTCCTTATTGAATATTCCCTACTTAAAATGGCTCTAATAGAACCTGTGCCACTGGTTTGTGTACAAACATCCAAAAAATGCCAATGCATTGCACTTTAGGGGAGACATTTTTATAAATCACATTTAAATAACTTCATCAAAAAATCATAAAGAAATTCGCATTTACTATTCACATGTTAAGAAAATATTTTGTATAAACTATAATATGCTTAATCTCCAGATTTACAGGGCTACGCAAAAACGTTTCGATACATTAAGGGGTACAAATAGGAAATTAAGAGCAGCATTTCTGTTTGTGTTAAGCATTTTTTGCACTTTCCAACAATGTTTCAGAGTGATTATGAATTCAATTTGTCTATATGTCTGTCTTTTTTCTGTCCATTGTGTGATAATATAGACTAAGAACATGGAATGTTATACGACACAACGAGATCGTACAGTTGGAAAGTGTTGATAATCACTCATGATTTTTCGTTTCTGTTTTAGCTTTAAAAGGTGTAATGCTTAATTATATTTTCAAAAACTTAAATAAAATCATAAAATAGCAATAATGTACGTTTTTGTATCGCGTACTTTGATTCATTAAGCTTTATATGGTTATGGATCACCGTTCTCTCAAATAACGGATATTCTACAGTACGCATACCTATTTTTGCGACAGGTTACTTCTGAAGCAAAATATAGTCAGTGTTAAATGTGGATAAAATGTGGAAGAAAATTGAAGAGTTCATTTTTTTATTTATTAATTTATTTTGAAATTTATTATACATTTCCGCTAAAGGCACGTATGCTAAAAGCACGCCACCGAGGGGGTGTAACATTTCCGCTAAGGACACGGGTTTATAGATTTCAGCTAAGGGCACGGTCCCGTTAGAGAAGGTGTCTACTAAAATCTCCCCCCCACCCCCACCATTTTTCCGGAAGATAGCTCTCAAAATTTGGTCTTTCGGGGAAGTATTGACTGTACGAAACATGGATGACCTTGAAGCCACGGCAGATTTTATATGCCTAAATTATCGTAAATGAAATATAAAGGCGGTTTTTGCCTGGTCTGGGTATCGAACGTGAAATCTTCCAGTTCCCAGCTCAATGTTTTACTATCTATCTACCACGGCTTCTCAAAGATATTATTATTTAATCCGAACATAATTTTATTATTGCTACAAAATGCCAAAGATGACTTCCGCTGGTACCAACAGGCTTGTTTAAAAGAATTTTATTTTAACGGTATTTTCATTTTTTTTTTTTTTTTTTTTTTTTTTTTTTTAACAACACAAAGTTTGATGGCACGCTCAAAAGCTACTTTTCTTTGTGTGATATATTTATAAAAAATTTAGGTATTTCTGTTCAAATGAAATAATCAAGTTGCGATTTCTATTTCTTTCTTTCTTTTCTTTTCTTTTCTTTTTTTTTTTTTTTTAATAAATGCAGAATATATTACGACATAGCTAGTTCCTCTTGTTCTTTTTTCCCACGATGCCATTTAATCCGAGATAACGGCTTAATATGTTTTAATTTTCATAAAATTTTCAAAAAAAATCATTCGACATAGAAAATAAAACATTAATAAATTACAACAAATATCAACATGAATAAAAATACAGGTAAATTTCACATAGTTACATATTCACTATTAAAAATAACATTGTGAATTTATCAGAAAATGGAGAATTTAGTATTAAGAACAATCTTAAAAAGTTAGCAGAACTGATTTTCAATTAATATAGATGCATATTTAATAGATAAGAATTCAGATTAATCTTAATTCGATAAATTAATCCAAACTTTAGAGAGAGCAAAAGTACAAAAAATTAATTTTTCCTAACAACTATTGTAAGTTGTAATATGTATTTAGCTTAATTTGTAAAAATACTATTATTCATAGTAATACTTATGTTTTATTATTATTTACAATTTTACTATTGTTTATCATAGTAAATAATAAATATTTTTTAACATTTCTCAGTATACATCAAAAATGCATATAACTGATGTTGGTTTATATAACTGCCCGTGCTCCAGGACTCGTAAATAATATTTGATAAAAGAAATTAAGTTTATTGAAATTTATTGTAATATGTTCGCATGAAAATAGTGTGCATTGCTTTTATACTTCTTTCATAGGAGCATTCTAAAAAACTGGATGCATTATGGTTTATGGGAGTAATAGTTTAAAGTAAATTTTAATAGTGATGTTATTAGTACACATTACTGATGCTTACTTCAGCATCTAGCTCCAAGAATATGGTGTTATAGTATTCATAGCTATTTAAAGGCGTGTGCAAAAGGCAAATTTACAACCGTAACTTTAGTGTGTATTCCGTGGACACATTAGACTGTGTTATTAAAATGTTATAATATTTTATTAGTAATTATTATATGTGCTGTTCATTCACGGATGACAGTCATAAAAAAAGGGAGACGACTACTCCGTAAAAAGGGGTAACCTCTGAATCTAGCTGGCACTGAAGGATTGCAGCTGAAAATAATAAAGATATTTCTCTCCTTTCATCACTATACTGATAAAATCAAATTTGATACAGACTTGACGCATGGATATAACTCCGACATGAAAATAAACAGCATAATTATTAAATGTTCATCTTTTGTGCATCCCAGAGTATGAGTTAAAGTTTTATACGTACTAAATAATATACAAAACTTATTCATGTAGAATACCCGAACACAAACAGAACCAGCGCTCTTTGATCTTTCCCCCATAACCTGCAATGTACCAATTTATATTCTTCAGATTTATATGTACTTTGTAGACTTTATACAAAGTAACGTAATATAGTAAAATTTAGATCAGCTTGGGGTTACATAATTAAAATGCTTACTTAAAAAAATTCCAAAAATTATTCCACAATCAAAAATGTTTAAAATCTCTTTTATAAGTTTATTTAAAAGATATATAATTATTCCCTGCAACTTTTATTTTTAAAAATATGTAATAAAAAAAAAAAAAAAAAATTCAATTACATAAATCAATCACTTTTATTATGTTTCAAATGTCTTTGCCAAACATTAAACATATTATAAATTTTCATCGTTAATAATTCGTAATAGGATTAAATATTATAAAAAAAATAAAATTATAGCTATAATTTTATTTTTTATATTACCCGGTAAATAAACAATAATTAGCAAATATAAATATTTTATGCGAAATATGTCTTAACTTAATTTGATATATTATGTAAATTTCCCTTAATCTGAAATGTTTTTACATTAATTATTAAACTGAATTTAATTTTTTTATATTCATAGATTTTGAAGTATCTGTTTTTTTTTTTTTTTTTTTCCTGTGACGGACGCTGTTAACGAATGAGAACTGATACGAATTACTGATACGAATATGATATTTCACTAACCCATAATGAATCCTAATAATACAAATTAATTTTGTCATTTTGTAACATTTTCCATTGTTTATTTATGAAATTTAAAAGGCAATTAATCAAACGGATAAACAGGCAGATAATAATTAAATGTTTTTCAATAAGTGAATTGAACAATATTTGATTATTATTATTATCAAATATAAAAGCAAGAAATAACTAAACTTTGTACAAGGGTTGGAATACCATTTAACGTACAATCATCAATGCGGAATAATCAGTGAGTTATTTCAATTTCAGTAGTAAATTTGGTAAAGAAAAGAAATTTAGTAAAATTTAATAAAGTTGGTAAAGAAAAGAAAAAAAAATTAAAAAGAAACTTCAATATCTATTTAAGATACAGTAGAAGATCTTTATAACGCAATTCTATATAATGCAATTCTCTATATAACGCAAAATTTCTTGGATATAAACAATAAATTTTGCAGTTAAGAAATACTTCCTAAAAAACTGTTACTTTGTTGAGAAGTAAGTGTGATACATTTGTTTTTTTTATCTGCTTAATTCAGAGATTTTTAATGAAAAAATTGCTATCATTAATTTTTTTTTTAAGTGAGCAGTATAATAAATGATTTTGTACAGGCATATATGGACTATCTTTATAAAGTAAATTTTGGAATGAAAGTTATTATCCACCCAATTTTTTTTTCCAAGAAATGTAACTTTAAAATGTCCTACTCTGGTTTGATATTTTTCAGACATATTTGGCCATGTTTACAAGGTAAGTTTGACGATGTCTGAAATGTGATCTATATAATGCAAAATTCTATATAACGCAAAACCTTGTGTTTTTAGCTTTGCGTTATAAAGATCTTCTACTGTATTTAAAAAATTTGATAAAATCATGAGTTAAAAAAAAAAAAAAAAAAAAATCAGGTGCGCAACAGCTACACGATTCCCATTACCCACTACTACACATATGCTGTTTTTGAGAAATAGTGTAGACGTTGTGAAGGAATACAAAAGATTATTTACATAGCGAATTAAAAAAGAAAAAAAAATCGTTATATCTGTTTTTTGAAATACTCATTTCTAAGATTTATAACTGGCCTATCTAATCAGAACACCTGTCAGTTTTCCTGTAGTAACCAAGTAACATAAAGGATATATAAATATGAGTTTGTGTAGTAAATTTGAAGAAAATCGTTAGATACGTTTTTGTGAAACCGACTTTTGGTTTTACTGCCGATTTTCACCAAAACCTGGCAAACTGGTCTTCTCACCCAAACCTAACAAAACATTTACAGAGGCTGTTCGCACATTTTTTAGACGATTTTGATGGAGTGTACTGAAGCAATTTCACTCATATTTCGAGTTTTATTTGTTCAGTTTGATAGCCCTTGTTCTTAACTAACATTCTACATCATAATTTCTATGATAATAATGCTTTTTATAATATCGGAAGAGGTATATTTTTCTACTCCTCTTGAACGGCTTTCCAGAGTCCACAAAGCGTTGTAGGTCGGTGTTTGGATAATGTTGATTTTAAGAGTCGAAAAACACAAAAATCCAACAGTGATACATCAGAAGATTTAGCAGGAATGTCAGTGAAGGGTATGATTTTAATTCCCGTTTTTTGTTCCATTTTTTTCTAGAAAAGCAATTGCGGATTGTGATGTGTGGCTGCTTGTTTTGTCTTGATACAGTTCAACGGATTGATAGCATTGTGGATAAAGATCTGGATTTTCATTTTTAAAAATTGGAAATAAAATATGTCCTTGAGAGTATTTAGAGTTGATTTTCACATTTTTGTCACATTTTTTTGCTTTTATCTTGCGCTTGTATGAAAAACCAGTGGCAATCATAAATCCTTTAGAAAAACTTTCTTTTGATGCTTTGAGCCATGTAGCAATTTTTTTTTCTCCACTTTTGTGATAATAAATTGACCTTTTTCTATTGCAACCACTTAAATATAGACCCAAGATTCATCTGTTGTTGCAACATTTTTGCATTTGTCTCCTGATGAATGCTTTTCATATAGATTTCACTAAAAACTATCTTTGGAAAGAGCAGAAACCTATCCTTCCATCCACTGCCATTTTAAAAGTGCATTTTTGCATCTAAACAAAAATTCTAAATATCAGAAGATAAATAAAACTTCCAAAAATATAACTGTTTTGAAAATAAAATTTTCCATGCAAACGATTTTTTCTTACTGCGAAATAAAATCGTCTAAAAAATGTGCGAACAGCCTCTGTATATACGAAAGGATATATCTTGTTAATATGGCAAATTAGAAGAAAATGCGTAAAACTACTTTTTTTTTTTTTTTTTTTTTTAAGAAATACACTACCGAGACCTAAAAGTTTTTTTTTCTTTATAAAAGACGTTTGTCAGGTGTTTATACAGCAAATTTGAAGAAAATCGTTAAAGCCTTTTTTGAGATACGGACCTCTACGGCAACACTTCTGTTTTTCCAATTTTCACCAAAAGTAAGGAAAACCATACGTACATTATTAAACCTGACAATATTTATACATAACATTTACATACATTATTTTGAAGTTTCATCGTTCTATCTTTATTATATTTAAAGAAGTGATAGTCAAAATATTCCACACACACACGTACATGCACACTTACACAACGGCCAATTTGCCAAAATCAACTTTTTTTTTCTTCACTCAGGAGACCTTAAACAGGTAAAAACTCGATATCGAAATTTTTGGCCAAATATAATTCCAGTTATAAAATTTAGAATAGTAATTACTTAATTTAATAATTTTAAGTTGTACGCTTTTAATATTACAACGTTTTGATACATTTATTCCATGCTGTGGCCCGATCATATGTATATATATATTATCAGAAGGCATAGTTACGTAAATACTCTTACATTACCTACAAATGAAATATTCCATTGTATCTATGCGCTTTTTCTTTCTTTCTTTCTTTTTTTTTTTTTTTTTAATGTAGTACAAAGAAAGAGATAACAATCAAAATATAGTGTGGTAATATATTATTATATCAGGAAATCAAAACATTTACACTAATGGATGTACAATGCCTTTTTCTAATACTAATTTAAAAAAAAAAAGAAAGAAAGAAAGAAAAAAACACATTTGGCAAAAAATTGAAAAGGATATGCTTTTAGTTCTGGGATCATTTATGTAGAAATTGATCGATTGTAATCGTTTAATTTATTTCTATATATAATGTAAAATTTGCATCAAGAAAGCTTTGGAAATACTGAAATAATTCAAACCATAATTAGACATGAACAGTGGACTTATGTTAGAAATATTTCGGACGAGTTCTTTAGCTAGACTGATCCGCCATCTTTGTTTCAAAATGGCAGGCATTTCAAAAATTTAAACCGCCCCCCTCACCATCACCACCTAGTTACGAAACATCATTCACATTGCCTAGCATTGACATTATAAAAGTTTTTTTTTTTTTTTTTTTAGTAATTAGTTCTTGGTAGGCGCCTTTAGTTGCCTGGCGCCTGTGTGTGCCGCACACATTGCACACTGGGTCGGCGCGCCCCTGTAACAATTGTTTAAAATAAAGATTTTCTAAAACAGAATTATTTTTTTTTAGTAGTGCCATCTGTAGTCATCCATCAAAACAAAAAATGAGGATTTTGGCTTTCAAAGTCCGGATTATGGATTTTTCCGAATTAAAGGTGTTATACTGTAACTACAAAAAAAAAAAAAAAAAAACTTTTAAAGGAATTTTATCTCTACATAAATAGTTCTTTTTAGCTGGCAATTGTTAAATTAAAATATCACGTTTTATTTAATCTTAAAGAAAAATTACATCTGCAGATTGAGAAAGATTTTTTTTTTTTTTTTTTTCAATCCAAACATACCAGCATTGAAAGAAAATGAGCTGTACGTCTATAGTAAAATCTTGATTTTGTATAAACAATATTGAATCACATGACTGACTTTAAAATATTAATAAATATAATAACCATTGTTAAGGAATTCATATGATTTGAGATGCAAGAATAAATTGTGCAAGAAAATGTAACAGAAAAATTTATAGGGGTGGGGGGATTGAAAAAATCTTAAGAGTTGTACCCTTGCTGGACCCAAGCTATCCCATTGGTGTCTTTATTTATATAGATATTAGAAGCTTATGTCTAAATTAAGTTGAAGATATTGTCTTTATTTTTTATTTTAGGTACAGGCCTATTCCTACTGAGGAAAATCCTACTGAAGAGTCAGATTTCTTCAGCAAAGCTACTTCAGTTATTACCAGAAATCTTGTACCGGCTAGTAGTCACTCTAGTCAACGTACTAAAGGAAATTTGTCGTGTAATGCTTCACCAAAGAAAAAATCTGATGACGTGTGGAATGGTGAGTAAAAAAACATTTCAAAAGGTTCATTTTATTTGTTTGTATGTAAATGAGATATAGTGTGCGTATATAAACTTTCTCTCTTTCTCTGAGTCATTCCATATCAAATCAGCCAAAAAAAAAATAGGATTTTCTAGCTCACCTTTTCTGATTTTTCTAAAATTTTATACAGTGATAGTATTTGAGTATATAAGTAAAAATCCTGGTTTTAAGATTTTTAAGACATCTTTTGATTGACAGCCATTAAAAAAACTCAAAAAATGTTTACTTTTGATGATCGGAGTACTTTTCAAAAGCATGTAATTACTTTTCTATTTGTACTAGATGCATAAAATAGACTATCTTGAAACAAGCTTTAGAATGATATAATACATGATGTAAATATACAGTTTTAAATTTTGAAAATCATTATAATTGATCTTTGACCTTGAATGAAATCTGAAAAAATATTTTGTTCACATTGTTATGTTTCTTTTTTGTGCTAAGTTCCAGATGGGGAAAATAGGGAGATCACATTAAAAACTTCAGTGTTACTTGTATATGGCCAGAAATCAGTGCAGAATTTTAAAATCAAGTGTTTGTCTCCAAATATGTTATCACAATCACACTGATTAATACAACTTTAGAATTGCAAAATAACTATTCAATCTAATATATAATGAATTTAAAATTACACAGATTTTAAAACTATGAAGAGGAAAGAATTACATATGTATGTCATATTAAAATGGACTGCCACACATTTAACCCTTTCAGCATTAGCCGTTTTTCGGTATATCTGTTTAATGATTCATAAAATTAGTACTAAGCACAGTATAAATATGAGAATTTAATACTGTATACTACATATGTTTATTAATCTTATTTTCTTGAAAAAAGCAACATATAACAGGATACTTGGTGTTGGAATATTAAAACTCGAAAACTACTACGTGAGAAGCGCCAAAAGAAAAATATTTGTGATGCATACAGCTGTTTCGGTAGCCTTAAGTGTACTGTCTTCAGTGCAAAAAGAATTCTGAATCTGGAGAAGTGCTTGTATATATAGGAGAGGGACCGAATTTAGTTCAACCAATAGTATTACGGGAAAGGCGGAGTGTGTAGCCAATAGGAATAAAGGAATGTTAGCTGTGTAAACAGTAGAAAATTTTAGAAAATGTTGACTGAATGTAAAATTTCCAGAAATCGGACAAATAGGGAACAGCAAAATCAAAATTTACAAGGTTTTTAAAATTTTTATAAATATGAAAAGCTTCAAAGAAATTGAGAATGGATTTAGGTCTGCAAATTATTTTAGCTGAATGAAATTTAAAATTATGATTTTCCTCCCAGCAATGTTTAGAAATAGCCGATTTATTGGTTTCTTGTTTGCGGACGTAATTTTCATATGTTCTTTTAGACTAAATTTAAGATTGCGTTTAGTTTGGACAATATATGATAAACCACACTGACAGGAAATACTATAAATGCCCCAAGAATTATGCATATCAATGGGATCTTTTAACTGAGAAAAGGTGAGTTTATTGGAAGGCAAAAATATTATTTTAAAATCATATTGTTTGAGAATTTTAGATATGGTTTGACTGGATTTAGGAAAATAGGGTAAAACAATACTGATATTAGAAGAGACTGATTTAGTAGACTAAATACGAGGGAGCACTGTAAATGGATTTTCAACCACCGTCTATCGTAAAAGTTTTGCAGTCTCCCTTCCTCCCCATGTGCGTTCATGTCACCCACCTAACCAAAAAAATGGCTGCTTTCTATACTTTTGTAAACCGTGCCCTTAATATTTGTTCAAATCCTATTTTATTAAAATCTGAAATTAAATACCTGAAAGCCATTGCAATTGACAGAGGTAATGACCCTTCCATTATAGACAAAGCCGTCCAAAAATTACAGCTCCCTCGTATTTCGTCTACTAAATCAGTCTCTTCTAATATCAGTATTGTTTTACCCTATTTTCCTAAATCCAGTCAAACCACAGCTAAAATTCAAACCAGTACTCTTGTTGTCCTAAGAATAATAATTCTGTTTAGACTCACGAGTATATATATATATATTTGCAAACCACATTAACCATATCCTTCGAACGGTACTGCTTGTAAGCCCTTCTTTTATTAAAAGTAAGCTAAAAAGGTACGAGAAATTTCATGTCTACGTATTAATATTATAGATTCTCTGAAAAATTTTTGAATGCTCCAAAGAGGCTAAAAAAAAATGCTGCTAAATAGGAAAAAAAAAATTAAGTTTTTTTTTTTGACAGATTTTAGGAATATGCCCCGAAGAGGGGGGGGGGCATATATTACCTGATCAGAGGGCCTGTGCCCTGGGTCCCCCAGCTGACAACCCCCCTGAAAGAATACAGGTGGCATTTTTAGATGAGGAATACAGAAGGGCGCCAAATGTCGGGTCCCCCACCCCCTCCCAATCAAATTTTCATACTACATCTCTGCATACACACACTAAACATCAATTAACTCTATACACAAGTTTTTGTTATGCTAATAAAATTATGTTTTTTTTTAAACATTGTTATTAAAAATGTTAAATTTTTGTTTTTTATAAGAAAAAGGAAATTATTTAATGTAATCTACTTTATCTGGTTAGATGGTCTGGTTCCTGAAATTACTTCACCATTAGCTGACTTATTAGTTCCACATCTTCCGGATTCTGTTACTGTTCAAGATCCATCTCTAGAAGTTATTTGCCTGCTTAGAGTAATTCATGCTTTAAGTAGCCATTGGGGACTACTTTACCAGGTTAAGAAAATTTCTATTAAACAAGTTTCTTTTTAATTTTAAATTTGGTTATACATTTATATTTTGATGTACATTTTGTATTTACTTACTATTATTGATTACTCTATATTTAATAATTGTCTTGCATGTATCGATCATAATTTTATAATTCCTATGTAGAGAATCATTTTCAAACTAAACTCAACTCTTCTCCCTGCATATTTTTAATTAAAAGTTACATAAATTGAAGAAATGCTCAAAATAAGATAAGAAAAAAAAATAAGTTAATACAAATCCACACCTTAATTTTTAAAAAGTTGTACTATTTGAATTGTCATGACTCGCCACCCTTTTCTCTATGCATTTTGGGAGTTTATTTTCCATCCAGAAGATAAACTAGAAAAACTTTGTAGGCATAAATAGTTTGTTTTAAAATACACTCAACTGAATTTTTTTTTTTTTTTTTTTTTTCTTTCACTAAACCACTTTTGCTCTAGTGAAAATGAACCTAGGGTGTAATACGACTTTAACCCACCCCTGAATGTGCATAAACATTAAAAGAATATAACATTAAGTTATTTAAGAAAAATTTTGTAATTTTTTTTAATTGAGTGTTTTTAAATCTTGTAAATGTAAACATCTTTTTTTTTTTTTTTTTTTTTTTTTTTTTTTTAGATCAATTCATGGGCGTCTGCTATTCCACAGTCTGAATTTTTGAATAACAAACTAACAGCAAAAGCGAATCGCCAACTTCAAGATCCATTAGCTATAATGACAGGAAATGTGCCATCTTGGCTTTCTCAAATAGCATATGTATGGTAAGATTCAAATGTCTTTTATTAATTTATTGTTTTGGGTTAAAGCACTTAAACGTTTAATAATTAGTTTTTACATAAAATTAAAAAATGGCAATAATAATAATGTACATTAAATTGAAGAGGTCATATTTCTACTCCTATCTTAAGTCAATATGTGACATTCTAAGAATGTCACTTATTGATTTAAAGCTTAAATGAAAGTGATTAAAATCTGCAATTTTTATTAAAAATACTGTTTTAAAAAAGGACATTTAACAAAATGCTTATTTAAAATTTTCTTATTAAGCCATGTTTCTAGATACACAATGAAATTTATTTTTTATGTTCAGACTCCTGGCAATGTTTACTTTTTTAAATCTTTGCCAAAATTAACTAAAAAGTAATCAGTACTGAAATATTCTGTGCTAAAATATCATTAGATATCTGTTTATTTGTCTATGGATATATACAAAAATATTTTAAAATATTGACAAAGATATTTTTTTTTTAATTTTTCAGTCCTTTTCTTTTTCCGTTTGAAACAAGGCATCTATTATTTTATGTTACTTCATTTGATCATGATCGTGCTTTACAAAGGCTCTTAGATGCTACTCCAGAGATGAGTAATAGTGATAGTAGTGAGCGTGTCACTCCAAGACTTGACAGGAAAAAGGTATGTATATTTATATTCTTTTCTATAAAAATAAATATGAAATTAATCATATTTTATTCTAAATTAATGTATATATTTTGATATTTTAGAGAACTGTATCAAGAGATGACCTCTTGAAACAGGCTGAATCTGTTCTACAAGATTTAGGCAGTTCTAAAGCTCTCCTGGAAATCCAGTATGAGAGTGAGGTAACTAATTTCAGAAATCCTATTTTACCATGTTTTTATTAACTTCGATTCTTGTTTGTAGGTTTGTCAGGGACAAATCTTGCTATCGATTTTTAACTAACTTCCCGACTAGCTAGATATTTGAAATTTTCAGGACAGCTCACAACACGGTGACAATACATTTTTCTAATAATTTTAGTCAACTATTTCAAGTCCCTCTGCCTTCGGCAGTGCTTATATGATTCGACAGAAAATTTATTTAACTAACTTCCCGACTAGCTAGACATTAGAAACTTTCAGAATAGTTCAGAACACGGTGAAAATGCATTTTCTTAATACCTTTAGCCAACTGTTTCGGGTTCCTGCTGCCTTAGGCAGCATTATCAGTACAAAGCTTGCAATCGATTTTTCACTAACTTTCCGACTAGCTAGATATTTGAAACTTTCAGGACAGCTCACAACACGGTGACAATACATTTTTCTAATAATTTTAGTCAATTATTTCAGGTCCCGCTGCCTTCGGCAGCGCTTATATAATTCGACAGAACCTTTATTTAACTAACTTCCCGACTAGCTAGACATTTGAAACTTTCAGAATGGATTAGAACATGGCGAAAATGCAATTTTTAAATATTCTTAACCAACTGCTTCGGATTCCTGCTGCCTTCGACAGCGTTACCAGTACAAAGCTTGCAATTGATTTTTCACTAACTTCCCGACTAGCCAGACATTTGAAACTTTCAGGATCATTCAGAACACGGTGAAAATACATTTTTTTAATACCTTTAGCCAACTGTTTCAGGTTCCTGCTGCCTTCGGCAGCGTTATCAGTACAAGGCTTGCAATCGATTTTTCACTAACTTCCCGACTAGCTAGACATTTGAAACTTTCAGGCTAGCTCATAACACGGTGACAATACTTTTTTAAAAACTTTTAGTCAACTGCTTCAGGTCCCTACTGCCTTCGGCAGCGTTTATATGATTCAACAGAAATTTTATTTAACTCACTTCCTGACTAGCTAGACATTTGAAACTTTCACAATAGTTCAGAACACGGTGAAAATGTATTTTTTTAATACTTTTAGCCAACTGTTTCGGGTTCCTGCTGCCTTCGGCAGCATTACCAGTGCAACGCTTGCAATCGATTTTTCACTAACTTCCCGACTAGCTGGATATTTGAAACTTTCAGGATAGCTCAAAACACGGGGGCAATACATTTTTTTAATACTTTTAGTCAACTGTTTCTGGTCCCTACTGTATTCGGCAGCGTTCATATGATTCAACAGAAAATTTATTTAACTAACTTCCCGAGTAGCTAGACATTTGAAACTTTCGGAATAGTCCAGAATACGGTAAAAATGCTTTTTAAAAAGATTTTTATCCAATTGCTTCGGGACCCAGTACAAAGCTTGCAATCAAATTTTAACTAACTTCCCGACTAGATAGCCATTTGAAACTTTTATAATAGCTCAAAAGACGATAGCAAGGAATTTTTTTAATACTTTTATCCAATTGCTGGGGTTCCGGCTGCCTTCAGTAGCGTTTATATGATTCATCAAAAAATTTAAAAACATGGTTTATAAAATTTTTTTTATCTTATAATTATTTATATATGAAATCATCAGTCTTGTGCCTAATTATTATTATTTTTATTTTATTTATTTATTTATTTATTTATTTTTTACATTCTGCCAGAAAATGTTCCCTTTTTAATAAATGAACTATCATTGATGCAGTTTCAGAGATCAGTTAAATCATAATTTTAATCAGATTAATGAGACTTTTGACATTGTTAGAGATTTTTACAGCATTAAAAATATTGCTATGACAATGAATTTTTTAAAGATGCAGTCTGAATTTAAAATTCTTCTATAGCTCAAAGAAAGTTTAATTTTAAAATAAATTTTACATTATCCCGTGTTTTGTTATTCATATGTAGAACCAGAACTTAAATAAATCTAAAATTTCATGCTTATAATTAATATTGAAAAATATTAATTGTATATTCCACTAATATGTACTATATTAGTGGAGAGAAAGGTAATCCCTCTAATTTGCAAAAGCTTTGTTTTTTAAGAAGTCAATGCCAATATTTAAATTTACATTCCTAAAAGTATTGCATAAAAATCCCCCTCTTCTTTTGCAATTCTCAAGCTAATATAACCATGATGCTTCATGATAAAACACACAATAAAAATGTTTGCATCCCCTTTAAATATTTACTGGTCATTTAAAAAAAAAAAAAAAAAAAGGAGGTACATGGAAATTTTTTTTTTAAATGATTTTCAAAAATCTTTATATATAAACTACTGCTCATTAATTTCAATACAGCACTTGTTTTTACAGTTTTTCCATGAAATACACAAAATAATAAACTATGGCATGAATGCAATCTTTTATTCAAACAAAGAAACATATTTTGGCATAATTTACAGATACAACAGAATTTAATAACAGAATTTCGGCTTATATTTTCCCTTCATCAAAGTAACTTCCTTTAGCAGCTATCGACGCTGGACAAGCTCAGGGCATTCTATCCGTTAGTATATCCAAAATTTCGGATCCAATGTTATTCCAAATACATTGCATCACCTCCCACAGATGATTTTGACTTGTAATATTTATATCTCTGATGCACCAGTCTACATGATCCCAAAGTAGTTCAACTGTGTTCCATTCGGGACTCTGTGGTGGGGGGTGGGGGGTCAAACCATATTTTGCAGCACTTGTTGATGTTGCTTGGATTGAGCATACTTTCTATACAGATTAGAAGTATGTTTCGGGTCGTCGTCCTGTTGTAGAATGAATCCCCGACCAATAAGACGAGTGCCAGAGGAAATTGCATGCTGCACAAGGATGTTGTGATATTGCTTGGAATCCATGATTCCATTTATTTTTACAAGATCACCAATTGCAGAACCACCAAAACATCCCCAATCCATTGTAGAACCTTCTCCATGCTTAATAGTAAGTTGGATACAAGCAGATAACACGCGCTGACCCACAGAACAAACTGACGCCTCTTAGAACCAAATACTTCAAATTTTGATTTGTCAGTAACGAGTGCCTTTTTCCACTGATCACGGGTCCAATCCTTGTGTTCTCGAGTTCAGTTAAGCCACTTCCTCGTATTAATCTTCCGTAGAAGTGGTTTTCTTGCTGCCACACAGCCCTTTAAGCCAGCAGCTTGGAGACAACATTTGATTGTAGATATTGATATGTTTGTTTCTCTTGTTTCCATAAATTCAGCACGAATTTGACGGGCTGTTTTGAACTTATTTCTCTTTGATACCACTGTAATAAACTTATCTTCCTGTTTTGAAGTTTTCAGAGGTTGCCCAGGTCGTGAGCGATCAAAAACACTCCTGGTATCAGCATGCCTCTTAAGAGTGTACTGTACTCCACTGACAGAAATTCTCTCCAAAAGAGCAATATTCCACAAGCTGTGACCTGCTTTTCTTAGAGCAACAATCACAGAACGTTTTTGAATTGGCTTCTCTTTTTGAGAAGCCATACAGAAACAAAAATAACTCTTTCTAAATAGTAAAGTAATCCCTAACTGGAAAATTAGTCTTGCTTTATTAACTGGTTTTACTTTAAACCTGAGTATGCACACATTCACCTAACATCCCGTCAAACAACTCGCGTCACTCATACATGTGCCACAAACGTCATTCTTGCATATTTTGCATAATATGATGCACTGTTCAATTGGAATACACTTTGCTCTTAAATGTTCATTTTGTAACAAAGTGCCAAAAAAAGTTATTTTCTCCTTTTTTTTTATAGCCAATGTTTGATGCAGAAATTATTAGAAGCAATCTTGCAAACAACAGCCAAGTGAATATTGCATTTAAATATCAAATTTTACGTTATTTTGATGGAAAACTTAAAAAATCAGAGGTGTATTGAAATTAATGGGCGGTAGTGTGTGTGTGTGTGTGTGTGTGTGTGTGTGTGTGTGTATATATATATATACATATATATACATATACATAAAGAAGAATAAAATGTCCACCATTTATATAGCAAGAGACCTTTCTTAATACTCACAACCAGACAATTTTGAAAAAATATTTTTATCTCAATACGGATGAGGTCGGAGATAGATTTATCTTTGAGATTAATTAACTAGAATTAATGGAATCTTATTTATTTATTTTATTTATATATATATATATAATATTTTTTTAAATGATAGTTTTATATTAAAATCTCAAATTCTCCGAATTCAGCTGTATTAAGTATGGCTGCAATAGAATCTAGAATAATAAATAAACTCTTACCTCAAATTAAAGTACATCATAGCTATAGTGCTTGAAAATGTTAATAGATGTAAATAGATAAACAAATGCATTACATATGCTCTGGAGCCTTATGAAACCCATCAAAGAATATTGAATTTTCATGCATTTTCATTAGTTGCACAATTAAATAATTATCTGAGCATAGATCAATTTAAATTAACTGTTCATAATCACATGTCCATGTACCAAAATTTATCACTTAGTTCTATGTTGCATGTCTGCACATATAAAGTTCGCCACCTTTGACACTAATTTTATTTCAAGTATGAAGAGCTAAATATAATAAAAGATGAACATTGCAGTAACACATGAATTATAAGTCTTATATTTGTTGTGGAAAAAACCAACAATCAGCCGTGATATGGCCAACTTTTTTGCATATATAACATATGATTGGTTGAGCCGAAATATGTGTTGGTGTTACGTTGGAGTTTGTTGCTGTATTAATATTTGTTATTTTTTCCAACCGCTCGTTAAGCCTGTATTATTGGTCTCTGCCTGGGATTTGATAATGTTGTTAAGTTCTAAATTTCCTGAATAATTACTAGTTTCCTCTTTGAGTGCATTGTGTATATTTTTTGCAGTTCTAATTGCTTCATTGAAGCTTTTGGGTCCTGATTTTTTTACTTCACATCTCAGGCTTGGATGTAATGCCTGTAGAAACTGCATTAGTTTCATAGATTCTATCAAATAATTAAGTTTGGGATTGTTGTCATTGTTGGGTTTAAATAGGCTAATGCTTTAGCCGATACTTCTTCAGCTAAATCATTAATAGTTTGGTTTTGGCTTTGAGATATGTTATGGAATTCTAATTGGAGTTCCGAATTTTTTTTTTTTTTTTTTTTTTTTAATGTAAATTTTGATTTTTAATAATTGTTTTAGATCAGCAAAACTTTTAGCTTTGCTTGCATTAGGGTTCGTAGTGATGAAATCAAGGGCTTTGCCTTTCAGTTTTAATATGAGTATGCATAGAGTCCTGGCATTGTACCATTTTTCAAGACTCTTTAATTCCTCTAATTGATCAGTGAAAAAGCCAAAATTTTCGGTTTCACCACCACAGAATGGCTCAATCGAAGAAACTAGACTTAAATACCTGCCATTTGACATGGTAATTCCCTTCCAAAAAATGACATATATAATACAAATGATTTCAAATAAATATAGGGATAAAATGTCAAGGGAAGGATTTTAAATGTTCAGAAGTAAAAACAAGAGATGAAAATCCATTTCTGAATAGAAATAAATAATATGTATTTGAAATAATTGATTAATAGATATAGATATATACAAAATATTAATAAACATATTAGTATTTATTAGTTATTTAAAAACTATAAGTATGGTGAGTGATATAAGTAAATATTTCAGAAATGAATTTTCTTTAACGAAATTAAATTTGCATGAGATATGACTCTCGACTACATGAGATAAGATCATTGCATCATAAAAAAAAAAAAAAAAAAAAAAAAAAAAAGTCCACAGAATTAAACCCTGTCCTCAACCTGTTAAAAACATATATATTATTTTTAACTCGCAACACCATGTAAAATATTTAGAAAAAATATATAATGATATTACTTGATTAATAAAATAGTGGATTAATAGTGATTTAGTTATCATCAATTTTATTTATGAATCAATGGCTTTCAATTTTTGTTTCCCCCCCTGTAAAATGTAGGTTGGAACTGGACTTGGACCAACGTTGGAATTTTATGCTTTAGTTTCAAGAGAACTTCAAAGAGGTGATTTAGATATGTGGCGTGGGGAAAAAATTCCTGACAAAAGTGGCAAAGGTCTTTATTTTTTCTTCTTCTTATAGTTTAATTTTGTTAAACATTAGAAGCTTTTTGTTGTTTCTCTGTTACGTTAAAATTTTGTTACAATGTACATACTTGCCAACCATCTCATTATGAACAGTACAATTTTTAGTACCCGCCTTTTTTTTCGCACAAGTCTTTTTTTAGAGTAATTTTATTCTTATTTAATCGTAACAACATTTGGAGAGAATTACTCTAAAAATAAAACGGTGTGAAAAAGGGGCGTTAACAATTGTACGATTATTAATGAGACGGTTGGCTTTTTTCTGTAAAAAGCTAAAACTTTAAAAATAATTTACTGTTTTAAAAAATGTTTAATGTGACTTTTTCTTTTATTATTTAATAATGTTGTGCTGTCCCTATTATTTGACATTGTATAAAAAGTTTCACTCTATCTATTTAGATCAAACTACAAGCTATGTTTATTGTCCAAAAGGCTTATTTCCTATGCCTCTGTCAAGAAGTGCTAAATTAGGTTTAGTAACCAAAGTAAGAAGCAAGTTCAAGTTACTAGGAAAATTTTTGGCTAAAGCATTAATGGATTCTAGAATGGTAAATATTATCTATTGATTTCTCTATTTCATGTAAGATTATTTTTACCATTTGCTTTTACAAATAGAAATGTTAATAAATATATATTTATATAAAATTCTAGTAATACATTAAAATAAATAAGAAGGCTGTTTGATAAAAAATGATTTTATTATTTGAGCATTCTCTGTGTGTGTATATGAGAGAAATATTAGAAATGATTAAAATGAAGATCGGATAGATTTTGTAGTTTTCCTTCTGACTAATAAGGTAGTTATAAAATTCTCAATGTATGAAAATGGACTTCTCTAATTGCAGCTTAATATTGAAGGTGCTCATGATAAATTTTCTTTACCTAAGAAATAAATCAGTGTTTTTAGCATCGTTTTTAATGAATAATAATTAAAAAAAAAATGTGGTTACATGCCCATTTTTACTAAATCTTTGTCACAGACATTGTATGCTTTTTGTTAAATAATTTCATAAGTCCATAGGTTATTTTCAGTTGGGAAAAAAGCAAAAGGTTATTTATAAAATGATACAGAGCTAAGCTAATTTGGCAAAAGGCAATGTCTATGACTTTTTTTTCCAACCTAAGTTTTTTGTTCAGATAGCTAGCAGTGAAGGAGTCAGGGAATTTCGACAAATTTTGTGGAAATTAGCTCTTTGAGCGTACTGTTCTAAATTACTAAATTGTTTACTAATATTACAACGGACTCCCTGACAATATTGCACGGACTCCCTGACGGGGAGGCCTGTGCCTCCCCGGCCCCCTAGCTGGCACCACCCCTGACTCTTAAGAGTATTTTTGTATTATGTTTTAACAATTCTGTCTTTAGAAATAAAGTGTGAACAATATATATATGTTATTTATAGAAACTTCTAAAACACTTTGTTGAAATGAGTAATTTGATCTATTTCTCTATTAATCAAATTAAATAAAATTTTTAACAAAAATTTCAATTTTACACACTGAATATTGACTCCCATGATTAACATGTAAAATAAAAGTAAAGGTGAAAGTTCATAAATGGCAAATAGAAAGGACTCTATTGCTAGTGTGTACATGGTGTACAAACAGTTAGTCTGAATAGTTCATGTGTTCATGTCTCTTCAGTGATATATCTTATATATGGTCCAATATTAGGTCACATATTAATGCAATCAGAGTTCCTGTACAATCTCTTTCTGAATGGTCTGTTATTTAGTAAATCAGACAATGATGGCAAGCAGGAATGACAAACTTATTGTCCTGCTAATACTAAACATAGAACACATGTGAACTGTTGAGACTCAGCATAGCAATGTTTTATGTTCCATTTGTGTTACAACTGTTTTCCTTCAGATCGTTTTTCATACTCTTTGAAAGCTTACAAGACAATCTATCTTAAACTGTCAGTGGTTTTAATATAACTTAGATTTTAAAAAATATATTCAGTATACATGTTCTCATTAAATTTTAAACCAAATTTTACTCCTGTTCCCATTAAAGAGACTCAAATGAAAGTGTCTATTGCTCACAAGGAGATGTCTCGACTTGGAAAATTCAGATCGGGACGAGATTGCGCAGGATTGTAGTATACTATGAAGGTAAAAACATATTAAAGCAGTAGCACCCACTAGCCACATAATTTTGAGGAAAAAAAATGTTTAAAGTTTCCGTAATCTTTAAATACAAGTTATTTCGCAAACAAGTCTGCGCCCCAGTGGTGTGAGCGTAAAGCACGAGGCTGCTACCCAGACGACTTGGGTTCAATGCTATTTATGGAACTTTTTTTCTTCTTTTAATTTTTTATGTAATTTAAACTTTTTATTTATTTTTACTTTATTTTATAATTCAATTCAAAATTTGAAAAAAAGATTATTTAATTTTCTTGAATATTAAATAAATTTTTCTGTTTTTAATATTTATAACTTAAAAATACAATAAATTTCTATAACTTAAAAAATAAATTATAGTTTTGTTTTAACTAAAAAATAAGGTAAAACTAAAGAAACTGTTTTTAATTATTTATCTAAGTATTTTATTTTAGGTATATTTAAAACAATTCTAAATTTTGTTTTTTAAATTACAAATATATATATATATATATATATATATATATATTAGAGAAATGATGATTTTAATTGCATATATAATTACTATCCAAATTAAATAATTACTTCTCCAATCAATACAGCTTCTTGAAAAATTATAATATAGGATTACAATGCTATTAAATTATTACAAGCAAAGAAATGTTATCTTTAAATGTAGATTTTAAATGTTAATCAACATACTTCCTTCTTCAACAATGACTTGCCTTTTTTTTTTTTTTTTTTTATCCTTCTGTACACAAAATAAAATTCCAACTGCTCTTTATTATTAAAAAGCTAAAAGCATTTATGTAATTTATACACATTAAAACCAAATCAGGAAGCTCAAACCAAGATTTAAGTACACCTGCTAACTGTTTTTCACTTTGTTTTACAACTTGCTTATTTTTTAATTATTTAAATTTTTTGTCTGTTTTTCTTTACATTTGTTATTTAGGGTTTTGTAAAACTAAAATTTATTTTTTAAGTTATAGAAATTTATTGTATTTTTAAGTTATAAATATTAAAAATAGAAAAATTTATTTGTTTTATATTCAAGAAAATTAAATAATCTTTTACTGAAATTTTATTTGGAATTGAGTTATAAAATAAAGTAAAAATAAATAAAAAGTTTAGATTACATAAAAAATTGAAGAAGAAGAAAAAAAAAAGTCCCATAGGTAGTATCAAACCCAGGCCGCCTGGGTGTTAGCCTCGTGCTTTATGCTCATACCATTGGGGCACTGTCTCGCTTGCAAAATAACTTGCATTTAAAGATTACAGAAACTTCAAATGCTTTTTTATGAAAATTCTGTGACTAGTAGGTGCTTTACTATGTTGTTACCTTCATAGTATAACTACAATGCTACACAATTTCGCCCCGATCTGAATTTTCTATGTCGTAACCTCTCTTTCTCAGTATAAAGTCTAGATTTATATCCATTCTAAAGTGACCAATATCCTCTTAAAGCTACTTTCTATTTAGAGATCTTAGTTTCCTTTGCAGTTTATTATATAATTTTATAGGGGGATATTTGGTTACATTGACCTTGCTTGTATACTTCAGTTATTCAGTCTCTTAGTATGTTTGAATTATGTAAAATCTTGCCACAAGAAATAGGAAAATATTTCTTGTAGGACAAGTTATAATATAGGACAAATTTCTCGTTTCACTTTAATTTGTATGCAAAAATAATTAGCACATAAGAATTGTAATTTTGTCTGCAAACTGAACTTGGGCTCTTGCTATTAGATCTTTACCACAATACAGTTAATAAAAATGCATTATAAGAAAGATTTAGAACAGAGAACTTCTATTATAATGTATAGAACATGCATAGCTTCCAGTTATGCATATTTTCAGTTGATCTTTTTGAATTCATATAAATGAGGTGGTTGTACTTCAAAAAATATATGCATTTCTGATTGTTCATTTACTTTTAAATTCACATAAACTAAAATTAATTTCAAACTTCTGCTTCTTGAACTCACAAATAAAAATGGAATTCAAAACCTAAAATGGAATAATTCCTTGTAACCCTGTTCAGAATATATTATAATCACGTTTATCATAAGGTTTTCCTCTCTCAAAGCTGGTAGACAAGAAGTGCCAGATTGGAACCAAGTTCATACTGGTTGGCCAAATCATTCATAGTATCTCCGAAACTCGCATGGTATATGGGCTAGGATCACTTAGGAAAAAACCACCAGGACTAGACCTAAATCAATACATTAAAATATTGGAATAACTTTTCTTAGCATCACTTGGGTTATATATTCTATATCTAGGAATGCAAATTTTTTGCAAACTCTTACAGAGGATCAATCAAACTTCTTAATAAAGCCTGTAAACAACTTTTAAAAACCATTAAACCTTACTTGAAGGCTTTATTCCTTTTTTCCTTTACTTTTGCTGGGGACCCCGGGCTTCCTCAGAGGTGATCCTTGACAGTTGGCATTCAGAGAATGAGAGTTGACATCAGCTGCTCTTGGCCCATTTTCAACTAGGTGGTGCCACATTCAGTCGATATTAGCCTTGAGCTTGTTGCCATTACATACATCAGAATTTTTAACAATTTTGATAGTTCCGTGGAAGAAAGTGTATGTGGGATTTTTGTATTCTGAGAGTTTCTTTACGTCATTGATCTTGATATTTTCTCTATTTGAGTGGTTTTGGTCAATGTGGTGATATTTTTATTGAATTTTATATCTGAAAAGTGCTCCTTAATTCTACTCTTCGTATTTCTCTTTGTCATTCCTATGTAGCAACCATTGGATGAATTATTTCTGGAAAATGGAATTTCGTATATACCAGTGGTTTCTAGAGGATTATTTATTTAATTATCACTGCAAATGAGCTGTTAAATACTAAAACCCGAATAAACTACTACGTCATAAACGCCAAAGAAAAATATTGCAAATGCATACAGCTGTTTCGGTAGCCTAAAGCGTACCGTCTTCAGTGCAAAAAGGATTCTGAATCAGGAGAAGTGCTCATATATATAGGAGAGGGGGCCGGATTTAGTTCAGCCAATAGGATTAACCAATAGGCTACCGAAACAGCTGTATGCATTTGCAATATTTTTCTTTGGCGTTTATGACGTAGTTTATTTGGGTTTTAATGTTCCAACGCCAAGCCTCCTGTTATTATTTGTTAAATACTCCTATTGTGTTTGATGGAAGCATAATTTTTTTTTTGGTTGCTTCATTTTTGATATTTTGGGGAAACACTGCATTCGAACTCAATTGCATCAGTAAATTTAAAAGCTCTTTGGTGTTGGGAATTTGTTCAAAAGTTATAATTCTATTACGGTAAAGTTTATGAATATTACCTTTGGGGTAATCTTCATTATTGGTAATTTGTCAGTTCTTAGAGAGGATTTGAAATAATTTATATAAATGTGTGTGGCCAAATAGTAACATGTCTGTAATTTAGGAGAATCTTTATCAACAACGCTTAAGTTTTCAGGTCTCTTAAAAACTTTTTCCATTAATTGGATTTTATTTTTTTTATAGCTGGATATTCCTTTAAGCCTTGTTTTCTATAAGTGGATGCTTAGTCAAGAGAATAATTTGTCCCTAGCTGATTTGAAACATATAGATGAAAGTATAGCTCGAACTTCTTTACATCTTGAACAACTTGCCATTGAAAAAAGAAAATTAGAAAATGATAAAACCCTTGTAAGTATTTACATCTTTAGTTATTGTGTTCTCATCTTATTTTGAAATAAAAATTATGTACTTTATAGAAATATCCAGGTTTTATCTTTATCACATTAAATTGTTTCAGTTAATAAATTTTTTGCTTTTACTGTTTTGAGAATACCGTTTTTATTTTTATCTTAGCAAGGTGGAATTAAAAAAAAAACTTAGTTCTAGGTGGGACGAGGGGTAGGGGGAGAGTAAATTAAAAAATACTCTAACTTTTTTTTTTTTTTTTTTTTTTTTTTTAATGTATTAATAAGTTAAGAAACTAATTCTGAAAAATTCCTTTTGTAATTATTTTATTTTATAAACTTTATTTTGTATGCAGTACAATGCCAGGGGACTGATCCAGGAAAAATTAGAGCCATTTTGCCGTCCCTTCATAAAATTTAATTCCATTAAATTGAACTCCTTCAAATTTCCAATAAAAACTGCTCTTTCACAAAATTTCATTTTGTAAAAATGATTCTTTTTATAATTTTTTTAATCTTTTCAGTATTATTTCAAATGATTACCTATACTTGGTTTAATGAAACACTATTAACATACTTTTTTCATAAAAAATAGGCTACAAAAATTAAGTAAACAATTATTTTGGTTTCATATATTAAATTTTCCAAAGAGTTAAGAATTTATAGTGTAAATGTAACCAAATTGCTTCATAAAAAGGGAATAGTTAAGTATTGACAATTTACATGAAGTAAATTAAAATTAGAATGTTTGCAACAAAGCTATTTTTCTATTTTTATGTAGTAATAATGATAAAAAATCTATTATACTGTGCCAGTTTATGAGAAATATATTTCATAACATTCTATATATTTCAAAGTAAATTCCCTATAATGTTGTGTATACACCATTGTAAATTTAAAATACTGAGTTGTATATAATGCTTCATTTTAGAATTCATTGGCTTTGAAAAGTGCCTTGGAAAGTCTTACGTTAGATGGCTGTCCATTAGAAGACCTTAATTTAGATTTTACTCTTCCTGGATTTTCACATATTGAAATGAGAAAAGGTGGTAAAGACATGATCGTATCTATTTATAATTTAGAGGAATATTTAAAAGTGAGCTATTTTTCTGTTATTTGATTTTTTAATGATGTATACTTAGTTTGGTTGTGTTGCTCAGTAATGAAAAAACTAGCTCATAAAAAGAAATACCCAATATAAATTTAGCTATTTTATAGCTTTTGCAAAATTAAAATTAAGACATTTTCAACTTAATTTTAAAGTTAAACTTAAAAAAAAAAAAAAAAGAAAGTTATATGTTGATGTAACAAGGAATTTCAGAAAAAATAATAAAATAACCTTTTGTAGTACCAGTAAACTTTAACCCCTTACCTGTCGATGTAAACTTACAAGATTCTCTTCCTAGTGCCACCGTTTTTCACACAAGTGTACGTAGTTATGTGGTGTGTTGGAGGAAAAGAAGTGGCATGTTTGTCGACCTAAAAAGTGTTTATTTTCACACAAAAACCTTTCAAGGTTATTTTTTTTTTTTTGCATTCCCAGAGCAAAATTAAGGTAAAGGGATTTAAGCAGGGGAAAGGTAGCAGTATAGGTTTGAAATTTTAATATTTTAGTAGGAGCTTATCCATCATCTAGACCGATTAAAATCTCTTAAATAACAGGTAAGAATTTGAGAGAACACCACAAGAGTGTATATTTTGTCTGCTATACAGGGATGAGATTTTTCAGCTTTTATGTAGATTTTTCTTTCTGTAACATTTAACCTTCCTACCCTGTATTTAAAAAAAAGTTTTATCTGTATAAGTCTAATCAATCCACTTTCTATAGATTAAATTTAGACCATAAGAAGTGTTTTCTGTGGCGGCTCATTTTACATATTGTAAGTAATTATTATAGCAAGCATATTTTAATTTGCATTCTCTCCTCCCCACACTTTTTTTTTTTTTTTTTTTTTTGTTTATCCCCTTGCCCTTATTTCACATATCTTTTGATTTCTTGTAAGATTTCAAATATATTACAAAATTGATTTATTCAGAAAATTTATTAATTTTGATTTACATATATTAATTACATTATTATTCAGAATATGTATTACAATAAACAAAATTTATAATAAAAATTAACATTCTTGTCAGGGAAATGACAGGAGGCATTATGCACATTTTGTCGGAGTTTTTCTATCTTTCTTAGGTTCACATTTATTAAAGTTATCATTAATTAATGATCTAAACAACAAAAAGCTAACATACAAATTAAATAATTAGAAAGCGCTTTAAGAGTAAGCAAGTATAACCATTTTAATATCGCATACCACAGTCAGGGAATACAATTTTTTTTTTTTTTTTCAGTGATAGAGTTGAGTTGTAGCTTGTCATTTACATGAGTTGATTTGTAACTTCCTCCACACTTCCTTCCTCCTTCCTTTATAACACTTCCTCCACAAGCCACAACTTTCTTAACACAAATTTAATTTTGATTTCCAACTAGACTACTAAATGAAAATAGTCCTAAAAGAGTACACAGTTCCTTAAACCTAACACTGAGCAATGGTTTTGTCATTAAGTCTGCTAACTGCAATTTTCCGAGAACATGTTTAATATGCAGTTCGTCGTCAATGAACTTTTCTCGCACAAAATGATAATGGACAGCAATATGTAGACAGCATTTGCAGCTCGTGTTCCTGTTAAGCAAAAAGCTATGAAAAATGGCGAAAAACTTCCTGAAAGTACACCAAGAAATAATGCCGAATTGAGTAATTTTAAACAAAAGAATTGTTTTAAATGTGGATCGAATGCACATCTCTGTAAAGATTGTCCAAAAAAAAGGTCTAATGATAAATTCATATTTTCAAAGAATAATAAAGGTGCATTTGCTGCCAGTGCAAAATGTACTCAGCCAGATGTTTGGGTCTGTGATTCTGGGGCTTCCCATTACATGACTGCAAATAAACAGTACTTTGTCACATACAAACATTTTCCTGTGCCCATTGAGGTATTACTTGCTGATAATAAGAAGATTTATGTATATGGATCTGGTTAAATAAACATTCAAGTTTATATTCATGGCAAATGGTATGATGCTCACATGGAAAATGTCTGGTATGTCCCTGATGTGAAAAGGCATCTCTTTTCTGTGCAACAAGCTGCCAAGCATGGTATTGAAGTAAAAATGACAGAAAGATATATTGAATTTTATCGTTATAAAGAATTTGTTGCAGTTGGATCATGGTCAGATCACACATATATTATCTGCATGAGAGTTGTTATTCCAGCAAGTCCAACTGAAATAAGTACTGCTACTGCTACTGAATCTGAATCTTTGTAGTTATGGCATGAACACCTTGGTCACCAAAACAAACGACATGTTCGTAAGTTGCTAACTGATACAGGCATATCTGTAAGTCATGCAATGACAAATGAATTCTGTGATGGATGTGCTCTTGGTAAAGCTCGTTGAAAACCTTTTAAATTGTGTCCTTATAGAGCCATGTCAACTGGTGAAATCATTAATGCTGATGTAAATTTTCCCATATCTATAACTTCTCTTAGTGGTGCTCGATATTATGTTTGTTTTAAAGATGACTACAGTAAATATCATAAAATATTCTTCTTGAAAAAGAAAAGTAATATTAGTAGTTGCTTATGTATGTTTTTAAATGAAGCTACCAATTATGGTCATGCTGTAAAAGCTTTTTGCTGTGATGGAGGAGGAGAATTTGACTGTGGTGAAGTTCGACAAATCCTTGCTGAAAAATGTACAGTTCTGACTCTTGGTATACCGTACTCGCCAGAACAAAATGGTGCAGCTGAGAGAGAAAACAGAACAATTGTTGAACTGGCTCATTCTATGCTGTCTGCAAGTGATTTACCTCAGTCTCTCTGGGCCAATGCATTTGAAACAGCAGTCTACCTTCTAAACCACAACCTATTAAAGTTATCATTAATTAATGATCTAAACAACAAAAAGCTAACATACAAATAAATAATTAGAAAGTGTTTTAAGAGTAAGCAATATAACCATTTTAATATCGCATACCACAGTCTGGGAATACAATTTTTTTTTTTTTTTTTTTTGAAACAGTGATAGAGTTGAGTTGTTGTTTGTCATTTACACGATTTGATTTGTAACTTACCATAACAACATTCTTTACATCTTTCCTATGTAGGTACTTTGATAGTGCCTGAAGTTTCACCCTTTGTAGCTGTTAACTTCTATATTATTACACACATATTTTTAATTTTCTGTAACATTTCTATGTCCCTGTGTTAATTGCGTTCCAAGTTCTTTTAGAAAAAGAAATTTTTTTGAAAAGCTTGTGCTCATTATACTATGTTGGATTCACATACATAAAAACTACAAAAACATTAATTGCTGCCAGATCAGGGATGTTGCAGAAAAAACGTAATGGCCATCTTCTTATTCCTCTTTTACATACAAGTGTTGGACAAAATAATGGAAAAATTTTCATTTTTTTACATTTTGTTGAATATCTTGAAAAATACTTAACGTGTTGTTCTCGAATTTTGAGAATAAGGAAAACATGACCTTTCTCTTCATATTTTTCAGCAAAGGTTTTATCACAAAGGCCTTTAGGGAGCAAAACAACAAATCCAATAAAATAAAAAATATTTGTGATTACCCTGTACCTGGAAGTGCGTCCATTCATCTGCAAATTTGAGATGGTTTTATAAATGTTATATTTTATACGTATGTAGAGTTTTGTGAGGCTAACTCTAATATTAGAAGAATTATAAATATTTTATAAAAAATATAAAATTTCGCAAGTATTTACTTTATAACTCTAGAGGTTTTTTTTGTTTTTTTTTTTTAATTTCATGAAACTTTCAGAAAACATGACCACATATGCCTAAATCATTATACTAATAGTTTAAAACAAATACATTTAATATTTAAAGAGATATGGGCAGTTGTAGTAAATAATTTATTACTACACATGCACGGACTGTTGCAAAATAACTTTGATATAGTTTAATACTCAGCAGTATAGAGTACCTTTATAAAAAAAAAAAAAATCCAGTTCGATATCATGAACATTCATAGAGAGATTGGTGATTGAATGAGTGCTTTTCAGCTGTTTTCTAAAAAGGTTTTTGTGATAAGGGGTCATTCACAAAGGAAAATTTGTATCAGAAAAAAACTATGTTATACAAATGAAACTTAATACAATATTTGTGATTCATTCCCCCCCCTTCCCAATGGAATATGTACATACCTATTTTAAAAAAAATTGAAAAGAAAAATTAAACGTTTTTTATGATACAGATTTTCATTTGTGAATAACCCCTTATCGTGAACTTTTTAGAAAACAGCTGAAAAACAACCCATTCATCCTAATTGTTGCAAATAGATATTGTTGTTGTGGAAGATTATAGTTAACAAAGTTAAGAAGTGTTTTAAATTTTTCTGCTTTAAAATTATGAGGAAGATTAAGTTTTATATTCTTAAAAAGACTGTAAATGATATTACTAAGATCTGATTACTCAATATTATTGAAAAGATCTTGAAAGTCAAAAGTCATAATATTGTCTATTGAATCGAGCAATTTGATGTATTGAATTAATTGAAGGCTATTTTTAAGACAGTGTAAATTATCAACTTTGCAAGCACAATTGTAAATTTGTTTTAGAATATCCAGTAGAGCTTTATTAGCATTGTTGTTGTAAGTGTTACACCCAATAGTGACAATGCGAAATTTAATTGGAGATTTGTGAAACTTAGGTATGAGAACTCTCTCTCTCTCTCTCTCTCTCTCTCTCTCTCTCTATATATATATATATATATATATATATATAAATTTTTAATCTTATTGGTCATTGGTGTTTCAGTGATCTTGTATCTGTTGCTTGGCTTCTACTATTTTAATAGATCATCATTGTATATATATATATCAATGAAGATTTAATTACTGATACAAGCTACACATTCCTCTGCAGAAACTAGCATGTAATTTCTATTATTTTCTTCTGATACTTACTTCATCTCTTGTAAATAATAGGAGAAAGGAATTTGTTACATATTTTTGACAAATAAGCAGAAAACATTCTTAAAAACTTTCCAGTATGAAGTCTCTGTTGAGGGAAAAAATAATAAAAAAATGGAGGCGTGTCACCTATGAAATAAATTTAAAGGTTAGGGCCATAATAAGTAAGTGCAGATAAAAAGTATTTTATAATCAATGCAAACTTCATAATTTTTCTTCCTTGTAATACATATGTAGAAAGATTATTCTCTTTTTGGTTAAAAGTAACATTTAGTATTACAAAAGGTATTAATTGATGTATATTTACATATATGCATCATTTTCTTTATAAAATGGTGATAGAGTAGAATGTCTTACAAATTTCATAGTGCTCCATATTCTGAAATTTCTACTGTTTTAGGATGAGAGGCCTATTTCTTTCAAACATGATAAAACCATATTACAAATATTTTAACTTGAACCCAAAAGGAAAGAAAAATAAATATATATATATATACCAAAAATTTAGAAAAAGCATGTAAAAGAATTTGATATAATAATCATTACTATGAACGCAACTTTATATTTTAAGGTTTTAATGATTGTTGTATATTTAAACCAAAAGATAACTATTATATTTAACTAATTAGTCTGTGTCCACCTAGCACTCAATGTATTTCCAAATTTATTTCTCTTTACTAGTTTAAATTGCTAAAAATTAGTTTATGATATGTATTTATATTAAGTAGCATCTTTTGATTCATAATATTTATATGTTTTAGAGTTAATTCAGCTCAAAGAAATCAAAAATGATATTGTAATCCTTTAACTCAAATTTTATGACTAAGGTCTATGTATTATTAATTTCTTGTGATGTAATTGAATTCTACATATTTATCATTTTCCTCAGACGTATTAAAATTTCGCATAGCAACAAAAAGAATTTATTTAGAAAAAAAAATTTTTTTTTTTTTTTTTCCTTGGTGTTATTTAAGCTTTGTTTCATAGAGGAATAAATTCTGGTTAGTCAAATTTTGTTTTTTAAATGATAACATTTATATTTTGTACTGAAATAAATTTTTTAAATAAAACTTTGTAAATGGACCAGTAAATTGTGTATGATTACTTTATTATTTGAATCAATGAATGAATCTTTCATTATTTTATTCAGTTGAAATGCATGCATATGGCAGCTATGGATAAAATTTTACTTTCTTTAATCCAGTATATTGTTTTAACTATGACATCATTTTCAGTGTTAGTTTTTGTAAACTTGGACTTTTATTATTAAGATGATTTTATAGAATACTTATAACTACTGAGTGCATTGAACCATTCAATGAGTACCAATTTTGTAGCTGAATGGAATATATTTTAGATGGTGTAAGAATTTTTTTTTTTTCTTGGGGGGGGGGGGTTGACATTTGGCATTAAATTAAATTAAATCCTGTTTAAAAATAAAATTATAATGAAATAACTCTTTTATTTAACAGAAAATACTTTGCACCTTTCTTGAATAAAGCAAAAAGCAACATGTGGTTAAGTCTTGCTTCTAAAATTAAATACTGTTTAGGACAAAATTTTTACATTTATTTTAGTTTAAAAACTTTATTTGCTTTTTGTATGTTTTAGCTTTTAAGGTATTGGACTATGAATGAAGGTGTTCGTCGCCAAATGGAAGCCTTTAAAGAAGGATTTGAATCTGTCTTTTCCTTAAACCAGTTAAAAATATTTTATCCTGATGAGGTAAGAACAGGTTTTATAGATTGGCTCGGATTGGATGTCATATTTGATTTTGTATTATTTTGCATATGTGGCTGTGGTCCAAATGACATTTTATTTAATTTTAATCTATCTAAAAGAAAAATAACATTAATCATAAAGAAAATAAAATATTACAATTGTTAAACTAAATAATTTTGAAAGTGTATTTAAAAAAAAAAAAAAAGTAAAAAAGGTTATAGCACTAAAACATATGTGGCAAATAATATTTTACTCATAAAAAAAAATATATGGATTGACTCCTAACATTAAGTAATTAATGGTTATGTAAATAGTCAGTGAAGTCATTAAATTCACAAAAGAGGATATTATAATAGGGTATTTGAGTATTTTTCTATATATATATATATATATATAGTATATTATTTAATTAACGCTGTTGCCTTTCAAATGATTTGAGTGCATAGATAATGATAAAGAAATTTTCGTTATGTTCCTGAAAAAAATCTATAAGTGCTAGATTCACCAAAATCTATATAGTTTGTGCAACGGTGACCTATAACATGTATATAAATTTTCAGCTTATTTCGATGAGGTGTTTAGATGTTATAGCACTTTAAATAATTTGAATCCATAAGCCACAATGCAGGGGCATGCCAACACGGTGTGCAATGTGTGCAGAACAGTGAAGGCGCCAGCCATGTAGCTATAATTTGACAAAATAATAAATATTCTTTCTAACTCATCAAAGCATGCTTTTCACACTTAAATGTCTTAATTCCCCTCACCCCTTTTCCTACAGTAAAAGACCATTGAAGCGATGGACGCAAAAAATGTAACGCAGTTCGATTGTAAAAATCTTAGTGACCAAGCTTACATTGTCAAGATTAATATGAGTATTTGAAAATGCAGTGGAAGCATTGTTTTAGCTCTAAATTTGTAAATTATGGTAGCATTAAAAAAAAAAGAGTCATATTTGAAACTTAACAAATTTTATTCAAACTTAACAAGCCGTGTAAAATTTAACAAAATTAATTAACGACGAAAATAAACGATTTGGGATTGTCAGTATTTGACCTGGAAAAAAACTATCTTGATTCATATTAACTGGCAAAAATACTTAAACTGTTGCAATAAACATTATGAAGCTTGAATGTTAACGTTGATAAACTATTAATAGCCAGGCATATATTTTAACGTTGAGTAACGAAACATAATGAACAAATAATAATGTAACTCATAAAACATAATATAAGAGTAAAACGTAAGAACAAAATATAAAAGGAAACTATAAGAGGATGATGCAATATTCGTTGCTCCTTTTATACTGACAAACAGATTGAAGAAGCAGCTACCTAAGCTGTCTGCTAGGTGGCAGGCCATTCTTCTGGATCCGCCAGAGACACGTCACGATCACCATGACTACAAAACTATGCTATGAGCTCAACGCCATCTATGGGCCAAGTTGCCAACTCATTAGAAAAAAAATATATCGTTCTTTGACATGTAAATTAAAAACGTAAACACTAA
Source organism: Salticus scenicus (assembly GCA_963930645.1). NCBI lineage: Eukaryota > Metazoa > Arthropoda > Arachnida > Araneae > Salticidae > Salticus > Salticus scenicus. The sequence goes on from OZ005657.1 coordinate 237,259,583, forward strand.
TTTACAAAATCTAAGGAGTTTCTTTTAACGCCGTTAATTTAAAAAAATATATATATATATATATATATATTAAAGTTATATTTAAAAGTAAGTTAATTTGAACTGAATATATATAGTTCATAAATTTCAATTTAAAAATATAACTATTTATATGCAACGTAACCAATTAAACTTATAAGTTATTTAAATTCATTTAAACATTATCTACAGCACTAAACACTGTAGAATATCTCTGGACTTTAAAATTAACGATAGTTTAACTTGAAAATCAACATGTAGCTAAATTTGTAACAGATGCCCCTCATTATGTTGATTTGAAAAAGAAACAGTCAAACACTGACAATTAAAAAGATGACATAATTTTTAACATTTTTTCTTTTAAATATGCAAATAATTTTAACATTTAAAGCTTTATCTTATACAATTCAAGACTCCAATAACTTTAAATTGCTTTTCAAGACTTCTTCAAAAAGAATTCAATAGTTCATTTTTCCACAAGTTATAAATACAGATGCTTTCAAAAGGTAATGTATACTATATTATCGACTAAAAGAGATAAGAAAAACATTAATAATGACAATATGCACATTTTGCAAGATCTTTTTCCATTTTATGTACATATACATTTATCTGTACAAATACAAAACATTAAAATGATTTATTACACCACAATACTACAAGATTAACTTTAAAATATGTATTGATGCAAAGGATTTCCTGCATCAAACTTATTGTTGCAGTCATTTACAGTTAAGGTGGAAATAATAGGCAGTCTATTTAATTTTCATGGGGTGGATGGGGGAAAAAGGTTGGCCTTGGTGACAGATTTGTCAATGTCAATATACTATCTTCAATGGAAGTGGAGTTTGATTCTTCCATAGGTTTTTGGCACAGAATTACTTCAAAAGTCACCAAATACCAACCGAGACATAATAAAAGAAAAGATCCTCCTGAAGAATTTGCTTATGTTTGGATATCTGTTCTGAGCGGAAGTCGGAGACTGCGCTTTCAATGGTTTTTCCATATTCCAGAACCAATGAAATTCCTGCTGTGTGGTGTATTTAATTTAATGCTGTTTACTTGAATTTCATTGTATGAGTTTGAGTACGCTGTTTCGAGAAAACCCTTGAATAAAATGCTTCGTCGCCACGCAGATTTTTGTGCAGAATACATCGTTGTACCAATTCAAAGTTTGTAGTCATGCACTTCATGTACAAGAAACTTTAAACAGAAATAAAGAAGCTGCTAAAAAACTGTGTAAGCAACGATTTCCCGGGAATTAGCAGCCAAATTGCAAACCATTCGAACGTATTTATTGAGAATTGAATGAGAATAGAATCGTTTTATGCTTCCAAGTGATCATCACGATTCACAATTACAGCATATATATTTGTGAATTTTATGAAAAAATATAAGATAAATCATGCACATTTCCAGCAAATGTTATCCCAGAAAAGAAGGTGTAACGATGCATTTTGTCTCAAAATCCATGCAGATATTTACAATTATGTCTAAAGAAACGTTCATCAGTACCAATGAATGCTTCAATGAGATATTTCTGCACCCATATTCCTACATTAAATCTATTTATTTTGATTCCCTGTATCTGCCCTTACAATTTCGCCAAGTGTTTTTTACATTCCCTGTTTTTTTTTTTTTTTTTTTTTTCTCCCCACTTTGAAAAGTGTACTATGTTTCTTTTTGTATTTTATTTCATTTTCATTTTACTTGATATATTTCTGTTTTTCCAAGTGCCAAATTCATCAAAATCTATACAGTTCGTAAGATGGTGACTTACAACAAGTGTATAAATTTTCATCTCAATCAAGTAAGGCATTTAGACACTGTCACACTTTTAAAAGTTTGGGCCCATATGCCATGATAAGAAACTTTTCTTTTGTCCCTGTAAAAAAAAACTGTAAGTGTTAGATTCACCAAAATCAATAGGGTTTGTACCTATAACATATGTATCAACTTTCAGTTCATTCGAACAAAGCATTTAGAAACTATTCTGTACACTTGCATACTTATACACTTGTACACTTGCATACTTATACATACATACCTGTAAAAATAGCAAATATGATCTCAGGGAACCTCAAAACGTGTAGATACCCCAATATTTCAAAGTCAGATTTTTGACTTGATTACAATACTCTCCTTACGTATGTATTTTCGGAAAGTAAAAAGGTACATAAAGGTATCATTTGAACAAAGCTTTTAGACACTATTGTGTGCACTCAAATACATACACATACCTTTAAAAATAGCAAATATAAACTCAGGGGACCTTAAAACGTATTGATACACCAAAATCTCGAAGTCATATATTTGACATGATTATGATACTCTCCTTACATATGTATGTTTGGAAAGTAAAAAGTACATAAAGATCTTTGTACTTGTAAAAAATATATAAGTTATGCATGCATATGAATTTCATCATTGTTTTTCTTAAATGTCTTACAGTAATACTAAAATTAAGCTAGTTAAGTTTATATATATATATATATATATATATATATATAATGTAATTTACAGCAAGTTTTAAATTTACGACTATTAGATAAAAGTACATTAAAAACTTAAATTATTTTTCAGCTGGAATATCTATTCTGTGGAAGTGGTCACAGTCAGTGGGATATAAAAAGTCTAATAGAATGCTGTCGTCCTGATCATGGTTATACACATGATAGTCGTGCAATCAAGTTTTTGTTTGATATACTTAGTGGCTATGACAAAGAGCAGCAACGTCAGTTCCTTCAATTTGTAACAGGATCGCCTAGGCTTCCTGTAGGAGGTATTATTTATTTTTTCAAAAAAAAATTTATTTGTATAATGGATCTACCTTATCTTCTCATCAATGCTTGCCTTATGTAAAGGGGACCCAAGGACAAAAAAAAACTTAAAATTACTTTAATCTATATATACGTACTTTTTTATATATATAAAAGTAGAACCCTTTCTGAAATCATTACAAACTAAACAATTTTCTGAACACCAGAAGCAAGGCTTAATTTGCATGGGAACTAAATTCCCATATTTCTTTCATTTTAGTGGCTTTTAACATGTTATATGGAACACAAGGGAACTCATAAATGGTGCGTACTGAAACTCATTAGTGTACATGGGCATCGGCAGAATGGGGCAAGGGGGGGGGCACTTGCCCTCCCCCCAGAAAATTCTACTAGGCATTTTTTCTTTACATTTAAAACTATGCTATCAGAATTTTATTTAAAAACAATATTTTTTCAGGTTGTGCCCCCCCCCCCCCCCCCCCCTGAAATTTTTTCTGGCGATGCCACTGTTAGTGTATCATTTCTGAAAAATCAAAGTAACAAATTGTTTTTCTTTTCTCTTCTTACTTTACAAAGAAAAGTATTGTAATTTGGGCTTTTCTTCTATGTAACTTTAGCAGCAAGAGACTATTGGTCTTACACTGTCACTTTCGATACAGTGTCTAGAAATTGTTAGAAATTAACAATAAATAGACCTTTTTTATTATTATTATTGAGCTTTAAATTAAACCACAATTTAATTAAAATATCAAAAGCAGAAAGGTAAACAGCAATTTGTTTTTAAAGAAAAAATCTTTCAATGTAACTGGGAATATCAAATGAAAAGTGAGAAAATGTCTTGCTCATTTTTTATAAGATTTGATTTATGCTTGGAAAACTAGAGTAAAATTTCTCAAAATTTGTCAGTAGATTTGAAAATGAGGCATACAAATGCAAGTTCTGAAAATTGGCATGCCCATACTTTTTTTTTTTTTTTTAAATTAAGCCCTGACTAGAAGTGACCTAAAAATATTATATGGTAGATATCTTAAAAATTTTTATTAAATTTTTTTAAATGAAATAATTAGAGCCTTTAACTCACTTGGAGGTAATTCACTGTTTTATCTATTTTTAAATAGGTTTGTTGTAACTATGTAAATATGATTGCCAAAATTTCTTTGTCCATGTCACACCAAACAAAAGATTTGGGCTCCCCCCCCCCCCCCCCCCAATTTTGCTTCTCCTGCAAAGTTAGTTTTTAGCCCATTTTTTCTAATCTTCTACTGGGCATAAACAAATATAAGGTAGTTTTTATGGTCTTCTTTAGATGTGTTTCCAATTACTGAATGAGGAAAATTTTTATTTGATATCAGTAACCAATTCTGTTAAAATCCAAAGTGTCAAGTTTTTGGGGGTAAATTTAACAATGAATAATTTCTAAAATTTTATGAATTTTTCCCTCATTCAATGCATATATTAAACCTTTGTTAATAACACCTTAAAATTTGATTTAAAAATGAATGCTAGTTCGTAAGAAAATGAACTAGCATTCCATTTTTCCATTTTAAATGTATTCCCTTTGGTCCCCTTCATGTTTAATAGTATGAGACATAAATGAGAATTTTTAATTGAAATAAATGGAAGATTTTTATATTTTTTTAAATACTACTATTATTTACTTTTGATTTTAATACATACAGTTATATATCTTGCAATTCATTTAATCAGAATCTGTCTTCAATGTTCTTTACCATTTCTTTTGCAGGTTTAAAATCTTTGTCACCTCCTCTAACTATTGTACGAAAGACTTTAGATACTAATGATGATGCAGATAGTTATTTGCCATCAGTCATGACTTGTGTAAATTATCTAAAACTTCCAGATTACTCAAATATTGAAATAATGCGTGAGAAGCTTCAGATTGCTGTTAATGAGGGCCAGCACTCGTTCCATTTGTCTTGAGAAAACCTGCTCATAGGTGTTACTGCCCTTTGTCTAAGAACATTTGCCTAATGTAACCATTTTTTTCCCTCTATGTTTGGTTATTAAGGCATTAATGTAAACAATTTGAGCTTTTATGATTTTAGCACTGGTGCAAAGCAGACAGAAATGCTTCTACAGTTTGTCTTGCCACCGTCCCACCTACCTCAAAAACAAGTGGGCTTTGTGCTAATAAGACATCTTGAAATGCCATTGTACTGAATGTATTAGTTACAATATTCAATTTCACAGTTTTTTTTTATATGTAATGTGTTCATCTTATGTATTTACCCGTGAATGACTATGTATTTCTGTGAAACACATTTGTATTTCAAAACATTGTTGATGTATGCACATTGAACATAGTTTTGTATTAGCAAGTGTATATAAAAGTTTAAGGAATGAACTTTATATATTGTGAATATGCAAGAGAATTTCAATGTTTGGCAAACACGCTTCAATATAATGTTTTTGTTGTTATTATTATTATTTTTTTTTTCTTCTTTTATAGCATTTGTTTCTCTTGCACTGAATTAAAATTACTCAAGTTTAAATTTTAGATTTTGATAAAATATTTTTCATCTCATATAAATGTAGAAGAATATGAAGTATCAACTAAAAAGTGTTTTCTTTTTATTTTTTTATGTAGGCATACGGTAAATGCTTACACAAAACAATTTCAAAAATTTTGTGTTATTTCTTGTAAATTTACAAGTATCATTTGTGTAAACATTTTATTTAAATAAAAATATAATCTGAAACTATGCTGTCTTTTTTCTTTTATATGAAAATAATTACGCAACGAAAAAAATTGTTTGTCGGGAAACTATTGCATTGGAAATATTTTCTTCAGAGTTAAATGAATAATATTTTACAAAATTATTTTGGTGTTAATTTACTATTAATCCTGTATATTGTTAGGAAGTTTAAAATAGCCAAAATATTTTTGTTTTTATTGAAAATTATATTTGGGATTCATTTGATGCTAGTTTATTGGTAATTATATGCCTTCTGTTTATATATTTAGGGTTGCTACCTTCTTCCACCCTTCTCCCAAAGCATTTTTAACCTCAACTCTTCACCCCTTAATATATTCTTGAGTAATAAGAATCAACTACTTTTAACATTTCATTCATATATATTTCATTGGCTGTACTCAATATTGAATTTCAAACATAATTTGCTTATGCCATTGCTAAAATGAACATGATTATAGCCCTGATTGCAATCAAACACTTACGGGTCACATCTGTGAATTTTACTAGTCATGCCAAACAAGTGAGACATTCTTTCCTTGCAGATGATTACTCATGTGACTCATATTTGCGGCTAATAGAAAGAAAGCTCTTTTAATACTTTTGTAAGAGCAATGGCAGATATTACAAAGTGCGTAGTGCATCGCAAACCATGTACTGTGTAAGATATTTTACTACTATTAGACTTAAATATTTCTTCCAATTAAAACAATGGTATAGCTATAATGGGAACTCTCGGGGGCACTTATAAATCATAACATTCCTTATAAGAAAAACATATTACTACCTCTTTAAAGAAAAATTATTTAAAAATAAGTCTCGAATCTTATGAAGATTTTAATATGTTTATTTCATTTTGTATTGTAATTAAACATAGTTAAGTTAAAGAATGATTGATTAATACCATGAAATACAGTAACTTTTAAAACTTAATTTTTATAGATGCAAAATTGGAAAGTACTTCTTAAAAATCTATATTTTTATTGTTTAGTGTTCAATTGCCATTATCGCAAAGTTGCTTAAAGTTTCAATTTACTAAAGCTTCTTTTGCTTGATGTGATAGATACACTATAATCATTAAAATTAGTTTTAACAACAAAACTAGATTTGGAAGTGATTCTAAAAAATTCCATTTGACAATAATTTAAAGAGTCCAAGCTAATTTTTGATTTCTGGAATTTTCATTTTGGTCACTCTCAAATGTCTTCTTAATTTAGGAATTTCCAGCAAAAGTTCTATTTCATTTACTTTGTCATAAAAAGAATTTATCAGCAATAATTTTTATTTTTTTTTTTTTTTTCATCTGTTGGAAGTAAATTTTTGTCTTTTTTATTATTTCGAATCTTTTAGAAACACTTTGAACTGATTTGCTTTGTGTCTATATTTTAGTGTGAAATTGCGTAAGCCATTTCAGCATACAATCGTTTTGGTTCATATCTTACTGACTGAGACCTTCATCATTAGCCCTTTTTTTTTTTTTCTTTCAGTGAATTCTAAATTCTGTAGTTATTTTATTTTTTTCACAGATTTTTAATGCTCTTTGAATTGCATTTTTAGAAATATCATTCTAATTTTCATTGATAAATAATCAAAGGTTTTCTAATTTTATCAATGTCTCTCGTAAGCTGACAGCTTTTGTTTGCATGCAGGTTTGTTTATCGTTTACTTCCTTCAATACAGCATTCCAAAATAAAAGGTAACTAACATGGGCGTCGGCGCAAGGGGGGCACTTGCCCCACGCTGGAAAATTCTAATAAGTATTTTTTTTCTTTAACTTTAAAACTATGCTATCAGAATTTTATTTTAAAAATATTTTTTCAGATTGTGCCCCCCCCCCCCCTGAAATTTTTTCTGGTGACACCACTGATAACTAAGGATAGTAAAATTGAGAATAGCAGGCAAAAAGATTTTGTGCAGCACCTTTTATATCTAAATCTCCTCTGATATTGCACAATTCGTCAACTGCGTCCTCAAACCTCTCTGCCATTATTATGGTTACTCCACTGTGCTTAATTAACACTTCTCATTCTCTAGTAACCCAAGTAGCACAGTGGTATTGGCCCAATATCGTTCAGTATCACCTGAAGTTGACGGGCATCGGTGAAGATCGCTTTTCTTACCAATCTTGTCTAATCTTGCCCAATGTTGGACCTACAATCTTGAATTTTCTAAAAAGTTCAACATTTGGTGTTATTTTAATTTTTGAGAAATAGAAGAGAGAAAACTATAGGACTGTTATAAATACAGTAAAATGCTATACACTATAATTCAGTAGATCTGGCGTACTCCGATATCAACTGATAATGGTAAAACAGTGTACCACACAGTATTGGGTCCAGTGTACTCTGATATTGGCCTGTATTACTGGGGAAGAGAAGTATTACTGAAAAAGTGACACAAAATACTTTTTCTGCATAGGAGTTTTGACCACATAAGATTAAAGAATAATTGACGTATTTAAAAAATAAAATAAAGCTTGATTGTTTTTTGACTTTGATTTCCTGTACTCCTCCAAGAATGTCGCTCATTATCATGTAAACGACATTTCATAATGTCTAAATCATCGTTTTCAAATTTTTTTTAGAATTTTATTGCTGAAGTCAGCAGTCTTCTTATTTTTCAGTATGAAAAATCCTAAAAATGCTTCCTTTATTTAAACTTTTCTTTCTTTAATATACACAAAATGAAGCATTTGAAACATTTAATCAGTGTGTGAAGTATCTGGTGTACTATCAAACATAATACCAATATTATACAGATAATTTTATTTCTTTAATAACACTACTCGGTATGAAAATTGCCCCCGACATCATTTTAGCATATTCGTATGTAAAATGACCTCCTGAGTCCGAATCTGGCCCCCATCTTGCCCCATCACCCACTATTTTCTTGATATGCCTCCTTGTTTTGGGCAGTAAATTATGAACAGTAAAATCTCCTGCTTTGACACGTGTTAAAGGTCATTCAGGCCACGCAGCGTTCCTAAAATTTTACTCCCATTTTATTATATTGACACCACTATCATACATAAAAAAAAAAATTCTTGAATGTTTTGATGCTAAAACACGTCTAAACACTAAGCAAAAAAGTATTATTTTACCATAGTGGTGCGAGTATAATTAAATGAGTGTAAAATTTTAGGAATGCTGCGAGGCCTGGTCATTGCTCTTATCATTGTAGTCGTCAGTCGTTATCTACCTTTAACACACATTTTGCAATAAGAGAGTGAACTTTATGGTGTTCTCAATGGTGGTGGTCTTTAACATGTGTCAAAGGAGGATATTTTACTGTTAATGTTTTACTGCCCAAAACATTTAATGTGGGAGTTATTGAAAGCAAATGTCGTACAGTGAATCAATCAAACTTTCATGCGAGGGCTTTGAGACCTTTACTCCACTCACCAACACTTTGAAAAAATTTTCACTGTATAATTTTTATTATTTGGGGTGTTTTGGTAAGAAAATGGGAAGCTGGAATGTATAAAAAATAAGAGAAATATTGCAAAAAAAAAAAAATGTTTTTATTGATTTTTTTTTTTTTTTTCTGGGCACAAATCCCCTCAGATATCCTCCTTACTACAAATGTTCGTGTTTTAGAACTTTCTACCTCTGTAGCTCCTCAGGTCAGAAGACATTTAACAGTTAAAATAATCATTGTTCCTCTCCAAATCAAACTGATGGGTATGAAATTACCAAACAATGATGGTAATGGGGGAGGGGGCATACCAAAAAAACAGTGGGTGATGGCACAATATGGGGGCCAGATTCGGATTCAGGAGGTCATTTTACATAAGAATCTGCAAGAATGGTATCAGATATCGAAAAGTAAAATTTTTTGCAGAGCAGTGTAATTTTGCTATTTACATGATTTGACAGGACATTTATAAGATTCAATTTGTATTGTTGGAGACAGATAAAATACTTTTGATACATGATGCTCTTAAGATGTTCCTTTAATACGCTATCATATTTTGAAAGCAATTTAACTGATACCAGAAAATGGACTTTATTAATAGTTCCTGATTTCTTTATGACTGTGAAATGCTAGGTGAAGATTTTTGTTTTAACTATATACATTTTTACTAATAATTTAGTTACATAACAGGTAAGATGGAAAAGAAAAGAATAAAATAATATTTTTTAATGCTAGAAAGCACATAATATTTTTTACATAAGTTCTCAAGAGAAAACCCGAGAGATTTGTTGGTAGGCCAAATAAACATTGATCATAAAGGTAAAAATAGTTCATGATCACATAATTTCACAAACTTTTGTAATTAGTCTTTGAGGCGTCTTGCCACATCACCCCCTTCCCAGTGACGAAGTAACGTCAAGGTAACGAGGATTGAACCAAACTCAGTAACCAGACCTTGTTATGTATGGTTGATTAGCAGAGGGTTCAGTAGTCAGTGGGCCAGGTTGCTGTGGTAAATCTGTTGATGGTAAAAAGAAAGTTTTGCTCCTCTGGAACTGTGTCCAGGACCACATCTATGAATGCTGGTTTTAATCTAGCGATGTTCACTTTTGAAACTTTATTATTTTGAAGAATGGTAAATGTTTTCTCGTTGCAGGATAAAACTCAAAATGGTCCTATATAAAATGACTGTAGACTACTATTGTTGCTGTCTTGATGCAAGAAAACATGACTGCTAGATGATAATGCATTGTGAACAAAAAAAAATCAGCCGGTACATAAGTTGAGACCGGTCGGATTGTTGGCATATGATCTCTCAGTCAACCAACAAATGTGGCTGGATCCACATAATCCTTGGAGGTAGAGAAAAATTCACCTGATAGACGTAGTATTTCATCATAAACTAATTCAGACACTCTGGCTTCGAGGTCCTCTTTAATAGATGTTCTAAGAAGAATGGTAGTTAAGACTTCTACCTAACGTTCTGTTGCATGACACTAGATTGCAGCTTTGAGGCTTCTGTGAAATCGTTCAACAAGTCCGTTGGGTGCTGATTGGTAAGGTGTGTGGATGTGGTTGGCTCCAATTATTTTCGCCAAATTTTGGAATAGTTGTTAATCAAATTGGTGTCCACGATCAGTAGTGACATGGAGTGATACACCGAATCTACAGATCCATTCACAATAGAATGGGGAAGCAACTGTATCTGCTGTAATGTCAACTACTGGAATGGCCTCTGGCCAATGAGTGAACTATGGTTAGGAGGTACTGGTATCCTCTTGACTGAGGCAGAGGTCCGACTAAATCCAGGTTGACATGCTCAAAACAAGAATTTGGTGTGGCAAACTGTCCTGGAGGGCTAGATGCATTTTGATTAATTTTACTTCATTGACATGGAATGCAGGAATGAGTCCATTTGGCAATGTCATATTTCATAGATGGCCATCGGAAACATTCTTTAATAAGCTGTACGGTTTCCATAACACCAGGATGATAGTCCATGCAATTTGTCTAAAATTTTGTGACGCATGACCTGGGGTACAAATGGCCTGATTTTTTCAGTTGAGGCATCGCAGAATAATTCAGCTGAGGAAGCACTTTCAACTAGAAACTTCTTAAGTACCAAACTTTATGAGCAATGGTTTTGTAACAACTCAGCAAGATCGTTGTCAGTCTTTTGTAACTCAGCCATTGTTGTCAAACTGAGATCAAAAGATATGGTACTAATGTGGGAGAGTGTGTATACAACATTGTCTTGTCCACTAATGTGTCGAATGTCTGTAGAGAATTTGTCCACTGAAATTGAGATGACGGAGTTGTGGAGGTATACATTTATCTGGCTTTTGAGCAAAGGCGTAACCTAAGGGCTTGAGATCTATGAATATAGTAAATGCTCTAGCTTCAACCATGTACCTGAAGTATTTAATTGCTTCGTAGATAGCTAACAGCTTGCTATCATAAGCCAAGTAGCTTTGTTATAAAGGAGAGTTTCTTGGAAAAGAAAGTAATTGGTTGAAGATATTGTTTCGTATTTTGGTACACTGCTCCACTGATAGCTATATCTGATGCATCTACATACAGTACTAAAGTAGCAGTAGGGTCAGGGTGACATAACAATGCGGCTTCAGACAATTTCTTTTTGCATTCCTCAAAAGCATTTATGGCAGTGTCAGTCGAGGAAAGTGGTCTTTTATCATTTTTTGCATAAATTCATAGGTCATTTAAAATCAGTTGAGTGGAAGCTGTATTGGGAAGGAAGCGTCTAGAAATTAATGGCACCGAGGAAATGTCTAAGTTGTTTCACTGTCTCTGGTTGAGGGAAGTCAACAATTGCTTTGACTTTTTTCTGGAAGAGGCCTGAGAAATAGCACTTCATATATTTATCAAAGTGACTTAATACTTGCTGCAGATGGGTCTCATGTTCTGCTTTTGACTTACTGGCAGTTAAAATGTCATCCAGGTATGGGGAAGCAGAAATTTAAATCACTTAAGACTTCATGTATGTGCATTTGAAAGGTTTGGGCAGCATTAGACAGCCCAAATAGCAAAAAAAAAAAAAAAAAAATTCAAATAGACTAAATGGGTTGTAATGGCGGTTTTGGGAATATCACTGGGGTTAACAGGGATATGATGAAAAGCTCTAACAATATCTATTTTAGAGAAAAATTTAGCACTGTGCAAATTGTATGTGAAATCTTGTATGTGTGGGATAGGGCACTTATCTGGTTATGTTATTTTATTAAATGCTCTATAATCACCTGTTGGCCACCATTCACTGGAACTCTTATGGACAAGATGCAAAGGGGATGCCTAGTTAAGATTTAGATGGTCGGCAAATGCCTTGCTCTAGCATGTACTGAAATTCTTTTTTGGAAGTCATGAGTTGTGCAGGGTGAAGCCTTCTCTGTCTTCAAAATACAGTTAAGATACTTTTAATTGATGTAAATATGCCCTTGATAAACTGGCTTTTACTAATTAAGTTTGTTAGAGGGTCAGAGACAATCATTTTTAAGGTCTATCAATAACCCAAAATGAGCCATAAAATCGGATCCAATGATAAGGTACTTAACATCAGCCAAAGTGAATTTCCATTTGAAACTATATCGAAGTTTCAGTTCTACTTCAACCAATTTCTGTCTATAAGTAGTTATTTTAGTATTTGCAGCAAAAAGAAAACTTAATGGAGTTGATTTGACGATATTGGGTATTACATAAACGTCTGCACCAGAATCAATCAAGTGACTTGTCTTTGTAGCTAGGTCGTAAATAGATAAGAGACTATGGTGGGAAGTTTGTGTGCGATCACATGTCGCTACTGTGATACTCTTGTTTCCCATATGGGAAAAAGAACAAGGTTTCTAACAATTACGGGCACAAGAGCCAAAATGTGAATGCTAATAACATATCAGAATCATACCTATGGTCTTTAGAGTGATTGCGATTTCTAGAACTGCCATCTCTGTGGTGATATGAAGAGCGAGAGCGATTCTCAGCACAGGATGTAGTTAATGCATCTAGCTTTCTAGTAAGCTCTGAAATCTGGAGCTACAGAAATTTAATTTCATTTTTCTCAGAAATAGCAACATTTGTGTTATCGTTGTGTCTTACATTAAGTTCAAACACTTTATTGGGCAAGCACAGCAAGTTTGTCCAACTTACCACCACTTACAGCCAATACTGCCTGAATATTGCTAGGAAGGCAATGTAGCCAAAGATTTTTTAAGAAATCATCAGTTACTTGTCCAAATGACACTTCTTTTATCTTTCTAAGTAAGACACTTGGCTTCATATCACCAAGAGTGAGCTCTTATAGTTATTCCTACGTATTTTGAACAATAGAATTTTCAAATAATTTTAACAATTGGTTTTTGAGAGTTGTAAATAGGTTCTCAGCGGGTGGAGTATAAACTAAGTCACTAACAGAGGAAATATTTTCTGTATCTAATATATTGAATAAGTAATTAAACTTTTTTTTTTTTTCATTGTCAGTTTTGTTTAGTTCAAAAGTAGAGTCGAGTGAGTAAAAAATAATTTTATGTTGCGTCTAAAAAAAATTGGCATTTTAACTTGCAGTGCAAGTATTCCTGTGTCATTATTTATATGCATATTTAAAGTATTACAGTCATGTATTTCACAGTAATTACTCTTATTACTAATTACAGAAATAACTTTTTCCTTCAAATCTACATTTATTATTTAAAGTTATCTTTTATTAATTTAATTTTTCCCCAGATAGTTCATTGAATATTTATATAGTCATCTCCAAAAAGATGGATATTTGGAGCATAAGTTAATCTATGAAATTTAATCAGATAGGCTTTTTTTTTCTCCCCTCTTGAAACTTAGCTATAAATTTTTCATGTCTTTATCATCTTCTTTACATATAAACAACTTTACTATGTACTAAGAGTTGATTTAAATTTATTTTTATTATTATTAAATATTTTATTTATATTTTTTTTAATGCATTAAATGTCTGCTTCTGACATAATTATAATTCTCTTTATAAAATTATAAAATAATATACTCATTAATTAATCTTAATCAACGAGACTTTCTTTTATGTCTGATACCAAATATAATAATATAAAAAAAAATAATAAAAACTTTTGCTTAGTGATTTTTATTAATAATATTAGAATATGAATTATTGATGAAATCTTGGAGGAATGATAAAATAAATCAGAATTTTTAAAATAATAAATTGATGTTAATAATTTTTCTTATCTTGAAAATTACTTTGCAAACTATAAATATAAAAAGACACAATAAATACTCAAAATATTTTACAATATAGTTGTGATAATATTTTATATTCAAAATCTACATTTTTTCCCCCCTAAGATTAATGCTTTGTAAAAAATATCCGTGTAATTTAAAAAAAGTCATCACAAGAACAAATTAATGAACATTAATGCTTCTTATTATAAATAATTTTTAAATTTTAGAAGCACTATTTTTTTGCTTACAAATTTGTTGTTATCAAATATTTAGTCAAAGAGCATAATTGCCAAAATGTCAGTGGAGGCTAGAGTCCTGCGCGGGTCGGGTTTTACCCGACCCGAACCCGACAGATGAATTTTAAATCAACCCGAAACCCGACCCGAACCCGACAAAAAAATTTTCATCAACCCGAAACCCGACCCGAACCCGACAAAAAAATTTTCATCAACCCGAAAACCGACCCGAACCCGCAACAGAGAATTTTTTGCGACCCGAACCCGACCCGAAACCCGAAAAATGAATCATTACTTACTCATCTAAAAATCATGCAAAACAAGGTAAAATGATATAACATGATATAAAATAAATTAAATTTTTATTGTCACACAGTTGGTAAATTATAAAAAAAAACTAGTATGTTGTGGCCACCACAAGACATTCTTCTATATTTTTCTGTCAAATTTACTAAGTGCGAATAATTTATTAAAACTATTATTAAAAAGTTTAACGTGATGAATGCAAATAATTTTCATCTTAGGGAAATCTAACACTAAATATCCAAAGAGAAACAGTTTCATCGTCTATAAATAACATCTTAAACAATGCGTTTTTATAATGGTTATCTCACATATCATGGTTCGTACAGTTATATGGCATAGAAGTTGAGATATAGCCATCCTGTTATCGATGAAATTTGCAGTATAACAGCGCCACCTATTGGCCGACAAGCATTCAAACTGAGTCAGCATAATGTCTCATAATTTTCTTCTCACATATTAAGTTTTGTTTGATGATACACAATAGAACCTGAGATATAGCTTTCCTTGTAATTGTGGAAATCGCTGTGTAGCAGCGCCACCTGTTGAGCGGTTTACACCAAAAGTTGACAGGCGCTAATACATATTAAAGGGCACCTACATACAAATTTATATGAAATTCTGTGCAGTAGTTCTTGAGATATAGCCTTTCTTTAAATTGCGGAAATCGCTTTGTAGCAGCGCTACCTGTTGGCTAATAGGCATTCAATTTGAATTAGCGTAATATCTCATGTTGGTCTTCTCACATATCAGGTTTTGTTGGGTTATACGCAATAAAACCTGACATATATAATCTAGACATCTCAAAACTTGTAAATCCGTCGAAAACCGGAAGTCGAAAATTTTTACGAATCCAATACCTTTTTCGATTGAATATAGAAGAAAGTAAAAAAATAAAAATAAATAAGTAAAATGTAATTACTGATTGTATTGAGTTAAAAATTAAAAAAAAATCTAAAAAAAAAAAGTTTAATAATAATGTTTGAACATTTATGTGAGTTGTGAACTTCAAGATTGCAAAAATATGCTTCATTTTCAGTGTTAATAGTTCGTTGTTTAATGATTATTTCTGAAAAAAAAAAAAAATATATATATATATATATATATATCTTTATTTATTGCTTTTGTTCGACATGAATGTTTATAATAATTTGGGTAGCAGGGATATATGATTCACAATTGGACATCTGCTTTCCCGCAATCACTTTCAATTCACACAATCAGCAAATTATCTTCTTACAGCTGCAATTTTCGTGCGTTGTTTTTGTTTATTTGTTCTAAAGAAGACGTTAAAGTATATTATTATTATACCTTAATGGAATCCGTTTCCTAAATGTGTTTATTTTACATTACTTTTTACGTTCTTCTGTATTCAATTGAAGAAAGTATTGGAAAAGTAAAAAAAATTCAGCTTCCGTTTTTTGATGGATTTACACGTTTTGAGGGTTCCAGAACACAATTTGTCTAGGTATTCTTAGAAAATATGTATCTGTCAGTTTGTGTGTCTGCGTGAAAAAAAAAAAAAAAAAATGTGCGACTGTATCTCGGGAACTACTGCAGTTAACCTTGACCTAAATTAATACCTATCAACTTTTGGTGTCAATTTCGTAACAAGTGGCGCTGCTGAACAGCGATTTTCACAGTTTCAGGTAAGGCTATAGCTCAGGAACTACTACACGATTTTGTATATAAATTTATATGCAGATACACTTTGACATAAGTTAGTGTTTACCAACTTTTGTGTCAATTGCTGAATAAGTGGTGCTGTTATACGTCGTCTTTCGCATTTTCAGGGAAGGCTATATCACAGGTTCTGTTGTGTATTATCAAACAAAACTTGACATGTATCAGTGTAGCCATTACGCTGATTCAATTTGGATGCATATCAGCCAATAAATGGCGCTGCTATAGTGCAATTTTCCCTGAGAACGGGATGTGGCTGCATCTCAACTTCTATGGCATATAACACTACGAAACCTGATGTATGAGGTAACCATTATGAAAACGCTTTTTTTAAGACTTCATTTATAGAGAATTATACTGTCTTTCTTTTATTATATTTAGTGTTAGTTTTTTCTAAATGAAAATCATTCATTATGGTATATAATTTTAATAAATAATAGTTTTAAGAAAATATTTTTACTGAGCGAATTCCTATAGGAAAATATAGAAGAAAGTTTTAGGTGGTCACAGCATACTAGCTTTAGATGAAATCACAACAAGTATTTCTTCTATATTTGCTGTATAAACAAGTATAAATGGAGGAAAATTCAAAATTCCGTTTACACAAAAGCGAGGATTGAATTTCGTTAAAAGTAAAGGTATTAAATAAATAATAATTAAGATAATTAAAAAAAAAAACCAAAAAACTAGTATGTTGTGCTCACCACAAGACATTCTTCTATATTTTCTAATACAAATTCGCTCAGTACAGATAATTTACTATAGCTATTATTTATTAAAATTACCTACCATAATGAATGCAGACGATATTCATCTTAGAGAAAAATTACATTGTACAAAGAAAGACAGTTTTATTCTCCATAAATAGTATATTAAAAAACGCGTTTTATTTTGTACAGTTATACACCATAGAAGTTGAAATATAGCTTTTCTGTTCTCGGGGAAAATTGCAGGACAGCAGCGCCACCTATTGGCTGATATGCATCCAAATTGAATCAGCATAATGTCTGATAATGGTCTTTTCAGATATATATATATATATATATATATATTTATTTATTTATTTATTATACACAATAGAACCTGAGATATCTCTTTCCCTTAAATTATGGAAATCGTTGTATAACACTGCCACCTATTGAATTATTGGTACCAAAAGTGAAAAGACAATAATTTATATCCACATATAAATTTATGTGCAATTTTGTGCAGTAGTTCCTGAAATATAGCCTTTCCTTGAACTATGGAAATCACTGTATGCAGCGCCACCTTTTGAGAAATTGACATAAAAAGTTGATAGGGACTAGGTTATGTCAATGTGCTTCTACATATAAATTTATATGCAATTCTCTGCAGTAGTTATTGAGATATAGCATTCCCTTAAATTGTGGAAATCACTGTATAGCAGCGCTATCTGTTGAGCAATGGGCACCAAAAGTTGATAGGCACTAATTTATGTCAAGGTGCATTTATTTATAAATTTATATGCAATTATGTGCAGTAATTCCAGAGATAAAGTCGCCACAAAATTTTTGTCACACACATACTGAAACGCAGACTGATATTTTCTAGAAATAGTCAAATCGTGTTCTGGACTCTCAAAACGTGCAAATTCGTCAAAAATCGGAAGTTGAAAATTTTTACGAATCTAATACTTTCTTCTACTGAATATAGAAGAAAGTAAAGAAAAAAAAACTTGTAAACTGCGATATCTTTTCAATTTCTAGACTGTAAATGCGAGGTTATATTTCTTTATATATTAACAACAATCGAGAAAGATTTATAATACTTTTCTAATTTTCATACAAATTCTACAAAAGATACAGTCGGTAACAAAAGTGTCCGAACATTAGCAAAAATTCCTATGTAAAAGAAGTACATTTCATTCGGTTTTGTTAAAACAATCCTTGTCGAATCATGTTCTTACACTGACTAAGAACAGGATTCGACAAGGATTTATTTAACAAAACCCTATGAAGTGAACTTTTTTTACATAGGAATTTTTGCTAGTGTTCGGACACTTTTGTTATCGACTGTACATATTAGTTCCGTTGAAGAAAAGCAAACAGATCCAGATGCAAATACGGATCTATTTTTCTGGCGGATATCCGCGGATACGAATAGGGTGCTCCGGTACATGTCTGCCCACCAGCGGTTCTGCGCTCGAAGCTGGTAGATGGGAGGTGTCGGGTTCGATCCCAGGTCGCGCTCATCGACCTAGCCGTTCGGAGTTTTCCTCCAAAACACGCGTAAGTACGGGCTAGGACACCTTAGAAAGACTCAAACGGACGGCATACCCCCTATAGGCCTAGGACACATCTGGAGTCAATCGACCTTAAATCCTCCAACCAAACAACCAACCGATACATGTCTAGTATGCGCACAGAATGTTTAAATTAGTTACATAGTTGTAAACATGCCTATAAATATATGTTTATAATTGTAAAAAATATTTTGAAAGATGTTCTCCAGTCGACCCGACTTCTTGAAAACCAAACCCGACCCGAACCCGAACCCGACCCGCAAGAAAAAAAAAATCTGTCAACCCGACCCGAACCCGACCCGCACGAAAAATAGATCAGTCAACCCGACCCGCAAGAGAAAAAATTCTGCCAACCCGACCCGAACCCGACCCGCGGGTCGGGTCGGGTTCGGGTAAAATCGGGTTACCCGACCCGATGCAGGACTCTAGTGGAGGCCTCTATGTGGAGACTCAAAAAGATTTTGTTGGTGTGTCCTGGTGGCATATTTCCAAAACATACATTGTTTCAAAACCACTTTGGTGCTTTTTTCTTTTGGCAGGAATAAACTCGGGCCACCGTTTTTGCGAACACAAACACAGTTGAACGCAAGGTCAAAACAAAAGAGATAAACGGGCTTCAGTTAAGACATTGCTTTGCCAGATAGTTTTTGGAATATCATAGTTGAAAAGGATGATGACTGTGTCAAAATTTTATCTTCTCTAAACAGCATAAATACACCCCTGTTTAAAAGTTTAGCAAGATTTGTAAACAATCAGTTTTTTTTTTTTTTTTTTTTTTTTTCAAATTAAAAACTTATCTCTCAATGAAATGTTTTCAAACATTGGGTATTTAAAGAACTGGGTCTTCCTCATGTTTTTCAGTGAAGGTTGGTTTAAGACAACAATTAGGGAGCCGGTAACAAATTAAGCAAAATTAATAATGTTTGTGATCACCCTGTATCGTTAAGTAAACGAAATGAGCTGTAACTTTAGGATATGTTAACATAGACCCAGTTCAATTTGTGGATGAATTTGTGTGATTTGTGAATGATGGGGACAAACCCTCTTATGATCTCACAAATCATAGTAAATAAACAAAAATATGTTAGAGTTACAAGCTTATAAGGGATTTTTCACAAAAAAAGTACATTTGGAGTGTGGTTGAAATAATTGGATCTTAAAATTAACTATGCGGCATGTGAGAAAACCCTTAAGAAATTTCAACTTTTGGAAAATATCTAAAATCTAGCTCGTTCTTTTTTGTACAATTCTCTTAATTTTTATTCTATTCAAATGCACTTTTGATAAAAGTTGCCCAATACATCTAGTTTTCAACCTATGCAATAAAAAATGTTTTACCTTTCGCACATGCACAGTAAAATAGTTTTTCATAAAAATGTTCGTATTTCATGAGATATTTAAGATATTTGTATTCTGATTGCAGTGTATTGTTTTTAAAAGTGTTTTTCCAACTTATCTGAAATTGGGGATAATTTTCGTTAAAAACTCCGTATATTATAAATAAAAATTACGTTGAATTTTTTTGGAGTTTTAAAATAAATGCTTATCTCCCTTATTTAACATGCTATATATAATCAAGCAAATTCATACGCAAATTAAACTGGGTCTATGTTAACATAGCCTAAAGTTACAGCTCATTTCATTTACTTAACAATACAGGGTGATCACAAACATTAATTATTTTGCTCAATTTGTTACCGGCCCCCTAATTCTTGTCTTAAACCAATCTTCAGTGAAAAACATGAAAACCCAGTTCTTTAAATATCCAATAAAAAAATCAATATAAGCGGAATTATTAGACTTGTTTTTAGTGTTAAACTAATTTATAATAAAATGCGATAACTACCAAATCTAAATATTTTTAGAAATGATTATGTGCTTGTATGTACAAGTACGCACAGTGACAAAAAGAAAAATCCAGACAGCCGTAAAAATTAAATAAAACTAAAAAAAGAAAAATTGTGAATATCTAGCATTTATACATACAGTTATAAAGTTATAAACATCACCTACTAAAAAAACTGATAAGTTTGCATAACTAGAACAACTTCACATATTACATACATGTAAGTTTGAGAACATCTAATTTTACATTTTTTTTTTCAGCTTAATTAAATCATAGATAGGGGCAGACTGGCTCATTTTCGCCCACCTGGCTACAAAATATTTTGGCCTACTCGTTCTTTCCTCAGCAAAGACCTAAAAGGGTTCCAGAACCAGAAATCCATCAAAATTTTTTAAAAAGTCACAATTTTACATTATACTTAACTGGACACCAGTGGCTGATCTAGGGGGCTGAAGCTCCCCCCAAAAGCACTAACATTCACAATTGAATGTTACTATTGTAAATTTTTCATTGACCTGGAATAACATCTTGAAAACTCTTAGCCCCCCCCCCCCCCAAAAGTTAAGTTCTGGATCCGCCACTGCTGGACACATTAATGTAAATTTATCAGTTTGTATATATATATACATAGACACTATATACCAATAAGTATTTGAACACTTTCGAATTTAGACGTTTTGACAAATATCTAGAAAAGTTCTGTAGGAATAATCTTGAAGCTTCGATGGTATAAAGAACATGCTATACCTCATATATTTCAGCAAAAGTTGTGTACTGAAGAGGAAAAGGAGACCGGTAAAATTTAAACAAAAGCCAAAATATTATGGATCACCCTGTAAAAAAATACTTGAAATGTGTTTTGGCTGTAGCATGTGAGTAAGAAGTTTTTCTCATTACCTGTATAAATTTTTATGAGGCTACCACATATATTCATGGAGATATATAATTTTTTTTTTTTGTTTTTTTTTTATTGAAAAAAAATTTCCACTTTTTTAATTGTAACTCATATGGTATTAGACCCAGTACAAAGACGTTTTTAGAAAATTTTGCATACTACATTAGATATAGCATACTGCAATAAGAATCCAAAAATGTTAAATATCTTACAAAATATGAGAATTTTTACTAAATAAATTTTAACTACCTACGCGCTAGCTTAAAAAAAGTTCATTTGCATAATTTAATAACCAAAAGTATTGAAAAACTTATATGAAAACCCCAAATAAATATGTAAGCTCAAAAAGTTATGACAGATAGAATGAACAGAATTTCAGTTCTGCCAAAATAAAAGCTAAATTATAAGGGGTTTTATTCACATTTTTAGTATTGATAAAAAACCCTATCACCTTCCCTTTCTTTTAACTGAAATTCTGTTCATTCTATTTCTCATAACTTTTTGAATTTACACAATATTTGTTTGGAGTTTTTATATGAGTTGCTCAATGCTTTTGAGTATTAATTATGCAAATGAAATTTTTCAGCGCATGCGTACTTAAAAAAAAAAAATATATATATATATATATATATATATATATATAGTAAAAATGCTCATATTTCACGAGATATTTAACATTTTTAGCATTCTGATTGCAGTATGCTGTGTCTAATATATTATGCCAAATTTCCTAAAAAGGGCTTTGCACTGGGTTTAGTACATGTTATAATTTAAAGTGTTTTTTTTTTTTTTTTTTTTTTTTTTTGCAATTTACATGTGGTAGCTTCATAAAAATTTATGCAGATGAGAAATGTCCTCATAACCACATGCCATAGCCAAAATGAATTTGTTTTACTTTTTACAGGGTGAACCAAAACATTTTGATTTTTGTTTAAATTTTTATTGATCACCTTTTTTTTTTTTTTTTCTTTTCAGGACACAACTTTTGCTGAAATATGATGTATAACATGTTATTTACACTACCAAAGTTTCAAGATGATTCCTAAAGGTCTTTTCTAGATATTTAACAAAACGTCTAAATTTGAAAGTGTCCAAATACTTACTGGTAGATAGTGTATATATGAAAGTGTAGAAAGAATTATGATTTTAAATTATTTTATTATTTAAAATTAATATTGTATGATAATGTAAAGAAACTACCATTGAAAATTCATAACTTAAAAATAAGTCTAAAATTTCCATTGTGAAGTGTTTTTCACTACAGGATACTTTTATAATGCAAAAAGAGATAAAATAAACGTATTTAACAAAATGTTTGCTAATATGGCGAAATTCTCCTTTTTTGCGGTGACTCTTTTGTATTCTAATTAATCCTGGATTTCTGGAATGTGACTGAATTGTCACTCATAAATTTAATATGATAACTAACAGAAAAATATAGGACCAGATTAAGCTCTCTGGTAGTTAGTCTCCAAATTAGGATTTTAAAAACGACTGCACACAAGAACTGACGCTCTGTTTGCAAGTAGCTCTTGCTTTAATAGTTCATGCCCAGCTTCACACCAGGATCAGTATTTTGGATTGATGTTAAAATTGTGCACCCGTCATCAAAACGATTAATGTGCTTAGAAGAAAATCCGATTTGTATGAATAAGCTATGTTCTGATTGAACGTGAAATAAAGTACTCTGTTAAGTATAACTGGACTCTTTTCCATTGAAATACATACATTATTAAGGAGACATAACCATAATTTTATCACATATATTCTTACATAGTATATGTTTGGAAGATAAAAATTTAGCCCTGAGATTGACACTAATTTCCCCTCAACTTTAAAAATGGAGCATTAAAAATCAAAATACATTACCCTAGAAGTCACCTATGGGCAAGGCCTGTTTACTGAATAGTCTCGTTAAGCCCAGGCTTACTTAAAAATTTACAAGGGGGTCCCCCAAATTTGCTTTTGAAAATAATTTTTTGCCCAAGAACTTTTTTTTTTTTCACTGACCAAGTATTTACTATATTATTAGGTATTGTGTAATTACATGAAATTTGTGTGTATTTCAATGCCCTTTCCTTTTTGCACTGTGTCAAATTAACTTAGAATTAGCATTATACACTCCTTCTCATATTTATAAGGACACTTTATGTTTTGAAATAACTAATGTAAAAATAATACCATTCTTGCTGATTCTTATGTAAAATGACCTCCTGAATCTGAATATGATTCCTATTTCGCCCAGTCACCCGCCGTTTTCTCCGTTCACCACTCACTCCCCCAATTTTTATCGCTGTTCGGTAATTTTATGGTCACGAATTTAATTTAGAGAATGAAAAAGAATTAATTTAACACTTAAAAATAAAAAAATATAACGTTTAATAAAAAACACAATAAGATTATGTAAGAAATGTAATATATAATTTCAGTGGCAAATCTCCCCCTAAATTTTTCCCTTCCTACAAATGTTCATGTTTTAGAATTTTGAAACTCTTTAGCCCCTCAGAAGATATTTAACAGTTAAAATAATCCCCCTACTCAAAAAAAAAAAAAATCAAATTTATAGCCATAAAATTACCGAAAAGTGATAAAAATAGGGGGCCATCCCTTAAGAACGATGGGCTTTAGGTCAAAATGGGCATCCTATTCGAATTCAGGGGACCATTTTACATAAGAATTTGCAAAATTGTTGTTGGGGGCAGTGTATTAGAAAATTAATTTATAAAATTGTCGTTCAGTATATTAAAATATTTTTAATGATCAAAATAACTTTCTTGTATAATTATCAACAAATTCATTAACTGTAACATATCATTAATTTATTTTAACCTTCAGCCAGAATGCTTGAAATATTAAATTTCCTCTATGAAAATTATAAACTAAGTTAAAATTTTAAAATAAAATTTGTATATACAAATATATAGTTATTTTTGCTTGCAAAATTCCCCATAGTGTACCATGATGTTTGACTGTTGATAGCAATAAATCATGCCTCCTGCACAATGGGTATTTGGTGACAGACTAGGACACACTCCCTAAGGATAAGGCTCCTATATATACGAGCTGGCGCATCCGACATTTTTTTGCCTTAGGGTTGCCGCATGTACCCAGCGTGATAAACAAACGGCATCCATTGTTTCTACCGTCTTGCTCGTAATTTTAGTGAAACAAACTGCAATATGGGAGGTTGTTCAGCAATAAACTGCTGTAAACACTCCAGAAAAGGATACAAAATGTTTAGGTTTCCTTCGGATAATGCAAGAAGGAGAAAATGGGCTGCGAATTGTCGTCCAGATTCTTGGATCCCGGGACCTAATGCACAGCTTTGCATAGTAAGTTTTATTGTTATTCACTTATACTTTCCTTTGCATTTCTGACATTTATAAAGTAAAAAATTTAAAAAAAGTATTATTTAAATCTAAATATGTATTTTAATAACCATAAATTATTTTAAGAAACGCTTTTTTACTGTGTGTTTGTAGAGTCTTGGAGACGTTTTTTTTGGTTCGCCAAAGTTGTCTTGTTTCCGTGTCCTGATAGTATTAGGTCGTTGAAAAAACTTTCCAATTTTAATTGGTACGCTCTTTTTTTTCCCCCTTTCAAATGTTATGAATTATTTAAGAAACAGAAACAGATTACTTGTGTTGCTTATCATTTTTGGTCGATTTTATTTTTAGATGAAAATTTCTTAAAACCACCAGTGAAGCGATAAAATCGCCAAGCGGAAATGCTGTCCTCTTACGAGGCAAAAAAATGGCGGTGATGCGCCGGCCTATTATTTATTTAAGGGGCTCTACCTAAGGATGGTCTAGAGACATGACATCACAATTTTGATTGTCCATGGAGGGGAGCACAATATAGGGAAAAAATTAACAACTATACTTTTTATGAATTTATTTTCAACAAATTTATTTATATAAATTTTAAGATGATTTATTCTAGTGCATTCTATTCTGTTGTCATTAAAAAAAAAAAAAAAAAAAAAGCAATATTTTAACAAAATTAGAAATTTTCTACAATTACTAAAGACAGACCTTAAGAGACCAAAATTTGAACAAAATACCTTTTCTAAACTTGAAAATTAATATTTATTTCTTCTGAAAAAGATGTTTAATATAATATCCTAATTTAAAAAAAAAAAAAAAAAAAATCATGGGCCAAGTAAAATTTTCCTGAATTATTTTCACAGAACTATAAACATAACTTGGGTTATATTTCAGGCCTGAGATTACTTCCTGCAAATTTATTAATTATAACCTTTACAACAATTGATATCCTAAAATAACTCTATACATATTCTGAAAATTTAAATGATTCAATTCTCAATGTGTTAAAAAAAACAAAGTACAGTGATATTTTTCATCATATATAAAAAACTCATGGAGTTAAAAAAGTTATAAAAATATTAACTATATAAATACAACACAGTAAATGAAAAAAATAACTTTAAGCTATCATTTTTAATCATGCAATTAAAATTAAAAAATGAAATTAATTAATAAAGAATCTAGAGTGGTTCCACTCAACTTTCTGATCATTTGACTGTTATTGGGCATTAAAATGAACTTGAATGATCAAATAACTCCGTAAGTAATTGAAAGTGAAAAATACAAAAAGGTTTTATAATATTCCTCCTCAAGTTCAAATATTTGTATGAATGATAATGTATCTGAATTTTTTTATGTTTCACTTTGCACTTTATCAGGAGTATAAATTTTAAGCAAGCAATTTTCAGTAATGACCATTCTGTAAGAATATACTAAAACATATATCAGTTTTAGTCTCTTTTTTAAATAATTTAAATATTTTTTTCATATTATTAGCCCCAATATGACATTAAAAGTGTAAATTATTTCATATTTTAATGTAAAATAATTGTAATCGATATGCACATAATTTGATGTAATGATCATTTATTAGCAAAACAATGTAACACAAACAAACACAGAAAAAGTCTTCATATAGAACACCAAAAGTAATATTAAGCGAAAAATGCAGATAGCTGTTTTGGTAACACTGAGCATACCGTCATCAGTGTATGAATGAGCACTTTGTCATAAATTCAATGATAACAGTACATTATTATTACTTTTGGTGTTCTATACATATTGAAGACTTTTTCTGTGTTTGTTTAGCTAGCGTCAAGGCTGCTTTTCATTCTATAATCTACGTTTTTAAATGCTTTTAACAATTAAAAATTATTAAAACAAAATGCTATAAATTTGAGTCCATAAACCGCAATGTATAAGAATTCTATTTCATATTCCTGTAGCAAAAAATGTACACTCATAAAAATTTATAATTATGATAACCTACCTAATTGTATCTTAATCGAATGTAGGTTTTGTACGCTAGTACACTTCAAATATTATGAGTCCATAGACTGTAATGATAAATAATTTTTCTTTAAAAGACCTAAAAGTCATACACTCATCAAAAAATATATAATTCATATGACGGTGACTTATAACATACCTCTAAATTTAATTCAATCAGGTATGGTGATTAGATGCGGTCACACTTCAAATAACTTCAGTCCATATAAATGTCCCTATAAAAGAACTATAAGCCTTATATTTGGGTCTCTGTAACCATATTTGTGCGCCTGTAAAAGAACTATAAACCCTACACCCATCAACCTTTTCTGTGACAGTAATCCATAACATACCTAACTTTCATCTCAGTGGCATAAGGCATTTAAACATTATTGCACTTAAAAGACTTTGAGTCCATATAGGCCCATAATTATACAGAATTTTTCTCTGTGTCCCTATAAAAGAATCACCAGTCTTACACTCATCAAAATCTATATAGTTCATATGATGGTAGCCTATAACATACATACAAATATTCAGGTCGCGCTTGTTGGCCTAATACAGAAATTCCT
Source organism: Salticus scenicus (assembly GCA_963930645.1). Lineage (NCBI taxonomy): Eukaryota > Metazoa > Arthropoda > Arachnida > Araneae > Salticidae > Salticus > Salticus scenicus. Next base: position 237,286,842 of record OZ005657.1, read on the forward strand.
GCGGTTTTCTCTGAAACTCGCCTGAGTATAGCATGGGCTAAAATACCATAAAAAGACCATTTAACAGAGGGTATTCCCCCTTTCAGACATAGTATAAATGATCAGATTTTAAAACATTAAACATTACATATTTAATTTTTTTCTGAGAAAAAAGAGTATTAAAAGTGATCACCGAAATCGGATCTTGTTTGTGAGAATAACTCGAAGCATGTAGGTTTGAGAAAAAAGTAAATTGAATATATTTAAACTAATAATAATATAGAAAATCAAAATAAAGTTGATTTATTAACTTTGAGTTAGACCAGAAAAAAGTCATCTTTATGTATACATAAAAGAAAATTGTGAAAGCCACCCTTAAACATCTGGCGCCCTTGGGCTGCAGCCCAATTAGCCCAATGGATAAGGTGGGCCTGACTACTGGGCTAGATTAATTCATATATAAGCCTTCAATTTTTCTTGGATGGACATTACTGATAATTCCGCAAAAAAAAGAATGTTCATGTAGTGAAGTATGATAAATGTGTTTTTTAAGTGGAAGGATAATTTCAATCCGCCGAATTTCTAAAGAAATTCGAAGATCTAAAATTGCTGAAGAAAATGTGATCAAACGTTGAACTGCTGGTTCGATAGGAGAGAGATCTGATGCAAAATCAGAGTTGTTTTACAGAGATCGAAGACTCATAATTCCTCTTACTGTTCTACTCATAATGACTGCTGCTGAATTTTCTCGTAATTTTTAACGAAAGGTTGGGGTCTACATTTATGCATGTTTAAAATAATTAATAATATGTTAAAAAGAATAGAAAACTCGTAATAATTAATAAGCATTTAATGGAGAAAAGAACGCCTGTGTTAAAGTTGAATAAAGACAATATTAAATGGTAAAATGTTGCATTTTCGTATGAAAATCATTTTATTTTTGATTAACCAAATGGTTTTAACAGTTACTGGCATGATCTGAAGATAGCGAAAGGCAGAGCAGATTTTTTAAAGGCAGATATGAATCGGGCATTTTAAAGGTGAATCTATGGTGCTCTGGGGAGCTGTTTCTACTGAAGGCAGAGTGAATTTAGTAATTTTTTTCTATTGTTATGAACATCAAGAGAATATCCGCAAATTTTAAATGTGGAATTCTCAGATTTTTGGTAGATTTTGGGGGGTAATAATATTTTTTTCAACAAGACTTACATTTTTGCTCTACTTCTAGAGCAATAGGAAATAGTTTGAAGAAAGAAACTTCTGTATTGTGGCCTTTCCCGTGGCATAAAAGTTGTAAAAACATCAACTTATCACATTAGAAAAGTATATATATATATATACACCAGAGAGAGTGTCTGACTGTTTCACCCTAAAAAAGAGACCCCATAAAATATTAATTTAGAGAATAACTGAAAAAAAAATTACTAAGATTCGAGCTGTCCTTATGATTGTGAACACATGAAAAATCATCTTTTTGGTCGTATTTAAAGTTTAAGATAGAAAACGATAAAACTTTTTAAATATAGTCAATTAATTAAATTCAAATTAATAAAATATATATTTGTTTAAATAATAGTGTTCAGTGTTTAGTTAATACAGAAAAACAGGTGTCCTTATAATTATGAGAACCAGTGTATGTTAGATAGTTATTGTTCCGACATCATTTGCATAAAAATTAGACTATATTAACTTATAAGTTTCTTTTTTTTCTTTTTCTTTTTTGTTTCTTTAAAAATTTGTATGGTGAATAGTCACATTTTTTAAGCTTGCATAAAAATCTGTAGATATAATAAAGGGCAAACGATTTACTTAGGATTAGGGGGGGGGGGGCTGAATGACACTGGGCTTACCATGCTTTTGAGTCTTAAACAGGCCCTGCCTATGGGGAGGAGGACTGAAGGATCTAGTGACTAGCTTCTCTAGCATTTAGTCATCCCTATAGAAAAAAAGGTACATATGGGCCAAAAAGCAATTTTTTTTTTTTTTTTTTTTTTTTTTGGGGGGGGGGGGGTAGCTAGAATACTGTATAGATTTCTAAAATTGCTTTTGAAGAATGTTAAGTATACAGAGTGTCCATGTATAACTTAAACAAACTTTATTTTTGCGACCGTTAGTCTTAGATCCACACATCTGATTACAAAATTGATTCAAATGAAGAGTAGCTTTCAAATGTGGCATTTTGTGAGTAAGTGGGCTGCATACATATTAAAATATGAAATTTTTTTTATATGATCCCTCTTCATTATGAGTAAAAATAATAATTATAATAATAATACTTTGGTCTAAGAAACAAAACAAAAGAAACCTCATGCCTCTATATACAATAATTTCTAAGTTATTTAAATTTAACCCATTTATGCCTACTGTTCCATTTTTGGAACAGCAGTCGAGTGAAAGTTATTTTAGCCTAGGAGTTCAAGGTCGCATGTGTGGTTGGATTTGTGACGTCAGCTTGCTTCATAGTTTTGCTTAAAACATTCAGTTAGTCACTCATGCAGTTATTTGTCTGCAATGAGGTTGTGAAAGTTGGTTTATATTTTCCTGAAGGTTTTTGAAAAATCATCTATAAACAGGTAACACAGCAATGGTTTAGCCTAGTATTCCATAGATGGAACACCATATTACTCATACATAGCATGGAAAAAAAAAATCAGCGAATTGTTTTTTACATTTTTCTACCTAACATATATGAATTTCATGCAAAAATTCAAAACTTTCAACATCCGGCGTAAATGGGTTAAAAAATGATGACTTGCACCACTTTACTTGAAAATCTGGCGTCCATTTTTCGATGAAAATGTCATTACTTTAGGGGGTTATCCATCAGAAAATAAAAATTAAATAAATATGCCGTTGTTTTTAAATAGCAATTTAAAATCTCAAATAAACGAAATTAACAGTTTTAAGAGCTTAATGCAAATTGTTATGCTGTATTGTAAAAATATTTAACAGTTGAATATCTGCGTTTAGTCCAATCAAAATAGACAAAAAAAAAACTTGAAAGTTCGGAAAAATTCGCATAAAGATGAAAATTGGTACAGAACTATAAATGACTATAAATGAAATATCAAAAGTCCCCATCGATCCCACTTGTGCTAAAATTTTTATGTAAGGTCAAAGGTCAAAATCAGTTTTTCACAATTGTCTGTCTAGACAGTACTTTAAAAGTATCATTAACTTAAAAAGTATATAAAATAGAATTTATTAAAGACATATGTCAAAGGTATTTATAAGAATAGAACATATGTATGTCACTTTAATCTCACTACATAGCACTAGATGGTACATATAGCAGTTTTTGTTTATGAAAGATCATTATACATTGCTCTCACTGTTTTTGCTTGGCATATTTTACGATCCCCATGTGTGTTATAATTAATTCCTATATTACCAGGGGCGTAGCTTGAGGGGGGGGGGGAGTCTCCTCCCTCAATGTTTTAAAAAATAGGACGGCATAATGAGGTTTCTGGGGGCGCTGTTTTACACCTTAAAGTTCATTTGAAAGTGGATCATAATTTTGTTAATTATCGTTAGTTACCAAAAACACTTAAGATTTTTATGTATTACAAGCCGCCTTTGGCAACCAACTGGTTCACCGAATAGCAAAAAAAGTTTGCATTAAAATGTCTGACTGTAGCAAACTCACAGTAGCTGGCACCTGCGGCACACTTTTAACTAATTAAGTAACTAAAATAGCCTTTTTAAACGTGTATAACAGCCAGTTTTCCTACCATGCAAGCAACCCTTGAAAATTCTCATGGTATTCACGATCCTTAAAAAAATCTAATCATAACAAATTCCTGTTTGGGGTGCCTATGGCATGATTTTCTGTTTTAGACACTTACAATAGTCTGTTCGCTTACCGTACAAAAGGACTTTTGAAAATTCTGATCATATTCAGAACCCTTTAAGAATAAGTTAGTGGAAACTCCCGCTGAGCAGCGCCCTTCTCTGTTCAGGCAACTACAACAGCATGTTCGTTTACCATGCAACGACCCTTGAAAATTCTGAGCTTGGCAAATTCAAGCTCTGTGGCGGCTGCAGCACCCTTCTCACATTTCAGACTCCCACATAATCGGTTTATCGCCTCCAAAAATTTTAAATTATAATTTTTCAAAGCTTTAGCTCAAATAAAAGGATTTCAGCAAGAAAAATGAATTTAAACAAAATTATTTGGTAATTAATTTGTTTAAAATTATTATTCTCTTAACCGCTTGACACTCAAGAAAAGACTAAACATTGTTTTTAAAATATTCTAGTATTATTTTGATCAGGGGTGCGCCGACCCGGTGTGCAAAGTGTGCGGCGCACACAGGCGCCGGGTAAAGAAAGGCGCCAGCGGAGGATAAATTATTTGGAAAAAAAAAAAAAGAAAGAAATCAAAGAATATATATTTTATTGAATCTGACTTCATAATGTGCTCTGAAGCCATGAGACTAGTGTGGCTAAATGAGGCGCCTTGAAAAATATACCGGCAAAACTTGTGTTCCTCAAATACTTTAGGAGGTTTTTTGTGAAAGGGCACGTTAAAAGTGGAATAACTTTGTATAGATGCGCCTAATTTCAGCAAAATTTTCTTTGACTTTTTTAACATATCAAAGCATTCTATTGGAATTTAAAAGGGCACCTTAATCTCACGCCTCCCCTCTTCTGCCAAAAAAAGGCCACTTACACTCTGTTCAACAAGAACGTGACCGCTTGTATTCAATAAAAATAAATCAGACAAATTTTTTTCTCATATTTTATTGAAGTAGGGGAACCAGGGGCAAAGTGAAATAGTGGGGCAAAGTGAAACGGTTAAATAGTTGTTGTGTATGTAGTGCTATCTAGCTGCCAATATTTTAATTATTTTGTTTCCTATCTAGTTGCTTAGTATCAGTCAGAAAATTTTACAAATATCAATTACATATGATGGTAGTAGCCATTTTCCAAAATGGGTGGTTACATTGTAATATTATTTGGTAAGTGAATAACATTTTTTGATACTATATAATGACGAAGTTCTCATTATTAATATTTTAACTATTAATTAGATATTTCAGCTGCTTAGTGAAGTATTTGTTTATTTAATATAAGACTTACTTTTGGTTTGAATTTTGCATTAACATTTGTTATGCACATGCGGGGCAAAGTAAAAGGGGCAATGTGAAAAAGCTATTCAGAGATGGGGCAAAATGAAGTACTCCATTTCACTTTGCCCCTACAATATATTTATATTTTAAAAAGATGAAATCTTTGTGATGATAACATTTGTGATGATAATAGTGAGACAGAAGATGAATTTCAGATTGTAGAAGATGATTGTAGAAGACAAGGGTGAAATAAAGCTTGCTGCCAAAAAAGTGGAATTTAATGAAATAAACAAAGGGGACTTTCTTTTGATTGAATTGCAGTCAGGCTAGGGAAATAGGAAGCAGTTTGTTGGCCAAGTGATTTTGGGTCCCTCGCAAGATGGACCACACATTTTTTTTTTTTTTTTTTCAGTCAAGTTCATGCGGCCATATAGACAACAAATAGACGTTTATGTGTGGCCTGCAACTGATGATATTAGTATAATAGTATTGTATACTTTAAAAAAATACTAGGAAAGTTGTGGAAAGTAAAGGAACTGAGACATGGACAAATTTGTTTCAGCATAACTTCAAAAGAATTATAGAAGTTCATGTAATGAGAAAAATATTTTTACATTTCACTTTGCCCCATGGCTGGGGCAAAGTGATAATTTTATACTATCATCTTTCATCATAAATACACTACAGAAATTCAATAATAAAATTTCAAGAAAATTTCTATTAAAAACCAAAGAAATAATAAATTACATAGTGTAATCTTTCAAATAAATTTCCAATTTGTTCATTAATGAAATTGTCATTCTTTTTAAGTATTTCACAATGCCCCACGTTCCCCTACATGTTGTTGGCTATTGCGCAATTACCTAATAATTTGTCCAGTCGCCGTTATTATTTATTATCACTTGACACCTTTTAGGCATGCTTTCAACAAGATTTTCAGCGTACTCCTCTGGCAATGATCGCCATATCTTTTTAATTTGATAACACAGTTGCTTTTCCGTGTACACTGGCTTTCCTCTTAGTTGCATCTTCATGTAGGACCACACATTTTCGATAGGATTTGCATCTGGAGACATTGCCGGCCACTCCATCGTAGTGATGTTATTTTTCTGTTTCCACGCCCTGCACAGTTTACTGCGGTGTTTTGGGTCATTGTCTTCTTGCAGCACCCAGGTCGTTGTGTCTGATCCAAAAAAACTTTTCTGCGGACCTCATTAAGTATTTTTTATAAATGCTGCACATTCTTTCAGCATTCAAAACACCGGTAAACACAAAAAGGCAACCAAAACCGCGTTTGGAGAAGCATCCCCAAACATGAACTTTTACAGGGTGTTTATAACTGTGAGTTGAAGCAATCTATTATGCCTACATGACCAAGCTTTTGACAAAGAAGACTCATCTGTGAAAATGACATCGTCCCAATCTCGATTCAAATTTTCCTTTGCCCAGTTCAATCGTTTCTGAATGTGTTTTTCAGACAGCAATGGTTTCTTCAAAGTGGCTCGAAAAGATACATCGTTTTCACGCAAGCGACTGCGGATTGTATTCAAGGAGACATCTATTCCCTTTTTACGTAGTTTGGATTGGGCAGAACGCAATGAAAGGTGTGGAGTATCTTGAAAAAGACGAAGGATCGCTTTATCATGCTTTTTAGTTGTCACTCGGCTTGATCCCTTTTCTGGCAGGTCGTCCACGTTTCCAACTTCTTCATATCGTTTCACCCATTTCTTGACGAAACTTTCAGACTTTCACATGTATTTTGCAGCCGATTTATAAGATGACTTCGGCCCTTTAACATGTTTAACAAGAAACACTGCTTCGTAACGTTTAAGTATTTTGCACTCATTGTAACAATAGATAAATTATCAATATAAACAACGCTAAACACCGGTAAGAGTTATATTATTTGGAGTAGTTTTTCCCCTTTGCATTATCGATGTAACATCTATATTAATAAAATCAGACTTTGTCTGAAAATTTCTCATATTCGAAAAAAATTGTGATACTTTCACATTTCACACATCGTGAAAGCTACTAAATCTGACTTCAGAGATTTTTCTGTTTATGTGTGTGTGTGGGATCATTGTGTTTGCATGTCTATAACAATTTTGTCGTCTGGGTATCACGTGAAAACAGCTGGACAGATTTCAACAACACTTAAGAGGAATTACCCAACTTAAAATTATATCAATCAACTTTCGATATCCCCCCCCCCCTTGTGGGGTAGCAGGAGGCAAAAACACATTTATATGCATAACTTGGCTTCAAATTACTTCACAGTGAAGAAATTACACATGGAGAGTCTAGATTTGAGTACAAATAAAAATAAAATAATAATCATCATTGTCTACGATTTGAAAATTTTTAAGGGAGGAGAAAGAAAATCGACTTTAGGGGGAATTTTGTAAATTCTGGATTTTTAAGTAGAAATTTACCAAAAATGTTGAAAACAGCCATGCATCTTTTTTAGTATATTTCCCTATGTATTCTTTTTTATTATATTACTTATATTTGTAAAGCGTACAAACGTCGCGGCAAAATAGTTTAAAACTGATTTGTGTATCTTACTATTATATGGAAAAACACATATAAATTTACATTCAAATTGCATAAAAAGTTTAGATAATGAAAATGGGCAAAATTCCTTTCACTAGATGTTTTTTTCTTCTCTCTCTCTCTCTCTCTCTGTTAATTATTTTTTATCCATATTTACCAAATAATATTTGTTATATGCTCCTATTTTATGTATTTATACATTTATTTGTTCCTTAAACAAACAAACAAAACAAAACAAAAATAAAAATACTTCCATATTTAATCAAGTCAAATCTTGTCATTATAATCAATAGTCGTATATTAATTTGATCTGGAGAGTATTTCGAGAGTTTTCAATAATAAATTGAAAAAAAAAAAAAAAGAATTCACTACGGGATATTATTATTATTATTATGAGTTCTAATTTTATATACTTATAAATTCCATTTATTTGTACTAGTACAAAATGTTAAACTCATTTACATGTGCAAACATACTGCGATAGTATGACTAATTTAAAAAATTTTTCATAATAGTATTACAAAGAGTTAAACCCTTTTCCTAAATGAAAGGCGTTGTTGGAATAAAAGCAGATTTACAATTAAAATGCAAATAAGGAGCAGTTCGTTCAATTTTAACGGGGGTGGGGTGGGAGGTGATTGCACTACTCGGCAGGAAACTTGCTCCCGACACCATTTCAGCATATTCGTATGTAAAATGAACTCCTGAATCCGAATCACATACAAGGTTTCACATACAAGGAAAACAAATGTGGAAAAATATTTTTATATTATAAATAGTATGAAAAATTTTGAGAAAACTCGATTCATTAATTCATTATTTTTTCATACAATGAGCCAATTCATATTAAAGTTTTTTAGATATATGTATAATAATGTAGAATTTCCGAGAAATAAATAGAAATGTAACTAGCGCTCGAAGTCACAGTAAGAAAATCATAATTTAAATGTAGTTTCTATGAGAGTAATAAATTAAATATTTCTGTTTTAATCTAAAAAAATAAATGAAATTAAACACTTAATAGCAAAAATTGAAAAAAAAAAAAAAAGATAAATAATGCCAGGAAGAAATTCAAGTCTGAAAATTAAGGCTATAAAAATCGGCATTTTTAAAAAGAAAGACCTAACAAAAATAAGCAAATTTAAAACTAAATCTAGACGCAAATCGATGAACTTAAAACGGCCTTTCACAAAAACAGAACGAGTTTAACATTGCTTGAAAAAAAATTGATGGAAAAATGCTTGAAGTTTCAGCTTCATTTTGTCGGAATCTCTGGATAATAAAATAATGGCAGCCGTAGAACAACGCAGCCGTCGAACAACCAGATCACATAAAACAACGGCAGACGATTTGATAAATTACAGTAAAAAATCTAAAATACTGCTTTTCCTTCACTTGCGAAAAATTTACAGCAGATTATGCAGTTTTTTCCCGCTTTTTTTTTTTTTTTTTTACGTCAGTCGTTATCTACTTTTAGTACATGTTTTGGGATAAGAGAGTGAACTTCATGGTGGTGTCGACAGTGGTGATATTGTGTGGTAATCTATAACACGTGTCAAAGCAGGCGATTTTACTGTTCATGTTTTACTGCCCAAAACATTTAACGTGGGAGTTATTGAAAACAAATGCCGTATAGTGAATCAGTCAAACTTTCTTGCGAGGGCTTTGAGATTTACTCCAATCACCAACATAAATTCACTGTATAATTTTTATTATTTGGGTGTTTTGGTAAGAAAAAAGCAAACTGGAAGCTGGAATATGTAAAAAATAAGAGAAATATTGAAAAAAAAGAAACAGAAACTGATTTTTTTTTTTTTTTTCTGGGCACAAATCCCTTCAAATATCCTCATTACTACAAATGTTCGTGTTTTAGAACTTTCTACTTCTGTAGCTCCTCAGGTCAGAAGATATTTAACGATTAAAATAATCATCGTTCCTCTCCAAATCAAACTGATGGGTATAAAATTATCAAACAATGATAAAAATGGGGGTGGGGGTATAAAAAAAACGGTGGGTGATGGGGCAAAATGGTGGTCATATTCGGATTCAGGAGGTCATTTCACATAAGAATATGCTAAAATGGTATCAGATCTCGATTTTTTTTTTTTTTTTTGCTGAGCAGTGTTGTCAGCCTTGGATACAGACTTAAAACTTACGATGGATTTGGTGACATGTAATGGTTACATGTTTTGAAATATAAGTAAAAAATGCTATAATATTGTTTTAGTTTTTATTTTCCAATTACATTTTTAAAAATTCTTTTATATTACTTCATTCTCTTTCAGGTAATATGTATATATTAAGTTATTATAAGCTATACAAAAAATTTGGTATAACTAAAATAATTTTATCTCTATATATTAATATATATATATATATATATATATGTACATATATACTATTTTTTTGTCTGCGACCGAATCTTCTCACAAACAGGAATGCTCTCAGCTTCACGAGAGGTATTTATGTTTGAAGAATACTCCAAGGAAGACATTTTTCTTGGTTAAAAATTTCCATTGCTTTAATTAACAAAGTTATTAATTAAAAAACTTGCATTAACAAAGGTACTCTATTTGCCATCCTTGCTTTTAGAATGAAAAAAAAAACGCTGAACCTATTCTTGTTTTTTAAGTAATACATATAAAATTCTGCACAAAACATAATTTCATTTTCATTTAGTACGACTAGTGATGTGGGGGAAAAAATTTTCCAACCAAAAAAACATTTTTTTTAGTAAATCTTTTGCATGCTATATTTAAATTTTCTTTTATTAGTCACAGTAATGCTATATACAGTGGGAAAAACAAAAGTTTTTGATTAAAGTCATCATTTAGAAAGTTACCAGATATATGTTTTGAGCAACTTGCTCGAGAAAGAGGTTATTTATTATAATACAAGAGATCTGTGGTTGCTAATCAGAATTTTAAATGTCCATTCAGTAAGTTTGTAAGAACATAATTTAATTATAAAGCATTTGGCAATATTACAAAAAAAGAATACATTGATAAATTAATGCACTACTATACTGCTGAGCATGTATATCTTTTTCAAAATATTTGTTTGATAAATGATGATACGCCGATGTTTTTCAAACTCAGGCAGCAATTGTGACTTAGGTCACCTTATGGTCTCTGGTTCTGAGAGTGACTCAGAAAGTTAGGACATTGTCATAATTTTCGGTAAATATTCAATTTAAAAAAAAAAAAAAAAAAAAAAAAAAAGAGCAAAACTTTAAAAAAAAAAAAATGCTTTAAGTTCATGATCAAAATTAGCGATCAAACTAAAGAAAAAAAAAAGAAAGAAAGAAAGAAAAATATGGATGTGTGCTTCAATAATTTTGCTGCCGACTGTATGATTTCTCTGCTACTAGCAGCCAAACCCCATATTATTCTAAACAGAAATTCGTTATGATAATTACCTCTGTTTTTTTTTTTTTTTTTTTTTTTTTTAAATTCTGTTTACTTTCAGAAAATTCACAATTGTTAAATTCATTCTTGTTTTTCAAAAAGTTTTTTTTTTTTTTTTCTCTCTTTTTTAATGTTTTATTTTGAAATTATAAAGTGAAGAAAAAAAATATATATATGTAGAATCTTGGCTGGGTGTCTAGAGGTGGGACAATGACGAGATGCGACTTAGATAACGAAGACATTTATTACGTAACATACACAAAACAGATTAAATATAAGGATTAACATATAACAGCAGACTTCCTATCATTAACCAACTGCTGGTTTCGAGGCTTAGCACATAACAAGCTTTCTTCATCAGTATAGCCGTAACAAAATAACATTTAAGCACCTACGCGTACTTTTATTCACAAAAACACCTACGCGTGCTATCAAATAGTAAAAATGAAGTAATGAGCCCTCCATGGCTCTACACACTTATTATGAGCATTCTGTGCTCAAATTAGGAGAAAATCAGCCTGTCAGCCTTCGCGCTGACGGTCTCAACCGATCTCCACTGCAGCCAGATCTCAACTCTCCCGTCCGTCATCTCATTCAAAGATAAGCATCAGAGGCAGCGCCGTCTGTTGGTTGTGCAAGGAACTTCCCACATATATATCATTTTTTTCCACTTTGTAACTTCAGTATGAAGTATTAAAAATTAAATAAATAAATTTTGGGAAAAACAAAGACTAATTTTTCTAGATTTTTTTTTTTTTTAATAATGAAAACAGAATTAAAAAAAAAAAAAAAAATTCATTAATTCTTATAAAATTTTTCCCTATATTATGAAATGGAGTGTTCAGCTGTTGGCAGTGATATGTGAGGGTCTCTGACAGCTGCAGAATGTTCGCAGACACCTTTTTTATATAGATTATTCAACCATTATACATGCAAAACAGTCATTAAAAATTATTACTTTCTAGCTTTATACATGTTTAATAAACCATTAAATCATAATTTCTGTGTTTTGTTTATTAATTTATTTTTGAACTGAATTATTATTCATACTTTCTTTGAATAGTTTTGTTTACTTGTAGCTTTTAATGTATTTAGTTTTATTTTACAAACACCTTCGTAATTTAGAGATTGAAAATTTTCCGGAAAACCCACATCACTAAGTACGACACAACTTGTTTTAATCTATTCCATATAAAAGCATGCAGTAACTGTGTTTCATTTCCGAACATTGATTATAATATTGATTTCTTAACATTTTTTTGGTATAGTTTTAGAATAGTAGCCAGATGTTGCACCAGCTAGAGAGCTGGGAGAGGCAAGTTATAGTACTAATTTTTAAGAATGCTAGTGAATTTCATGAAATGATTAAAAATGGTGATATAAATCAATATATTTATATTCATTAATTAAAACACTACATGTTTCTTAGCTTTTAAATTCCAAAATATTTAGTAAATAAAAGTTTTAAATAATTTATATATTTTCACAAATATATGCTATTTTATTTTTTCACGTTTTATTTTTTTTAAATTGAGTGTCCTCGTTGGAGGGAGGGGTCTTTCTAAGATGCCCTAGTCTGTATTTATGTGATTATTGGAGAAAATCATGGAAAACTCAGTGCAGCTAGCCCAACGAGCTTGTTCTGGAACTGAATCCAGAACTTTTCATCTATCAGCTTCCTTGTAGTGTTGTAGGTGTTAAAGCCGATTGACCACACATAGGTTCTAGATCTGGGTGAAGTAAATTCTGTGGGGATCTTTCTAAGTGACCCTAGCTAGTATTCATATGAGTTTAGAAGGAAACAACAGAAAACTCTGAACGACTAGTTTGACGAGTGTGACCTGGGTTTGAACACGAAACTTCTTGTCTACTAGCTTCGATGTAATAATGTAAATGTTAATGCCGATGGATAACACGGTGGTCCTAAACTTGGGTGAAGTGCCCTTCGAGGGGACATTGTAAGGTGTCTTAACCCACATTATATGAGTTTTGAAGAAAACCACAGAAAACTAAATAAGGCTAAGACATCGGATACAACCGGGAATCAAACCTGATGATGAACCCTGTCAATCAGCGTATCCCTTTCTTGAACTATGAGACTGTTGGACCTTAAATCATTCGGCAGCCTATCCACAAGTCCGGGCTGATGGTTATTAAGACAGCATTTAATCTATATGCACACCGCTGAATTGTTGGAAGTAAGGTCTTTAAATCAGCTGGCAGTTGTCTACACGTCTGGTCATTAAATCAGCCTTCAATCTATGCATATCACTGAATTGTTGGAAGGTCTTTAAATCAACCGGCAGTGTATCCTCATGTCTGGGCTGCTGTTAGATGAAAAGGTGGTGTCAAGTGCCAGGTTCGATCACAGGTCGCGTTCGTCGACCTAGCCATTTCGAGTTTTTCGTGGCCTTCTCTGAAACTTTTGTAAGTGTAGGCTAGGACCCCTTAGACACAACCCCATGGTGAGCACAAGGGCACATCACCTCTGGCCAATGACCCTCGTGTAGTCAATCGGCCTTAATTCCAAATACCAACACCATACAAAAAAAATTTTCGTGAAAATTCCAGGTATTTTTTCATTAATTCATAATCGCCCATTACAAGGCCATAGGCACCCCCCCTCCCCCTCCCCACAAAATAATAATAATAATAATAAATAAATAAATGATGAGTTTTTGTGTAGTCTCATGTATCAGGCAAACATTGCTGTCTTGAAAAAAAAAAAAAGTTAAAAAAATAATTTAATAAAACCTATTAATTCAGTCAGGCTTCCCATTATGTTCTTTCTTCTCTTTATATAAGCTGGTATCGCATCATAACATTGACGGAAAAAACATGGACGTCAAAACATCGCTGACAGAAACATCATCAAAGAATAAGTTTTATTTCTACATATAATAAAAAATGTGAATTTTTTTTGTGTGTATGTTGGTCGCTTTGTGGACAAACAAATGTCAGCAAATATATATATATAAAAAAATTACACGGAGGTCCGTTTTGACCCCTGATGATGCACCTCGAAACTTGATTTTCGAATATTTTATTACAGTTATAAATATTATTAAAATATGAAATCTGACTTCGTTTTATGTTTTTCTGGGGTTGGTATGACGCAGTACATTTCAGTGAATTTACACGTTTTGAGATGTCAAGATTTGGCTAAATTTATAAAATGTGTGTCAGTGTGTTTTAGCTAAGCATTGTGAATACTGTATCTTCCAAAACAATGGTCAGAATTTAATCGAACCTAATATTTGGTTGGAACTTAAATTAGCACTGTTTGTTTTTTCAGATATATCACCCAACAAGTGGCTCGGCCATGTTGAGGAAAAACTATTGCTCAGCTTCTATAGTGTACCAAGATTTGTGAATGAATTGTATATTGTGTAAGACTCTGTTGGTTTAATTCGGTTGCATGTCAACCGACAGGTGGTGCTGATATGCTGCAATGTAATTCAAGGAACGCTTAAAATGGTATATCTCAACCTTTATAGTGATTAAATACACAACACTTGATATTTGAGATGAATATTGTGTAAAACTATGCTGATTCAATTTGGCTGCATAATGGACAATAGATGACGTGGCTGTGCTACAATAATTCTTGTTTGCGAGAAAGCTATAATTCTGCATCTATGATATATAAATGTGACAAACTTGGTGTATTAAATATACATTATAAAAAAACATGCTTACTGAATTTTGGTATATATCGGTCTGCAGGTGGTGCTACTATCAATTTCTGAGATTTCTCAGTTACCTATAACATCTCAGCATCTACTGGTGAAAATTGTACCAAATTGTTTATATAAAATGTTAATTATGAGAAGCTATGTTGATTAAATCTTAGTGTTTAGTGTTCTGGTCTCGGTGGATATTGCATCTGCTTACAACTCTGTATGGCCGGACGGCCTTGCTTTTAAGATGCTGTCAGCGGGCGTTGACGACCATCTCACGAAATGGTGCCATTCCTTCATGCAACGTGCTATCCAGGTTAGGTGGTTGGGAATTTTATCTGCCCCAGTCTCGTCTTTCGTGGGGGTCCCGCAAGGGGCTGTTCTGTCTCCTTTACTCTTCTCCTTCTATATGAGTGATATCTTTGAAACAATTGGACCTCGGGTTAATGCTGTTGTATATGCGAATGATACTTTCCTTTACTGGTCTGGCCCCTGCCTCGAAAATATTATGCATGATATTCAGGACACCCTTCATAATCTGGTTCGCTGGTGCAATTACTGGAAGTTGAGTCTCAGCCCTCATAAAAGTGCTGCGATTGTTTTCTCCAGAAGGAAAAATCTCGCCCGATTCTAACCTACGGCTGCAGGGGGAAGAAATTCCCTGGGTGGTCTCCCTTCGTATCCTTGGCCTGTTGTTCGATCGGGGTTTAACGTGGGGCAATCACGTCTCTCATCTCCGTGAGAAGACTTTGAAGAAACTCAACGTTCTGAAGAGCATTAGTCATACTTCTCGGGGTGTTGGCAACAAAAACCTTCTCAGGATCGCTTATACTACTGTTGTCAGTTCCCTGTATTTTGGTAGTAATGGCTATTCTTTTGCTTGTCCCTCCACTAGGAAGAGGTTAGAGCCCCTTTTGAATGTTGTACTTAGGGTGGCCACGGGCCTCCCTCGGTGGACGCCTATCCCCGTTCTTCGCCGGGAAGCTAACTCGCTTACTGTGGCTAGCCTTCAAGACCTCCATAGGGAACGCTTTTTTATCCACCACGTTGCTTTAGGTACGTGTTCACCTATTCACTCCTTGGTGCATCCCTCCAACTTTTACTCTGGCTCTTCTGGTTCCCTCGTGAGGGTTATTCTTAGTCAGCTTGGTCTGAGGTCTCAGGATTTGTTGCTTTGGATCCAGTGCCCCCCCCTATCCTTTGTGTGACAACATTTCTCTTCTAATCGATACTTTAGACTTCTAGAGCAGGTCTCTCCATCTGGAGCCGAATATGCTTCTCTACATAGCGAGTGGCATCAAATGGCTGCTGATGCCACCAAAACTAGCGCTTGCACTGGCATCGCTGTTTGGGACATGTCTTTGCGCTGTGGGCATTCAAGGCAAGTAGACAATATAAATTCTATCTTTATCTTTACTGCTGAAACGCTTGCGATTGGTGTGGCCTTGGACCATGCCCCTCTTAAGGGCAAGCTTATCATCATCTCCGACAGCAAGACTGGGAATGGGATCGCCAGCCTCCAGGCTATCAACTATCGCTCGCCAATGTGATAACTTGGGTTTACTGCAAGCTGGTCATGGGCAAGCTGGTCATGGGTGCCTGGTCATATGGGCATCATTGGAAATGAAATGGCCGACATTCCTGCTCGGTCTACCGTTTCTGCACCGATCTCATTCAGCAAGGCGTCTCCAAAGGACATCTGTCGATACCTTCACACCATTCATAAAAGGGATGACGTCCAAGAGTGGCTCTTAGGGAAATACAGTGTGGATTTCCCCCACCTCACTAAAAGAAGCTGGGAGCATCGTAAACTTTGTCTGCTCAGGAGAAGTGAAGTCCTCCTCAGCTGCCTGCAGACTCGAACCCTCTCCACCCGGGCTCTCCTCTACAAGCTTCATATGAGTGACTCTCCTCTCTGCCCAACCTGTCAGGTTGCAGAAACATGTGACCATTACCTCCTAGCCTGTCGCCGCTACACCTCAGCTCGGCACGATCTGTATAGTAATCTTAATCTCCTTGGTTCTTCGCCTTCTTTCAGCGATTTATGCGACCTAGCTGTCTCTGGAGTTACTCAAGCTTGCAAGTTGGTGTCGTTTATTCTCAAGACTGACAGATTCTGACTTTGGCTCCTTCGTCTTACCCACACGTTCTTAATTGACGATGCAACTATGTACTGTTTGTTTCCTCACAATTGAGGTCTCCATCGAACTTGTTTAGGATTAATAGGGGTGTAAGTAAAGCCTTGCAGCTATAAACCCCATGCTCTGAGGGTCTCTCCCTCCAAATCAACAACAACAATATCAACTCATCGCCGAAACGACAACAAAATTATAAATGATTACAAGATTTTAAAATATATATGTATATATATACCATGTTTTTAAATTTTCTGTTGAATCTTATAGCTGTAGAGCTACCTTAGCACTTTATCAATGTGTAGAAAATTTTAAAGCGATAATGACATCAATTTTTGTGAGATGCACAATTTAAATTTTTACAATTTTTCAATGTTCACATTTAATTAAATGTATTTATTTTTATGTCGAAAAAGAATGAACTCGTATTTTTTTTTTTTTTTTTTTTTTTTCTTTGGCAACTGATAAATTATAACTAATATTTATTTTTCATATTTTAATTAGTTAAAAGGAAACTTTGCAACGTAATACCTTTAATAACTTGATATATATAGTGTACATACAAAAAATGAACAATTTCTAGGGCTTTTTTAAAAAGTATAACATCTATGCAGTATCTTTTTAAAAAAATCCTCAGTTTTTACTAAAAAAAGTGTCCAATTTTCATCACCAAAGTAGTTAAATCTAGACCAATCAAAAATAGGAGTGGTCCACCTGGAAGTGATCCCAAAAAACTCTTTGCTTTATTTATAAGATGGTACAGAATAAGTTTTGGGAAGACTACACTTACTTTCTTTTATATATATACTAGCAGGCTTTGCCCGCTTCTCTGCTCATTATATTGAAATGAAGTCTCAAAATACCATATTAATAATAATAAAAATATCATCGAAATCAGTCAAAATCTAAGTTAAAGTTCTCTATACCTTCGATAGCGGTTTTCCACTCGCCACACTTCCCAAAATCCCTTTATAGTGCATGTTACTTACACATATCTAACCCACACATTGAAAAATCGGGATTCTAAGATTATTTAAAGCAGAGTTATGTTTTATAACGTGTTTTTAGCCCCCCCCCCTTGCCCCGCTCTAAAAGAAAAAGAGGGGGAGATTTTAAATATCTTTATATTATGAGTTAGATACATATAACTGACCCACACATCGAAAATCTCCTTCATAAGATAATTTACTGCAGAGTTACACATGAATACATGTTTCCCGCCACCTAAGGGGAGGTAGGGTGGAGTTTTACAAAATCACTTTGTAGTATGTGTTGAACACACATAAGCAGTCCACACATCAAAAATTATCATTCTAAGATAGTTTGGAACAGAGTTACGCATGGAAACATGTTTTTAATCCCCCAACACTCAAGGGGGGGTGATAGCAGGGAATTCCAAATAATCCCTTTGTAGTTTGTGTGTTGAGTACGCATAACCATTCAACCTATCAAAAAAATCGCTTTCCTGAGATAATTTGGAGCAGAGTTACTCTTTAAAACGTGCTTCCCCCCTCCCCACACACCCCGTCCATAAAGGGGGTAAAGGAAAATTTCCCAAGATCCCCTTATAGTGCGTGTTGGGAACACATAACCAGCCCGCACATAAAAAATCGCCTAAGATAGTTTGGAGCAGAGTTACACATGAAAACATTATTTTAACCCCCCCCCCAAGGGACAGAAGGTAGAATTTTACAAAATTCCTTAGTAGTGTGTGTCTTGAGTACGCATAACCAATCGACATATCAAAAAATCGCTATTCTGAGATAATTTGGAGCAGAGCTACTCTTGAAAGCGCTTTTTGCTCCCCTCCCCGACTTTTAAGGAGTGGAGGGGGAAATTTTGTAATATCCCTTTATAATACGTGTTGGGTATGCATAAACAACCTACATGTAAAAATTAATCTTACTGAGATAATTTGAAGCAAAGTTATGTTTAGAAACATTCTTTTTGCCCCACCCCTACTCCCAAAGTGGGGATAAGACGGAATTTTACAAAATCTCTTTGTAGTATGTGTCTTGAGTATGCATAACCAAGTGACATATCAAAAAATCGCTATCCTGACATAATTTGGAGCACAGTTACTCTTATAAACGTGCTTTTGCCTTAACGGAAGGGGGGGGGATTTCATAAAATCCCTTTACTATGAGTGTTGGGAAAGCATAAACAACCCACATATACAAATTAATCTTGCTAAGATAATTTGAAGCAAAGTTATATAAAGCTCCTATAGATTCCCCCAGATGAATTTAGCGATGAAAGGGGGGGCTCGAATTTGCCCGCCAAATTTTGCTCGTAACTACCCCTCCTAAATCGAAATCGCAAAAAACCGAAAATGAGGTTTTGGAAATATCCTCAAGAAGACTCTTGGGGATTTTGTATATCTTTGTGCTATTATTGGTAGAGTTTTACTCGAAAATCCATATTTTGCTAAATTTGCCTCCGAAAAGCATTTTTACCTCCCCACCCCCTTAAAAATCCAAAACTCAAATCGCAGAAAATGCTTTTTTTGCACTCAAGTCTAGTCTCTCTCTGCAATTTCTTCACTGTGAAGCAATTTAGAGCCGAATTATGCTTATAAGGGGGTTTTTGCCTTCTGTCCCCTCCCTAGAGGAAAGCGGAGGATATTTTGCAAAATTCCGCCTTCATGGGCGTTAGGGTTCTAAAACCAACATGCTCACCAAAATTTGCGAGTCTATCTCCCGTAGAATTGCCACGGCTGTGTTGAGTCAGTGAATCACTGATTTTACTCTTTTATTCCCCATCCCCAAAGGGGTAAAACGGGGGGGAGGACTTTCACAAAATACTGTTACATTGGGTGTTTGACACATGTAAATAAGCCACACACTAAAATTTGTGACACCAGCTCCTATAGATTTCCACGGACGAATTTAGCACTAAAGGGGGGGGGGTCGAATTTGTCCCCTCGTAACTGCTCCCCAAAATCGAAAATAATCAAAAATGAGTTTTTGCAAATACCTTCAAGAAGACACTTGGCGGGTTTTTTTAATATCTTTGAGCTATTACTGCTAGAATTTTATTCGGAAATCCATACATTGCTAAATTTGCCTCCGAAAATCCTTTTTACCCCCTCTTCCCTCTTAAAAATCAAAAATTCCAAAATCACAGAAAACTATTATTTTGTACTTTAGTCTCCCCTTCTGCAATTTCTTCACCGTGAAGTAATTTGGACCCGAGTTATGCTTATAAAGGTGTTTTTGTCTTCTGCGGCTCCGAAAATCTCATTTTTACCCTCCCCCCCCCCTTAAAAATCCAAAATCTTAGAAAATGATTTTTTTGTATTCAAGTCTAGTCTCCCCATCTGCAATTTCTTTACTGAGAAGTAATTTGGAGCCGAGTAATGCTTATAAAGGTGTTTTTTGCCTTCTGCCCCCCCCCCGGGAAGAATGGGGGAGTATTTTGCAAAATCCCGTCTTAGTGAGCATCAGGGTCCTAAAATCAACCTGCTCACCAAAAATTGTGACTTTATCTCCCATAGGATCGCCACGGTCGTGTTGAGTCAGTGAGTTTACTCTTTTATATATATATAAATAACAGGGATCATACTCATATATGGGAAAAAAATTTTACTGAGTTTTCCCTGAGTTCCCAGACAATTTTCAATATATTAGCGACATATTACAAGAAACGCTCCTCTAGACAGGACAAAATACACAGCTACTTCTACTGTATGGTGTCATATTACTGTCGACCATAATAGAAATTCTGGTAGAATTCATTGTTTACATGCGTATTTTCACAATACTTAATCAATTGAATTTTAATATGAAGCTAAACAAGAAAAATCTAACTTGAGAGAAAGAAAAAATTTATTTTTCCAGGTTTTATAACCGATTTTCCCTGACTTTTAATGAAAATTTTAATTTTCCCTGTCGATGGTTAAGATCGTTTTTAAACACGCCCATTCTACGAAGACTCGTAAGATATAAGATCAGACTTAAGAACGAGGCACCGCAATCCCAGTTCCATGGTAATAGAATATCTCAGGTGTAATCACTGCGTTGAATTTTTGGCACACGGAACTAGCTCGGTCGTACATCAACCGGAATTTGCGCCATCTATCGCGTAAATTAGAAAACGCTTGCTTGTTAATTTCATTGAAAGTATTTTAGCAGTATATTTTTTAAAGTACTGTAATTTTCTCTATCTCTTTTATTTATTTATGCTTTCAAATTAAAAAAAGATATAAATATATATATTTTTATTTTTTCAAATTATAAAAAATATGTATAAATATACATTTTATTTTATTTTATTATTATTATTTTTTTAATTATAGAAAGGTATAAAATAATCTGGTGTTTCACTCACACGACTTTCTCTTACCCTGAAATTTAACACTATAAATACAGGTTGCAGATTAAAAGGTAAAATAACGAGTACTGTTATGTGAACCTGTGTTAAACAATTCATATTAGGCTTCTGAAGAGTTTTATATGATAATTAGTACTGTGTGAATAAAAAAATTTTGTTTAAAAAAAATATATATATATACTAAAATTATTATTTAAAAAAATATCTCTTATGATAATGCAGAAGATTTCCATATTAGAGAAGTGGTATAACACCAAATATCCAAAAAAAAAAGTCCATTTTATTCTCATCATTAAAAAGAAGGGGAAAAAAATCGATAACTTTGTTTTAAATTATCGCAGATCGATGGTTCAACCATTCGTTTTAAAGGTATTGGCGAGCTCTTTTGAAAGATACCCATCATGAAAATTTACTCCCCTCGAGGGGGGACTTCCCCCCAGGGGGGAGGCGAGGCTCCTACATACACAAATTTTTGTTCCCAGTTAACTATCTCTATTACAAAAAATATATATTCGTTTCATTTGGTTTAGTTCAGTCTATAGACGTTAAACTCTACTTTCCTGCAATTTCCCCCATAGACGTAATGTATTAGAATTCTCTTGATTGTCCCTGTACACGAACCATTTGTTTGATCTTAACGAAAAGCTTACTGTAGCATCCCTATATGATATACATTTAGAATACCAAGTTTGAACTTTCTGCCATAATTTGTTTTTGAGATATGCTGATAACAGACAGACACACAGACAGACACACAGAAACACGGACATACACACAGACCATTTGCTAAAAACATGATTTTCGTATACAGGGCACCTCAAAACGTGTAAATATAACAAAATCTCGCATTCGAAAATTTGACCCAAAAACAATACTTTCTCTACCTTATGGGTAAGAAAAAGTAAAACATTAAATTCAATTGAAAATTTTTAAAATATTTGTAATAAAAATTGCAAATTGTATTAATAACTAACAAACATAATTTAATTTTTAAATAAGTCCAAAAGGACAAAAATTATTTATTCTTTGTTAGGATAAATATCGAAATTCACTTAAAACTTCAGATTTTTAAATTTTCTTTAGACAAATTATTTAAAATAAGTGAACTTTAACTTAAAGATGAAAATAAAAATTATTACTTTTAATTAGAAATATTTATGCTTGTATCTCAATATCTATTTAAATATTAAGAAAAGAAAGAAAATGGTAATTATATTTTTGATGTTTTTAACAAAATGGCAAAAATAAAATCAACTTTTTCCTGGAAAACCAATTTTTACAGATTTTCTTCAATTACTATATCATTTTTTCATCAAATTTCTTTCTGGTTCAAAACCTAGATTTTATTTCCTTAAAAAGGCGGATTTTTTTCCTGATTTTTGTTAAATATAAATTAAAAAAATTATTTTTACTATGAAAATTAAATAATCCTCTTTCCTCAAAAAAAAAAAAAAAAAAAAAAAAAAGTTGTGCAGGTTAAAGCCGATTGACTTTAGCCGATTATGGTACTATATTTAGATGGCATGTTTTTCGTGGGTTTATTTTTAAGGAGATCCAAGCATATGTTCACGTGAGTTTCGGAGAAAACCACGGAAAAGTCAGAACAGCTAAGACAACGAATTGTGATATTGGATCACACTAGGAAAAAAAAGACACACTGGAAATCGTGAATGTATAACCAATTCTGACGAAAATTAAAATTTTGTTAAAAACAAGCGATGATGTGTTTAGTCTAAAAATAGCTAAATTTGATAGATGTTTCTAAGGATTATGGTCAATTAACTATGTTAGGATCCTAGTCCTGGTTAGAATACTTTTCACGGAGATCTAAGCATATATTCACGTGAATTTCGAAGAAAACCACGGAAAACTCATAAAGGCTGAGACGAAGAATTGTGACATTAGATCGCATTAGGGAATACACACACACACATATATATAAATTATGGCGTATTGTAAATCGCGAAATTTATAACCAATTTTGACAAAAATAAATTTTTTTTTTTTTTAATAGCGATTATGAGTTCACTCAGAAAATTGCTATTAAGTTGATATTTTAAGGGATTAAAATCGATTGACTGCTCTAGAATCCTATTGCCTGGTTATAATGCATTTTATTTGTGTTTATGTAAATATATCAGAGCGTCTATTCATGCGAGTTTCGGAGGAAACCACGGAAAACTCAAAATGACTAACACGACGGATTGCGACATTGAATCGCATTAGTAAAAATATAAATAAATTGTGATATATTGTAAATCGGTAATTTAAGAATTTTTATAAAAAAAAGTATAATTTATTTAAAGATAGAGATTTAATTGAGCCTAAAAAATCATTACGTTAGGTTGATTTACTGCATTAGGATCCTAGGCCTGGGTGGAATATGCCTCCTGTAGGTGGATTTTCTAATGAAATCTTATTCGTATTTACGCCAGTTTCGCAGAAAACCACGGAAAACTCACAACGGCTAAGACGAATAGCTGTGACATTGGAGTATTGCGATATAGAAAATATATACAGTCGGCTGCAAAATTATTCGAGCACTAGCCAATAATTCCTATATTTAAAAAGTACACTTAAGACTGTTTTGCTAAGTAAATCCTTGTCGAATCATTGTCTTAGACTGATTAAGAACATGACTCGATAAGGATTTATTTAACAAAGCTGTATTAAGTGTACTTTTTTTGGCAAGGATTATTGCTAGTGCTCGAATAATTTTTCAGCCGACTGTATATATAAATAAGTTGTTACATATTGTAAATCGCGAATTTATAACGAATTATGGCAAAAATTAAAATTTTGTTGCAAATAGTGATTTTGAATTGAGTCTAAAAATAGCTAAATTAGATTAATGATTTGTGGGGGCTGCGGTCGATAAACTACATAAAGATCCTAGGCCAGGGTAAAATGCCCTCTGTGGGTGAATTTGCTAAAGAAATCTAGTTCGTATTTACACGACTTTCGGAGAAAACTACGGAAGACTCAGATCGGCTAAGATGAGGAGTTGTGACATTGAGTTGAAAAAAAAAAATGTATATAATGATAAATTTTGAGATATCCTAAATTGCGAATTTATAGCCAATTTTGCGGAAAAAAAAAAAGAATATAAATTATGAATTTAGATTCTAAATTAGGTTAATAGTTTTTTTTTGGGGGGTGGGGGAGGGATGTTGTTAAGATTCTCGGGATGTTTTTCTAAGGTGATCGAAGCATGTATTCATGTGAGTTTCGAAGAAAACCACAGAAAATTCAGAACAGCTAAGACGACAAATTGTGATATTGGATCGCACTAGAAATTAAGAAAATAAAAATAATAAATTGTAACACACTATAATTCGCGAAGTTATAACCAATTCTTAGAAAAGTTAAAATTTCATTAAAAACAGCGATTATAGGTTTAGTCCAAAAATCGCTAAATTAGGCCGATGCTTTTAAGAATTACGGCCCATTAACTTCTTATTATCCCAATCTTTAGAAAAACACCCTTACATCGGTGTTTTTCTAAGGATATCTAAATATGCATTCACTCGAATTCAGGAGAAAACCCCGGAAAACTGATAAAGGCTAAGACGATCAATTGTGACATTAGATCGCATTAGGAAAAAAAAAAGATATATATATATATATTTGTAGTGTATTATAAATCGCGAAATTTATAGCCAATTTTGACAAAAATTGAATTTTTAGCTATTATGAGTTCAGCCAAAAAATCACTATTAAGTTGATGTTTTAATGGTTTAAGGTCCATTGACTGCGCTAGGATCCTAGGCCTGTTTATAATACTTTTCATGGGCGTTTTTTAAGGAGATCCAAGCATGTATTCACGCGATTTTGGAGAAAACCACGGAAAACTCAAAACGGCTAAGATGACGAGCTGTGACACTGGAGTATTGTGATATAGAAAAATATATATATAAACGTATCAATAAGTTGTTAAATATTGTAAATCATGAATTTATTACGAATTTTGGCAAAAATTAAAATTTTCTTAAAAATAAAGATTGTGAGTTGACTCTAAAAATCGCTAAATTAGGTTAATGTTTCGTGGGGGTTGCGGTCGATAAACTACATAAAGGTCATAGGCCTGGATCGAATGCCCCCTGAGGGTGTATTTTTTAAACTATCTAGTTCGTATTTATGCGAGTTTCAGAGAAAACTACGGAAAACTCAGAACGGCTAAGATGATGAGTTGTAACATTTGGTTGCAATCAATAAAAATGTATATAATACTAAATTTTGAGATATTGTAAACTGCAAATTTATAGCCAATTTTGACAAGTAATAATAATAATAATAATAATAAAAATAGAAATTGTGAATTCAGTCTAAACTATCTAAATTACATAGTTTTTTTTTTTTTTTGGGGGGGGGGGGGGATCGATGGTTTGATACAGCTAAGATTCTCGGCCAGATTTAAATGCTTTTCATGGATGTTTTTCTAAGGTTATCGAAGCATGTATACACACGAGTTTCGAAGAAAATCTCGGAAAACTCAGACCGGCTAAGATAACTAATTGTGGAAAACGAATTACACTGGAAAATAATAATAATAATAAAATAAACAAATTGGGATATATTGTAATCGCGAATTCGTAAAGAATTTTGACAAAAAATTTAATTTGGTTAAAAGTAGAGATTATGTGTTCAGTCTAAAAATTGCTAAATTAGATTGATGGATTGGTTTGAGGGGATTACTGTTGTTTGATCACGTCAGGATCCCAGGTCTTTGGTGAATGCCCTCTGTGTGTGTGGGGGGGTGTGATTTTCTGAAGAAAACTCGTTCGTATTTACGTAAGTTTCGGGGAAAACCACGGAAAACTCAGGACGTCTAAGACGTCGAGCATGACCTGGGAATGAACACAGCACCTCTCATCTTCTAGTTTCTACAGCAGAACCTCTCAGCTTCTTGTAGGTTAAATTCAGTTGAAAATTTAGAAATTTTAAAGAAAATAATGTTTAATTAAATTAAATTATCCGATGAAATTTTATAATTTTTGAGCTAACATTTCTCTAACTGAAAATCACAAAAGTCATAGAATAATAATATTTAATAATAATATCACTTTCTTAAATGTACGTCTTAAGATTTGCTAAATGTAAAGTTTTAATTTTTTTTCTTTATATATATATATCATGCATATTATATATATATACATATATATATGTAAGATATAAATTATATATATATACATTACAAATGAAATAGTGAAGCCATGTTTTTCTGACAAACTCAACATAATCATATTTAATAAAACGTTTATATATATATATAAAAAAAGACCGTTGTTGAAGTTTTGTCCTTCATAATTATTAAGAAAAATTTAATTTTAAATATAAATAACTTAAATGTTAAATGAACAACGTATCATGAAGCATATGCACCTTGACAGCAGAAAACAATGCCGGAATTCTTGAAAACAGGTCTTTGTTTTGTTTATTAGCTATTGCATAACCCGAGTCACATCCATATACAAAAGAGCATCGAGATTTAGACATATTCATCATAAAATAAAACAATAATTAGAAAAATAATGATGCGCGCTCACTGTACTCAGTGTTAACGTGATACATCAACTACAGTCAGCGCCACTCTGCGGCCAGTTCAGCGCGAGGTCCACTTTTGAAGGAGGAATCCCGTAAAGGAAGTTCCTCCCAAAGAATATCTAATAATAAAGAACGGAAGGCTTTAAAAGTCGTAACTATCGCCATCTGTTGGACGAATATTTTCAAAAAGAAAAACTTTGTATTGCAGTGAAACTAACTTGAGAGCGAAACAGTTTTTACAGTTGCCAAATAGGGTTGCCTGAAACTGCTCCAGTAAAAGAAGCAGCTGGCTAGCAAAGAATGTTTTGGCAAGCTTGGCTGTGGTTTGTGTCTCGCGCGCCATTTTCAAAATAGACAGACGCTATTTCGTTGTGCTGTAATTTCAATGTTCAGTCAGAAAAAATTATTTTTTGTGTTTTATTTTTAAGCAAGATAAATAGTAATCGACCAATCATCAATGTAATGTATCAATTTCAAGGAAATATTATACATTCATTTCATTTCTAAAATGCTCTGGGATGTATGATGTGTGTTCGTGTTGTGTTACTGGTAAAGATATGAAATCAACGCTCATTATCAGTTCGAGTTTAGCCCGATTATATTGTTTACAGCATAATTCTACTTATTTTTTATGAATTCATGGTTTACTCTTTCATCATTCACTGAATTTAAGATGCTTTGGTTTGGCTGTTTATAAACAAATGTAGCCATCCATAGCATCTATTATTTCAGTATTCAACTAATATGGATATCTACATTTTTAGTAATGGTGAGTACCTATCATTTGTTTTTATCCTATGTTTTTTAAAAAATAGTGGTCATTTCCTGTATTTTTATAAAATTGCTTTTTTCTAGAGATGATTATTTCTTTTAGTTTTATTTTTAGCTTTTTAAACCTAGCTGTTTTTGTTCATTTCATGAAAAGATTTTATAAAATTCTGTGTACGTGCTATATATATGCATTTCTCTCTCGCGCTCACTTTAATAAATAATAATAACAACAAATAATAATAATAACAAAATATAAGATAAATACTGACAAATTTCATAAAATCTAGTAAAACAATGCAGAAGAAAAATGAAAACTAAACTATTTTCAAAAGAGTTTTAAAATGTTTTAGTGCTGTTATGACATTTTTTATTAAGTAATTAAAACTTGAAAGTGATATTAAATCAATTTTGCAGTTATTATTAAGAAATGTAGCCCTTTTTAAAATTTATTTTGTAAAATAAATATCTATACCTTCCATTATAATTGATAATCAAATATAAAATTATCTCATTATGTAAAATGTTTAAAATTTTAAATAAGTGATTGCTTTAAATATTTTCCCCTTGTTTTATATATGTATATTTCGTAAAATATTTAACAATTTTTTTATGTATATGTGCTAGAAATAGACATATCCTGCGTTTCTTTTAAAAATAAATAATAACAAGGTTCTTAAAATGCTATGATAAAATGTAAGGGGGGGGGGGATTTATATTCAAAAATTTCGGCTGATTTCAGCTTTTTTTGTACACTTACAGCTTCTTCTTCTTCTTATTTTTTTTTCAGCTTTTTTTTTATGTTTCTGATGAGTATTCGTTCTTTTTTTATACAATGAAGATAAAAATAAATATGTGTTACTCTAATATAATAGGTTTTGTCATCAAAATTCTAGTATTTCATTTCACTGTCTTGTCTTTGCGTACAGTTTCAGCTTTCTTCTATTTTTGCTAATCTCATCCCTGAGAGTTATAGAGTATTATAAAAGTTTTTTATTTACTTATTTAATTAATTTGTTTAATAAGTAAATATAATTTGAAAATATTATTATTGTTTAAAATATTATTCGATGGTTCTTTTTATTTATTGTTATTAAATTAAAAAGCAGTCCCTTTTTGTTTTAGTGTAAAAGATTTTAAAAATAAATCTTCATTTCATATCGTAAAGAGCATTTAATCGTGAATCATGGCATTATAATCAATATACAGTGATTTATCGCTACTTTAATTAGCCAAATTTCGCCAAATAGCCAAGAATCCGCCAGAAGCTGTTACCCCTGTAAATTTGCTTCACTGCAATACAAATTTTTCCTTTAGCCGGGGGTCGTTCGTTTTACATTACGTCTACGGAGCCTTCCCTTCTTTCCGGTTTAGAGATTCTTTGGTTCCTCCTTTCTATAGCTTCATGCCCAGCCCAAATCAATCGTAATACCGAGGCACCGCAATCCCAGCTTTAGTTTGGTATGTTGCCCTGAATTCCTGCATTCTAAACTTTTTCTTACCTCCATAAGTATCAAGAACACCTCAACACATTGGTGACGAAAGAATTTGAAAATTTTTGTTTATTTATTTTTTTATTTATTGGGTTTCTATGGTTGCGTGTTATTAAATATTATCCTTTCCATGCTGGTTCAGTTTTTTTCGATCTTTTTATGTTTCATTCACATATCGTGTACATGAAACGAGCAAATCATTTTATTTGTTCATCATTGTCTGTGCAGTTATTAAGTTAATTTTTTAATTCTTAAGTTTAAGACAGTGACATCTATATAT
Organism: Salticus scenicus; assembly: GCA_963930645.1. Lineage (NCBI taxonomy): Eukaryota > Metazoa > Arthropoda > Arachnida > Araneae > Salticidae > Salticus > Salticus scenicus. The sequence continues at coordinate 237,316,088 of OZ005657.1, forward strand.
TTAAATTTTAAATAGAATTTAATTTCAACTTTAATTGCATTGTTTTGGTAGCCGATATATCTATAATTTTTTTCTAGTATAATATATATGTACTAATAATGATTTTGAATTTTATTAATTTTTTTTTTAAAGATGCTTGATGTGTCCAACAGCAATTTTATGCAAACTTAATAATGCATAGTTTTAAAGAATATTTAAAAATAATCTGTAATAATTATAGACTCGTGTTGTTCAGAAAAAATTAATACACATATATAGTATACACTGTTCCAAAAACGAAAAATATCCTTCACCATTTGTTAAAAAAAAAATAAAAAAAATTGCCGCTGTGTTTTCCAGCCGAACTCCGTTGGACACATCATAATGCATTAATTTAAATTTAGTTTAATTACATAGTGTTTGTTATGTTTAATATAAGTATTAATTATATTGTGTATAAACATTCATATTTATATTATTTAGTTTTATAATTTGACATTATTTATTAGAAATTTTTATCATAGAAATTTATTATGGCATGATTTGATTGCTAATTTCAATTCTGAATATTGCTATAATACTTGTTAATTTTTTATTTTATACAACAGTGTGATTTCAAAAGTACTTAAGATTACCCAATTAAAGTGAAAATGTTGTTAGTATTCTTTAATTTATATATCATAGTCACATGATAAGTGGAATTTTATTAGATTTATTATTCCTTGTATATTAACCTATGGGCATTTTTTATAATGACCTTTTCTTTCATTATGTATGATAACAATCTTTTAATTATGGTTTGTCATATTTAGATTTGACTTATGAAGATTTGTTATGTATATTATAAAATATAAAATTATGTAATGGTTTTGTGTTAATTAAAAAAAAAAAAAAAAAAAATCTGTAACATAATTTTTATTTAATTCAAAAAGTAAAATTTCTTTTCCATACTTTATTTTGAAAATTTAATGCTTTTTATTAAACAAAGTTTTGTTGCTATGAGCTTACTAAATTTGGTGTTAATGATTAATTCTAAATGATACATAGTTTTGTACGATTGTACACTTTCTGTATATTATGTGCTTTCCAGCTGTACGTTTAAACCATTTCTGTGCAATTTTTTTTTCTGTTTTCCTATATATACTCCGAGACTTTTAAAAACATTGTTAGTATTCTTAGCTCGCTTGCATTTTAGTATTCTTAAATATTTATTTTATTTTATGCATTTTTTAAAGAATTGTCTTATATTAGGACAGCAAAAGTTTTTTGTAACTGTGCCATACTCATTTAATTTTACAAAATAATTTTACCATGCATTGAATAATTGAAAAAAAAAAAAAGTTTTTTAAGAAAAAATCTTTAAAAAAAAACATTACCGACACATTGAATTATTTTAGTAAAAAGTGCCAAATAATGTTACTGCAGTAGAACCAAAACAAACTGGTGTTAATCTCCCTATATTGAAAAAAAAAAAAAAAAAAAATCAGAAGACACTAATGATGAGGTAGGGGGAAAGGGGGTCGGGATAATTTAGATATAAAAATGACCCATTTTGAACTTTCAAGTCCTGTAATAATTTTTTTTTAATGTTCTAGCTTAGCATTGTGACCTTCTAGAATAGTTTTGTACAAATTTCATGTTAATAGACCTATTTGTATAAATATGGCAAACATTAGTTTCACTATATCCGAAATATCCCATGGATAGGGTAATTTGGGGATAGTATATGTTTAGAAAGTAAAACATAGATTTAATAACCATTTTGCTTAATTTTTTCCAGTTTAAGTTAAATGTAGGTTAATGGAAATAATGAGATATTAGAACAATTATTTATATTAGTATTAAAATAAAATTTAGGCTGAAAATTACACAAAAATAGCATAAAATATCAACTGTTCATTGACCATAAATAGTTTTTTGTGATAGATTTCTAAAAAAATTTCCATTTTAATCAGGAGCAAGATACACATCAGAAATCTGTCCCACATTTATCCATTCAGTGTCGTCTTTGTCTGGAAAAATATAACATTCACCCTTATCTTTGCTTAAAAATTTGATATAATAACGTTCTTTACTTTAAGGATACTGAGCAGTTATTTGCCCCTATACTCCTCCACTGTTTCCTCCCATTCGCTCTGATAGTGGATAGGTTTAATAGAACTTAAAATATACAGCATCAGGTTAACTAGCAGCACTGTTTGGAAGTTGTTTATCTTTAAAAAACAAAACTTTTGTCAATATCAGTATTGCCAGCATATTTTTAGCATATGTAATCTCGGGTAATGATGGTGCACATAAATGCTCATTTTTGGAGGGGTATAAATATAAAATGATTATTTTTGATTATAATTAATAAAATGTAATGTATACCCAAATTACCCACATTTTTAAATCATTAATTATATTAAAACTATTAAATATAAAAGTTTCAATTCAATAAAAAATTAAAGCAAACATATGTAATATATAGTATATGCCTAAATTTGGAAAATATATAGCAGCAGGTTAATTAGCAGCACTGTTTAGAAGTAGTTGTTTTTGCTTACATTGCCATCTTCAGAAACTAAAATATTTTTTGTTAGTTTCAAAATCAGTGTTGCCAACATATTTTCAGCATATAATCCTAAGTAATGAATGATGATGTACATAAATGTGAATTTTTGTAGGTGTATGAAATTATTTGTTTTCATTTTATTTAATGAAATGTAATTTATACCCAAATTACCCCCTCCCCCCAATAAACTTGTTTAAGTTTTTATTTGTCCATTTTTGTAAAATTTACTCTTTTAATTTAATTTTAGAAAATGCTACATATTTGTGGGAATTTCTACTACAGCTTTTGCAAGATGGTAATTATTGCCCTCATTTCATAAGATGGATTGACCGTGAAATGGGTGTTTTTAAGATTGTTGACTCCAAAGCTGTGTCAAGGTTATGGGGATTACATAAAAATAATCCTGATATGACATATGAAAATATGTCAAGAGCTCTGAGGTATGCTTATAAATGTTAAAATATTTGGGTTTAGTTTAATTTTGATATGTATTTATATAAACTAGTATTGCCCAGTGGTCGAAACTCGACCATTTTTTTTGCAAAGCGAGGCAAAGCAAAGTTATTGCCTTGTCCTATACGCAATGCAATTGCAACACAGCTGCGGCAATTGTTTGCCAATATTCACTCTAACTGAATCAGCAGAGTTTTACTTAATATAACTATTTCTCTCTGTAGATGTTAGCCTTTCCTGAAATGAGAGAAAATCGCAACGTGAAAACGCCCCTTGTTGTGTGATACAGCCCAGAAGCTAATAGGTACCATGTCAGACCAAGGTCCAACCAAGTATCAAATTCTGTTAAATTAATTCGATTGGTTCATAAAGTACAGTGTTTGAACAAAAAAAAAAAAAAAAAAAAAAGATATTTTTCAAAAATGGTCGAATTGCGTTCGGGAAATTTCAAAACGTGTAACTTTATCGAAAACCGAAAATCTAAAATATTTCTGAATCTTATATTTTCTACTTATATATGCAGAGGAAAGAATAATAAATCCACTTTTTAAAAAATAAGTAGTCAATTTCACTAATTTTATGAAATTACCAGAATGAAATGCTTTATGAAATTGCCAGATTTAACAACTTTCTACTTTTAGGTATTTTTTAATGTGAAGGAATACGTGTATAAAAGGGAAAAATGGGGGAAAATGCATAAAAAATAAATGTATTTTTAAATACCTTCTTGACATCGTAAGAAAATAATATTTGTATTCGCACATTCCGGCTAACCATACCTTTCGAATGATACCATTTTCAACCCTCTACTCCCATAATTAATATGTTAAAAAGGGACAACAAATTTTATGCTTGCCTATTAATATATAGATTATTTAAAAAGTTTACTTCACATCATCAAGCTTTCCCCTTAACCATAATAGAAAATTCTAGTATAATTTATGAATTTTTTACTTGAAGATGCTATGATATGCAGGGGTGGAAAATCTGCACCAATTCCGCCAAACTGCTAGAATTTCAAAGACTTGCTACAATCTACTACAAAAATGTCAAAATTTAACAGTTTTGCACCGATTTGTGCTAAAAATGAAATTTCATTATCAAAAATAAAAATTTTGTTGAAAAAAAAAAAAACTCATGGAGATTTCATAAATACGCCGAAAATGGCAAATTTCTTTGGCTAACAATAAATGAAATCAGAAGTTTATGCTAGCTGCTCATTGGTTAGACAAATTTCCTAAGATATTATAGTATGGGACAATCTTTTTTTTGGGGGGGCACATCTATTTTTGTTTTGACGTGTGGAGGTGATTAACATATCTGAGTCATTTCCTGCTAAAAGAATCTTTTAATATTAATAATAATAAAATTACCCTATGGTTTTCAGTGATATTAAAAAGGTATGTATATTTATTTATTCATTAAAAAAAAAAAAAAAAAAGAGTATATAGTACGAAACCGAAGGATCCTTAATCGTTACGTGAAATTTTAGTCAAAACAAATATCTCCCATAGAATAACTTGAAGTTCAGCTGCCGGCTATGATAGGTAAAATTGTGTCCGAAAGAAAGAAATAGGTGAATAATAATAATAATTGCATGGAAAAATTATCAGTTTACATTATAATATAAGAAATTCCAGGGGTCGTACTTGTCCTGAAATTCCTGAAAAATAAAAAAATGTCCTGAAATGTCCTAAAATATCGTAATCCGTCCTGAAATTCTTGAAATTACGCAAAATTTGTCATAAATCTGTATATATAAAATCGTTCTTCCTGACTGATTGAGGGGGAGATTCATCATTGCCCAGACCAAACCCCTAGACCTAGAAGCAGGAAATTTTGTGACGATGTTCGTTCTATGACGTAGGCATTCATTAAGAAGCGATTTTACAAAATTCGACCCCCAAGGGGGGGGAGGGGGGGGAAACGTGATTTCACAAAATCCTTCATATCTCAAACAAAAAAACAGATACCAGTGAAGTTTTTGCTTTAAAATATAGCTAATACAAATGTCTAAAAACCAATTTCTGGAATTTTCAAAATTCGTTCCCCAAGGGGGTGGAGGGGGGGGGGCAAAACGTGATTTCGCATAATCCTATATATCTCAAACAAAAAAATAGATATACGTGAAATTTTTGCTCTAAAATATAGCTAATGCAAATATCTAAAAACCAATTTCTGGAATTTTAGAAATTGAGCCCCCAGGTGGGGCAGCAGGGGGGGGGGGCTATGGGGCAAAAACAAATAGAAATACAGTTAGGGCGTTTAAAATTGGTACTGATACGTTTTAGAGTACTGCAAGTCGAATGAGAATATTTTCGATTGTATAAAGTTATTAGGAGGGGCAGGAAGGGGGAGGGGAGGGGGGCTGTAAGGGGGGCTATGGGCAAAAACAAATAGAAATACAGTTAGGGCGTTCAAAATTGGTACAGATAGGTTTTAGAGGCCTGCAAGTCGAATGGGGATTTTTTCGAAAGTGTAAAGTTATCAGGATTTTTTTCAATACAGCAGTTTGAGCAAATGAGCGTTTTTCCAATATTTCTAAAAATTCTTTGTTCATGTTCTAATAATGTATATAATATTAGTTTTATATTTGTATGTTTATTGTGTAAGTTAAACAAAAGTACAATTTTAAACAAGATTTTGTAAAAACCCACATGAGTTTTTTCAAGTAGGTGTTGTGAAAAAAACCCACCTGGGTTTTTTCGGGTTTGTCAAAATCTAGCCAACCCTGAATAGAGGTGTTGATCCAGGTTTTAATTAATTTCTGAGGCCCGTTTTTGTGAAAAATAGGCCTCAGAATTTGCCATTGCATAAAAACTTAATTTTGCAGTCCCAAGATATCTAATCAATGTTCAATATAATAAGTATTTCATTTAAACAAGTACTGGCAATGATATGAAATAATACTTAGAAGATAGAAAAACTTTATAAAATAGATCATTTTTATAAAATGAAATTTTGTGAAAAAGGCCGTTTTTATAACTGGATTTTGTGAAGTAGTTTATATTTCATGGATTTATGTTATTTGACGGAAATCATTTTATAGTTTTGAATTTTGTGACGGGGCAGCAGATGGGTTCCAATATTTAGCTGGATCAGCCTCTTAAATGCTATAGTTTTTTTTTTTTTTCTTTTAAACTCAGAAAGAAGTTTATTTATATTTTACTCTAATAAACTTTAATTCTTGATATGTGGATTTTTTATTTCAATTAGTGCGACAGATAAAAGCAGTGTTGCAAAGAATTTACCTTGTGATATATATATATTTTTTTTAACCTGGCCAAACGTAAATGTCCTGAAATTGTCCTGAAATTTTGAAAAAATTATGTCCTGAAATTTTGTGTAGTACCAGTACTACCCCTGAAAATCTGGCAAAGTAAATCTTTTAGAACTTAACTTTAAACATAAAAAGTTTATCTTTGATTTTATTCAGCGATTAAAACATCATTTTTCAAGACCATTTTTGATACAGTGAAGGTCTGTAATCTTAATTATATCATAATTACACATTTTATCCTATTAACAAAATTATATGACTTTCTTTTTTTTCCCTTTTTTACTTTCTCTTACCCATAAGGTAGAGAAAGTATTGTTTTTGGGTCAAATTTTCGAAAGCGAGATTTTGTTATATTTACATGTTCTGAGGTCCCCTGAATACGAAAATCATGTTTTTAGCAAATGGTCTGTGTGTGCGTCTGTCTGTTATCAGCATATCTCAAAAACAAATTATGGCAGAAAGTTCAAACTTGGTATTCTAAATGTGTATCATATAGGGATGCTACAGTAAGCTTTTCGTTAAGATCAAGCAAATGGTTCGTGTATAGGGACAATCAAGAGAATTCTAATACATTACATCTATGGGGGAAATTGCAGGAAAGTAGAGTTTAACGTCTATAGACTGAACTAAACCAAATGAAACGAATATATATTTTTTGTAATAGAGATAGTTAACTGGGAACAAAAATTTGTGTATGTAGGAGCCTCGCCTCCCCCCCCTGGGGGGAGAGGCACTTGCCCCATTTACCCTGTGGGATATCGGACCCTGGTTGCATGCAGCATAGTTGCTGTTTTTCATGGAAAACAACAGATTGCAGCATATGATGCATTTTTTCCACACCATTGTAGATCTTCTGAGTTTGCTTAAATTGTTTATAAAAAAGTTTTTTTAAGTGGTAAGCCACATCAGTGACTGAAAGATTATCTTCTGAAAGCTGCTTGACAATATCCTTGGCCTTGCCTAGCTATTATAAAATTTCCTTGTTTTTTTCTAAAATTTGCATGAATACAGACGAAAATCCCTTAAAAATATTCTCGTAACACTATAGGCAAACACTGTAGACACCTCTAGTAGATAGTCAATTGTATCTCCCACACACATACATACAACAAATTTTCAGGACAATTAATTAATTGATGGAAAAATATATATGTATTCAAAATGCTAAACATAGCTTTAAATGTGAAATCTGAAACTTTTTGTTTTGTACCACAAAAAACAGTAAAAAAGAGCCTATCTTAAAAATTACTGGAGTAGCTTTAGCCCTATGAGCCTATATGACTCTATGCTATTTTCTTCTTCATGTATTCAATAAAAACTAAAAAGTATGAATTTTGACACTGACTGTACATTTTTCAAATTATTTGATTTTCGGTATTATATTTAGCTTACACTTGGTAGGGGGATTACAAAAAAAAAAAGTGATATTTATATGTAAAATAAACAAGTCCCTTTTTTTTCAATTTTGGTCCCTAAAGTCCCTATATTTTCGAAGGAGATGTGCTAAATGCCCTGTTATTATAACTAGATCTCAGTAAATAAAGTGCTAAAACTTAAGTTAAAGACTTAGGAAAATTAGTTGTAAAAATATATGTATTACATTATTTTATATGCAGGTTTTATCTTTGCTGAAGCAACAGAATGCATGTATACAAAGATAAGCTTGAAGTTAAAACAGCTGTGACCAAATTTAAAACAGCAAATTATATTTCATTCTTGTATTGATTTTAATTTAGTACCAAATAATGTATATAGTCACGTTAAAATGAAAATATATTAAATCTCTTTGAATTTCATAATCCTAAGTTTGATTAATTGGAATAATAATAATAAAATGTCTTTATTTTATATTCTAATATTATTTTGAAGCATAAATGATTTTATAAAATTTTAAAGCAAATTTAAATTCTCTCTCTTTTTTAAAATTATAAGCTAACAAATAAATGCAAGTAAATCTAGAAAACAATTAAAAAAATTCATACATTTGTGTAGGGAGAAAAATGGTACAGCCATAGTCAGTAACTGCCTTTGAGCCCTAAATTACATTCAGCAACTTCATAAACAAAGCGTTCTAAAAAACTCTTAAGTAATAATGAAATTTTGGTGTATTTTCCACCCTTTAGTTTTCAACACTCAAGCAAGTTATCAATTTCATTAACCCCCTCCCATTTTTAAACCAATTAGTCATATCTCCTGCAGAAGTTATTTTCAGAATTTTGATTAAATGCATTTATTTTAATAAATTTATGGGTCATTCTCCATGTCAGATCAATCAGGATTTTTAAAAAATGAAACCCACCATCACAGATTTGGATCAAATTTGGTATACTTATAGAACTTTTTCTGTTGATTCTAAAAAATGTCAATCATTTTGAGATTGATCAAGGAATTTTCAAGTTATGAGCTTTTAAATATATGCCAAAACGGCCAATTTGTGACTATTTTTAATGTTGCACATAAAGATATAATTGCTAATAGTTTCTTTAATTTTTATCATAGAAAAATCATTTTTTTTAGTTTTACAATAAAGTAAGCTTTCATTTATTAAAGATTTTGTATTGCTAAAATAGTGCAGATATTTATGGCAATGACTTTTGCCATTTTTTTTTTTTTTCTTTTTTTTCAAATAAAAATTGAATAAATTTAACAGTTGATTTTGTGCATTGCCCCACCTTCAATTTTTACTAAACTTTATATACAGACAGTTCAAGGTATATTTTTATGTTTGATACAAAAAATTTGATGGGTGGTTTACAAGCATTTGAGTAGTTAGTAAAGCTATTCTTATATAACTAAAATGTAATATTGATTTTTTGAAAATTTACCTTATTTATCAAAATTTTTTTAATGAAATACAAATTTGAAAGCTTTTAAGAATGTGTAAAATAAGTTGTATATTTGCTCAATTTAATTAATTAAACTCTCATTCATTCAGAACAATTCTCAGTATTCAGAAGTTCCGATTTTAGCCAATCGGAACAAGTTTACATGCCAGAAGATATGTATTTAGCCAGTCAAATTGGTTTGCTTGTCAGAAGACGGGATTTTGTCAAATCGATTAACTTATTTAACATAGAATATGTTTTTTAATCATTTAGGGTAAAAGTATTTTCTTGGTTGTATTACATACTAAATGTTGCTGAATTGAGTTAAGTGTTTTATCATTGAAAAGCAAGTATTGTGTTGTATTTGTAAATTTTCTTGGTCTAAACTGCAATTTAACTAGTGTTCAAGATATGTCTGAATTTTCTGCTGTAAATTGAGAATGTGTTAGGTTAAGGTGTTACCTATAAGCTGATGATATTTAAATATGTGTGTTCAGTACACAAGGAATACTTCCTTCACAAGAACAAAGTGCCCCCACCCCCATTTTTTTTTTTAAATCTCAGATTAGAAAAAAAAAAGGTTTAAGTCAAGTTAAACTTATAATAGTAAATTGCATATTGGTGCCATTTCTGGTAAGAAGCTGTTTATTTTGTTTAAAAAAAAAAAAAAGCGACAGAATTATCAGAAAGTTATAAACATAATATTTCGTCTGAATCCATCAATTCATCTGTAGAAGATTTTTTGTAAGGCATTGTACCAGATGTCGCTGAAAAAAAATTAATGAAAGTTTAACCTCTGTTCGACTATCTCCATTAAAGCTACATGCAGTTGTTGAACACAGAAATGTATCAGCTGAAAAGCATAAGTTGAGTCAAATTAAAACTGCATTCCGAAAAATGTCTACTTCAAATTCAGATATAAAGAAGAATGAAGATGTTCTTATACATGAGAATTTTGTTGAAGATAACAAGAACAAATGAAAAGCTTTGGAATTTGATAGATTGATGATGATGATGGTTAAAGTTGCACATAAAGTTTAAATTGTTTGAATGAAATTCCTCTGAACAGACAATTGTTCTTAATTAATGAGAGTTTATTTTCTAGAAATTGATTAAACTAAAGAAATATACAATATATTTCACAGTTTCTTGAAAATTTTTGAATTCGTATTTCATACAAAATTAAAATTCAGAATTTTTTTCAAAAATAAGTTAAAATTTCAAAAAATTTGAGTAGTTAATAATGATTCTTATATAACTAAAATGCTTGTGAACTGCCCATCAAAATTTTATTTATTTTTTATTAAACAAAAAAATACCATTCATCAAATTTGTCCATAAAGTTTGACAAAAATTGAAGGTGGGGTAATGCATGGAATTATCAGTTAAATTTATTCAATTTTTATCTGGAAAAAAAAAAAAAGATTCATTGCCATAAATATTTATATTATATAACAATACAAAAACTTCAATAAATGAAAGCTTATTTTATTCTAAGCAAACTAAAAAAAGTTTAAATATTGTATGATAAAAATTATAGGCATTTACATATCTTTATGTGCAACATTCAAAATGTTGGCAAATCAACCATTTTGGCATCTATTTAAAAGCTCATAACTTGAAAACTCCTTGATCAATCTCAAAATAATTGACATTTCTAGAATTAGCATGAAAAGTTCTATAAGTATACAAAATTTAATCAAAATCTGTGTTTGTGGGTGTCATGGCCAGGTCAATTTGATATGGAATGGCCTTATACATCTATAAAATACTTTTTCTTTCATATAATATAGTTTTTTCCCTTTTAGGTATTACTATCAAAGAGGAATTATCGCTAAAGTTGATGGCCAGAGGCTAATGTATCAATTTCTCAAAGCCCCCAGTTTATAATTCATAATATATTATTATAAAATACTATTTTAACAATATGGATTGGTGGGGATCTTATTTATTATTATTATTTATATTATTGTAACAAATGTTGGTTGTAAATATTGGGTAATAACATTTGAATTCTGTAACTATGGTATTTTCAGCTATTTGTTAAAGAGATTATGGTGTGATATATAGTATTATTTAGATTATTGTTGCTTCTTTGTTTAAATATTAATCTATTGATTCTATCTTTTTTTTTAACTATAAAATTTTTTTATGTTATGTTAAGCTGTAATAATTTTAGAAAGATTACCAAGATCTCTTTAAAAATGGCCTAAAGGAAGATAAGTGCCACCTCGTGGTCGATGAAATTAGACCTTTAACTTTTTTAATGTTCCCTATGTATTTTCTTCTGAAAATTGTTAAACTAATTTCAAAAATGGCTGTTAAACACATAACGGGTTGTAAATATGTAAAAATGAAAAAGTAGAATTTTATAATTTTTCAGACATTTTTTGTTTGAAATGTCTCTAAATTTATCTTATTAAATTCAAATAATATTTAATTTAATAAATAGAAACTTTGTAAGTAAACACTATAAACTACAAAAACTCACAAGTTTTTTCAAGTCAAAATGATAGCTCAGTCCTTCATTAAATGAAAAAACTAGGCACGAGTGCACCATCAAACAAGCAAGGCCATCAAACCAGCACTAAGAAATTTCCAGTGACTTATGCATTTAACTTCCTCTAAAACATCATTTGTTGAATTTTGAACTAGTGCTGCTATCTACCGAACAGAAAAATAATAAAAGCTTAAAAATCCATTAAAACAGGGAAAAAATAATAAAAAACTGCTGCATAAAAAATGATAAATGATTTCAAATGTTTGGTTTCCTGGCAAAACTAATGAACGTCAAAGGGTTAACTGAGCAATATACACTTCATTTGATTTTTATAGAGTGATAGGAGCATATGTATGACTGGGTTCAAACTTAAGAATATATACCAGTGAAATTTTTAAACTGAAACAGGTTGAAGACAAGTTATAATTGTAAAATCTCTGATAGTTTTAGATAGCCATTTTCAAGTTGTTTTGTATGTTTCCAAGAATCATAAATTAATCTGTGAGGAAATATTTAGTTACAATGCAAATGGAATGTAAAATAGGTAAGTTGTGTTTCATCTTTTGTATTTGTAGGACAGTAAGTTCTTTATTCCTGCTCACTATAATCATCCGACCAAGTGGAATGTGGTAACTTATTTTCTCCAAAAAACCAATAGGTCCTCAGCCAAAGTACTGACTTAACTCAAGATCATTCAATCTATAAATTTACAGTTCCCTTAATGATCAGGCTATGCTCTCAGTGTCTGATTTACAGCGGGGCATTCAAGGCACATACCTATAGTCCCCCAATGAAAAAGGGCCCAAATTATCTTTAACATTTTAAAATTTATTCTTCTGCATATGAAAACAAAAAATTTTTCCTTTGAAATTGAAGTATTTGGCCAAAATCTGTAGTCAAGTATAGCTTTAGTTGTTATTCTTAGCAATCATCAAGTATTTATTTATTATTAATTTTATCTGTATGTATTTATGAGAGAGGAATCTCTGTAATAATATTTTTCAATGGTAGGGAATAGAATTGTTTAAGGGGTGATTATATTTTAATTATTAAAGTATTACTTCTTTATAGTGGTTATTGAAAAAAAAATTGTGGAAAAGTCAGTGAAAGTTATAGAATAAGGTTTTTCTTTACGATTTTCATATAGTTGAGATTTTAATATTTTCTGAGATTCTATAGGTTATTTTAAACAGTATTTTTATTAACAAGACTTTTAAGTTTATAAACAAAACAATTTAAGTTGGTGGTATGAGGTCCATAGTTTTGAGTGCCCCGGGCCCCCAGATGTATAAATCGGTCCCCATGTACTCTTTCTTACTCATAGAGTATTTTTATAATGTATTACCATTAAAAAGTATTACAATTACAGACATAATATTTATGTAAAGCAGGGGTGGGGAAATGCTTGATTCACTCGCCACTAGTGAGTAATTTTTCAGATATGGCAAGTCAATTCCGTAGACAATATTCAATGTAGAAAAACAGTCAAAAAGCTGTAAAATAATTAAAAAAAAAAAAAAAGCAATTACAGCATAACCACATTTTCTGTGCCTAGCACCTTATTGTTTATTTTCTCTCAACCACAAAGGTTATTACCCCTATTTTAATACTTGATTCATTGAGTCAGCACATGTACAGAAGCTTTCATGATTGCAAGAAATGTGGTTGGAGAATACTTTAGATTTTATTGCCTTTTATGCTGTTTATTAGGCTATAATGAACAATATATTTTAAGAAATGGTGCTTTGGGAACTTGAAAGAATTTTACTAAATTGTCAATTTACCTTACATTTACGTAAATTTTGCTGTAATGACTACGTATCGTATACTGCTGGATGGTAAGAATTTTTAAAATTTCCTCACCCCTGATGCTGAGTAAATGGGGACTAAAAAGGATTAATTATGATAAATAATTTCCTTGCTACAATTTTTCAAAACTTAGAAAAACAATTTCAAAATATAAACTGTCCCTGAATTTTGAGAGCATGGTCATCCTACTCTTATACCCTTGAGATGCTGTTGTCATTTATGAATTTTCTCCCTCATTTTCATTTAATAGGTCAATCTTGGTAATCTGTTTTACTTATTTTTTCTATAAAATAGAGCCTTGCTAATCTAAATTACCTTTTTGAAACACATAATACAGTCAAACCTCATTAACATGAACACTGTTAACGTGAATTACTTTTAACATGAATTGTTTCTACAATCCCCGTCAATATGAAGATTAGTTTAGTTATATGAAGATTAGTTACTGATAACATGAAATTTTTTTTTAGCCCTGTTGATATTCGCGTTAACGAGGTTCGACTGTATTACATAAAAAACCTTGCCTAATAAAGTCAAGAATTAAAATATATATACAGTAGAAGATCTTTATAATACAATTCTATATAATGCAATTTTCTTTGTAATGCACAACTTCTCAGACATAAACAATAAATTTTGTAGTTAAGAAATACTTTGTTTAAAAAAAAAAAAAAAAACAGTTATTCTGTAGAGAAGTAAGTGTGATTCATTTGTTTTTCTTTATCTCCATAATTCAGAGTTTTTTTAATAAAGAAGCTTTTTTTTTTTTTTTTTTTTAAGTAATATGAATGATTTTGTACAGGGATATATAGTCTATATTTATAAAGTAAATTTAACAATGAAAGATATGATGCACCCGACTACTGTTCCAAGGAATGTAACTTAAATAATATTATAGTTTTAAAAAATTAAAGAACACACTTTTATAGAAATGTGAACTAAAAAGCACAAAATATCTATCTTAGTATTAAAATGCAGGGTAAGAGAAAATCGTATGAGTGATACACCATAATATTTACATACATTTAAATCTTTAATTAAAATAATTTATAAAAAACAAAAACCATTTTTAAAAAATCTCTCCTGACTGGGCTTGAACGCTAGACCATTAGGTTTGTAGCGCGGTGCTTTACCTCACAGCCATGGCGCTCACATAGGGAAAGTGTTTTTTTACAATATAGATTATTTGTTTGCTCCCAGAGTGGTTACAAACATACAAACAAACATACATACAGGTGAAGCTAATAAAAGCTTGTTAAAAATACCCTACCATGTTTAGAAGATAAGTTTAATGATGTGTAAAATTCTATATAGTGCAAAACCTTGTGTTTTTAGGTTTGCATTAAAAAGATCTACTACTGTATATATACATATTGTTCCAAAAAATAAATTATCTGATAAGAAGCATTATGTTAAGTTTCTTTCTGTTCTTAGCAAAATATGACAAATCGCACTCAGTCAGTGAATACATTGCTTATTTTGTTGAATTTATGTTCAATTTGAACAGTTTAGTATAGAAAATTTTTTTACCTTTTTATTTAAAAAAGAAATATTGAAATTTGATAGCTATTGAAAATAGAGGAAAAAATTAGTCAATAATTTTATCATATTTCTGCAGAGAATTACTAATATATTTTCAGAAAATTATTCAGCAATCAGTTAAAGCTGTATTGTTAAGCATGTTTCAGTCAAGTTATTAAAAATTTATTTATTTTTTCTGGCAATTGCTTTTCCTTTATTCTAGTTCAGGTTATTTAAAATTTAATTTAGTGAGGCATTTGGCAAAAAAAAAAAAAAAAGATAAAAGGGGAGGGGTGATATTGATTTCTTATTAAACTAAAACCTTTTCTGAATTAACTGATATAAACTAAACAATTTTCTGAGCATCAAAAACTAGAAAAAAATTTCTTATATTTTTTTTTAATTAAACTAAAGCATTTACTCATTAGGAAATAACTCACTGGTTTATACCTTATCAAACAGTATTTTTAAAACTTCATAGTTATACTAAAATTTCCTGTTCAGTGAAAAATTTGCAGTTTATTCACTTTTCATCTCTCCTTTCAAGTTATAGTTTTTTTACCTATTTGACCCATTTTCTCAGCTTCCGCTGGATGGTAACAGATGAAAATATTTAAGAGGTGCTTACAACTACCGAATCAGGGAAATTTGATTTGATATCAATAACCAATGCTATAAAAATCCAAAGTGTCAAAATTTCAGGACAGATTTCAACAGTAAATAATTCTTTTTGTATACAATACATTTCCCTCATTCAATACATATACAGTGCGTCCCAAAAGTTTATAGACAGCCATTTTTTTTTTTTATTTAAGAGCTAATTAAATGAGTAAGAAAGACAAAATAAATTATGTAAATATGTATTGACGTAATACAAATAATGAAATACTTAAAGAACTTTAAACACATATAAAATTAATGTAAAAAAATAAAATGAAAATAATGCTGTCCCAAAATATATATAGACAACCGGTGTTAAAAGCCGATTGAAGTTCTGATCTTTAAATTAGCGTATTCTAAGGTTATGTACTTGTGACGTAATAGTTTTCTGAGATAAAAGCAAAGCTGTCTTTCTTTTTTTGACTGATTGTACAGATGCCTCACAACGTGCAGTTTTCCAATAATGAAATTTTGAAAATTTATTGTTTCAAAACTCGTGGAATGAAAGTTGTGGACATTTCTAGAAAAAATGGACACAGCGGGGCTTGACCATATTCTGTCAAAAGGTGACAATTTTGAAACAAAATCACGTTGGCGACTAAAGAAAACAACTAAACGACAAGACATAGAGATTTTCAGATTAGTTTCAACCCAGAACCTGTCTCTATGGTCAATTTCTAGAGAGATGACCATTCCATCCACGATGCATCAATGGCTGCAGGTAAGTAAATTGATTGATTATCGCAAAAAGTGTCATTCACCAAAGTTGACAAAACAGTATAAAGATGCTCGTGTTTAGTGAGCTCGAAATCATGTGAATTGGACATATGAATGGTTGAGTGTTCTGTTTAGTGATGAAAAGAAATTTAATTTAGATGGCCCTGATGGCTGGAAATATTACTGGCTCGATATTCGCAAGGAACCACAAACTTTTTTCCAGCAGACAGAAAACAGCGAAAACGGGCAACTTACCTTACGGCTTAAGGCTTGGACATCTTACGATGACCCGCCTCACGGACGACATATCATAACTCTCCAGCGACCCCCGTGGACAGGGGCCCGGAGGAGCCCGCAGGAAGGGAAGATCCACAAAATCGCATAGAAAACTAGCTGCTCTCCAGCGGGTGTGCTAGGCCGGGTGCTGGAACTCACTTGAGCCTATTAGAAGAACAAGGCCAGCGGTGAAGAGTAGGTGACAATTACAAGTAGGACTGCCCTGGTGCCTCGTGCCACCAACACAGCCCGTAACATAACACATCACCTATTACTTTACGAGCGACGAGTGGTTTTAGCTTCCAGGCCACAAAGGCATAGAGCACAGTGGACGCGGAGGACTATATGTCTACCCACCAAGCTTCTCGGCCACGCCACCTCGTTAGTTCACCGCCGAAGCGGCTATCCAGGGGCACCCATCTTGGAGGTGAGGCAGCTGCCGCATGTAGGACCACTACCTGAAGGTAGCGCATCCCACGGCCCCCACAGCAGACAACAAGGAGGGGGTTCACTCATGGTGCGGGGAGCATTTTCCTTTAAAGGAACTACCGTCACTACTGATAATGTTTTTTTTTTAAAGGTCGCCAATGTACCGAAGATTACCAGAAAAGGCTAGAAGTATGGTTACTTCTATTTGGAAATTTGTTAAGAGGGAAAGAATGGATATATCAGCAAGACAATTGCTCCATTCACGTGTCAGACTCTACAATGCAATGGTTTAGACAAAACCAAGTAACTGTTATGGACTGGCCGGTCCTAAGTCCTGACCTGAACCCAATGGATAATCCTTGGGGAATATTCGCTAGTGACGTATATGCTAATTTCGTCAATTTGCATCAGTTCAAGATGGAATGCTGTAAATTGAAAGAAGTTGGTTATCTGTAAAGCCAGAATTCTTTAAACTATTGTTTTGAGTGTGCCTGATCCAGTTTTTGAAGTGATTAGGAAAAATGGTTCAAAAATTTGAATGTTAAAGAAAAAATAAGGAGTTGTCTATAAACTTTTGGAACAGTAAATTTTTAGTTTTAGTTTCTATCACAATGTCTGTGATTGTAATATATTATTATTGTCTTGATGTTACTTATAATAAAAAATGATTTTGGAATCTTTATTCATTTTTTCCAATGGTAAAATAAAGAAAAAATCATTGTCTATAAACTTTTGGGATGCACTGTATTAATCCTTTGTTAATAACACCTTAAAATTTAAATAAAAACAGACTACTAGTTTATGATGAAATGGATCTTGAAGCAACTTGTTGGTTTCTCTATTTAAATGCATTTTATCTAGACTTTCACTCGGGTCCCTTTAAGAGAAAAATATTTTCATTTTGGTTTTTAATTTCACAAGAAAACATATTAAAAAAAAAAAAAAAGTAATCTTATTATACTGACCATCTGTGATATTTATAGAAACAGTTATTAAATCTTAGTTAAATGCTGTTGTGAATTTGTATTAATTTTTTTATATCAATTTATTTATTTTTGGAATGGTTGTAACAGTTAATTTTAAAACTGAAAAAAAATCTGTAAAAATAAAATTAAAGTTCATTAATTACATTTCTGTGCAATTTGTTTTTATTTTTTAATTAATCATTTAAGCTATACCAAATTATATCAAGAACAAATTTTTTATAAAGAGATTTCAAAATTTAAAGCCAATTACCTTAGAAGCATTTATTAACATTATAGATTATAATTTAACCCTTAAATGCCTAATTATTTTTAAATCAATTTAAAAATGTTAATGTTTTACTTCTTTACTCTATTAAATAAATCATGGGAAAAATATTTTAAAAAATCGTATTTTAACTATGGTTTACAGCTAAAAAGCAATTTGTTACCATTCGGCAAACATGAAGCATTAGAGCTTCAATATTATTCTAATAATACTTTAGAAGACAAAATTGGGTATGTTGCTGAAAGGCAATACTCAGCATTTATGGGTTAACATTCAGTCGTCATATTTGCCAACATTTCATTTAAAAATAAATATTTATGTCTTGAAAATTAAAAAGATTTTGGGCTGCAATTTCATATTTTTACTCACACCTCTTCCCCAGATATTATCTTTAGTAAAATTTAAGTTGTTACATTTATTTTTCAGTTTTATCAACCATTCAGCTTCATTCGTGGCTGGCATTAAACTACAACAACTTTTTTCTTTTATTTGTATTAAACTTTTTTTTTTTTTCAAACTTGTATGATATATAATATAAATCAAACTGCATTTAGCAAAACAAATATATACATACATATATACAATATTTTCTTAAAATTTAAACTTTTTAAAGCTTAAATTATTAATAAATACATATTATATGCATGACATATATAATTCGTATACACTGCTGGCCATCCAAAATGCAACAAGAAGGAATGAAAATATCAAAATGATATTTATTGGGCACATACATTATAGTAGGAAGAACAATTGATTAAATTTTCAGGAAATTTGGAGAAATCAGTTCATCCTTCCGAGAAATCAGTACATCAGTGACCTCTGTGAGCAGTAATTTCTTTTATCTGCTTAGGTATTGAGTCGAAAAGCAATTTGATGACATATTCAAATACAATACTTCATGAAGCTTCAACATGATGCCACAGTTTATCGACCATAGTTACTGGTGAGTGGTGGTGTGCCAGTCCTTTTTCAACAATTAAACAATCATTTTCATTGGTGCAAGATCAGGAGAACATGCTGGCCAGAGCAACAGTTGAGCACATTCTGTATCAAGGAAAGTGCAGACAATACAGAGAACTTGCGGTTGTGCATTGTCCTGCCTAAATGTTGCACTACAGGGGCCTTTAATATAGGGCAGAGCGATGTGCCTTAATTCATCAGAAATGCAATAGCTGCTATTCAAAGTGCTGGGAATGCAAACAAGAGGTGATCGAGACGTGTATCCAATGGGACCTCATACCATCACTCCAGGTGATGGCCCAGTATGACACTGTCAATAGCCAGCTGGCAATGTGCATTATGTCATTAAATATGAATATGGCAATCTTGATGCTGTAAACAAGATTGTGCTTTGTTTGAAAGGCGACGTCATGCCATTCCGGCACTCATGTTCATCATTGATCACACATTAAATGCATCCATATCTGTGATGCAGCTTTTAGGGTAACCGAAGTTTTGGTAGCTGCATACTGGGTCACCACCTGGAGTGATGGTATGTCGTATCATTGGATACACGTCTGAATCACCTCTTTTTCTCATTCCCAGCACTCTGAATAGCAGCCATTACATTTCTGACAAGTTAAGGCCCATGGTTCTACCCTATATATCCGAAGCTTCTGTAACACAATATTTAAGCAGGAGAATGCATGACTACAATTTGTCCATATTGCCCAGACCTTTCTTGATGCAGAATATGTTCAACTGTTGCTCTGGCCAGCATGTTCTCCTGATCTCACATTTATGAAAATGACTGTTTAATCATTGAAAAGCGACTGGCACACCACCACTCACCAGTAACTATGGTTGATGAACTGTGGCATCGTGTTGAAACTTCATGAAGTGCTATACACGTACAT
Organism: Salticus scenicus; assembly: GCA_963930645.1. Lineage (NCBI taxonomy): Eukaryota > Metazoa > Arthropoda > Arachnida > Araneae > Salticidae > Salticus > Salticus scenicus. Next base: position 237,336,201 of record OZ005657.1, read on the forward strand.
GTCATCCAATCGCTGTCCAATTCAGTGCCTAGGCAGATAAGTGCAGTTATTGCTCACAGAGATTGCTGCTTCATGTACTGATATCTTAGGATATATTACTCCAAATTTTCTGAAAATTTAATCAATTGTTCTTCCTACTATAATATATGTACCAAATAAATATCATTCTGATGTTTGCATTCCTTCTTGTGTATTTTGAATGGCCAGCAATGTATTTGAAGAAATATATAATTTATGTAACAATTTCATTTACAAAATAGGATAAAATGAGGGAAAAGAAAAAAAAAATGAAATAATAGAAGTTGGAATAATGAGAATATTTGGTGACTATGGTGTAGGTAATCATATTTTTATGTATTATTGTTCACTTAAAGATTTCTTCAGTTCTGCTATACATAGCATTGCAGGTGATATGGCTATCATATGGTATTTGAAGAGATTCCCTGTTTTTCTCAAAACATAGACTAGCCTTTAGAGATGATTTTAGGCATCAAGGGGAAAAAAAAAGATATTCATTTTCCAAATGTAAAATGGTAAAAAGTGTTTCAGTATTGTAGGATTTTTTATGTATTACATTTACGATATTTCCTCACCCGGAGAGATTTTTTAATGCATGTCTTAAATTCTCCATGCATATTAATAGTAATGAGAACTTTTTTAAAATTAAAATAAATAAATAAAAAATAAACACAGAAATTTTTCTTTCTATTCTGCAGCACCACGCAGTGGCGGATCCAGAACTTGACTTTTGGGGGGGGGGCTAAGATTTTTCAAAGTGTTATTCTAGACCAATAAAAAATTTACAATTGCAAAATTCAATTATGAATGACAGTGTTTTGGGGGGGGCTTCAGCCCCCTAGCCCCCCCCCCCCTTAAATCCGCCACTGGCACCACATCATTGTACAGTCACCCAAAAAAAAAACGCCACCCCCCCACCTAATTTCGCCGTAAATTATCGTAGAAACATTTGACTGGTACCGATCGATTTGTAATAACGTCTAGTTTATAACGGTATAGTTAAATTTTGCCTAAGGGGTCGTCTACATATTAAAACTGGCATTAACTTCATTTTCTTCAATAGCAACCCCTATTTTTGACTTCATATTCAGATTTCTGAGATCAAGGCGGTTCGAAAAACATACTTATTTATATACCTTAAATCAATTTTAAATAGAGTTACACGTGAAAATGTATTAGGGGTCCGTCTACACATTTAGAAAATATAAATCACGATCTACCACCCAGTATACATTATTTATTAAGTTTCACACCGGAAAAAAATTTCAGAAATGTTAATTATAAAATAAAAAAAATGACTAATTCACAGAACTTTCTGAGTTAGTTTATAAATTAAAAGATTTTTATTGGTTTCTATTGATTAAACATAAGATAGTTCACTTCATACGAAGAAAATTAAATAGCTTGAATGGATAATAAAATATCTATCAAAAAAAAAAAAAAAAAAAAGATGAATGGTTTTAAATTTGTTTGAAAATTCAAAATTATTTTAACTCAAGCTGCCGTATAATTGTCTGAAACGGCGGCACTCAACCTGGTTCCCACGGCCGTTTCACAGTGACAATGGGAGTTTGTTCTGATACTGCAGTACTTTCATTTTCTTTAATTGACTTTTTTAAAATATTAAAACAGATTTTTTTATTTTTATTTATTTATTTTTTTAATTAATTATTATTATTATTTTTTTTTCATGACATTATTAAAAACTTTTACATAAATCTCCACGATATTCTTTTGCTTTTAAATTTTATAATGTGTAACAAATTAATATGTAAAATAATAAATCCTACTACTTAATGGGATGTTCTAAAATTCTACACTTTAACACAGATATCGAAGTGGACGGTGGGCGTAGAAAGGCTGACTATCCTTAATCTAAATCTTCACTTGAAAAGGTCAAAAAATTACATAACTCTTTTTTTTTTTTAAAGGAAAAAAGAAGAAGATAAGGAGGAGAAGGAAAGATCAAAACGAATATAAAGCATATTAAACGTTAATACCCTTTAAACACTGGAAAAAGGCGGGGGTTTGTATTGTGTGTCATTTGGGAGCTGTAGAGTGCCAGAAAATTACTTTATGTAATAAAACTTTTCATTTAAAGGGTATTTAAAGCAGCATTATATTTAATACATAGACTATTCAGAAAAAAAATACCATTCATCTGGTTCATGAAAAATAAAGAACATTTTCTGGCATTGCTCTATGTATATACATTCTTGTCAACCTATCCCGGAAGATTACTGGTCCCGCCCCTTTCCGTACATTTTTTTCACATCAGTCTTTTTAGAGCTGTGTCAGCCATCGGTGGCTGACACTGAACTTTCCATTTAGGCGAAGTCAGCCGGCAGTGTAAAATATGATATAAAACTACAGAACTTACATAGTTTTAAGTAATTACTGACAATTTATTTAAAATTTACTTCATGGTTTTTTTTTTTTTTTTAATAGGATTTTTATAGGATTATATCGTTAAGTTCTAATGGGGTTTATTGAAACTCGATAAACATAACACGCTTCTAAGCAGCACGTGTGGCCTGAATGGGATTTCCATAAGAATTCGCGTGGCGCTCAATGAGTTAATCGTAAATGTATTTGAAGTTAATTACTCTAAAAATTAAATTGTGTACACACAGGGGCGGGAACTAACAATGTTACGGGTTAGGTTGGTAAGTATGCATATATATTTTGCTTGATTTATAAAAAATTATAACACATTTTCTTCTTTTTTTTTAGTATTTTGTGTTTATATCTCTCATTAAAAATAAATACAATATTCATATATAAACATTTCCATACAGTAATGTATATAAACATATTGATTCAAGAAGATTTGTTGATATTATATAATTATTCTTCTATCTGTATAGTATATTAACACAAATATATTTTGTAAATTTCGCAGCATCGAAAAACAGCAACATAGCTTCCATATCAAGGCTTAATGTAAATAGCCACGCCTTTTCACAAATTTTCTAAAACTTTATAATATAACGCAAAATAATTTTGCACATTTGTAATTAAATCATTTAAGTTTTGTCTTCAATAATCGATGTAGTAAATGCCATTGTGATTTATGCATCCAGCGTCACATATAGAGTCAAATAGGAATATGCAAATTTGTCTTTTTTTTTAAATAGTGTTTCAGCGAATCAGAGGCGGGGCTTCTTTTCTTTTGAAATTCTTTCACAATCCCTCGCCTACATTGTGATAACTTTACAAAAATATGCCAATTTGTATAATAAACATCGAAATATTGCTTAGGAAACAATAAAAATAACATAAAGGTAAATTAAAATAGTTTTCCGTCAAATTATATACAAGCATTTACTTATAGAGTACACAGATTATAACAAGTGACGGCCCCCTAACAGGAATAAAAAGTGAAATATCACTGTAACTCAAAAAATAATGTTAGGAACGAGCTGTAAATTTGAAAACCCATGTTTTTGATGATGCCCGTTCTATTCGTGCAAAAATTAACATAGGTCATAATTCATAATTTTTTCAAATATGAATTTATTAATAATTTTCATAATTCAAAAAATGTTTTTTTAGCAAAAATTTGCATGGAATATGTTTGGGTTACTTCATTCTAACGAATAAAAAAAACAGAATTTAAATATCATAATTATTTCGGAAGATATGATTTAATGTTTGTCACATTCATTTAACATTAGCACCCCCAAACTTTGACAGCTTATAACTCTATGAAAAATTGAGCGAAATATATAAACTATACCATTTTCCGTGATGATTTGATCCAAATAATTCAAATAAATTATAAAAAATGGGGGTTACCATTGAAAAAAATGAAGTTGATGTCAGTTTTAATATGTAGACGACCCCCTAAGTAAAATCTAACTATAACATTATAAACTAGACGTTATTACAAACTGATTGGTACCAGTCGCATGTTTCTACGATAATTTACGGCAAAATTAGGTGGGGGGGTGGCGTTTTTTTTTTGGGTGACTGTACCATCTATCCAAAAATACTCTGATTCGTAAAACAAGTTTGTGTAAACTTTTATAAGTAAGTGGTAAATAAGTTGTTTGTTATATACAGCTATTTTCAAGGTACCGTATATTTCCGAAAACAAGCCAATCTGTATATAAGCCGAGAGTACATTTTTTCCTTCAGAAAATTGCCCAAAATTGCAAACCCGTGTGTAAGCCTAATTGAAAAAATACTCTTTTAAAGTTCAAGTATATCGCCAAAACGGAAAAAATATTGCCAATAAAACTTTCAGGATAATCTGTCCAATGAAATTGCACAAAATGCATGCTTATCCAATAGAATTCCTTACCTTGCTTAGCTATGACGTAAAACGATCGCCGTGTGTTCGCCAACGGCAATAGTTTTAACTCTGGCAACCCTATCAGAGGCTAGCTCGCAGTGAAGGACAAGTGCTGGCAGCTAAAAACGAGAGTCGCTGTAATACCAGGAGGCCTAACGTTGATGCTGCAGCCGCTGGATGTTTACATAAATAAGCCGTTTAAAACCAATTGCGTAGATTTTTTTCAATGACGTATCTAAATTATTTTGTATATTTCTCCTTTTGAGTATTTTTATCAGTGCCTCAAGGCAATCTTCAACAACAAAAAAAAAAAAAAAAATACTTCTATAAAAAAAAAAACGAAGATTTGCCAATTCTTTTGATAGTGTAAGCCTAGAAACACATTTTAAACAGAGATGATTTAATTGTATAAATAAAAAATATGATCGGGAGTCCTGTTTTTTCAAGTTTCTCTTATACTATTTCCAAATCAGACACAGAAGTTACTCCGTTCGTGCAATCTGCCGATGACGTCAGCTATCAGCAGGTCAAAAAAAGAAATGTAAACACACGTGACTACATCAAGCTGCTCTGGAAATAAATTTAAAATTGCTAATTTAAGAGTTTTATATGTGATAATTATTTAAAAATAAGGTTTAATATCACTATTTTACTTTATATATAGTTTTTAAGCTTAAAATATATGCATTCAATCATTGTTTTTAATGTACGTTTTTTGCTAGAAATGTGGACTCGTATATAAGCTGACCCCCGTGCTTCAGCTTCCAAAAAATTTCCAAAAATTCTCGGCTTATACATGGAAATATACAGTAGTTGTCTTCAAAATTTGTAAGTTATAATGGTCTTTATATGTACTTAATAAAACTTCCACTAATGTTCATCTTTAAATGGTATAATATATTGGCTGCTGATACCAAACAGGCTTCAATAGAACTAAATATAAATTTAATTTGGTGATAAGTAGTAAGAATATCAAAAAATTATCTTTTAGAGAAATGACTATTTAAAAAAAAAAAAAAAATGACTATTTAGAAAAATATTTATTTAAAAAAAAGTGACCACATTTTTTATAGACATTCAAAATTTATTTCTGCAGTACAAAATTATATGCATAATTTGTTTATTGATAATTAATCACCTGACTGCCGCTGATGGATATATCTGGTCACTGAGCTGTTCTTTTTCCCCCCCCCCCCCCCAATACATTTATAATTCAAAATTATGTAATTATGAAAATTTAGCTTATTTTTAAAATTTGAAGGTCTTAAATAATTTTCAATAGGATTATAATCATGTACACAGTTATATTTTGAATACTAAATTGAAATAAGTATTAATGTTGCACATTCAAAAAACTGTGCAGGGAACACACACAATTTTGCCCTATCCGAAACAGTCAGATGGTTAAATATGCAATTGGGGAAATGAAGACCATACCAACAGATATTTTTTTCATTACCAACTGATGCAGAAAAATGTGACAGGTATCTTTCAGTAGTGAATTATGTCCATTTTTAGAACAGACACTTTCCCATTGAATGATACTCATAACATCTCTCTGCATTTGACTCATAACTTCACATGACTTTTGTGGGGTCACCTTTACAGCATTGGTCTTTCCCCTTCTGCTAACTGTCCTCTTTAGGGAATTTATGAATTTCGACTACCTTTTATTGTGTTCTGCCCTTCATGACAGGTATTTTTCTATGGACAATTTCTCAAACCAGATGAACTATACTGGACTGCCAGATGGAAACTCTAGTCTTTAAGCCTTTTCCTTAGTGTAGGAGAAAAAATACATCTCTCCGCATAAGTTGATTTGTAAGACATTTATGTGTGTATTTTTCCCCATGACTGTGCATTTCATTAATATTATATATCAAAAGCATTGTTAGTATAAGTAATTTAAGTTTTGTTGTTTTAAACTTGTACAAACCATGTTTTAGAGTTTCCTTAAATACAATGAAATTTTAACTCTTATTTTCCAAAAGTACTTCTTTAGAGGTATTAATCTGTTAAAAATAGATATCAATATAAACAAATTGTTTTAACTAAAAATACAGTATGGATGTAATTAATGTAGAGGTGTTTATAGCTGAATTATAAAGAATTGTGCTTTATTAACTTATAACACTGTTCTGCACGAAAATCGGCCCCAATACCATTCATGCAAATTCTTATGTAAAATGACCTCCTGAATCTGAATATAACACTCATTTTGGCCCATCACCCACCATTTTGGAGGGACGTCCACCTACAACAATCAGGATTATGACTAAATGTTGGTTTTCAGTAAGTAGAAAAAAAATAAAAGATGTGTGTTTTAAGCATTTTAAAAAGAATTTTACGCATTATACAACACTGTATGGTATAATACACTGTTCTCAGATTCGCTATCCAGACTTTCATAAGTATCACTTATTTTTGAATCACAGATGCATTTATACTAAAATTGGAATCAGAGTCACTTTGTGTATATAAATACTGTGCATATGAACAAAAAATAATTGGTTCATTTTCCCAAGCCTTTCATTATTATAACTATTTTCTATTTTGAACAATTGAACAATTTGAAGCTAATGGTCACATACATGTTTTAGGCAGTAAATAGAAACACCAAATGTAAATGTGGATTTTTATAATTCAATTTTAGATATGTTTTCAAATGTTTACAGTATTACTTTGGAATTATTCTGCCAGTTTGAGAATTTGCCATCAAATTGAAAATAAAATGAAGTTATCTACAAATTTAAATATTTATAATGAATACTTTTTTCATGAAACTTTAATTACAAACAGTACAAAATTCACAGTACAATCAATATGCAATTCATTATATTAAGAATAAATTAACAAGCGTTTGAGTTCATTAGATGATTGTGCAAATTTCTCAATAATTATTTCTGTGTTTAAATCCTCTAGTAATTTTTTTTTTCAATCGGTAATACTATACAGGATTGTAAGACAATGAATTTTGTAGTCTATTCTTCATAATTTTAATTTGGAAAATACCCTTTCACACTGTACTTTGGTAATAGACAATATACAAATGACTTTATAAAGTTCATAAAGCTGATTATAGGCTTTGTTGTGAAGTCTATTAGATGCTAGAATTTTTAATATACATGGCAGGCAAGTGCTGCAAACTTTACAGTTATTGTTACTATAACTTCCATTATTCTGGCAATCTTTAAGCAATAGCTTTAATATATCAAAGTTTGAAGCAAAAGAAATCAGTTCCCTTTTTATATCGTCTTTGCTAATTTACGAACAAAATTTCGTATTTTCTAGTGCTTTAGCTGCAAAACCCTTCTCTGCAATATCTTTAAATTTTGCTGGATCTAATATAGATAAACCTTTATATAATTCTCTATGTTCAACAAACCATCATTCTAATGACTGAACTATATAATCCATTATTAAATTAAAAATATTTATTTTGAAATCATTTAAAATATGCTCAGCCAGCTGGGTTATTGCGGCCCATTAATTGGTCAATAAAATCCTTATGTCACAAAAGAGCTATATAACAACGCCATCTAAAGGCCAAGGTCAATATGAAGCCAGATGGAATCAGCATAGTTTTTCAAAATAAATATCTTACATAGCAAGTTTGATACACTTATACAAATAGAAACTGAAATACGGCCTTCCCGTAAATGGGGCAATTTTCAGCATAGCAACATTATTTTTTAGTCAAGATGGTTGAAATTTAATCAGCATGGTTTTTCATTATATACAGCTCACATATCAAATTTAGTGCATTTATAGATTATAGAAGATGAGATATAGCTTTCCTATAAATATAAAAGATTGCGGCATAGTGGGGCTACTTGCTGGGCGATACATGTCAAAATCTTATTAATATCAGTTTATGTTCAGATTCAACTAAATATAAAGATTCGAGAAATCCGTTCATTTTTTCATGAGATATAGCGGCTAAAAATTTTTATAAAATATTTCATACAAACCATTTTTTGAAAATGATCAAATCGTATGTTCAGACCAGACTATCTCAAAGCGTTAAATTCATGGAAAACTGGAAGCTGAAAAATATCATGAATACAATACTTTATTATGTATATAGAAGTAAAAATAAAGAAAATCGAAACTTTGTTTAAAAACTTTAGAGAAAATCATATTAATTATCTTGTTAATATCATGGTAAAAAAAAATTATTTTTAAATTCATGGCTCTGATCCTAAAATTTGCTGTCATAGACTTGAGTATTTCAGATTTATTCAAAATTCTGAACTAGGAAAAAAATATTAATGGAATTAAACTAACAAGCAACGATATTATAAGTCAGAGAAAGAAAAAAAAAAAAAAAATGTAATTATACAGTACGAGGCATTTTGCATTGACTCACATAGTTGAAAATGAACCTGATCCAAATTCAGGTAATGTAACTGCTGATCAGGGCCCGCTTTACCATTAGGCGAACCTAGGCGGTCGCCTAGTGCCGCCAAAAAAATTGGAACTCAGTGAAAAAGTTTGGAAAAAGTGAAAAAAGATAGAAGAAGAAAGAAACGAAAATCATAAACTAATTTTTGATTTTTTTTTTCTCTTTTAAGGAATATGTGTGTATTCAATTGTAAATTAAAAGTAACCTTGTTTAAGGATTTTAACTTTGCATAAAAACACCTTAATCCTTTCAAGCGCAAGTAAATTACAGTCACTTAAAATAAACTACCACCAGAATTTACGAACTAGTCTACAACAGAAGAAATAAATGAAGAACTTTTCTTTATGCTATTAAAGTGTAAAACTTTCCAAGATTAGTTATTGCTGTTCGGAATTAAAATTAGGTGCTCTGATTAAGGTACTAAAATGTTGATTTTTAATAAATATACTCTTTGATTTTTTATTGTGATAATGAATGAAAACTAGATTTTTTTTCGTATTGGATGAAAAAAAAGGATGAGGAAGGATGCATGATTTGCAGTTTTAACCCAAACAATTTAATTTTAGACTTAAACATTCCACCACCCATTAGAATAACAGAATTCCTTCACAAAAGTTTTATTAAATCTCAAAAATTCGGAGCCCTTTTTATTGACATCACTAATGTTTTTAACAGTTTCGCATGACAACCTCATTTTTAAGCTTCTCCAACTTAAAATTCCAACTCCTTATATCAAAATCATCCATAATTAACTAAATAACAGAACAAAGAATGAGAAAATAGAAAACAATATTAAATTTATAAGTATCTAAATTAAAAATTACTGAAAGTTTTATGCATTTGTGAAAAAAATAAATTCATTAACAAGTCAGAAAATAGTTCAGATTTCCAAAAGTCTTAAGAATTGATTTTAAAATACACAAAATATATAAATTAAAAGTAAAAAATAAATAAGAGTAAATTTAAATTACATAAGAGCGACCTTTTATCGACTATGGTGTCTAGAAAATCTACTTCATGCATTGACTTTAGATAGTCTTTCAAAAGGCTTTACCTTCATATGGAAAAAATAACGATACTTCGATTCATATCATCCTATCCAAATAAAAATACCTAAATATGTCGTGTGTTTATGAATGCAATGGCTTCGTAATTGTGTTTGAAAGTGATTAGTTTCAAATTAATAATAGCTTAAAAAAAATTCATCTGATAAATCTATCCACCAAGAAATGAATTTACGAAAATTTCATTTCACATATACATTAAGCAAAAATGAAGGGGGAAGCATTTTTAATACATTTCAACTAAATTTAAAAATGTTGATGACTTCGGTTTGTCGGCACGGCCATAGCCAATGTTCTTTATTTAAAGTGGTAGAAATAGGACAACTGGCTTGTGTGCAGGATGGTCAACCAAAAGAATGACAGTTAATTGCTTTCTATGAGATGTCTTATAAATCATATTTAAGAAACTTTATACTGCGAAAATTCTATTAAAATTTAGATTTATTATTCACATGGTAAAAAAAAAAAAAGAAAAAATCCACAGAATATGGAATGTTTAGCATTAAGATTTACAGGATCACACTAAAATATTCAGATACATTATAAGAGCTACAACTGGAAATTGCTGGAACTGCATTTCCGCTTTAGAAATTATTATACCTTAAAAAATTATGCACCCTCATACCAGAATATACAGAGACTATTTCACTATTTTAAGAGTGAAATTTTCATTAAGTTGGCCACATTTTCATCATCTGACTAGCTTGTTTCCTTCATCTGCAAATAAGTTAAACTTGACTCATCAGAAAATATTACTAGAGCTCAGTAATTAACTGATCATTTCTCAAATTTTTTGGTCCACTCAAGTCTTGTGCTCTTAATTCTTTTCATTAATAATGACTTTTTTGCAAATCTTCTGGCTTTAAAACCTGCTTTGTTTAATCGTTGCTATACTGTTTTTAGTACGACAGGACTATTTCTTTCAATCTGCCACTTTGCGTCGTTACCAATTTATAGTGTTCCATTTCAAAAATGCCTGCCAATATCCAATTTTACCATTTAATTTCTTATTCTATCTTAAAATATTTTGTGAAATCCATAAAAACTTTTATATGTATATTTTTTCATTTTCCATCGGTGAGGATCGAACTCACAACCTTCAGGTTCATAGTTCTGTACTTTGACCACAGAGCCAATGGTTCTTGGCTGAATATTTCCTGATTATTTAGACTAGTGTTTTCAGATATTTTTAGATTAAAACTGTGAAATTTTTTTAAAATGTGTGTTATTTTCCGATTTATAAGATGAGCATATTGATATTAATTATGTTTTTGAGAAATTAATGGATTAATATTAATTAATCTGTGATGAATTTTGAGTACAGTTTAAATATCGAATAATTGGTTTATAGTTTTTTTTAATATTATGTTTTGTTCTGTAGCAATTGAAAGTGTTAATTATTAATAATAAATACGAAATTGTTATTAAGATTATTTTACTAAATGAGTATTAAGCAATTAGGGGAAGATACTATACAGTTAATGCATTCAAATTTTATTAATTTATTTGGAATTAAAAATCAATACATTATTTGAATATGTGTTTAAGACTTTTTTTAAAATTTACTTTGTAAATAACTACTTAGAAAACTAGTTTTTTTATAAATATGTTTCTAAACATGTTTTCTGAATGTAAAACAAATTGACTTTTTAAACTTTGTCTTTTTAACTTGCGGTCATCTCGCTTCAATGAGCAACGTGGTCACCTAGAGCCAAATTTCCTGTTTAAACAGACAAAAAAAAAAAAAAAAAAAAAAACTAGCTAAAAACCATCTCATTAATGATTTATTAACATTTAATTATTTTGCCATCTCGTGCATTAAAATATTTTTTGCATTTCATTCTAAAATTAATACTTTTTGTGATTTCATTAATTGCCTCATCCTTGGCATTTTTGAAATACTTTTCAAAATTACAGAAACTGTTTTTTGTTTTGACTACATAGCACAATCCTAAATTTTATGTGATGGACTGTTCAAAATTTTTTTCTTAAATGATAAAATTGGCAGTTGCAGAAAGGAAAATATCCAAGTGCACCTTCTTTTTGTCCCTTAGTGTATCAACATCTATGAAGTAGCAAATAAGTCATAAAACTAATTATATGTTTTATACATGAGATACTAATTTGATTACACTGGACAATACAAAAATATCGCTAAATAATGAAAGTATCTATATAATATTTCTCTAACGTGGACCAGTTATAATTATATTTTGTTGAAATGATATGATTGTGACATAAGATGTTATCTGATTGTTCAACCGAGATCAGATATTAAATAAATTTGGCTGCTACAGATTTTTGCTCAAAAAATTTAATCAAATACACTTGAAATGCACATTTTTTTAAAGAATCTATATAATATTTCTCTAACCTAACATGGACCAGTTATGATTAAATTTTATCGAAACAACACAATAGTGACATAAGGTGTTATCTGATTGGTCAACCGAGATTGGATATTAAATAAACTCAGCTGCTACAGATTTTGGCTATAAAAAATTTAAGCTAATACACTTGAAATGTACCTTTTCTTAAAGAAATTGAAAAAATATTAACTTTTTGTGATGAGACATATGCTTAAAATCTCATATTTATAAGTATATTTGGAAGAATTTAAAGCCAGTTAGCCTCTCATTTCATGGTTAGCTATTTCACATTATTGTGGTTACGACATCTGTTGATCTGATTAAAAAGGTTTTTTGTACTTGATATTCAAATTTTATATTTACAACATTTCGGAAATTTACTAGTAAAAGTGATAGATTCGGAGATATAGGGGTAATCAATTTCAAAATGAGATTCTAAATAAATTTTTGAAAGCTAAATTTTTTTTTTTTTTTTTTTTTTTTTAGATTCTTCTATCATTATAAATAGAATAAACTTTATTTATCTCTTTATTTTGTAGACACATTTATTAACTACGGAATTTCTGTTATGTATCGTAATATAATTATTAATTCCATGAAATTAAAAAAAATATTAGATTTTTAATATAGTGTTACAAAATTATAAATAATTGTGTTTCTTTTCGTATTAATTCTTTCAAAGAGGCTTAGTAAGTTGTTAAAGTGCTAATTTTGTGCATTTCTAGTTGTTTTAGCATTAAAATAGCCTTATTTTCCCTTAAAAACGCATTAAAAAGCCCCAATAAGGCAGGTAATGGACTTGGTGCCAAATTTGGTGACTTTTTCCCACCTTGGCGATTTTTTTGGCGACCTTGGTGAGAAAATCCTTATTAGGGATACACCAAATACGGAAGCTCTAATCTCATTGGCTGATGATACACGGAAATTTCTGGAACTTTCCACACTTTTCTACAGGGGTATATAAGGTCTGTTTTTTTCGCCAAGGCAGTCAGTTCAGTTCAGTCTGAGATCAGCTTCTGTCAATGTTGCATTGCTTTGAGCATCTTTGGAAGAGACTTGCTTTATGTGTTATTGCTATACAGTTTGTACTGTGGATTTGCTATTGACAGCTGTTGTTTAAGCTGTGTTTACTGGTTGAATTGAAGCTGATACTTGGTTTATAGACCTGTATTTTTCTGGAACTTTCTGTGAATAAATTACTGAATTTTTGTAAGTTTCGCCTTTCATTCTCGGACAACTCACGAACCCCCAAGTACGCAACATTTCTGGTGTCAGGAGTGGGGTTGTCTGTGAATGGTGATAACTAGAGCTATGGAGCTGGAAATGAAGAAACTTCTAGAAAGCTTAGCTACCCAGCTGAATGAAATGAAAGCCGGACAGGAAAAGATGGAAACCAGATTGATAGAGAAAATAGAAACAGGACAAAAAGAATTGAAAGACGGCTTGACTAAAGAAATGAAGGAAATGAAAGCAGTTCAGGAAAAGATGGGAGCCAATTTGACCGAAGAAATTAAATCTAATTAAGATAAGGTGAAGAGAGAGCTTTCAACGGTGAAAGAATCAATTGAGGGTAAATTAACGGTGATGGAAAATAGAATGGATGGAATAGAAGAGAAAGTTATAAAGATAGATGAAAATTTTGAAGAGAAAGTTTTGAAAAGAAAGCTATGAAGACAGAACGGAGCTTCGAGGAGAAAGTTAAAAAAAATTTTGATCAGGAACTGAAAGGAAGGTTTTCAGAGATAGAAGGTAAATTGAAGAGAATAGAAGAAGATCTGGAGAGAAAAGTGGAAGAAAAGTTAGAATCCATGCCCCAGGAAACTGAAAAGAAAGAGAGAAGAATCCAGAATCAGGAATTTATTAAGCTCTCTACCTACGATGGCAGTTCCTCCTGGCATGTATATAAGACGCAGTTTTCCATTGTAGCTGAAGCTAATGGCTGGGACTCTACTGCCAAGTCAGTCCACTTAGCAGCAGCATTACGGGGAGATGCAGCCGAGATACTGAGAAATGTTTCTTAAGAAGAAAGGAACAACTTCGAGGCCCTGACTAGAGCACTGGAGCTACGATTCAGAGAGAAGTGTTTTAAGGACTATAGTTGCCTCCAGCTAAAATCCTGTTGCCAGAAAACAGGCGAAAGTTTACAAGAGATGGCAGCAGACATTCAGAGACTGTCACACCTAGCATTCTCAGACTGTCATGCTGACATTCGAAACGACTTAGCTCTCCAGTACTTTATTGATGCTGTTTGGGATCCAGAAATTCAAAAAGTGCTGAGACTCTCCAACATAAGAGAAGTAGAATCAGCTTTAGGCTATGCACTTAGGATAGAGGCAGCCCAACAAGCCTCCCGTAAAGACTGCAATACCATAAGAGCAGTCTCATTACATGATACGCCTGCTGATGAAAATGAAATGAAGAGAAGTCTCGCGGAGATCTTAAAGAGATTGCACAGCCTGGAAAATAATAAAGAAATAAAGGATTGGAAGATAAAGTGCTGGGGCTGTGGAGGGATGGTCATGTGAAGAGGAACTGCCCTGTACGACCAACTAAAGGAAATTACCCGGCTTCACCACTGCTGCAGGGAAACTAGGAGAAGGCCATCTCGTGTTGTGGAGGTTGCCTGAAATTAAAGAGCCCCAATTTACAGTATTTCATGTTTCATCAATGAGTGGCGGCGATAATGGAATTTACGTCTATGGCCAAGTTAACAACACCACCTGCCGGATGATTCTGGACACGGGAGCCAATGTGACCATCATTAGAACGGATTTGGCTCAAGAACTAAAAGAGAAGATCATCTGGACGCCGCCCTACATTAAACTCCAGACTGTGACCGGAGACGAAATCAAAATATATGGAAAAATGAACTTGACCATCACTTTTGGGAATGCCAGTTACCATCATATGGCATATGTGGCTGATGTAAGAGATCCTCTAATCATTGGAATTGATGTCCTGAGAAAATTTAACTTTAAATTGGACTTCAAGAATAATGAACTGCATTCAAGTTCGGAAGACATAGCTGTGTTCAACACTAAAAATCAAGACATTCAGCCAATTTGCCAGATAACAGCCAAGTCTGAAATTTCCATCCCTCCACACACAGGGACAATAGTTTCACCAAGCAATACTTCCGCTATGGACTGATTGAATACCCGAATACAGACAATAGCCCAAGAGGAGTTTTGGTAGCTTCATCTCTAGTTGATCTCTCAAAGAGTACTATTCCTGTGAGAGTCACAAACATCAGCGATAAGGTCCGGACAGTGAAGAAGGATGAGGTGTTAGCAACCTGCACTCCTGTTACATGCATCAACCGCCCCACGCAATCAACCAAATCCAAGTCTTCTGAGCAATTAACAACAGAACTACTCAAGAATGCAGAATTAGGAAGTGAACAGAGATGTGCTGCAGAGAAGCTACTCCAAGAATTTAAAGACCTTTTTTCTGGAACACCGGAAGACGTCGGGAGAACGAACATCACCCAGCACAGAATTGATACAGGAAATCATCCTCCAATCAAACAACATCCAAGAAGACTTCCATTTGCTAAACAGGAAGAGGTCACTGAACTTCTAAGTGAAATGCAGCACAATGATATCATCGAGCCATCAACGAGTCCTTGGGCATCTCCCATAGTACTGGTGCGAAAAAAGGATGGTTCAACAAGATTTTGCGTGGATTATCATCGTTTGAATGACATAATGAAGAAAGACAGTTACCCTCTTCCCAGAATTGACAACACATTAGGCACAGTTGCTGGCAATAAATGGTTCTTGACTTTGGATCTGAAGAGCGGTTACTGGCAAGTAGAATTGCATCCTGATGATCGTGAGAAGACTGCATTCACCAAGGACAAGGACTGTGGCAATTTAAAGTTATGCCATTCGGATTATGTAATGCACCTGCCACCTACGAATGCTTGATGGAGACAGTGCTAAAAAAACTTTCCTATGAAGCATGTCTGGTGTATTTGGATGATATTATCACTGTGGGGTACACCTTTGAAGACCATCTACAAAACATCCGAAAGGTGCTGGAGAAACTCAGAATGGCTAACCTCAAATTGAATCCAAGCAAATAACTTGTTCCGTCATGAAGTGAGCTACCTCGGCCACATCATCTCTGCCGAAGGTGTGAGAACTGATCCTGAGAAGATGTCTGCAGTCGAGAGCTGGAGTCATCCTGAAAATGTACACCAACTACGAAGTTTCCTGGGGTTATGCACTTACTACAGGAAGTTTGTCAAGGGTTTCTCAAATATTGCCAGACCACTCCACAAGCTGACGGAAGCCAAACAGAAGTTCCTGCGGACAGATGAATGTGAAAAAGCGTTCAAGCGACTTAAAGAGGCCTTAACATCATCGCCTATCTTGACGTATCCACAGCCCGACAGACAGTTCATACTTGATATAGATGCCAGCCATGAGAGTGTCGGCGCTGTTTTGTCGCAAGAAGTTGATGGTCAAGAACATGTCATTGCCTATTGGAGTAAATGCCTGTCTAAACCAGAGCGAAATTACTGTACCACCAGGAAAGAGCTACTCGCCATCGTAAAAGCCATAGAACATTTCCATCATTACCTCTATGGCAGAAGATTCCTGCTCCGGATTGACCATGCATCTTTAATGTGGTTGCTCCAGTTCAAGAACCCGGAAGGACAGATGCCAGGTGGATACAACGCATCCAGGAATATGACTTTGAGATACGTCATCGTAAAGGGACTCTACATGGTAATGCGGATGCTTTGTCATGGAAGCCCTGCTCGGAAAGCTGCAAGTACTGCTCTAGAGCCGAACAGAAATACCTACCGATAAATCCGGTTGCCTGCCAAGTTACTGTCTCAACACCATCAGAACAAGATCCCGATCCATGGAGTGACGAAGAACTTAGACAAGCCCAGTTGAAAGATCCTGACATAAAGCCAATATTACAGCTGAAGGAGACGACCAGCAACAGACCTACCTGGCAGGACATTTCCAGATTTAATCCCATTACAAAAAGTTATTGGGCACTTTGGGACTCTCTTCACAGCAGAAACGGCGTATTATACAGAAAGTGGGAATCTGATGATGGGAAAAGCTTCAGATGGCAGATTCTATTACCAAGATCAAAAATTCCAAAAGTTTTAGAACAACTGCATAGTAGCTCTACTGGAGGCCATTTTGGAGTAATGAAGACTCTGCAGAAAGTTCGGGAATGTTTCTACTGGTGCAAGGCAAAGGAGGATGTGGAAAAATGGTGTAAATCCTGTGATGCTTGTGCGGAACGTAAAGGCCCGCAGAGACGAAGTCGAGGAAGACTGCAACGATATAATGTGGGAGCACCATTTGAATGGATTGCACTTGACATCTTTGGTCCTTTGCCCCAGACCTCCAGTGGAAATAAATACATCCTTGTCATGATGGATTACTTCACCAAGTGGCCTGAGGCATATCCTATTCCCGATCAAGAGGCATGTACAGTTGCGGAGGTCCTAGTGCAGCAATGGGTGTCAAGGTACAGCACGCCCCTACAACTTCATACCAACCAAGGGATGAACTTTACCTCTGCTGTTTTCAAAGGACTGTGTCAACTACTCGGCATAGACAAAACCCAGACAACACCCTTACATCCCCAGTCGGACGGCATGGTCGAGAGGTTCAACCGTACCATCCTGAATAACCTCTCTCTTCTAGTATCAAGGAACCAGAAAGATTGGGACTTGCCATTGTTCCTGCTGGCTTATCGAAGTGCTGTCCATGAAACCACCGGCTATACTCCAGCCCAGATGCTATTTGGACGTGAACTTTGTCTCCCATGTGATCTTCTGTTTGGATGTCCACCGGATGCGTCTTCATTGCCCGAGGAGTACATCCAAAATCTCCAGGCATGATTTGAGGACGTACACAACTTTGCTCGGGAGTAGATTCACATGGCAACGGAGAAAATAAAGACAAGGTATGATCTAAAGGCTACACAACAGGAGTTCCAGGAAGGAGACAAGGTCTGGTTGTGGAATCCTGTTCGATGCAAAGGGCTCTCTCCCAAGTTACAGTGCAACTGGGACGGACCGTTCACAGTCTAAAAAAGGCTGAATGATGTAGTGGTGTGGATCACTAAAACACCTTCATCAAAACCGAAGGTGGTGCACTATAACAGGCTAGCCAAGTACCACACTTTTGTAATATTAAAATTTAAAATATAAATTTTTGTAAAAATTGCGCATGCGTAATGTAAATATTTGTATAAAAATATTTGTAAATTTTGTAAATATTTCTCACTCGATTTTGTAATCTATATTTCTATTTTATTGTTATATGCAACTTAGCTTTTGTATTTTAGATGGTGTAAATTTGTGTAGTTTTGCCTCTTGACCAAGGGTTGCACTGCCCGGGACGCAGTCCTTGGGAGGGGGGCAGTGTTACAAAATTGTAAATAATTGTGTTTATTTTTGTATAAATTCTTTAAAAGAGGCTTAGTAAGTTGATAAAGTGCTAATTTTGTGCATTTCTAGTAATTTTAGCATTAAAATAGCCTTATTTTCCCTTAAAAACGCATTAAAAAGCCCCAATAAGGCAGGTAATGGACTTGGAGCCAAATGTGGTGACTTTTTCCCGCCTTGGCGAGAAAAGCCTTATTAGGGATATACTAAATATGGAAGCTCTAATCTCATTGGCTGATGAGATACAGAAATTTCTAGAACTTTCCACTCTTTTCTACAGGGGTATATAAGGTCTGTTTTTTTTTTCGAAGGCAGTCAGTTCAGTTCAGTCTGAGATTAGCTTCTGTCAATGTTGCATTGCTTTGAGCCTCTTTGGAAGAGACTTGCTTTATGTGTTATTGCTATACAGTTTGTACTGTGAATTTGCTATTGCCAGCTGTTGTTTAAGCTGTGTTTACTGGTTGAATTGAAGCTGATACTTGGTTTATAGACCTGTATTTTTCTGGATCTTTCTGTGAATAAATTACTGAATTTTTGTAAGTTTCGCCTTTCATTCTTGGACAACTCACGAACCCCCAAGTACGCAACAATAACAATAAAAATTTAACTCTAAGGATTTTTAACTTAGCAGCGGAAAAATTATTTTCTAAAATTAAAATTATAATGCAAATATCAAAGATTTAAATCTCTTTCATGAAAAGAAAAGAAAAAAAAGACACTGAAATTTCCAGTTATTTTTCTGAAAATCATAGTATGTAGGTACTATCATGCAGATGTTCTGTGCAGGAAATGCTAGTATGATTTGATAAAGTTCTGAAAAGACACTGGTATTTATTGAAGTAATTAAATGATACATCAGTCATACATAAACATTATACATTGAGAAATAGAAAGGAAACAATGAAACTCCAAAAAGTCCTTGTTTAAGACAAACCTCTATCCACCATCTGTTCCTCAAACCTTGCAATCAATTTAGGTGCCTGTAAAATATATAAATATATTAAATCTAATTGAAATCATTCTTATTTGCATTTTATATGCTATCCATTCATTAAAAAAAAAAAAAATATCTTTAAGTTTTATTAATTATGAAAACACGTCTAATTTTAATAAAATACAAACATTTTATAAATAATGCAATACAAATGTACAGTTCGGAAAAAAACAACACCACCACCCAGTGGCAGATCCCAGTGACCGGGGGGTGGAGGGGAGGGGAGCGACTAGGGGTCTGTAGCCCCTCCCCCCAAAAGTCATTGACATTCACAAAACTTATAATTAACCAGCCAGTGCACGGGTGGGAAAAAGATACAATTTTCTTTCAATATTTGAATGGTTACAATATAACACACACAAAATAAAATCACACAATAAAAAAATATGGAGTATAAATTTTACGTTTCTTAGAATTTTTTTCACAGAATATATAAAATGTTTCTCTTACATTGCATTCTAGTAAATAAACTATAACTGAAATTCATATTGGAATGACTGAATAACATTTTCAGTAAAATCAATTTAAATAATTATCTGTCATAATTAAGTAAACATCAGCAATCAAAAACCTCTCTAAAAGTCCACCTCTGTTTAAGGACCATTTCCTATGAAGACCAATTTTTCTCGCTCCCAAAATTTTCTATTTGGCTTTAATGCTGATCTACCTCAATTCAGAGCCCATGTAAAAATGCATATCTCTGTTAAGGGTCACGTTTTGTGGGAGCAATTAATATTGTTTAGCTCTTCATGTGAACTGACCACTTTTTGTATGTAATTCCTTTCAAAGAACCCTCTTATCCAAGGTTGTATCCAAAAAAATTTTCAAGGAGGGCTTCAAACTAACATCATAACTACATTCAAACTAACTACATAATTTCGAGTGTTAAAAGTGAAGTTTATTTCAAAAATTTTGGGATTGTTTAAACCCCCAACCCTGCTCATCCTCTCCTTTCTATGGCCTTAATCATATTGCTCTCCAATTTTGAAATTATAACAGATATTTTCTATGAATTTGTCGCTAGAGAAAGAAGTGTTTAATAGGAGTTTATAATTTTGAATGTACATATTTTAGGTGAAATTCAGGCTTGGAAAAGTGAATTTTGTGTCTTATATTCAAGTACCGTATATTTCCGAATATAAGCCGGTCCGTATATAAGCCGAGAGTACATTTTTCCCTGCAGAAATTTGCCCAAAATTGCAAACCCGTGTATAAGCCGAATTGAAAAAATACTCTTTTTAAAGTTTGAGTATATCGCCAAAATGGAGAAAATATTGCCAATCTATACAACCTTCAGGATAATCTGTCCAATGAAATTGCGCGAAATGCGTGCTTATCCAATAGAATTCCTTACCTTGCTTACCCATAACGTAAAACGTTCGCAGATTGTTCGCCAACGGCGATAGTTTTAACTCTGGCAACCCTATCAGAAGGGAGGCAAACACAGACGCGAACGCAAGTTCCGGCAGCTGAAAACGATGGCTACCGTAATACCGGTACGGGAGACCTAACCCTAACGTCGATGAAGCAATGCCGCCGCTGGATGTTTACATAAATAAGCCGTGTAAAGTCCGATTGCATCGATTTTTTTTAATGACGTATCTAAATTATTTTGTATATTTCTACTTTTCAGTATTTTTATCAGTGCTTCAAGGCAATCTTCAACAAAATAAAAATACTTCTATAAAAAAAACGAAGCTTTGCCGCTTTTGCTAGTGTAAGCCTAGAAACATTTTAAACAGAGATGATTTAAATTTAATTGTATAAATTAAAAATATGATCGGGAGTCCTGTTTTTTTTTCAAGTTTCTCTTATACTATTTCTGAATCAGACAGAGAATTTACTCCGTTCGTGCACTCTGCCGATGACTTCAGTTACCGGCAGGGCAAAAAGAAATGTAAACAAACGTGACTACATCGAGTGTTTCGCGAAATAAATTTAAAATTGCTAATTTAAGAGTTTTATATGTGATAATTATTTAAAAATAAGGTTTAATATAACTATTTTACTTTATATATACTTTTTAAGCTTAAAATATATGTATTCAATCATTGTTTCTGAAGTACGTTTTTTGCTAGAAATGTAGATCCATATATAAGCCGACCATTATAATACAGCTTCTGAAAAATTTCCAAAAATTCTCGGCTTATACACGGAAATATACGGTAATAATTTGAAAAGCTTTTACGAGAGTAGTGCCGTGTTGACAGACTTTGAGACTTTATTCAATAGTTACCAAATAATCTTGAGAAGTGATATTTGATATACATAATAGACGATTCTTTGATTCTATTCTTCTATTACGTATATCAAATATCACTTCTCAAAATTATTGGTGACTATTGAATAAAAAAGTCACGAAGTCTGGCACCACTGAAGTAGTGTTGAATTTAAATATCAAAATTAAAATATTATACGTAGTTTAGATTGAAAATTACAACCTAAACATATTATTTTTACCAAGAGTTTTTAGTGGGCTTAATAAAGACCACTTATTCATTCAGAAATGTGTTAAGTTGATTAATTTGATCTAGAATATAAAATAATTACCCCCCAAAAAAAATTACTGCAAAAAAGCATTTAAAATTAAAAATAATATTAATGAAGTATTATAAAGCAGGATAAACAAATAATGTAAATTTGAATAATTGAATACATTTCATTCATAATTTTTGCCTGAATTATATGATTTTCTGAATGACTTTGTCTAGAAAAAGGCGACTTTTTTCAAGGGCCATTTTTTTTACATCATCGTGAATGGCTTTTTTTTTTTTCTGAAGGTTTCACTGTATATCTTTTTTTTCTTTTTCTTTCTTTCTTTTTTTTTTTTTTTTTTTTACAATTTCCAACATAGTTGAAGTTGAAAAGTGTTTATGACTTTGGTTTGTCTGTCTGTATGTTCACATTCTAACTCCTTGAAACTGATATATGTTATTCAAGTTCAATATGGGGTGTTCCCTATTGAAAATAAGGTAAATATTGCCACTGGTTTGTAAACAGGGACACCAAAAAGAATTTCAAATCATTGCGTCCTATGAGAGGTATTTCCATAAACCACATTTTAACACTTTTATTTCATGGAAATTCTAACGAAATTGACATTAACAATACATACACACACAAAAAATAAATAAATAAATAAATACTAAATAAAAAGCTTTCTACAGGATGTAGTATGATTAGCATTAAGATTTACAGGGACACAAACTCAAAAAAATATTCAGCTACATTAATGGCTATAATTGGAAATTGCTGGAATTTCATTTTCGTTTGCATTAATACATTTTAACACTTTCTAATGGTGTTTAAAAGTGATCATTATATGAATTAGTCTATATGTCTGTCTTTCTGCCTGTGAGCTCTCTATTATACTACCATCACGAGAAGGCGGCTGGAAATCCCACTCGGTGGAACAGTTCATTTTCTTAAAGGTTGGGATTGCGGAGTGAGCAAGTAGTTTAGGGTTGAAACAATTTCTGTGCGCACTGCTGTCTTTGGCGAAAATTACGGTAACTCTTCCCTTTCAGTGGTTTTCTCTTGTTTATTATTATTGTTAATTTTATTTAGCATAAAACTGTTTTTTTTTTTTTTTTTTTTTTTTTTTTTTGAGGGG
Organism: Salticus scenicus; assembly: GCA_963930645.1. Classification (NCBI taxonomy): domain Eukaryota; kingdom Metazoa; phylum Arthropoda; class Arachnida; order Araneae; family Salticidae; genus Salticus; species Salticus scenicus. Next base: position 237,359,388 of record OZ005657.1, read on the forward strand.
GAGGGGAAAGAACGAGGCCAAATAGATTTTCCTTAAGGAATAATGTTTCTTTCTGAAAATTTTTAACAATATATGCATATTTTTTGAAAAGGAAGAAAAACTCTATCTCTCTATATTCCAATTCACAAAGTCCAAGGACGATAAAAATACAAATAATGAAATATCTGTGTAAGTCATATCAATAATCATATTGTAAGTGCTGCACTTCATGTGAAACTAGAAAAATACTAAAAAACTTGAAATAGACGATTTTAAAACATAATTTGGCTGACTAAAAAATTTAAACTGAAGCATAGTATACATTTCAAGACTGTTAGTGATGAATTTAAAGCTGTAAATTTTCAAGAAATAAGATTTGTTTTAAAAATTGGAAGAATTGTCAATAATTAAGAATATAAAATCTATCAGTGAATTTGTGAATTGAAATTTAATTTACTATATAAATGTTTAACAAACAGAAATTGTTAACTTTTTTTTTTTTTTTACATTTAAAATTTTGATACCTAATGTAATTTTTCTGTTATTAATTTCAGTTTGACTTTAAACTCTAGTTTAGTTATTCGTGTAATAATATTTAAAAAAAAAAGATAATGATAATGATAGTGAATCCTTTAAACTACGTCAGATTTTTTTCATGTATATTTAAATACAATACATAGATATACAACAATTATTAGCCTGTGATAGAATATTGAATAAAGGAAATGTCGAACTCATTCATGAATGTCAACTTTACAAACAGTATTTATTAACATTTTCACGATAAAATAGATCATTTACGGAAAGAGTTAAATTTTTTCTATTTTTATTTATTTATTTATTTATATTACGAACAAAAATATTCACATTTTCTATTTGGGGGGGGGGACCTCCAAAGAACGATTACTTTTAGCATTTAAGTATTACAATTCATTTTAAATTAATCTGTCTATCGTAAAATTATGAAAGAGTATTTAGGTACATTCCTTAAAATATTTTTTTTTTCCTTTTCTAAATGTCATTTCTTTTTTTAATAACAACATTAAAAAATAAAAATAAATAAATAAGTATTTAGTGCAAATGTTATCGTAACATTACTTAAAATTCCTGTTTGTATTTTTTCTAACTAGAATTTGAAATAATGCCTCTATGCATCAACATATTTACATGAATGTATTCTTCCATTTTGCTACAAAAGGCGCTAGCCAGCCAAATAAAGTAATCCTAGTTCAAAGCACTTTGTCCTTCAGCTCTTTTCCCATTCCTCCTTCCTCCTCTAAAATACTATAGTGGACTTTGTTGAAACCACGTGACTCCTACGTCACAACCGCCATCTCGTGATGGCATAGCAATAACTTTCATAAATATTCACAGAATTTCTTGAAATTGATGTATGTTATTCAAGTTTACTATGGGATGTTCCCAAATCACATTTTAATACTTTTATTTGTACAAATCATAATTACGGCAAATTATAACTATGTGCAAATTTTGTGAGTAATCATTGTTGCACGTATATATTACACAAGATTCTCTTAAAAAAAAAAAAAAAAATTATATATATATATATTCCCCCATAGACACCTTAATTACGTATGTTTTTAGTCGCAGTACCCATTAATGTATTACATACATGCATGCATTATTATTATTTTTTTTTTTTTTTTGATAAATCTTTTAAAATTTCATGTAATAATTAAAAATAAATTATTGCATCAATTTCTTAATGCAGCCTAATGTATCTGCAGAAGGCACCCTAATATTATGATTGTAATGTTTTCATTGATCTGGAATAACATATTTCGAAAAATCTTAGCACCTCCCAAAAGTGAAGTTTTGGATTCGCCACTGGCAACACCCGCTATGATTTTCATTATTAATTGACGCAGAAAAATAGACATCATTCAACAGGAAATTAAGTACACTTTTTGAAAATGATGTGATATTTTGAATTAGGAGTCATCTAGATATTGAAATGAGCCCAAACTTTGATTTTTTTTCTGTAGCAACACCCAATTCCGACTTCATATTTGAATTTCTGAGAATCTGACAGTGCAGAAAAGTACACAATTTGTATACTTTATCTTTAATATTCATAGAGTAATAATCAAAAATGTGTTAGGGGGTTATCTGTAAACCCCCTTCGGGTTATCCGAAACAGCTGTATGCATTTCCAATATTTTTCTTTGGCGTTTCTGACGTAGTCGTTTATTCGAGTTTTAATATTCTAACGCCAAGTCTCCTGTTATTACACTTATTAATGCCTGGCATAAACTCTGGCCAGCATCATTATTTATTGAAAGTGAAAACAGCCAAAATGATGAGTTTGATGGCTTTCACATTAACCCCACAAAAGAAAATGCTGCTAAGTTATTTAATTATGCCAAGTCCACAATAAGTAATGTACCCTTATGTTTGGAAGAGGAAGCTGTATCAGAGTGGTTGGAATGTGAAGATGAGGCTCCCACTATTGAAACAATAACTGATGCTGAAATAATTTCAAGTGTTCTAGACACAAATGATTCTGATTCAGAAGACAGTGAATCTGATACTGATGAAAATAAAATTAACTATCAGCAGGGTTTAGAATTAGGATATAAATACTTAACTTTTCTTCAGCAGCAAAGCTATATAACTGAGTAAGAAATAATGACAATAAACAGAATACAGAAAAAAATAATTGATAACAAACCAAAACTCAAACAAGCAACAATTACATCCATGTTCAAAAAATAGTTTACTCCTAAATTGCATTTGAAAAATTGTGCCTTTTGAAATATTCCTATTTGTATTTCTTTATTATAGTATTGTATTTTTACTAAAATTATAATTCTTTTACTAATTAGTGTTAATTTATAGTCTGTTTGAAAGTGAAAAAATGTAAAAAAAAAAAAAAAAAAAAAAAAAAAGGACCCTCTAATCCACCAAGGCTTTGGTCCCAAGTTTGGCAGATTAGAGAGACCCCACTGTATTTTCAAATACTTTTGTAAAATGTAATTGAGAGTGATTTTATTTTCATTACAAAATAATTGAATTACAAGCTGTGCAAAAGTAATTCAATTTATTTGTAATCAATTACTCGTTAATTGACTGACAGTAAAATAATTATAATTTAATTGTAATTCAATTACTTTTTAATCAATTATGCCCAACTCTGCTTTTGAATAATACTCATCTTCCAAATTTCTCTGTTAGGTCAAAATTTACCTTTAAAAAATAGTGGTAAGAGTGCAATGACCTAAAAGGTGCTTGGAGTCACAGTTCCATCTAAGCAGAAAATATAATTTGGTTACAGTTTCAAATAAGACTTTCTAAAGAAAAAATAATCTTGTTACCATTATTGAGCAAGATAAATTTTGAACATCTTACACACTCATTTTTGGGCTGCATGGATTCAAACACCAAATTCTTTATATTTTAGGAATCAAGCATACAATCCATTTTGCTGAACGAGCTAAAAAATAATGAAAAAATGATAACTGAATCCAAAAGTGTATATTTTGTTCGATAACTTGTAATAATGATTCTATATATGACAGCTATCAACTGACTTTATTATGCATCATAGTCTAAAAATTTTTCATGTTTAGAAAGGTTGAGGGGCATGTGTCCTGTTGTAATTTTTACAATCTGTGGCAATCGCACTTTTTCAAATTCACAGCGTGATTGGTATATGATTTCTTGCTCTCTTATATCAACAAGTTATAGTACGTGCAGTTTAGACATGTGGGGTTGCTACTGCTTTCTGTATGTACCAACTATCTATACCACAGTCGTTCACAACATGGTTTGCTAGAGTAAGCTTTTATTATGTACTCATACTTCCAGCACTTTAAGCACATCATTAGTCATGTGTTAAACATGCCTGACATATCATAACTTTGAGTCACATCTACTTTTTCATGCTTTTGAAAAAAAAAAAAAAAAAAAAAATATCTAAAGAAATAGTCATTTCAATTTATAAAAAAATAAAATACTTACACTTACAAACCACAAACTACGTTGCATAAACTTAAACATATTAAATATAGACATTTCACTGACAGGAGATACTGCATGCATATGCAAATGTTTCACAGAAATGAAAGGTGGCCAGTGATATCCATATCTGTATAAATAATGAGAAGGATAAGAATTTTATTAAGCATTAAAGAAATGTTCATTTGTTATTTAAAAATCTGATTTTAAACTATATTACAGTTATTATGATAGTAAAAAAAGAAAATATATATATATACACTTTTTTTTTTCCATGACTGCATTATTTTATTGTGCAGTCAAAGTTAACATGTTTTTATTAGTTAATAATTTCATCATTTTGTAATAAGTTAACATACTTTGAACCACTCTACTTCCCACATACTTATAATACCATCACCAAAATACAAAGAACAAACTATAAATTCAAGGATAATGATTATCAAATCAGTATAACTATAAATAAATTTGTATAATGACTACAATACAAAAGCAAATACATTGCTACAAATTTTAATATTGGAAAATGTACAATTAATAACATAATTTGTATAAATGTTAAACTGTAAATACTCAGATCAAGATGTTTTAACTTAAAAATTTTAATTCATAAAGTTATTAGTTTTTTTTAAAAATAAATATATTTTATCTAAAGTAAATAAGTTAACTTTTAAATATACAATATATATATATATATATGTGACGAATTCTTTTCTCCATGTCACATAATATCTCTAATGAAGAGAGGCTTTCACTCATTAATGAGTTCATGGATTTGAGACAGTCGTTTATTGGCATATCTTGAACATCTTATAGGTTATGGTTCAGGATTTAGGTCTGAGCAGGTGGAACAGATTTCGTCATAGCCGAGGACGAAGGCAGCCGCAATTACATCGCGCCACCTCATGGGGCCGTTATTTTGACATGACTTTACTAGGCAAGAGCACACACGAAGAGAAGCCTCATTCCCCGAGCATTTTCTCTTAAATATCGGCATTTTTAGGCACAAATCCTCACTCCTCCTTCATCTAATCATTGGCTATTAACTTAATGATTGAGATTGACAGTTAATCCTAGGCCCAGATTTACGGGATTAATTAATATGCATCACTTAACCACAAGAAACTGAGAGTTGCATTTATTCAGCACTTTTTTAATTCTAAAATTCGTCCAATTTTCTGACTTTAGCGTGATTTAAAATCTTACCTCTTCTTATCCTTTCATATCTCCCCCCTGCACGACGACGTTCCTCTAGGCGCGTTGTGGAGGGGAACTTATATATTTGTCATATATCCATAGAATAATAATTTTTATTCTATGGATAAAAAATATTAAAATCTTAATGAAACTCATAAATATGTTTGGAAAACCTGTTATTAACACCATAAAAAAAACAGGCAAAAAAAAAAAAAAATTGCAGGAGATATGAATATAAATGTGCAATCAGAATTTAACAGTAGAAGCTCGAAAGTTTAGATGTGCATAACTCCTAAACTTATACACCATATGACTTCCAAATTTATATCTGGGGATGAAATTGACTTTAGAATCAATATCCGAAATAAAAATTAAATGTTACCATTGAAAAAAATAAAGTTTGACACAATTTCAATATGGAGATGGCCTCTTAAGCTTATTTTTTTCAATTAGCTTAAAAGAGGATGAAATTCCCTGACGAATGGCACCTTCGGTGTCTTTCTGTAACAATTTACTGATGAAATAGGTGGGGGTGCTTGTTTTTTTTTTTTTGACCGACTGTACATTAGAAAACCGATAACTCCAAGGTTGGGGTCAGAGAGCATATTGAATAGGGGCTCTATTGAATCCTTGTGGATAGTGGATATTGATCTGGTGACTTAGGTGGGAGGGGGTCAGCTGATTTTTCAGATATTTGTAATTTATTTAAGTGATGAACCAGATCCCTCCATTTATTTAAAGTCTTTGGTGTATTTACCACTACAAGTTGTTTTAACGCCAATGGAAAGTCGTCCATGAGGCCTTCCAGCCTAAAGCCCTCCCTGCTTGAAGTTTTTTTATGATAATAGTCTATTACATTTTCACCCTGTTCAAACAAAATACTCGAAAAATCATGTAAAGAGGTCTCTCCAGGAGAAGTAAACTCTTCGTTAAAAATTTCAACTAATTCCTCCCAGTACATCATATTTAAACTATTATTAACATAAACTGTGAGGGCTCTCCCCTTTAGAAACCTCTGTATATTTCTAACCTTCCAAATTGCGTCTTTTTTTAGTTTCGTTACACCACGCTTCGAAATATATAAGCCACACAGTCCATAACATTCCATTTTCAGGGCAAAATTCAATAAGAACATTTTCTTCTTTTACATTAGGAAACTTACTTGCATTTAAAGATGCACTGGTATTCTTTTCTCCTTGTACCGGGTTATTTATAAAGGAGGAAGAGTTATTTACCTCATTTAAATTATCCTGATCTGTCCTTGAAGTGGCATTTGAATTATCATCACCAGTATTCTCAGAGAGGTCTACGGGATCTACTGAGGTTTTGGTTTTGGACAACTTAACTTTCTTTTTTTGAATTCAAATTTAGAAAATTAAATTTTTTTTTTCTTTTTTTAATATGATTATTTTTTAATATTCTAGCTTAATGAATTTTTTTCAAAAAAAAAAAAAAAAAAAAAATTCAACATTTATTAAATATATTTAAATTTTAAAATAAAAATTCAGAAAATCACACAAAATTTAACCTTTATGAAAATATCAAACTTTTAAAATAATTATGCAGAAAATTAAAAATAATTTAACCCTTAAATATAATAAAATTTCATTATTTCTATAAATATCAAAATTACCATATCTTTTTCAAAAAATTGTCTCTCTCAATATTTTATGTAGTAAATAGCACAATAAATATTTCAATTTTGTGAAAATCATTAATAAAAATTTTTAAAAATCAGTAAAATAAACAATCTGATTTATCAAAATAAAAATACATAAATTGGTTGACTTAATTTTTATTTTATTTTATTTTTTTTTAAATTCTATCTTAAATTAAATAACATTTTCTATAATTTTTTCTATGCAAAAGTTGATATTACTTGTCAAAGCCACAATACTAATAGTAAATAGTATAATAATAAATAATATATCCTTTTTTTAAAATTATTATTATTACTTCAAAATTGCAAAAAAAAAATGATAAATATCACAAAAATAATCTACATAGCCTTGAAATTTATTTATTTTACTATAAGTACATTCCAAGACTACGTTAATACTATAGAATAAACAACATAATAAACGAAATAAACTCCTTTCTCTTATTGACTGTTCTATTAATTTTAACTAAAATCCGTCTTCAAAGAAAAAATAAAAATTTACTCATGTGTCCACGATGAAAGTAGAAAAAAAAATTTAAATTTTACTTTTGCTCCTTGCCGATGCACAGGCAATAAAATAAATCCGAATAAACTGGCCTTCCTTTTACACTGAGATCATTGTAATTCTTTGTTTATCACCACTAGTTCATCAGCTGTCCTCTGTTTTTCTTCAAAGCATCAACAAACACATCGAGGCTGACCTTGAAACTGCACACTGCAACTCCTTAATATGAATAAACAAGGAGAAAAAGTTAGATGATGCAATGAGATTGAACTTGACCTAATTTCTGTTGAAAGAGGCGATGAATGAAACTAAGAATTGTTGAGAGCACATGGGATTGCTGGATTCAAATATTTTCCGATCAAAACTCTGTCTGCAAGAGATCTACTATATGAGATGACAACCAATGTCTGCAGTTATTTTTCAGCAATTGTCATTCTAAATGGGACGGCATTTATATCAATGGACTTTATTGCCATTCGGCAACTTCCAGCCTTAATAACCAAGGGCGCATGCACTGCAGGGTGCCGGCATTTTCATTTGCCGGACCCTGGGAGGCAAAAGGGCCATCCCCAAATTATCCTGTCGACTTTTCTATATGTGACGAATTCTTTTCTCCATGTCACATAATATCTCTAATGAAGAGAGGTTTTCACTCATTAATGAGTTCATGGATTTGAGACAGTCGTTTATTGGCACATCTTGAACATCTTATAGGTTATGGTCCGGGATTCAGATCTGAGCAGGTGGAACTGATTTCGTTGTAGCTGAGGATGAAGGCAGCCATGATTACATCGCGTCACCTCATGGGGCCGTTATTTTGACATGACTTTACTAGGCAAGAGCACACACGAAGAGAGGCCTCATTCCCCGAGCATTTTCTCTTAAATATCGGTATTTTAGGCACAAATCCTAATTCAAGTAATAAGCAAAAGGGGAAAAAAAATCATGTAGCACTTCTTTTACTGTTTGCTTTATAAAAAGCATACATAAAATATTCACCAACACAAGATAATTTTAATGAACACATTGAGAAAGTAGATTAATCTGTAGCTTATTCTTAGTTGAATAAAACAATTCATCCTATAAGAATCATGCTTTAAAAGGAAAATTTTGCTCTAAATAGAAATAAATTTGAAAAAATAAAGATTCATATTCATACTACTACCCTTGTCTACAATTATTCTTTACAGAATTAAATTTTGCTGACAGTAAGAATAATTGCAGTTTTAAGAAACATTTTAGTATAGAGGTGCACAACCTGCAGCCCGGGGGCCACATGCGGCCCACTAGCCATCAATTTGCGACCCGTGGAAGGATAGACATTTTTAGCTCCCACTAATCATCAGCAGAAGAGAAAAAATGAAAAAGAAAGAAGGAAAAAATATTTTATTTATTGCATTTGCAAAACTGGCATTTACAAAAACTTTTTGTCGTTGTTGTTGTTTGCAGGTGGGGGAGGGGGGGGGAGATTGTTGGTTTTTATACATATTTCTCTTTGAGAGCTAAATTTTCCATTCTATTTCTCAATAATGTAACCCACAGTATGTTTCTTCATTTTTTATTGGAAAAATCATGGAATAATCTATTGGTAAGTGATCTTTATCTACCTGAGAAGATTAAAACTGAAAAATGTAACAATGAGTAAGTAAAAGCTCCTCCCCCCTTTTTTTTTAATCTTTCCCTTATGTATGTTAAAATTAATGATGAAGAAGAGTAAATTTATAATAGTAATTAATTTCTATTAAAAAATTTCAAATGTGCATTTAGTCGAATTTATTTCTGTCCACCGACATAAAAACGAAATACAAGTCCAGTGGGTTATTATTATTGTGTAAAACTGATAAAAACACCGACCATGATAATGATTCTAAGACTGAAGGTGGCTGCTCACCACTATGCAGCAGTTTTGAGCAATTTTAACCTTTAGAGAGGGGCTCCGATGGCACTGTGGTGATTCAAAAGAGCCTGTGTCTAAAGGTTAAACCTCCTCCGTTATTTACTGCATAAACAGAAAAAAAAAAATAGAAAAAATAGAAAAAAGAAAAAAAAATTACAGGGGTCGCCAAAGCGGAGCTTTCACACGACAGAGGGCGACAAGGTAACAAGAATATAAAAAGAAGAACGGAGCCTTGCTCCCTGGCATGGAAAAGCTTGTGATGAGAAATTATATGGACCCCCAAGAGAAAAGTTGGTAACTGCCTTGGAAGATTGCAAAATTAGTTGGTCAAATTGGAAAGATGCATTAAGAAGTTATAGATTCTGGTTAGTTTCTGACATAGGGGAAGCCGGGTAACGATATTAAAAAGCCAGTCGTTAGGTTTATTAGGTGGGTTAAGGATACGCCAATCATGAGTTAGTGGGCATGAGAAAAAGTAATGATTTGCATTACCCTCAGCACCGCACTCACATTGTGGAGTGCGCGAGCAATGAAACTTGTAAAGTTGTGATTTGAACGGGCCATGACCCGTTAAGAAGGCTGTTATGGCTGGGGAAAGGTCAAAGTTATAATTTGACACTTTTGGGAGGAGGTTAAAAGTAAATCTACCTTTAGGAGATGTATCCCAGTATAGCTGCCATTCTTTCTTTAGTCGTGCTTTAAGATATCTTTTGATGTAAGAGGGGGGGGAGGGCCAGAACGAAATCCACTGCTTCCTTTTTAGTGGCAGTTTTGGTAAGAGATCTGCCATTTCATTGCCCACGATGCCCCTGTGAGCGGAGACATGAGCTAAAGAGAAAGTGTCGGGCTTAGACAGGAGATCTAATTTGATTTTCTGAATAATAGGATGGTTACTCCTGTGGCGAGCCAGACATGATAATGATGGCCATCATTTATGATTTATGAAGTTGCAAACAGAAATGGGGTAGCGGCTAAAAGAATGTGTAGATAAAACCAAGATTTTCAGTGGCCATGCATGTACTGGGGTTACATTTGCAAAAATATAAGATATATCACAGATTTTCAGCAGTATATTCAGTTGCTAATGGTAACTATAATGACAGTTTAACTGATTGCTAACAGGGACGTAACTACAGATGTTATCAGCAGGAGGCATGCAGGAGGCTAGAGGGCTGTTTTCCTAATTTGTCTAAAGGGTCAAAAATAAAAATTTATTTAATTGAGAAGTATCTAAGCTACAATACAAGTACCCCTTTCCTTGGCAATGCCCTTGGTTTCTGTCATAATAGTTTAGCAACCAAATCCTCATTAAATTCATTAAGAATTTTGCAGATCATGTTCTTACTGTTATGCCAGAACAGGAAGGTGATGCAATACATTGCTTGAAATTCATGTGGAAAATGATAATTAAAACCCTGAGAAGCTTTTTCACTTATAGATCTCAACACTGCCATCTAACACCTAAAAGAAATATTTTTATATCCACTTACCTACACTAAAACTGCTTGTTTTGGTGCCTTCTATCTGCCTTTACATTTGTGCTAGGTGTTTTTGAAAATCTAAATATAACCCTTCCCCCTTCCTCTCTCTCTCTGTGTGCAAAGCAATACATTTTATTTATCCTTTTTTGTATTTTATATAATTCTATTACTTACTATTCAATAACTTTATGATTATTACACTTTGAGATTCATTTGACTCTCTGATTGAAATTTTTTAATAAAATTTTTATATATCTATCAAGAAACATACACACACACACATATATATATATACACCGTAAAATCCCGATTATAAGCCCCCTCCCCACTTTTAGGCAATTTTGGATTTTTTGCATAATCCTAAAAATAAGCCCCCATCTCCATTTTTTTTCCCTTTTGAGTAAAAAATTAATTTTCTGAAATCTTATGTATATTTAATGATTTTAAATAAATGTTTTCTTTTAAAATATTTTTTACAGCAGAATTTATTAACTCTCTTCTTCTCCTTCTGTTTTAACAAAATAACAATGAGGTGGGAATGAGAACTATGAAATAAGTATAGATCTATACTGAAAGTGTAAACCTATTTTTTGGTAGATGGCAGCACCAGTCTCAATTCTAGAAAATGTTCTTACAGGCTTTCTCAATATTCATTAAAAAAAAAAAAAAAAATGAATCTATAACTAAACTTTTCTTTATTTGCCTTTCATATACTAAAGAATAGAGTTCTTTTATTTACTTATTTAATAAAGGTTACCTTAAAAAAAAAAAAAAAAAAAAAAAACTAGCTTTCCTTTAATTTAATTATTTCAATTAAAAAGATTGATGTCATGTTTTTGTAAAATGTTATGTTTAACAATAATATATAAAATGAGTTTTATGCGTTTAATATTCACCTAAATATATACTCTTATTAATTTACAAATACTAAATTAATTAATGTTTGATAACCTTTCAAGATTTACCTTGCCTTTACCAAAATCAGTCTAATTTTTTTTATTAGTCTTTCATATTAACCATATGAAAAAAAAATAATTTAAATTATCAATTTAAATTAATAAAAAAATTATTTTAAATTAATAATTTAAGATTTATTTCTGTAAGTTACATTCAATTCTGGATTAGATAATAAATATTAGTTTTATTCTCTGGTGGTAGATGGCGCCACCACAACTTTTTTAAAAAGAAATTTCTAATAATCCCGATTATAAGCCCTTCCCTACTTTTTACTGTTTTTGCATTTGAAAAACGGGTGGCTTATAATCGGGATTTTACGGTATATATATATATATATATTTATATTATACAGCGAATACATCTGCACAGTTTTATTCTTTTATATTACCTCGTCTGTGGCCCTTCATGTCCATATCAACGAGAGTGGCCCACCAGCCAAAAAGGTTGTGCACCCCTATTATAGTAAGTACCTTCTTAAAAGCAAATGCTAATTTTTTATTAGCAAAAGATTTCTTACTTAGCGTCAGTAGTATCTGCATTTTGTTCCTTTAAAACTTCTTCTCCAATGCTCAGCATCTTTTTAACTATTGGATAATAATAATAAAAGAGTTAATAATGTAGAAAATAAAATCCGTTAAAATTTTATCTTATTAAAAAAATATATATACACTTTATAAAACATGTTAGTATTTATGTTATAATAAAAAAACAAGACAATATGCACTAAAAAATATACAATTGACATTAAAACACATAAAATATAAATTTAAACGTTTCGAGCCTTTTACAGGATCCTCATCAGTGAAAATATCAAAGTAAAAGCTGAGAAGAACAACACCTCATTTAAGAGAGTACAGCGTATTCAGTGGAGACTTCGCATACCTCATTAAATGGTAAAAAATGCTGTTTCGTAAACCAGCTTTCTAGGAAAATTCTTGAATGATAATTTGAACAGTTAGATATGATTATTTTAGTACTGTTAAAATCTGGTAGATGGTCGGTTTCTATGGCATGCTGCACTATTTTAGAACATATATCACGGTTTTTGAAATTTCTTTTATGTTAGAGAATTCGAGTATGAAGGGAACGGCCAGTTTCACCAATATAAACTGAACTGCAAGATTTACAAGGGATATTATAAATAACACCTGTATGTGAAAAGGGGGGGATAACAGGTTTAAAATTAAAAAGGAAATTACAAATTAGAAATTGGGGTTTATAGGATACAGCTATATTAATGGTACATAAAACTTTGGCAATATAGCGGATCTTTAATCAGACCCCCCCCCCCCCAACTCTTAGACCAATAGTTAATAAATGTGAAGGCCAAACTTACCCTATCGAAAAATACATGTCCAAGATTTACGAGTCTTTTTTACCCCCTTCCAGGGCCGTGCCTACACTTTTAGCCACCCTGGGCGAAAGATTTTAGCTGCCCTCCTAGGCAAAAGATTTTAGCCAACAAACATCTAGCGTACACACCCTACAATTTCAAAAAGCACTCCACAATCACGGAGAGTGAAAAACTTAGTCTGTAGTAGTGGTCACAACCTTTTTGATTTCATGGATCACCAAATTCACAACTAAAAATTCCTCGGACCACTAAATTCAGAACATAAGGTCCCGCGGATCTCTAACATTATTAAAAAACATCAACATATTTCTAGAATAATAAACAGATAATACCCATTTTTTCTATATGAAATATGCCTATTTAATATAAAACAGTACAAATGCTTATTTTATTGCAAGGAAAATAAATGCTTATTTAATCATAAAAACGATGATTAAATGTTGTTTCATTGTAATAAATTTATTATAGAGGAAGAACGTGGACATATTTTTATTTCTTCCATATTATAAGAGATGAGGTTTAATTACACTGATAAATTGCTATTTCTATATACAGTACAATCCCTTTTAACCGGCAACATTGGGACCGAGCCCTTGCCGGAAAAGAGAATTTTCTGGATAATTGAATATTTACCTATTCATATTCTGTATATGAATTTTGTTGTCCAAATTTTTCGATCTCCCGGCCTCAATTAAATAAACACAATATCGGAAACATCGCCGATTTTTTAAAGCAAAAACACATACCACCGTAAGTACATTTTAGTTTTTTTTTTTTTAAAGATATTTTACGGCCGCGAGATCGAAATGCATTTCCGCGATCAAAAATTTCCAAGTTTGTCCACCTTGTTTTTTAATATAATATAAAGTAGAACTTCCGACTTTATATTCTTCCATCAGTTTGGATCTGCTCATTCCTCTTTCCATTTTATCCAATAATTCTAGCTTTAATTGAAGAATATTTCTCTTACGTTTAATAGCCATTTTCAAATTGCACGTGCAAGCAAAGCAACAATAACGGAGCAGCAATGAGCAAGCGAGCAGTGAACAAGAGATGAGATATCCTCCCTAGGGTTGCCGGCGTTGTATTATCACCAATTGTCCTTGGCGATAATACAACTATGCCGGCAATCCTGGCAATGAGGTGACTTCCCTGTTTCGTCTCGCGGGCGCAAGGTGCGGTAACTAATGTAATGGACATTCCCGGGCGGAAAAAAAAAAGTAAGACAGAAAAACTCTTCGCGTGTGAAAGTTCTGCCGGGGGGGGGGGGGGGGGGGGGGGGACTAGAGAAAGTGCCGTTATTTTGAGATTGCCAGTTACGGGAGATTTTACTGTATATATAACTATTATTAACTAAATATAGTAATCTGTATACTGTATTGCTAGATTATTAGAAATCCTATGAAAAATTATAATTTTCGCGTACATTTCGCAGATCAGAAATTCAAAACAATAACTATGTATGAAAGATTATTCCATTTATAAAGTCCTTTATCCAGGAAATTCTGAAATTTAATGTTGTGAAATAGAGGCATTCAGGAAATTCTAATGTTAAAAATTAATATTAGAATAACTTCTAATAAAACATTAAAAAATGCAGATAATGCCAAGATTTTTCTGTGGACCACCAAAATTTTGCCGTTGACTGCTAGTAGTCCACGGACCACTGATCTATAGGTTTGATTGAAAATCATGTTTTGTAACCGTATTGTGAGGAAAGGTTTCAATCCTTGTATAAAGAAAATGCAGTGAAGGTATTTTAAATCCTGAAACATACACATATATTATTATATGTCATGTGTATAATAAATCATGTGCGGGACAAATAAAATTACCCTAGAATTTTTTTTTTTTTATGTTGTGGGAGGAATAAATTTTTAATACCATTTTGTTTATCTATTATTTACTTTGGCATTAGCATATTTATTCCGCATTGTCAGAGCTAAAGCAGTGTTTATACAATTTAAGAAGAGTTATTAACATTTCTGGCAACTCAGAAATTTCAGACAATGGAACTTTTTCAATGGGACAACATATCTCAGGGGATTTTCTGTGCCGCTTTTGCACATTACAATTTACACAAACATTTGCCAATTTGCCTGCTGTGCTGACAATACTTTGAAAAGCATAATTGAAGGTAGGATGATCGAAAAATTCACACAGGATTCAATTGGCAGCATTCAATGCTCGATAAATATCTGTATGATATCTGGCATTAGCTTTAATTCAAATATGAAGTTGCTCTTCAATTTCTTATCTTCCAGTCGCTGTCTGTTAAATAGTACACATAACCTGGTATCTCATTGCTCAATTTCTTCTCGCCTTCGATAATCTTTTTTTTCAGCATGTCCCTGACATCTGGCTTGTACCTGATCTTTGATTTATTCTTGTCTTCATGCCACTGCGTGTTGAGCATCTACACGAAACATTGCTTATCGCTGTTAAGTTTCTTCTAGTCTTCGAACAGCTTTCCTTTTAGCCTGTTCTTGACGCCTCGTTTATTCCTGTTCAGATTCATCTTATTGTCTAACCACTGTCCGTTGAGTATCTGCATTGTATCTGTCTTTTGCTGTTTGTTAGTTTCTTCTTGTCTTCTATTAACTTTCCTTGAGCATGTTTCTGATGCTTTGTTTATACTTGTTTTTAAGTTTCTTCATGTATTCTATCCGAAGCTCAATTAATCTTTCAACTGAGGGGAAGCACAAATCAATTTAGCCCCCCCCCCTGACTGCTTGGTGTAAAGACTATAACAAACCACTTGAAAAACATACAAAATTTTCATTAAACTTTGTAGTTAGCTAGAATTGGAGAAAATGTACACAAGTAAATTCCCTTAATTTAAGCACTAAAATATAAACTAGCCTGCATTCACCGCAATATATGAAATTATTCAATTATAAATGCATGGGTAAATGCATTATATTGTATGTATAAAGTATATATACATACACATACTAGGTTACCGATGCCCTTAACTTTGCATTAACTAATTTTAAATAGACATTTTGTCATAAAATAACCATATGTTTGTAAGAAGTATACTACAAGAAATAAATATATCCCGTAAATATTATATCAGCTAATATCATTTTCATATAGAAGAGAGAGAATGAATTTTGTTGGCTTTTGCACTGTTAACAGAAGATATCATTGCATACAATTCTGAATTCCATCGTGAATCATAAAACTTTGTTAGGCGGGCCAATTTTGGCCCACTGAGCGGCAGATGGATACCACTGCGATAGATGATGCTCTACTATTAAGAACACTGCGAAAAATACATGACTATTAAAAGACAAATAAAGCCACAAGGGAAAAAAAATGCAACACTAAAATTATTTCCCTCTTTCTGCTTCTCAAAACTATCCTTTAAAGCCAAAAACTGCCGGGTTGCCACAGACGAAAAGTTATCAAGTTTGTTTTTTTCTCTTTTTTTATCTGTTAAAAAAAAACTAACAATTTTAGTAAACCTAATTTTCAGCTGAAATTTTGTAATTTTTAGCTACCCCTAGCTTTTAGCCGCCCTGGTTGCCCCCCCCCCCCCCTAAGCACGGCCCTGCCTCCTTCAAATCATAGCCTTAGCTCAACTGAAGACTTAATTAAACGTTTAAGCAATATTCAAATTAAGGAAAATGTTAAATTTGTAAGTTTTGATATAATTAATCTTTTTCCATCTATAGACATTCAAGAAGCCACTACAATAGTCAATACTGCCATCGATAACCATTATGATAATCAGGAAATTAAAAATACCTTAAAATCTGCAACTAACTTAATACTTAATGAAAACTTTTTCAATTTCAATGGAAAATTTTATACACAATGTCATGGAGTCCTGATGGGCTCACCCATATCGGGCCATATAGCTAAGTTTAAATTAAGAAAACTTGAAAACGTAATTGTGGAATTATTAAAAAATAAAAAATTATACTGGTTCAGATACATCGATGATGTTTTTTCTATAATACACCAAGATGAAAAGATAAATAATTTAACTGATATTCTAAATGCTTTGGACCCCAACATAAAGTTCACCTATGAAACCAGAATTAACGATACCATTAATTATTTAGATGTAAAAATAACCCGTAAAAATAATCATGTGAAAACTACCGTTTATAGGAAACCAACAGCTAGCAAAGAAATTATAAATAGTAAAAGCAAAACACCATACCAGTATAAAATAAATGCCATGCAAGCCTACATCAATAGAGCTATATTAATTTGTAATGAACCAAACGATCTTAAAGAGGAACTTAAAACCATAACAAAAATCGCCGTCAATGCAGGTTACCCAAATAATTTAGTTAATAAACTTTATAGGAAGAGAATTAAAACCCTTGATAAAATTAGCCGTTATCACCCCCCCCCCCCCAAAAAAAAAAATAAAATAAATAAATAAATAAATAAAATAAATGAATGAATAAATAAATACTTCATCCATCCTTTATGATCACAGCGTGCCCGTTAAAATTAAAAATATTTGTTGAAAACATAATATAAAAATTCCTATTAAACCGAATCCAAATATTTATCAAATTCTTCGTAATGAAAAAGAACAGATTCCCCCAACTGAAAACTCTGGTATAAATAAAATTCCAATACAAATTAACCAACAAAATAAATGTTACACAGGAATGACAAAGAGAAAAATAAAAACATGTATGAAAAAGCACCAGGCAGATATCAGGTTTGGAAGGGCCACAATCGCGCTAGCTAAAGTATGTTTAGATCAAAACATTTCAGTTAATTTTCAGAATGTCATTAAAATCGCAAACTATAATAAGAATACATACACACTGAATTAGGAAACGGTTGAAATTCTTACAAATAGTGATGCAATTAATGGCAATGAGCCAACACTGGGTTTATGCCGATCGTGGCAACAGCTAATAGAGCAACAAAGAAAAGGGAAGAGGTTTGCTACAGGAGACACTCCACTTTTACAATCCACCGATGATGAGGGGGCATGTACTCGAAAGGTCTCTGGAAACAACAGAAGCTAAGTAAGGTATTTTTAATAAGTTATAGTTTTAAGCTTCTGGTTCAAGGAATGTTTCTTAAGTTTATTTGAATTTTTATTATTTTTACTATCTTCACCAAATGAGCTATTTACTGTAGCTACCTTTTTTTTCTTTGAAGTACAACAAATGCTAAAATGGCCTTCTTTACCGCAGGAGAAACATTTCTTTTTATAAGCCAAACATTCGAACTTTTTATGAGAAGTATTGCATCGCATGCATAATTTACCATGAAAAGTTTGTTTTTCTTTAGCATCTTTAATATTCTTAGATTTCAAAAATTGTTTCTTTTTTACACTTTCTATAGTTAATGGTTTATCTTTAAGAGAGCTCACCTGTGCTGTGACGAGCTTGTTCGCTAGCTTTACAAATTTTAACTGTTTTATCTAATGTTAAATCATCTTCAGCCAGTAATTTATCACAATCAGAATCACTGTAAATACCAATAACAATTCTATCAGTCACTAAACTGTCATGTAAAGTACCAAACTGACACGATTTACTTTTGCTAAGTAATTCTGTTAGAAAATCATCAAATTTTTTGTTTTCACTTTGAAAAACCTTGTTACACAAAAATCTTTCATACATAATATTAACTTTTGGTGTGAAGTATTTTTGAAAAGCTTCAATTAAAACATTCAAATTGTTTTTTTTTTATCATCGGTAAATGTATTGTAAATGCTTACTGCTTCATGACCAATAGCTGACATAAACAAAGCCAATTGGATTTTATCTGGCTTTTTATCCAATTCGATCACAGTAGAATACCATTCAAACTGTTGATACCATTCTTGCCAAGCTTTCGGAACATCATGAATTGTTAGGTTTAGTGGCGGCAGCGGTTGAATATTTACACTGCTATTGCTACTGTTATTACTGTTATTATCTCCCAGCATGATAATTACTTTCAAATGTTATCAATTCGGCACCATGTAACGTTGTAACGTTTAATATTTATACAAATGTATCTTTAACATTATTTAATGACATAAACTAGCAATAAGTAATAGACAACATGCACATAAACATACAAGGTAAATCTACAGAACACAGTTAGTGGTTACAAGTAATTACGGTTACATATATAAAACAGTTACAGTTATTACAATATGACAATTTCAGATCTCTGAAACGGTTTAAAACATGGATTCACTGAACTTTTTATATCAATAAATAAGATAAATATTTCAACATAGTTTAACATCTGCAGTTGTTAAAACTACTTGAAAAAATAATGAAATATTTTAATATCTTGAATTTAATATAATATTAAGCAAAATTACAGATCATTATTCTAAACAAAATCTATGCATTATTGTTATTATAAATGAAAAAGCTAAATATATCAGATAACTAGAATCTAGAAATGTACTTTTATGAAACGATAGGTTGAAATATATAAGTTATGCCAGTGTAAAATATAAATTATACATGCATAATTAAATATAGAAATAATCTAAATAATATTCGTTTAAATTTATGAGAAAATATTATTTCTTATCCTTTTCTTTCATTCAAATTAGATTAGATCCATTGTTTTTTCTGAACCACATGTAATTTCTCTTAAAATATGCACGTACATTATAGTAATCAAAGTTGTACTGGCCCCCCACCTTCCCTGTTTCTTCTCCCTTGCCCTCCGACCATGACATCATCACCTTTTAAAATTCCAGTCCTTCGTCCTTGTCACTTATCAGAGAGCAATGATTGAGCCCTTCTTTGTGTTGTGCTTAATGTGACATACTGAATCAGTCTCCTTGAAATGTGGAATCTGAAATTATTCTTCCAGTTATCACAAAATGACCTGCAATGAGTTGAAGTACAGCAATTTTTTTTTTTGTGAAGAAAGTGTTTGAAAACGATTGCCATGAGTTGTATTAATATGTGTGTGAGATTTGAAAAAGACTTTCTTGAAATTGAATTTTCAGATTCAAACTGATTCCAAAGTTATTGCACTACTGTGAGAAACATTAAGCAGTTCTAGTACACTCAGCTTGTGATTGGTCTTTTTCTGTCCATCCAGCAGCTCTCCATTTTAATAGATTAGATAAACATGCTCTCTATGAAATATGAAAAATATTTTGAAGCTAAATATTAAAGATTAATGAAGCAATTTTCCATAATCTTCAAAATTTCAATATATATATATATATAAAGGATTTTTATACAGTAAATTTTTTCTAAAGGGATATAGTGGTAACTATAAAACTTTAAGATTTCAATGATTTATTACCTTTTACCAAAATGTATCGGGGATTTTAAAGAAACTCAATCAATATAAGTTCTACATTAAATTTTAAGGTATTTTGATGCTGTATTTTTAAAATAACGTTAACCCTTTTATTAACAGCTTAAGGTCAACTATCTTGCAGTCAATTCTACATTCTTCATTTCAGTATTGATAAATTATGGGCCACTGTAGCTTGATACTTAGGAACAGAGAGGAGTGGAAGGAGTAAAAATTGACAAGTTTTTAATTCTTGAAATATATGTTTAAATATACCCCAAATAGTACATAACCTAGATAAGCTAGCAGAAAATAAGCTCAAAAATTTTTCTTTAAAATCTTTGCTATCTAGAATTTTAGATCTTAAAAGACTTCTTTAAGAAACTATATCTTGTTTTATTTAAAGATTTCTTTGAAATGGAGATTTACTTACAAACAGCAATGTATGAAACTTTTAAAAAAGGCTTAACTGTTGCAGGCTCATCAGATCAGATGAGATAGTAATTCAATAAACAAATCACTTCTAAGTATTTCCAGAATTTGTATTAGAAATTCAAAATTTAATACTATTTCTAAGATGAAAATTTTAAACATCTACATTAGATAGAGTCTATTTCAAAAGAATAATAATTGATATTTCTTTTAGAGTGCATACTTAGAGTTACTATACTTTAGAGTGCATACTTAGTTATACTAATTCTTTTAGAGTTTCTTTTAGAGTCTTATGGCTTTATTAACAAGGATTTTTAACTCTTAGTCTTCTGTGGCAAAGACAGTTCACAAAACTTAAGAATCACAGTCTGATATAGAAAATATCTAGAATCAAATTTAATTTTACCTCCCTATGGAGTATAAATTATATCAGAAAAGCCTAACTGAGACTAGTGTTTTGATAATTTACCACATTTTGATAGCCTTAAAAAGATATCAGCATGAAGACTAGAAAATTCTGAAAAAAAAAAAAAAAGTCTGCTGACCTATCCCAGCAGAAGCTAAATCCATGATACCTAAAAGGTCTTGAGATGAATTTCCTAATCAGGTTTAATTAAAACTCTAATTATTAATTACACTAAATCTGGAATCCACTGCTAGCTGTTTTAATTTTAACTTTATTTAATAGCTACAAAACACAAAACATATAAAACAACAACCATTTCTAATACTTTCATTGCTAATAACAATTTTAACATAGAACACACACTCACATGATCAAATTATGGATCAACACATCTCCTTTCCTTTCAAAGTTACAAGTCACACGTCTGTAGGTGGGGAGAGGGGGTTGAACAGTCTTACCCCATTCTGGTGACATATAGCTTTGTCATAGGTCTTGTAGGGGCGGTAGTAGGAGAGTAGGGGAGAAGGATAGTAGGGGAGGTAGATTTTGGTGATATATTCCCAGGAGGTCTGTTGGTTGCTGTGGGCTTTATTCCAGATGTCATACTATCACAGTTGGATGATTATTCTCGGGAATATCCAATTCTTCACCAGATTTAGATTCTGGCTTTAAGTCTGGTGATGGTATTACATGTTTTCTATTTCTCCTATAAATTCTCTTTCAGGATTGAACCAGGGGTCTAGAACCAACTCAGCGGAATACTGACCTTGGCAGAAACTTATCAATATGACGTCCCCTTTTTGATAAACCTCCAGGGCCGTATACAGCCAGAAATACCAGAGGAGGCTCTTAAACTTAAAGGGGGAACTGAAGAATAAATCTTATGTAAATGAATTTAGTTAACCCTTGCAGCATTTTAGTAGTAATTCTAAATATAAAAAATGTCAAAAGCACATGTAGATGGTTTTTAAACATTTTTCTGGGAAAATCCTAACATTAAGTTTTATCTTATTAAAAAAAAAAAAAAAAAAAAAAAAAAAAACTTACATTAATAAACAAAATCAAAATTTGTATGTAACATTATGTAACTGTGTAACCTTATTGAAAAAAAGCAAATAAATTTTTTACTAAAAAAAGAGGTTGCCATATACATAATTATATAGCAAAATTGCAAGATAATATGATGAAACCTGATTATTATTATAGAGGTGCCAAGTTTCAATAACAGCTATCAGTAATCAGAGTTATACATTTATGAAACGTGAACCGCTTCACGGAATATTTTTTACGTATAAATTCACATATAATAACAAATTGCACAGTTTTTGTAAACAAATATATAATATATTAATTAAAAAATTAGAAAATTTTCTGAATAAATATGTATTTCTTTACCTTCTTACAAAATGATTTTTTTTTTTTTTTAACCTGCATTTAAGGGGGAAAAAAACTTTTGGCTATCTCTCTCTCTCTCTCTTTTTTTTTTTTTTTTTTTTTTTGGGGGGGGGGGTGTTACAAAAATTTATTTTATTTACTATTATTATTTTTTTAATAGACTTTTTTTTTTTTTTCTCTTTCAGACAACTGTTTTTATGGCATTAAATACTAAAACATTGTTCTTTTCTTTATGCATCTTGCATAATTTTTGTTTGGTGATACAGTATGTATTTTAAATTTATTAAGGAAAAGAAGAGATAAAAAAGAGGTAAAAGAAGAGATTATATAAGAAAAGAGGGGGGGGGGGTAAAAAATATTACATCAGCGAGAAATATTGTATCATTATATTTCTTTATAGTTTCTAGAAGCTAATAAAGCAAGTTTAAAATGAATATTGACATTTATGTTGTGGATGGAGAAAGATTGAGAATTGGAAGGCTTCCGTTGTGCGTTTTATCATCGATTGTTAGTAGGCATTCTTTTTTTTTAAACGATCGATATCCGCGATTTTTTTAAAAGAGTATAATCCGTAATTTTTATATGTTGTCCGTAATGCCGTAATTACTGCCGTAAATCCGTAATAATTACGGACAAATTGTAATAATTGACACCTCTATAATTATTATTGTTGTTTTGGAAGTTTGTTTTTGGAGGGTTGGGGGTTCATTTCTGGAGTGTGTTTCAGAAAAAGAGAGATTGACTCTTTTTTTCTTTTTATATTAATATTTTAACTTTTAAGGTAATGAGACCATGAATTCCACTGATTCAGTTAGAATGCATGAGTAAAATTTCAATGTCATTGTTGTTTTAGATGCATACTTATTATATATTTTTTAAAAACTTGTTCTGCCCGTAATATAGAAAAAATTCAGAAGAGCTTATGCGGGACAAATAAACTGCTAAAAGTATTCTCTACCTTTTTTAACTGCCATATCACTGGCTCAGCCAAACTCCATGTTATTCCAAGGGGAAATTTGTTTTCAGAATTATTCCTTACTTTTTGTATTTTTAAATTCCGTTTCCATATTCGAAAAACTCCCAACTGTTAAATTAGTTCTTATTTTCCAAAAATTGATTTTTTTTTAAATTTTATTATTTTGTTGCTAAAATACGAGAAAAATGCACAATAAGAGAATTGTGAATTTTCTGAATGTGAAAACAAATTAAGAAAAACATATATATTAAGAAATGAATAATTAACAAATAACAAATTATCCCATACAATAACTTGGGGTTTGGTTGCCGCCAGAAATAGATAGAGCATTCCTTAAGACCACAGTGATTCAAGAAAATATTTATAGTTTCAAACTATGCAGTTCTGCTTAAAAATACTAGCTCTAAACGTCAATAAAGAACTTGTGGCACCTTCATCGTCAGCTTAGCCAAATCCCATGTTATTCTAAGGAGGAATTTGTTATCAGAATTACTTATTATCTAATATATTTTTTCAACCTCTAATCGTCAATGAAGAATTTGTAATTTGTGTTTGTTGTTGTTCACATCTAAAGTGCTGCTTTTATGATGAAAGTTTACATTAGTTAATTTGAAATTAGTAGCAATTTTTCTGAACCATTTTAGCTATGTAAAACATTTTTGTCAGGTTATTAGTTTTAATTTTAATACCAGTTTTAATAGACATGTAACAAAAGTAATTTCAGACATTTAGAGCTAAAAAAAAAAAAAAAAAAAAAAAAAAAAAAATTATGATATGATCTAGTGGTTGAAACAACAAATTACTGCCTTTCAGATCAATTGCTTTATAAAAATATATCATTTATATCTAATGTAACATTCATTTAGTTTCTTTATACGATAATTTTTATTCAATTGATTAGTTAAAATAATAAATTATAATAAATAAATCTACTTATCTATGATTCAAATATTTCAAGCATCATTGTAAAAATATTTTGAGATCAAAATATTTTAGTCTTTTCTTAAATATCTGTCAAAGTTTTAGCATTTTAAAGACCATGAATTAATGAAAAAATGCAGATTGCAAAAATGCAATTTAAAGTTTTTAAATCTGAAAAAAAAAAAAAAAAAAAAAAAAAAATCCCTGAATATTTATTTTATTAAACAAAACGTAATATAGTTCAATTTATAAGTATTAAATGAAAATATAAGCTGTTATATGAAATTTTTCGTGGTGCCAAGTCAACGATGCCAAGTCCCTTTAAACTATAATAAAGTAAAATAGTGGAAATTTTTTTCATTATTATTATTATTTTTTTTATATATATATATTAATAGTTTTTGAGAAATTTCTTAATCTTATACTATTAAGCGAGCAATATTTGTATATATTTATGTATATTTCACTGTTCTCGAAAATGGTAGCTCGGACAGTCACGTGATTTAACACAAAGGTGCCTTCTGAAGGGTCACTGTACACATCGAAGTCAGATTTTCGAATTTTTGATTAGTTTTCTTTTAATTAATGAAAATAAAACTTCCCATTTCTATAATGACGCAGATGGAGAATCTTAGGAGAGATTTGATTGGTTTATTTGATTTTCATTGATTTGAGTGTATTTTACAGTGAAGTACAGCTACGTTATGAGGAATTATGAAAGATTTGATTGGTTTATTTGATTTTCATTGATTTGAGTGTATTTTACGTTGAACTAGAGCTACGTTATGAGGAATTACGAAAGATTTGATTGGTTTATTTGATTTTCATTGATTTGAGTGTATTTTACGTTGAACTAGAGCTACGTTATGAGGAATTACGAGAGATTTGATTGGTTTATTTGGTTTTCAATGATTTGAGTGTATTTTACGTTGAACTAGAGCTACATTATGAGTAATTATGAGATATTTGATTGGTTTATTTGATTTTCATTGATTTGAGTGTATTTTACATTGATCTAGAGCTACGTTTTGAGGAATTACGAGAAATTTGATTGGTTTATTTGATTTTCATTGATTTGAGTGTATTTTACATTGAACTGGAGCCACGTTATGAGGAATTATGAAAGATTTGATTAGTTTATTTGATTTTCATTGATTTGAGTGTATTTTACGTTGAACTAGAGCTATGTTATAATGATTTACGAGAGATTTGATTGGTTTATTTGGTTTTCATTGATTTGAGGTAGGGGTGTCCAGCGATTTTTTTTTGGTTTTAACATGCTTGACAGTGATTGCTGTGAAAAGGAGTGTTGTGCATTTTCAGATTCATGCACAGCGAGGTAGGGGTGTCCAGTGACTTTTTTTTGGTTTTAACATGCATGATAGTGATTGCCACAGAACCGAGTTTCGTGTGTTCTAAGATTCATGCACAGCGGTGTACGGCAGCTATCAATTATGGTCATGCTGTAAAAGCTTTGCGCTGTGATGGAGGAGGAGAATTTGACTGTGGTGAAGTTCGACAAATCCTTGCTGAAAAAGGTACAGTTCTGACTCTTGGTATGCCGTACTGTTGTAAAATTTGTACCCTTTCCATGTTGATTCTCAAATTTAAATTTAAATTCATTTACTATTTAGATATACCTTAAATGATTTGTTTTATAATCTTTAAAGTTTAAATTATTAATTTAATGAAATATAGCGTTTAGTGCTATTGTCTATTTGATACTGCCATTGAGCTAATGATGTATTAAAATTAAAAACGAAAAGCTTAATGATAACTATTTTAGTTAAAAGTATATTTCTTATTAGTATAATTTTATTTAATTCATTTTGAAATAACTTTGATGTACTTACCTCTTATTTAAAAGCATGTTTTGTTAAAATTAACTTTAAAGAAAATATGTTTAAGTTCTTTCACGGATTGTTTATATCTTTATCGCTACCGAACACGTAGACGTGCAATTTTTGACTGCAGAGTCTTCTTGCTTCGCCCATAGATGGCGGTAGGTTTGTAGCATCATGCTGCTATGGTTACTTGTCACGTGTGGTAGGCATTGCCGAGTATACAGCATTGACTCCGTTGTTCAGTCCGGAGTGGCTGAAACTTGAATCCATTTACTTGTATAAAAGGAGGTAAGAAACATGTAATCTCTCTCTTATGTGTTAATGCAGTTGATAGTTGCATCGACTAGCATTTGCTAGCCGGGTTTTTTTTAAGTGATGCTTAAGTTCAGCTCAAAGTCATGAGCTGTTATTTTAGTTTAGTTATAAAGCATTTTATTTTATAATGTTTGTAAATTATGTTTTGTGACTTGAAATTTTCGATGATACGTTTTAAGTATCTAGTTATGTCACAAAGTAAACATCGTTTTCACTTTAAGCTAAATTAATCTTCATGGCAGTATATTAAAAGTATTTAACTTTCGTCAGCAAGTTTTCTATTTAACTCTTGTTTATATTTATTTAATGTTACTCACTATGTTATTTCAAGTTTAATAAACAGTTTTGTTTAAACTTTTGTCTTCAATGAGTGCCACACATTTATCATTTTATAATTTATTAGAGCTGAATAACTATCACATATTTCACTGCTAATTAATATGTGTGACAATTACTTTGTCACATCAAGTGGTTATGGGTGTTTGGCTCGTTGTCAGCTCATAACATTTAAAATTTTGATAATAGTTTTTGTGGCATTCTAGTTGTTTGGAGATAAGAAATTGAAATGGCAGTGAGTTTAAATCCCACTATTGAAAAATTAAGGATGAATAATTATGTTACGTGGGTCAAGGACATTAAATTTATTTTAATTGAAAGAAATTGCTGGAATATAATATGTAAGAAAGAAAAACTGCCCGCTGAAGATGCTGACGCTGGAATAACTTCAAAACTTGTGGAAGATTTTAAATCACGTAATCGAGTCGTGTTATCTACAATCTACTGAAATACATTGCCTGAAGTCAGAAGCATTATTGAAAACTGTGATTGTGCTATAGAAGCTTGGGAGACACTGAAGAAGACCTTCATATCAGATTCAAGAGCTCATCATATGGGACTGTTTACAGAGCTCATTAATTGTAGAATGTCTGAAAATGAAAGTGTAAATTCTTTTGTGACCTGGTTATCTAGAATACTGGGCCAGCTGCGTGAAATTGGTCATGCTATGGAGGATGTGTATTGCTGTTTTCAACTTCTCCAACACTTACCTTCCAAATTTGAGTCTGCAGTGCAGTATTTGCTATGCTGGAAAAATGACCAGTTCAAGTTCCAGACTATTGTGTCCGAATTAACAGCAGAAGAATCACGCTTGCAGCTTCAAGATGACGATATTAAGAGAAATGCCAATAATGGTATAGAGATCCAGAATGTTCAACATAGAGGTAAAAAGCCTTTGACTTGTTTTAAGTGTGTCCACATTGGTCATTTAAAGAAAAACTGTTTTTTGAATAGTAATGCTAAATTTAAACCTAGAAATTTAAAGTTTAACTCCAACGGTCATGACAAATGCAAATATCCCCCCTCCTACTACATAGCTCAGGCTAATTTTAGTAATTTAGGTGATGATGACAGTTTGATTTTTGATACTGCTGCGTCACACCATTTTCTAAGAAATTTAGATCTTTTTCAGCATTATATTTCTGTTGAGGGAGAAGGGCTTTTTGTCGCGATCGATGGTATTAGTTTTCTTATTACTGCTAAAGGAACTGTTAAACTAAATTTTGGTAAAAATGTATTGTATTTAAAGGATGTTTTGTATTCCCCAAAGTTACGAAGGAATTTAATATCAGGTCCCAAATTAGATGTAAACGGTACCACATACACTGGCAGTAGGGGTCGAGTGTTGGTATTCGGTAAAGATAAAAGACATATTTTTACTGCTAAAATTAAAGATGGTGTTTACTACCTATATCCTAATGTTTTTAAAGTTAAAAAGGGGAACAATGTGAATGGGGGGCACACAGAAAATCCTTCAGCTTCTCTTGCTAAAGTTAATGAAATTGGGTATTGGCATGCTCCCTTTGGGCATGTAAGTTCTGATACTATTGTAAATACTAGCAAGAAGAACGGGGTGAGAGGCCTTCCAAAACTTAAGTTTAAGAAAATTTTTTTTTGAACCTTGTAAGAATAGTAAACAAAACAGTGTGTCTTTTAAATCTTCCAATGTTCATGGCGTAAAATCACCATTAGAGAAAGTATTTATGGACGTTTGGGGCCCAATTAAAGTAACTGGGAGAAATGGGGAAAGAATTTTTTTGTCCATAATTGATGAATTTTCTAAATGGGTTGCTGTTTATCCTTTAAAGGATAAGTCTCAGGTTTTTGGTGTATTCGAGAGACACATTGCATGGGCAGAATGTAGTTTGAATAAAAAGTTAAAAGCTATTCGTACAGATAATGGTTCCGAATTTGTAAATGACAACTTCAAAGCATATTGTAGTAAAAATGGAGTTGTTCACGAGTTAACTAACACGTTCACACCTGAACAAAATGGGTTAAGTGAGCGGTTTAATCAAACTTCTTTAAATTGTGTTAGAGCTATTGTTACGGATATCTTGCCATCTATTCGAGCTTTGCCGTACCGGCAATTTAGTTTGTTGAATAAAATTACATATTTAATAAATTGAATAATCCTACTAATTTAAATCGTTTAATCATCATTTATAAATCAACTTTCTCATTAAAACATCTTTCATTAAACTTTATTTAAAAGTCATTCCAATTCTTACCGGCATATCATTTCTGTTAACGTAAACATTGAGCAATGTATGGCTCTGTTACTCCTTTGCAACCTTCAGTCACTGTAACTCACGCTATACTGATGTTTCGCGAAATCTCCATGAGGCAGTGATGTTTCTATAACCGTAACGCCATGCTCTGTTGGCTGCTTGCTAGCGTGACACACTTTCCTTCATTATTGGCTTATGTTTTGCATATCTTATTGGCAAATCATTTCTTCAGCTATAAATACTGAATCTTTGCAAAGCTCATTCACTTCTTTGCCTTGTTTTGTTTTGTATCTCTCTTTGTCGTGTTAAAGATGTTTTAGTTAAATCCCTGGTAAAATGTTCGTCAGCAGAAAGTGTGAGCCTGCTTAGTCCGCTTGTTTGTACTGCTTGATGTAACAAGAGATATGAATTTCTATCACGTGTTTTTCTACATATTTATTTTATCTTCAGATGATTCGAGTGGTACCAAAAAGACTTAGTTTTTTATTTTTTGAACTATATTATTTTTGAGATGTGTTTTCAAGCTTTTTTAAGTGATTACAGTGACTGTTAGCTTTACATATAATGAAGTTTATCTTCTATATATATTATTGGTTTTTGCACTTATATAAAATTTTTAATATACAATATAAATGGCTTTATTCATGTTTTATATTTTAACAGTTTAATAAAACTAATTTGTTTTTTATTTTTCTGTCTCTGTCATTTATCCTAATTTAAACTAGTCATTGATAATTTAAGTTTATTATGTTTAAACATTTGAATTGGTTTAAATTAATTTCTTTCAATTACTTAAGTTTCATGCTGCAGTTTATTTGAACAAATTCTAAGCAAGCAGATTTACATAAACTTAGTTACAAATATGCAGATGTTTTATTTTTAAATTACAATAGGAATTTTTTTGTTGAGGTATTCATAAGCTTATATATAGGCCGGGATAAGATTTCTTCCACTGCTAACTCTGTCGCCGTATTTTCTTACACATTTCTCCCACATTTAATAATTCAATAGTGTAACAGCCGTTGCTATGGGACACAAGTGATTGAAATAAAAGAATAAATTTAAGAAAAATAAATTGATAAAATCGAAATATATATTTAACCCGTTAGTAGTCGCTAGTTGGTCGATTTGCCGCCCATCCTTCAGTGTTGGCAAATTTTTTTATTCAATAGCCACCAAAAATTTTTAGAAATAGCATTTGATATACATAAGATGCGAATAAAATCGAAGGAACGTCAATCACATCACTTCTTAAAATTATTGGTGAGAGTTAAATAAAAAGTGCGCAATTTGTAATAGGTGGCGCTGTGTATAGCGACTACTAACGGGTTAAAAAAAAAATGTCACTGAAGTGCACTCTTGCAGAGTCCAAATTACTCCTCTGCCAGGTTTTGTAGCTCTGCGATCAGTAGTCTGAGCTCTAGAGCGCAGAGAAACACACAGACCCTTCTCTATATTTCAGTAACATTATACATCTTTGTTATATTTTAGTTAAATGAATTATATTAAACTATAAGTTTAATTCTAAAGAATATTTTTTTTTATTAAATTTCACTGCTACATAATTTGCCGATATAAAGTACTGAAAGCCTGAAACGGGCTGAAAATAGCATAAAATACTTGGTTGGATAAGGCTACGCTATTAAATTACACTATAAATAGATAAGAATAAATGAAGAAATTTATTTGTTGTCATTTGAAAATGGAAAAGAAAACATAAATAAATAAAAAAGAAACCACAAAAATAAAAAAAGAAAGAAAGAATTAAAACAAAACAAAGATTCAGCAAAACCGCAAATAAGTACGTAGCTGATTTTTGATTTATTCTTCCAAAAAGTCAACGATTCATCAATGAATCTGTCAATCTTCTCAATTAGTTAACACCTCCTGTCAAAACCACGTAGTACACTTCTTATCTGTTTTCAACCAGCATCAGAATTTCTTTAAGTGAAGTGGGCTGTTAATATGCACGTGCATAGAGTTTGGCATTTGTTTTCTCTTGTTGCATCGCTATGAAAGACTGACTTAAGTCAACGAGAAATGCAACCCCTTTGGTAACTTTCTACAGAAACGAGACGCTTTTGCAAAAACAAAAACTTATTCTGCAGAACAGTTTCAGCTGAAGCTATTGCACTAAATTTTTTATTCTTTCAAATTTTCCTGTTTTCTAAAAGAAAAATGTTTCTGCAAGGACTGAATGCTGTTATGAGACAGTGCCACCGTGTCGAAATGATTCTGCCACGGGGTGTATATATATATAGAACAGAAAATAAAATTGCAAGATGCAAGCTAAAAAACAACAAATCTTACGTAAACCAAGTTCACGGTGTGAGAGACTATTTGCGCCTTGAATATGCTTCTTGGGAATAACCAAATAATGATGACGTGCAGCAGGATAGATATCCTTAAAAGCAATAAAATCATCATCCTAAATTAAAAAGGAAATAAATATAATTAATGATAGAACCTCTTAAGGCAATTCTTGTTTAAATTCATAAATAAGTCATTCCTTAAATTGTAAAATTATTGATTTTTGTTTAAGTATTTCTACTGATTAAACAAGCAAATATCAATTATAAGCTGCATAATCTTTTACAGGGCCCATACATTGAAACTGAAAACAATTTGATGGAACAAAAACATTTTACTCTAAACAAAGATAATCTATGACTATGTTAAATTTAATGTATATGTGCAAGACATATTTAGCTAGCTATATAAAATTTCCTTTAAAAATCTAAAGGAGTGACTTAAGATAGTTTTACTTTATACCAGGTGATTCAAAATAGATGATACAGCGATTATCTCGTAAACTAAGAAAAATAGAAACATACTTCCAGTTACAAAATTGGTGCAAATTAAGAGTAGATTTCAAATATGGTGTTTTTTTGTACAAAGGGCTGTTTACATATTAAAATACGAAATTTAAGTTTTATATGGTCGCTCCTATCATATGAACTTATATTTAGAAAAATGTTCTCCTCAGTCTATGCAAAAAAATAAAAAATAAAAAAACATCTTTCTAAATGAAAATTTCATTGAGTTATTGCAATTTGAAAATTCTAGCATTTTTTGCCAAGTCTTAAGGGGTTGTATCAAAAGTGAGAAATTATAATTACTATAGATTTTGTAATAAGGCATAGATTGACCAGCGTGGAATTCTTTTTCATTGAGGGAAATATGGCTATTTTAACCTGTAATGTCTGTTTTTCCCCGAGTGAATACACACGAGAATACTCATTGATAATTTAGCAAATAATATTTATGAATAATTTACGTACTAAAAGTCAGTTTTAAAATTAATTTTTCTTTTTTTTTTTTTTTTTTTTTATACTTTCTCTTACCCATATACACTAAGCGACAAAAAAAAAAAAAAAAAAAAAAGCCGCACTGCAGAAAAATTGACTTATACCTTTTGGGTTTGTAATAATTTAAAAACTAATGATTGCAACAAATAAAATTGTTATGTTTGTATAATATGGAAGTTATAACATGATACCTATGTACATTTTCGATTTAATAATTCGTTTTATTACACTCTACGAACTATTTAATAAAAATCTACATAAAATTTTCTTTTTAAACGTAATATAATAAACATATACTTTGTATTCTATCATGATTTATTATATGAAATAAACAAGTGCTATTTTAGTGTATGAAATAAAACTATTTCTTTATTAGATCTAATAAAAATATGTATTCTGGATAGGATAATTCCGACTTTATATGGAATTACTGCTTTAATGCGCAATGGCATAGTATTTTACAGTTTTTTAACATGAAACTCAGAAATTTCACTGTGCCAAATATCATAAATATTTTTTTCTAGTTCTTTCAGAGTTGTAGGCTACAAATGTCTAATCCCCATCGTCTTTTATAGACAAAACATTTTCGAGTGGATTGAGATTAGGACAATTTTCAGGTCAAATAAAGAAGAAATCCTGCGATATTCTTCGTGGGATTTAAGTAAAAAAAGTTATGATAACTTACAAAATTATAGGTGCACATGAGAATGGATAAGTAATTTTAACAACTTGAATCAAATAAATGTATAACAAGCACCATATAACAAGGTGCATTATCATCTTGAAATACTGATTATGGAAGAGTCTGAAATACGCCCAAAGTAGTCGGTCAGGTATCAATTTTTTAATGGCCAAGTTTTATTTTGGGTAAATTGATCCCTTGAACATGAAAATTTGCCAGACTCACAGAAAAATTATGCATTTTTGTATCGTAATGTATAGGGAATATGTCATTGTTTTTAAAGTGCGATTTTCATTAAGTCAGTCACATTTTCATGATCAGATCTGCTTGTTTCAGTCAGTTCGAAGTAAGTTAAACTTGACTCAACAGAGAAAACAATTTCAGACAAGTAATTAATTCATCATATTTTAATTTTTTTAACCCTCTAATGTCTTGGTTTTCTAATTCTTTACGTTAAGAATGGATTTTTTTCAGATTTTCTGGCAATTAAACCTGCTTTGTTTAATTGTTATTTCACTGTATTTAGATAAATTATGTTACTAAATGCTTTTTCTGAATCCCTGCTATGTTCTAAATGTAACACAAAACGCTGGTTTTTTAACTTGCAGTCATCTCTTCTGGAAGAGTAACATGGCTGCCTAAGGACAAATGTGCAGTTTAAACAGCCAAAAAATATATCTTGCTAAAAACCAGATCACTAATATTTTCTTAACATTTAATCATTTTGACATCCCACATATTAAAATATATTTTTGATTTTCGCTCTAAAATTAATATTTTTTGTGGTATCGTTAATTGCCTTATTCTTGCCATTTTTGAAATACTTTCTAAAATTACAATTTTCCGAACAATTGCATCTTGTTTTTAACACTTGGTTCAATCCTAAATTGCACGCGGAACACAACGTAATAAAATCTGTTCAAAATATTACTTTTGAAACAATAAAATTAGCAATTACAGAAAGAAAAATGGAAAATATCAAGTGCGGCTTTTTTTTTTTTGTCGCTTAGTGTACATGGTATAGAGAAAGTATTGTTTTTAAATTAAATTTCCAAAATTTAGCTTTTGTTATATTTACACGTTTTGAGATCCCCCTGAATTTAAAAATAATTTTTTTAGCAATTGATCCGTATGCGTGTGTTATTAGCATATCTAAAAAACAAATAGCAGCAGGAAGTTCAAATTCGGTACTCTGTGTCATATAGTGATGCTATACTAAACTATTTGTTAAGATCAGACAAATGGTTTGTGTACAGGGTTATCCAAGATAATTCAAATACATTATGTCTATGAGCGAAATTTCTCATAAGTACAGTGTGACATCTAAAGGCTGCCCTAAGCAAAATGAAATGAACACATTTTTTATATGCATAAAAGCATGTTTTGTGTAGATTGTGGTATGGCAATCATTCATTTATAGTGTTACCCAGAGTACTTGAATATATATTGGAGGTATACTTGGGAATTGCTGGAAGTGTGTTTCATTTTGTATTATGTGTTTTACATATAACACTAAATTTACGTATAGAATGTCATGTATATATAGTTTATAGACAATATACAGGGCTACCCAAAATTAAACTAAAAATTTTTTTCTATTAAATGCAATTGACGTAAGTGCTTTGCTGCATTTTTTTTTATGTCGAAGAACATTGCTCACACAGAACGGAAAATTAATTTCTCACACCTATACTGTAAACAAAGTAGTTTTTGGAGATAGATTTATTTCTGTATAATATCACGTTTTGAGGGATCCTGAATATGAAAGTAAAATTTTAAGTGGTTGATCTGTATATATATGAATTATCAGTATAATTTAACAACAAATAACTACAGAAAATTCAAATTTAGTACTTTGGACTTCATATCCAGTTGCCACTTGAAAAGTTGATCAAGATTTGCAAGTTTCAAGGAAATTAATAAGAGACTTGATTTTTGTTTTAATAAATGTAGGCCCTATAATTAAACAGAAGGGCAGTAACCCCCCTGACATAGAATTATACATCAATACCATATCATAATCTATACAAAACATAATTTTAGAATATTAACAATAAATATGAATGTCTTCATGATTTTTACAGTAGAAAGTTATTTAAATGTAATTTATAAAAATGTCTGTCCCAAAACTCAATGCATTGGTATTTTTTGCGCGTTCCTGGACATAAACTAATTGCAGAGGACCTATTAAAGAGGAAATATTCCATAGTAAACCTGAATAACATATACCATTTTTTAAAATTTCTGAAAATATTTACAGACGGTGGGGACGGGCGGACAGATAGACAGATGAACAGTCAGACAAAAAAATATGCAAACTGAAATCATATTCACAGTTATAAATTGTTAGAAAACGTTTAATGTAAACGAAAATGCAATTCCAGCAAATATCCGATAATAACCCTTAATGTAACAAAATATTTTTCTGTGCCCTGTAAATCTAATGCTAATCATACTGTAAAATTTGGTATTTTGAATTTCATATCTACTTGCCACTTGAAAAGTTGATCAAGATTTGCAAGTTTCAAGGAAATTAAAAACAGACTTGATTTTTGTTTTAATAAATGTAGGCACTATAATTAAACAGGGGTTGAGGAGGGCGGTAACCTTCCTGACATAGAATTATATATCAAATAAATTTTTTTTAAAACCTGTTTTAAATTATTTTAAAGTAAATTGAACTTTATTATTTTATCTTATTGATCTTACGCCTCAATCTGCAATCTTTTCTTTATAGAATTGAAATGCAGAGTAAGAGAAAGCCGTGTGAGTAACTCACATGATAATTTTTCTTTTCCCTTTGAATAAATAACGACATTTAAAGAATTTTATCGTTTCCCCATACTATTTCTTTTTGGTAAAATTTAATTGCATCTATTTATTTTTTAACACTTACCTACAAAGTTGAAAAGTGTTAATGATTTCGGTCTGTGTCTGTCTGTCTATGCTCTAACTTGCGTAAATATTCATGGAATCCTTTAAAACTGATATAAGTTTGGGATATTCCCTATTAAAAACTGTGCAAATACCGGTAGTGGTTTGTATATAAGGACACCCAAAAGCATTAATGAAACTTAAAAAATACTTAAATTTAAATTTTTAAATCAGAAAATATTTAATTATATTTCAAAGAAAATACCTTTTATAAAGCTCTGTTTACTTGGTTGTAGTACTTTCAGGGCGGATCCGCCCTTTCCTCAGCAACCCTATTGTGGTCCGCTGTAGTCGAAACTAAATCAGGATATATTCTTCGTTGACTCTTTAGTAGGTGGTGCCATGATCAATCTAAATCTGAGTGCGACTCATGACTATTGCAAGCTGATTAGTTATTAATTATTTCAATGGTTTCGCAATAGGAAGCATAATCGGGGTTATTATAATTAGTGATTTTTCGAGTTTTGTTAAAATTAATTTTGATGTCATTTTCTTGTTTAAAGGCTGTTGTCTTGTGTAAGGGCTGTAGTTAATTTTCCATATTTAATATCATTATTATGTTCTTTAATTCTAATTGATATTTTTCTTTCAGTGACCCCAATATAGTAGCCTGTTTTTTTATCCGAAAATTTAAAAGGGATTTGATATATTTCTGCGGTTTCAAGAGAGGGAATTGAATCTTTGTCATTTCGGATTAGGTAATAAATATTGGGATTTGTTTTTATGGGGATGTTTACATTATATTTTTTAGTGGTATTCTTACTTTTAAAGAAGTTTTTTGATGATTTGGAATATTATTGAGTCTATTAATTCTTTTCCTATACAGTTTATTAACGAGATTTTTATGATAACCTGCTTTTATAGTTATATTTTTAATATAGTTTATTTCCTTTTTTAGATCAGCGGGGTTATTACAAATTAAAACTGTGCAGTTAATATATGCCTGGATTGAGTTAATTTTGTACTTGTATGGAGTTTTACTGTAGTTGCTAATTATTTCTTCACTTGATGTGGGTTTGCAGTAGACTGTTGTGTTTATATTATTTTGATATCATTTGATTTTCCCGTCTAGAAAATTGATTTTGCCTTTAATTTTAGGTTTGCATGTGAATTTTACAATCTTATTGATTGAAACTATATAATAACACTCAAAATACATTCTTCATAAATACATTTTTTCAGATCAAAGAATTCAGAAAAATTTTACAGTTTCTTACTTCATAAAAAAATTCTGTTGTTCTTTCTCTAATTATATTACAGAATATACAATTTGCATCAAATTCAGGTTCATCCCCAGTAGCCTAGAAAAAAAAATAAATAAATAAAAAAAAAATAAAAATAAATAAATAAATTAAATAAACTGCATCTTATTTATTACAGTTTATGAGAAAAAATTCATAAAACCTGAATAATACTTGGTAAAATCTCTGATGGAATTACTTTGGGAAGAATCCTATTTAGGCATGCTTTCTGGCGAATTTTTAAAACTTTTGCCAAGATGGCAATGTTTTCTTTCATGTTCTGATTTGCAATCCTTGATTGCCTATGTAATAGGGTATGTTCTCTGGTGAACCCAATAACTCGCTAAGTACGTCCAAATCAAAAAATTTTAGAAGACAAAATTAACACAAAACACACTTCAGAAATCACGAAATTAAATAAATATCTGAAGTTGAGGTTAAGTGTGTTCTAGGTCACACTAGTGCTAAACTATGGGTAATTGGCGATCTAAATACATCCAAAATGAACAATTCAATCAGAAACAATATATCATTGGAAACTAACCAATAATCATAAGATACAATTTTTAATGAAAATTTCATTTAAAAATTACAAAATTGTAGCCAATTACAAATAAAAAATTCAATAAAATATATAATCACAGGGAATAAACTAAAAAAAAAAAAAATCACTGGATATCCCAACCTAGAAATACATGAAATTTTGTATTGCAGCAATCATTATTACGCTCATATACCAAAAAATTAAATATAGTTGAACTTCGAAAATCCAGACATCCAAAATCCGAAAATCCAAACATTTTTCCAATTTCAGTTTTATTTTTAAAATAAGACTTTGCTGCACCTGATTCCACATTTCTTGTGGAATGCAGTTTAAAATCACTTTAACTGAACCCAAATACATTAATATGGACATAATCTGAAATATTTTTATACTGACTGATTGTTAATTAAAGTATTTATTCTTTACAAAAACAAGAGAGTTAAAAAATTGAATTTAAAAAAAAAAAAAAAAAAAAAAAATTCCACTAGAGTGAAACAGTTTTTAGTTATTGAAAATGTTTTCAAAATAAGAAAAAAAAAAAAAAAAAATCCAACATAAAAAATACTTTGTCAGTTTCCGTAGTTTTATTTAAGTATTTTTTTAATGAATAAATAGTTTAAGGCAGGGCCTGATATTTCAACTCAGATTACACTTGCCGGAAAAAAAAATTTACTCGCCACAAAATAGGGTTACCAAATCATTATTTTCTTTTTTATGCATTTTGGGTTTTTTATTTTTCCTAATTATTTGAAAGGCTTTACAAATATATCAAATTATATATATTAAAAAAGTGTCGTATATTTTCATGTTTCATAATCATCTATAATTAAAAATTATTATAATGTATTGTATTTGAGATTTGAAAAATATTAAAATATCTAATAACAAAAATGCAGAGAGTCATTAAAGGAAAAAAAGATTCTTTGTCA
Organism: Salticus scenicus; assembly: GCA_963930645.1. NCBI lineage: Eukaryota > Metazoa > Arthropoda > Arachnida > Araneae > Salticidae > Salticus > Salticus scenicus. The sequence continues at coordinate 237,398,138 of OZ005657.1, forward strand.
AACAATATCCTTTGAAAATCTTTTTATTATGAAAGATTAAGCTTCCTTATTTATCTAATTTACTTAACTTTTTATATCAGAAATGTCTTTTTTGTCCATTTTATTTTTGCAATCAGACGGAATGCCAATGTGTATAACTTGTTCATTGTTGTCATTTGAAATAGCCATTTCAGAATAACTTTTTAGATAAAATCGTTGCTTACAAATCATTACAAGCACAGATCATTAGCGTTTCAGTGAAAAACTGGAAAATATGAACTGTAAGATCACAATTCATCAAAATAAACATAAGCAGTATCTTTAAAAGAGCTAGGGCTCATTTTCATGTGACAATATTGCATAGGCAAACTTTCACATATCTCTTCTCTTGGATAGTGGGTGATGGGCAAAGAGGCTTTCTGCTCCTCTATTCTCACTCTGCTTGGAGAAATAACAGTGGGAGAAACGAAACTGCCAAAGAGATAAAAACTTTTATGCATGTACTAAGCATTTTTGCCTTTCCCAGGCTGGGATGATTTCGGGCAGTGCACACACAGCCTCGACTCTCCGAGAATCTAAAAAGGAGAAGTTAATTATGAGGTTATAAGATGGCAAAATTTTGCCATATTTAAATTTATAAAAAGAATGTTTTCTGTCACCATATCATGTAAGAATTCTATCTATAACTAGACCAAATATTTACTCGCCACAGTAAAAATTCCACTCACCAACAGCGAGCTGGCGAGCAGAAATTTCGCTCCCTGGTTTAAGGCGTTATTTACTGTTCTATTATCTATTACATTTTAATTTATAATGTTTTATATTATTTTAATTCAGCATAAGTGCTTTTTATATTCCTGTTTTATTAATTAATTTGCCAATTTGATCATCACTTATTTTCACTAGCATAAAAATTGCATTCTGATGATTTTTTTTATAAATCTCTAAAACTCGAAAATCTAGAATCGCCATTGTTCCACCAATTCCGAATTTTCGAGGTTCAACTGTAATACTAATTATCACTGGATACCCCAACTTAGCAATGTATGAAACTTAAAATGCATGCAATCCATATCACATCATTACTATAGTGTACATGTTGCTGGATACAGCATCTTGTGATGGTGTTTTTTAAAGCTTTAGTTTAAAAATGTTCGAAACACTGGTTATAAATATTTAAAAGCACACGTTAAAAACTTTTTACAAGCACCAGTTGGCAAATTTTTAAATACACTGGTTTAACGCTTATTAAAAATACCAGTTCAAAACACTTTACAAACCCCACTTAAACATTTTTTAAAGACAATGTTCAAAATATTTTTTGAAAGCACCAGTTTTATAAAATGTCTTAAACAAGTTAGAAAAGCTTTTCAAAACACCGACTATGAAAACATCATAAACACCACTTATCACTTTTGTAAAACACATTTATAACAAACAGTCTCCCTAACAAACAAAAACTTCACTTACCGGTACAGAAATTGTAGGTTCTCCAGTGAATGACATTGTACAGTTATTGACATCTATCCTGAAATAATTAATAAATAAGAAAAATAATAAAACATATTTTACATATAAAAATTTTAACATTTTATGTCAAACACTGGAGCATAGGTTGCTAATAACTGGTAAAATCAATAACTAGCAGTGTCAAACACTGGAACATAAGGTGCTAATTACTGGAACATTGAGTGGGTGTCAAAAATACATAAAAAATAATTGTTATCAAATGTATATATTTTAACATATATGTGGTTCTGAATGTCTTTCATACCATACGTACTAACTTAAGATTTCTAAAAATATTTTCTGATGACTAGAACATTAAAAACATCAGATATTGCTCTAAAAGTGTCAATCAATGGAGCACTTACCCTATTTCTTTTCTCACAGGCAATTGAACAGCAAAAATATATCCATATTACTAAGAACAAACAAGCTCACATTTCTAGTTCTCTCTCAAAAGTTCATAGCAGCTTTCAGTTAGCCCCTCAAAAACCAGCATGTTTCATTTCCATAATTTTAAGACGATGTTCTTAGAATACACACAATATTTTACACAAATATAAATACAGAAAATACAATAAAGTAATCTTGTTTTATGAAAATATCGTCACACAACCATCAAAATTCAAAAGCATGTATGTCTTACTACCTTCTTTACTAAAGCACAACAACTCTCCGCATTACACATTCACTCAACGCAATGCAATGCAACACAATGATGCAGGCAAAAAACAAAACAGAGTCAACGCTTTACTTAGAGTTTGCTATCCTCAGAGCTTTCATTCAAACATGGAATATGCCGAATAGAAAAGCACTCCAAAACTAGATTCCAACCAGTTATTAAAAAAATATACATGCAAGAAAAGAGTAATTCTTCAAATTCAGTGAAAAAAAATCAAAGAAACTTCAAGCTTATAAATTTTTTTGAATTTCTTTATAATAATTTAAGTACCTTAATCTTTTGCATACTCATTGATAAGATAAGAAAACTAACCTTAGATAACTAAATATTCATCTAACAGACTACCGACCCCTACCAGTTTTGCAAACTCGAGATGTTTCCATTGCGCTCACACCACCTCATTCACAGTACCTTCATAACTAGTAAAATGAATTATCCGAAGGTGATAGCCTTGCTGTACACTTGTTACTTTTCGAGATTTGCCGTAATCGTCGTCTAACAGTCAAATGTTTAGTGATCATTAAAATAAATATTGAAAGGCCCACAGAAGACACAACTAAAAGTGTGACGAACAAACACAGAATTTGTACTTTCTGTTCATCTAAGAAACACAGAATGACAAAATATGTATACAACTACTGCAACAAGACTATTTGTGGAGAGCACACTTTTAACATCTGCCAGGAGTGCAAAAGATAATGACTCATTGACTAAAAAAAATATAAATAAATAAATTGACGTTTTATTGTTTTATAAAAGTTATAAAATGTTTATCTTGCGGCAAAATTGTTTTTTAAAATCATGAAAAAATAATTTCGGTACAGTATTTTGAACATAACTCTTACTATATGTTCTTGAGTATTGTTTTTAAAATCTGCTAATCAAGTAATTTCTTTTCTTTTTTTTACCACATTCCTCATTAAAGTAAAAGTAGAAATAATAATTAAATATAAACAGATTCAAAATAACAAAACAGGCTAAAAAGATAAAATGTTCACAAAAAATTTAGAGCAACACCAAATGCACTAAAAAGCGTTCTTAAACTCATAGAAAACTGGTTACACTGAACCGTAACTAACCATACTAATTTCAGTTTTCCCACGAAAACTAGTGCACTTAGAGCTGTATTTATGAACCTACCCCATTTAATACTATTATTATTATTTATACATAATATTTCAAAACATGAGGAGGGAGTGGGCTTCATATCGAAATACAGTGGGTAAAAAAAGTTTCTGTACAGTCACTAAATTTAAGAATAAATGAGCATAACTTATAAAGTATTGCATTTTTTCTTTAAATACTGTCTATATGTGTTTAGTATAAGTCTATAGATAGAGATTTTTATAAATTTTCATTTTTACAAAACAAGAAAAGCATATTATTTGCAATATCTAAGGTAAATTGAAAATTGCAGTGCAAAAAAAGTTTCTGTACGCATTATGCAAATTCTTTCTGACGTGTTTAAAACAGGCCCGCAGTAAATCTTTGATGTTAGAAAGTTAATCACTGATAAGAAAACAACATATCGACAGTTGTTGAGTTCAAGTTTGTTATTCATCGTCTCAAAATGGAAGTTCCCAGAGCTATTCGGGAATTAGTGATTAAATTGCGAAAAGATGGATTATCCATGAAAAAGATTAGAGAAATGACTAAAAAATCAAAGTCTACTGTGCAATATATCATTGAAAGATATTGTAAACTTCATTCACTTGAGGATAGAGATCGATCCAGGAGGCCGTCAAAATTAAATCGCGTGCATGAAAGAAACATCATACGCCAAGTTCAAGAAAATCCACGAATTAGTGCACCGCAGTTGGCAGCTGATTTAATGGTTAGTTACAACATTAAAGTCTCAACTCAAACCGTGAGAAATGTCATTAAAAAAGTGGTTTTCATGGACGTGCGGCCCGGAAGAAACCCTATATAAGTTTGTGCAACAGAAAAAAGCGCCTCGAGTTTGTGAAGAAGCATGTAAGCAAGCCATTATCTTTTTGGGAATCCATTCTTTTTAGCGATGAATCAAAATTTAACATTCATGTGTCAGATGGCCGAGTTATGGTGAGGAGAAAACCAAACGAACAAATGCTAACTAACAATTTATGCGGAACTGTGAAGCACGGTGGTGGCAGTGTTATGTTGCGGGGGTGTACGAGTGCTTCTGGAGTAGGAAATTTGCAATTCATCGAGGGAAATATGGATCGATATGGATATCTGGATATTCTTAAACAAAATGTGTTATCCAGTGCAGAGAAACTATCTCTTGGAACTGGATTTACTTTTCAGCAGGACAACGATCCTAAACACACCTCTAAGATTTGCCAAGAGTGGTGCCTTTACCATGTTAAACAACAACTTCATAGCCCTCCCCAGTCACCCGATTTAAACCCCATCGAACATTTGTGGGAAGAAATTGGTCAAGAACTTAAAAAATATGACATAAAAAACAAAGTTGAACTCAAAAGTGCCATTAGTAGCATTTGGTGTAATATTTCTCCAGAAACAACCTAAAAACTTGCAGGGGTAATGCCACAAAGTCTAAGAGAGGTGATAAAGGCCAAAGGAGGGCCCACTGATCATTAAATGTATTTTTGTTAAAATGTATTTTGCAGTTTTGTAAACTTTTTTCGTGTGCTAGGGCACCGTACGGAGACTTTTTTGTTCCATACGGCATTTTTTGAGTTTTTAAGATTTATTATTTAATTTTGTCAGTATTATCATCCTTTTAATATGAATAACTATTAAATAATATTAGTTTAAACTCATTTTTAAGTTTTCATTTTTATCATTATGAATTTCGTGTGACAAATTAAACTTTGATTTGCATTCGTATCTGCGTACGGGGACTTTTTTAACCCACTGTAGGCCTAGAGCGCAATCTAACTTAAATCCACCTCTGTCTATATAATAATATGGGTTTTAGCTGTTGGTGAAGGTATTTTACGCTCTTAAGAAGTACAGTAGTAACAAAACTATGAAATATAAATAACAATACTAACAAATAAATGCAATTCTCAGCTTACTAATTAAGCAAAGGATAACCAGACAATATGAAATGAAGAAAACGAAAAGAACTTTAAATAAACAAACAGGGATTTGGTTGATTTATAGATTGAGCCACTGCTACGGCACATCCATTGAGTACTGAACTCGGAGTAAGAATAGACCCACGGATTAAAAGAGTCCTAATCCGTGAATAGACCATTAGTAGTACAATCCTCAGGTACGATAACCAGGACCCGACTTAGACTACCTGGAGCCCCGGGGCAAGCCTATTCTGGGGGGGAGGGGGGGGCTTGCAGTGACATAAAAGGTCTTTAGGTTGCAGAATTTCTGCATTCGCCTGTAGGGGGGCCCAGGGCATATGCCCTGCCGTAAGTCAGGGCCTGACGATAACAGCATAGAGTAAAATCCGGTTCCAATAAGACTACTATATAGTAAAACCTGAATAAACTACTACGTCAGAAACGCCAAAGAAAAATATTAGAAAAATTCCAATATTTTTCTTTGGCGTTTCTGACGTACAGTCGGCTGCAAAATTATTCGAGCACTAGCAATAATCCTTGCCAAAAAAAGTACACTTAATAGAGCAGTTTCATATGACGTCATAGTGACGTAGATGGAGGGCTGTCAACTCCACGTGAAAATAAATAAACGCCATTTTTAGAACAGTAAGCAAATGGCAGTTGAAAACAGCTCACAGCACCATGGCAACCGCGCATAGCAACCAATGATGGAGGGCACGCTGGCCACGTTGCCATGCTGTTATCAGCTGTTTGCAACTGCCCTATACAGCTTTGTTAAATAAATCCTTGTCGAGTCATGTTCTTAATCAGTCTAAGGGGTACATACAAATGAAACACTACTGGTTGCAAAGCCGTTTGCAAGCGTTCCAAATGTATGACTACAGTCGGCAGCAAAAGTATCCGAATACTAGCAAAAATTCCTATGTAAAAAGAGGCACCCTTAACGCTGTTTTGTTAAATAAATCCTTGTCGAATCATGTTCTTAGACTGACTAAGAACAGAATTTGACAAGGATTTATTTAACAAAACTGCATTAAGTGTACTTTTTTTACATAGGAATTTTTGCTAGTGCTCGGATACTTTTGCTGCCGACTGTATTTGCAAAAAATTTGCAAAATTTACGTCATCGAAATTGCAAGCGTTCCGTTTGTATGTAACCCTAAGAACATGATTCGACAAGGATTTACTTAGCAAAACAGTCTTAAGTGTACTTTTTAAATATAGGAATTATTGGTTAGTGCTCGAATAATTTTGCAGCCGACTGTAGTAGTTTATTCAGGTTTTAATATTCCAACGCCAAGTCTCCTGTTATTACTATATAGTAGTCTTAGGTCCCAAAACGAACTTTTCAGGACGCATGTATCATGACTAGCGGCATCTGTTATCACAACTAGAAAGTGTATTTATTAATTTCATTTATGCACGCACTACGCGTGCAGTTATTTCGTTTTATCATTTAAAAATATATAGCAATACTGAATATTCTTTTATTTTTATTTCATTTATTTATTTATTTATTTAAATCATGCTGTTATCAGGATAAAAAAAATTGTTAGAAATATTCACCTCCTATTAATTGTTCTGCTTATTATATTTCTTAAATAAGAGTAATATATTAATATTTGTGTTTTTAACACAGAATACAAATTGAAAGATCTTGTTAAGTAAAAATATTCTGTATTTCCGCGTGAAATTATTAATTAAAAAAATTATAATTCATAGGTTATAAAAAAATTTATGCTGTTAGACAAGAGGTTTTTATTTTTAAGTTTTTTAATAAAAAACCTAATAATAATAATAATAAAAAGTTTTGGTCTTTTTTTCCTTTTCTGATTTTTTTTTTCTTTTTAAGTACTTATGTGTCATGTAAATGTGAAAATATTTTAATAAAAATTACAGTTATGAAAAATTATCGATTAGAAACAAAATCCAGTAAAACCTCTCTGAAACGCCATAAACTGTAGATTTTAATAATGATTTTATTTATTCCTATTTACATAATTTATCTATACAGCTTTCTGATAATTATTAATATTAGTTTGCTTTAATTTTGAAATCTTTTCAAGAATAATTTTGTTTAAAAAAAAAAAAAAAAAAATATATACCAAACAGAACACATTTTTCAGTTTAGTAATAGTTTTAATGTGAGTTATTGATAATGTGTTTTATTACTATTATTATTATTCCTTTTTGACGTACTTATATTCTTTTTAAATGTGAAAGTAAAGTTATGGTATGGTATTCGGCTTAAGACTAATTGTCTATAATAGGGGATTCTTTTTAAGGGAGATGCCCACGGTGTGTGTGTGTGTGTGGGGGGGTGTCTTCTCTAAGTTTCACGTATTTATATGAATTTCAGAGAAAACCACGACAAAAACCGAACGGCTAAATGGATGAGCGCTATTTGCGACCGAACCCGGCACTTCCTGTCTTCCAGCTTCGAGAGCAGAACCTCTCGACCACTGGCGGGGTGAAAAAATTAGTTATCACAAAAAATATTGATTAGAAATGGAATACAATAAAATGTCTCTAAAAAGGTCATCCGTTATACCTTTAAATATAGTACCTATACAGAGGCCTTTTATAGAGGTTCAAAAAATCTTAATTTATAAAACAAATTCTAAGTAATTTTAACTATTCAAATTTGCATAATTTTTCTATATATCTTTCTGACAATCATTAATATTAATTTGTTTTAATCATAAAAGCTTTTCAGGAATAATTTTGTTTTTCAAAAACATTTTTCGTACTAGAACAAATTGTTCAACTTTCAATATTATTTATATCATATTCAGTTTTATTTTCATTTCAGTATTATTTCTACGATAAGTTATTGATAATATATATATATATTATATTCCTTTTTGAAGTACTTATGTTTTATTCAAATGTAAAAGCGGTTTGATAAAAGATACAGGTATGGTATTCGGGTTAAGGCCAGTTGTCTACACTAGGGACCTGGGCATAAGGAAAGATGCTTTCTGATTGGGGTCTTTTTGTATGGTTCTAACTCGAATTAATGCGAATTTCGAAGAAAACCACGGAAAACTCTCAAAGACTAGGTTCGCATGTGCTACATGGAATCGACCCGGTACTTCCCGTTTTCTAGTTTCGATAGCAGCACCGCTCGTGTAAAATTATCACAAAAATTATCGGCAGGCAATAAAATACAGCGAAACCTTCCTAAGAAGGTCACCAGCCGTACTTTGAAATATTGGACCTTCACAAAGGTTATCTCTTAATAGACAAAATCGGAATTCTGGAAACAAATTCTAAATGATTTTAATTATTCAAATTCACATTGTTTATCTATATCCCTTTAGAGACGGGACCAAGCTCGATTTTCTAACCTTTAAAGACGGGAGAATTTTGCATTGTGAAAATGAAATTGGACTCGTCCAGTTTTCGTTATCTCTGTCGCCACGAAGTTTCTAAAAGAAGGTGGGGTAGCACCTGTCAAAACGTTCTCCTACATTTTTACTAGACAAGGGAGCCGGATTATAAGAAACTTGGGGAACGGGGAATTTTCTATGTAACTGTGAAGCGTAGCAAATTCCAACTTAGAAGAGATAGATAATAACATACTAGATGAAATTTTTATTTTGAAAGAAAGTACTTATTAAATTAAGTCTTGTTGATTGAAACTTTTTGAGATAATAATTTTTTCTCAATGATCCTTATTTATAAAGGAAAGACACAAATTTTAAATAAGATATTTAATTTAACATTTGCGTTTTACAAGCAAGAATTTATTATTATTATTATTATTATTCCATTTCTTGTCTGTAAAACAATGAGAAGTTATGCAAGAGAAACATCGATTTTCTAACACCTATTAATAATAATCTTTTTATAATTGTCTAGTATAACTGTTATTTATTCATTTGTTTATTTGACATCAAAATAGAAAAAAAAAAAAAAAAATAAAAAATATAACAATTGTGTAATTACTAGCTTTACCGGACAATCACTTAAAATTATCCTTATTTATGATTTGCATATTAAAAATATTTGAAAGGCACAGAAAGAAAAATAAAATAAAAAAGTTAAATGCGTTTTTTTTTTTTTTTTTTTTTTTTTTTTTTTTTTTTTTTAAATACATATATATATATAAATCTTCATGAACACTCGTTTATAACGATTATAATAATTTTTTTTCCCAATGTTTTATTCTTTTCGTTATTTCGCTTTAAATTTTGTTAGCATTCCAAAATTAAGTATTTTGTTTTTCCCTCTATTCGTGCTCTAAATTTTCGAAAGCAACTTCTATTCCATGTTATTTAAATAATTTTTTAAGAAACTTTGATCATTACGATGTATTATTACGTTACACTTATTTATATAAATTATTAAAATTAGTTTAATCATAAAATTCTTTTAGGAAATGAGACCTGTTTTTTCTGACAAGTTAGACAATAAAAACAGTTTTACTTTTTATTTTCGTTTGGCAGCAACTGAAAATAATAATAATATTTGCCATGAAATTTTTAAGAAATTAATATAGTAATCGTTGCTGAGGAGCAAAACATCATAACTTAAATATTTTTTTATTTTATTTATTTATTCTTTTAACGCTTTATGTATATGTAACTAATAATATAAGAATTAGTTTTAATTATATAGAATAATTACATTAAATGAAAGTGAATGAAAATTACTCAATTTTAATTATTAATTAAATACCAATTTCGTAAACATAAGGAATAAATTTACATATCAACTATCATGATTTTCTGAATTTTTTGTCAAGCTTTTCAAAAGACTACAAATCATTTTTATGATTACAGGATGCCTTTAGCACAAAATTAAATTTTGTAAAAAAAAAAAAAAAAAAAAAAAAAGCAGTTTTACTGGAGCGAGATAATTATTTCTTTCAAACTGCAAAAAAGGCCATCGCTGTCTTGCAGTTGACCATTTTGGATAAAATATGAAATCCGCAATACTCGGGGGAGGGGGATATTATCTAAAATTTAATTTTATTCAGAACAAAATTTTAAATATTAATTTTAGGGTAGTTTATTGAACCAAGGACTTCCTTGCGCAATGGGAAACGTTATTCGATTTAAAATTTTATGTATTTAAGCTATAAACATTGTATAGGTAATAAAAAATTATATGATGGTATATTTTAATGGTGCATACAGTAGTACCTAAAATTGTTCCTAAACCTATTTTTCAAATTCATAAAATGGATCCTTTCACATAATTCAAATTTATAAAATTAATACCAATAAATTTCATGAAGTTTTTTATAACAGTAAAATTCATAAAAGCTGCTCTTTCATAAAATTTCGTTTAATAAAAAAAATGATCTTTTTATAATTTTTACTTCCATTACTCAACTACTGTAGGTAACGGAAATATTGTATTGCATTTTAGGTTGTGATTACGAATTCACAGTTAAAATAAATAAATAAATAAATAAATAAAATAAATCTTTAGATTCAGAAATTTCTAAATAATCTTTAGATTAAAAATTAGAAAGTTATTATTATTATTATTATTATTATTGGTTAATTAAAGTGTGATATATATATATATATATATATTTTTTTTTTTTTTTAAGAAAATTTTAGAGAATATTTAAACGTTGATACATGGAATTTAAAAGCAATGAAAGTAATTTGGGAATTTGAATATAAAATGATTTTTCAGTTTTTTGTAAGTACAAGTATATTTCAGAATATCAAAAATAAGAGTGCTTTTTACAAGTTATCGAGAAATATTTTTTAAATGCTTTATTTAAAAAATAAATAAATAAATAAATAATTACTATTTAAGAGATAAAATCGGTAGAAAATAATAAATTTTAAAAAATTACATAGATTCAATCTTTATAAAAATGGGTTTTAGAAAATTGGATGAAAGAATTTCAAAGAAGATAACATATTATACAGAACCTTTGAACAAATTCACAATATTTTCAGTTAATTATTTCAATTAGTGAATTTTCTCGACCGATTTTTGAGATGTTTTAAATAAAATAATTTTCGTAAAAGATTCTGTAAAAAAATCTTTATATATATCAAAAAATCAATTAAAAAATTTTTCATTTTATGTTCGATACATTTCATGAAGGGTCCATTTTAAGTTTACCAATAATTGTGAAAATGTAATTCAAGTAATTTAATTTTTTAAGTCTATTATTTTTTCTTTTGATTTAGTCGCCATATGGCAAACGGATATTTCTGTACTTATTTCCAGAAATTTATCAATTTGTAAAAAATATTAAAATGCATATGTTATTAAAAGAGAGGAAAAAAAAAAAAAAAAAAAAAAAGTAAAATAAAATTTTGAAAAACAATTCCTCGTCTTAATTATAATTTTAAGTACCTCAAATGCATAATTTTATAATAATATTTCTTTCTCAAAAGTGCAAGTACTTTGCATATTAATATATATATATATATATATATATATATATTCTTTACTTAAATGATATTCTTATAAAAAAAATTAGAAACACTGACCTTCCATGGAGTGCTACATTAATCCTATTTACAATATTGTATACTGTATATAATATAATATCCCACTTCATAAAAAATATTACATCTGCGCCTTTATAAGCGATCCTTTGCATATAGAATTAAGGGAAAACATATATATATATAACAACTAACATCCAAACAACTTCTAATTCGCATAAAGATTCTATTGCCGTAATATAATGACAATAATATGCAAATCAGAGCAGGTAACACAATGTAGCTTACTTCAAACACCTATCAAGAAAACAACTTTTTTATTCACACTCTTTCATTCAAGAAATTAATCAAGTGGTAAAAAATAAATATTCCAATCATCCCCCCCCCCCTCTCTCTCTCGAAAAAAAGTAGTAGTTTACCGAAAAATTCACATATTATTTGAAAAAGCACATATTATACTTTGAATTAAATATATGAAATATTTTTGCTTACTTATTAAAAGAATTGGTTGATAAATTAAAACAAACATTAGCATTGTTAGAATCTATTTTAGAATTAAAAAAAAAAAAAACAGATAATTAGTTTCTTTAAAATAAAATTTCATTCTTCCCTGTTGTCTTGAACTTACAGGCGAAATTGTATTATTTCTAGCTTAATAAGTGAAAAAATAAAAATGGTTACAATACTATTCAACTTTTTAATAACAAACTTCCAGAGACTAACAGTATCTAATTTAGTAAGTTAAAAGAAAGAAAGAAAAAAAAAAAAGAATAAGCATTTGAATTTTTAAGTGTATATCATGTTATTGGATATTTAAATAATTCAACGGGCCCTTTAATTCAGTAGAAGATAATTGTCACTATTACATATAATATTCCCGTAAAAATTTTGATATTTCGATATATTTCTTCAATATGATCTTTTACGATAAAATGCAAAATTAATTGTTAATATATAGTAGTCTAAATTTAAATATATTTATTTTACCAAATAACATCTTACGATATATATATACAGATATGCATGTGTGTGTAAATAATTGTTTTTCATAAATGAATCATTGTTACAGAAAAAAAAGAAAGAAAAATGAGCTGTGGAATCTTGTCTCCTAACCCCCCCCCCCTTGCCCCTTGCATCCATCACTTGTCATCGCCTGACATCTCTAATCCGCCCTCCTGTCTCAACAATGCGCATACAAAAGGATTAAAAGAGTTCTTTTCTATGGTGGATACAATGAGTATTTCACCCAAGCACAAACTTTTCCCTATATACCTGTCACCCCTAAATTCTGTCCTTCCGGCCGAAAACGGCCCACTTCGTCCTTTGCTACGAAAGCCGTTATGGGCCGTATCCGTCTTTAAAGAGATATAGTATTCTGATAATAATTATTATTAGTGTATGATAATTTTGAAAGCTTTTTAAGATTTTTTAAAATTTATTTTAATTAAGAGAATAAATCGTTTCTTTATGTTTAATATAATGTGAAAATATTTTGATAAAAATTACAAGTATGGTATATAGGTTATAAGACCTATTGTCTGCACTAGGGATTTGTGCATAAGGGAAGATGGATTCTGGTGGTGGTCTTTCTAGGTAGTTATCATTCGTGAATTTAGGAGAAAACCACGAAAACTCCGAACGGCTAGATTAGCAAGTGCTACATGGGATCGCACCCGGAACTTCTAGCTTCGAGAGCGAAACTTCTCGGCTATTGGAGGGAAGAAAAAACATTTTTTTTTTTTAAAAATAGAATATATCACTAGGCAATAAAATACAGCGAAACCTTTCTAAAAAGGACACCAACTATACCTTCAAGTATTGGACTTTTACAAAGTGGCCATTTAATAGAGAAAATCGTAGCTCTGGAAAACAATTCTAAATGATTTTAATTATTCAAATTTACATTGTTTATTCATATAGCTTTCTGATAGTAATTATTATTAGTTTGTGGTAATTTAAAAAGCATTTTAAGTTTTTTTTTTTTTTTTTTTTTTTTTTTTTTTAATATATTTTAAATAAGATAATAAATCGTTTACTTATGTTTAATATAAATTAAACATGTTTTTACTTAATTTAAATTAAATTAAATTAAAATAATAAGGTATTAAATTTATTAAATTTAAATAATTATTAAAACTTATGTCCACACACATGCACACAAGCAAATAAATAAATAAATAAAAATAAGTTAATAAAAAATCAGTTAAACAATATTTTATACAATTTTTTTCCCTTAATAAAAACTTTATTTTATTTTATTTATTTTTTATTTTTATATTTTCTAACGGAGTTGAAAAATGTTTATGACTTGTCTGTCTGCACCTTAACTTCTGTGAATAATTTTTTAGCTTTTTTGCGCTGCTATTACTTAAAAATATTAATTTAATAAACAAAATAATAAAGATTTCGTATTCAAACAATGTTAAATAGACTCAGGTACCGATACTAGCGTCACGATGCGGAGAAATGAATTTTAGGACCGGTTTTGATTCTGAAACGCCATAAGAGATATTCCTCCTTCTCTTTCTACCTTCATGGAATGGACCTTATGCACCGCGCGTCATTGCGGGTATATAAAAGTTTCTACGCCAATCACCGAGCTCGAAACTTTTATTTACTTCTTTATCAGCCAATACCAGTTACTTAAATCGGATGGATGGGTGGTTGGATTTTACGTCGCACTAGTGCTGCGCAGGTGGGCAATTGGCGACGGTCTGGGATTCACCCCTAAGGGTGGTCCGGAGACATGCCATCGCAATTTTGATCCTCCACAGAAGGGATGGCTCTCCCGCTTCGGTGACCCTCAGAGGTATAATTTTTGATGGGAACAAGAATGACATTGCGGCCACGACAGATTTTACGTGCACCAGCCACCATTAGTGTACACGACGGCCTTTGGCCGGCTCGAGTACCGAACCCGCAATCGTCCAATTACGAGGCCGGCCCTCTACCGACTGGGCTACCTTCTTAAATCGGTAAATACACAGACTAAGGAATCACTTAGACCCGGCAAGGCGGTTCTAAAAGTGAAGTCTCAACTATAACTGAGCCGCCATATTAGTACAAGCAAAACCAGACGAGGAATCACTGTGACAGAGTATTTTTAAGTTTTCTGCGTCAAACATTGTTCGGGCAAATCTTTTCAAAAAGACAATATTGACATATTTTCTTATTTACACATAATATGTGCATATAATTATACAGAAATCGATATTATTAGTAAACTGTTGAAGAAATCTCGAATATTAGACAGGAGTTTCCATTTTCTACTGAAATTTAGGAATATCTTATTTTTATGGGCAAACCTTTCTGCAAATGACAATTTCTTTTCTGTGACAATGTTACTATCTCACATAAATTCTGCTACGGGTGTATATATTGAATGATTACGCAGTAAAAGGAACAATGAGGGTGTAATGAGCCTTCAGTTTTTGTGTGTTTCGTAGGTCTTATCAAGGTTGTATTTAAAGGGGGAGGGTGTAGTATTTTTAAGAAAAGTTCTTGAAAGACAAGTTCTAGTGTAATTAATTTATTAATAACATAATTTCTAATCATTAATTATTATAACTTCAAATACTGCTTCAGCAGCACACACATTACAAATTACAAGCATGATACATACTTAGTTGTTGCCAATCTGCATTTCTTAATGACATGTTGCCATTATATTTTAAATTAAATACAAATATGCAACATCTCCCCTCTTACCCTCTCATGTAACATAATCCCTTAAACGAGAAGGTTTTCTTATAAGACGACCACTTCTAGTAACATAATCATTTGATGTAATATTCCTTGTACCATTACTATGCATGTCTGCATTATTTAAATCTCCACTATCTCCCCCTTGAACCTCACTATTTTCAGGATCACTGTCATTGTACAGATATTGAAATGAATTCTTCTGCTGCCTTAAATGAATTGAATTTCGCCTTAATATACTACCCTGTTCTGTTTTTACTAAATAAGATCTAGGAGTCTTACATTTTTTTATAATCTGAGCTGGTTCCCATTTATTATTGACTCTCAAAAGAGCACTTTCCCCCTCCTTAAATTCTAATCTTTGTCTAGCTTGTTTATCATAATAAGTTTTACTTTTCTCTCTCTTTAACTCCAAATTGTTCTTAAAATTTTGTATAATTTTTTACTGTAAAACTGAAAATGTTTCAGGTATTTTGGTGCGAAGACATCTGCTCATAAGTATTTGATCAGGGGAAACATTCATTCCACTAATAGGTGTATTTCTATGTTCAAGCAAGGCTTAATTTATACTATCATTTTCAGTGCCAGATTTACGAAGAATATTTTTCGCAATACCCACCATTTTTTCTGCAAATCCATTAGATTTCGGATACCTGGGACTACTGTTTATTATATCAATTCCCCAGTTATTAGAAAATTCTTTTAATTTGATGCTAGCGAATGGCATATTATCACAAACCATTACTTTGGGGATTCCATGATTAGAAAAAATTGTTTTTAATTTTGATATTATCTTCTCAGATGTTTTATTAGATAGTTTTATTATATCCAACCATTTGGAAAAATAACAAGCACTAATGAGATAACTATTACCCCCATACTCACAAATATCTACTCCTATTTTCTCATAAGGTAAATTTGGTAATTCATGATGAATCAGAGGTTCTTTTATATTTCTAGATTTCTAGATTATTCTATTATCTGAATCTCTCACAAGCTTTACATAAATTCTACTTTAAGAATGAATGATGGAATTGTGATACAGTAACGACTTCTTTTCAAAATAAAAATATTTAACCATTTAAATTAAAAAAAAAAAAGTTTTTTTTTTAACAACTTATATTGCTATTACTGTTTAAAAAATATATATATGCATAAATTTTTAATTCACTAAAGAAATATTAAATTAGTCAAATCAGAAGCATTATTTAATAAGTATACTTCAAATAATTAAAACCGCTTTAATATTTTTAGAATGCATGAAAATTAAAATGACAGTTTTCCAATGCTTTATTAAACTATATTTTGTAGCATACATATATCTGTACAATTTTATCAAATAGTTTACATATTATTCATATTATTTTACAAAACAAACAAGGAAAAAAAAAAAAAAAAAAAAAAACTTTATCAATACATTCTACGTAACAAACTACAACGAGATTATCTGAAACAGCGAACAAAATTTAAAAAATAAAATATAATCATGATGCATAAATTTTATAAAAGAAATTTGAAACTGAAAGAAAAAAAAAAAAATGTAATGAAATGCCAAAAAAACGCACAAAAATTTCGTATTAAGTATTTATTAAAGAATGTTCTTATTTTGAATGCCATAATATCTTTCAGAATTAAAAACTAATACATCATTTTTTCCCCCAATAAGTAATTGCAATTTAAATCATTTTAAAATAAATTAGTCTGATTATGTTGGGGTTTAACAGTTTTATTTCGGGAGGAAATCATTACTGTGTTGTAAATTTTAATGCACATCATTCAAAATGCAGTTTTAAGAGAGAGAACTTTTAATTAAGATTAGGTTTTATTAATAAAACGCAGACCTTTACAAACTTATATTGAGAGAATTAAAAAAAAGAAGAAATAAAATCAAAATCAAAACAATTATAACTTACTTGTTACTTAAACTTTTTTGCTGGTCATAATATGAATCCTGATCGTGGCTTCGCTCCTCAACTTTTTGCGTTTCCCTTTTATCATAGCAGAAGGCGTAACGTAACAAAAAAGTTTTAATTTATGTTTGAAGCTCATTCGTGTATAGGTGTCATATGACTATTTGACGTCATGGTGAATGTTAAAAAAAAAAAAAAAAAAAAAAAAAAAAGCACGTTTTGCTTGAAAATTTTTACAACACGACTGCTTGATTTTATCACATCACAAGATGAGTGATGTTCATTGTAATTTTACAATTTTTTTTTTTTTTTTACATTGCAACATGTGGAGCACATTGCAACAACTTCAGAGGGCTCCGGGACCCACATGTGCTGTCTCAACTGTTAGATTATTTATAACGATATAACTTTACAAATTATTGTTTTTAACGAAATTGCTTTCTTTTTGGGATATTTCAGGCTTGCTATGACTATTATTTGAATTCAAATATCGGGACCCGGGGCCTTCACATGTGACATATAAAAACAATCTATGATTTGAAGCAAACCATAGTCATGATATGAAACCATAAAGCAAAGCAAAGAAAATGTAGGAACATAAATATTAAGTAAATATTTACTAGTAAGCTTTATCAGAAAGCCACTAGATGGCGAGACCATGGAGCTAATGCAGATCGCTCATGGAGCAAGAGTAGTTTAAATAATTGCATGATATTTTATAATTACAAAATAAATCCTCACTTGCAAGTGAATAATTTAAAGTACTTAAAATAATTTTATGTGAATTGTAATTTTGTTATTTATGTTTCTTTCGAGTTATTTAATAATTTTTGTAGATATATTTTTATATAAAAATTAACTGTAATACAATGTAAGCAAAGTTACCTGTAACTGTAACCTGCGTAAAAAAAACTTTGCCGCGATGTTTTGGTAGCACGTAGAATTTTGCTACTTTCAGAAATGATGACAAAATAATAAAGAAATGTGTCAATAAGTATTGTTTTATTATCTTTGATGGAAATAATACACGCAACCTAAATGAACAAGTAACGTAGTAATAACATTGGTGACTCTTGGACTGTTGTTTTCAAATAAAAATGCCGCCTAACGATCCGCCAAGCCAGCACGTGGAAACCAACGCAGTTAGCGTTAAAATACCACCGTTCTGGGTGGATAGACCAGAAATGTGGTTTTATCAAGTGGAAGCACAGTTTCGAATTAGTGGCATTACGACTGAAGAAACAAAATTTAATTATTTAATTGCGCAATTAGAGCCACGTTTTGTCGAAACCATTTGGGACATTGTAAAGGACACCAGTAGTACTAAATATTCGTTGGCGAAAGAACGCCTCGTCAGCACGTTTCAAGAGAGTGAAAATAAAAAGATCAAACGTCTGATTTCTGGTTTAGAGTTGGGCGATGGGACTCCAAGCCAACTACTACGAAAAATGAGATCCCTTGGAAGTAGTGAGTTTTCCGATAAGCTGCTCCGCACGTTATGGCTGGAAAAAATGCCCAATTCCGTACAAAGTATACTTATTGTGAGTGAAGAATCTCTAGACAAACTCGCAACCATGGCTGATAAAATCATTGAAATGACACCTCGATCTACAGAATTTTCCGAAGTGAAGAAAGCTCCGGATGTTAATGAATTACTAGCAAAAATATCAGCTCTGGAACTACAAGTAGCTACCTTGAGCGAACAGCGCCACTCTCGTGATCAGCGACGTTACAGTCATCGGAATAAAAGCCGTAGCCGTTCAAGAAAAAGGTATGATCCAGATGGAAAATTTTGTTTTTACCATTTTAAATTTGGAAACAAATGCCGCCCAGAAAAATGTGTCCAACCATGCAGTTGGAAAATTCCGGAAAACCCTTCCATGCAGTAGAATCCACGGCTAGTTCTGCTGCTAAAGAAACACATAGCCGCAATTACCGTCTATTTGTCAAGGACAAAAACACGGGTTGCCAGTTCTTGGTAGACAGCGGAGCTGATGTGTCCATCATCCCACCTTCCAAAACAGAAAATAGCACTTGTAAATATAAATTATTTGCAGCCAACGGTACAGAAATTCCTACTTACGGTATCAAAATGCTGACTCTAGATTTAGGCTTACGTCGACAATTCCAGTGGCCATTTGTGATTGCAAAAGTCTCTAAAGGAATCCTTGGTGCAGATTTTTTGAGTAAGTTCCAACTTCTAATTGACATACATAAGAAAAAGTTGATAGATGGTGTAACAAATCTTTCAATTTGTGGTCAAATTACAGCCATCCAAAAATCTGATAATATTAGCACTTTAAATAAAAACAGTAAGTACTCTGACTTGTTACATCAATATCCTTCTATTACTAAACCTAATTTATTTACTAAAGTTATTAAACATAATGTTCTACACTATATTGCAACAAAAGGCCAGCCTGTGTATTCTCGTGCACGACAACTTGATGCAAAGAAACTTCATTTGGCCAAACAGGAATTCCAATTCATGCTTGATAATGGCATCATTAGACCTTCTAAATCACAGTGGGCTAGCCCGTTGCACTTGGTGACAAAAAAAGATGGAACCCTAAGACCTTGTGGAGATTACAGGCGTCTCAACGAACAGACTATTCCAGATCGATACCCAATTCCCAGAATAGAAGATTTCCATTTAATTTTAAGCGGTAAGACAATTTTTTCAAAACTTGATCTTTTAAAAGCCTATTACCAAATCCCAATAGCAGAGGAAGACAAACCCAAGACTGCTATAATTACCCCATTTGGGCTCTATGAATTTAATGTTATGAGTTTTGGGCTTCGTAATGCCCCTTCTACATTTCAAAGATTTGTAAATGAAGTCTTTCAAGGTTTAACATTTGTCTTTCCTTACTTGGATGATGTTCTTATTGCTTCTGTTTCTGAAGATGAACATAAAGCCCATCTTAAAGAAGTATTTGACAGGCTTGAAAATTATGGTCTTTCCATTAATGTGTCCAAATCAGTTTTTGGAGTTCAAGAAATTGAATTTTTAGGGCATTTGATAACCCCTTCTGGTTCACGCCCATTACCTGAAAAAGTTGAAGCCATTTTGAATTATAAATTGCCAACCACCCTTCATGACCTAAGAACATTTTTAGGTATGATAAATTTTTTTCGCAGATACTTAAAAGATGCTGCTCAAACTCAGGCCATTTTGCATCAAATGCTAAAGGGTGCCAAGAAAAAAGATCGTAGAAAAGTGCCCTGGACTGATGAAGCACGAAAACAGTTTGAGAAGTGTAAGAAGGATTTGGCAAATGCTGCTCTTCTAAGCTTTCCTAAACCTGACTGCCCATTATCTCTGTATACAGATGCCTCAGATTGGGCAATAGGATCAGTATTGCAGCAGTATGAAGATGGAAGTTGGAAACCTATTGCTTTTTACTCAAAAAAATTAAATGAAACACAGAGAGGGTATAGTACTTATGATCGTGAATTATTAGGAATATACTTGTCTGTAAAACAGTTTAAGTACATGCTAGAAGGAAGAGATTTTCAGGTATTCACAGATCACAAGCCCTTAACCTTTGCATTCAAACAGAAAAACGAGAAGGCTTCGCCACGACAACAGCGTCAACTCCAGTATATATCACAGTTTACTACAAATATACATCATGTGGATGGAAAAGACAATATCGTAGCAGACACACTTTCTAGGATTGCAGAAGTCTCCATTATTGATTATGAACATCTAGCAAAAGAGCAACTTAATGACCAAGAATTGCAAGCATTATTACATGGTACAAGCTCATTAAGTTTTAAGCAATATGTCCTACCTTCCGGCAATATACTATGGTGTGATACATCACAGAAAAATATTCGACCTTATGTACCACAAGTTTATCGAAAGAAAATTTATGATCAAATACATGGTTTTTCTCACCCTGGCATTCGATCTACTGTCAAGCAGGTGACTGCCAGGTTTATATGGCCAGAAATGAAAGCACAAATTAGTCAATGGGCACGAGCTTGTGTTAATTGTCAAAAAGTAAAGGTAACTAGACATACTAAATCAAAATTCAGTGAATTCTCTGAACCAGATGCTCGATTTAGTGTTGTACATGTGGATTTAATTGGCCCTTTGCCACCGTCCAATGGAAAAACTTACTGCCTTACATGTATTGATAGATTCTCATGTTGGGTGGAAGTTATTCCACTAGAAGATATAACAGCAGAATTGGTGAGCAAAGCATTCTATGAAAATTGGGTGTGCAGATTTGGAACACCTCACAAAATCATTTCTGACCAGGGTCGACAGTTTACATCTCAACTGTTAAGAAATTTAGCCATTCTCTGTGGTGCAAAAGTGTCTCATACAACTCCTTATCATCCCCAAAGCAATGGGAAAATTGAAAGATTCCATCGAACCTTAAAAGCTGCGATAAAAGCTCATAATAATAATAAATGGACTGATGTCCTACCTACAGTTCTGTTAGGCTGCAGAGCAACAATTCGGGAAGATGCTAAAGCTTCCATTGCTCAAATGGTATATGGCACTAACATCAGGCTTCCAGGGGAGTTTTTCGAAAGCCCTTCTGTTAATATAGAGCCTGATACTTTTGTTCATAAGCTGCAACAATATATGGCTCAATTAAAACCAATGAAATCTTCTCACACATCACAACAACAAAAAATATTTGTGCACAAGGATCTCGCATCCTGCTCACATGTGTTTGTCAGAATAGACAGAGTAAAAAAACCTCTCGAACCAGCATATGATGGCCCATTTTCTGTCCTTGAAAGAAGTGATAAATATTTCTCAGTTAATATTAATAGTAAAATTGTTAATATTTCTATTGATAGGTTAAAGCCTGCCTATCTGCTGACAGATGTGCCATCTTTACCTAATAATGTGCCATCTTTACCTAATAATGTGCCTAATTCAGTTAATGAACAAAATATCAATGAAGATAATATTCAACTCCCAACAAACACTCGTTGTGGTAGAACAGTAAAACTGCCTGTAAGATTTCGAACCTAACCCATTAATGTATTGAAATGCTATATCACATTCAAATTTCTGATATAATAATAATAATGATTTTTTTTTTATTATTATTTATCCTTTACTGTTGTATATAGTAACATTTTCTAATTATTCATTTAAGTTTTGTAATTTCAAGTGCATTGTTATTATTTCTCTGTATTAGTATTACTTTTAAATACTCAGAACTGTTTGAATGATCTAGTATATATTCTTAAAAGTGTATAACATAATCGTATTGTTATTTGCATATAGTAATTTAAGGTAATATAATTTGCATACACATTGATTATTAAGTAACCAATTTTAAAATGTACTGTTTCTCTACTACCAATTTTTCTAGATATCGTAACTTAGTTACTGGTAGGGGAGTGATGTAGGAACATAAATATTAAGTAAATATTTACTAGTAAGCTTTATCAGAAAGCCACTAGATGGCGAGACCATGGAGCTAATGCAGATCGCTCATGGAGCAAGAGTAGTTTAAATAATTGCATGATATTTTATAATTACAAAATAAATCCTCACTTGCAAGTGAATAATTTAAAGTACTTAAAATAATTTTATGTGAATTGTAATTTTGTTATTTATGTTTCTTTCGAGTTATTTAATAATTTTTGTAGATATATTTTTATATAAAAATTAACTGTAATACAATGTAAGCAAAGTTACCTGTAACTGTAACCTGCGTAAAAAAAACTTTGCCGCGATGTTTTGGTAGCACGTAGAATTTTGCTACTTTCAGAAATGATGACAAAATAATAAAGAAATGTGTCAATAAGTATTGTTTTATTATCTTTGATGGAAATAATACACGCAACCTAAATGAACAAGTAACGTAGTAATAACAAAAACATACATTTTTCCCCCGGAAAATATATATGGTTTCTGTTTGAAAAATGGAGTTTGTCTCTTGTTTGACACTTGGGGATTGTGTTAACAATTGGTAATAGCTTATCTAATAGGTTCTTTAAAATTTCGAAATTTTGCAATTTGATGTATTTAGTGAAATTTATGTACGATCGAAATACGTTGTTGCTGCTGGAATTTTATTCGAATAAAATAATCTGGTGTGTCACTCCCACGACTTTCTCTTACACTGAAATTTAATACTATAAATACAGGTTGGAGATTAAGAGGTAAGATAACGATGTTATGTAAACCTATGTTAAACAATTCAAATTAGGCTTCGGGAGAGTTTTATATGATAATTAGTTCTGTGTGAGGGGGGCTACCGCCCCCTCAACCCCCCGTTTCATTAATGCACCTACATTTATATAGAATTTAATTCGGTTATTAAAAATTAATTCTGTTTTTAAAAAATAATTTATTAAAATTATTATTTAAAAAATTATCTTTTATGATAATGCAGAGGATTTCCATATTGGACAAGTAGTATAAAACCAAATATCCAAAAAAAGTCCATTTTATTCTCAATATAAAAAAAAAAAAAAAAAAAAAAAAATTTTTTTTTTTTTTTTGTTATAAGTAACTTTGCTTTAAATTATCGCAGATCGATGGTTCAACCATTCGTTTTAAAGGTATTGGCGAGCTCTTTTGAAAGATACCCATCATGAAAATTTACTCCCCTCGAGGGGGGACCTCCCCCCCCCCCAGGGGGGAGGCGAGGCTCCTACATACACAATTTTTTTTCCCAGTTTACTATCTCTATTACAAAAAATATATATTCGTTTCATTTGGTTTAGTGCAGTCTATAGACGTTAAACTCTACTTACCTGCAATTTCCCCCATAGACGTAATGTATTAGAATTCTCTTGATTGTCCCTGTACACGAACCATTTGCTTGATCTTAACGAAAAGCTTACTGTAGCATCCCTATATGATACACATTTAGATTACCAAGTTTGAACTTTCTGACATAATTTGTTTTTGAGATATGCTGATAACAGACAGACACACACACAGACTATTTGCTAAAAACATGATTTTCGTAGTCAGGGGACTTCAAAACGTGTAAATATGACAAAATATCGCGTTCGAAAATTTGACCCAAAAACTATACTTTCTCTACCTTATGGGTAAGAGAAAGTAAAAGTTAGAGATCTGGGTCCCCCTGATGCCCCTCCCTCCCACACAAAAAAGCATGATTAAAACAAGATTTTTTCTGTTTAACAGGATTCTATAAAAAAAAAAAAAAAAAAAAAAAAAAAAAAAGGAGAATTTGTATTACGTAGGGCCCTAGGGCTCACCTATAATAGTTCATCTGATAGAATCTTTGAAATCATAAACCTTTGCATATTGTAGTGTTTAGTGAAATATTTTTGCAATCGAGATACTGTGGTGTTGCCCTAGTTTTATTCCAACTCAAAAATTGAGGATCTGGATCTTCCTAATGCTTAAAAAAAAAAAAAAAAAAAAAAAAAAAGTATGTTTTAAAGCAGATTTGTCCCGCTCAACATGATTCCCCGAAAAAAAATTTCGTTTCAATTAGAAAAAGAATTTACATTGTGTCTCGTGAGTCCCTAGATGCTCCGGGACCCACCTATGATAGCTCATTTGGTATATTCTTTGAAATTATGAAACTTTACAAATTAATATGCTTTGCAAAATTTCTGAACCATTGAGGTGTTTTGCTACTGCCGAAGTTTTATTCGAATTGAAAAATCGGGACTATGGGGACACCCTTATGGGAAATAAATAAATAGATATTTATGTAAAAAAACATTTTTTTTTTAAATTAGAAGCTTTTTTTTTTTTTTTTTTTTTTTGGGGGGGGAGGGGGGGAGCCCTAAAATGCATAAAATAAAAATTTATTGTGTCACAGACATTCTATAAAGAAACGAAAGTTTTAACACTAAGGAAATTTTAGAGAAAAATATGGATAATTCACTTTTGCAAGAGATAAATATTTTTAAATATTCAAAATATTTTTAAAAGCCTTCGAGACCTTTGAAATTTATGGTTTAATGAATAATTATATAAAAAACTAACAATTAAGAATATTAGTCTCGAATGTTTTTTAAAATATTTTGAATGTTTAAAAATATTCATCTCTTGCAAAAGTGAATTATCTATATTTTTCTCTAAAATTTCCCTAGTGTTAAAACTTTCATTTCTTTATAGAATATCTTTACCACAACAAAATTTTATTTTATGCATTTTACCCCCCCCCCCCAAAAAAAAAGCTTCTAATTAAAAAAAAAAAATTTTTTTTACTTAAATATTTATTTTGTGCTTTTTAGTTATAAAAATACCTACTTAAAAACTAATCAAAATTTCTTAGAATACTGTGCAGACAACTAAAGATATTCTTTCATCAACTGACATCTTTTCTTTTAACTATCTGCGAAAAAATAGCACATCGGCCTTCGAGGATCGAACCCACGACCATTGCGTTATCAGCATGGCGCTCTAACAAGAAGTCAAAGAACAGTGAAGAAAAGCCATAGAACACACTAGAAAAATCTAACAAATGCAAAAAAATATTGTTCTTGAATGCTTTTTAAATTATTTTGAATATTTAAAAATTTTCAGTGTTTGAAAATTTGAAATATCTATACCTATCTATCTATATATCTATATACACTAAGCGGGGGGGGGGGGAAGAGCCGCACTGCAGAAAAAAGGACTTATACATTTTTTATTTATAATAACTTTTAAATTAATGTGTGAAACAAATAAAACTGTCTTGTTTGCATAATACCAATATGATGGAATGATACCTATGTACATTTTCGATTTAATAATTCGCTTTATTGCTCTTTACGAAGTACTTTTTAAAAATTTGCATAAAACTTTCTTTTTGAACATAATGCAATAACCATACACTTTGTATTCTAATACGATTTGTTATGTGAAATAAACAAGTTATATTTTAATATATGAAATAAAACTATTTATTTGTTAGATCTAAGCAAATTTTTATTAAAAATATGTATTCTGTATTGGGTTAATTCCAATTTTTATTTTCAATCTGCAAAATACGAATTTTCAATAGGCGAATTTCTTTTTTTTTCATTTTGCAATTTCAAAAAAAAAAAAAAAAAAAAAAAAAAAAACATTTTTAAAAAAGGTCCGTTAATTTAACAGTTGGGAATTTTCTGAATGTGAAAACAGAATTTAAAAATATGTATTAGTTAATAAGTTATTTGTAAAGAAAATTTCCCATAGAATAACATTGGATCGGGCTTCCAGCGACAGTAAGTGAAGAAGGCCGTTGAAGTGGAAGCACATTGTTTTTTAGCGTGACATGAAAACGCGATAGCAAATGCAACTTCAATGAAAAGCTTCTAATAAAAAGTTCCTAAAAATTTTTTTATTTATTAATTTTTACTTAAATTTTTATTTTGTGCGTGTAAGTAACCAGATAAAAGGTTGTTTAAAAAACTCTTAGGATACTGTGTAGTCAACAAAAAACTTTCTTTTATCAATTGACACCTTTTCTACCAATTGTCCGCAAAAATTAACTCGCCGGACTTTCGGCGATCGAACTCTCGACCATCGCGTTATTAACGTGACGCTCTAATCAACTAAGCCAACGAGCGACAAACAGAGATGCTTATATTTACTTTAAAATGGAGGCGCCTTATTTTTTAGCGTGACATGAAGACTCGATGAGAAAATCCAATTTCATATAAAAAGCTCCTAAAAAATGTATGTATTTATTTATTTTTACTTGCGATGAGAAAATCCAATTTCATATTAAAAGCTTCTAAAAAATTTATTTATTTATTTCTTTTTACTTAAATTTTTGTTTTGTGCTTTTTAGTAACTAGATAAAAAGCTGTTTAAAAAACTCTTAAAAAATTTTTAGGATACTGTGCACAGAACGAATATTTTCTTTTATCAATTGACAACTTTTCTGTTAATTATTTGCTAAAATTAACACCTCGGCCCGGCTAGGATAGAACATACGACACTTGCGTTGTCAACATGCGCTCTAACCATCCCCCCCCCCTCTTAAGTGGAAGCGTCTTGTTTTTTAGCGTGACAGAAAACGCGATGGCAAATCCAATTTCACACACACACACATATATATGCATATATACAGCTTCTAAAAATATTTATTTATGTATTTTTTATTTAAAACTTTTTAATTTGTGCTTTTTAATATCTAAAATATTTTGTGTTTTGTAATATCTAAAAAAAAAAAAAAAAAAAAAATTATTAAAAAACTCTTTAAAAATTCTTAGGATACTGCGTCGTCAACGAAAAATTTTCTTTTATCAATTAACACCCTTTCTACTAATTATCTGAAAAATCAACACGCCGGACCTTTGGGGATCGAACTCTCGACCATCGTGTTATTAACGTGACGCTCTAACCACGTAAACCATGGAGCGGTAAACTGAACAGCTTATGTTTACTTTAAAATGGTGGTGCCTTGTTTATTAGCGTGACACGAAGACACGATGGCAAAGTCAATTTCATATAAAAAGCTTCTAATAAAAATGAAATGAATAAATAAGTAAAATGCATGTTTAAAAGCAGGTTTTTACCACCCAACGCGTTTCTGTAAAAAAAAAAAAAAAAAAAAAAAAAAAAAAAAAGGATATCAATTTAGAAAATTAATTTGTGTCACCTGGGGTCCCTAGGAGCCTTGAGGTCTACTTATGATAATTCACTTGTTACATTTTTCGACATCACTTTGCAAATAAATGATTTTAGCGACATTTCTGTGTGAACAAGTTGTTTCTGTTTGCTGGAGATTTCCGAGCTGTAAAATCGGCGCCGGACCGTATGGGCTACTAAGCCAGCCTGGGTCGGTTGGTGGTGCGGCGCAAGCGCCGATTTCCATATCCCTGATGCTAAAATAAACAAAAGCAATACATAATAAATAATAATAATAAAGCACCACAGAACTGGCGTTTTAAAATAATAATTACAGAACTTTAGATTTTGGATAAACACCATAAAATGCAATAAACTCGCAACAATTGTTTCAGGTCGAAAGAACACACGACCCTTCGTCATACCTGCCAATATTTTAATTTATTCCGGAGTATTTTTAGCCCCGCCTTTATTTCGCACCACTTATTTTTTTAAAGAATTTTTTTCTTATTTTATCGAAGTTATATATTGGAGAAAATTTTTCTACAAATAAAGTGGGGCGAAATAAAGGCGGGGCTAAAAGTACTCCGGAAAAAATTAAAATATTGGCAGCTATGCCCTTCGTCAGGCGCACAAAGTAGGCACCAGTGCTGCAGTCAAAGCAGCAACGCACAAAATTATTTTAAAGGAAGAGCAAAAATATATAAAGATGATTGTGAATAAAAATGTTAGTGTGAGCAAACTTATCAAATAAAAGAAGGAATTAAATAAATAAATAACATTAAAACATGTAACAAAATCTAAAAATAAAAAAAAAATAACAAAATTAAACGAAAAATGAATTCATGTGAGTAATTTCCAAGCATCAGACAAGTACAGAGTAGAAGAAATATCATTAAAAAGATTTTTTGAATTTTTAAATATATAAAAAGCTTCATGGATATCTAAATGGGAAGAGGAGACAAGAGATGAAATTATGTTAGTTTTAGAAAAATCGAAAGGATGACCATGAGCCCAGTAGTGGGAAGCAATAGAAGACTTGGAAATCTCTTCATTACGAACATTACGACGGTGCTCACTTATTCTATTTTTCAAAGGCCTCCTAGTTTGACCAATGTAACCTAAATTGCACGAAGAACACGAGATAAAGTAAATGCCAGAACGGTATTCAGTAGGAATGGGATCTTTAAGAGAAGATAATTTAATTTTATTAACGGGTTTGTAAATGACTTTAAAAACAAATGGCGAAAGAATTCTAGAAATTTTAAAGGAAAGATATGAATAAAAAGGTAGTGAGACTGTGATCATTCGAAAAGGAAGCAGAACACGTTTAGGATTCTTGAATTTATAAAGAGCTTTATCGGTAATAGAGGGATTATAGCCTCTAGGAAGAGCAAGAGATTTTAAATACATTTCTTTCGAAAGACTAGACGAATCAGAACAAATGTGTAAGGCACGAAAAACATAAGTATAGAAAGCAGACATTTTCTGTTGAAGGGCGTGGTTAGAGAGAGCATGTGGCGGAAGGGTGACAGAGAATGGTTTTCTAAAGACAGTGGTTGAGAACCGATCTTTGTCTTTAGATACAAAAACGTCAAGAAATGGTAAAGAACAATCCTTTCCAATCTCGAAAGTGAATTGAATGCATAGGTCAATCGAATTGACCAAAGATAGTAAACTGGAAAAATCGACATCAGGAGGAACAAGACAAAAGTGTCATCCACATACTTGAACCAATGGGGAAATTTATATACACCGAAGAGCCATTTTTCAAAATAGTGCATATAAATGGCACACAACAAAGGAGCGAGAGGGCTGCCCATTGCCATACCCTTATTTTGAGAATAATAAATACCATTAAAGATGAAGGCAGTTTGTCTGATACATAATTGAACTAAATTCACAAGCTCCTCATTCCTCAATTTCAATAGAAGAATAATGGAATTCACGTAATTTCTTCTCTAAACAAACCAGAGCACCTTGAACAGGAACATTCGTAAAAAGTGATTTAGCATCAAAAGAAATCATAGTATAGTTAGAGGGAGAGATGCATTTAAGTCCCACAAAGTCATACGCGTTTTTTACAGTGTAAACGTTAGTACTAGTTAAATGAGAAAGAGATTTTGAAAGAAAACGAGCAAGATTATAAGAAGCCGTACCAATATTAGAAACAATCGGTCGGTAGCAGAGACTGGGTTTATGAACTTTCGGAAGAGCATAGAAACGAGCACAGTTAGCAATGGAAGGTATTACCATGCGTTTAATACGATCATTAAGAATAACAGAATTTTTAACGAGGTATTTAACTTGATCGAGATGTTCATTAAACGAATCCTTCTTAAGTTTTGAATAGGGACCTGAATTAAGCATGGAATCAACATGGGAAATATAATCCGATTTGTTGAGCAGAACTGATTGCCCCCCTTTGTCTGCCTTGGTTAAAATCAAATTGGGGGCGGAGTTTAATTCCGAGAGGGCGGATTTTTGAGAAGTAAGATTAGACTTTTGTGGACGATTATGAGAAGAAATAATGTTAGATAAAACGAAACGAAGAGATTCTAACTAACCGGGAGAAATTTTACTATTTTTAAAGGAATTTTCAATGAGAGCAATCAAATCAAGAATAGAGTGTCTGGAAGCACGAGCAAAATTCAGACCCAAATTGAGCACGTCACGTTGAGCACCAGTCAGCGGGTGCGAAGAGAGATTAATAACAGTATTCTGTATAAGAGGGGAGATAGATGAAGTAACAGAATTATTTTTAAGAAGAGAATTAAATTTCTTATTCAAGTTAGTTTGATGATGGAAAAACTGGAATGCAAAGTATGCAATTTTTTACAAAGGAAGAGAAATCATCAACGGAACGGAACTGCTAAGAGACAGATGTAACGATTATAATTCTGATTCAATAGATGAAAGAGACTGCCGAATATCCTGAATAACAGCCCTGAGAATGGCAAACTTACTCAATTTTGGTCCTTCCTTTAAAATAGTTTTGGGAGTTGCCTCTTTGACTGTAGCACTCGTGCCTAATTTGTTTGCCTGACGAAGGGTCGTGTGTTATTTCGACCCGAAACGAATGTTGCGAGTTTATTGCATTTTATGGTGTTTATCCAAAGTTCTGTAATTATTAAAAGCAACGCATATTTTAAAGAATATAGTTTTAGCTAAAAACTATATATATATATATATACACACACTTTTTCTCATAATTATAAGGACAGCTGTTTTTCTATATTAACTAAAAACTGAACACCATTATTTAAACAAATATATCTTTTATTAATTTGAATTTCAATAATAGACGATATTTAAAAAGTTTTATCGTTTTTCTATCTTAAATAATCAGGTGTGTCCCTCACACGACTTTCTCTTACCCTGAAATTTATTACTATAAATACAGGTTGCAGATTAAAAGGTAAAGTAACAAGTACTGTTATGTAAACCTGTGTTAAACAATTCATATTAGGCTCTTGAAGAGTTTTATATGATAATTAGTTCTGTGTGAGGAGGGCGGTAGCCCCCTCAACCCCCCGTTTCATTAATGCACCTACATTTATATAGAATTTAATTCGGTTATTAAAAAATAATTCTGTTTTTAAAAAATAATTTATTAAAATTATTATTTAAAAAAATTATCTTTTATGATAATGCAGACGATTTCCATATTAGGGAAGTAGTATAACACTAAATATCCAAAAAAAGTCCATTGTATTATCAATATTTAAAAAAAAAAAAAAAAAAACGATTTTTTTTTTTTTTTTTTTTTTTGTTAAAAGTAAAAAAAATCGGTAACTTTGTTTTAAATTATCGCAGATCAATGGTTCAACCATTCGTTTTAAAGGTATTAGCGAGCTCTTTTGAAAGATACCCATCATGAAAATTTACTCCCCTCGAGGGGGGAATTCTTTCCCAGGGGGGGGGGGGGAGGCGAGGCTCCTACATACACAATTTTTTTTTTTTTTTTACCAGTTAACTATCTCTATTACAAAAAATATTTATTCGTTTCATTTGGTTTAGTGCAATCTATAGACGTTAAACTCCACTTACCTGCAATTTCTCCCATAGACGATATGTATTAAAATTCTCTTGATTGTCTCTGTACACGAACCATTTGCTTGATCTTAACGAAAAGCTTACGGCATCATCCCTATATGATACACATTTAGAATACCAAGTTTGAACTTTCTGCCATAATTTGTTTTTGAGATATGCTGATAACAGACAGACACACACACAGACACACACAGACACACAGACATACACACAGACCATTTGCTAAAAACATGATTTTCGTATTCAGGGGACATCAAAACGTGTAAATATAACAAAATCTCGCGTTCGAAAATTTGACCCAAAAACAATACTTTCTCTACCTTATGGGTAAGAGAAAGTAAAAACTTTAAATATGGTCAAAAAAATGATTTTTCAAGTGTTCACAATTATAAGGACAGCTTGAATCTTAGTAATTTTTTTTTCAGTTATTCTTTAAATTAATATTTTATGGGGTCTCTTTTTAGGGTGAAACAGTCAGACATTCTCTCTGGTATATATTTATATATATACATATACATATTTTTTAATATTCAGTTTCAATACCATTTCATTCATCATAGATGATATTCTGAATACATTTAAACAATTTAAAATTGCTTTCCACTTGCATGCACTTTTCTAATATGATAAATTAAGGTTTTTTTTTCAACTTTTAGGCCACGAGAAAGGCAATAATATAGAAGTTTCTTTCTTGAAACTATTTTCTATTGCTCTAGAAGTAGAGCAAAAATGTAAGTCTTGTTGAAAAAAAAAATTATTAGTAAGTCGTGTAGAGCCGCACCAGATTGTAAAAACGTTAGAAAAATGGAGGCTTTGGCCATTATCACGGTTCTGTGAGGTCTAACTGCAACGTTTCCGGCTGCAATCTTTAAGAGACAGTGTCCGTGATGAGAGAAGTCGTGTAGAGCCGCACCAGATTTTAAAAACGCGAGAAAAATGGCGGCTTTGGTCTTTCTCATGGTTCTGTGAAGTCTAACTGCAACGTTTCCGGCTGCAATCTTTAAGAGACAGTGTCCGGAGATGAGAGAAGTCGTGTAGAGCCGCACCCGATTGTAAAAACGTGAGAAAAATGGCTGCTTTGGCCTTTCTCACTGTTTTGTGAGGTCTAACTGCAATAGAGACAGTGTCCGGAGAGGAGAGAAGTTGTGCAGAGCCACACCAGATTGTAAAAACGTGAGAAAAATGGCGGCTTTGGTCTTTCTCATGGTTCTGTGAAGTCTAACTGCAACGTTTCCGGCTGCAATCTTTAAGAGACAGTGTCCGGAGATGAGTGAATTCGTGTAGAGCCGCACCCGATTGTAAAATCGTGATAAAAATGGCGGCTTTGGCCTTTCTCACTGTTTTGTGAGGTCTAACTGCAATAGAGACAGTGTCCGGAGAGGAGAGAAGTCGTGTAGAACCATACCAGATTGTAAAAACGTGAGAAAAATTGCGGCTTTGGCCTTTCTCACGGTTTTGTGAGGTCTAACTGCAACGTTTCCGACTGCAATCTTTAAGAGACAGTGTCCGGAGATGAGAGAAGTCGTGTAGAGCCGCACCAGATTTTAAAACAATATACAGTATATAATTATTAACACTTCACATTAGCAAGTTAATTGTATGATACATTATTTGTATCATACAAGGATGGAAAGCGTTTGCTGACGATGACGCGAATTCAATGATTTTTGTTCACCCAAAAGTGCTCAACGCGCCTAAAGAAGTTTTCACTTCAAAAAATACGATTTTTTTTCTAAGTTTTTTTTTTTCGTCAAAAGTAAAAAAAATCGATAACTTTGTTTTAAATTATCGCAGATCGATGGTTCAACCATTCGTTTTAAAGGTATTGGCGAGCTCATTTGAAAGGTACCCATCATGAAAATTTACTCCCCTCGAGGGGGGGGTCTTCCCCCCCAGGGGAGGAGGCGAGGCTCTTACATACACAAAATTTTTTCCCCAGGTTACTATCTCTATTACAAAATATATATATTCGTTTCATTTGGTTTAGTGCAGTCTATAGACGTTAAACTCTACTTACCTGCAATTTCCCCCATAGACGTAATATATTAGAATTCTCTTGATTGTCCCTGTACACGAACAATTTGCTTGATATTAACGAAAAGCTTACTGTATCATCCCTATATGATACACATTTAGCATACCAAGTTTGAACTTTCTGCCATAATTTGTTTTTGAGATATGCTGATAACAGACAGACACACACACACAGACACACACAGAGACACACAGACATACACACAGATCATTTGCTAAAAACATGATTTTCGTATTCAGGGGACCTCAAATCGTGTAAATATAACAAAATCTCGCGTTCGAAAATTTGACCCAAAAACACTACTTTCTCTACCTTATTGGGTAAGAAAAAGTAAAAAATTACTAAATTCATCCTGTCTTCAGTAGAAACAGCTCCACAGAGAACCATAGATCCACCTATAAAATGCCCGATTCATATCTGCCTTTATAAAATCTGCTGTGGCTTTCGCTATCGTCAGATCGTGACAGTAAGTGTTAAAACTATTTGGTTAATCAATAATAAAATGTTTTTCATACTAAAATGTAACATTTTACCATTTCATGTTGTCTTTATTCAACTTTAACACAGATTTTCTTTCCTCCATTAAATGCTTATTGATTACTACAGGTTTTTTATTCATTTTAACATATTATTAATTATTTTAAACATGCATAAATGTGGACCCCAACCTTTCGTTAAAAATTACGAGCAAATTTAGCAGCAAACATTTTGAGTAGAACAGTAAGAGGAATTATGAGTCTTCGATCTCTGTAAAACAACTGTGATTTTGCATCAGATCTCTCTCCTATCGAACCAGCAGTTCAACATTTGATCACATTTCCTTCAGCAATTTTAGATCTTTGAATTTCAATAAAAATACGACGGATTGAAATTATCCCTCCACTTAAAAAACACGTTTATTTTATCATACTTCACTACATGAACTTTCTTTTTTTTTTTTTCGAGGAATTATCAGTAGTGTCCGTCCAAGAAAAATTGAAGGCTTATATATGAATTAATCTAGCTCAGTAGTTAACAAATTCACATGTCAACTGTAATTTATCCGCTAGTAAGTTAAATAAAACGAAAAAATCTTGATTGTCTCTATAATTAATTATGAACATCTAAAAACGTGGAGAAAAAAAATATTTTGCACTATTTTTTACCATTTTTTTTTTTTTAATTAACTTCGATTCTTGTTTTTTTTTGTTTGTTTGTTTGTCCAGTACAAATCTTGCAATCGATTTTTAACTAACTTCCCCACTAGCTAAGTATTTGAAACTTTCAGGACAGCTCAGAACACGGTGACAATACATTTTTTTTAATACTTCTAGTCAACTGTTTCGGGTCCCGCTGCCTTCGGCAGCGTTTATATGATTCGACCAGAAAGTTTATTTAACTACGACTAGCTAGACTTCCTAGCTAGACTGACTAGCTAACTTCCCGACTAGCTAGAATTTGAAACTTTCAGAGTAGTTCAGAACACGGTGAAAATGCATTTTTTAAATACCTTTAGCCAACTGTTTCGGGCTCCTGCTGCTTTCGGCAGCGTTATCAGTACAAAGCTTGCAATCGATTTTTCACTAACTTTTTGACTAGTAAGACACTTGAAACTTTTAGGATAGCTCAAAACAAGGTGACAATACATTTTTTAATACTTTTAGTCAACTGTTTCAGCTCCCTGCTGCCTTCGGCAGCGTTTATATGATTCAACAGAAAATTTATTTAACTAACTTCCCATCTAGCTAGACATTTGAAACTTTCAGAATAGTTCAAAATACGGTGAAAATGCATTTTTTAAATATTTTTAACCAATTGCTTCGGGACCCTGCTGCCTTCGGCAGCGTTACCAGTACAAAGCTTGCAATCAATTTTTAACTAACTTCCCGGATAGATAGCCATTTGAAACTTTTATAATGGCTCAAAACACGATAGCAATGAATATTTTTAATACTTTTGTCCAATTGCTCCGGGTTCCCGCTGTCTTCGGTAGCGTTTATATGATTCAACAGAAAATTTAAAAACATGGTATATAAAAAGTTCTTTTTATCTTGTAATTATTATTAATTTTGTTTCATATTAAAAAAATTATAACAGTTTTGGTTTTTAGAATACTAGATATATTAAGTGCACTTAGCATAATCTTGTTCACAATTATTTTTACATAAGTTATTTGAAAACGTAAAGTGTCCTTATAAATATGAGAAGGAGTGTATACTTTATTACAACATGAACAAAGAACATTCAGAAATATTTGAGGCACATTTAAAATAACGGAGGAAAAAATACAGAACTTACATTTATAATAAAATCTTTTTGTAAAAAAATAGAACCGACTCCAAAATGTAACTACAATTCAAACAACTAAAAATGAAAGAAAATTGGCAGAAAATGGAACTGTAAATTGCGCCTAAAAGTATAAAATAATTTCCTTTGCCAAACAACCTATAACACTACAATTAATGATAACTTTTGAAGTCGGCGCAAAATTAAATAAAATTAAATTAATTTTTAAAGGTTTGCCTTTAGATCGGTAGCAACAAATGCTGTTGTCTCGAATGATCCATTTTCATGTTTCCTTTATTATTTTATCACTGTATATAATTGGTCTATTAGTAGCATCTACATAGAACAGGGAACGTTCTTCACATTGCGGTATTTATGTTTCTACGAAGTTAGAGTTTCCTTTGTAAATTTGGTATAACTTTGATAACTATCATCCTTGATGGCTTTTGAATTTGGCGATCAAAACGTAAGGCAAAAATATACACGAAAGATGTATATTTTCATAATATATAGTGTACGATGTGTTTTTTCATATTCTTAATTACTCTCCTGATATACTTTATCAAAATATTCATGATATCCCAAAGAAATTAAATATGTTTGCCAGATAATTTTGCGATTTTTCTTTCACCAAGGACGTCAGATACCAGCATCTTCGCCAACTTATGCTGCTTACGAAATCTTATTTGTTTTCTTGAATCAAAGTAGTTTTAGGATGCATTTTGCAGGTAACAATGTGAGATGTGTATTTTGAATAGGATTGTTTTTTGTATTGAATGAAGGTATCAATTTTTATTTAATTTTGCGCCGACTTCAAAAGTTATCATTAATTGTAGTGTTATAGGTTGTTTGGCAAAGGAAATTATTTTATACTTTTAGGCGCAATTTACAGTTCCATTTTCTGCCAATTTTCTTTCATTTTTAGTTGTTTGAATTGTAGTTACATTTTGGAGTCGGTTCTATTTTTTTACAAAAAGATTTTATTTTTCTCTTTTCAGTGAAAACTTATTTATACAGCAGAGCATCAGAAGACGTTCGACGGAAGTTTCACAAATCACAACTTCCAAGAAAAGTGACATTACTCAAAAAATGGTTTATGTCACTGAAAAATACATGAAATGCACCCAATGTGAACAAAAAAGTTACATCTCCATGTAGAAAGTTATCCACTCGAGAGACAGTTGTGCCAGTTTTATTCTAGTCAAGTTTTATGTTGATTTTTCTCAAATGCAGCATTTTTAAGTTGTGTCACTTTTCTTCCTTTTATCGGATATGAGCAAAAAACTATGTATCGAACGAACATACGTTAAATTAAAAAGTCTTTACAAATGTAAAGAACGGATACGCTATATTCGCAACCGAAAATTCTGTTAGGCGTATATATTGAACTTTACAGTGAATACGTGTCACCCGCTGCGCTGGAAATTGCGCAGCGTAAAGTTCAAACAAAGAGCAAAATATGCATTGCAGCTGACGGACAAAAGCTTCAACATCGATACTTACATACTGCTTTTACCAGTGTAGCTGCATGCGTTCAGCAGTTAGAGTGAGAACAGACTTTTGTTAGTATAATGTAATTTGTTTATATCTTAATAAAATCATAATGAAACCTTTTTCAGGCCAAGATCATTACGACAACAAAAGAAGTATTAAAATTAAATCATCTCTTACGAAGTTATAAGCTAACAAATTTCAACAACAACAACGAGAAACATGGTTTGTATTGAGAACCTCTTCCTTTATGAAGTCGGTTTAAAACGTCTATGCGTTAATCGATGTGACCGCTTACAATAACCATACTTTGAATTTTACATAGCATAAATGTCACCCGCTACGCTACAACATATGCAATGTCGTTCAAGTGTGCACAAAATAGGAAATTGTGAAGAAACAAATGCACGTTTTAAGCGTTCTGTTTCTAGCATTAATGTCTAAACTACCTTTGCGTACTACATCGATGATGCTCTGCAATTTTATAGTTCACTTTTTTCCCCAGTCTTGAAACGTTTCCGAGATAGGATCGTTAACTCCACTCTTTTCCACCAGGTGGCGCTTTAGGCGGTTGAATCGCGTAGCGCATGTCCACTTTACTATACGTACATATCACTTTTATGGCTATAGCTGCAGATGTTCAGCAGTTAAAAGTGTCGGGACTGACTTTTTTGGTCACCCTGTATTTTCTTTTGATCGTAAAGATCTTACAATGGGACCTATTTCAGACCAAGACCTTTCCAATAAAACAAAAAAAAGTATCAAAATCGGATCATCCGTTCAGCAGTTATGAGCTAACAAACAAAAACAAAAACAAAAAACATACGCTTTGAATTGAGAACCTTTCGTTTTTGAAGTCGGTTAATTAGAGCATCTCTTACGAAGCTATAAGCTTACAAACACCAACAACAACACATAGCTCGAATTAAGAACACCCTCCTTTCTGAAGTTGGTTGAAAACGACTTTGCGCTAATCGATTTGACCGTTTACAGTAACAGTACTTTGAACCACAGAGTATACGTGTCATCCGCTACGCTGCAAAGTGTGCAACGTAGTTCAAGTGTGCACAGTGTAGGAAATTGCGAACAAGCAACTGCACGTTTTAAGCGTTCTGTTTTTAGCAATAATGTCTAAAAACTGTCTTTTCGTAGTAAATCGATGATGCTCTACAACTTCGTAATTAACTTTATTCCCATCTTGAAACGTTTTTGAACTGTTTTTGTTCCGCTGTTTTTCACCAGATGGCGCTTTATTTTCTTTAGATAGTAAAGATATTATAATGGGACCTTCTTCAGACCAAGATCTCTACAACAAAACAAAAAGTATCCAGTAACCGTATTTTGAACTATATAGCGTTTGTCTCACCAGCTACGCTACAACGTGAGCAATGTAGCTCAAGTGTGTATAGTGTAAGAAATTGCGAACAAAAAAATGCACGTTTTTAGCATTGTATTTTTAGCATCAATGTCAAAACTATCTTTTCCTACTAAATCGATGATGCTCTGCAATTTTATAATTCACTTTTTTCCCCTGTCTTGAACCGTTTCTGAGATAGGAACGTTAGCATGAATGTCCAAACTATCTTTTTGTACTAAATCGGTGATACTCTTAAGCTTTGTAATTCACTTTTTCTTTAGACCGTTTTCGAGATAGGAACACTAACTTCGCTATTTTCTACCAGGTGGCGCTGCAAGCAGTTTAACCTTGTACTGCACGGCCACTTTGCTATACTTACATACCATTTTTATCACTATAGCTGCAGCCATTTAGCAGTTAAAAGAGTTGGGACTGATTTTTTTGGGCACCCTGTATTTTCTTTAGATCGTAAATATATTACAATGGGACCTATTGCAGACCAAGACCTTTTCAACAAAACAAAAAGTATCAAAATCGGAGCATCCGTTCAGAAGTTATGAGCTAACAAACATAAAAAAAACATACGGTTTGAATTGAGAACCTTCCTTCTTTTTTGAAGTCGGTTAATAAATGTTCAAAATGTCCACCCTTTTCTAGGAGGCAAAGCTGAACACGTTTGCGCATGTGTTTAGAGACGCGTTTTAACATGCTGGGAGTGATTTCTTGTAGAGAAACCTGTACACACCTGCACAGAAACTGTATTACGAAATTGTTGAACGAGCTGATATAGCATATTTTTACTCGGTATTGCATTATCTGGATATTTATATCGCCAAACATCTTTGCATCTTTCATACGATTTACATTCAAAATAAACTTCATACAGCGTAATTCTCTGAATGCGCCATAAACTCATTTCACTATGAAGAACAAAATAACATAAAACTTTATTCTCACATAACTTGAGGGAGAGAAGAAACAAACGATAAAAATTACAGAGTTGATGCAATAATAACCAGACGATAAAAATTACAGCGTTGATGCAATAATAACCAGACGATAAAATTAATATTTTAAAAAAATCATGGATACAATGAGTTCTTTAAGTTGGAGTACTAGAACTCTTAGGACACACTGTATTAAGTGAACTTATCTTGTTCGCAATTATTTTTACATTAGTTATTTCAAAACATAAAGTGTCCTTATAAATATGAGAAAGGGTATATATATATAAACGTGCGAGGGGGTGGTGATGCTGCTGTAACAGCTTTTCTGTTCACTTGTGATAGTTAACCTAAGAAATTTTCTAAATTAATGTGTTTAGGGAAATTACTTTGCCTGCAGGATGTTTCACGACTTTTAAACGTTGAAAACAGATGGCATACAGAATAAAGTAATAATAACTTAGTTTGTTGAATCTGACTCAAAGAGAATAATTTTAATCTAGAGATTATCCTCAGAAATAAGTAAATTTTAAACATTAAATATCTCCAGAACTATTCACAGTAACTTTATGCAAATTTGTATTTAGGTTAGTTTGAGGCTTTAGATTTATTTTCTGTCGTCAAATTTGGGGTTAATATTCGAACATTTAAATTTTGTTACTTATTAGTATGGAGAGGTCTCCTAAGCTTGTCGTTTTTTATTTGCAACAAAATTAAATATCTATATTATTATGGTTTTTATCATGATACTTATTCTTATCTTTATAATAGTTTTTTTATAGTGCAGTTTTCTTAAGATTGAAAACCAGAAACAATTTACTTTCGATATGCATTTTAAATAATATTATAATTTCTGGTAAATTAAACGAAATACGCTTCGGGATTTTATTACATTTAATCATCTGATAAATTCTTTAATTTAAACAAATATGACATTTCATAAAAGTACAATGCATTTTTCATCGTTACAATCTGAATGATATACATTTAAAACATTTAATTGTGATACCTTTTAGGTAATAATAAAATTGAATGTACTTACATATTTAATGAACGTAACTGGGATTAAATGGACAATAGAACATTATTATCCATAAATTATAATTTATAAGTAACATTTATACTTTTATTAAATAATTCAATTTACTCTGGAAAAGGTAATCCCTAAAATATATGAAAGGAAAAATATTTAAATGAATCCATTCACTATAAGCGAATGGATATTTATTTCATATATTCATGAAATAAATATAATTTAAAAAATCTATTTAATGTAAAATAACACAAATATAAAGATGCTTCATCATCTGACTCCATTCTAGCATTGTCTTATTAATTGAATGAAATTCTTAAAGGCATTTTACTTAATGCGATTGAAAAATATTTTTATTTGAACCCTTTTCAATGTGGTATAATGCATATCATTATGTTAAATGTTTAATTTTCTGGAACAATTTCCGAAAATAAATGCAATCAGAAAGACAATGCATTCCTTTTAATATTTATAAGACAAGATCCTTTTTCATTTACAAAGCTATATTAATGTTATGCATTACTTTCGTTTAACTTTTCATTGAATTTTATGAGTTAATGCTGCTATACATCGATGCTAGAAGAGTACATTTTAAATTGTACATTTGTTTGAAACATTCTGCTCGATGAAAATCGAAAGGTTACATTAAAAAATAAAAAAGTTGAAGACTGTTTAAAGTTTGAGAATTGTTTGAGATTGTACTTTGAAAATGTAATTTGCAAAATATTTAATGGATAAAAACATAAAACAGACATTTTGAGTTAAAAAGGAAAATAATGAACAAAAAGTCTGCCAATAAATCAATACAAAGAAGATTCATGTCCTTTAATTTGTAAGTTAGCAATGTCTGTTAGCAAAATCAATAATATTCTTAACGGATGAATTTTAAATGAAATAGAGAATTGTGAATATTGTGAAGATTTTGCGTTAATGAATTTTGGAGTATAATAAAATAAAAAGTTGAATTAATCCTTTATTTACTGCATTTTGAAATAGACAAAAAATAGATTTAAAACATTTTTTTAAAGCTATTTAAGATAAATTTTTAAAGGTATATGCAACAAAATTTATACATCACCTCATCTTAGTACTTAATGAAGATTTAGTGAGGTACCACTTTAGAATACCATTGGTACACAGTGGTCGAAAAAGATATTAGCACCTGAAAAAAGTATGTTTGGTATTTCAGAATGAGACCGATTGACTACACTAGGGTCCTAGGCCTGAGGGGGAGTGCCTTCCGTGGAGGTCTTTCTAAGGGATCCTAGCCCGCATTTACACATCTTTCAGAGAAAACCACAGAAAACTCCGAAAGGTTAGGTTGAACAGCGTGACCGACGTTCAAACCCGTCACCTCACGTCTACCAGCTGTGAATGCAGAACCGCTCGGCCGCTGGTGGGACGCTGAAAAAATGTAAAAATAGTATTTACATTTTATGTTCTAAGATTGAGGGTGAATTCTTGAGGTGATATATAAATTAATTTTAACTCACGCGAAGATCGTGAAAAATGCCAAGCTAAAACAGCGGCAGCATTCTATAAAATTATTTCTTGAACAAAAATGGCTTCATGTAGCGTATAGTGCCATGTAGTGAGATTAATGTAAGATAGTCCTGCCATAAGCTCTGTCCACTAATTAGAAAGTTCTAGATGTTATGAAAAATATAACAGAGTTTAAATTTTATATACATTTTATTTATTAATTATAATATATTACTGAAAAAAAAAAAAAAAAAAAAAACTATTCAAAATGATCACCTTTCACTTTTACACATTTCTTCAAACGCTCCGGCTACTCAGTTATCGCTACACGCATGACTTCAATCGGTATTTCTGCTGCTGTCTTCACTAAATCTGCTTTCGAAGTCACA
The DNA here is from genome assembly GCA_963930645.1 of Salticus scenicus. Classification (NCBI taxonomy): domain Eukaryota; kingdom Metazoa; phylum Arthropoda; class Arachnida; order Araneae; family Salticidae; genus Salticus; species Salticus scenicus. The sequence continues at coordinate 237,440,939 of OZ005657.1, forward strand.
ATATTTTGATGAGGCTTATAGCTCAGTCCTTTGCCTCTAAAATGTTCCAAAGACGGTAGTCTAGTGGATTCAAATCTGGGCTTCTCGATGGCCAATGACCAGTTCGAATGAACTCTGGTAAGTTGTTCTCACACCATAGATGGGTAGTTTTCGCCTTTTGCGCTAGTGCTGAATCATGCTGGAATATCCAATGCTTTCCAAAGAACAAAGTTTCACTTAAGGATTTCACAACTTGTTCCAGGATGTCGTTTTGCTAGATTCTAGCCGACGCTTTTACACTTTTTTCACAATAATGTAGTCTGGTTACATCTTCATGCGAAACCCCCATCAAACCATTATTGAAGCAGGGTGAACTCGCGGAGGTTTTTTTTTTTTGTAGCTTCTTTGGAACTGTGAGCTAACATCCTGCCATTTTGCTTGTTAAATTTTTCCTCTGCAGTGAAGATTTTTTCATCCGAAAAAAGAATTTGCCGGCGTTTGTTATCCGCGTGCCGCTGTAATAGAACTTTCACTCTGGTCTTACGAATCTCCTTAAGAGTAGCCGTAAGTTGCTGGCCAGTACTTCCACAGTAAGAACCAAGTCCCAGGTCTTGTTTTACAATGCAGAACACTGTCCTTGTAAGGATATTCATCTCACGAGCCATGATTTTTTGCTTACGTAGCTGAGTTCTGCGAATCCTTTCCTTTACAGTTTTAAAGCTGCTTGTCACCCAGCTAAAAAAAAAAAAAAAAAAAAAAAAATCTGCAGAATAATTGCAGTTTGGAAGCAAAAAATTTGAAGATAATTTTTTTTTTCTCCCTTAAACTTATTATTGTTCCAAATATCTTCAGATAATCTGCAGTTTTTCTTAATTTTTTATAGTTTTTTTTAAAGTTTTTTTTTTTTAGGTGGGCGTTTTGCTCTAATGAGAACAACCAATTCGTAGCCTGTCGTCGGTAGAGGACGTTTCATTATACCTATTAATAGCTCACTCGATGAACTTCAGTGAAATATTTAGCGGCTTTAGTAAGTTGGAAATCTCCTTTGGTTTCTTGCCACACGTCTGTAAAGCAATTGCTGCAATTCTGTTTTCTTTTTTTTCCTACTTCATCTTAACTATGCAAATGTTTAACAACTACTGTTAATTTTTCTAGTATTCATACACATTTTATTCTTTTAGAAAACATAGATGTGTCATTTACAGAGCATTAAAAAATTAGTGGTTGTTTTATTTTAGTGGATAGAACTTATGGCAGGACTATGTGCTTTCTTTTCTTATAAATACCCCTTTGGCATTTCTTCCATAAATTCAATTTTATACCCTTGTTAATCTGATGTTACTTTGAAATACCGTCAGTGAATAATGGGGTTCATTGATAGAAAATTCACTGAGGGAAAAAAAAAAAAAAAAACTAAATATAATTATCTAAATGAATTTAACCAGAATTTTTTTTATTGATGTTTAAGAAGCATTTTTACAGGAATTTATCTTATTGGAAAAGTAAAATAATTCGATTAAAAAGAAATGTTTCAGCGAAAAATCAGTCAAACATACTTATAAAACACATTTTTAATAACGATAATTTATATAGTCTATGATGAAAATCAAAATTAGTAGAACCAAATCCATGATTATGCTTAAACAATCAACATTTAGCAGTGAAATATAATGCGGCTAAAGATGTTCGTGACGGTGGATGAGCCAAACAAAAACAGAAAATAATTACAAGATAAAAATAATTTTTTATATACCATGCTTTTAAATTTTCTGTTGAATCATATAACCGCTACCAAAGGCAGCGGGGACCCGAAGCAATTGGCTAAAAGTATTAAAATATGCATTGTCACCGTGTTCTGAGCTATTCTGAAAGTTTCAAATGTCTAGCTAGTCGGGAAATTATATGATTGTTGAATCATATAAACGCTAACGAAGGCAGCCGGGTCCCGAAACAATTGGCTAAAAGTATTTGAAAAATGCATTATCGTCGTCTGATTTATTCTAAAAGTTTCAAATGTCTAGCTAGTCGGGAAGTTATATGATTGTTGAATCATATAAACGTTTCCGAAGGCAGCAAGTGGGGACCTGAAACAATTGGCTAAAAGTATTAAAAAATGCATTGTCATCGTGTTCTGAGCTTTTCTAAAATTTTCAAATTTATGGCTAGTCGGGAAGTTATATGATAGTTGAATCATCTAAACGCTACCGAAAGCAGCGGGGACCCAAAACAATTGGATAAAGTATTAAAAAAATGCATTGTTATCGTGTTTTGAGCTATTCTAAAAGTTTCAAATGTCTAGCTAGTCGAGACGTTAGTTAAATAAATTTTCTGTTGAATCATACAAACGCTACCGAAGGCAGAGGGGACCTGAAACAGTTGGCTGAAAGTATAAAAAAAAATGCATTGTCACCGTGTTCTGAGCTATTCTACACCCCGCGACAAAAAGATAGGTACAAAAGGTTTTTTCTTTGATTTTTCATAAAATAACGTTATCTAAATTGGGCTTATCATTTATTATTTTCATAAAATAACACTATTCCTGGACTAATTTTTGTTTTAAGACTAATTTAGAAAAATTTTAAGACTAAAATTTTTCTAATTTAAGACTACACACCGCGACAAAAAGATATAGAAGGCATAATTTACTTGTGCCTTATATTTAAGAGCTACAGTTTTAAGAGTGTAGGAACAAAGGTTTTTTTTTAAATTTTTGAATATGATTATTTTGAATATGAATATTTTGAATATGATTCAAATATTTAATATGTTTTTGATATGATAATATTTTGTTATAATAATAAATGATCAGCGCAATTTAGATAATGTTATTTTATGAAAAATTAAAAAAAAACCTTTGTTCCTATCTTTTTGTCGCGGAGTGCAGTCTTAAATTAGAAAAATTTTAGTCTTAAAACTTTTCTAAATTAGTCTTAAAACAAAAATTAGTCCGGGAATAGTGTTATTTTATGATAATAATAAATGATAAGCACAATTTAGATAATGTTATTTTATGAAAAAACAAAGAAAAAACCCTTTGTGTACTAGATATTAAGTTTTGTAACGTATACACTATTCAAGCGAAAAAAGTATTTTACTACAATATAGGAATACATTTACAAATGTAAAACATACAATCTATATTAAAAAAGAGAAAAGTTCGTCTTTGTGTGTGTCTGTCTGTGTACACCCTGGAGCTCGGGCCATTGATACCAAAGCTACAAAATTTGGCAGAGGGGAAGCTTGCAGATGTGAAACTTATCGAATTTGAATTTTTAGAAATAATTTTTTTCAAAAATTTCCGTTGATTTTTCTGTTCCACTTTCTTAAATTTTATTCAAACTGCGTGTTCTTTTATTTCAGTTGTCCGCGTTCCTTAGCAAGGACTACTAATGTATTTATTTTCATTCTTTCATACTGAATCACGTGATTAAACATAGTTTATAAATAATGCCGATTTTAATATGGAAGTATTGCTCAATTTTATTTTCTAAACCGGTATATTTCGAATGTGAAAAAAATTTCAGTCTGGCGATATCTTTTTCTAAGCGAAGCGATCGTAAGATTTTTTAAAAATTAAATAAAACGTAATATTTTATCTCGGCCGATGCCTTTTTAAAATATATGTTAATGTGGAGATATAAAATTTCTTTCGAAAAGGAAATTTTTATCATTTTTAATTTATTGTTTCTATTGGAATCAAATTGTAATGTAATAGAAGGGATTAAACTTATTAAATTTTAAATTTAGTTAAAATTTATAATAATTGCGCTTATGTATAATTTTATAATAAAATAGATAATTAATAATTATATAATTATAAAATTAATTTATTTGTATATAATTTTATCATAACAGATGTGATGGCTAGAAAAACTAGGTCCAACTACTAGGTTTCACTAACAGAAGGCGCCAGAACTGAAATGTTCAGTAGATGCTGAGATACAGTCATTTGTAAAATCCTAATTCTTGAATAATACTATGGGGACCTGTTGTTCGACAAACATCCAAATTAAAGTGCCAGGTTAAGGTGCTGCAATAAGCAATGGGGACCCGAATCTGACACAGTACAGACGGTAAAAACGTTGCCTATGGAAGTGGATCTCCGAAGCAAAGTTTTGAGAAATAAAAAAGAACTTAATTTTTATTTATTTATTAATTATTATTATTATTTTTAATAAAGCGATTAAAAAAAAGTGATTAACACGTTGAGTGCTATGTCAGCCATCGGTGGCTGACAGTGAACTTTCTGTTTAGGCAGCGTCAGCCACCGATAGCTGACAGTGTCAAATATAATATAAACCCGCGTCAACCACAGGTGGCTGACAGTGAAAAATATTATATAAAACTACAAAAAATACATTGTCTTAAGTAATTATTGAAAGTGTATTTAAAATTCACTTAATTTTTATTTATTACAGGTTTATATCATTAAGAAATTTTAATGGATTTTATTGAAACACGGTAAACATAACGCTCTTCTATAAGCAGCGCGCGTGGCATGACTGGGATTTCCTTAAGAATTCGCGCTCATCGTGGCTCAAGTGGCGCTCAACGTGTTAAACAGAAAAAAAAAAAAAAAAAAAAAATCATTTAAATATAGTCACCAGAGAAATGAGGAAAACCTCTATTATGCAATATAAGAATGCATATTGAATATACTATATTACACACAAGTATCTAATATACTCCTATCTCTGATTAATGACAACTAAATTAACTTAATTATATGTAAAATGGCCGATATAATCATTATACCTTTCGACTGCTGTTGCGAATATACGAACATTTTAATGATCCAGACACTGGACGTCATATACAGCTTATTGAGCCATTCTTTAGAAGTGGGAAATGACGCAAAATTTATTAGAAGCCCTGTTCCGACGATATTTAAAATCATATATAGTTAAACTCATGCGATATCGCCTGTACTTTAAAATAGAAACATTCACGTACTAAATAATAGTTTAAGAGCCTATCGTCATCGGTATCCAAACCTCCATGTTCTTCTATCGGGGGAAATATTTATGAGAGTTAGTTTTCGCCTAATGTATTTTTTAAAATTCTGTTTTATATTAAAAATTTCACTATGGTTAAATGAATATTTACTTTTTTTTTTTTTTTAAATAATTTTTAATATATTATTTTGAAGTTATAAAGTACAAAAAAAGAACTAAATACATTTTTCATTATATTACAAAAATATATTAGGTAGTAATTAATTTTGATAACAAATTTCCCCATTGAATAATTTGAGATTTAACTGAGTGGGTTCAGTGTTTTTAAAAACAGTTTTTAAAATTTAGACCACCAGCACCCTTTATCTATAATGGACACTTTATGAATGCATTATGGTTGTTCTGAATGGATTACCACTGTTCAGTTACTGAATTATAGTTGATCCGAGAATACAGCTTTTTTAAAAATCAATTTCCGTAAAAATAACAAATCAAGACGCACCTACAAGTTTATTAAGGAATGATTTCTATTGAGTCGTGGATGTGTGTATTTAACATTCTGCTTAACGCAGTGAGCTAATAACAACGTTCGGGGTGTCACCCATAATAAAGTCTTAGGAGATATTCCATTACGATTTTGATTCTCCACGGAGGATAAGGCTTCCTCGCTTCAATAGCTGAAAGACCTGCGCGCAAATTAAGGCACTTGACGGTGAAGAGCAGATTAACCAAATTAGACATAAGCGACTAAACGAACCAGATACCACCACAACATTGATCACTTTGTTGACGACTCCAGAGAGGTATAATCCTCCCAAGTACTGACTGTAGTCACTGATACTTTATTTGCAGTACTCTAATAAAAACCGAACTGAACCAACTAATGCAGTGAGGAATAGTAGCTATTAGGCTTATAAAGCGTAACTGTGACAAGGGTTAAAGCTTTCAAACTTTGATAATCCTTAACTGCCACTTTTAGCCCCATTTGAATGCCTAATTTGGCGCTGAGACAACGCCCACCCTCGAGGAAGTAAAAAAAAACTACCATCTGTTTCCTTTTTTACAGGAATATCGTATAGAAAGTAGCATGTAAAAATACAGGCAAGTTGTAATCTACAGTCATCTATACTTAGTAGTCTTATCTCTTCTTTTACTTATAGTCTTGTTAGTCACTTATAGAGTTTTCAAAGAATTTAGTTCTGCGCTATAAATCAATGAATGTTTCCGAAAAATTCCAGAACTATGTTCTTGTTGAAGTTAGAGCTTCCAAACGTTGGCAACCCTAAACTACAAATTTTTGCCAAATTCGGTCGCTAAGGTTCGATCTCAAACCGCCAAAATTGCTGCCAAGACCACAATCTGCGTTGGCTACAAACTTGGTGGTTTGGCGAGATTAGCGATCAAATTTGGAGACAAATATTGTTTCAGGATACCCACAATTGGTAAATATTTTCTCTATTTTAACATAATTAATTGTTGTGGTAAAACATATCATTTCTTGTCACTGATTTTCGCCAAGGAGAACAAAAATAGACCATCTGTAGTCGAAAGATATTTATTGAACTCAAGCTGTTTATTTGGCAATGAGATATTCTGTAGTAAGAAACAACACCTGAAAAAAACTACTATAGTTGTATCCGCGGTATATGTAATCCAATTATCGTGATTTTTGTGGCTGGAGTAGCGTTTTACTTATTTATTTATTTATTTTTCTTTGCTTATTTTCAGGACTTTTCGTAGGCTGGAATCTTCCTGTTTATTTTCGAATAAGTTACCTCACAAAAATGTGAATGTTTTCATAAAAAAATATATATATTTCAATGGGTGTATAAGGAAGTCATGTTGCGCCTACATCAGATTTTCTTATCAAGTAACCGCAATTTTCAAACAAAATGGCAGCTAAAATTATTTATAAACTTGGTGGAAATATTGATGTGGGCTATGTACATATGAAGTTTTAAGCAAATCGGTTCATAAATACCTTTTTATGGGAATTTGAAAGTTTCAAGTGGCTGGCACTTGGAAACAAGATGGCGGATCAAGTTGGCAAACACATATATCAAATGCATTCATGAGATAAATCTACTCTACGAATTTAGTTCGAATTAATTCAGCATTTCAAAAGTTATCGTGTTGACAAATTAAGTGGCCGCTGCTTGGATCAAAATAGCGGAGCAAGTTGCCTAGTGAAATCATCCAAGGTATTTGTATGATAAGTTCACTGTCCAACTTTGCTTCAAATTGAATCAGTATTTAAAAAGTTATCATCATTATAAATTTTCAAGTTACAGCCTAATTTCAAATGGCCCTGCTTAGTTTAAGATATCCGCCATTTTGTTAAAAATGGTGGATAAAGTTCATTAATAAATTTGGTTGAGACCCTTATGTGGTCTATGTATACATCAAAATTCTAGCAAATCCAGCCTTGAATACGCTTTTTACAATGTGAATTTGAAATTTTTAAGTGACCTCCACTTGAAAACAAAATGGCGAAGCAACTTGGTTAATGAACTCATCCAAGATATTTTAAAGATAAGTAGGTTGTTCAAATTCGGTTCGATTTGGAGTATTATTTCGGAAGTTATCGGGATGATAAATTTTCAAGTAGTAGCCTGATTTCAAGTGCCCCGCTTAATTTAAAATATCCGCCACTTTGTTAAAAATGGCAAATAAAGTTCATTTATAAACTTGGTTGAAACTCTTATATGGTCTATAATATACATATAAATTCAAGCATATCCAGCCTTAAATATGGTTTTTACAATGTGAATTTGAAATTTTCAAGAGGCCGCCACAATGGCGGTGTGAAGTCGTTCCTTCACATATATGAGTTTTAATTATAACTTTAAATAAAGGCAATAAGTAATTATTATATTTTCAATAAATTAAATGGCTAATAAAAATAGATAACGAAATTCTAAATTACTTTTATTTATTCGCTTTTGTCTATAATAAATATCTTAATTCTAATAATACTTTATCCCTTATGCTATTAATAAATCTTCTGAGAACAAAAAACATATTCTCTTTAAATGACATCTCTCATAATAATAATCTTTCCCAAATCATTTAATAAATAAAATATAAAAAAAAAATTATTTTCAGTATAAACCGTTGGATACATAATTACATTTTCATTCTTTAAAATTGCGCAATTCCACTTTGTTATAAATAAATTAGGCTATAATTTACATTATGATATCATTAAAGGGTAATTATATTTTTTTTATGGCAGGATGTGCAATATTTCACAGACTTTATGACTCTATTATTCAACGGTTTTCTGGCGATAAGATTTGGCGTAGATGATTGGCGTTAGTTCTGTAACGGTCTTGCTAAATTCAAAATATTTATATTAATTTGATCTAGAAACAATGGAATATCTTTGGCTATAAAATTTGGCACTTTTTCAAAAATCTTGGCGTAATCCAACAGTCTGGTCAGGATTGCAAGTCAGTCAACTGGGATTCTCTCGTTAACTACTGGTGTAAAAAGAACGTAATTCGCGAAGCCCTCTCTCTCTCATCTAACCCTCTGTATGTCTGTTAAACTTTATAATAGACATTTGAAAATACTTTTTATTATAGACTTTCTTGATTTTCATGCCGATTAAATAAAGATGATTGCTGCAAAATTATTGATTCTTATTGCCTCACGGCCTAAAGTTTACTGTTCCTGGAGTTTTATTGCGACTCTTATCCTATAGCTCAAGTTAACCAGAATCTACCTCACAAGTATTTGGTGCCAGACCTCTTCAGAGTGGTTACGAGATAAAAAGAGAGAGAGAGAGGCTGTATGTATTCTTATATATATTTCGTTAAATTTTTCTTTTTTTCACAAGTTGCTGCTTAAACTTATTATGGAAAAGCTTCAAAATCACGCTTTTGGTTTTGAAAAACTTTCAGAGACTCTAGAATGGTGCTTGGATTTTGGTAGGGTTGAAATAACTATCTGCACTTTTAGCACAGAAAATGTCCAAAGGCCTAAAGAAGATGTTTATTGTTTAATTAATTTAACTAAAGAAAAATTCGAAGAATTATTAAATGAAAAGAAGAAAATAGATGTATGTGGAGTGTTCGTTGCTTATGTGACATTACTTTGTCACCTATTGACTTGCAGAAACAATCGATTAATTTTCTGGATAAAAAACTAGTCCAGATACAGCATCTTTTTCGGTGTTAATTCCTTAGACTGTCTGTTTCGACGATGATGGCGACTCAAGTTGGAAGATATATTGTTCCTTACACATTCCTGGTGCCCTGTATAAGTATTGAGCAGAATTCGGCAAAATCATGGCTTCATCTGATGATACCTCTGCCGTATGTTAGTGACTCAGCCTGGTCGTCGCAATTTTCCCTCTTCGTCCTCTAATAATGTGTGGCTGTTTCGGATACAATGTGATCTTCATCAACTCCAAAATTTTTTTCAGTTAAACCATGACGTTCAGAATTCGATATAGTGAACGATATAGTGAATTTCTACATATTTTGTTTACTTCTGTGCTTTCGACGGCAAAACTAAAATAAATAATTTATGTCGCTTTTTATTCTACCTCTTCAGTCCGAATTACCTGCCAGCGGTTGCCACTTGGCTGTTAGTTCAAAATCGTATTTTCTTTCACAGCGAGTTTGCAGGCTTCTGTTCTTTCATTATAATTACGTCGACTGGACCTGTGTTTTCCATGTGCGATAAAAATTATGTGCGAAGTATGCTATTTGGGAAAAATGTGAAACCATAATTATGCGATTCATAACTATGCGAACAGAATGTTTTTTTTCAAGATGGTGTCTCTTAGTAGTTATCATACTCTGTTATTTTTAAGTGATTGCTACTGTGTAATTGACACTAAAAGTATGTGTGAACCAAATACTGAACAAAACTCAGTGAATTTTTTTCTACTGTCAGAAAATTGATTTGTCAAGTTATTCGTAAGTACTTTTTTTGTCTTGAAGAAAATGAACATTTTATTTTTATTGACAGACTTACACTTTTTCAATTTATATACATTTTATAATACTTAAATAAGTTTTGAGTATCTTTACGTATTCTAATTTTAATAATGATAAAATGATAGTAATAATGATTTTCATATAATTTTAACAGCTTTTATTTACATTATTGTTTTTTTTTTTTCTTATGGTATTTTATGTTTTTGATTGATATAAATACTGATGAAGTGTGACACATATTTTTTTTATTATTTCATTTATTAATAATATTGATGCGTTGTTTTATACACTGATATATAATGCGTGATGATAAATTTTTAAAGAATTCTTGATTTTTTCATTCAGAATGAAAAAAAAAAAAAAAAAAAAAAAAAAAAAAATGTTTCATATATTTTTACTAAATTGAAATGTTGTTTTACTGGTAATTTTTATTAAAGGGGTTTGAAATAAATTAATTTTATAAGTGATGTGCAAAAATAATTTTTCATTGATAATTTTGTTGGTAATAATTACGAAATAGATCCATTAATATTCTAGAAGAAGACTAAAATATTTACATTTAGTGCAAATTTATTTCGAGATTTATGACATGAAGCACATATTATTTTCACAGCTTAAATTTAATATTGAATTTGTTTATTTATCACAGTGAATATACATGTGTTTAAAAAAAAAATAATAAAAAATAGATAAATAAAAAATGAAATGAAATGAATATATAGAGTTATGTGAAGTTTGCAGAATTTTAGCGAAGCTTTATTTTTTTAATTCATTAACATCGCAATATTTATTGTGTTTAAGGTGTTAAATTTTCCATGAAGTAAATTTCTTGTCTTTTAATCAAATGCTTAATAAAATTCGTTATTGATTATTAATTGTATGTTTTATATATATTTTTATTGCAAAATAATTATCACTCTGTTTGTTAATTGAATTTGATTAATTTTTAATTTAAGAATTAAATTTTGAGTTATTTCGCATGTTGGCGTTTTCTAGGTTGGTTGAAAATACACATACGTTTTTTTTATATATACCTTTTTAGAGACGTGTCGGCGTAAATTCGTTTTTGATATCAGTCGATATCTAGACACTTATTTCTCATCTTTTCACACACATTTTTTTTTTTTTTTTGTTCACTTATTTTAACCTGCTTGGAACTGCCATTGCATAACAAATTAATAAATAAATAAAATAATTAGAGGGATAATTTCAGGTATTCCCATACTTTTGTTCATAAACTTATATACTTTTGTTATTGCTTTTTAATTATGCATCACTGTGTCTCAAAAGCTAAGTATCAACACAATACACTTTTTCTATAAATACCATTATTTATCCTTTCATTTAAAAATAATTAAAGAAATAAAATAATGTAGGGTTTATTCATCTCATTTAAGTCCTTGAATAAAAGAAGGCACAATTAATATGTTATGATTCAAGATTATGTAATTTTGTGCCACAATGTGCATTAGTAGAGCTCCTAATTGCACTTGTGTTGTTGGCATTCAATGCTCTTTTCCTTATCTTGAATTACTGGCCAAATTTTTCTTGGTGAGGGGATCTGCATTGATTGTCGTTGCTTGCATGATTTTACATTGGACTTCATTTAATTTGAATATTACTATAATTAACTTATATTTTTTACTATTTAAATGTTACATAAAATTTAACATATTTTACAGTTATCGAATAGAATTGCTTGTATTTAGGGTATTTTTCTCATGGTTTACTAATTTTGTTTCTATAAAAAGATCTTTCTCACAACGCATAGGTACATACTCACGCACACATTGACAGAATAAATAAATAGAATAAAATATTGAGGATAAATATTAATCAATTAGTTATATCTCCAACAACATTCATTTTTTTTAAACTCTATTTGTATTCATGAAATTACGTACTAAATTCAGTGCATAATATATTTTATGAATCTATACTGGCCGTTATCTTGTTTCATGAAAGTGTCCTAACTTTAACACACAATTTTCCAAATTTACATATTTCTGTTCTGATTTGTACACATATACATTTTTTTTTGACACATTTGTGGTGAATTTAAATAAGTCTAGCTTGTAGATACAATTATTTACTTATACGCTAGTTTAAAATAGCCACACATAATATACAATTTTTTCTTGTTCTCATTTTTTTCGGATATTAAATTGCCTTTTTTGTAAATCTAGCAAATTTGTTAGTCTTGAACATAAGGTTCAATGTTTTTTTTTTTTTTTTTTTTTTTAATTATACTTACTAGGCACGCTTAAATAATCATATATAATCACTTATACAGAAAGGGAATTAGTTATATATGTCTTAAAAACACATAATTTTTATTTTAATACCTTTTTTTGGGTGTCAAATATTATTTTTTCAAGTTTTAATTTTTTATAATAACATAACACAGTATTTTCTTTTTCTATTTTATCTTGTTACATTTTAATACAAATGTTTTAATTATTCCTTTTTTCTAATTTCACAAACCTTAAGAAATTTTATAACACATTCTATATTTTTGTCGGTTAGATGATATCGCGTAAACCCAGGTATTATTATGCTGGTCGTGAAATTTGACATCTAATTTAATTTTACATTTCACACATTGCTTTTCACATTCATTCAATTTTTTAAGATGAAACCTATCATTATCTTCTGGGACTTTAACTCTTAATTATTTTTCATACGAAATTTATTTTATATGCATAATAGTTTTATTTCGTTCATTTTCGTACAAAAAAAAAAAAAAAAAAAAAAAAGTTTAAGAGTAATCGTGATACGATAAAAAAAGAAAAGGGAAGTCTGCTTGATTATATTTTTTGTGGAGACAGAAATAAACATCTCACAGTTCCGTCTGAATTTTTGTTTATGTTCGAATAATAATAATAGTGATATGTATATATTTTTTTTCATTCAGTTCAAATACGTTGATTCCAGAGGAGAAGTTTTTTTTTATTTTTACTGTACATATGGCATATTTTATCGCATTTATTCGCTATTTCATGTTTGTTTAATGATGTTTATGTCAATATGTCTATTATATATATATATAGGAATGTTTTTCTACTAATGCTAGCTAATAATTATGACAATATATATATGGTAAGCTTACTTTAACATCGAATTGGGCCCACTGCTGAATAATTGCAGTTATTTAAAAAAAAAAAAAAAAAAAAGAAAAGAAAAGAGAAAAACATTTTGTGGCACATGTGTGAACAGATTTATTTTACTGTTCTTTTTATCAGCTGATTTGGTGAAATTTTTTTATTCACCTTTTTGAAGTGAGATTACACTTCTTGTACTCGAGTCTTTTTATTGTTTTTACTGAGCATATTATATAGCCTTTGAAGCTATTCTGTATATCTACTTTATGCGCATTTTTAATTTTTGAAGCCTCACCTCATCTCATTTCAGCTCTGCTCAGTTCAGTAGATAATACTGTTGTTTTAGTCATGACTTTTTACTTTTACTGTTTGTTTATAATTTTCTGTGCACGTTAAATTCGCAATTTTAGCGCTTTCATCTGCGGCTATGGGAATTTATTTTTTGTGGCATTTTTTTAATTCTTTGCAATTTTAATATTTGCTGGAACACTTACAGACATATACTAAATTTTTAATAGTTCAAATTATTTCAGTTGATATTCATTTTTACAATACTGTTTAAATATTTTAACATATCACTCATTCGAATTTTTTTAATTACACATATACACATCTACCCTTTAAGCACAATTGTGTTGCTCTGGTTGTCAGTATATTAATGACTTCTATAATCTACGGATTTCGACCATTATATTGGTTTCAACACTTGTAATTGTGTAGGGGATTTCACACTTTCACAACAATGTTGGAAGGGTATGTTTTATAGGCCTTCATAGACACTTATAATTCATTAATACATGTTCTATAATATTTTGGGTGACAAAATAAATAATTAAAATAATAATAAAATAATATTCAATAAAAATATATTGATATAAATTACTTAGTAGTTGTTAAATAAATAACATGAGGATGTATGTGTCTTTTGGAAATACTTGGATTGTATATTTTTCCTAGTTATATTTTCATGGTTGTCAAAGTGTCGTTTGATAAATTCAAGGATTCTTTGTGTGAACACATCACCTCTTTCACAAGATGCATTTTTAACAGATTCACACTAATTTTTCATCTCATTTGAATGACATGATCAGTTTATTTTAACTTTTGCAAATACTTGATATTTAATATTTCTATTACACACACACAAAAAATTATATATATATTTTTTTCTATGTTTCTACATGTGCTCCTGTATATGTTTTCTTTTGGGTCGGAATTTCATTGTATTATTGGCTGGCTTCTCAATTTGTCAGTCATAATGCAAATTTATCCAATAGTATTCCATTGTCTTTCACATGCATGTTTTCCATGCTTTTCTACATTATTCTCAAACTTGGCCTCACAACCCAATGTTTGACACAGACACACACTCTGACAAAATTTTGTCTGACCTATTTAGTTGCTATTTCATTGGTTCACATGTGGAGATAATTACATTTTCTTTTATTAAATTTTCACACGAATTTTTTTACAAAAGACTTGTTACAGTAATAATACACACATACACAAAAGTAAATAAATTTTTGTCAACTTGCAATAAATTCTGTTATGTTTTTAGAGCCTATTTGTTTTTCAAGGAAGTACATAAAAAAAAAAGAAATTTCCGTACATAGTCGGTACGTTTTAAAATTTTGTTTTTATCAAAATTTTTTTTCTTGTTTAAAGAGTAAAACTCTTGCAGAAAATTTTCTGTCAGCTTAAATTAAATATTTAATTATTTAAAATTTCTTAATTAAAATAATCCCTTTTTATAAGGTTTGCACCACAGATGCATTTTGAATGGTTCCTTGAAATCATCTGTGCGTTGTAAGAGGTAGTCTGTACAGAGGTATGTGGCTGGTTCACTCTTCATTTTTTAAGACTATTTCTTGATGAGCAGTATTAAAAAATTATCTGTATAACATACAGTATCATTTTTAAGAAAGGTCTTGAATATTGATTGGGCTTAATAATATATTAATGCAATTTAATTATAAAACAATATATATTTAGAGTTTTTGCTGTTTTTGACAATTTTTCTGCTTGATTTTTGTTCCTGCCCATTTTGTTAAATTATATATAACAATTTTTCAGATACTAATTACTTAATAAAATTATGTTCAGGAAAAGGAAATTATTTCATACCAGTAACTTTTAATATTTTTTTTGACCAACACAAGCTATTGAAATAAAGTTGGTTCATAAATATATATATATATATATATATATATATATAAATAGGAGGCATAAAATAAATAAGAGTTAAAATAAAATAAAATAAAATAAAATAATTTTCTTGAACTCTTACATGTGCGCTTTTATTCTGACATAGGGCTAGATTTTTTTTTTCTACACATTTTTACACATACAAGGGACATTTCATTATGTCACTTTGCAGAATGCTGGTTGTCATTTTTGCACAACATGAAGCCTCTTCTGCTTCACACATATTGTTCAGTACGCTATGTTCAGTTAGGCATCACAAAACCATCATATCTGTCATAGCTATTGTTCTCTTATACACTCTCTGGCTCACTTTGTTGGAATTTAATTTTTCACGTGTACGATAATGGTCTTTTTAATCAAAAATGTTTTTTTTTTTTTTTTTCATATTAATGCAATATAATTTTTTTGAAATTTAACAAAATACAAATGTAATTGTTTTTCATATTTCTGGTTACTGATTTCCTTTTCCTTATTATCAACCATACATACACTGTAATGAATGATTATTTTTAATGTTTTATACATTTTATATGTCACAGTTAGATACTTTATTGATTATGTAATTTGTTTCAGATATTTCAACTTTATCATAACAATGGTTAGTTATGTCTTGTGTGTTGTTCCATATAGGTGAATTTTTTTTTTCAGATTTAGTGTTATAGGCCACATTTTTTTTTTGTTTGTTTATCAAAAGATTATTTTAGATTTCCCACAATGGTTTTGTATAATGCTGTTGTGAAGGTGAGAGAGAGCATTCTATATTTTTATAATTTTTGTCCATTTTGACAATTCATTTTTTTTCCCTCGTCGCTGGGGAGAAATATGTGAAGTCGTTCCTTCACATATATGAGTTTTAATTATAACTTTAAATAAAGGCAATAAGTAATTATTATATTTTCAATAAATTAAATGGCTAATAAAAATAGATAACGAAATTCCAAATTACTTTTATTTATTCGCTTTTGTCTATAATAAATATCTTAATTCTAATAATACTTTATCCCTTATGCTATTAATAAATCTTCTGAGAACAAAAAACATATTCTCTTTAAATGACATTTCTCAGAATAATAATCTTTCCTAAATCATTTAATAAATAAAAAAAAAAAAAAAAAAATATTATTTTCAGTATAAACCGTTGGATACATAATTACATTTTCATTCTTTAAAATTGCGCAAGTCCACTTTGTTATAAATAAATTAGGCTATAATTTACATTATGATATCATTAAAGGGTAATTATATTTTTTTTATGGCAGGATGTGCAATATTTCACAGACTTTATGACTCTATTATTCAACGGTTTTCTGGCGATAAGATTTGGCGTAGATGATTGGCGTTAGTTCTGTAACGGTCTTGCTAAATTCAAAATATTTATATTAATTTGATCTAGAAACAATGGAATATCTTTAGCTATAAAATTTGGCACTTTTTCAAAAATCTTGGCGTAATCCAACAGTCTGGTCAGGATTGCAAGTCAGTCAACTGGGATTCTCTCGTTAACTACTGGTGTAAAAAGAACGTAATTCGCGAAGCCCTCTCTCTCTCATCTAACCCTCTGTATGTATGTTAAACTTTATAATAGACATTTGGAAATACTTTTTATTATAGACTTTCTTGATTTCCATGCCGATTAAATAAAGATGATTGCTGCAAAATTATTGATTCTTATTGCCTCACGGCCTAAAGTTTACTGTTCCTGGAGTTTTATTGCGACTCTTATCCTATAGCTCAAGTTAACCAGAATCTACCTTACAAACAAACTACCTTGAAAACAAAATGGCGAAGCAACTTGGTTAATGAACTCATCCAAGATATTTTAAAGATAAGTTGGTTGTTCAAATTCGGTTCGATTTGGAGTATTATTTCGGAAGTTATCGGGATGATAAATTTTCAAGTAGTAGCCTGATTTCAAGTGCCCCGCTTAATTTAAAATATCCGCCACTTTGTTAAAAATGGCAAATAAAGTTCATTTATAAACTTGGTTGAAACTCTTATATGGTCTATAATATATATACATATAAATTCAAGCATATCCAGCCTTAAATATGGTTTTTACAATGTGAATTTGAAATTTTCAAGAGGCCGCCACAATGGCGGAGTAACTTGGTTGACGAACTCATCCAAGATATTTATAAGTTATGTTTGTTGTTCAAATTTGATTCTATTTGGAGTATTATTTCGGAAGTTATAGGGATGACAAACTTTCCATTATATATATATATATATACGCTAAGCGACCAAAAAAAAAAAAAAAAAAAAAAAAAAAAAGCCGCACTGCAGAAAAAATGACTTATACCTTTTTTATTTGTAATAACTTAAAAATTAAGGGTTGAAACAAATAAAACTGTCTTGTTTGCATAATACCAAAGGGATTAAAATATACTTATGTATATTTTGGATATAATAATTCGCTTTATTACACTCTACGAAGTACTTTATAAGAATCTGCATAAAACTTTCATTTTAAATATAATGCAATAACCATACACTTTGTATTCTATTATGATTTATTATATGAAATAAACAAGTTCTATTTTAATATATGAAATAAAACTATTTATTTGTTATATCTAAGCAATTTTTTATTAAAAATATGTATTCTGTATTGGGTTAATTCCATCTTTATATGGAATTACTGTTTTAATGCTCCCTTTTAGGCCCATGATATATTTCTTTTATTTTGATGTTTCATATCTTTAAGAGGCAATTCGGTAGTGCATTCATTTTTATCAGAATTTTGCTATATTTCGCTAGACGAAGGATATGCATCATCAGGAATACCTTCAAATTTTTCATAACTTATACACACATATTTTTTAAACATTTCAACAATGTGGTTTTTTAATTTAATTTCTTCTTGTGTAACATTTGTGAATGCAATATTTTTTCCCATGTATTATTTATACAGCATCCAATTTATATTGTACGTGTTAATTTTCAAACACATTGTCTTTAATAAAAAAATAAAGTAAATTCAATATTTTAAGTTGTCAAATTCGTTTTAAACGTTAATTAGAAGTAAAAACTTTCAAAATACACAACTTTCAACAGTACTTGCAACGATATTTGCAACAATATTTGCAATTTTCAAAATACAGAAGGTGTGTCAATTACTAATTAAAAAATGAAAAATATACATAATTTAAACGTCTATTTGACAGAAATTTTACATTTGCAACTCGCAAAGAAAAATAAATAAAAAAAGATTTTTC
This sequence comes from Salticus scenicus, assembly GCA_963930645.1. Lineage (NCBI taxonomy): Eukaryota > Metazoa > Arthropoda > Arachnida > Araneae > Salticidae > Salticus > Salticus scenicus. Next base: position 237,459,343 of record OZ005657.1, read on the forward strand.
AAAGCTAAAGTGAAATACTTTTAATAAAAGGCCACATGCATATACAAGCTTATATGCGAAACAGGCAACTCTTTCATCGATTATTTTCAAACCACATTTAGTATAATGCTATTCAGAAAAGTTTGTTTTGCACGCCTTAAAATTATTTCATTTGACGGGAAAGAAAGTTGCTTGCCAAACCGCATGCACTTTTTGTCTTTTGGCGCCAAATATTCTATACTATATTATTTTTTTACAAACTATCTATTGGGATTCCGCCGATAAATTTGACTGATCTTGTATTACCTATGTAAGTAGTATCTCTGTAATTTTTTTTTCACAATATTCTGAGTATGCGCTTTAAGGAGATCTTCCTTGTTAGAAAACTAAATATTGAAATTAATACAAACAGCAAAAATCAGTTTAAATCTAGTTGATTAATAATTCGTCTGACATTTTCGTAGAAAAATAATTTAAATAATTTATTGCCAGTAAAGCTATTATTTGAACACAAAACTTAAATAGCTTTTAAGTATATATATATATATATATATATATATATATATATATATATATCGATATAACACTTTCGACTTCTCTCAACTTTTATCATTAATAGAAATCTCTGCAGAATACTGAATTTTTTAATTACTTGGAAAATTAAATAATGAAATTAATAGAAACAACAAAAATAAGATCAAGTCTTGTGGATTAATAATGCGTCTGACATTTTCTTAAAAAGTTTAATTGATTGCTTGTAAAACCATTGTTTTGAACACAAAACTTTAATTTTAAGTACTAAAACTTTTGAGATTGGATCAATAAGAGAAATCTTTTCCTATTTTCATTTAACTTTTTCGAAAATGATTCATATGATTTCAAACTTCTTTGAAAGAATTGATTTATGAGCTAATTAATCTTCTCTTAGTAATTACCCATATTCTAAAAATGCCAAGCTGGAAGATAATTCATATGCTCAGCGATCGATTAACTGAAACCTAGAAATGGAAATGATAAACTCTTCTTAGAGAAATCAATTTCACTAAACTTTTTGACAATATGAAGCAAACATTAAAGGCGATAAACTGCCTTTTAACATGGATGGTCAAATATCAATTTTAAATTTATGTTCCTAAGGTAATTTTTACTTCTTAGTATGTTAAGAAATAAACCATCATATGTCATACCATTCCAATTCATAGTATTTAGCAGAAGTGGAGTCAAAAGTTCCAGTAAGAACAGAATCGCAGTTTAACGTTATTTTTAGTGTTTAAAAGAGATGTAAAGTTTCTTTAATTTAGTAAATAGTTTCAAGGTTAAAAAGTAACTAGTTCTACCAAGTTCTGTAATTCAAAACAAGATTTATTTTGTAGCTTAGTTTATAGGACTTTACGAACAAATTATGACAGTTACGAAGCTGATGGATTATTCATTTCCACTACAAAATGTCATTTATTGTAAAATTAAAGAAAGCCGCACAGCGAATTTTAATACATAATTATACGCGTACTTTTGTTTCTAAACAGCATGCAAGTAAAACGAATTTGCAAATTGACGAGAACGTGTAAAATAAATAACGTAAAGATAAGCTGGAATTTAAGCAAATTTCTTAAAAATAATCCCCTCAGAGGAAGGAAGAAGGACACATCTAAAACAATGGCGATTTGGGATGGTAAAATAAATTTAGGCATTCCTTAATAATTATAAAGTGTATCGCGTATTTAGGGGAGCGAGAGTAGCATGAATGAAATATTTCAAAACAGGATTTCTTTTGTTCTAAAGTTTCGATTTTCTATATGCATTTTGTTTATAACATAAGAAATACTTACTGCATTCTGTAAATTTTGCGATGTCGATATTTGATTACATATTTTCCAATGACCGTGACATTTTATATTGTACTAGTTATTACCCGTCAAAATTTGACGGATGATGTGCAACTAAAATCTCTTCACGGCATAAAGTTTAAAACACCCTTGCTTTAATATTTCACATTGCTCTTAACCGGTTTTAAACTCCCTGCCCAATTTCCCATATTTGTAAAACCACTTGGATATAATCCAAAATATTAACTTATTGTATTCTAAAAATAAACTGCAAATCGGAATAAAGTTAAAATTTGTTTTTACTGGAATAGTATTATAACACTTTATTCTATCAAAATAGTATATTTCAACAAAAGTATACTGTTAAAAATAAATAAATAAATAAATAAATAAATAAGAATGAATTTAATACTTTAGCAAATTAATTTGATCATTAAATTTTTAATAATAAATTATACTATGTAAATTTTTACTCGTATAAAATATCAATATTTTAATACTCTTTTCAGTATCGAAATGAAATATCAGAAATTATAATAATTAGATAAATAATAATTAAATAAATAAATAAAATAAAATAAAACCTCCTTTGATTTTAAATATTTATCTCCGTCTTTTCTAAACAAAGTTTTCAACTGATTAAAGTTAACTTTTAAAGAACAATAAACTTTGATAATTTGTTAATTTTAAAAGATTTTTTTCTTTTTTATTTCTTTTAGGAAATGGAAATTTTTTTTTTAAGAATATGGTATAATATATTGGCATGACAACAGATGGCGCCACATCCAGTGTACAGAAATTTTCGGCGAGCGAAAATGCATACGATGGTAACCGATACGTATTCGCGAATTGTTTTGTTTTTAATAGGTATATTTCTTTGGAAAATATGAGTTAATCGTGTGAATTATTTTTATGATTGAGCCACGGAGTAATATTAATTTTAATTAGGCGTTAATGAGATTTAATTAGGTGTTGGCCATAGACATATCAATATTAGTGTCGTCTGCTTGATCTATCATAGGTATTCTGCATAAAATTAAAAGGAATATTCCCGTTCCCAATTGGTTCAAAATTTTCTCGCGCATGCCCAGATCGACGATTTTGGTCTTACAGAATACGCTTTGTGTTTTAATATTATAGATTCCGTATAATTTAATTATTAACACACACACACACACACACACACATATATATATATATGCAGTGCGGCGCAAAAGTTTATGCACAAGCTAAATTTTTTAATAAAATGAAATATATACATCAGAATGCTTCGAAATTTTTACTGTATCTCAACAATTGGATTACAAATTCATGTTTCGAATTATGAAATAATTAATTGAAAGGAAAATAATAAATACACTCATGTTTATGAAAGTTGCAACGTGTTTGAAAGAAATGGACAAAGGAGAATCAAACAAGCCGAAAACCTGGCAGTGGGGCACGCAATAGAACAACGGCACGAGACGAGAGACACCTCATCCGCATGGCTGTGACGGACCGTACAGCGTCTTCTCGTGTGTTAGCACAACGTTGGAGCCCGGCTACACAGGTGTTTTTAAGAAAATTATTTTTATGTTCGATTCATTTTTCGTTGGAGGTAAGCATTGGTTGCGACCAATTGCAGGTACTCCGAAGCACATCGTTGACTTGACACAGGTGTTTTGTTGTCTAGCTCCACGGTTCGTCGCCGTTTGCTGCAGCATGAACTGCGTGCAAGGGTTCCTCTACGCAGGTTTCCACTCTCGTTGAATGACAGACGCCTCCGATTTCAATGGGCTCAGCAGCACAGCACATGGCGTGCCCAGTGGCAACAAATTATTTTCTCCGATGAATCTCGCTACAATCTGGAGTACAATGATGGAAGAGTACGCGTCAGACGTTACAGGGGAAAAAGTCTGCTCCTACAGTGTGTTATCCAGCGTCATACTGCACAAACGCCTAGCATCATGGTGTGGGGAGCTATTCGGTATAATTGGCGATCTCATCTACTGCACATTGCGGGAAACCTCAACAGTAATCGCTACATAAGGGAAATTTTGGAACCAGAGGTCCTTCCCATTCTTCGATGCATTCCGGGTGCTGTATTTCAGCATGATAATGCCCGTGCACATGTTTCTCGGTTTGCACAAGCCTTCTTCAATGCACAACAGGTTTCGCTTCTTACATGGCCTGCTTATTCCCTGGATATGTCTCCCATCGAGCATGTTTGGGATTTCATTGATCGGCGACTCGCTCGTACAACTGGTGGGGTGTACAGTAAGATATAACTCTGGCGTCAAGTTGAAGCCATCTGGAATGCCATTCCCCAGGATTACATTCAGAACCTGTATGAATTAATGCAACGAAGTGTACAGGCTCTCATCGCTCAGCGTGGCGGACACAGAAAGTACTGATTTCAGACGTTCTTTTCGATTTTTTGTCTTGTACATTTGATCGTTTATTTGTACCATTATCAGTAATATGTGGAATAAATTTAATTAATTTCAGACAATTCTTTCATGGTGTTACAATTTTCACAAACATGAGTGTAATAAAAAAAATCAAAATTGGGATGTCGCAAAAGTTTAAGCACAAATGAGGGTTTATGCAAATATCACTTCCAAATATCTCTAAACAGGTCTGGTGGAGGATTGGTGACACTTATCTTCTAGAATATAAAGTGTAGCGATCGCTATATGAGTTATCGAATTGCTGATATCGCTGCAATCTTTGCCTGAAGAAGTTGTGAAAGTGGGGAAGTTGAAAGCTGCAGGTAAATCCATTTTGCAAATGTCATTTATTTTAAATCGGGCCAAACTTGGTACTTATAGTGTTTTGCAACGGGGAGAACAATTCAGAATTGCGTAACGCTCTGAAACCTTGAGAAAAACCACATTTCGGGAGGATAGAAAAATTAAAGGAAAGGCTTTGACTGACAGTTTGTCTCTTAACCAAATAAAAAAAATTCGACTTGAATAAAAAATATCACGTGACACCATACGCAGACGAATAACCGAATGAGAATGCATCATAAAACAAAAGCTAGCTTGAATAACCAAATCAAGATTCATCATAAAACAAAAACTACCTCGTAAGCTTTTCTTTGATAAAGTGTCACAAACAATCAAGAATTCAGTGGGCAAAACAGCACATGTATTATCCTGACGAATGGATTAGTGTTATTTTCTTTGAGGAAAATAATGGAATTTGGATGGTCCAAAATGGGTTCTCATTCTATTGGCGTGACTTGAGGAAAGATACGAAGAGCATATTCAGCAGGCAAGAAGGTGGTGGCTCACTCATGATATGGAGCACTTTTGGGTACAATGGACAAATACCTCTTTGCTTCCTAAATGGCAGACAAAATACAAAGAACTGTTAGAAATTTCTGAGTGAACATTTATTACCGTTTGGTGAACTCCTTGGTGGTCCCAACAGGACCTTTAAGCAGGACAATGCATCGGTGCACACTTCCCGTTGTGCAAAAAGATGACTTAGATCTCAGAATATCAGTGTGATGAATTGGCCAGCACTCAGCCCAGATCTCAATTTGGTAGAGAACATCTGGGGAATCTTCTCACGTGACGTCTACAAGAATGGAAAGTAATATTACCCAGTGCAAGAGCTCAAATCAGCGATCGTGAAAGCCTGGTACAAACTCGAACCTGAAACCTTCCATAATCTAGTGTTATCAATAAAAAATCGCGTATTTGATCTCATCAGGTGCAATAGAAACATCATAGACTGTAATAGAGTTTTGTGTCGTGTGAAACATAAATATTCCGGTTTTGTGCATAAACTTTTGCGACATCACAATTTTGATTTTTTAAAAAATAATTTATTATTTTCTTTCTAGTCAGTTGTTTCCGAATTCGAAACATAAATTTGTAATCGAATTGTTTAGATACAGTAAACATTGCGAAGCATTCCGGTGTATATTTTTTATTTTATTAAAAAATTTAGCTTGTGCTTAAACTTTTGCGCCGCACTGTGTATATATATATATATATACATATACATAAAACACATACATATATGTTTAACTCGCTATATGATTGTTATATGATGTTATATGATTAACTCGATAAGTAACCAGATACATTTCTAAAGGGGGTTACCCCCCTCAACTCCGCGTTGTATTTAACTAACCGTGTAACCCATAACCTTTTGTTAATTCGTTTTAACTCATAAATACTTGTAACAAATTTGATGTCAAATGATTCTCAGTCTATCATTTTCTACAGAATCTATGCTTTTAAACATTCTAAGAACATATGTTAATTCCATTATGCTGAATGGAGTATGATCATATTAAAATGCACTTAAAAGAAATTCAGTCTGTAGACCATAATGGGATAAAGTTCATTTGTGTGTCCCTACATACAAGCCATAAACATCGTATATTACGCAAATAAAACCTATTCAGCTAATCCCATATAACCCATAAATATTTGTAACAAATTTGTTATCATTTGGATGATTGTATAATGTTTTTGGATATCTTTTATGTAATGCGGTCCTGTAGATAATTATTAAATTTATACACGCTTTTTCGATAGAAAAAACATGATTTTAAGCATCTTAAAAATGTATGGTAATTTAGGGAAACATACATTTGAAACACTTCCGGTTGCAAAGCCGTTTGCAAGCATTCCAAAAGTATGACTACAGTCGGCAGCAAAAGTATACGAGCGCTAGCAAAAATTCCTACGAAAAAAAAAGCACACTTAACGCTGTTTTGTTAAATAAATCCTTGTCGAATCATGTTCTTACACTGACTAAGAACAGGATTGGACAAGGACTTATTTAACAAAACTGCATTAAGTGTACTTTTTTTTACATAGGAATTTTTGCTAGTGTTCGGATTCTTTTGCTGCCGACTCTATTTGCAAAAAACTTGCAAAATTTACGTCATCGAATTTTCAAGCGTTCCGTTTGTATCTAACCCTTAATTATGTTGAATGCAGTGTCACCTCGCTAAAATGCATTTAAACGAAAATCTGTCTACAGCCCGTAATGATAACAGATATTTGGATGCATCCCTGTACTCGGACCATGAACAACATACACCCAAAAACATACTGATAATTTTGTATGGCTCATGAACATGTTTAACAATTTACAAGTCAATCGGGTGATATTTACGACCATTATCGCGGTACAAACATGAGCCGTTATGATAGCAAATTCTTTAGGGTGCTACAATATACGAACCACTAACAGAATATACAGTCGGTAACAAAAGCGTCCGAACACTTGCAAAAATTCCTATGTAAAGAAAATACACTTCATACGGTTTTGTTAAATAAATCCTTGCCGAATCCCATTCTTAGTCAGTGTAAGAACATGATTCCATAAGGATTTATTTAACAAAACTGTGTAAAGTGTACTTTTTTTACATAAGATTTTTTGCTAGTGTTCGGACACTTTTGTTACCGACTGTACACCCCAAAAACGTACAGCTAATTTCAAGTCAGTCATGAACATGCATACTAATTTGCAAGCCAATCGGGTGATTTTTGCGGCCACATTTGCGGTACACGCATAGATACACAGATTTACAGAACGCAAAACATTTTTAGTATCAACAGGGAGGCCTCCACTGACGTTCTAGCAATTTTTTATTTTTTTATTTTACGAAAAATTAATTAATTTTAAAGCTTGTAAATTTGAACAAATTTTAAGAAAGTTTTCATATATCTATATTACAGCTTTTAGCATAATTCTAGATTTTATTTATTTTTTAACGTCAGAGGTAATTTTTTGTCGATAAAATGTTTTACACAATCGTGTACTCAGAATTACATGCAAAAGTTACGTCACAGGAAAAATGAATAAAATAAATAAATAAAAACATGGAAGTGTATCCTATAATTAAAAAAAAAAAAAAAAAAAAAAAAAAAAACCCGAAAAATAATTGCTGTAAGGCTCTATTTCTTGAAGAAGAAATATAATAACAATTATTGTTACATAACTTATTACTATTTTTTCTTAATTAAGCTCCTAATTACAAAAACCTAAATGTTAAATTGTTAATAGTTCGTCATTCGTATATTTATATGCTGCGTAAAGGCTTTAATTACTCAATTATTCTAGCCAATCATCACAGAGATATTGTGCGTGCAAATACTTTAGCGACAAAAAATTAGCCCTCACATTTTTATAAAAAATGTACACTTTGTTATAAGGACTGCAAATGCAATGGACCGCAAATGCACTAAGGACTTTGTTATATATACAGAATGCCTCAAAAAGTTTGAAACGTGCTTTAATATTTTACTAGTTAAATATAAGTCGCCAATGTAAAATTTCAAAATAAGGTAGGGAAAAAGAAAAAAACTATGTTAAGATTTTTTCGCTCGTCAATTTTCAAAAAGTTACACATTTTAAATTTTTATACGCCTCTAATGCAAATTCGATGAATTAAAAAGGTTTTATTTTCTATCCAACAAGACTATCAGTAAAAAAAAAAAAAAAATCTATTTTTAAATCTAACTGAATTATAACACAGAAAATATAGTGACTTACGCCGGTTTTCCATATCACTTAAAAGGTTGTTTTTTCAGAAAAAACGGGGATCACATGCAAATTGATAATGGAAATTGTTAGATCAAAAGTAAAATAAAATGTGTTTAAAAAAAGCGCAAATGCAATTAAATAAAACCTTAAAGGACAGAAATAAACAGTGGGCAGAGGTGCCTGTGCAAGCCGCGGGAGGATTGCGGCCCGCGATTTCCTGTTATTATCGAATTGCCCATCTGCGCTGCACTAGTGCGACGTAAAACCCAACCAACCAACCAACCTGTTATTATCGTTGAGTTGTAGTAACGCAAAATAATACTAGGAATAAATATGTAAATTCTGTTTTCCCGTTTAGAAAGTTACTAACCGCAGAACTCGTTTTTGTTTTCCTAAAACTGTTTTTTACTTCCTTATACAAAGTATACGGAAGTATTGTATTTCCGATTTGTGAAATAGATTTTATATCTCGCATTGCTCAAAAACAAATAATCGTAGAATGTTGCAAATTCATATTTGTGACTGTTATGATGTCTAGTTGTACACTTGCAAGTTTGGTCTTAAAACGATCTCCCGTTTTAGAGATATATATGATTTTACACTATTTTTCTTGATGTCTGTATGTAAGTATGTGTGTGTGTGTATATCTCGCATAACTCAAAAACTGTTGAACGTAGAATGTTGGAAATTGGTATATAGGTTTGTTATGACATCTAATTGTGCACTTCCCTTTTTGGTACTACTGCGACATTCCGTTTTGGAGATATTTACGAAAATCATATTTATAATGACCAATAATACAATTTGGCCGTTATATATGACATACTATCATAGAGATTTCAAAACAAGCTAATGATAGAACTTGCAATGATATCGTTATGAAAGTTGTCGACGTTTCTGTATGGAATTAAGTGATTCTTGAAGACATAAACAGGTTCTAGTCGATAAATGCATTTTATTTAATGAATATTGCCCGTAAATAGAGCCCGTAATGATATTGTTATATTGGTTGTCGGCATTTTTGCGTGTAGAAAGTATTTTTTCAAGATATAAGCAGGTTCTAGTTGACGAATGCACTTTATTTAAAGGATATTCTGCTCGTATTGATATTGTTATAAAAGTTGTCGACATTTTTGCGTGTAAAAAGTGCATAACCAGGTTCTAGTCGATGAATGCATTATATTTAATGACTATTCAGCTCGTAGATAGAACCCGTAATGATATTGTTATGAACGTTCTCGGCATTTTTGCATGTAAAAAGTAATTCTTAAAGATATATGCAGGTTCTAGTCGACCAATGCAATTCATTTAATGGATATTCAGCCTGTAGATATCGCCCGTCTTTTCAATATTTTTGCGTGTAGAAAGTAATTCGTAAGAACATAGGCAGGTTCTGGTCGACGAATACACTGGATTTAAGGAATATTCAGCCCTTAATGGTATTGTTATGAAAGTTGTTAATATTTTTGCGTATAGAAAGTTATTCTTAAAGATATGAACAGGTTTTGGTCGAAGAATGGATTTTACTTAATGAATATTCAGCCTATAGATAGAGCCAATAATGATATTGTTAGGAAAGTTGTCAGCATTTTTTAATGTAGAAAGTAATTCTTAATGATCTAAGCAAGTTCTATTAGATGAACGAACTTTATTTAATGAATATTCAGTCCGAAGATAGAGACCGCAATGATATTGTTATGAAAGTTATCTACATTTTTGCGTGTAGAAAGTAATTGTTAAAGACATAAGCAGGTTCTAATCGATGAATGGATTTTATTTAATAAATATTCAAGAAACAGTTGAATAAAATACTTTTTTGTGCCACCAAAATCAATAATCAATGAATATTCTAGAAACAATCCAATTAAACAGACATTCTTTCTACAAAAATAAAATAAACACTGTTAATTACACTACAGAGCAGAAGTCTTGCTAATTTAGGAACAACCGAAAATTTCAATGAATGAATGAAAAATTCAATGAATGAAATTTGAAATCATCGAGAGGATTGTCACAGTGGTATACAGAGTTTTCGAGCTAATGATTCATTAGTTTCTGCGTTCGAGGTAATGATTCATTAGTTTCTGAGCTAGAAACTAATGAATCATTACAAAATGTTCTAGAACTCGACTCCTATTGAAATGAGAGTTTCTAAACTTTGGTAATCCTTAACTGTAACTTTTTACCCCATTTGAATGCCTAAGTTGACGGTGATTCAACGTCCACCCTCGTGGATATAAAAAGCTACCATGTGTCTCCCTTTTTTCAGGAATACCGTATAGAAAGTAGCACGTGAAGATATAGGCAAATTTCAATCTACAATCATCATTAATAACTCTTCTTTTTTTCATATAGTCTTGTTACTCACTTATAGAATTTTCAAAGAATTTGATTTTGCGCTATAAATCAATGAAAGTTTCCGGAAAAATTCCAGAACTCTGTTCTTGTTGAAGTTAGAACTTTCAAACGTTAGCTACTCTAAACTAAATTTCACCAAATTTGGTCGCTAAGTCGCCATATTCGATCCCAAACCGCCAAAATCGCTGCCAAAACCAAAATATGTTTTGGCTACAAACTTGACTGTTTGGTGAGATTAGTGATCAAAGTTGGCGGCAAATATTGTTTCAGAATAGCCAGAATTAGTAAATCTTTTCTTTTGCACCTTATTTATATCTTTCTTCTTTGATATTTTAGCAGGACACCCCTGTTCCAATAACTTTTTTTACATAATTGTCATCTGCGTACTCACTGTTTTCCGACGATATATCATACGACTGGACCATAGTGTAATACGGTTTTTAAAACTGGGAAACGTAAAAAGTAATTTTGGGTAAGATGATGTGTTGTACAAGTTGCCGTGTCATGTGGTTTTATTATATGCAGGTACTATTGTGAAATATAAAGGGAATGAAACACACATAAAGGAAAATATAAATGGTATCACTGTAGGAGGATGCCGGCTACTTCTAGGAGAGACATATTAGTAACGAGACGTACAGTGTGGGGGATACACACACACACACAGAGACACACACACACACACAAAAAAAATCACTTATACCTTTTCTATTTGTAATAACTTCAAAACTAATGATTGAAATAAATAAAACAGTTTTGTTTGCATAATACCAAACAGACAGATAAAATGATACCTACGTACATTTTTTATTTAGTAATTTAGTTTATTACACTCTACGAAGTACTTGATAAATGTACATAGAACATTCTTTTTAAATATAATATAATAAAAATACACTTTGTATTCTATTATGATTTTTCATAATTTTTCATATGAAACAAATAAGTTATATTTTAATGTATGAAGTAACACTATTTATTTTTTACAACAATTACTAAACATATACTTAATAAAAATAGGTATTCTGCATTGGATAATTCCACCTTTATATGAAACTAGCAGGCTACGCCCGCTTCGCTGGTCACTATTTTTAAATGAATCATTATAATTAATGAATTCTCAAAATTGCATTAATTTTTATCATGTGAAAAAAAAAAAAAAAAAAAAAAAAAATCTGATCGGGAAAAATGCTGTACCGGGTCCCCACTGCCTCCGGCAGCGTAGACTCGTGCGCGATGCGCACGCGCGAATACATATATATGAGCGCTGCGCGCGCGTATTCCTTCACCACACTTATGATTTCTCAAAATTCCATGTGAGATCGTTCATAAACTTTTATTCTTAAGAAAAGGAATTTAAAATAAAAAAAATCATTTCTGATCGGGTAAAGACTCACACCGGGTCCCTTCTGTCTTCATCTAACGAATTCATATATACGTTTCATATTAATATGTATTTATATTAAATTTTATCGCGTGAAAAAAAAAAAAAAAAAAAAAAAAAAAAGAGAAAAAAAATCTGATTAGGAAAAATGTCGCACCGCGTTCTCACTGTCTTCGGAAAAAATTCCCAAAATGCTCTAACTCTTATTTCTATTATTTTCCCCCTTCGCCCCAACTCCCGTCTATCCTAATAATTTTACAAATTCGAAAATATCCACAATCGATTTGTAAGTATCAAAAACCTCTATGCACCAGTTTTGAACGATATATCTCTATTTTATTTTTTTGCCTCTCCCAATAATTTTAAAAATTCAAAAATATCCGCAATTGATTTGTAGGTATCGAAAACCTCTATGTACCAATTTTGAATGATCTAACTCTATTTTATATTTTTTGCCCCTCCGCCCCCCCCTTCCCGGCACTTCTAATAACTTTACACTTTCGAAAATATCAGCATTCGACTTGCAGGCCTCTAAAACCTATCTGTACCAATTTTGAATGGCCCAACTGTATTTCTATTTGTTTTTGCCCATAGCCCCCCCCTTACCGCCCCTCCTAATAATTTTACAAATTCAAAAATATCCCCAATCGATTTGTAAGTATCGAAGTACCTCTATATACCAATTTTGAATGATCTAACTCTATTTTTATTTTTTTGCCCCCCCTCTCCCCTCCCCTTCTCGCCCCTCCTAATAACTTTACACTTTCGAAAATATCCTCATTCGACTTGCAGGCCTCTAAAACTTATCTGTACCAATTTTGAACGGCCTAACTGTATTTTTATTTGTTTTTGCCCCATAGCCCCCCCCTTACCGCCCCACCCCCTACCCGCCCCTCCTAATAATTTTACAAATTCAAAAATATCCGCAATCGATTTGTAAGTATCGAAAACCTCTACGTACCAATTTTGAACGATCTGACACTATTTTTATTTTTTTGCCCCCCCTCCCCTCCCCCCTTCTTGCCCCTCCTAATAACTTTACACAATCGAAAATATCCCCATTCGACTTGCAGGCCTCTTGAACCTATCTGTACAAATTTTGAACGGTCTAACAGTATTTCTATTTGTTTTTGCCTCATAGCCCCCCCTTACCGCTCCACCCCCCTACCCGCCCCTCCTAATAATTTTACAAATTCAAAAACATCCGCAATCGATTTATAAGTATCGAAAACCTCTACGTACCAATTTTGAACGATCTGACACTATTTTTATTCTTTTGCCTTCCCTCCCCTCCCCCCTTCTTGCCCCTCCTAATAACTTTACACAATCGAAAATATCCCCATTTGACTTGCAGGCTTTTAAAACCTATCTGTACCAATTTTGAACGGCCTAACTGTACTTCTATTTGTTTTTGCTCCATAGCCTCCCCCCTTGCTGCCCCACCTGGGGGCTGAATTTCTAAAATTCCAGAAATTGGTTTTTAGATAGTTGCATTAGCTATATTTTAGAGCAAAAATTTCACGTATATATCTATTTTTTTTGTTTGAGATACATAGGATTATGCGAAATCACGTTTTACGCATGTGAAATCACATTTTGCCCCCCCCCCCCGCCCCCCTTGGGGACCGAATTTCAAAAATTCCAGAAACCGATTTTTAAACATTTGTATTAGCTATATTTTAAAGCAAAAATTTTACAGATATCTGTTTTTTTGTTTGAGATATGAAGGATTTTGTGAAATTACGTTTTGCCCCCCCCTCCCCCCTTGGGGGGCGAATTTTGTAAAATCGCTTGCGGCGTTGTCTTTCTCGGGTCGTAAACATTAACCGTGCCAAATTTGGTCCCGCTCGGTGAAACGGCCTAGGATTCTATAGCGGACACACACACACACAGACTCTGCTCTTTTATATATATAGATTACTACTTTAACGTGTAATGACATAGTATTATATACAGTTTTTTAGCATAAATATCAGAAATTTCACTGTGCCAAATATCATAAATATTTCTTTCTAGTTCTTGCAAAGATGAAAGCTGCAAATTTCGAATCCCTACCCCTTTTTATACACTGAACATTTTCGAGCGGATTGAGATTAGGACTATTTCCAGGTCTGGTAAAGACGAAATTCTACGAAATTCTTTGTGGAATTTAAGTTAAGTGAAAATAAGTTATGATTACTTATAGAATTATAGGTGCTCATGAATTATATGAGCAGAATATAGGTGCTCAAGGGAATGAATTGGTAATTTTAACAACTTGAATTAAATAAGCGTACCACAGACGACGTGTAGCAACGTGCATTATCATGGTCGTGAGTTCTTTTTTTTTTTTGAGTTAATTAATCCATTGAGCATTAAAATTTACCCGACACCTTAAAAAAATTATGCACCCTCATACCAGAATATACAGAGACTATTTCACTATTTTAAGAGTGCAATTTTCATTGTCACATTTTCATCATCTGACCTGCTTGTTTCCGTCAGCTCGAAATAAGTTAAACTTGACTCATCAGAGAAAATCATTTTAGCCCAATAATTAACTGATCATTTTTTAATTTTTTTAGCCCATTAAAGTCTTGCTTTCTTAATTCTTTTCTTTAAGAACGGACTTTTTTAAGATTTTCTGGCATTTATATCTGCTTTATTTAATCGCCGTTGCACTGTATTTAAAGAAATTATGTCTCTAAACACTTTTTCTGAATCCTTTCTATGTTCTAAACGTAATACAAACCGATTTTTTAAATACTGGCTTTTTAATTTGCGATCATCGCGCTTGGAGGGGCAACGTGGCCACCTAGAGCCAAATTTCTAGTTTAAAAAAAGCCAAAAATTTTATATCTTATTAAAAACCATCTCTTCAACATTTCGTTAACATTTCATTGTTTTACCATCTCGTGTATTAAAATATTTTTTTATTTTCATTCTAAAATTAATACTTTTTGTCGTATCGTTAATTGCCTTAAAAGCCCTTTTTGGAATACTTTCTAAAATTACAATTTCCCTAACAATTGCATTTTGTTTTTAACACTTGGCTTAATCCTAAATTGTACGTGGAGGACAACGTAAAAAAAAATCTGTTCTAAAATTCGCTTTTAAAACAATAAAATTGGCGGTTGCAGAAAAGGAAAAAGAAAATATCCAAGTGAGACTTTTTCTTTTTTATCCCTCATTGTATGTTATATTTTTACGAATTTCTTAGATTAGTTTGGATCGATAATCCACCTCTCTTCAGCTGGTACATGTTAAAACATTTAATTTGTCCCTTGTTTAGTTAATTATGTAAACCGCAGTTTAAACAGGAAAAAATATTTCAGATGATTTTTAAAACTTTCCCACCATATTTATGAAAAAGATCAGTTCCTCCTTTTGTAAGTTAAGCGGATTCATGTCTTGTTCAACGTTTTCGGGTTAGATGATGAAATTTTTTTCGTGTAAAGGCCAGTAGTTTTTACATTGAGAAAATATACCTGGTTGTCTTCTTTGTTGTTTTAAGTTACATCTGGGCATTAATTATAACAAAATATTAAATTAGATAATAGGTAATATTGTGTTTAATTTTGTCTATGCAAATCATGCGTTTTAAAATAAACGTTTAATGTTTCATAAAAATGAGTATTTTACATTGAAATCCCATAAGCTTTCTGAACCTTAAATAGATTGCTATCTCAGTCCAAGATTGGGATAAGATGCCGAAAGGAAAGCGTTAAGGAAAAATTTTATTTCAAAGTTTTATAATATTTTTGAAGTTAAATATATTTTTAATACATATAAAAAATATATATGTTTTTTAAGGGATCAATAAACAGCAAATATAACCAACAGGGAACTTTACAGAAATATTAAGCAACTATGGCCTCTTCCTCCAATCTACCCTAATAATACTTAATCTATTTCATCTTTTAAGTAAATGGTTGATTTTTTTTAATGCAGGGAATTTTATTAGAACAAACAATCTACAACGATAAATATTATAAACATTTATTTTTGAAAAGTATTTGCTTGTAGAAAAATTCCTTAAAAACACGTTGCAATTTCCAGTTGTAATTTTTCAATAGTTAATGAATTTGTTATTTTTTCCAAGATTTACAAAGCATATGCTGTTAAAAATGGAGTTCAACGTTTCTCCAGATGATGTAAATTTAAGTGAATTTAGTTGTAACCAATATTTTTAGACACTATTTTAGTAATGTCATTTTAGTACTAAGTACTACTAAAATGGTGAAACTTAGCATCGAATTTCTAAAAGTATTGAATGCTAAAGTAACGTAAATTCGCACAATTATTTTATAATATTGAAGTACTGAAGCTTATTTTTAACAGTGTATGTAATATAAAAATATAAAAATAATGGTTATTCAATTAAATAAATCTCCAATTGCACTCTTTATTGGCTCGCTTTAAATTATCATAAACTGAACCTTTCATGCTTATTAGTATTATCTCTTTTGAAAATAATTTTCGCTTTATTTAAACAGGGTGAAATTTGGCAAAATATTGTTATTCGAATATAATGGTAAAAATTAAAATGTAAAAGTTGGTAATTTCGAATTATTAATGGATATCAAAGAATCTACCAATTTTCCTTTAGACTGCATACGTCTGTGAAAAAAAAAAAAAAAAAAAAAAAAAAAAATGTTTGTTAGATTTCTCAAATAAATATAGTCTTACAAAGAATAATTTTCTGTTTAACTCTTTTGACCAAGATAATGCGATTGAATTTGTTTAGAAAATCACTATATTGAGAAAGATCGTAATACATAGTAATATCTTTGCATAGTGCAACATAGTAATATCTTTGCAAGCAGAAATATTTCTGTTCCCCCAAATTGTTTGTAACATGTTTGTCACAAGCATAAGTACCGAAAAAGTACTATACGTATGGTATATTAGATATTACTTTAATACACTAATAGAGAGCATTTATTGAGACAGTTACCGATAGCATTTTGAACGGAAATACACGGTCATTCTTTAAAAAATTCGTATAGTTACACATTTGTTAAATGTGTAAATATTCTTAGTTACAGGGAGAGGAACATTTCCTTTTTGTTCATATCTCATTGGGAAAATTTCTCAATGCAGCATCGGCAACTGGTTTCAGAGCGACACATGTGCGTGCGGAGCTCAAGCCAGCTTTTTGCAGCAGACCGGCCAGTTGCCTTTTGTGATCTGCGGCATTTTTATTGGTTTGCATATGAGAGAGTGTGACATTTGAGTATTCATACATGATTTCTTCCTACAAATGCCGCTTCGGATATCGGACGAAAGTGTTAAAAGGGTATTAAGTTAAGCGTTGTTTTAGAGGCAAAGTAAAGAAAAAAGAGGTAAGAGTATTTTTAAAAAAAAAATAATAGAAATTAATTAAATTTTACTTTTTTACTAATTTAAATAGATGAAAATGCTAATTGTAAATAAGTATTTATTTTCGGAATATAATTTCAACATTAGAATAATTGTGATGGTATTACACAATGTGTAAAGCTGTATATTTACTAATAATTCATTCTACATTTAAAAAAAAAAAAAAAAAAAAAAAAACTTTAATATTTTTATTTTTATTTTTTTTATTTTTTATGTGGGATAAAATAATTTAAAGTGTTTTTATTTTTATTTTTTATTTTTTATTTTTATTTAAAAACCTTTCTCGTTATGCAGAGGACTATGATGTTAGTAGCAAAATTTGTTGTTTTTAAAGTAAAGGGACAATATACGGAAGGCAAAAAAAAAAAAAAAAAACTTTTATCTTGTGCTCATCAAAAAAAATTCTTTAATACTTTACTTTAAATATTTACGAGGTACAAATTATTTATTAAAATTACTTTCCCGGATCTCAGATAAGTATAACACTATATGTCGAAAAAAAGTCAATTTTGTGCCCTGTAGACGACATCTGAGGTAATATTTTTATTTTTCTAGATATTTATTTTCTTAAAAAAAAAAATAAATAAATAAAAAATCGATGAACTTGTTTAAATTAATGAAGATTTATGATTCAACCATTCGTTTTAAAGGTATTGTCGAGTTTTTTGAAAAATAATCACATTGAAATTTTACACCCCTCACCCCTAGGGGAGGGGGAAGCGAAGTCCTATACACAAACATATGTATATATATGTCTGTCTATCCATCTATCTACGTATCTATCTATCTATCTATCTATCTATATCTACTTGACTCTTATCAGCAATTATTCTCTAGATTACTTATATAAATAATTCTTTTTAAATTTCATAATGATTCGTTAAAAAAATTCTCAACGTGCACATTTATACGAAATTTTGTCCTACACTGCCGTATTAAATTTAGGAAAAAACAGGATGGTAATACCAGTTTTTGGGAAATTTTCACTAAAAGTTGATAGACACTAATTTATGACAAGGTGAAACTACGAATAGATTTGTATGAAATTCTGTGCATTAGTTCTTGAACTAGAACTGATAAAAAAATTTTCTCACACACACAGACATTTTTTAAAAAGGTAAAATCGTGTTCTGAACATCTCAAAACATGTAAATTCGTCGATAACCGAAAGTAGAAAATTTTTACTAATTCAATACTTTCTTTCATTAAATATAAAAGAAAGTAAAAAAAAAAAAAAAAAAAAAAAAGTATGTTTTTCAATTTGAAAGTACTTAAGGCTCCTAACGTCATGGAAATTTACTTAAATATTTGATAAATATAATTTAGTACGATTCTGAGTACCACACAGCCGAATACAAAATAATTACATTCCACCTACATTTTGTAATTTATCAAATTTGAAGAAAATTCTATTTCTATTTAAACTACAGAGCGAAAGGATATAGAGGAATCTGTACACATTTAATGTGATCAATTTCAAATAAATAATATTTAAAATTTTTATTCCTCATGAAATGTCTTCAAATATTAAAAAAAAAAAAAAAATAATAATTCATATTTCTGTGAAAATTACTTCGGTATTTAATAATTTTATATTTTTACAAGCAATACTTTTACGGAACCTAAAATTAACTTTTGAAATTCCTTTAAATAATTATTAAAAAATGATTTTTCAAATTTAACAATGAATGAAAAACATTTATTTGTTATGCATTGTTCACAAACGAATTCCATAAAATATGAACTAATACACTAAATCCGAAATTTAAAAGTATTGTTATAAATCTGATATTACAAAAGAAGGTCTGGTAAATAAATGTTCACATATATCAACTAAAAAAAAAAAAAAAAAAAAAAAAAATACCGCTGGAAAAAAATTAAAAAATATCTCAAATTTGAAGAGTTAGAAAATTAGAATTTTTGGTTTATTATTATTATTATTATTATTATTATTATTATTATTATTTTACGAAATAGAATTTCCCAGCATGATATTTCTTTCAATAGATTTTTTTTTTTTTTTTTAAATAAAATTTATTTATTTTCTATTTATGGCATTGTCTATTTGTTTGGGTTTTTCTTTTCTTTTTTTTTTCTTTTAGTTTCAAAAATCATGTTACTTAAGAGTTGTAATAGGTTGATTTTGCTAAGCTTGAAAATAGGCTTTGGTGGTATAGTGTTACACTGGGAAAAAAAAAAATCTGTTTAAAATCTAGATAGTTTATGTAACTTTCTTACAGAAAATTTCTATTTTTTAAAACTATAGAAATTTAGTGTAAAATTACTTAATAATCTGTCAAAAGAAACATTTTTTTCTGTAATCAGATAAAATGTGTAAACATTGATGCATATTTTATTTAGTGTTTAGATATTTTTTCGGTCTTGCGTGCAGAGAACTTGGTACCAAAGTAAGGTTGAGAAGTGCTGACTAACTGCACAAATTATGCTTCCATGGCTGCAAAGTATTATCGTCTCCTCTTATGTGATGTACTGTGGTTCGATCCTAGCTGGTAGAACTTGTGTATTTCATTTAATGAAATATTTTTCATAGTGTGCTCCACGGAAATATCTGTTATGTACGAATATTTTCTGTACTGTTCCATTACTGATAACTTTTGTCAACGTATTTTTCGCATAGCATACGGATACTTTTTTGTCAGCTTTACTGCCAGGAATTTTCTGTAATATGATAGGATATTATTTATTTATTTATTTATATATTATAAGGCCTATTGTCTAAACGAGGGACTTAGCTGAGTAGATTGTTCTCAGTGGAGTATTTCAAACGGGTCTAGCAGGAATTCACATGATTTTGGGAGAAAAACAGGGAAAACTCACAATGTCTAGGTTGACGAGCACGGCCTGGGTTTCTTTCATCTCCTGTCTACCAGCTACGAGAGTAGAACCTCTCGACTACTGGTGGGCCAACAGACTTTGAAATATAGTTTGAAACAGGGGATTTTCTTTTTTCCGAATTTTAATTTGTTTTATCTCAGGTTATATTATAAAAATGTTACTCACACATTTAAGAAAAAATCACTTTAAAAATTGGTAAACAACTTAATAATGTTTCGAATTTCAAACACTCTTGGAAAGTTAGAAATATTTATTTATTAAATTCCTTGGCTCAAAGTGACCTTGGTATCAAATATATTCCTTGGCTCAAGTATATGTCTATATAAATAAAGAGAAGTGTCTGTGTGTGTGTCTGTCTGCGCTCTGGTGTTCACACTATTGATCGCAGAGCTTCCAAATTTGGCATATAGGTACCTGGGACCCTGCAGGTGTGCACCTCATCGAGATTTTTTCGAATTTCGAATTTGAATTTTTTAAATTAATGCTTTTTCGATTTTAAATATTGGCTTCAATGTTTCATCTTTCAGAAATTTCTTTGTTTCAAAAGTCTGCGTATCTTAGCAACGGCTATTAAACTATTTATTTATTTAAATTCATTTGAGGAAGAAATCTTTTTTATTATATTTATTGAAATCAAATAGTTATACACATACAGTAGAAAAACTTAAACATATTACATTTTTAGATTTTGGCATATATGTAGGTACCTGGGACCCTGCAAGTGTGCACCTTATCGAGATTTTTTCGAATTTTGAATTTGAATTTTTTAAATTAATGTTTTTCCGATTTTAAATATTGGCTTCTTTGTTTCGTTTTTCATAGATTTATTACTTTGCTTCAATCGTCTGCGTATCTTAGCAACGGCTATTATGCAACTTATTTAATACATTCATTTGAAGGCGATTTTTTTTTTTTAAATTTGTTATATTTATTGAAAATAAAATCGTAATGCAGTAGAAAAAATTAAGTATAATTAGTTTTAAATTTAAAAACGTATTTATAACAGTTATGTTTAATTTTTTATAGTAGAACAACTTATTATTTTTCATTTTTTAATTAATTCCTTTAAAAGAAAAAAACTTTTATTTATTAATTTTTTTATTTACAGTATGTATCGGGAAAAATGGTAGTATATTCATAGTAAAAAGGATTAAATTGATTAAAATTTATTTGTTTATATATATATTTATTTTTCAATCTACTTTTTATTTTATTTTATTTTATTACATTGGTCGGAATCAAATCGTAATAGAGTGTAAATAGCATGGGCTATAAAATACATGGTTCAAAACTAAAATATTTAATAGATGCTGAGATACAGTCGCAGATTCCCCCTATCGTCGATAAATATCCAGATTGAAGTGCCCGGGAAAGATCTTTCTGCAGGCATGGGAAACCTAGACCTGATGCAGTGCGGGCGGGAAAAGAGCTGCCGTAGACAGCGGGTACCCGAAGCGAGGTTTGGAGCAATTTTAGTTACTTTTTTTTTTAGTTTTTGTCTATAATGTGGTGTAAAAAAATAAATATTAATTCAATTCTTTCGAAAATTCATTTAAATATAGTGACCAGCGAAGCGGGCGTAGCCTGCCAGTATATAATATTTTGGTTATTAAGTTTTTTTGAATATTAATTATTTTTTCACACACTTAATTCATATTTTGTTTAATACTTAGTTTTAAAAAATATCTCACTTATACGATTATAATAATTCTTTTTCTTTCTTTCTTTCTTTCTTTTTTTTTTTTTAATATATATATATACAACTCATATTCAAAATATTAGAATAATTGAGAAAAAGTAATAAGAAAGAAATTATATTCCATTTATTTATTTTTGGTACTAAGTAAATGCAATTAAATTTCTTAAAAATTAAATCTGGAATATTTAGATAAGATTTTAACATTAAAAAAAAAAAAAAAAAAAACTATAAATTAGGTATACAATAGCTTTCTGAATCACATCAAAATATTAGAATAAAATTTACATTGGTTCAAAATATTAGATAATTTTATTTTACGCAAAAATATTACCTTATGAATATGAAGTAAATGGTAGTTAATATTTTGTAGCATCCCCTTTAGCTTTAATAACAGCGTACAATCGATCTTGTTTACAAACATTTCTATCAATATTAGCCCAAATAGACTTTATACGTGCCACTAACACAGTTTTACTTGAAGGAGGATTTTCTTGGATTTTTTTCTTCATTATACCCCATAAGATTTCGATGGGATTAATGTCCGGGCAGTTTGGTGGCCAAGGAAGTATCTTAATGTTGTGTTGGCTGAACCAATTCTTAGTTGACACCGAGGTATGCGGTGACGCTAAATCTTGCTGAAAGATGAAATCAGCTTCAAATAAATCTTCTGATGATGGAATCATGTAATATTCCAAAATTTCTTGATATATCTGAGAGTTAACCTTTTCGTAGACGATGCATAATTTTCCAGGTCCTTCTGCGTTCATGCAACCCCAAATCATGACACTAGCAGCAAATTTTACCGAACGTTTAAGGCATTCTTTATCAAATGCTTCTTGCTTCATTCTCCAAACTAGAATACCTTGATTACCATATGAAACACAAAATATACTTTCATCACTAAATAATTCCCCCCCCCCCCCCAATCTTCTTCATTCTATAAACGTCTTGATTTACACCAATTCAATCTTATACGCTTTTGTTTTGCAGTCATGAGAGGTTTTGTTTTCGGTACACGAGATTCAAACTTAAATTTATGGAGACGTCTTAATGTTGTCGATGTAGAAACTTCAACTCCTTCTTCTTTCCATTTTCAGTGCAAGGTTGGTTGGGTTTTACGTCGCACTAGTGCAATTGGCAACGGTTTGGGACACACCCCTAGAGGTGATTAGTGCAAGAATCGGACACTTTTAAAAACGGGTTTTCTGAACTGGTTATCCTCAGTTTCCTGCCATCTCTAGCAGATATTTTTGGTTTTCGGCAGCCATTTCGGCGATTATTTTGAATTTTTTCATTTTTTGAATATTGTGTTAGCATTTTACTAACGCTCGATTGCGAACAATGTAAATAATTTGCTATATAATATTGATTTTTACCGTGCCGATACAAATCAACCATATGAAGTTTAACAGATTCAGTAATATCACTCACGCGACACATTTTAAGAGGAAAAAGCAAACAAACTGCAAAAAAAGAATACTGATTTTAAATAAAATCGTCTGAATTTAATAGATGGGGACACCAGTTACGAATTGGTGATAATTAAAGGAGAATTAATGTGAAATATTCTAACATTTTGAATCACTTGAATAAATATTCTAATATTTTGACTTTCCAAAATAATTTTTTTTTGAACTAATCTTTTCAGAAATGATATTAATTTTAAGGTAATAAATAAGTTTAATCAACAGTAAGTTCTTAATAAAAATGTCGTTTGCATATTTGCATTAATAATACATTAAATTAGCAAACGATATTTTCAATTTGTAACAAAATGTAATTCATCTAATATTTTGAATATAAGCTGTATATATGCTTATATCTAGATTGTGGAATACAGTATGGAAAAGACAATTTTTTTTTCCTAAATTTTAGCATGTCTTACGGCTAGGTTGTGTTATTAAGGCATTTTAAACTTCTACAAACAAAACTATGTTCTGCTGATTTTTCTCAAACTTATCACCAATTTCAACTTCATGAAATTAATAGTTGTCAGATTTATTTGAATTTATAATTTTACGTTTACAATCTTTTCAAATTTTCAAATTTGAAGCACTGTAAACAAAAAATTCTCTTTTATTACAGAAAATTCCTCGCTGCCAAGTTGCCGTAAAATATCCGTATGCTATGCGAAAAATACGTTGACAAAATTTCTTGCAATAGAATAACACAAAGAATATTCGTGCACAACAGTTTTCTTCCGTAAGGCATACTGTAAAAAAAAAAAAAAAAAAAAAAAAAAAAATCTCGCAATAAATAAAATCGTCTTTTACCTGCCAGGATTATACTAGAGTTCACCACAATGTAGGCGAAGATGTTCACGCAAGCACAATTGGTTATGTTACTTACCACTTCTTAATCTCACTTTGCTACCGATTCTCAGCATGTAAAACGGGATAAAAATGTTACCAATAGGTGGAGTCTGTATAATTTTTTACAGTTTTATCTGTTTATAAAAAAAAAAAAAAAAAAAAAAAAAAAAAAATAATAATAATAATCTGATGCGGGCACCATATGACTTCCTTATACACCCATTGAAATATATATATTGTTATTAAAGCATTCACATTTTTGTGAGGTAACTGATTCGAAAAGAAACAGGAAAGTTCCCGCCTACGAAAAGTCCTGAAAACAAGCAAGGGAAAAATAAATAAATAAATAAATAAAACGTTAAAAAACTAATAGTTTTAATACAGGCCCAAAATAGCAATTGGTTTTGTTACTCACCCAATTGTGTACTAAAATTTAAAATTAAATATTATTCAATTAAAAGTTGGCAGCCCTATGTACATGACAGCGCTAGGTATACAGGTCTCCTCTAAATTTCAGCTTTACGCTTGGAAAATTGTGGTCTTAGAAGTACTTAGTTATTAGAAGTACTTAGAGTTTTGTAAAAATTCACTAACTTTAAATATTGATGGTAAAATATATTAATGAAATATTCATAAACTAAATTAAACGTTCCAAAATCTTTTAATATTAAACATAAGAAAGATACATTTGTTGTACTAGAATTTCAGATGAATTTTACATTGAATAAACTTTATAAGATTAACAAAATGTTGATTTTGTATAACGGATTTTAAAAATACATTATCGCCCAAAGATGTTCAAACTGTTCGACTATTCTAAAGCCGGGGCAATCTAAATTATTTTTTAATTACACGTGGCTTTATTCTAAGAGGTTTCATCTGGCTTGTTTTCAGTCATTTCCACTGAGCAATAAAAAAAATTATGTTCGTGATTTTATTTCCTTAAAATTTGTATACTTTTCAGGGGGAAAAAAATCTGTCTTTATTTTATTTTTATTTTTTTTTCTTGGAAAAACGGATATTTTGTCATATTCTACGATTTCATAATTTTGTCCTTTTAAAGGCTATTTCAGGTGAACTTTTGAAAACATGTGTTTTTTTTTCTTCTCTCGCAAACACAAGAAAACTTAGACATTCTAAATTCAGATAATACCGAACCGAAAAGTGCTTTTCATAAAAAAAAAAAAATAAAATAAAATAAAAAATAAAAATAAAAATAAAAATAAATAAATTAATAAATATTTTCATTAAATAAAACTTTTTATTCAGCAGCTAAAATTTTATGTAAGGAAAAAAAAAATTAGTCTGAATATTACATAATATAAGGGACTTTCTTTAATATTTCTTTACATTTTATTTTATTAGTATTACTAAAATTAATTCTATGATTAACTGATAATTATAAAGTTTAAGTATAAAAATATATGACAAAAATAACGCAGTTGTTTCATATAGTTGGCTAGTAATCTAAAAATATATGAATGAACATTAATAAAAGTTGTATGTACCGAAATTTCCACACAGCAGCATTCCATGCGTCAACATAGCTTTCATTATATAGGTCAGGGTTTGCTCTAACATATTGTCCTTGTTTTAGCAACCTTCATTTTTCTCCTGCGGAAGCAACAGTTGATGACTATTTGTTTGTATTTTCGTCAATTATAATTATAACGAACTAAGCATGTTTCTGTGTTTTTTTCAATATTTTATTGTATCACAGCCATTTGCCTTGAACAGGTCGTTAGAACTTTCTAAAATTTTTTGTAAGGCAAGTTAGAAAAATTAGACTAAGTGATGAGAAATAAATGCAGAATTAACACATTAGAAATTCAGACACTCCTGTTTGCTCATTAATACTACAATTTAATTAACGTGTTTATAAATCTTTGTATTTAGGGTACTGACTGACAGTTTTATTAAAATTCTTTCTAGTTCTTATCGTTACAGCATTCTTCTCTCTTTAAAAACATAATCGAAATCTGTGATGGATTCAGGACTTCAAATGGTCCGCTAAAAAGATATTGTAGTAACGGTTCGAAAGAAAAATTGTTTTTCTCAAACTTTAGAATGACCCATGTCAGGGAAACGCAGAAAATATAACAGATAAAACTCAAAACCTAAACGTAATGTAATGTAATTTATTTTCATTTTTATTTATTTATTATTATTTTTTTTTATCAAAGCTATTCAAGTTTATTCATTTATAAAATTCTGTTTAAAATTGATTTTCTTCTCTTTTATTGCTTTTAATTTATTTGAACTTCTAATATTTTGACAGAACTATTTTCATTTCGGAATGCATCAAAATTTCAGACTTTTCACTAAAGTTCCACTCAAACTAATGGCTTAACATTCTTTTTAATATTAAGGTATTTTTCAGAAAGAACAATTTAAATTGGTGGTTAATAATTTTTTTTCCTGCACAAAAGACCAGTGGCCGAACGATTCTGCGCTCAAAGCTGGTAGATAGGAAATGCCGGGTCTGATCCCAGGTCCCGCTTGTCGACCTAGCCGTTAAGAGATTTTCATGGTTTTCTCTGAAATTCGCGTAAATAGGGACTAGGACCCGTTAGAATGATCCCCACAAAGGGCACACCACACTAGGCCTAGGACACTCGAGCACTCAATCGGTCTTAGTCCCAAACACTACACATATAATATACCTACACAAAATAACTTGTTCTTGCGTTAATTATTTACAGACTGTAAATAAAGATGTATTACAATAAGAAAATTTTAGTATTAAAAAAAAAAAGCAACAGAATTCAATTCTTTTTAATTTAAATCACGTATGTAAAACTTTCATATAGTTAGAAAAAAAAAGTTTGTATCAAGAACCTTAAATTAAACTACAGAAATTTAAATTACTCTCAATCTGTCAAAAGAAACATTTTTTTTTTTTTTTTTTTTTTTTTTTTGTAACCAGATGAAATCCGTAACTCTATTGATACAGATTTCATCTGGAGCGACAGCTCCAGCAACCGCAGCGAACGCATGCGACAGCTAAAAAACCACATTAAAGGGATTTGAATAGAACCCGCACTTGCCGCACTAAAGTCACTAGTGTCTACACGGACTTTTAGAGTTAGGATTGAGGCCAATAATCTACACTAGGAATTTGAGCCTAAGGGACATGCGCTCCGTGCACGCGTGTGTGTAGGGGTGTTCTAAAGGGTCTTAGTACGTATTTACTCGAGTTTCAAAGAAAACTATAGGAAACTCCGAACAGCTAGGTCGATGAGAGCGACCTGGGATTAAAACTGGCGGCACTTATCCAAACCGTACTAATGTTCAAATAGGAGAAAAAATTAAACATATTCATTGGTTCCCTCCTGTGAGGCTATTCCACTACAAGACGAAATTCTCCTTCCATATGAACGGGCGAAAAAAAAAGAGTGTAACTTACGGTAAACTTTTAAACTAAAGAAATATTTTATTCAATACCAATAGCATCCTATTTGTTGCATTTCAGTGAGATGGTGCAAAAAATTATAGATCTGTATGAAAAATCAATTAGGAATTACAAATATTTCTATCTAGCAAGTTCACAGAACAATAACATTAAGTGAAGAATTTTTTTTTTTTTTTTTTTTTTTTAATTACTCATTATTGGAAAATATGGGATATGCTAATTTTTTCTTTCCGAACACTATAGTGAGGAAAGTATTGTAATCATGTCAAAAATCCGAATTTGAGATTTTGATGTTTCTATGCGTTTCGAGGTCCCCTGAGTCCATCTTCACAATTTTTGCGATGATGTATGTATGTATGTGTGTATGTATGTGTGTATGTATGTGTGTATGCATGTGTGTATGTCTGTGAGTGAACACGCTAGCGTCTAAACGCTTTGTTCGAATAAGCTGAAAGTTGGTACGCATATTGTAAATCACCATAGTACGAACCCTATAGATTTTGGTGAATCTAGCACTTATAGTTTTTTTTACAGGGACACAAAGAAAAATTCTTTATCATTATGGCCTATGGGACCAAAATCTTAAAAGTGCGATAGCATCTAAACGCCTTATTCAATTGAACAAAAAATTTATACATATATTATAGGTCACCGATACTCAATCTGTATAGATTTTGGAGAATCTAGAACTTATAGTTTTTTTTTACAGGGATACAAAGAAAAATTCTTTATCATTATGGCCTATGGGGCCAAATTTTTAAAAGTGTGATAGCGTCTAAACGCCTTATTAATCTGAGCAAAAAACTTGTACACATGTTATAGGTCACAGTTGCAGCAACTGTATAGATTTTGGTGAATCTAGCACTTACAGTTTTTTTACAGGGACACAAAGAAAAATTCTTTGTCATTATGGCCTATGGGACCAAATTTTTAAAAGTGCGATAGCATCTAAATGACTTATTCAATTGAGCTGAAAATTTATATGAATATTATAAATCACTGTTGAACTAACTATAAGCATTTTGGTGAATCTAGCATTTATAGGTTTTTACAGGAACTCAACGAAAAATTCTTTATCATTATGATCTATGGGCTCAAAGTTCAGTAGCGTTAAATAAAACATCGTGTAATATATGGAGAAAAATACTCAAACACTCTATTATGGTTTTCTCTCTTTTGTTTGTTTAACAACTCCTCTTTCTTTACTTTATCTACAAAACTGTTAATTATTCAATGTTCGGAAAGTCGAGTGGAGTCACTCCAGATTTTTTTTATTATCTTCAAGATTTCAAAGGAGCGTAATTATTATTATTATTTTCTTATAAGAGAGTTTTCAATTGTTAACTTTTATTTATTTATTTATGTTTTCCTGTATTTTATTTTATTTTTCCTGTGATGCCGAATGTTATTCAATAGTGAAGATAAAATTAAACATTGCACGTACTAGAATGACAGACAAGTTTATAGCTTTAATTTATATATAATTTTCGGTTATAATTTACATTTCCCAGATGTTTTCCCAATGATGTCCCCACATCATTGTTAAAATAAAGCCTTTTTATTATTATTATTATTATTTTAAACTTTCTGAATACATATTATGTAAGGAAAGTATTGTAATTATAAAAAAATTTGTCTATGAGATTTTGATGTATATACGTTTTGGGTCTCCTGCGTAATTTCTGGTATTTTTACGATGGTGTATATAAGTATGTGTGTGCTTTTGATGTATCTATAAGTTTTTAGGTCTCTTGAATTTCTTTTTTATTTTTTTCCGTGACGTATATAAGTATTTGTGTGATTTTGATGTATGCATATGCTTTGAGGTCTTCTGAATTCATTTTTGCTGTTTTTACGTTGATGTATGTATGTGAATGAACACGATAACGTGTAAATGCTTCATTCGAATCAACTGAAAGCTTGTAGGTATGTTATAGTTTACCTTCGCACGAACTGTATCGACTTTGATGAATCTAGGTCTTACAGTTTTTTACAGTAACACAAAGAACAATTCTTTATCATTATGGCCTATGGGATTAGATTGCTAAAGTGCGATAGCATCTAATCGCTTTATTTAAATGAATTGAAAGTTGTACATGTGTTATAGGTCGTTGTCCTACACGACTAAATGAATAGATTTTAATAAATACAGCATTATTATTATTATTATTACTATTTTTAACAGGAACACAAAGAATAATTTTTTATCATTATGGCCTATGGACTGAGATTATTAAAGTGCGATATAGTTTAAACACTTCGCTCCAATGACCTGAAAATTGTTAAGTATGTTATAGGACATCATCGCACGAACTGTATAGAATTTTAATGAATATAATGTTTATAGTTATTTTGCAGAGATTCAGAAAGAAATTCGTTATCATTGTATGATATGGACTTGAATTATTTGAATTGCGTTAGCATTTAAACTCAATATTCGATCAAAATATAAATCGGTACTACAAGAACCGTCCAGATATACATAAGTATGAAACTTTCATTTTTTTTTTTTCATAACGTAGTTGAAAGGGCGTTTTTTTTTTTTTTTTTTTTTTTTTTTTTTATGCGCATTGTGCAATTTAAAATGTATATATCAGGTAAAATACTTAAAAATACTTACTTATAAATTTTCTTTGCTTGTATTGTAAAATTTCATTAAAAAAAAAAAAAAAAAAAAAAAAAAAATGAAAGGAAAGAAAAGAAAAAAAGAAATTGCTGGTATTAGATATACGTCTAGTGTGCTGAGAAACTATTGAAGTTACTAAAAATATTTCTATAATTTATTATTATATAGAATAATTTTTCTTAAGTTTTATTTCCTGCATTTTATAAGTGAGTGAGGCTAAGAGATTCAATATTTCGTATAATACATTTAAAAAGATTGTTTCTTGTCATATATTTAAAAATCGTATCAAGTTTACATTTTTTGTGCATTGTACAACCTAAAAAGTATAAATACATAATAAACAAAAATTATTTGTGAATTCCCTCTTGTTTCAAAGTAAAATTTCATCTGATTAAAAAAAAAAAAAAAAAGTATTGTTATTTTTAGAGAATTTCAAGTAGTGGAGTCTATTGATCACGTATCAAAGCTGCTAGAAATATTTCTAGAACTTATTTATTGGATAGAAAAGCTCTTTTTTATTTTATTTTATTTCTTGAATTACGCATTTCATTCAGAGATTCAAAATCGTACATACATTTGAAAATGTTGCTTTTTGTTGTATATATTTCAAATACCTTATTGAACCTTAGAAACTATTACAAAAAGTTGCTATTCTTAAAAAAAAAAAAAAAAAAATCTACGAGAGTGGCTGTCAGGCAATCAAACCTTACCGCAAGAAAACATTTATAAACTTTCGAGGGAAAATGTTGTATGAAAATAATATTATAGTTTTAAAAAATTAAAGAACACGCTTTTATAGAAATGTGAACTAAAAAGCACAAAATATCTATCTTAGTATTAAAATGCAGGGTAAGAGAAAATCGTGTGAGTGACACACCATAATATTTACATACATTTAAATCTTTAATTAAAATAATTTAGAATTAAACAAAAACCATTTTTAAAAAATCTCCCCTGATTGGGCTCGAACGCTAGACATTTAGGTTCGTATCGCGGAGCTTTACCTCACAGCCACAGCGTTCACGTAGGGAAAGTCTTTCTTTACAATATAGATTTTTTGTTTGCTCCCAGAGTGGTTACATACAAGCATACATACCAGCATACATACAAACATACATACAGGTGAAGCTAATGAAAGCGTGTTAAAAAGAAATAGGAAAAAATGCGTCGAATACTTATATAAAAAACTATCTGCCTAAAAGTCACATTTTGCCACTGCCATTAATTGTAGGGCTCTTAGATGTGAGTTCAGGACCGTCACCAATTCCCCATAGTGTAGCACTAATGCGACGTAAAACTCACTCATTCATTCATACATTACTTGTAGAGTACAAAAAAAAAAGTCGTCGAAATAATGACAAGCACAGAAACATTAAATTATGATTGTGATTGACAATTTGAAGGACACGTAAAATCCTTAATATACCGGAGAGCTTAATTAATGAAAAGGCGAAACTTGATAATAAATGAAAATAATTAAATGAAAACAGTGTTAAACCTTCAATTTGAAGGCTGTAACTGATAATAAGTACCACCAAATGATCCACAATGATCACCTTTGTTTATTTGTTATATATCGCTCTTGCTTCTTACCACTGAAGGTTAATTGGATTCTAATTTTTAAGTGGATATTTAACTACATTTTAATAAAACAGGTAGTTAAAATTTTTATTATTTTTCCAAACTAAACTTTTGAAGGCGATAAACTTTTGAAACTAAACTTTTGAAGGCTGAATTTTCCAGAACCATTGTCTTTGCATAGTAATCTTTGCTATTTAAAAATAGAATATGACAAAACATTATTTTAAAAAAGGGAGTTTTTTAAAAATGACTGTATCGATACAGTTTTTATTACTAGTTTATTTTACTGTAGCACAATGTTTATTTTCATAAGCCTTTATTCATTTTTTTATGTTACAACTGAAAGTAAAAAAAAAAACAGTAATAATTATTTACAGAAAAAGAAATTTTTAACTTTAATAGATAAAATAATTTCTTTTAAAATAAAGTACATAAATAAATAAATAAAAAAGAAAATATGACTAAACTTACGAAATGTTATACGATTTATTCTTTTGCTTTCTAATTAAAAAAAAATCATCATTTTATCGAATTTGTAATTACATTATAAAGGAAAGGGAATTTATTTATGCTATTATACAATCTTGAGTTAAAATTTTGTGCTAGTATTTTTGAAGTAATAAAATATATGATTTTATTAAGCTATTTGTATATTTTACTAGAATTTCTCATCAAAGAAGTATATACATACATGTATAGTGATTTTATGCAACATGTTCCAGTAAAACACTTGTTAAAATACATGTTTGCATAGCTGTATTTCAGCTACTTAAATTTAGCATATTTCTATAAATAATATTTCATGTAAAAAAAAAAAAAAAGTCTGATGTTAGATATAATCTACTAAGTAGTGCAGAAATTTAGAAAAATTATCCGAACTGGGTAATTTTTAAAAATGAGTAAAAGTATAGAAAAGTATTAAGGGATTTAAATTTTGCACATTTTAAACAAACCACTTAAATTTTAGCAAACTGGAGGGGAAAAGCTGTTTCTTTGTGCAACAAAAATATTTTATTGCATCATTTGTATCAGAAAATATGCTTAGAAAAACATTTCATTGCGTCAAATGCATCAAAATTTTTATCCCCGTTTCTCTGAAATGAAATATTAATTCACTACAAGTAAAAATTTTGTCACTTGTGTAAAACTTGAAGTATTATTATATTATTTAATATTTCTATCTTAACATAGATTGAAAAATAATAATAATAAAAAGTATTCGAAGATGGATCGGTAGAAGTTTGAATTTAAAAATAACTTTTAGTGTTACTGCAAATGGTGAAAAAAAAAAAAAAAAAAGAAAAAAGAAAAAAAAGTGGTCCGGACATATGCAATGACAGTTTTGATCCTCCACTGGCGGGAGGGGAGGGGGGTATGGCTCCCCCGCTTCGATGACCACCAGAGGTATAATTTTTGATGGGAACAAGGAGGACATTGCAACCACGACGGATTTAGCGTGCATTAGCCATCATTAATGTACACGACGGCTTGATTATCGAACCTGCAATCTTCCAGTTACGAGTTCAGTGCTCTACCGACCAGGCTGCAGCGGCCAGAAAGATGAAATGAATTCATAAACACTTTCAAACTTTGTTGGTAATTATTAAAAATATTATGCGAGCTGTGCTTAAAGAAAAAAAAATTCATATTAACAAGCAGATTTATTTATCTTTAATTTAACTATGTATTACAAAAATAAATAAATAAATAAACAATAAAATAAAATAAATAAAGAAATAAAATAAAAATTTTTAATTATTCTAATAATTTTCGCATGTCTGTACTTTATCCATGTTATTGTTATCTATCTTTATTTTACAGTTGCATAATAGAACACAACACATTATGGAATAACAGTATATCGCTTGGAAAACATTATTTCTTTTGTAAATCAGTAAACTTTATGTTAAAATATTTTCTAAAACCTTCTGATAGACAAATGAAACGTTTCCAAATTTCTCGTTAAAGAAAAAACCATATTGAAAAAGTTTAAATTTCAAGGTAATTTCTATTGTGGTGAGTAAAATGTAATTGGTGATAAAACACTTATTCTCGATTAGAAAACACAAACAAGTCAGTTAGGGGAACTGAAAAAGGAAATTCGCATCGCTGAGCCATCTGTACTATGACTTTTAAACTGAAAATCTAGCTCAGAATAGCATCCTTGTACATCTAAACGAGATGATCATCTTATAACAAAGTTCTAATTGAAAAATCAATTTGATACAAGTACATAGATTAGAACAGACTTTAAAAAATTGTAATTTTTGCAAAAATAATGCAGTATCGATTAAAACTACTTTTAACAGAAAGAATAAATAAATAAATATAAACAAGATTTGAGCAGGGAAAACATTTTAACAATTAGACTACCAAAAGCTCGTCTTAAATTAAGCTTTCTGAAAAATTCAATTTAAAACTTTTTTGCCCTTATAATAAAAAGTATTCTTCTTTCGTCATAGTATAGGGTTGCATATCTTAATACCATGTTTGTCAGGAAAGATCAGTATTCAGGAAAGATCAGTATTCAGGAAAGATCAGTAAATATCCAGAAATATTTATTATACGCATATCTCGCTGTATTGTAATTTTTTCACATATTTTGTCAGTCATCTATCAAGTCTATATCGTTTCTTATCGTAGGTAAATAAGTATGATTTCGAAGGGTGAAATTTTTTTTTTTATATAAATCAGATATATATATATATTTTAAATTAAAGTACAGGGTATCTGAGAATTCTCTTTCTGGTAAAAAACTGTTACTGCATCCAGTGTAGTTAAGATATAAATGTTCTGTTTGTTGCATAATAAGGGCCGCTAATCAATTTTTTTAAAGTCTTAATATTATGGTATCAGTGTAATGAGAAATGTACTAAAATCAGAGAAAAGCTCAATTTGACATACTTTATCATGAGACACACTCACCAAAAACGATTCAGCTCCATTTCTAAACTACATATGGTAAAATACATCCAGATGTCAAAAGCATAGACATATTTACGAAAAGTTTCAGGAAACTGGGAGGATGAATGGCAAGTTGAGGATTTCCAACTTGGATAACATCGTGATACTGAAGTGCAAGTTAAATGAAGTCATTACATCGATCCTTCAAGTAATGTTTACCAACACATGGTCTGAATTGGATTATCGGCTCCATAGGCTCCAAAACATGAAAGGGTTTCATGTTGAAATTTTACTGATAGTGTAATAAAACTTGATAACGATACCTGAATTTAGTCATAAAACTGTTTTTCTATCTGCCATACTTTATGCTTTATAACATTTTCTTATTGGGCTTCTAAGACTTCTAAGACACCTTCATATTAATATGAGTGACTTCTTGTAATTATTTCATTAATAAAGCCTGGTAATAGTTCAAACTTCATTCCGTTTGAAAGCTTACAAAATGAAGAAGGGATAAAAATTTATTGATTCTGGAAAACCATATTACTGGTTAACAAAAATCGATTTTTTTGTGTGTAGCATGAAAAGTTTTGACTGATTATGTTAAGAACAAGGTTTAATATAATAGAATTGATATTAGAATCAATATTTTAGATATTAATAGTTTTATTGTAATATAATTTTGTTATGTAAAAAAAAAAAAAAAAAAAAAACCTTTAAACTTATTTTTGAAGCATCAATAAACAAACGCATACTTCTGTTTTGTATTCTATATCCCAAAGCATTCATTACGCCAGAGTTATTATTACAAAATACTAGATCATTATCTTGTAAATAAGCTTCTTTTCTCTTCGTCTCGATGCCGAAAATACCTAATTTTTGTTCTTGCTTGCAATAAGCCCTATAATTTTGATTGAGATCCTAAAAATTCTGCCTGTTGTTTGGGTAATTTTAAATCACGAACCAAATTATTGAAATCTCATTGAGATAGTAAATGTGGTCGGTTAGATTTCTTGAAAGTCTAGATCAAACATTACTTTATCTACTTCCTCCGATTCAGCAGACAGAAACTTTGAGGTGGTTCTGTTATAGGTACTCCTTCAGTGTCAGTGTGAAGGATCTTTTTTTTTTTTTTTTTTGGTTTGTTTTCTTTTTAGGTCAGGATAGGTTTTTTTTTTCATTGTAATGTCTTTTGTATAGTGTGACAAAAATAATAATCAGAAGAATAGTGTGTGGATTTCATCCAAATCATGGGAATTCAGAAAAGGATGGGTGGTGGTCCGATATGGTGAAAAACCATTTAATGGTGAAAAGGTTAAGGAACATTCAACAATCGTTTAAAAATAATTCTCTGTGTGTTTTCTTTTTCTTTTTCTTTCTTTTTTTTTTCATTACAGGTTGAAACATTTCAAATAAATGTTTCAACCTGTCTGTTACCGACATTCGAATAAAATCGCTCAAATTTAAGAACGAAAAATCAAGCCCGCAGTTGATACTCTTTTACATTAAATGCCGAGCTCTATCTATATTCATCACTTTTATGATTCAAACTCCATCAAAAGTGTTTGCATTTATCATCGTTTACATATTCAAGAGGGAATCATAATCCGAACATCATAAGTTTATATATTCATTTTTTCGTCAAAGATCTGTAGAAATTTTATTGACATTTAACTATCTCTTCAATTTTTTATATTATTTTCGTTTTAAAAATATTATTCGAAAATTGAGATTTGAGAACTATTTTACATTCAAGAAAAATAAAGTCGGTCAAAAAACGAATTCAGTTGTAAATTATATAAAATAATTTGAAAACGTTTAGCAACAAAATCGATTTATATGCTATTTCGATAGAATGAAAGAAACACATAAGATTTTTTTTTTATTCATATATTTTTGTTAATGGTAAACTCTTGTAAATTTAATTTTTTTGTAAATTACATCGAAAGTTTTTTGTCCATCTTGAAAGAAATCACAAGCATGTAATACAACATATGTGAGGAACACATCTTTTGTCTTGTTGCCTGACCGGAAAACGAAAATAACGTTCATATAATTGTTTTACTAGACTAAGATCATGACTCGACAAATATTTGCTCAACAAAAAAGTATTAGGTGCCCACCTTTTAAATAGGAATTATTGCTAGCGCTTCAATAATTTTGCTGCCGGCTATATCTCGGTTAACATAAAATGTAACACATAACGGTTAACACTTTAGTGTAAAAAAAAAAAAAAATCAAAACTATAATAGTTCAATCTTACTGATGACTAGATTGACTTAGACTAGTAGCTGTGACACAAAAACTAGACCTGATTGAATCAAAATAAATATAGTTTTATAATGAGGGTAGATAGGTTTTTCAAAATTAGTATGCACCTTCCTTGTTACAAAATTTTGTTGACCAGAAAGTGAAAATGGTATAATAAAGTATATAAAAAAATAATTAAAAGAACTATATATTTCAATGCCAAATTGCATAAATTTAATATTTTAAACAATGGCGGATTAATTAACTTAGAATTTATTATTATTGTTATTATTATTATTTATGAATACAACTTTTTTTTTTTAAATTTATATATTTTGATATTTTATTATATTTTGTGTTTTTAAGTGAAAGGAAATTTCCTTATTTTATATATAATAGGAAAGTGTTATTTGATTTTTCTTGAAATTTCTAAAGAATAATTGAATAGTTTTTTAAACTGTAATTGTTAATTTATTACTTTTATGTTTTTTAATATCATATAAATTTCTAATATAGAAAATTACTTAAGGAATGTTTATGTACGTATGCATCGTGTGACAGTAATTTTAATAAATCTAATCCTTTAATAACATGTTATGCAGAACTTCTTCTTCTTCTTCTTTTTTTTTTTTTTAATAAGACTCAGCTATAATTTTACACTAATACATTATTAAAGGTAACACGCAGTATTATAGTACAGTAAATAAGAAGGCTAAAAAAAATGTCGTTTAGTGGAATAAATCTAGTCATTATTTTTATTATTTTTATTTATTTTTTACCATAAGAATAATAAAGTCTTATTTAATATATATATAATAAAAATATAATAAAGTAAAAAATAATAATAAAAGTCTTACAGGAAGTTTTATAGAAAAAAGGAGAGCCATTAAAAAAAAAAAAAAAAAAAAAAAAAAAATGTCATCCATATTTATTTAAATGAAAAAAAAAAAAAAAAAAAGATTTTCGCAGTTTTATTACACACACACATATATATATATCGAAAAAAATATTTTAACTCGCTGACAGTACCTTAGTCAATATATATATATTTAATGTATTAATTATTCTATAATTACTGATATAAGGTATTACATCATGATGTATCTAATTATTGCGAGGCTAATTTTTCTAATTCTTTTAAATTATCTTAACAAAGAGAAGTGCAGAGCTAAACAACATTAACAACATTATACCATCACATTTTTTTTGAAAATCAAAATATTCAACTTCTTTGCTAACCAGCTATTTTACTGCATAACATATAATAAAGAATAAAAAAACTTTCTTATAAAATAAAAATTTTCCAGGATCAACAAACTTCCTATTTCTCGGAAAGGAAATATTTTTTTAATATTGATCCATTGTTTTATTAAACCGTTCAAAAATTGTGTTGTGACAACAGTTTTTTGCAATAGTTTTATGTCACGTACCTCTGGTGAAAGAAATATTAGTAAATCTCGTAGTAAATTACACTTAATTTAAAGTAATAAAAATATTTTCCAATTTTTTTTCTTCTGCTTCAAGTTTTTGAATAAAATAAAGTATTAAAGAGGAAAAATTATTATTCTAATAAAATGTTTTAAATATTACAAAGCTATTTTTGAAACTGCTTGCTCTTTCCATTTAAGTAATATATAATTTTTCGTTTGTTATTAGTCTTTAATTTATTCAAGTTATCTTTTAAAGTTATTATATTTTTCCTTGCAGGATCAATCGTATTTTATAGTATTTGGCTTAATATGGTCACTGTAGTTTGAAATCTTGCAATCTTTTATGTTCTCTGAAGAAATGTACGATCCTGATGTAAACGTTCTTCAGTTTGTGAGCGTCTTCAACTTTTTAATAAGTTTTTCTTTGTCCTTTTTTTGTTAAGGAATCATTTTTGTATAGACATTCTTATTTATTGTCAATTTGTAATTTATGACTCTATTTTTAATCTGTTTTTCTTTGTGAATACGGAATTTTATGAATAAGAATCAAGTGAGTGTTGTGATTTGTTTTTCATTTGTTTTTTCACTATGAATGGATACATGTATTTTTTAGTTCTTGTGGATTATTATGGCATGCGATCATCCGTTTTCTTGCATATATATGCATAATATGTGTTTGTATGTGTGTGTAAAAATAGAGAAAAAAAATCTTTTGTGCTACCGAAATTTCCCTTTCAATGTTTTTTTTTTTTTTTTTTTTTTTTTTTTTTTATTGATTGTTATGTCTAAAGTTATTGGGGGTAAAAATACATTTTTAAAATTCTGATAATATATTGGACTTCGTGAGAAGCAAAACAGTGATTTTCCTGCTTTCTTTTTTGACTATGTTAACAAAATACATGCAT
Source organism: Salticus scenicus (assembly GCA_963930645.1). Taxonomy (NCBI): domain Eukaryota; kingdom Metazoa; phylum Arthropoda; class Arachnida; order Araneae; family Salticidae; genus Salticus; species Salticus scenicus. The sequence continues at coordinate 237,498,724 of OZ005657.1, forward strand.
AACTAACCCATATCTACCTATCCATTATATTTTATGAAAAGCGGGATGTGGATTCTTTTGCATTTCCTTTCAATGAATTTAGCGTGCCTGCAATAAATGGAAGGTAAAACGCACATGCTGTATCTAAAGGGTATCACAAAATCCGCAGTGCTTATTGTATAACTCATTAAAAAAAAAAAAAAAAAAAAAAAAAAGAAAAACACCTTTTCAATCCTTTTTACTATCAGCTCCAGGAAAAAACTTTTTTATATTCCAATTTGTGTGGGAGGATTCTTAATGAACATTAGGCGTCAATGACTCATTATAATTAGATAATTATTGGAATTCCCTCTTTCTGGAAAAGCTAGGTAATGACCTTAGCCTTCAAATTCAGGTTGCATTGCGTGATATTTTTTAAATTCACTAAGTGAAGAGGAATATTTCACCATCTTGAATAAACACAGCAACAAGATTGCGCATTTTATATACACTTAACGTTTGCTCAAAAACATCTAGAATAAACGTGCTGTTTTATTTTCTTCTAAAAATTAAATCGAAACTACAAATAACATTACTGTCTGTCTAATTACAAGAAGATGAATATTATACCTTATCTATGTTTTGCTTTAGTTATTATATCTGAATTTCCTTGTCTAATTAGGGTATTGCACCTTAAATGAGGAACTTTTATTTTAACTAGTTTGTTATGTTTAGTGTTTATATCAGTTTCGTTGAATCACTTTTCAGCTGAAAGTCCATACTTGTTTATTCTTTCAGGATAAATGAAGAGCTAATGATAGCAAATTAAATTTTCTAGATTGTAAATATTTATTTATTTTAGAATGTAAATTTTCAAATTTCAAGTAATCACGAAATGCATGTAATATTTTAAAAAGGTTTAATCGTTATCCTTTTCCAAATACATATCTACACAGTATGAACTTTTTAAATTATTTACATCATAATTCAAGAGTGGATTCTTAAAAAGATTTCTTTGTATGAAAAAAATGTAGCCTCCCCCCTCCCCCCCCCAAAAAAAAAGTGGTATGCTCAACTGGTGATGGAATGGCTAGTGCTCTAATCTTCAGTTTTCTGGCGGCGGGTTCGAATTCCGGCTTAGGTGTATGCGTTAGAAGTGATTTGCAATTCACTTTTAAGTCGCAGGGCCCAATCAAATGCGCCTTAACCCCTTAACGCGCGCTGTCCTCGCTGCGAGGACGCAAAATTTAAGATCCAGCTACAAAAATTCATCCCGGAAATTTTTTAGCAAAAATTCACGTTTATAACATATCAGAAAAGGCCGGTTTTTTAAACCATAAAATTTAAAATTTCTTTTATTTTAATTTAGTTCATGAATTCCGGTGGCAGTATAATTTAAATGTTTTAAATTGTCTTGCGCCGCAAAGGGTTAATGTGCAAAATGTGACAGTAGAGGGACAACCCCTACCTACATACACTGATGGTCAATAAAATAATAATAATAATAATGATAAAATGAATTAACCCAAATTTATTCATCTGTATATTTTGAATGAATATATATATATATATATATATATATTTGTATTATTAGCAACAGTGTAACAATGATGCTTGTTTCTTCATAAAGTTCTTTCAATAATATTTCTTAGATATTCTCGTTGATGTATTATCTCTATTTATATAAATTACTTAATTTTCATTAATATACAGTCGGTAACAAAAGTCTCCGAACACTAGCAAAAATTCCTACGTAAAAAAAGTACACTTAATACAGTTTTGTTAAATAAATCCTTGTCGAATCCTGTTCTTAGTCAGTGTAAAAACAGGATTTATTTAACAAAACTGTATTAAGTGTACTTTTTTACATAGGAATTTTTGCTAGTGTTCGGAGACTTTTGTTACCGACTGTACATATATACATATATGTCTATTTATCTCTCTATCTCCCTATCTATATTCCATGACATGAGTATCACTTAATTTTCAATCATCCAGAAATATTGCATAAGATTTCTTACTGAAACACCTGATCACAGGAAAAATCTAGTATGTTGAGGGGGGGGGGCGGCAACAGAAGACTTTCTTCTATATTTTCTTATATAAATTCACGCAGTATAAATTATTTATTAAGTTCTTATTTATTAAAATCATTTTCCATGAAGAATGCAGACGATTTTTATTTTTGAGAAGTATAGCCCTAAATGTAAAAAAAAAGTCAATTTTGTCCCAACATCAAAAAAAATTTTTTTTAATAAGGTTTTTTTTTTTTTTTTTTTTTTTCCCGTTTAAAATGAAAAAATCGAAAGCTTTGTTTTAATTTATTACAGTTATGGTTCAACAATTCATTTTAAATGTATTGACAATTTCTTTCGAAAGATACCGATATTTAAAATTCACAGCCCCCGGGAGGTACTCTACTCCAGGGGAGGAGGGAGGAGTAATGCTCCTACATGAACACAATTTGTTTTCTAGTTTGCTCTTACTATTATCAATAATTTATATTAATCCAGTCATTCCTTAAAAATAACTTTAATTATGTACATATTTATAGGAAAGTTTGCCCTATACTGCCATATTAAAGATTATGAAAAAATGGGATGACAGCATAGCCTTCTGAGAGGTTGATCCCAAAATGCAATTAGTAACAGTTTAGGTCAAGATATAAAATAATACCAAGGTCTAAATACCAAGCTTAGTTAAATTTCGTTCAATGGTTCGTGAAATACAGCGTCCACAAAATTTGTGACAGACACAGGCAGACAGACATTTTCTAAAAGTGGTTAAATCGTGTTCAGTACAACTAATAAGACAATTTTCTACTATTTTTTGCCTTTTTATTATTATATTTTCTTTTAAAAAATTAAGAGATTTTATATATAATGAAATTATGATAGTATATTCTGATAAAATATGATGAGGAAATATGAAAATGTTCTATATTATTATGTAGTATGGTATTCAATTAAACTTTATTTTATTTTCAAGGAGATAAATTATAAAGAAATATATTGTATAATTGTTTTCGTTAATAGTTTGACAGTCGAAAAGTCAACTAAATTAAAAATTTGAATTAATGATCCATATGCTGTGAAAATTCTTTTATTTTATTTTTCTTTTCTTTTCTTTTCATTTAATTTTTTCTTTTTCTTTTTCATTTATTTATTTATTTACTTATTTATTTATTTATTTATTTTTTTAAAGCAAGTAGATTAAGCTTTATATAATGTATAATATACATCTAAAATCAACATTTTAATTGTATTCTTTGTCTGAACTATATCTATTTTAATTGTGTAATACCTACTGCATTTATTTTATTTTAAAACAAAAGTGTAGAAATTTTCTTTAAAATAAAATTATCATAAACGTTAAATTTGTTTTAACTCTGGTGAACCGATAAGGAAATTGATAATAAGTAACATAAAAAAAAAAAAAAAGACTAAATACTAATTTAACAAAATCTTTCTTTTTTTCCTAGATGAAATTCATTCTTATTTGCACACTTTTACTCCTCTTGAATGTGAAGGCAGAAGAAATAATATTTGTTCCATACAATGCTTCTTTGTCACAAATAGATGCATATATTGCTGAAGAACAACGACCTTGGTGTCCTCCGTCAAGTGACATTTTGCCATGCACATGTGATGGTCCTCAGAGTTTCATGCTATTTCAATGTGATAGAATAACTGAGGTTTATAGCATAGCGCGAGCAGCAAGCTCAGTAACAGTTGTAAGGAACTTTGGCAAATTTAGTTTAACTAACTCAAGAATCGAAAGCATCGAAAGTAATGTATTAGGTTACATGAGATTTGAATACATTTTTATGAGAAAAAACACCCTGAAAAAAATTGATCCAGAATTTCTCGATTCATCCAGAGAATCGTTAAAAAGGATCGAAATAATACATAATGATATTGAAAAGTTCCCATTTAAAGAATTGTCATCGTTTCCGAAATTAGAGTTCGTTAATCTAAAGTATAACTCGATAAAAAGCATTCCAGATGATGCATTTGGTAAAGTAATCAATAATAAGATTCGAAAAATTGACTTGTCTTTTAACAAGATAACACATGTAGGAGCAAATGCTTTTAAGTACTTAACAAGACTCGAAAAACTGGATTTTCGTCATAACAAGCTAACAGTGATTAACAACTTCGCATTTTCTACTATTCAGGAAAATACCAAACTTATTTTGAATCTATCAAATAACAAAATTATGTTCATTGCAGATGAAGCCTTTCAGAATCAAATTTTTAAATGCCTAAACTTGACTGATAATAACCTCACGAAGTTACAAGAGAATGCTTTTCGAGGTATTTTGAAGAGAATGGCCGAAAGAAGAACAGGAGTTATATCAGTAGGAAGTAAGTATGTTTTTTGTATAAAGTATAATATTGTAAAATGACATAAAGTTGTTTGTAACTCTTTTGGTGATTATAAACGTTATCCAACATGCTTATAATCCAAGAAAAGCTCACTTTTTATAATGAATATGTACTTTTAAATATTAATAGTTATTTATTCTCAGTGCATACACTTTCATAGTTCATTTGTTATTTATACGCATATCGCAGTTATTCATTTTTTCATTTATAATTTAACGCACATATGCACTCGAAGGTAATTTGGAAATGTTTTAATATGTCTGTACCCCGGAGGTAAAGAACACCATGTCCATTTTGTGAAAGGAGTACCATGTTCTTGATGTGCATATTTTGCTTAATATAAAAACATTAAGCATTATGCCCAGTTACTATAAAAGAGATGGGATAGTAGAACATAAAACCAAGTTCATTTTTTTTATTCATGACAAATGCCATTAATTAATTTCATTATAAAATCATTCCTTAAAGAAATAATTTTTGTGACATGATGTCCTATACCTCCAGGGGAAAAATATATGACGCTCTGAACATCGGTTCGGATACCCACTACTTGCGGCAACGGGCATTTCAATTTGGCTATTTATAGGACGACAGATGGAGCTGCCTATGACTCAAGAACTAGGATTTTGCAGATGGCTACATCTCAGCATCGATTAAACATTTTGGTTTTGGCACAATGTATTAGCGAGACCCCGTCACTCGTTTTTTTTTAGCCTTCATTCTGTAATAATAAAATTATAATTTCCATAAATTTATAAGTTTAGTTCAGTTAGTTAAATTATAAAAATTATACATAAATATAACTGCTAAAAAAATATTTTATTTTAAAATTTGATGCGTTTAATCCTTCTACTGTATTACCTTTTGATTCCAATAAATATGATAAATAAAAAAAAAATCGCCTTCAAAGTAATTAATTTGATAAATAAAAAATAAATAGTCTACTAGCCGTTGCTAAGGAACGCAAAAGTTTGAAATGAAAGACTAAATTTAAGAAAATATAACAGAAAAGTCAATATATAAAATCGAAAAATAAATAAATAAAATAAAATAAAAATAAATAAAAAAAAATCATATTCAAAAGTAAAAAAAATCTTTTTGAGATGCACCCCACTAGGTTCAAGCTACCCCTTTGCCAAGTTTTGTAGCTCTGCGAGCAGTAGTCTGAGTTCCAGAGCGCAAAAAGATACATATATAGACAGAGATTTCTCTTTATTTATTCATATTTCCAGTTTTACATTTATTCTGCCAAATTTAGCTTTTTTTTTCTTTATATAAAAGAAGTACAATAATATATATGCATATATAAACCAAAAGGCATAGGAATTCTTCAATTACTAATTTCTAATATGTATGTTAATGCAATCAGTATCGATTAAACATTTTAGTTTTGGCACCATGTATTAGCGAGATCTAATCACCTGGGTTTTTTTACAAGATCTATTTTACAAATGTATCTATTTATTGTAATCTTAAGCAAAACACTTACCTGAATCAACGAATAAATTACAATATGTAGTTTAATATGTTTATATATACACTGCCATCTTGCTTTAAGCATCTTTATTACATCCCAAATAGTGGTGGTGTCATAGACTTTCTTACTGTAGCACATTGAATTTCAAATAAAACTAATATTATTTTTTCTTTTATTTTGCAGAAAGTTTAATGCTTGAAATTCTTTTTAAATTACCAGGTATCTTCTAGCAAAACAGGTTTATAGGAAAACTTTCTTGAAAAACAGCTGGAGAAATACTAAATTTGTTTTGCAGATATTTGACGTAAAATATTTTTTCTCATGTGATTTACTTTCATTTGGTCCTTTTTATAAATTATAAGAATAACGTATAATTTTTCACCCATACCTAATTTACTGAAAACAGTTTAAGCTTTGCTTTTATTTAGATAACTTGCATTAGATAAAGTTAAGAAGAAATTAGAATCTTTTAAATCTGATTCCCACCCTATGAAAGTTTTACTTGCGCGCTCCTTCAACACGTTGAAATCTATTTGGTAACTTAGCAAGAAATAATTAATAATTTGAATTTTTGGCCCATTCTTTTATCACATCCTCGTCTTCACACACTTTCATCTGAAGTATCGATTTAATTGTAAGTCAAGGAAAAGGAAAAATAAGTATAAAACTTTGTATTCGTTTGCAAATCTTGCCATTTTTCGAAAAAATGCAAATTTTGAAAACTACACTCCTGCTCAAAAGTTTAGCAAGATTTGCAAACAATCAGTTTTTACAATTTAAAAACTTATCTCACGATGAAATGTTTTAAAACATTGAGTATTTAAAGAACTGGATCTTTCTCATGCTTTTCAGTGAAGACTGGTTTAAGACAACATTTAGGGGACCGGTAACAAATTGAGGAAAATCAATGAGGTTTGTGATCACCCTGTATCGGTAAGAGAACGAAATGATTTGTAACTTTAGGATATGTTAATATAGACCCAGTACAATTTGTGGATGAATTTGTGTGACGATAGCATGGTAAATAACGCAGATATAAGAACTTATTTTAAAAATTAAAAAAAAAAATCAGCATGTTTTTTATTTGTAATATACAGAGTTTTAAACAAAAATTATTCCCACTTTCAGATAAATTGAAAAAACACTTTTTAAACGATGTACTGCAATCGGAATACAAATATCTTAAATATCTCGTGAAATATGAACATTTTTATGAAAAACGTTTTCATTGTCCATGCGCGGGAAAAAAAAAAAATATTGCATCGATTGAAAGTTCGATATATTGGGCCACTTTTTCCAACAGTTCATTTGAATAGAGTAAAATTAAGCAAATTGTCGGCAAAAGAGCGAGATAGATTTTAGGTATTTTCCAAGAGTTGGAATTTCATAAGGGGCTTCTCCACACGCTGCGTAATTAATTTGAAGATCCAATTATTTCAACCACGTTCCAAAAGTACTTTTTTTGTAGAAAAAAAAAAAAAAAAAAAAAAACCTTATACGTTTGTAACTCTAACATATTTTTGTTTTTTACTAAGATTTGTGAGACCATAAAGGGTTTTGCACAAAAGAACTTTTGAAAAGTGGGTGAAATAACTATATTGTCAAATTATTTACTCGGCATATGAAAAACCTCTTATGAAATTTAACTCTTGAAAAATACCTAAAATCTAGCTCGTCATTTTGCTGACAATTTCCCTCTATTCAAATGAACTTTTGAGAAAAGTTGCCCAATATATCTAGCTTTCAATCTGTGTAACAAAAAAATTTCTATCTTTCGCGCATGTGCAGTGAAATACGTTTTTCATAAAAATGTTCATATTTCATGAGCTATTTAATATATTTGTATTCCAATTGCAGTATATTATTTCAAAAGTATTTTTTCAATTTGTCAAATGGGAATAATTTTCGTTTAAAATTCTGTATATTATAAACAAAAACATGCTGATTTTTTTCGGAGTTTTAAAACAAATGCTTATATCTCCGTTATTTAACATGCTGTCGTCACACAGATTCATCCACAAATTGTACTGAGTGTATATTAACATAACCTAAAGTTACAGATCATTTTGTTCACTTAACGATATAGGGTGATCACAAACATTACTGATTTTGCTCAATTTGTTACCGGCCCTCAAATTTTGTCTTAAACCAATCTTCGCTGAAAAACATGAGGAAGACCCAGTTCTTTAAATACCCAATGTTTGAAAACATTTCATCGAGAGATAAGTTTCTAAATTGAGAAAAAGTAGCCGTTTGCAAACCTTGCTAAAGTTTTGAGCAGGTGTGTATATAAGATTTCAATTTGACCGTCCAAATTTTTATCTTCCACTTTATTTTATTGTTTTATTTCATTTATTTTACTTTACATTTTAAGAAACATCTATATATGTTAAATGTGCCGAATAGAATAACATTAAATAACTCTTAAAATTATAATAAGTAACGTTTATACAGTTTCGATTCACCTAATATTATCACCCTATTTAGCACCCCTAATTGTCTCACCATTTTTACGAAGATTTTCGAAGTGCTTTCTCTAACCCTTAAATCGAGATTTACTATCTTTTCGATTATTTGAACTACATTTATATGTTATGAAACTTTTTATTTAAATAGTTCTTTTAAAAGTAAATAAGACGTAAATTTCAAAACAAAACACAGTTAGTTCTGTAAATTTTCAATTTGTTGCCATGATTTTTTTTTACTTTCTTCTATATATATATAAGAAGAAAATATTGGATTCTTGAAAATTTTCGAACTACAGTTTTTGATGGATTTACACGTTTTGAGATGTCCTGGACGCGATTTGATTGTTTTCAGAAAATATCTGTCTGTCTGTGTGTGTATATCACAAATTTTGTGGACGCTGTATCTCACAAACCAATGAACGAAATTTAATCAAACTTGGTATTTAGTTGGAACCTGACCTAAACTGGGGCTGATTAGGTTTGGGGATTAATCGCTCAACACATGGCGCTGTAATCCCATTTATTTTTTCTAAATTTTTAACATGGCAGTATCGGACAAAATTTCGTATAAATGTACATAATGAAAGTTTTTTTTAACGTGTGATTGTAAAATTTATACGAATTATTGATAATGGAAGTAATAATCTAGGGAAAAGTGTTTGTACATGTAGGAGTATCGCTTGCCGCCCGGGGGGGTGGGGGGCATTTTCAATAGGGGTATCTTTCGAAAGAACTCGTTAATACATTGAAAACGAATAGTTGAACCATAGATCTGTAACAATTTAAAACAAAGTTATCGATTTTTTTGTTTGTTATTTTTTTACGAAAAATAAACTTAGGGGAAAAAAATTGTATTTCTTCTGATGTTGGTACAAATTTGGCTTTCTTTAGGCATTCATTCTGTGAGATAAAAATCGTTTGCGTTCATCATAGAAAATAATTTTAATAAATAGTAATTTAATAAATAATTTGTACTTCATTAATTTGTGTAAAATTATATACAAGGAAGTCTTGTGGTGGCCACAATCTTTTGTATCTGTTATTAAGGTTAATTTAAATGGACTTTACACAAGCTTATGCGGGCATTTGTCAATTATATCAGTTTTTTGTTAAAAAAATAATGTTCTCACTATGAAAAATTTTATATATTGCGCAATAAGGAAAAAAAATAATTTTGTTGTATTCTTTAATATATTTAATGGCTCTTTAAACTGTTTGGGAAACGATTTTATTGTATGGGTTTGAACTAAAAATGAACTAAATTGGGCTCTAAGATATTTGGCTGTAATAAAAAAAAAAAAAGAAAAGAAAAAGAAAAAAAAAAGAAAAAGAAAAATCTATTTAGTACCAAAATGGGTAAATAAAATATGCATCATGGTTTTAATTAAAACAGAATTATGTTTATTATGAATTCTAATTTTAGACTAAATATATCCAAAATAGGTTAAAATTTCATCCATCTGGGTATAATTTGAACTCCAATTTGGTTTTTGTCATGGATCTAAGTTAGGTTTTTAATTGCATCCAAAACGGATTAAACATTTGTCCAGTTTAGGTATATTTAAAATGAAAGGATAAGTCTACTCTACGAATTTGATTCGAATTAATTTAATATTTTAAAATTTATCTTAATAAAAAAAAAAATAAGTGGCCGCCAATTGAAAACAAAATGGCGGAGCAAGCTGTCCACCAAACTTATCCAAAGTATTTGAATCATAAGTTCATTGTCCAACTTTAGTTGGAATTAGTTCAGTATTTCAAAAGTTATTGTGATTACAAATTTTCAAGTGGCAGCCTGATTTCAAGTGGTCACAACTTAAAAACAAAATGACGATGCAAGTTGTCAGTAAACTCATTCCAGATATTCGTAAAATAAGTCCACTGCCAAAATGTGGTTCGAATTAGTTCAGTATTTTGAAAGATATCTCAATGATAAATTTTCAAGTGGAAATCTGATATTAAGTGGCTACAACTTGGAAACAAAATGGCGGAGCAGGTTGTCCAGCGATCTCGTTTAATATATTCGTGACATAAGTCCACTGCACAAATCTTGTTCGAATTAGTTCAGTATTTCAAAAGATATCTCGATGACAAATTTTCAAGTTCATTAATAAATTTGGTGGAGACCATTATATGGCCTATTTATACATCAAAATTTAAGCAAATCCTATCTTACATTTTTACAATGTGTATTTGAAACACTCAAGTGGCCGCCACTTTGAAACAAAATGGCGGAATCACTTGGTTAAGGAACTCATCCAAGATATTTGTGAGATAAGTCCACCCTCAAACTTTGGTTCGATTTGGATCATTATTACGCAAGTTATCGTGATGAGAAATTTCCCATTATATATATATGTATATATACAGGGTGATTATAATTAAAGTTACGATTTCAAAACGCTACAATTTTAAAACTACCCACCAGAGCCGTTTGATATTTTACCAGAGCAATCGTGAGGCAATGAAATTTTGTTTGGCAAAAAAAAAAAAAAAAAAAAAAAAAAAGTTCCGAAATGTGCCATTAATTATCCTTAAAGTATTTGTTTCATGAAGCTCACTTTTTTCTCTTTTCTTTATGACTGTTTCCGCTGTAAACACGTATTCTTGTATTTTTGCTAAAAAAATTGTAGTAAACCCTTGAAGTCTATTGTTTCCTGCTATTCCTTTGTGTTGCTAACAACATTCCTGTGTTTAATGAGTCCATTTAGGCATTTTCCCTGACATTACCCTGACAGCGCCATCTATAGAGACATGTTGGAACTACTTTTTTCCTCCCCCAAACAAAATTTCATTACCTCACGATTGCTGTGGTAAAATATCAAATCGCTCTGATGGGAAGGTTTAAAATTATAGCGTTTTGAAATCATAACTTTAATTATAATCACCCTGTATATAGACAGATAAATAGGTAGGTAGGTAGATAGATAGATAAACGAAGTTGTTGTGACAGGTCTATTTCTAAAGAAATCAACCTAATATAATCAAGTAGTTCTTTAATTCCTGCTATAATTAATCCTTTTTAATAGGATAAAATACGTGTGATACACATTTTGTCTTTATCTTTATTGGAAATCTATCGGTCTAAGAGATGCTGCTGTCGATTTTGAAAACCATGCAACATAAGTATCGGTAAGTTTCACTTTTATAGTTTTTGGTATGAGAAATTTAAAATTTAAGGCGAAATTCCCTTACATGGTAAGTAGGGATTTTGTTACCTATTTCTTAAATAAGTTACCTTCCTAAGCGATGCAGCAGGAGTTTAATGAACACTTTTGGTGAATGACCGCTGAATAAAATTCTTGTAAGTGTTCTTTTAGTATTTTTAATTAATTTAATTTGGACCAATTTGCAATATTATTTAGAATTAAGGAAATATCAAATATAGTTTGTGCATGTAAAAAATAATTTTAAATTTCTAGTTATTTGATTCAATCTAATTTGCCGATAAAACGAACAGTAAAAGCTATTAACAGTCGACGATAAAAAAAAAAAAAAAGTTTAAATTAACAGTATGTTTTTAAAAGAAGCTCACGAGACAATACGGAAACAACAGAATATATTTTGTTTTCAGTACGTTACTGATTAATTTATATAGAAATTAAATGGTTTTGAAGATTTTGTAACAGCTGTTAGCTCAAATTTTAATTATTATTTTAAAAACAATTTGAGATTTCAATTTCTTAAGTTGATTAATTTTTTGATATATTCTCCTGGGTCAAATTTTCGGTTTAATTCATATCTCTAAAGCTTCATGTAATAACAAGATGGCGCCACATCGATGAAGATATAATTAACAAAGCCTACATTAATTGAAAACAGTAAAGTACATTTCAATGAATTAAACCAAGATAGATTATAGTCGGAAGCAAAAATATTGAAGCGCTAACAATAGTTCGTATTTAAAAGATATGCATCTAATACAGTCTTGTTAAGTAAATACTTGTCTAGTCGTGATCTTAGTCTTTATGCTGTTTATAAAAAAGTAAGCTGATGATAAAAACTAGCGATCAAACTAAAAAGAAAAATGTGGATGTGTGCTTCAATAATTTTACTGCCGACTATATATACTGATAATTTTTTTTAATATGTTATTTACATTTTTTGCAGATAACAGGTTCCGATGCACATGTGATAAAGTGGAATGGATTGTCAGACTACCTACTCTCTACAAATTGCCAGTTTTAGATTTTGAATGTACTGACAAAGGAAACAAGCCTATTTATGATATGACTCTCCATGATGTCGGATGCATTTAAGAGTAACTTACTGGTTCAATCTTACAATAACTAGGAACAACTAATGAGAAAGAAACTCCTTAAAGAAAATGCTACTGAACTTTAAAGAGACAATTAATATGTCTTCTGAACTTGTTAAAAAATTGTAAAAATCTCCAAACACCTCTCATATTCCATTATAATGCACTGATTTTTCAAAAAAAAAAAAAAAAAAAAAAATCAGTTAATGGCATAATAGCAGAGTTGCCAACTTTTATAATTTATTCCGGAGCATTGTTAGCCCCGCCCTTTCTCACACCGGAAATTTTAAAGAATGATTTTTCCCTTATTTAACCGCTGTCACAAGTTATAGAAAAATATTCTATAAAATTTCTGGTGCGAAAAGAAGGCGGGGCTAAAATTGCTCCGGAATAAATTATAAAAGTTGGCAACTCTGTAATAGATATTTAAAATAAGCTTTACATACACATGCATATATACACGTATATTTTGCAGTAATCATCTTCATATGCAGTAATTGTATGGCAACTGAATAATTATCTTAATTATTCTTTATTACACTTGTATTCTCGTGCATCAGATTAATTATAGCTTTAATTCTACTTCATTATTCTTTGATACTTTATCTAGCTGTAATTTTTTTGAGCTAATATATAAACTAATCTGTGCTTTTATCACTCTATTACAAATATATTCCACTCAACTATCTGTTTCCGTTGTTTTTTTATGCAGAAGCACAAGTGTTCACGTAATAAATTTAAAATTAATTATTTTCTGTAACCAATAGTTTACTTTCTAGGAAAAGCATTCATACAAACTTTTATGTATATTTAATTTTTTTTTTTTAAATGAACAAACACACACACATATATATATATATAATCCTTAAATATAATATAATAAAATAAAATAAAGACGATGTTTTACTGATTCTATAACAACGACGAATATTTTACATATAAGAAAATTCAGATAATTTGTGTCAACTTGCTTATTTATTTCTTGACTCTTTCTCACTCCAGACATTTCTCGAAATTTTAAAGCAATACTCAAAAATACCTTTCGATATTTAAAATAAAGCCATTTCAAACTGAAATTATTCCAAAATTTACATATGATACTTCCCAATTCCAGTTTCAATTTTCCGTAAAATCTGCCTCGGGACTTGAATTTTATCTTAACATCCACGCCTCAGATCATTTCAATAATATTTTATCGAAGGGAATCGAATTTTAAGGTAGAAATATTTATTTACGTTTATATTTTCTGGTCGTATTTCGTTAAAGGAAGATAACGTATTCACGCAACTTTACTTTGTTGGCTAACTTATTCAATCCAACAACAAGAACATATTAATGATTATCTATTTAGAAAATTAATATACACACATTTGCATCTTTTTTAATGTAAATTTCAGTTAAATTTCTCAATTAATGGGTATAGTCTCAACCTCTCTAATTAGCTTTTATGTTGAAAATTTTGGTTGAGAAAGAGCATTTTTAAAATGAACCCAGTTTAATGGGTATTTTCAATTTTACGTTACCCAATTTCTCCCTATTTATTTTGTCAGGCCTAGGACCCTAGAGCAGTCAATCGGCCATAATCCCCACAACCAACCAACCCTATTTATTATATTTCATTTCAAATTTTATGCATGCATGTTTCTACGGCCATTCCTCATGTCTTCAAAGAAAATATTCGACCATGGAATTACTAAGCTACTTTGAACTATGGAGTATAATGTTGAAGTAATAGCAAAATTGCAATTTCATTCAGCATTGCGATGCATAGTTTCACGAGAAATCGGCTGTCTGCTATAATATTTAATCTAAAAATACAGTAAAATCTCCATAAAAGTCCACTCTTACTGTAAGGGCACATCTTTTTAGGACAAGTTTTGCTCTGTAAAAAATTTCCCCATAGGTTTTAATAATAATTTACATCCATTAAAAACCCATGTACTTGTCTTAAGGGTCACATTTTGCGAGAGCAGATCATTTGATTTTTTCTTTACATGAACTGACTACTATCCATCGAATAACTGAGGTTACTCTTAATGCTTGTAATAATAATTTGTGTGCAGAGAAAAGATTTAATAATACTTCATAATTCTGAATGCGCATACTTAAAGGTGAAGTTCAAACTTGGAAAAGAGAATATTGTGTCATACCATTATTTAGTTAAAAAATTTAAATGTAATGTTTTCTATTTGAGTATTGTTGATTTTAAATGGAAAAATAAAAATATTAAAAATTAAAAGCTTAAATTAGTTTTCTGACACGAAAGTTTAGTAGAAATTGATAGATTAGTAGAGATCTCATTTTCCACTCAGAAATAATGTTAAGCAAGCTGAAACAATTTGTTCCGTTATATATATATATTCTAAACAAGCTCTATTGAAAAGTCATCACTATAAAGGGCCTATTTTCTGTATCACGAAGAAGGGTGACCCTCTTAGGGAGGTTCGAATGTATTTTGTTTGTCAATAAAAGGTTAAAACGGGAAAAGGTGTATTGAAAAACAAAGTAAAATATTCGATTTTTTTTTTTTTTACAGTGAAAATTTCTATAATTACTTTAATGGTTTTTATTCATTCTTTTATTTTTCATTTTAATTCTGAAAGGATATTAGACAAATTATTTAAATTTTAATAAGCGGTGATTATAAATAAATGAATAAATAAATAAAGCTTTATATCTTTTGCTTGTTTTAATGCCTTTTAATCTTGTGTTTAAATGAACTTTTTCATTTAAATAATAATTTATTGTTTTAAAACAGTATTTTTATATTAGTAGTTTTTGTTGTAATTGTTTTTGTAGTTGTACATTTTTTGAAAATTTTCAACAATGTGGTATTGTTTTATGTAATGCCAGAATTTTATCTTTGCTTAATGACTATTTCAGTAACTGTGTAATGTTTTATAAGAATTGTAACACTTATATTTTAATTTATCATTCTAGCAACAATAAAATCAAGTTCATGTAATTTTTATAAAATTAACACAGCTCTGCAAGAATTAATTTTATCCTTTGCCTTTACAAAGATTAATAACAGAAACAGAGTTTTTAATTTATAGCCTTGACATTGACAAAGAAATCAGTTACACCATTCAAATTCCAAGAGGGCTTTATGCACGTCCTGTCCATTTTTTTTTTAGTTTTAAAAGGAAATTACAATAATAACTGGAAATAAACAAGAGGTGAAAAATGAAATATCGTTGTAGTAACGTAAGTGAAAAAAACCATGCTATATAAAGATGGTGTGTTACAGCTTCTTTAACCAGCTACTTCATAGGCCGCGAGATTACTTCTTTCTCAAGTGAGCTAAATACTACTGCCTTGAGGAATAGTTTTAAATAATTTGTAAACAGCTATTAAAAGTTTTCTACTCTTAAAAAAAAAAAAAACAGGAATATCTATCTACCTACTCATTTGACTGAGCCGGAAGGACTTGTTTAAAACATGTTCTTTTGTAATTTTCCTTAAAAACGACTCCTTTATCAAATTTTTTAATTAGCTGTATATTTATTCACCAAACTATGAAGTATTTGACAATAAGGATAAACTTATGAGTGAATGTATGGATGAAGTTTAAAATATTATATGGAAATTTTTGATGAAATATGTAGAATCTGGTTATAATCTTGTTAAAATCTTTTGAAAACGTTCTACAAATACTCTGTTGTTTGTATCGTTATCACTTATTAACCTTTATTATTTTTTTTTGGAAAAGTTAAATTTTACTAAATGGTGTTTTTTCCCAAAGAAATTGATCAATCTAACTGTAATTATGTACAAAACAAAAGAAAAAAAATGCATTTTACAATTTCATTTTTTAAAATAACAATTCAAGTTTATTATTTATGATTCACCTTTTAAAACATCAGATACATATATACAAATCTAATTATATCTGTCTGTCTCTCCCATTCTCTTTTTATCTATCTATCGATATATATATATATGCATAAATACATAATTAAGTGTTACAGATTACGTATGTGTATATAGTTTGCTTTCCACTATTACTTTTATCCCGAATATACATTTTAACAGAACTTACAAGGAAGGTCTCCATAGGGGCATACGCAAAAAATTTTGAAAAATCTACAGAATACTCTCCTAACGAGGTTATGTATGTTTATAAAAAAAAATCAGCGGAATCACTATATATCGTCCGTACAAAAATATTGAAAATGTACGATTCTTAGCTATTTATTGCTTGTTGGCGACACAATGAAAACTGATGTAAAACTTTTTTTTTTTTGATAAATACTCATTATAGAAAAACTTTTAAATACTCTTCATACTAAACTAGTTTAAGGAAGTTTCCTTAAAATAAATAAACTTTCATAACTATAATTTTGTCGAAGTATTTATAAGTAAACCTAACGATCAAATTATATAACTTTTCGTTTAGCGTGAAATACCTTAGCTGAGCTTAAGATTCACTTGAGCTTTAAATATTATGGCTTAAAGTAAAACAGTACGCTCATTTATTTATATTGCATAATAAATTAAAAAGAACTTACATAACACTTTGGAAATGAAACAATGGTAAACGGCAATCGCTTATCAGTGCGCTATTTTGTGTTTTCGAAGAAAACGGATTTCACAACCGGTAAATTTAGATGAAAATTTAAATCGATAGAAATTATTTCAAATTTAAATTTAAATTTGTATTTCAGTATAGATTACACATTAATATTGAAAATTCACAATTCTTTTTTTAATTATATATTTACTTTTTATTACACTGATTAGATAAAATTTAGCAAATAACTTTTTTAACCCTACGTACTAAATTAATTTAAATAAGTTCAATTTAAAAAAATACCTTTGTATAACTGCAGTTTTTGAACCGCGCACCTTTTGTTAATTTATTCAATCTTTAAACCAAATTTTAATGAAAAATTATAATGAACTGAAATTTTTAAGCTCTTAATGAATTTAAATAATAATCATAGATTAGAAGGGGGAGTAAAACAGATATTTGGATTAGCAAAAATGCACAAAAACAAATTTATTTGTATTAGCATACCTTTGATTTTGAAATATGCTTCATTAGAGATATAATTGTACCCGCCTTCCTCCCCGTCCCCCTCCCCCAAAAGAAAAAAGCTTTTTATTTCTTTCCTATTTTCTCTACGATTCGTTACATTTCCTGTTTGTTTCTCCCAATGACATAAGTCACGATTTTTTTTTTTTTTTTTTTTTTTCGTATTTAAACTTTGTTTGGATAGTTTTTAAACTGCTACATGAATTTTCAGAATTCACATTATACAAGTAATTTACAGCCTTTTTCTTATAGTCCCATGATATATTTCTTTTATTTTGATGTTTCACATCTTTAAGAGGAAATTCGGTAGTGCATTCATTTTTATCAGAATTTTGCTTTATTTTCCCAGACGAAGGATATGCATCATCAGGAATGCTTTCAAATTTTTCATAACTTACACACTCATGTTTTTTTAATATTTCAACAATGTGGTTTTTTAATTTAATTTCTTTTTGTGTAGCATATTGTTAGTGCAATATTTTTTTCCATGTAGGGGAGAGTGGGGATGAATGGGACATTTTTCATGTTTTTAATCATAACGTTCACCGTATGTAATTCAGAATTTTGTAACATTGCTCATAAGTACACTTCAGTAATCAGTTACATGTAAACATACTAACTTTGATAAAAAGTTATCATTTTTAATTAATAATATTTTATTTTTACATACATGTACATTGTCCCATTCATCCCTACCTATGGGGATGAATGGGACAGGACTGGAGTTAACAAAGAAAAGAAAACAAAATGGAAAGTAAATAAATTTTTAAAGTTAAACTGGTTTATGGAATTTTATTACACACTATGAATGTACTAAAATTATCATAAACTGATGCAGTGACTCAAATTAACATCAAAAGGCAAAAGTCCTTTGGTTCGCCCAGTTCTTAGTGCTCTAGGCATTGATAATTTAATCTAATAAGATCTAATCCAAAAATAAATAAATAAATAAGACACTAGAAAGATATAAATCATTATAATAGAGTACAAATTATCCAAATAAATTTTTGTTTCCGACTGATCGAGAAAATCGGCATTCTATTCTGTATTACATTAATAATCACCAGGATTTATTTAATTTGCTTGATTGAAATTGTGATTTTAATTAAAATATTATTAGTTTATTTATTTTTTTAATTATTGATATTATTGATTTAAGTTGCATTGAATATTCTAATTTATAAGTTTTTAATCATAATTATTATAAACAAAAATCAGAACAATTAATTTCAAACTATTTTTCTCTAAATCCATGCTATTTTTATAATTCCATGTTATAACTACTGAACTATAAGTTATAAAAATATTGAAAATCTATTTACGATTTGTTTTAATAACTATTGTGTACAATTTTAAATTAGCACATAGTGGGGAATGTCCCATTCATCCCCATTCAAACTGTCCTATTCATCCCCACCACCACATGATCATATAAAACAGGAAATAGGCTTAAGGAACTTAGGCTTTATTTAATTGTCAATATTCTTCTTGAATATCATAAACACAATAAAAGATTATGCCTTTTCACCATACAAGAGTTATATTAACTTTAAGCGAATAGTTAATTTCTACCTACTACCTAATTGAATCAGTAAAAACTTACTTTGGCAGCAGAAAAAAACATTTTTTTTTTCTACCCTTCTATAGATAGCACAATTCTGAAACTACACTTGATGAATGACCTCAGTACTGCCATATCTCAGGAAAATTGTCAAGTGTATGGTGCTTGCAAAACATAAAAATTTTGCTATTGTCCCATTCATCCTGCGTCCCATTCAACCCCATTCTCCCCTATTATTTATATAGCATCCAAACTATATTGTACGTGTTAATTTTCAAAGACATTGTCTTTAATAAAAAATAAATAAATAAATAAAGTAAATTTAATATTTTAGGTTGTACAATTCGTTTTAAACGTTAATTAAAAGTTAAAAAAAAAAAAAAAAAAAAAAAAAAAATGTAACTTTCAAAATACAGAAGATGTGTGAATTACTAAATAAAAAAATAAAAGATATGTATAATTTATACGTTTATTTGACAGCAATTTTATATTTACAATTCGCAAGGGAAAGCAAATAAAAAAAGATTTTTCAAAGCTAAAATGAAATACTTTTAATAAAAGACCACAAGCTTGTACGAGAAACAGGCAACTCTTTCATTGATTATTTTCAAACTACATTTCGTACAAAGCTATTCAGAAAGATTTGTTTTGCAAGAAATTCTTAAACGTCTTAAAATTACTTCATTTGACGGGGAAAAAAGTTGGTCGCCAAATCACATGCACTTTTTGTCTTTTGGCGCCAAATATTCTATACTATATTATCTTTTTACAGACTATCTATTGAGATTCCGCCGATAAATTTGACTAATCTTGTATTACCTATGTAAGTAGTATCTCAGTAATTTTTTTAACAATATTCTGAGGTGGTTAAGGAGACCTTCCTTGTTAGAAAAGCATTTTAATGTGTTGAAACTTTAACGGAAAATGTATGTACGTAAATTTTACGCGCGGTCTTCCTTTATTGGTATACATTTTTATAGTTTTCAAATATATTTTTAAACACAAATAATTATTCAGTTAATGAAAGATTAGTAATATTGGATAAAACAGTAAATAATTAAACGTATTTAAAAGCAACATTAATGCAATACAAGCAAATAAAACGAATTTTACATCAGCTCGTAAATTTTACGTATCTCTAGTGATAGCGGCAGATATGAACACACTAGTGTTCTAGGGTTAAATATTGCTCCAACATTTAATTGTTGATTTATTGATTATTTTTATGTTAATTAATCGGAGTTTATCAGTAAAGCAATAAATTTACAGATGGTTTATTATTATTAGCATACGTCAAATGACAAAAGATCCCTTTTAAATTTAATCCTCATAAATGTATTATAAATTGTTGTAAATTTAATTTAGTTATGACATGACAACCAATTCTTAAAAATCAAGGAAATCTCATTTTGGGGGAGATTTTTCATTATTACATTTCTGGTGAATGCAAGAACAAAAAAAAAAAAAAAAAAAAAGTTTTTACTCGTAATTTTTAAATAATACAGGTCTACAACCGGAAAACTGCAGAGGATTTTTTTTTTTTTTTTTTTTTTTTTTTTTTTTTTTTTTACAGTATCTTATAGTTTTTTTTGTTTTTCACTAAATCCGAAAATAATAGTAAAAAGTTTCCACAAGGTCAATTTTTTGCAAAACTCATATTTTTAGTTCAATTTTGCGTGAAACTTAAATCAATCTATTATTGATTATAAAAACCATATTCTATTAATATTTCTTGCTTTAAAACGATATTTATAAGAAATAATTTAAAAAATAATACAAAATGGAAAACGTGAGTGATGGGGTATATGCAAAGGATGAAGGCGATAGTGTGTTCGGGGTGGGGATGAGGACATCAAAAAGAAGAAAAGTTTTCAAAAGCAAAAAGAGTGAACTCAGAATGTTAAATGTATTATGAAGGTATTGTTTGTTTAATTGTGATAAAGAACATGTTTAGTTCAAGGTAATAGAAACAGTGATTTTTTATTGTAAACCACTATTATTTTGAAAAAAAAAAAAAAAAAAAAAAAAAAAAGGTGTGAGGGACAGAAATGGAGGTCATTTTTAGGTGCAGCATCCTCGATAACATAATATATATATATATATATATATATATATATATTCATGCAGCTGATATATTTTTTTTTTGACAGGCCTGTAATTACATATGAAGAGAATATTTAGGAATTTTTGTGTACTATATGATCATGTTATTTAATATTTATTACTTTGCTTATCATTACATACTTTCATTAGTATTTTTTTTTATGATATTTTAATAACGAAAAAATAATTTAAAATTTAAGTGGTATTTTAAAATATTCCACGGACGACGGGCGTTTCTTTTCATCTAATACTTCAAAACAATTATTAATGTTAACAGCTTAATATGTCAATAACTATGCATTTAATTGAAAAACACAGAATATTGAACAAAACTGTAAAATCTTGATAATCATGAAAATTAGCATATTTTAGTCTCTTCCCCTTTTTAAAAATTACTCTGCAATTTTCTTTGTAAATTTATTTTCAGTCATGAAATTTTATTTCCGTCTTTAAAATACATTATATTGCAAAACAATTATTTTTTAAAATATTTTTAGCTTTTCGCATTATAAAAAAACTTTTGATAAAAACTTAAATTATCTTAAAAAACTAAAAAAAAAAAAAAAAAATAAAAAAAATAAAAAAAAAAAATAAAATAAATTCAAACAATTGAAAAAAAGAAAGAAAAAATCCGCGATAAAGTTTATTTTAGTTCGATTAGTCAACAGAAACTATTCAGATTTATTAGCATTTTCTCCCTTTTCGTTTTCTACATGATACTCATTGTGACATTCATCACAGGCACCTGATCATACACCTCGTAGATTTCCTTCGAAAGAAAAGGTTATTTTCAAATTTTCCCAGATTTTATATTATTTTAGAATTTAAAAACTGTTTTTTTTCCAATGTCAGACTTAAAATTACGTTATGATAAAAACTCAAATCCGCCCAGACATCCAATAACGATTCGTTTACCTTTTTCACAGATGAAACTTTTGAAAAGTATTGAATAAGCTCTTGTTCAATGAATGGGATATAGAAGAAAAATGGTTTTGTATCTGCTATTTGATAAAGTCGTGTTGCTCATGAAAACTATTGTGTGGCAAAACAAACAATACTGTGGAGTCTGCGAGCGATTTTATGTTTGACCAGGTGTAACATATGGAGTGAAGTACGTCAAGGTTATATACAGACATTTGGTATGTTATTAAAAGTGTAACATCGTGCAATGACTATTAAAAAAAAAAAAAAAATTTTTTTTTTTTTTTTTTTTTTTTTTTTTTTTTTTTTAAAGCATGCATGCCAAACAAGGCCAGCGTATCGTAAAATTTAAAGGTAAATTTTGATTTCATCTGTTTTGTTTACATAAAGACGGTTGAGTTTTCTGCTGTGAGTAAATTGCTTTAAAAAGATTTGTAAAGCAATTTATTGATATTTTTGCTAGCTTTTAAGAAAACCATACGAATTTCCAAATGGTTAAGTTGATTTGAACGATCTTGTTTCGTATTCTTTAATTTATTAGCATTATCGATTTAATACGAAAACACATCTTGGGGACATGCATCCTAAAAACAGATTGCTTAAAACGTGCATTTGTTTGTTCGCAATTTTCTATACTATGACGTGCGTGAGGAAACGATTTTAGAAAGAAAAAGAGATTTAGTTATCACAGAATATCTTTATTTTCGATATTAAAACTTTTGTCTGTCAGCTGTAATAAACTTCTGGATATTTGTTTAAATTGTTACTTAGCATATGTGTCATGCACTACGCTACATCGTGTGCAATATAAAGCCCAGCCAAGGGTTCAAATGTGCACTGCAGCTAACGGGCAGAACTTTGAACATATCGAAATAAAGTTATTTGGTGATGAATGGTTGTTTCTAAGATAAATTCGGTACGTCACTGTGTAGGAATTTGCGAACAAACAAATGTACATTTTAAGTATTCTATTTTTTGTATTCATGTCTACAAGGTGTCATTTTGTATTGAATCAAAGATGCTCTACAACTTTGTATTTCACTGTTTTCTTCTATCTCGTACCGTTTTCGAGATAGAAACGCTAATTGGCGTTTTCCACTAGGTGACGTTGTAAACGGTCGCATCTAGTAGCACATAGATATTTTACTATATGTAGACGCCCTTTTTATTACTATAGCTGCAGACATTCATGATTTAAAATGATGGGGACAGACATTAGTGGACACCCTGCACACTGGAATTACATGAGTAGGTTACAGACATGAATATACACATCAATTGCAGCATGCCAGCAACAACAATAAAAGACTTTGGAAATGCTAATATGAAGTAAACTTACCGAAAGATTCAGGCTCTTGCAAGTCCAAACAGCCCGTAATTTTAAAATTTGCGGAAATAGATAATCCGTCATATCTTTTTGGCTCAATCTGTTTCCCATAGTTATAACGATTTCTTCGTTTACTCATTTCACTATTTATGACTGATCAGACCGGTCGTTGTTTTAGAATTAGCTGTCTATTATTTATCATTCTCATTAAACGGACTCAGTGGACATTATAAGCTCTTCTTTAAATTATCGTCTTAAAATGAAATCGTGCATTCAAATATGAAATGTTTAAATATGTTAAAATTTATTTAAACTAAAAGTATAAAATTCAAAATTTTATTTATATTTATTTATTTATTTTTGGAAAATTTTCAAAATGTTGCAGTATTGTTAATTTCAGACTAAACATTACAAAAGTTATCGTGAAGACGCATAATAGACATTCAATTAAAGATGTGGATACATTTTACACACTTTTTTAATTTAGACTTTAAAACAGCACAAATTTAAATTTTGAAAATTCCTGAAATTCGCACGAAATTTTAACTTTCAAACATTTTTTTTTTTTTTTTTTTTAATTTACTTATTTAATTTATTTAATTTGTCAATTGTTCTACAAAGTAATACCCAAATATGTTTCGAATTTGTATTTGAAGAATAATAATGTGACGACATTGAAAGAAAAAATATTAAAAATTAGCAAGGCTGGAGCATTAAAAAAAAAATAAAAATAAGTAAATAAATAAACAGATAAAAATATAAATAAATATGTAAATAAACAAATAATTAAATAAAATTGAAAATTTTATGATTTTAATTTAGTTTTCAAGAAATTTAAATTTATTAATATTGTTATATTTTAATGCACATATATGCACATACATGCAAAATTTCTTAATTTTAAGACGGTAAATAATAATAGTAATAAAAATATGAGTTACAATTTAAATAAATATTTCTTATTTTTTAATGCATTTCAATGTTTAGTCTTTAAAGTACTTGCTGAGTTTTAGGTGTACGTTAAAATGCTTCAGAAAGAGGGGTTTTATTTGCTATTACACAGAGAAAAGAAGATTTAATTATTTTCAAACAACGAATCTAACACAAACCGTTTTTGTAAAATATTAAGCGATTTCTTGAACTAGTTTAAATATCATTCTTTGATTAAATAATTTCTACGATGAAATTTAAACAGCCAAGAGAAGTACTTTTGGATATATAACTTATTGATGTTCAATAATAATAATAGTAATAATAATAATAACAACATGAATGACATTCAACACAGTTTTTGAAAATATAATCGCCCCTTAATATCACTGTATAAATCAGAAATTTTCAATGCCTGCTTTGCAGTACATTATGTGCATTTTAAGAACCATTCATTAAGCATTCAAAATACTGAATGATCTTGACGAAATGTCAACTCTGTTGACCGATGCACTTTAAAATAAATTTGGATATATATACTGCGTCATGGACTATTAAATGTGATATAAATGATATTAAGGGTTAAAGAAGGTTAAGTTTATTTATTTTCTTCAATAGATTTTCAGAGATTATTTATGTTATTATTATTATTACTATTATAAAATTTAGCCACTAAACTTTAATAAAAAGAAATTTATTAAATATTTTATTATTTATTTAATTATAATTAAAAATATATATATATATATATATATATATATATACAGGGTGATCAGTTTAAAAGAGTACCCGTGGGTTTTTCTTGCAACCCTTAAATATGACGGATGTGGCAACTATTCTAACATTGAAGTATGATTGTTTGAACCCTGATTAAGTTTGTGAGACAATTTCTAACACTGTTGGACTGTTACAACTTTATTCGTGAGGTAAAATATAAATGGAGACGTACAATTTTTTAAATCCTGTAATAATTTTATTTTTGCAAAACATAATTTAATTCAATTTTTTTACATTATCATTCCTCACAGAAAATGCTGAAAAGGTTCACCACCATTTTGAATGCAAACATGAACACGTCGAACCAGGTTTTTGACACTTCGCAGCATTGTTGTTGTTATTGACGAGATTTCTTCAGTTATGATCTGTTTTAATTCATCGATGTTTGCAGAACTTCTCTGGAAAAGCCTATGAAATGATAATGTAAAAATGATAATGATAATGTAAAAAAAATTAATTAAATTTTGTTTTTCATAAATAAAATTATTACAAGATTAAAAACATTGTGCGTCTCCATTTCTGTTTTACCTCACAAAAAAAGTTGTAACAGTCCAACTATGTTAGGAATTGTCTCCCACACTTAAACAAGGTTCAAACAATTATAGTTCAGTGTTAGAATAGTTGCCACATCCGTCATATTTAAGGGTAATAAGAAAAAACAACAGGTGCTCTTTTAAATTGATCACCCTGTATACGTGTTATTTCAAATATATTACATATATCAAAATGCTTTTTCTTCTTATAGAAATATATTTTGAGGATAGTTATTACGAGTTTTGTTTTTAAAAAAAATGCGTGGCTTACTTTAAGCGTCGATTTATTGAGCTTTTGTTTCCAAGATAATAAATAAGTCAGTCATATTGTAATTAGATTTGAATACATAATTGTAAAGTCCTTCTAATTAAAATGAGATCGATAAAAAAAAAAAAAAAAAAAAAAAAAAAAAAAAAAAAAAAAAGCTGAAATAAATTTTGTAACATATACGTAATTTTCTTATTGTCCTGATTCAACTCAAATTATTTGAAATTAGATAGGTATTACTTTTAAGGCTTAATTAATTTGTTCTTAACTAAGTTATTGTATTTAATTGAAAAGTATGAAGATTTTACAACGAATGATAGCAAATGTTTAAGAGTTTTGCCAATAGATTGAACAAACTATTGCGGATTAGTTTGAAACACTAGTAAAGCATTGATTGGTTGATTTATTTATTTTAAAAGAAGATAAACCCTAAAATTCGCATTTCTATGTAAGATTATGATCAATGTAAAGACTTGCTGATGTTGTTGTACTTAAAAAAAAAAAAAAAAAAAAAAAAAAAAAAGAGTAGACCCACGTTGATTACCTGAAAACATTAATTTGATTTAAATCGCCTACAGTACAGTAAAATTCTGTGTACCTTGTAAAAGGATAATAAAGGATAGTTTGGTTTAAAATAATAATAATTAAAAAAAAAAAAAAAAACTAAATACATATGCATTTTTAAATTTAAAGCTTTAATAAAACATTTTTCATTTCTTCACTATCTTTGATTCTATTTGTCCAAAAAAATTTTTGTCAATTAATTTTTTAAAGAGTAAATAAAATGTTGTTATTAATAATTTTAAAATTACATAAGTACAAACGCACAGATAATTCCTTATGTTAACAAAATGCTTAAATTTCGACGAAGATTTCCGGCAAATTCTATTAAAAGTACTACTATAAACTGGCTTCAACACGTTATACAGTGTTAGTAAGCTTTTTACAACTGTTGGAAATATGTGTAATACGTTTAAATGAAAGATCGAGTTTTGATTGTATGCTTAGTATTTCTTTTTTTTTTTTTCTTCCTTTACAGTATTTTACACTTTGTGCTAAATATTATTAATATGCGCAATTTTGCCATGTCTTAATATATATATATATATATATATATATATATATATATATATGTGTGTGTGTGTGTGTGTGTGTGTGTGTGTGTGTGTATTTTTATTGTAATAACCAATTTGCAAAACTTTTGAGTGCTATAAAACAAAATTATATGAATGAATTTTTCAAAAAGTTTTACCTCAATTTTCTGTTAGATCTGTATGAATTACAAAACATTTTAGAATACTATGAAACAGGGAAATAAGTGGATGTTTCTATTACTCTGTAAAAAATCTTGTGTTAGAATACACAGCATTATTGAGGGAATTTACTTTCCTAAACCATGTTGAGAAATGCTATCAGCTATAGCTGTGTAACAGAGGCATACAGTGGAATGTTACGCAATTACAACTGGTAACATTCCTCTGCATGGTCATGGCAAGTAAACTGCCTTGGTTGAGGAAAATAAATTTCCTCAATAATTTTGTGTATTCTAACACAAAATATTTTACAGTGTAGTGATGACCCATATTAGTTTACAAAGGGCGTATCCCTTTTTCAAACCAGTTTATCTTTATTTCTTATTAAGAATTAGTGGCCTAGAGATTCTGATAGCAAAGTTTGTAGATGGCAAGTGCTGGGTTTAATCCCAAGTCGCGCTCGTCGGCCTAGCCGTTTGCAGTTCCCATGTTTTTCTTTGAAACTCGTGTAAGTGAGGGCTAGGACCCCCACCGGGATCGGTGACGTGTTCCTGTAAACCAGTTGTTTTGGAGTCATGGGCTGATGGACGGCGTGAGACTGGGAGTTCTGTCCTCTATTGTTCCATGATGATCAGAAGTCCGCACTAATAAGTACGATGCCGATATAGAAGTACCGGAGAAGCCCGGAATCTAAGGAGGGGCGAACTGGACCAGGGCTAACACTGCCTTAGAAAGACCCTCACGGAGGGCAATCTACCCAGACCTAGAACCCTCGTGTTATCAACCTGCCTTAACACCTACACACTTGAGATTTTTGGAATAGAGGTTTTGCCACATTTTAACATATGCCATTTTATGTCACTAAAATTTTATTTTAGTGAATTTGAATGTTTAAAAAATGAAATTTTATTGAAAAATTATTGATAAATTTGAAAATCTGAAATTTTATTGATAAAAAATTAAAATTCTTTTTAAACAGCATTCTAAATTCATTACACATTATAAAAAGATTAATCATTAATATTTTGAGGACAAAAAATTATATATATATATATATACATATACAATATGATAATAATGAAAAGAATAAGAACGAAAAATAAACAGACGAATAATTCACTACAAAAAAAAAAAAAAAAAAAAAAAAAAGCTAAATATATGGGTAAGACACAAAAATAATAGAATGAATAATAAATAAAATGGCTCAGAATGCTGAGGTATTTCGTCAGGAGATACCTCCATCAGCAGTGAACGAATATGCAGTGTCTCTATTTCTGGCAAGCGATATTACGCAAAATACCAAAAGGTAACTCAACCCTGCATCCAAAATATCATCTTGAATCAAACAAAAGAAATCATGACAGATTACAACCTACAATATAACAAGCAAATTTCCCCCGGAAATAATTACATAAAGCACAACACGTGTTATAAACATGCTTAACTTAAGTAATATATATATATATATATATATATATATATGTATATATATCGATTTTAAAATTTATCTATGGCCAATCACAAGCTTTGCGTAAACGAAATCTATAAGGTGCTTCTAGTACAGTACATACTCACCATTCGAAATTCTAATAGATACAGGAGGCTTTCTGAATATTAGAATTTTCCGAATTTGAGAGTTTTATCTTGTATTGACTTATCTGAATTATAAAACCTAACACAATAACAATAAATAGTGCATAAATAAAAACATAACTTTTGTTGCGTATTTAATCGAAAAAAAAAAAAAAAAATATATATATCAGCTTATTGAAAAAAATTAAATATAAAATAAAAAACCAATATTTACAGAACTTTATAAACTTATATTCTTGTATAATTTATAATAAATGCATTCCGATTTAGATATTTCATGCATTACTTCTATTTAAACAAATATGTTAATGTTGTTTATTTTAAATTATTTTGTTTCTGTCCCAGAAAAATTTCCTCAATTTTGTAAATTATGTTTTGAGTATCATCAACAAAATTTTTTAATTCCATTTATTTGAGTTTAAACAAAAACCCATTTTGCCATAGAACACAGATTCATCGATAAAAAAAAAAAAAATTCTCAGGAAAAAAAAAAAAAAAACTGTATTTTTTGTAAATATAGTTGCACTGCTCATATTATTTGTATGTTTGATGTTTTATATGAATATATACAGGATCGCCGAAAGTTCTACCCTTCTCTTTATATCTCGGAAACATGGCAGAATTTCTGAAAACGAATTCAATCAGTTCGAGAGGGATCTCGTTTGGTTATGAGAAATAGGGTTGGGAGACATAGGGAGTCGCTAGGAGAGGGGGCGCGTACAACTTTGAAATTTCAAATGGTCTTTTGATAGCTCTTACGAAAGGATTAAAATAAATTTAAAAGAATTGTGCCTTATGAAATGAAATATTTTGGGCTTAACACTGGTGGACAATTATTAATTAAGGGTGATAATAGCTAAGCTATCTAGATGTTTATTCCGAATATCTAAACGAATATTTCATGGATTCTCTTGAATCTTTAAGGGTAAAAAGAACATGTTATATCACATATATTCCAGCAAAAGTTTTGTCCCGAAGAATAAAAAAGGAACAGTCACAAATTAACCAAAAATATATAATCTTTGGAATCACCCAGTTCAAGATAATGCTTGAAATGAATTGTACCTATAGTATATGATTATGAGTCTTCCTTTAATTATCGATATAAATTTATATGAGAATTGCACTTATATTAACGGAGATATAAAGGTTTCTTAACAACGTCGACAATTTTTCGTACGTTTTTTGTTTATAACATGCAGGGTTTTTAAACCAAAAGAATGTTATTTTTAGAAAACTTGACATACTACATTAGAAACATCATACTGCAATCAGAATATGAAAATATTAAATATGTTATGAAAGATGAGCATTTTTGCCAAATAATTCTAAACTGAGCTTGTGCAAGCACTAGCAAAATTTCTTTTGAATAATTTATTAGCGAAATGTATAGAGTAACTCTGAAAAATTCCTCAGGCAAATATCGCTAAGACTCAAAAAGATATCATCGATAGAAAAGTTGATTTTACGATGCTTTCAAAAAGATGCAAAAAACTAAGGGGTTTTACTTTTTACCCATACTTTCATTTTGAATCGTTGCATAATCATGGACGTAAGTGAAGGCATACTTTGCATTTTCTCCAAAACATGATGAAAATAATTAAAAACGTTTCTTTTACTACACCATATATTTTTAGAGTAGTTAATACATTTGATTAATAAGTCATGTAATGAAAAAAATTCTGATAGCACAAAAGTGATATGACACAAGGCAGCGATTATCTGAAACATTCATAGCCCATAAACATTTGAAGCTCTGTAGAAAATTATTCTATTCCCCATTATTACAAGAAATATTCCAAATTTTCTTCTTACAAGCAAAGCTTTCATTACACTAATGAACCAGTGATGATGATACGACGAAAATGATTTCACCATTCGGGCAGTAGTCGCTTTGCGAAAAACAGAATAAAGAATGAACAAGGAATTGGCCGAAATGCACTTCGGGCATTGATTGACTAATAGTTGCAATACACGAGTAGCTCAACGAATAAATCGAGAACGGTTCTCATAGAGACATTTGGTAGGCTACCGTTAAATTTTTATCTGAATCATCTTTGTGTGATTGTGGGTCTTTAAGAGGTGACAGACATAGAGAGAGCAGAGCATTGTGAATGACATATGCGACAGCTAGGGAATAAAATATGTTGGATTATTTAGAGAGGATTATCAGTATATGTGTTGTCAATGCTGCCATAGAAGAGGTTCGTAATAGTGCACATCGTATTTTGAAAGCTGAATCAAACTTATCCCGAATATGAGCGTTTTGCGCAAAAGCATCTCCAACAAGATGATTTCTCATGCTATATTTTGTTTGTTAAGGTGACATATTTTTCTCGAGATGGTATGTTTAATCAAAAGAATGTGTATTTGTGGGCTTATGATAGCATTAGCGCTGCGAGATTGCATGATGCACAACATTGTTTTTAAGTGAATTTTTAGACTTCTTTGATCTGTGACTGCTTAGTCCGGTCCTACATTTTTACATTATTTATTGCACTAAAAAAGTATGGCATATTTCTGAAACAGGTTCTGCGTGGCTTCGTTTATTCTGTCCAACAAACTGTGAGACACAACATGTTGTTCCAATATGTTGGGTTGCCACCCTTGTATGAAAGAAGTGTTTGAAGACTTTAGAGTGTATCACTTACTAGACGATAATGAATTGAGCATGGTGGAGTCGTTGCCTGGGCCCCATGCTCTCCAGATTTAAGCAGACTGAATTATTTTTTTATTCGAAGGGTTCTTTCATCTGTTGTGTTTGAAGGACCTACAGTGTCTGAAAAGAATCTTGTTGCAAAAAAATTCTGTACTTCTACGAAAATATGAGCAACACCATATCCTTCCCCCTTTCTTCTTCTTTTTATCGTAACCATCGATTTAATGTCCATCAGTGTAATGCATACACCATTCGGAAAGTAGAAACTTCGAACATTTCTTGTAACGCATTTAAATGGAATTATACATGTAACACAGCCACTATAACATTTTCGCGAAATAAATGATTAATTGAATTAATAAATTTAATTGGGCTGCTATAGCCTGGTTGGTAAGAGCAGCGGGCTCGTGATCGAAAGACTGCGGGTTCGGTCCTCGAGTCGGCCGAAGACCGTCGTGTACGCCAATGGCGACTGGTGCATGTTAAATTCCGTTGTGGTCACAAAGTCCTCCAAGTTCCCATAGAACATTATACCTCTGGGGGTACCGGAACATGGGTTTAACTCGGCCTTCATCCGGATCAAAATTCGAGTTCTTGTTGTTTGGCTGGTGCTGCCATCTTTCACCAGCTTCTGGAGCTAAAGTCGGTCTTCCTCCCTATGTGGCGCTCCTAAAAACGGAAGGTGCACACCTTGCCTTAAATATGGTTAGTTCCACTACCGGGGCTCGGAATTTCCGAGTGGCATACGACATCATCAACAACAACAAATGATTTTAATAATCTATGTCTTGTGTTCTTTTGTTGTTTATGTCTCTGTTTTCACTTTTCTATGACGCTTCCGGTGATGTATTCCTACGCAGTTCTTAATGCTTTTGTGTACACCACCTCCTATTAAAATATATACCCTATAACCCTGCATATACAATTTGTTTAGTGAATAATATAAAAGAAAACAATATTTTCAAGTTTTATATTAATTTAAAATTCATCAAATTTATTTAAATTTATTAATTAAAACTAAATTAGCTTCCTGAAAAATACTAAGATACTAATATAAAATTGAACTTTATTTATAAGTAAGGATGCAAAAATTATTTTTATGCATATAATTTGTCGGTTATACATGTGTTGGATGAGATTTGTTAAAAAATGCAGCATGAATGGTTCTTTACTACTGTATCGATCGAAGTAATATAGTACTATTGTTTCAAAATGATTCTTTTAAATGACAAATGATATCTTTTAAATGATATTGTTACAAAATGATTCTTTTAAATAAAACATTTTTGCAGTGTTTTCCAGTAATTCTCATGTATATTTACTTAACTTGTATGAAACTACACCAAATGCTGTACATCTTTGGTGGTATTATACATTGTTTTATCCAGTAACATCCTTTAATATTTACTTCTAATAACTTTTTTATTTCATTTAAGAACTCTATTTTCTTAATTCTCTTTACGTGAGAAACATACTAAATTAACATATTAGGTAATAACAATGCCGCATTTTTATTTGAAAGGGAGAAAGTTAATTTTCAGATTAATTAATAAGATTTTGTTCATTAGTATTCATCTTAAGAATTAACTATGATATTCAAAGAAAGTGGAAATTTTTTGTTAACTGTTCATTGCAAATTTAAATGTACTTTTCCTCTGTCTAGTTTTAGAAAACAGATAATTGATATTCTAGAAAAATATTTCTTCCATATTTTTCTAAATTAGGTATTATATTTTATCCTACAAGGGATTCCTTTAAATACGAACTACGAGAGAAAAATGATTAACAGCAAATTACGATATTTTTCCTATTGAATTATGAATTTCTATAATAATACTGATTAAATTAACATTTTTTAATATTTTTAATTAACATTTTTTAATACTGTGTTTACAATTAACATTTCGTATTTAACATAATTGAATGTATGGGATTAATCAAATTTATATTGTAATATATAAAAGTGCAATGCTGTAAAATATATATTTATAAAAACAGAGAGCGTCAAATTAACGTAAAAAGGTAATTGTGTATACTTTTAAACCAATACCCGAAGCGAGTTAAATTTTAATAGTTAGAACGTAAGTTAAAAATGTGATGAAAATTAATACACAAACAGAATATGCATGTGTAAATAAGTTATTTTATTTTCAAGAAGATTATTTTAATGCAGCGATGAAAAACTGGATGATCAGTATGAAATATGATGACTTATAGCGGTGATGCAAGCAGCAATCTTATGAAGTACCGATTCAGTTTTCATGTAGATATTGTCCTAACTGATGGTTTTCACAATCATACTATTAGGTTGAGTCAAAAGTTTTATCCGGTTTCTAATCATTTATTAAAAGTTAAAAAAATATTACAATTATAACATATTTTCATTAACATATTCACCATTACTTTCAACAACAATTTTCCAACATGAATGCAACATCAAAATTCCATGGTTGTAAAAAGCCGCTGGTTTTTGAGCGAAGAAGTCAACAATGCCTTGTCGGAGGTCGTATTCGTTGCTGAAGCGCTGTCCACGCAAAAAGTGCTCTAGCGACCTAAACAAATGATAATGTGTAGGTGCAATGTCAGGGCTATATGGCGGGTGAGCGAGAAGTTCCCAGCCCAACTCATTCAGCTTCTCGCGTGTCTGATTTGAAACGTGTGGTCTTGCGTTGTCATGTTGGAAGAAAACTCGAGCTGGATTAAAGCCTTTTTTGACGAGTTTCTGTTGAACGTGGTTCTATTGAGTGCAATAGACGTCTGAGTTCATTGTTTGTCCTTGAGATAGAAGATCCCAATGCACAACTCCTGTCGACATCCAAAAAACGCACAAAAGTGTGTTTTTTGAATGTATCCCAGGTGTAGCCGTCGTAACTCCAAGCTGATGTGGGTTTAACCATTGACATCTGTTTTTTTTGTTGTCGTATAGTACCCACTTCTCTTTACAGGAAAGAATTCCACGCCATCCATCTCGGCTAAACTCTTGCAGCAGCGATTTACAGACTGATTTTCAATGATTCTTTTGCATTTTGTTGAGCTCATACGGTATCATTTGACGACGCCTAATCTTCTTACCAATTTTGCGAAGGTGTCTATTGACAGTTGACTGAGAAATGCCAAAACCTTGCCCTAATTTTCGGGTGGTTTGTGTCAGATCGGCTTCAATCGCACAAAGTAAAGCTCTTTCATCGGCTGTCGATGGTTGCCCACAGTGTTTCTTATCACCGGGGTGCATATCCCTGGAGCGGAACTTTGCATACCAATGTCTGCATGTTCTTTCGTTTACAGACTTCCTACCAAATGTTGCACTTATGTTACGACTTGCTTCAGTTGCATTGTGGCCTTGTTTGAATTCGTGGAAAATTAGGCTGCGGATTTTTTTACGATTTTTTGACATACTTGATCTTTTTTAAAGAGAAATAAATCTGTGAAAATTAAAGTAACATAACAATTAAATACACCGTTTTGATCAGCAGAAAATGAGTTTTCAAAATATATATGACATTCACATTAGAACTTTAATGTAACATATTTATTGATGCGCAAATAAAAAACGGACAAAACTTTTGACTCAACCTAATACATAGTTTTTTCGTCCTCTGATTGATACTGGAGCATAGCAATTGACAGCATTCATGGTCTATATATGTTCGATTAGTCAAAGATCAAAAGATCTCACAGATCAAGAAAGCACTTGGACATGTAGCAAGAATTGTATGTTGAAGAGTATTGTGTGTGGTCGAGAGTAATTCTGCTGTAAAACCGTTGGATGTAACATAACACAACCGTATACGGAACCTTATTATATTCAGGCGACCAAACTTTTAAAACTCAGTTTGAGGACAAATCATCGCAGCGTTCTAAAGTTGAAGGGTCATTTGTGGACAGAGCTAAATTATGCCTTATCAGGGCTATGCAAGTTATATTTGCATTGTCCATATAGTCTCATCTTTAATAAATTTATTTTTAAACAATTTAAACAGTTTTTATACCATCTGGCTGAAAAAATAGGGTTGGGATGACACTGATTATTATTGATGTTTGCAGTTGCACATAAATATATATAAAACAAATCCTGAAATTTTGCTTTCAAACTTAAAGTAATGGTCTGTTAGACCATGATAAACAAGTTTTACATAGGGAGTTATGTTTGACTACTTTTATTATTTTTTATGTACAGTCCATGAGTCTAAAACTATCGTTGTGCTGAACATTATGATACAAAAATGTCCCTTATACTGCAGCTCTTAATACTGCTTTATTAGACATATTCCGATTGAAAGAGTCCATATTCTGATTATTTGCAACAGTCCTCGCAACTTCCTTATATCTGTCTGAATCCAAATGAGATGCAATAAAATAAAAGATTTTTAAATATAAGAATAAAATAAATGACTTTTAATTTGAAGACATTTCAGGACAAATTTGTAAATTCGAGAACACTTGATGTCCTCAAATGATTTTCAAATTGCTGAGGACACGGTTCGAAATTCGAGAACTGCCCTCATAATTCGAGGACGTTTCGTCGCCTTAATCATATCAGTGTACTGTCGCGCCATTAATGTGACTCCATGCATACTAGGACTGACCTACTATAGTGTCTGATGGCACCACAACCATTATGAAACGTTAATGAACGGTAGTGGTAAGATTGGATATAACTTTTAGACACCTTTAAACTCTGACACGGTAGTGTCTTTAAACAGACAGAACGGGACTTGTCACTGAACACCACATTTCTGCCATTCAGTCGTCTGAGTATATCAGTTTCAACACCATCACGAACTTTCATGTCGATGGGTTGTAGTGTAAAAGCCTCCTACAGACAATCATCATAAAACTGTTCTCATAGATGCTGGAGCATTCAAAAGCCTCTGTACATTCCACAGAATGTCGAGAGTAGTTGGTTGTGGGACGTCAACACATTCTTTTGGATGAGTCAATCCATGTATTCTGCTGTCGATCTAAAGTGAATTTGGTCTTTCAAAATGATTCATAATTCCATATTCGATCCTTTAGTGCAAATTCTTGCACCGTTGGATAATGTACGTGCATTTCAGCGTCGATATGACAATAAGACCAACCATACATAGGGGAAGGGTGGGCAAAATGGGATACTTAAGGTTATTCTGGCCAATAACTCTGTGGCAAATAGAAAGAAATGCAATAAGTAATACTTATTTAAGTTTTACAATCTTAGCGGTTATTCTGCAGTATTGGAATTTGAAATATACCGCATATTTTATGATCTGCATATGAATATATTCAAAGCTGCAAACTTCCCCATTCTGCCCTACGGGATAGGGCAAAATAGGGTATCTTTCAACTTAACAAACTTTACTGACACAGTTCATATAGGAACCTGTCATCGTCCTCATCAACACCGGCGCACAAGTCATGAGCCCATTTGTTACATTCACTGCACTTGATCCATCCTTCTCTTTGTGCTGATTTTGCATATATTTCGTGACAGTACAGGCATGTAACATCTACATCGTCTGGATCACTGTCTGACGATATGTCGTCTGTTGGTAGGTTAAGAACGCGACTATTCTTGGCTTGTGAACTGTCCGACACCCGAATTTTTTGCTATTTGACCTTTTGACCATTACCTTTTGACCCCACCTTGAGATACCCCGTTTTGCTCTACAAGCAGCTATGCAAAACAATTAGGCCTACATAATAAATCACACTGAATGTAGCTATACTCTTTCATGTAATTCACTTAAAAAACATCCCTTTTAGCTAATATAAACTCTCACGTTCATATCTGCAAGCTAACCTAACGATTAAAATATCCAAACATCACACTTACCTTATATCAGGGTAATAAAAATGTACATAAATCTTGGAAGCGTATCTGTCTGTGACTCTGCAAGCAGTATCTCATGTGGAAATGAATATCAGATACGACTCGCACAACCTATAGCAATGACATACAGATGACAGCATTGTATAAGCGGGGTTATCAAAAACCCCGTTTTGCCTTACCACCTCATTTTGCCCACCCTTCCCTTACGTAATTTTCAATTTAACTATTCGTAAAACATCCAACTGCTGAAACTGTCTACAATGTCATAGTCTAAGCATAACTTAATGCCCATATGCTTTTCGGAACATACAACTATTTGAGTTTCCGGATTCTGTAGGCTTTAGCATATCGACTGTAGGTTCATGTAGGGGAGAGTGGGGTTGAATGGGACGCAGGATGAATGGGACAATAGCTAGATTTTTATGTTTTGCAAACACCAGAAACTTGACATTTTTTCTGATATATGGCAGCACTGAGATCATTCATCAAGAGCAGTTTCAGAATTGTGCTATCCATAAAAGGACCGAAAAAATTTAAAGTGTCTTTTTCAGCTGGCAAAGTAAGTTTTTGCTGATTCAATTAGGTAGTAGTTAAGACATGAACTATTTGCTTAAAGTTAATGTAACTCTTATACGGTGAAAAGGCATAATCTTTTATTGTGTTTATGATATTCAAGAAGAATATTGACAATTGTTCATTAAGCCTATTTCCTGTTTTATATGATCATGTGATGGCAGGGATGAATGGGACATTCCCCACTATGTACTAATTTAAAATTTTACACAAGAATTATATTAAAACGTAAATTAGCCATATTAATTATCAGGATACTTAATTTTGTGGAATTAGAAAAAAAAATTGAAATTAATTGTTCTGATTTTTGTTTATAATAATTATGATTAAAAATGTTATAAGTTAGAATATTCAATGCAACTTAAATCAGTAATTAAAAAAAATAATCTAATAATAATTTTAAAATCACAATTTCAATCAAGCTAATTAAATAAATCCTCGTGATTATTAATGTAATACATAATAGAATGATGATTTTAACGATCAGTCGGAAACAAAAATTTATCTGGTTAATTTGTACTCTATTATAATGATTTATCTCTTTCTAGTGTCCTATTTATTTATTTATTTTTAGATTAGCTTTTATTAGATTAAATTACCAAAGCCAAGAGCACTAGGAACTGTGGGAACCAAAGGACTTTTGCCTTTTGATGTTAATTTGAGCCAATACATCAGTTTATGTTAATTCATAGTGTGTAATGAAATCACATAAACCAATTTAACTTTAAAAATTTATTTACTTTCCATTTTGTTTTCTTTTCTTTGTTAATTCCACTCATGTCCCATTCATCCCCATAGGTGGGGATGAATGGAACAATGCACATGCATGTAAAAAAAAATTATTATTAATTAAAAATGATAACTTTTTTTTTTATTAAAGTTAGTATGTTTATATGTAACTGATTACTGAAGTGTTCTTATGAGCCATGTTACAAAATTCTGAAGTACAGTCGGGGAAAAAAAAACGCAACACCCGCTGTAATTTCGTTATTAATTCACGCAGGAACATCTAATAGACATCATTCAACAGGAAATTAAAAGCACTTTCTGAATATGCCGTCAAATTATGAATTAGGAGTCATCAACATATTGAAATGAGCGCCAACATTGATTTTTCTCAATAGCAACACCCAATTTCGACTTCATTTTCGAATTTCTGAGAGTCTGGCAGTGCGGAAAAGTATACTGTTTGTATACTTTATCTTTAGTATTTATAGAGTTATAATCAAAAATGTGTTAGGGGGTTATCTATAAATGTAGTTAAATAAAATTAAGATCCTATGAGAAATAAAGAAAATTTTAATGTTTCACACCGGAAATATTTCAGGAAAAAAAATAATTATAGAAATTAATAAAACGCTGCTTTTTTTTCAGTTCCTTGATTATCCTGAATTCAATTTTTTAGATTTGTATATACTTCAGTACTTTTTTAGATAATTTTAGGTCTATTTAAATACATTACACTTGCGATTAGTCCATACAGTACTCTGTGAAAAAAGCTCTGTGAAGCACTATTTTTCAATAGTGTATATTATGGCTGTACTGATCACCAATAAAGCTTAAATTTTCTTTCGTAGGTGTAACATAATATACGAAATGAAATAATATAGATATATATATATACAACAACGCATAAACTAAATCTTTTCGATCAATTATTGTAAGTGTTAATGAAGTAAATATTAAACAATTTTAATCGCACTTACCCGTTTTGGGTCAGTTGAACTCTTTGGAACTGTACGATTCGTTTTATAATTTCTATGAAAATATAATTTCTTAATTAACCCTTTCGCGACCGCTTACGTAGATTCACGCCATTTGAAAATCTGTAACTCTGTCAGTGGACGTTTCTTTCGTAATTTGTGTGTTACATATTTCGTAAGTGTGTACCCAGTGTTCATATTCTTCCAATAAAATATACTATGGATAGAAATATATTGATTAGAAAGAATATAATTATAATGTATATCCATTTGTAATATAATCGTGAATACAGAAAATTTGTTTTGAAATATTTTATTTTGAGAGTATAATGCCCGTAGGCGGGTCCTACTGTCAAAAAGACAAAATTCTGCAGTCGCAAAAAGTGTTAAAATATATTTATAAATGTTAAAGTATGTTTTTAAAAATGTATGAAGTTAAAATATATAAATAAAATTTTAAAAAATAAAATGTCCTTAAAATAATAATCGTCTCCCTACAAAATAAATAAATAAGTAAATAAATAAAATAAAGCAATATTTGAAGCAAATGATTAAGCCTTTTTTAACTATGACGGTAGTTAAGAAACGATTTTACAAGTCTGTCTTGCATTCCAATTCCATACGTTTTTTACATTTGATGATTTCACATTGAACCTATTTTTCTATTTAAAACAGTAAACCCCGCCTATTTAGTTAATTTTTTTTCTTCTAGTGTTTGTTTAAAAGATTCAAAATTTATCACCAATTATTCGATGAAGTAAATACCACTTGTGCATATGTTTGTCAACATAAAATAAGGGGTTTAACACGAATATTCAATGTCACATTTACTTTTCTTTACAGTATTGTTTTGTTTTGAAGAACGATGAAGGTGGGGCTTGTCTTCTTTAGTAAACAGGAATTCTTTATGCTAACACTAATGTCTAAAAATCACATTTTTGTTTCATTTATTTGAGTTTGACGTTGTTGTTATATAATTTGACCCGTAAATAAAAAATAAAAGTATTTTGTTTAATTTTCTTTGTTATTTTTTAAGATTTGATTCGTTGTCTCAGGCAAAACTATATAAGAGAAGGCCCCCTGAACCACTCCAAAAGAAAGATTTATTTATATCTCAAAAACTAATAACTGGAATGAGCTGCAAATTTGCACACCCATATTTTTCAGCATTAGGATTCATTTTATGTAAAAATTAATATAGGTCATAATTCATAATTTTTATGAATATGAATTTATTAATATTTTTCAGAATTAAAAATATTTTCCAGAATCAAAAGTAATGATGGATTATGTTTGGGTTTCTTCACTGTATCTCGTAAAAAAAAAATTATATCGATCAAGCTATTTTTTATGAAGATATTAATAAAAGTTTGAAATATGAATTTAACATTAGCACCTTCAAACTTTGAACGCTTATAACTCAGTGAAAAAATAACTAAAATATACAACCAATATACTTTTTCGCGTTGTCGCGATCCCAGGAATTCAAATATAAAATAAAAATAGGGTGTTACCATTGAAAAAATCAAAGTTGGTGCGCGTTTTAATATGTAGACGACCCCCAATTCAAAATTTCAGTTCATTTTCTGAAACTACTCACAATTCCCCGTCGAATTATACCTATAACATTTTTCTACATCGATTAGCAACGAAGTTACGTTGAGTGTTGCGTTTTTTTTCCCCCGACAGTACATATGGCCAACGTTATCAATAAAAACATGAAAAATGTCCATTCATCCCCACTCTCCCCTACAGTTTCTTTTCGTTTTATCCACTACAATGACGTGATCAACTTATATTTTATAACATTTGAGTATTCCCCAAAATTGTATATTTATATTTATAACGTCACGATCTTTATAATGCTAGATTTTGTAGTTTGAACAGTGTAATTAAATTTTTAGTTACTTTTCAAAACTTAGAAATTCACAAGCATTTCGACAAAGAGAAGGCTTTTATCATGTTGGACCTTATAGGGAAAGAAATTTTTCTGCAGTTGGAACAGTTATAATAATAATTAATTTTTTAATATTAAATTAAAGAATATAATTACACCACTCAATTGTAGGTTTTCAACTTCTCATAACTTAATAAATGCTATCGTGCCCACTTATTCTCATAAGTGTTTTTACTGCTCGTTGCATCATTCATTCATTTATTTATTGGTGTTTATATTAAAAAGGAATGTATTTAATAATGATAGATTTTTTGCTGTTTCATGTATATCATAGCACATTTATTGTTATATTGAAAAATTTTTATATCGTTCCAAAAAATAATGCAATACATAAGAGGTCTACATACATACACATAGGTCTTACTCTTATATAGATGCCAGAAAAACATGTATATGTATAAAGAAGTAAATATTTTATTAACACTAAAATTTGCTGTAATGGCATTAAAAAAGTATGAGATTATATGATAATATGATGATATGATATGAAAAGTTATAAGATATTATGAGGGGATCAGCAGAAGAAAGCCATTCCGTATTCAATTGTGTATAGTTGTATAACATTAATAGTAATTAACAATGTAAAAATATCAACATATTTAAACATTTAGCCTCTAAAATATTGCTTATGGATCGTACATACGACTATCTGTTGTAGATAAATAGTGTTGCGTTGGTTTCGAAGAGGCCTCCAATTTCATTTTGCCCAAGGCCCTAATTTGTCATAATTGAGGCCTGAGGACAATTAATACTCTTAAAGCTTACTTTCATCTAAAAATTCAATTTCCGAAATTGTCACAATTCAATTTTTTTACCATGAAAATTATGCAATAATAAAATTTCATCTCTTTCTCTTAGCGCTATAACATCGTGGGGCATTTAAAGAAGAAAATAAGAAATTTTATTAATCTATTTAAAATGTTCCAGGCAATACTATTGATCAATTAGCCAAAATTGAGAATAATTGAAAGAAGGTCTGTTACTTACAATAAACAAAGAAAGATAACTTCTTCTTTTTAAATAGATTAAATAAATGTTGCGTACTGTTGTCCTTTTTCCCTTCATGTACTAATCTTTTTTCCTTCATGTACAACATAAAGTTGTATATTAACACAAGTAATATTTTAAGTAAATACTAAAATGGTTGAAGTTTTTCTCGTAAATCGTTTTTTCTTGGCTATTTCTTTTAGTGAAGTTATACAAAAAGGTTTGGTGAAAAGAATTTCATTCATATTGATATGCATACCTGCCAACATTCTATTAATATTCCGTAAAATCGTTAGTATCCGTCTTTTTTTTCACACTACCCTTTTTTCAGAATAATGTTTTTCTTATTTAATCGTAATTACACTTGGAGAAAATTACTCTAAATATAAAGGGATGTAGGAAAATGGGCAGGTACTAACAATTTTGCAGAATATTAATTAGAATGTTGAGAGGTATGGATATGTATGTGTATGTAATACATCTTTTGTATTCTCAAGTGAAACTTCCGGTGTATGAACTCCTGTTATAATGGACTCTCGCTGATAGGGACAAAAAGCTTTGGCTGTTAATGAGAATTCACTGTATTGTTTACAGCAATTGTCAATCTATTTAGCGAAATTATATTTACAAGCATGCTCTAAACACCTTTGCTTATAAGTATTTTGTTTCTATTTTGAGAATAATGTAAACAAAACTCACTTTTTCATACATCCATATATCCATATATCCATATTACATTATGTTAATTAACTCTTTTAAAATTCATTTGAAAAAAAAAGAAAAAAAAAAATCATTGGTTCGAATTCATCTGGACTTTCAGGAAGAAGACAACCAAGGTTCTATAAAAAATCCTCTTATATTTTACATATATTGATAAAAATATCGTACAACGTAAATTATTTTAATATTATTATTATTACTATTTCTGCGTCGTGAACACAAAATTAAAAAAAA
Source organism: Salticus scenicus (assembly GCA_963930645.1). Lineage (NCBI taxonomy): Eukaryota > Metazoa > Arthropoda > Arachnida > Araneae > Salticidae > Salticus > Salticus scenicus. Next base: position 237,542,219 of record OZ005657.1, read on the forward strand.
AAAAAGAAATTAATTAAGTCTTTTTTTTTCACATTTGTTAAATATGAAGTAAAAATATTCCTTTCAAACCTTACAAGATAAAATAATTGTCCTAAACTAAATGCTATATAAAAAAAGAAAAAGAGAAAAAAAAATCTCAGAGTTATTAGAAACATTTGTTTAAACACAAAGAAATAACACAAAAGTATTACTTGTTTTTGTGTATTATTTCTTCTTGCATACCGTACTTTCCTGCGCATAATTCACAGAATTGCTATATCAGTTTCACACCGATAATTTTAATTAGCAGATAAGCTATTTTTTAACTATGTTTTGCCTCGTGTAAATAAGTTTTTGCCTGTAAATTAAATTATCTGGTGTGAAATCGATTTATCTGACCTGCGGTTTATATGCAGGAAAATATGCTAATATGTAACAAAGGAATTTCACTTTGGTTTGGCAAAAAATTTCATGTAATATTTTAGGCATATAATACAGTAATACACTATGATATTGTTGCAGGGCCACATTCAAAACATTAATTTTATTATTAATTCATGGTTTATTAGTTTTTTAAACAGTGCTTTATAAAGTTAAATACTTCCTATTTCACTGTAAAAAAGTACCACAGAACAGACGTTTATAAATAATAAGTAAAAAACTTTGAATGAACATCAAAAAGTGCAAGAGGTGTGTTGCCGCTTTGTTTGCAGCACTCGTGCACCTGAAGAAGAGTCGTGTTTTCTTTTGACTCGTAACAGTTGTTGTGAGTTCTCACATTTCATGGTGTTTATTTAAAGTTTTTCACATATTACTTCCTGTTTAATTTCTATTTCTCGTGGTTTTGAAGGATGTCAGTAAAAATCTGGTGAAAATTCTGACAACTGCGATATTGACACACAGCAACTAATATCGACATTAGTTTAGTTATTAGTTCTTATTTTTTTAAGCTATATAAACAACGCTTTATGAAGTTAAATACTTTCTGCTTACTTTCTGTTTTTTTTTTCTTTTTTTTCTTCATGATTTTGAAAGAAAATCCACAATGAACAGGTCAAAATGTTTGCAACTACGATATTGCCAGGTTCTCCTAAATGAAAAAATTCGATACCACTATTCTTATAGAGTAATTTTAGACTTGACTAATTGCTGATATCCGTTAAAATCTATTAAAAAAATATTATATAAAAATTTTGGTATCCAAGATTTCCTTTGTGAAAATCCTGGATATTTCTGCCGAGCAAGCAAGCAAATCACCAGTTTCATTATTAATCTACGTTTTGTTAGTTATATAAACAATGCTTTATAAAATAGTTTAGTTAAATATTTCCTGTTTAATCTATAGTTTCTATAATTTTGAAAGGAAATCAATAATGAAAAGGTCAAAATTTCTCGAATTGCCCTCCCTATTGATGAAAAGTAAATAAACTTGACATGTTTTCAAAATTTATTTATCTAGAAATTTTTCTAATCAATACACAAATTTCGAATATATTGCTTTTTAATAACAAGTATATAACTAATAGATATAGAGATTTACAAAATGCAATGATGTAAAAAGAAGATATGAGTTCTATGGAAAATTTTTTTCTCTCTGTAGAACAGAATAATATTGAAGAAACAGATGTTAATAAGCTTCTTAGTTTACAAACAAACACTGTAAATTTTAGAGATATGACTTGAAATTTCAATTAATATGCATTTTAACACACATACTGGGATATACTATATATGACGTAAGGATTTCGTTTATACCTCGAAGAATTCGTACTTTCATAACAGTACATAAATACTCAACACTTTACAATCATGGCAGTCATGTATAAAAATACTTTACCACAACCAGAAGACAACAGAAATAAATAATGAGCAACAAGAACAATTTATATTCAATTTTAAGATCACCATGTATAATGATATGTTTGGATTCAAGATATGTTTTCTGATATGTTTAACACTAAACTCCTTTACGTCCTTGAAGTTGCCTCCACCATTTTAACATCAAAATGGAATGTGTAAACATCATGCAAAAAAAAGGACGCTTACAACATATTTTTCAGTTTTGTCTAATCTAGAACACAATTGACACCTGACGTTTAAAATAAGAGCTAGAAGAGTAGTCCACTTCTCTCTGATATGTGTAGAATATCACTGGCCATTTACAAAGACGTAAGAAAAGGTATGAGTATGATATGTATAAGTTTTAATGAAGAAAAAAGCACCAAGGCAAGCATTAAAACATTGCTCAATCATCACTAAGAATTCATTTTGCTCAATCGTATGGAAAATTAAACATTTGCATGCACCAACACACTCAAAAAGACGGAATTAGTATGCTATAGTTAAAAAGTTAGTTCAACTAGTTCAGAAGCATACAGGCAAAATTAGAAAACTGAACAGCATTATTACCTTACCCCACCCAACTCATTAGATCAAAAAGGCGCACTCATTCTTTTGTTTTTTTAATTAAGGTAAGTCATTTTACCTTAAATCTTCAGCGAGGTTTAAAACAGAAATATTAACTGAAGCAAGGGAAAAAAAAATCTATTTTCAGAAAAACTAATTACTTTCAAAGACTTTACATAAAAAGAAATATTTAGTTATTCAGTCTGTATTCGTAGATTTAATATTTAAAAATATTTTAAAGCATAGTCTTCCTATACTTACATAAATTCCTTTCAAAGTATGAAATCAAATATTTAAAAATATAATTAAGTAAAGTAGTAAAAAGTACACAATTTATAGACTCAGCTTACTATATTTTTTAAGAAGGTACAGTAAAATAACAGGTATATATATATATATATATATATTATCAAAGTCATTGTGTTATGGTTTTCTTTTTAGCTTTTAATAAAGTTAATTTGATTTAAAAGTAACTTTTTTAAAAATTAGTTTTCTTTATTTCATTTTTTTTATTCATCTTTATTATTATTGATATTATTACTGACCTCTTATGGAAGTAATAGCTTCTTCTTTCTCACTGGCATAATATAAATTGATTTGCCAAATTTTAACTTTTATTACGTTTAAAAATCGAAAAGCTAATACCCTTTATATCCTAAAATGTAAGCGCTATTTAAGTATACACCCAGAAGATACAGTTGTTTAATAATATTTCGGAATATAATATTTTGATTTTAACAGCAATCTTATAAGAGATATTAATGGCAAAAAATAAAAATAAAATATGGGACATCAACTAAGTACGACAAATTTCAAAATAGTAAGAAAAATAATAATATTAAAAGCACAAAGATTTTTAACAACATAATTGTGCATTTTCATCTATATTAAAATTTATATGTTTATATAATTTATATAAATTGTATATAGTTTTCAGATAAAGTACATAGAAGATTTCATTTCGTCACAATATACACAATAATCAAACATTTCATAATAAAACACTTCAGACAAACGAGGGAAGAAAGTTAATTACCCTCATTCATATTCTTTTGAACTAATTACAATGGAAAACTTTGGATACTTACAATTTAAGTAGAATTTCTTTTGAATGAGCAGTTTTAATGATATACCTTTTCTTACATCTGCGTTTGGCCTATTAATATATTCCAATTTTACTACATCGTATGAAAGATTTAAGCTGTAAAAGACAACTTCAATAATAATTCATACAATATTTTTAAACAGTATAGAAAAGTCTAAATATATGATATGTTTATTGCTTCAGCAATGCTGCATTTCGTAGAGAAATTTGTTCGAAATTCAAAAAGAAGTAAGTTATACAAGCACAGCGCAATTTACAAGTCATCTCCTTTTCTTCTAATTAGTATTTTACAAAGAATATGATTAATTATAAGTATAAAAGTCAGTTTTGATATGCTTCATTCTTTCAACATTCACTTGAAAGTAAATTTTTACAAAATACAGGTATGTTAAAAACGAATAACGTTAAAGATATCAATGGCAAAATGAATAACAAATATACTATTATTTAGTTTATTATACTGTTTTCATACCAAGTATATAACTAGATTATTCATTTTATCTACTCAAATATATTTATGGAAATATAATGATTATCTTTTTTTTTTTTTTTCTTTTTTTAATGAATTATTACATCGGATAAATCATTATTTGTCACTCATTTCATCTATGTATACGCATTTATGCCGAGAAAAAAAATAAATTATTATATACATTTTGAAAACAGGTATGTAAACACGGCGCAAAATGAAGTTGTTTAATTTATCTGATATATTAAACATTTTATCTCTAATTATACTTTTAATGAATTAATTAAATCATGAAATGATATATGCGCATAGTAATAGTTTGTATAAATTAAATTAATGCATTTTCCTACAATCTAACTGAAATTAACTAAGATGGTTTTCATTTTCTTTTTTTCCCACATAATTTTTTATATTTCTTTGCATTTACATTATTTTACTTTAAAAGTACCGCAAAAATATTTGAATTGTTTTGTATTATGCAAAGAAAATTTTTAATAAAATATATGTGATCAACTACTGTCTTTTGTCTCTAAAAAGGATACTGCGTTCTGGTTTAAATTTTATAAAATGAAATAGCAAATAAAATATTACCAAATTGAAAACAGAAAAAAATAATAAAAAAAGAAATGGATCTCGTTTGTAATTAAACTGGATTAAAAAAAATTATGTGTTTAATTAATTAATTACTTTTTTTTAATTATATTTTTAAGCAATATGATTTAGAGAGATGAAAGTTTATTATAATTGAAATCAAATTTTTAATGAAAAATGTGGTAATTGAAACATGGAAAAATGTTAATTTCAAGTTTTAAAATGCGCTTGTTTTAAATCTCATTTGTATTTTATGTATTTTCATTACAAATCCTTATAAAACTGACAAAGTAAAGCAATTTTTAGAAATCCCAATTTAAGTCTTTTTACACATTACTTATATAGGAAAACTGCGTGTAAAGTTAATACTAATAAGCTATTTGATAAAAATAATCAAATTTCATTAAAGTTATTTGATTTTGCATTTAGTTTTCCAAATAAATTCGTTTTATGCAGTTTTACATTTCCTTACAGTTATATCTAGATTTCATTTTTTATCCGCTTATAATTGCATTTAATTATTTATTTTTGTTTTTCAAAATTGTTAGTAAAAATTATGAAATTCAAAATATTGTTATCAAACATTTAATTGTTACTTGCATTTATTACGTTTTACGCTACTGTTACAAACTGATAAATATATAAGTGAAGTTTAAAAATTTACATCAAACAGAAGATACTTATAATTTAGTAAAGTTTTCCTGTATCGATACTCTCGTAATGTTTGGTTTTAAAGGAATTTGATTTAAAAATTTTATTAAGTTTGTTTTATTAATTAAGAATGTTAAAAGTGATTAGTTTAGGCGTGTTGTTTAAAAGACTTGGTATACCTTAAAAACATTCTATACCTTTGAAAAAGTAATGTTGTTAAACGTTTCAATTTAAGGATGCTTGATTTTCGTAATCTTTCTTCGTGTTTTTTCTAGTTTTATGTGATACATTGTTTCATCTAATCCAATGTTTGAAAAGGTTTTCAATATCTCTCTCTCTATATATATTTATTTATGTATACAATATACAGTAGAACCTCGATTATCCGAACCTCGATTAACCGAAACTCACCTCGATTAACCGAAACTCTCCGTTAACCGAAGTCGGTTTCTTCTTCACTTTTTTTTTCACTTTCTACTATCATCCAAAATTTTCTCTTAACAAACATGTATTTTTAAAGTTTTTTTTTTTTTTCCACATTCCTTTTGTATGCAAGCCATCCTTTCCAAACTACGAGTGCTGATAAATATTTTAGATGATTATTGATGAATTCTCGATTATCCAAAAATTTCGATTATCCGAAGTAAGTTCGTTCTCAATTACTTCGGATAATCGAGGTTCTACTGTATGTCCCATTTTCGGTTAATTGATCTACATTTTTTTTTTCAATTATCTAAGAAACTGCTATTTCCATACCGCCTATAACAAAGGAAATGATTTTTACAATCTTTACGAAATTTTTGAGGAAAATTACGACGAATCTCTTTGTGAATATAAATTCAAAGTTTTGAAAAATGTATGATTGTTCTTGTTGATAAATACTATTTTATTTACTATGTACATTTCTTATTGATAAATACATAGTATTTATCAACAAGACATGATATTAAGAAAGCAATTTTGAAACCTCTAATTTTAAATATTTACAATTTATTCCAAGCTTCAAAATAATTTTCAGAAATTTATAACTTTTAAATTTAGTTAAATGAAACAAAAGTTAGCAGTTTGCTGTAAGGATTAAAAAAAAAAAAAAAAAAAAAAATCTTAAAACTTAAAATTTTTAGACGTGGGTGGAGGATTATCTGTAAACGAAGATATTTTTGGACGTGGGTGGGAAAAAAAGTTGCCTGATAACGTAAAAATTATTAAATGTGGGTTGAAGTGGATTATAAGGAGGCGGAAAGCGAACGAGCGAATTGTTATAATATAGACAATATCGAAATAGTGTGAAGAAAAAAGTATCTTTTTAGCTTAGAAAAAAAGAAGCTTTATGATGTTACTCAGTATAAATAGAACACCTACTGTTTTTGAATTTAATGGATGGAGAAAGATGAATAATCAGGTAAAAAGAATGAATTTGAATTTTTAGATTTATAGTACTAGAGGGCGCTGCCTCTGCTCGCTCCACTAACCAGCCCCTGAGATAGGCTTCACTCCCCCCCCCCCCCCCCGATTAGCTTCACTCATTAACCGTTGTGGGGCTCTACCAGCCTATTCGAAGCTTTGCCTTTCATTAAATAGGAATATTAATAATACATGACGCAAGACGAAAACAGACCATTATTATAGAAATCTCCATATTTGATATCACAGTGAAATACACAATATTTAGTACTATATCATTTTTTAAATGAAATTATGTATTAAAAGTCAGTTTTAGCGTTCGACAACTTCATAATAATTTTCCACTATTTTGGGCGGAAACATACGCCAAATAGACACACAAACTAAACAACGACGGCAGTAACTTTCTTTTTTTTATTATTATTTTAGAATAAAGAAAAATTTATAATATCTAGACTATTTAGCCTTACCGCTTTAGTATATGACCCTTTTGGAGACTTTTAAGTTTTTGTCAGTATTTGGCGATGGATTTTTGGATATAATTGCTTGTTTAAAGAAATTATGAACTTATTTTTTCTAATGCTTGTATTTTTTACTATTGTATTTTTTTTAGTTTATTTAGTGCAATATGTAATACTTTATATTTATTTCTAATGCACAGCTAGGTTTAAAATGGTACTTGCAGCAGTAAAGATGGAACTTTTTAAAGTGCATTTTTTCTAGAATATGATTTAGTCAGACACATTGAAAATAAATTACTTACGTGATTATTGTAAATATTTTAAAGATTTCATTATTATTACTATTATTATTATTATTGCACCATTATATAATTTATCTATATATTTAAGGTATGGCTAGAGTTAAAATTGCTATCGTGGTTGCGGAAATGATTTCCTTGGCGAAAAACGTCCGAGCTACTTCATCTCTAAATTTTAAAGAACGTTAAATTGTTCATACTGAAGATGTTCCCATTTAGCCAATCGTTTAAATATGTTTTGAGTTAAAAAACTAAATCTTTATATAAACTGATCTAAGAGTTTTTATCTCTTAAATTTCATTTTAAAAATTTCTGGGCTTAAGGACACTCTAGCAATAGTTGTTTAACATAATCTAGGTATTCATTACTAAATCCTTTTCGTCTGACGTTAAAATAAAATTAATAAAATACAAACTAATTATTATTTTATCTAGATTAAATTTTTGATTAATATTTAAAAAAATATCTGTTATTTTTAAATGTTTTCACTATTGTAAATAATATTTTTATTCTATCGAGCATCTCGGGATGCCAATTTTTCAATTTCTTTTTCTTTCTTTCTTTTATTATCATTATCATTATCATTATCATTATTATTTTTGTTTATTTCTTTTCCATTTTTCATTTAATTTTCTAAACGTAGAAAAAAAACATATTTGCAGACGATAAATTACAATTCTAAATTCCCTTTTCATTGAAAATATCTAAGATAATGCTTTTTATTTATTTGCAGACGATAAATTTCTTTGATACCAATAGCAACTTGGACATTAATTTAATTTAATTAATTTATTTATTTTTACACCATTGATAACATTTTAATTTCCCCGTGGAAAATGCTGTCATTGACAGAAAAAACAACGTAATGAGGGTAATTATTTGCAAGTTGGTAAATAGAGTACTTTTATTAACGCGATGTTTTTAATTAATAACTTCTTTAATAAAGGCGATAGAAGTTTCTAACCAAGTAAAATGTCTTCCTTGGAGTATTTAGCATGCATTGATACCTCTCATGATGCGGAGGACACTCCCGTTCTCGCGGAGATGCGGTCTCAGACAAAAATTTGACGCCAGCGGCACTAACTTTTTAAAAAATATACAAAGAGATACACATGGAGGATATTGTTGAGAAAAGAGGGAACTAAGCATTTGAATCACTTCAATGGTGCGCAAAAAAGTCAATGTACAATATTGAAATCTATTCTTTTAGGAGATAAAAGATAAATGTTATGACAACGCTTTAAGATTTTTAACCGCTTCAATACATTATTCAAAATAAACACATGAGAGGCTTTATATATATATATATATACATATATCACCATTCACGTTTATTTCTTAGTATAAGGGACAAATTTTCAAAATAGTAATAATAATAATAATAATAATAATAATAATAATAATAATAATAATGTTAATAATAAATAAATAAATAAATAAAAATAAATAAAAAATAAAAAAAAATATATATAAAAAGAACACCAGACGTTATAATGAAATCGTTGGTGACCTTAGTGAACCATCTTTGAAAAACTATTGAAAAATGTTTTTTTAAAAGTCATTATTGCTGGAAACATTTATTGATAAAACTGCAAAATTACAAGAAATGTAAAATAATTACGTAAAATAAAACTCAAAAATTTCAAAAATAAGTTAAAATATTTCCTTTGAACATTAAATATGGACTATGTACGCTAATACACGTACATATTATTAGCGAAAAATGGCACTACGCTGTAAAAAAATAACTATTGCCAGCTGCAAGAAACTCTCTGTGATTATTTCTGAGAAAATAATTATTTTCTTATTAATGATTTCTGAGAAAATAATTATTTTCTCCAATCACAGAGAGTTTCTTGCAGCTGGTAATAGTTATTTTTTTACAGTGTAAATCGAATGTTTTTTATTCATTCTAGTGCACGTTTAGAGATCAAAAAGTGTTTCTTAAACATCTGGTTGATGGAAGAACAATCCAGCATGTTAGTTTTCAACATTTTTTTTTTCTTTTTTAAAATTTATATTTTTTAAACTTTGAAGCTAGTCAGCATCGCACGCAAGTATTTTAGAACGACTTTGTTTTAAATCATCTAAAAGTTAAATAAAAATAATACCAATATGTTTCATTGTTTCTCGTTTTATACTCTACGTTCAATAGGAATCCGCTTTAGTAAATTTGAAATCATTGATATCACATCAATCAAATAGACGAAGGGGCTAAAAGATTGAATTATTATTTTTGAGTTGAATGGCGCTTGCACTCATGATATTAATTATAATATTCACGTTAGATTTAAGTTATAAAATTACTATTAATTAAATATGAAATATTCGCGTCTTAATTTTACCCCTTCACTTGTATTTTTTGCGAATATTATCATTAAAAATGTCTTTATTAAAATATCTGATATTTAGTATATCGCTTAATACATGGAAATTTTGGTAAGCATTTTTTTTTTCTTTTTATAAGAAAACCATGATAGACGTACAAGCCGCTATTTTAAAAGTACCTATACGGAATAATATTTATAATATTTGTTATGCGTCACTTTAATGATATCTCAAGAACAAGAAATATTTAGCAAATCATTTAATTTAAATGTATAAAAAATAAATTTCGATATATGGCAATAATTTTAAAATTGTTAGAGCTTTCAGTGTTTCTGTTTCTTTTTTACACATTTATTTTTATAGTGAATGAAATTTAATTTATAAAAAAACACAATGGATAATTTTTATTTTATAGTCGCATTGTATTTAATATTTGATTTAAATTAGCGCATTTGTTGGCCATCTAGTCATGGAAAGTATTGTTGACGAATTCTGACATGCTAATCTGACTCGAATAACATATTACAAAACTTCTTTCAATTTCCAGTAAAACGTTCATTTTGTTGATTATCTTTATAACATAATTATAATAAAGTTGTAAAATTGGTTGATATATCTCTAGTTTAGCTATTTTTAAAAATATAATTCAGCTCTTTTAAAATTAAAAAGGAAGAAAAGGAGATGGGTTACAGCGAGATCCAATAGGTTTACTTAATTTCATGTATTAACTATTAACTACATAACCATTCAGAATCATAACGTCTGATATGTATAAAAAGCAGTAAGATAAAAAAAATTAGTTAAATATTGGTATCATTAATAAAATATTTATGAAAAAATTCACATATTATTATGACATAAAATACACATTTTAATAAAATAATAGTAAATACATTTTTGTAATAATATAGGAAAGTTTTTAAAAGCTATTTTGTGATGTGTTTTGTGTAGGGAAATTTGACTGAGATATAGAAAACAAAATTAGTATTTGAATTCTACAATTTGATGGAAAAAAAAATTAGCATTTTTTTTTTTATGCGGTTTTCCAATAATGCAAAAGATCTCACTCACTTATTTTCTATATAAAAAGATTATAAAAATAATATATCAAGTGGTTGAACTTTTGCACTTTCTCACATATATTGGCATGTTTAAGTTTCTTTCTTAAAATAAATAGGCTTTATGCTTTGTGATTTCTGTGATCCTGATTTAAATATAATTTTTTTTCAAAGTAAATACTTACTTAAAATTCGTTAAATCAAGCCTAATATCTAATGTTTTTAATACTTTATAAATTATGTCTTCTATTTTCACGCATATGATGCAATCCTTTTGAATTAAATTTTAAAATAAGGAATACAGATCATAAGAGTGCTTTTTCATAAATGTTGGATTTTCAAAAGGAAATAGTTAAGCATTTTGATAAAACTTTAAAATAAGGGAAAATATTTCTTTTACATTAAATTTATTCAAACATATTTTTTAAACATTAGTGCATTTGTAAATATAATAAACTTAAAACTACCAGAATTATAAACAAATTATTAAACTTTTTCAAATGTATGCTTAAGTAATGATGAATGATTATATTTATAACATTAAATTAAATTTTGAAGCAAAAGAAATCCGTTTGTGGTAAAATGTGATAAACTTTTATATAAACTAGAGTAAAGAGTTCAACTAATAGTTATTTAAAACGTATTATCGAATAAAAATATAAAGAACTTTTACTTTTGTTTAGCAGCTTATTGGTATCAGTATAATTCAGAATGTAATTTAAATGATAAAGGTGACTTTAATTCATATAATAGGAAATATCTTTTCTTTATATATATATATATATATATATATATATATATATATATATATATATATGTGTGTGTGTGTGTGTGTGTGTGTACTTAAATAATCATAGTAAAAGGGATATGATAATATTCATTTATTATGTGTAAGTTTATCAGTTTATGTATTCATTATCCTGTAAATGTTTCTTTAATTGTAAATAATATGAAAATCACTTAACAATACCAGTATAAATAATTTGTGATCCCCTGTGCTTTTCACTAAAAAAGGAACATTTTACTCAATTTACTGCATCAATATTTTCTTTTAACAATTTTTAATCATTTTGTTTTCATTGTAAATATAAAAAAAATTATGAAGCTGATGATCAGTTTATAAGGATAGAAAAGAACACACATTTTTAAGTTTCATTTTATCTTTTTATAATTTTTGGATTACATTTATCCTATTTTCTTGTTCAATTACTTTCGTTTTTATAGGGTAATCGGGCTTTGATATCTATTATTTCTTAGCTTTATGCTTACCGATATACAAAACTTCACCTATATTTGAATACAATACTCAAATTTAATGCCCCCAATGAGTGTTGAATATTGTATGCTTTCATTTTGTATATTTTGTTTATCTTTTCTTTTTTAAATAAATATTATATTTATTTCCAAGATAATTTTCATTTTTTTTATGATATGTTCGAAAGGGTTTTCATGCATATATTCTAATTTCAGTAAAAATAAACCAATGAGAAATTATATATTGTATGTGATTTGAATTCCTTATTATATAGAACTAAAAATTAATGCACATATACATTTAACTTTAAATACATTTAAATGAAATAACAATTTAAATCTCAAAATTTAAAATACAATACCAAAAGTAGTTATCTTTATATCACAATTAAAATGAGAAATTAAACCATAAGATAAAACTAATTTCTTGCTATGAAACATACCAGACAATGCTTATGAAATGATCTAAACTACAGAAACAAATAACAGTAACTGTGCGTGATTAAAAAGTGCAGACACGAGGAAATAATAGCACCGGTGAAAAAATCACAGTTATTATCGAAATAGTTTCTCTTACAAGAGATGCATTTTAGGAACATAAAGAAATATACACATGATATAAGCATTTTTTTTTCTCTTTTTTTTCAAGTATAGTTAAATTATGTTTTCTATGAAACGATATGTTTGTAAGCTATTGGATCGCGCTGACTACGGAAAAATATTTTTTAAATTTTAAATACATTCAAATATATTAATATATATCTATATATGTATAATTTGAAAAGTTTGATACAATCAGCAGTCGAGAGCAACCTGATATTAGTTTCATCCATATGTTAAGTCTATCTCATCATGAAAGAGAAAAAGAATTAAAAATATTCACAAATATACAAGCATAAAAAAATATTGTTACCTCATTTCAAAACTAAAGTAGCTTTAAAAAGTTATTTAAGAAATAATTTTTAAAATATTTTGAAGTAAAAGTATTTCCAATGTTAAAAATGGTTTAACGTCATCTTCACATGTTTCCATAAGATATTAAATATCATTTACCAAAAAAAAAAAAAAAAAAAACTTTAATTGAAAAATAAACTAAACAAAAAAATGTATATATATATTGATATGCTCCGTTACAAAAGTCCTTATATAACACTGGCACAATTTTAATATATGCTTTTAAAGTAGAAAAAAAAATGGACTTAATATAAAATCATTAAAAAGTTTTTCTGCAAACTTTTCTGTGCCTTTTTCTTTTGAAATTGTATTGTAAACATATTGTTTTTAATCATTAATCAACAGACAAAAAAAAAAAAAAAAAAAAAAAAGAATAAATAGCAACATATTTTTTACGCGAAAACAGTATATATAAACAGTACCCCAAGATTAAAAAAAAATGTTATTAAAGAAAGATTAAAATATATATATATATATAAAAAAAAAAAAAAAAAAAAAAAAAAGAGAGAGGTCGTTGACAACTATTTATTTTGTGTGGCATATATTTTGGCGATGATTAAGCAAATCATAAATTTTCGCGTTTATTTATATTTTAACAATGAGAATATCCGTAGAAAGTATTTAATAAAACACATATTAGGGGTATATACCTAAGAGGACAGAGGCATTGATTTAATATCATAAATATTTAATAATTTTAAAATACTTAATAACTAAGACTGATTAACCAACGTATTCATTGACAGATTATTAACTAAAGTGTAACAAACATTTTGAACCGGAAAATGAAAAATTATGGTATTATCAATTTCAAATGTATGGTAGAACCGAATTTCTTGAATATTCTCTTAAAAAATATTTAAATTAAAATATATATATATATATATATATATATATATATATATTTCGGTAGAAAATTCACACTCTTTCACTTTTGTTTCTATTCATATCAAGAAATTTCGCTAACAAGTATATTCCAATGCACTTTTTTTTTTTTTTTTTTTTTTTTTTTTTTTTTTTTTTTTAAATAATTTAGCTTCTACTTTTTTTAACTAATAAATTTGAAGTTACACATTTCTTTTCTTTCTTTTTTTAAGCATTTCAGATGCAATTTTTAGATTATTATTTAAGATAAACGAGAGTTATCCGCTGATTTCTTATCGGTGGTTTATACTGATCGAGATATAAATTAATGAATGGTTACTAGAAACAATCAAACAGTTCTGTCTTTTTAAAATACTTTAAGAATAGTGCTGTAAGGTATAGTTATCAGTGTTATAATAATTGTAAAACTGAAATTTATTTAAGTGTGTTTAAAATTTGAATACCTCTTACCAGATCTACCATATTAGAATTAATTACTTCATTTTAATTTACAGAATTTTTTTAATTCCTATCTAGTTAATTTCGTGGTAAAATTAGGGGAATAAAATGACTTACATAATAAACTACATAATAAAATTAAAATACTCCCTAGAAAGTAATAAAATTTCAAGAATTCTGGAAAATCCGCTTACAAAAAAAAAAAAAAAAAAAAATTCAAAAATTGCCCATTTTTGTAAAAACGCATGTATTGCACCATTCACACATACACAATATTAATGTTATTATACTATGTTATTATGTATAGATTTAAGTATAGGTTTATGCTGTTATAGATTGATATGTATATGATAATGTTACAACAAAATATTGTTGGAACAGTTGGAAATATAAAAATGACTTTACATCAAAAATAAAATCCTTGTAAAGCATTGAGCCACATAGTATTTATAAAAACTGTTATCAAGATGAAAACTTAAGAATCGTAATAAATTTAGATACTCACTTTGTCAAAAAATGTTAGACAAGATATATGTCCTGCATTCATGTACTTACAGTCACGTCAAACCGTTCAATGAAAACGAAATTTTTTATGTACATGAATGGTATATGCATTTAAAATCTTCACTGAATATGAATTTCGCAAACGTTGATCTCCTAACATCTCGCCATTTATCTTAAGCTCATTTAATCTAAACAGTGTCATTACTGAAACAGTATCTGATTGAAATTTGATATTTTTTTAACATAAGTTGATATCACAAAATTTAGATGTATTAATATTTTGATATGAAATATGTAACATTTTTGGATTATACTTGGTTACTTCGTCCACTGATTGTAGCAATATCATGTTTTATCAGCAGCATTTCACATCTGTTAAATAAAAACATCTCACATCACATTTCCATATATAAATGCGTATATTAATGAATGCTCAGAATCTAACTACACATTCGGGTTTGATATGCACATGAATTTTAACAAATGTTAAAATTGGCACATGAAAATTATAGGCATTTTTAATTCTAACAATGATATGTATTTGATCAATTTTCAATGTACTAATTTTAACAATAGTTGAAGGCGCTTTTCTGACGATAAAATGATATGTTGCTGAAGGACTGATATGTTTAAGAAACCGTGAAACAATAATATTGTTTATTGTTTCAGTGAAAGCACTTTTAAGTTAGCACTAAGTATATTTCATATGTATTTGGCACGACCCGTAATTTTAAAAAAGAATTGAATCAAACGACTTTGATAAAAGGATTTAATTCATGACCTTATAATATAGCAGCATATGAAGTTTCGCTTGAAAGTATACTACGAGAAAAATATGTTCGTCAGATACATTTGTGGTGGAATATTTGACAAAAACTGTCACCTAATATTTGACTAGTAAAAGAACTAGAAATAATTTTTGTTATTCTAGCTCTTAGATGCTCTTTTTTATAATATACCAGTAAAAAAAAAATTGCATTAATTTGTACCAACATTTCTAATATTTAACTAATTTTTGAAGATTGTAGTGTGTTTACCCCCCCCCCCCCCCCTAAAATTATTAAGAAATATTGAGTGTTGATTCCTAAGTAAAACATTATATTCAAAACATATCTCACAAAATACTTTACAATTGATTTTAATACTCGTAAATAACTGTGTTAATTTATTATTTTTATTGTTATGATAGTTGATATTTTGAAGTATTGGTACGAACACAAAGTATGTGAATTAAATTTTAAAGAAATAATTATGTTAATGAATCCTATTTTTACAGTGATTAAAAATTAAAAATGTCAAAATGCAAATTAGGAAGTAATATATATATATAAATATTTACTCCCCCCCCCCCAAAATATCAAATGTAATTTTCAGTGTATCTTTCTGTTTTTATCTTTTCCTCTATATATAATATATATATATATATATATATATATATATATATATATTCTTTTGACCTTTTTTTATAGCTGACTCCCTGTATCTCTAATGAAAGCTAGAATAATAGTAGATCGCCGACTTTCTTAAGTTAATTTTTGTGTTTTGCATTCTTTCTAGAGTAATATTTTTTTATAATAATATCCTCATTTTAAACATGCTTTGATGAAATTTTAAAATAAGTTCAATTCCCTTTATCATTGCTTTCCTAAAATTCTACTTCGTAGTTTTTGAAATTTTATTGAAGAAAAAGAAAAAGAAGCGTATTCTTTGAACCTTTTCTATCCTTAAAGGATTGGATGTAGTAACGATTTCAAAATTAATTTATTTGATTTCATTTTGGAGAATACCCCCACTTTTTTTTTTGCATAGATCCAGTCCCTTCAAACAAAATCTTGTTTGCTAATTTTTAGATTTTGAGTTACACAATTTCAAGCACATTATGATTGTACAAACATGAAAAGAAAAGTATTATTTTTGTTTTTGTTTAAACCTTTTCCATAATTATCTTTTTTTTTTTTTCTTTCGATAATTCATATGATTGCATAATGTAGAATGAGATTGAATTGACTTTTCCCGACAAGTTGAATCGAATATGAACTTTTGCTATATTCTATTTTAACTATAAGATAAAACACTACTTTCTATTCCCGCTGACATTTTTCGAAGTGACTAAAAGCATTTAACATATTTCTAATGCACGCTAAGATGATTAGAAAATATATTTATTTATTTTAAAATCTTTATAGAAAAAATATATTGATATGATTTCATTACTTCATCTCTCTGAAATATTTAATTCTCTCCTCAGATCACATATTGGAACTTAACACCCATTTTGTGTAGCATGATTCTGAGCTTTCATTTTAAATTTTTATACGATACAGAGCAAAAGAGAGATATGTCTTATTTGAGAATAGAAGAGGTAACATAGACCTGTACATATATATACATATATACATCCATATATATATGTATGTGTATATGTATATGTATATAATGTAAGTATATATATAAATAGACCAAATGTCACTCCTCGGGCCAGCCAAAATCTCTGCCAGCTGCCCTGAAGAACATCCTGTTGTACGGAGCGTAAAATTGCCGAAGTTTATGAATGACTTCATCTGATACAACCGGGTGCCTCCTACCTTTACTCTCATTCAAACACTTTTCAGTTGTTTCATTTCGCACGCAGTAAAATCCTTTGGTTTTATTGTAAAAAAAATTATCTTTGGAAATTCTGTGCGCGATTCCGAGGAACTCTTCAATCCTCTGGACTTCAGGAAAAGGATCTCGAATGAGATCATCACCATCCACTATGTGGATTTGTCTCCTAGGAAAAACTCTGTGCCATCTCTCGTAGAAGATGCTGTACATGCTGATGCGAACAGCCTTGTAAGCTGTGTTGACTTGACCGTTGGGACTGAGAACTAGGTCCTCAAATGATGCTAGTGCTTTGTCTTTTCTTGCCTTGTTAGCCGCTAGTTGGGCGTAGTCGGAAATTAACCGAGTGACTGGATCTCGAACAATTAACAGCAATCGGATGCTTTCGTTCATCGCCCGGATCCGAGCGGGCACGGATTCTGTGATGAAGTAGGCGGGACTTTTCTCAATTGTAATTTGATCAGGGAAAGAATAAGGCATTCTTCTACGGTACCATTCCAAACCTAAATTATACTTGTCATCCTCGTCAAAAAAGTGCACCTGAAATAATAAATAAATAAATAAATAAATAAATAAAAACTAAAATTGAATTCATGCAAAACTGTATTACATTAACTTATTTTTAAAACTTATATCACTAGAAAAAGTAATTAATAAAGTCATAACTTACAAGACATTTACATGACATAATGCGAAATTAGGTTACATTCCGCTGAACTAAGTTCTACAATTGTGCCTTTTTATGCAAGCATATATTTGATTTTTCGATAACAAATGAACATCGATAAGTGTAATTTTGTAACTTATTTATTTACTTTTACTTACAGTACATGGTTATGACCGTGAAAAAGTATTTAAGTGCAGAGTAAACGGTTACAAAAGTACCAATACTCTTCTTAACGTTATCCTTTTAATAAAAAATTTTTAAAACTAATTTCAAGAACTTACTCAAAAGTTTCTAGTCAAACAACAATTTGTCTGTAAGAACAAAATTTTATTTTAAATATATTCAAATAATAATTTTGTTCAAACTAGCAAAATAAATTTAACAGCTTTTTGCAATTCTAATGAAAAGATTTGTTTTCACTTACAAAGAAAAAAAAATTAATGAAAAATAATCAAAACTACTTGCTAATTCTAGCAAATACGAAATAAATAAATAAAAATAAAAATAAAATAAATTTTGAAACCGTTTTTTTTTTTTTTTTTTCCCCATCAGAACAAAATTTATTATTATTATTATTAACGAAAATTTAGTTTAAAACATCAATATGATCCCAATAAAGAAAGTTTTGTTGTTTTAATCAAGTTCTTTCTCATAGTGTACTCACAAAAATATTTGATATTCTGAAAGTAATTTGTATTCAATTTGTAGATTTAGTATATATTCGGACAGGTATAAATAAGACCGCTTTATTAATTTTCATATAAAAGTAATAAATCCTTCTGAAAAAAGCGGTAATGTTTGGTGTTTTGAACAAATACAGATACGTGATACGGATGACATAACTGAGAAAATAGGGTCAAAGAGCAATAAGTAAAGATACATTGAGTTCCTGAAAAATTAAAATGGTATTCATATAATCATCATTATTTTGGATGCATTTTTTGAACAAGACATTTAAAAACAAAATGTAAGTATCATTACAAATAAATAAACACTCATCTAATTTATTTGTAATAAATAATAGATTTGATAAATTTTCTTCTTCTTTTTTTTTCTTTTTCTTTTTTTTTTTTTCTTTTATGCGCATTGCTATCAAAAGCAGGATAAAGGGCCAAATATGGTATAGTCTCCTAATATGGCACTACCTTATATCTTGTAAAGGAAAAGTAGCACTGTAGCGGAAAAATTATCAAATGAAGCTTGCTCAACTGATAACAGTTCGTTCAATAATATTGAGCATAGCATAATTCTTCCACCACATGTGAAACAACCAGTTTGGAAGTTTTTTGGTTCAGTTTTCGGCCGAATTTCGTTCAATGAACTTAAGTAAATTTTAAATGTTTGAGCATATCAGTTCTTTCAGTTCATTTGTATCCATGTTTGCTATCTGTTAGTTTGGGCTGACATTTATTTTCTCTTTGTCAATATCTAGAATTATCAATCCACGTAGAATTTCCAATATGACACTACCAGCCAAGTGGTCCCAAATATTGGCATAGTTTTATATTTACAACTTTACAGTCGGTAACAAAAGTCTCCGAACACTAGCAAAAAAAGTACACTTAATACAGTTTTGTTAAATAAATCCTTGTCAAATTCTGTTCTTAGTCAGTCTAAGAACAGGATTCGACAAGGATTTATTTAACAAAACTGTATTAAGTATACTTTTTTTACATAGGAATTTTTCCTAGCGTTCAGAGACTTTTGTTACCGACTGTACATTTTTATTTTAAAAATGTAACTGTTTAGATTGTTATGAAAATTTTTATATCGAAATTCATTCGTACTAATAGCTGTATAATCCACTAACGTACACTGATTACTTACTGTTTAATAATTTTCTTCTCGATGTCAGGAGAACAGCACACAATGAAAAAAAAAAAATAACAAGAAGAAAAGAAAAAGAAAACCCCTGGAAGTGATGAAAAAGAGATCAAGCTTCTGGCAAAAGGTAGCTTCAATTGCTCATGAAAAGGCAACTTGAGCTATCAATGAGGACTCAAGGGTGATATTAATGTCAAGGGTTAAGCATTTTACCCATGAAAGCGTCTCTAAATTCTTCAAATTGAGGTATACCCTATTAAGAACCCTTTTCACTGTAATCTCAAAATGATACATCCCAGAAGTAATAACATTTTCCTAAATTAGTATAAAACTGTTAACAGACTTAAACCCAGAATCTTATTAAATTATAATGCGTCTATAGCTGGTAATTTTTTGGTCCATAAAAGAGCATTCTAAATTATCAGAAAAGGATTTCAACAAAAAGTGGTTCATATATGAGCACTCCAGCCTAATAAAAGATTTCAAAATACTCAAATCCGATGTATATTTCCTTGTGATGAAATAAGAGAAATAAATGTGCTGATTATTCAATTTATTAAGTTTGAAACGTTGATTTAAAAGGACACATTTAAGAATTAATTGGTGTAAGAAGTAAGCAAAACTCGAATCTGGAAAATATCTCTTTTAATAATGAAATAAAGCATATTAAATTTCATAACATAATTAGTGATAAACCTATAGGAAGTCACTCATCGAAATATTTGGACAGAGATTTATAAAGAAAAATTTTTTAACGTTGCGCTGTAAGTAACGTGTTTAAAAAAATGGACCAGAGAAAAACGATTTTCTTCGATGAATTTAAAGTACTTTATGGTGGAGGAATCTGAAATGGTTTCTGGAAAAAGTGGGAACCATTAAAAAGAAGCATATGTTTTGATGGCATTGATAAAATTGTACCTCAGATGAAATCTTAAACCGAAATATCGAGAAATATTCGTGAAACATCCGATGCTAATCTAAACTATGCAAATTAGTTTCGCTGTTATTCAGGCATAAGAATTTAAGAATTCGAGAAGAATAGTCGGTTTCTATACACGATTTAATCTTATAAGCCTTCACGTCGCTGAAGGTAGATTGGAATGTAATTTCCAAATACATTTTCTTTCCCAATATAATATCTCAGTTTGTAACTCATGATATCACTTCTCAAAATGACTGATGATATATAAGGAAAATAATAACCCTAATAATTTTAACTTCGACCATGTATATTACATACATTTTTTTGAGGGAAAGCCAGAATTAATTTCAGCAAGAGCGGCAAGTGACAAGGCCAGAATACAAACATAAGACATATGGCATAGCGTGTCGGAATTCTGTCCTAGTCACTTTCCTCTCTTGACGAAATTAATTCGGCTTTTCCTTATAATATGAGTGTAAATCAAGCCTACCCATTGATATAGGACAAACCATTATGTTACTTCTTTTCTACTAACTGCCTCAAAAAAAGTAAAAAAAAAAATTATTATGTTAAAAAAAAATAACAATGATTGAATGATTTTTATTCTGAAAAAATGTAACGTGATTTAGGTCTTATTATTCATCCTTTTAACATTAACTTCCACTTCTATTTTTTTTTTCTATGCATTGTAAATAAAAGAAATTGTCGAGAAAGGCTAGCAAATAGCTTTTTCATTAACGCCAATTCAAACGAAAAAGAAAAATCATTTATTACATAGTCTATGAAATATTTTCTAACATTAAAGGAAAGAAGACTATCAAGAACCCTATATGAAATAGTCTGTAGGAAAATAAGCACCATCTTATGGTGGAAGAAACTAGACTTTGAATTGAGTAAAATAAACTTAATTTGAAGTTCTACACGCATAGATGAGTTCTAACCACATACACATAGATAAAAATGTGTCCAAGATTCAAAGAGAACATATGAGCTGCAGACTAGTTTAATAGAAACAGGTTGAAGATAAGTTAAAATGTTGAAACGATAGATGGTTCTAAAAGGGTTGTCCTGTAAACGTTAAAAGGGCATAAAGCAAATTGCAGGGTAACACTTGGTTGTTTTGCAAATCAACAAGTGTAAAACGTAGTTAAGTTGTGTCTATTTCCAAACATGCTACCACTTCATACTAGTTTCACATTTAGTATTTGCTGGAGAGTAAATTCCTCATTCCTGCTCTCCAACTTCGTCATCATCTGACTCACCAAACGGCAGACCATAAGGAAAGCCTAGGTATTCTGATGATACTGCTGTCTGATCCACTGTTCTAGTATGTCTGAAGCAACTATATAACTGAAGAGATACTTGGACTAACTATTCGCACGTCTTGAACACATTGCAGTAAAATCATTTGTTGTTATCATTCCTGAAATTTCTCCCTCGTTCTCATTTTACAGGCTAATCCTGATTGTCTCCGTCATATGAAATTTCCATTAACATTGTGCTCCATACATAAAGTGTAATAAAAAGTGTGTCAAAAATGAAAGATTTATTATTCCCCAGTTATTTTAGCTAATGTGACGGTTCAAAATGCAATGTATAAAGTATTACGTGGAATTTACAATATCATACATTCGGTAAGCGATCCCTAATTATTGACCACGTGACGGAGGCAATTTTTTTAATTGACTGCAGTAGATGACATGAATATCAACTGCATTTCTGTTTCGTTAACCACAATAAGTTCTGGAAGCGCACTTGGTTTATTCACATACACTTTGATGAAAACCCATCGGGAAAAGTCACATGGCTTGAGATCTAGCGAATAAGGGGGATAATTAATGCTTAATGTAAATCTTACTCTAATGAAATCTAATAATCTAATAATGTAAAAAATATATTTCCTTATGATTATCCTTTTTGCATGCAGGTGTGAAATTCTGATACATCATTGTCTGCTCTTAAATTTTTGTGACTTTAACTGTAAAGGACACAGAAATATAAGATTTTGTTTTTGGATAGTGTTTTTTTCCCCCTGTACCTGTTAATGAAAGTTAATGAAAAATCAATTTCAAAACTCTATACTAAAGAGATCAAAATATTTATTTATTTAAAATTAAAATCGATGAAGTTAAAATGTGCTTAAAAAATGGAAATTAATTTTAATTATTACGTTGTCAATTAAAACAAGAAAGCAAAATCATGCGGTACGCACTAATTATTAACACTTTCCAAATGCTACGTAATTGTTGTATTGTATAACTTTCGATACTCTTTGCCTACGTAATCATACAACGGACAGACAGCAGTTCTGAAAAGCATACAGATAGACTAATTGAATTCCTAATCATTCTTAAACATTGTCAGGAAGTGTTAAAAATGCTTAACACTAAAGAAAACGTAACCCTTATAGTCTGATTGCAGTCCATAATGTATCTGAATATTTTAGTGTAGCCCTGTAAATCTGAAGGATAACAAAATCATATTCTATACAAAATATTATTTTAGCAGATTAAAAATCAATGTCAATTTCTTTATGATTTTTACAATAGAAAGTTCTTTAAATGTAATTTACAAAAATGTCTGTCCTAAAATGCAATGTATTGGAATTTTTTTTTTTTTTTTTTTGGTTGTCCCTGTACACAAACCAGTTGCACATTGCATATAAATGTCATTTCAAATAGGAACATTCCATAGTGAATTTTAATAACATATATAATTTTGTAAAAATTCTGAAAATATTTACGGACGCTGGGGCAGGCAGATGGACAGAGAGACAGATGGACTGATAGATACTTAAATTGAAATCATATTCCCACTTAAAAAGTGTTATATCGCTAAATGTAAATGAAAATGTAATTTCAGCAAATTTGCAATAAAAGTCTTCAATGTAACTGAATATTTTTGCGTGGCCCTGTAAATCTAATGCTAATTATACTACATTCTGTAGAAAGCATTCTTTTGTGCATATGAATAACATACTTCAACTTTATTAAGATTTGTTCGAAGTAAAGTTATTAAAATTTGGTTTATAGAAATATTTCTGTTAGAACAAATGCTTTGGAAAATTTTTGATTGACACTGTACACAAACCGCAAGTGGTATTTACTATATTTTCTATAACAAGCATCCGATAGTGAACTTGAACAACATATTTCCATTTCATTGAATTTGTGCAAAATAAAGGAATTTAAATATAGTTCATAAAAACACAATGCTTTGGAATATTTTGAGTGTCCCTGTACACAAGCCAGAAGAGATAATCATTCCATTTTCAATAGGAAACAACCGATAGTGAACTTGAATATCATATATCAGTTTCAAGAAATCCATGAATATTTACGTGAGTTAAAGCGTGGATAGACAGACAGATAGACGGACAGACAGATAGACGGACAGACAGACAGACAGACAGACAAACCGAAGTCATTAACACTTTTCAACCTTATTGGAAAGTGTTATAAACATTTAGAAAATGATAAAAAAGTTTAATATAAACGAAAATGTAATTCCAGCAAATTTCAAATAACACCCATTAATGTAACAGAATATTTTTGTGTGGCCCTGTAAATCTAATGCTAGTCATACTGTATTCTATGGAAAGCATTCTTTTGTGCATATGAATAATATATTTTAATTTTATTAAGATTTGTGCAAAGTACAGTCCTTCAAATTTGGTTTATAGAAATACCTCTCATAGAACACAATGCTTAGGAATAATTTTGGGTATCCCTGTATACAAACCAGTGATGGTATACACTCCATTTTCAATGAGAAACATCCAATAGCGCATAATAGCAGGAGACTTGGCGTTGGAATATTAAAACAGGAATAAACGCCACACTCCCAACCTCTTCCGTAATCCTATTGGTTGAACTAAATCCGGTCCCTCTCCTATATATACGAGCACTTCTCCAGATTCAGAATTCTTTTTGCACTGAAGACGGTACGCTTTAGGCTACCGAAACAACTGTATGCACCTCAATAATTTTTCTTTGGCGTTTCTGACGTAGTAGTTTATTCCTGTTTTAATATCCAATAGCGCACTTGAATAACATATTTCAATTTCATTAATATTAGTGTAAAGTAACGGTATTAAAATATGGTTTATAGAAATACCTCTCATAGAACACAATACTTAAGAATACTTTCGGGTGTCCATGTACATAAACCAGTAAAGGTACACATTCATTCCATTTTCAATAGTGAACATCCGATAGTAAACTTGAATAACATATAACAGTTTCAAGAATTTCCATAAATATTTACAGGAGTTAGAGCGCGGACAACCAGAGCTGTGCACATAAAATACATCTTTGCTGCAATGTCCTCCACTTACATAAAAATAATACCTCTGGCTGTAACCAAAGCGGAGAAGACATACTCATCCGCGGACGATCAAATTTGTGACGGGCATGTCTCCGAAGCACTCCCTGTGGTGAATCCCAGACCGTCGTCAATTACCTATTGCACAGCTCTAGTACGACATAAAGCCTATTTAACCTCAAGCTAAAACTTTCCCAGGTTGCAAGCCAGACCTTTTATATTCACACTTTGCAAATTCTTTCGTTTCTTTATTTGCATTCGCAAGAAATTTCGCAGACTTCGATATCAGAAGCATTTCTTCGCACTTTGCAAACATTTTCACAAAAATTTCGATGCAACAATCGAAAAAGATATATATGTGTGTGCATACATGTGTGTGTGTATTAATTTCTTATGAAAGGAAAGAAATAAAATTCGAATTTTTATATTTTTATATTTTTGGACCTCTTAGAGATAAGATATCGAAAAGAGACGGTCTCTTTTAAAATGTATGAAAGACAATTTCAATAATGATGTATTTAACAAAAATGCCTTAGATGCAACCATTTGTAAAATATAGAAACAAATTCTTACACTTTTTTCCCCTTTTCTAGTTCGCTCTCTGGAGTGATGACATGACTTTTGACCAACCATAGGAATGAATCCCAGATAGTCGCCAATTGTCTCCAGCCTAGCTGTGACATTAAACTCGTACAACCTCAACCTTAATCTTTCTTTTTTTTTTTCTGGATCCCCTCAACGGAGGATCAAAAACCACCCATAGGGGTGATCCCGCGACCGACGTCACTTGTCCACTGCATCAGTTGCTGATTCTCTAGTACGACCCATTCAATTTCAATCTTATTTCTCCTGCTTCCTATGTTCATTCGTCAATGGTTTATATTTCCCAGCGTCTAATAAGAGGAATGTCACTGTTTCGGATTTTTTGTGCATGCTTAAATGCTCTAATTTTTTCTTTAAAAAACATCTTTGTGTTTTAATATGATATTGCATGTAAATTTCAATTGAGTAGATTTTTAAAAATTATTTTTCAGATTTTTATTTTCTCATAGTATATTAAGAATTATTTTGCACTATAGACATCAGACATTATTTGTCTTATATCATGTTCATTATTTTGATTACCCACGTTTCTGTCATTATTCGTTATTGTAGGAATATCATTCCTATTTGAAATGTAAATTGTTTTAAATCAAATCTAAAAAGGCAAATATATATATACATATATATATAGTAATAATAATAATAATCATAAAAATCCGCTGTTACCGGTGTTATAAACCGCATTACTGCCGAATGGTGGATAAGCGTTTTGCGAGTGAGCAACAGTCTAACTCAACTACGCGTTGCTAAGTTATCATGTCATACCATTCTTGAGACAATGTAATGTGACGATCGATACTATAACTTACATGATATGAATATCTTTCTCCATCAAAATCTTGAACTAATGAATCTCGATCATATTTTTAAGTTCATTTAACTATTTTACTGATTTAAGAAAAAAGCTGAAAACAAAAAGAAATTTGTTATTCTATAGCAAAGAGATTAAAGCCTTTGTTCATTTAAAATTAAAATTAATGAAGCTAAAGTTTGTTTTTTAATGAAAAAATTTAACTATTACGTTGTTAATAAAAAAAAAAAAAAAAAAAAAAGAAGAAGAAAGAAAGAAAAAAAAAGAAAGAAAAAAAAAAGAAAAGAAACGCAAAAGGAATAATAGTAAGAGAGAGAGGAAAAAAAAATAATAACACACATTTCAAGAAAAAAATTCAATTGAGTATAATTAAAAAATATTTTTTAAGTTTTATTTCCTCATAACATACTTACAATGAATATTAATTACATTATTCTAATTAATATTAAGCACCATCGATGTTAAAAATTATTTACATTATACCAATTCCTTATTTTGATTATCATCATGTTCCTATCATCATTAGTCGTTGAAGGTTGGTTGGTTGGTTGGGTTTTACGTCGCACTAGTGCTGCGCAGATGGGCAATTGGCGACGGTCTGGGACACACCCCTAGAGGTGGTCCGCAGATATGCCACCACAATTTTGATCCTCCACGGAAGGGATGGCTCTCCCGCTTCGGTGACCCCCAGAGGTATAATTTTTGATGGGAACATGGAGGACATTGAGGCCACGACAGATTTTACGTGCACCAGAAACCATTAGTGTACATAATGCCTGGACATTGTGAAAACATGCCCCGGATCTTTGACCTTGTAAGTCAAAGATCCGGGGTTCGACTCCCGGTCCAGGCATTATTTTCACTCAGTCGGAAAAATAAAATTTCATTAAATATGATTTTCTTCCAATCTGTTGATTGTGATTTTAATAAAAAATTGTATTTCTTTCTCCCATTGTTTAATGGTGTTTTCCTTTACCTGCGGCTTATTTCTGTTGAGCTATCTAAATGATAGACCAGATGTTTTCTGCCTAAATGTTGTCTGAGTGAGTAATGCTGACCGGTTTGTCGGCCTGGATAGCTCAATTGGTAGAGCCTTGACCTTGTAAGTCAAAGATCCGGGGTTCGACTCCCGGTCCAGGCATTATTTTCACTCAGTCGGAAAAATAAAATTTCATTAAATAAGTTCTAATTAGTTCAAAATTTCAAAAGTTATAGTGTTGACAATTTGAATAGGCGCCACATGGATCAAAATGGCAGAGCAAATTGTTTAGTGAACTAATCCAAGATATTTATGAGATAAGTCCACTGTTCAACTTTGGCTCGAATAAATTCAGTATTTCAAAAGTTATCTTAATAACAAATTTTCAAGTGGCAACTTTCAAGTGGCGCAACTTTGAAACAAAATTGCGGAGAAACTTGCCCACCGAAATCATTGATATTTGAATGATAAATCTATTGTTCGAATTTGGTTCTAATTGATTGAATATTTCAAAAGTCATCAGGATAAAGAATTTTCAAGTGGCCGCCATTTGGAAACAATATGGCAGAGCAAGTTGTCCAGCAAAGTCATCCTAGATATTTGAAGCATATGTTCACTGTCCGACTTTCTTTCGAATCAGACAGTATTTTAAAATTTATTGTTGTGACAAATTTTCAAGTGGCAATCTGAATTTAAGTGGCCGTAACTTGAAAAGAAAATAGTGGAGCAACTTGCCCAGCGAAATTATCCAAGGTATTTGTATGATAAGTTCACTATCCAACTTTGGTTTAAACTTATTCAGTGTTTCAAAAGTTATTGTGATAAAAATTTTTCAAGTGGCCACCACTGGGAAACAAAAGAGCGGAGTGAGATGCCCAGCGAATTTATCTGAGGTATTTGAAAAATAAATCCACTACCCAAATTTAATTGGAATTGATTTAGTATTACAAAAGTTATCATAATGACAAATTTCCAAATGGCCGCCACAGCATTTGGGAAAAATCAACGTAAACATAACTTGACTAGAATAAAACTGGCACAACTATCTCTCGAGTGGATAACTTTCTAGATGGAGATGTAACTTCTTTGTTCACATTGGGTGCATTTCATGTATTTTTCAGTAACATAAACCATTTTTTGAGTTATGTCACTTTTCTTGGAAGTTGTGATTTGTGAAACTGCCGTCGAACGTCTAATGATGTTCTGCTATATGAATAAGTTGTCACTGAAAATAAAAAAATAAAATCTTTTTGTAAAAAAATAGAACCGACTCCAAAAAGCAACTACTATTCAAACAACTTAAAAAAAAAAAAAAAAAAAAAAAAAAATGGTATGAAATGAAACTGTAAATTGCGCCTAAAAGTATAAAATAATTTCCTTCGTCAAACAACCTATAACACTACAACTAATCATAACTTTTGAAGTCGGCGCAAAATTAAATAAAAATTGATACCTTTATTCAATACAAAAATCAAATCCTATTCAAAATACACATCTCACATTGTCATCTGCAAAACGCAGCCGAAAACTACATTCATTCAAGAAAACAAATAAGATTTCGTAAGCAGCAAAATTGGGGAAGATGCTGGTATCGGACGTCCTTGGTGAAAGAAAAATCGCAAAATTATCTGGCAAACATATTTAATTTCTTTGGGATATCATGATTATTTTTATAAGGTACATTAAGAGAATAATAAAGAATATGAAGCAATACTTCGTACAATATATATTATGAAAATGTACATCTTGCGCGTATATTTTTGCATTACGTTTTGATCGCCAAATAAAAAAGCCACCAAAGATGATAGTTATCAAAGTTATATCAAATTTGCAAAGGAAACTCTAACTTCGTAGAAACATAAATACCGCATTGTGAAGAAAGAATGTTCACTGTTCTATGCAGATGCTACTAATGGACCAATTGTATACAGTGATAAAATAATAAAGGAAACATAAAAATGGGTTATTCGAGACAACAGCAATTGTTGCTACCGATCTAAAAACAAACCTTTAAAAACTTATTAAATTTTATCTAATTTTGCGCCGACTTCAAAAGTTATGATTAATTGTAGTGTCATAGGTTGTTTGGCGAAGGAAATTATTTTATACTTTTAGGCGCAATTTACAGTTTCATTTCATACCATTTTTTTTTTAGTTGTTTGAATAGTAATTGCTTTTTGGAGTCGGTTCTATTTTTTTACAAAAAGATTTTATTAAAAGTATCATTTTATTATTCATATGTGCTCTATATTCTTATGAAAATAATGTAATACCACTGCTTGCTTGAAAGCTCAAATGCTCAGTTATTTTGCATACAGAGTGAGAAATAATTTACAAACATAATCTGCGCAGTTAGAGATACCGATAGAATGAAACAAAAAGTGAAATGGAAACTTGACAAAAGTATGCTTGGAAAAAAAAAAAAAAAAAAAAAAAAAAACCTCTTATTTAGCAGGTTTTTTCTTTTTTTTTTTTTTCCTGTAGTAATTTTTCTAGAATACAATTTATGCAGAAATTGAGGTATACAGTCTAAGATTACAGAGTT
The DNA here is from genome assembly GCA_963930645.1 of Salticus scenicus. NCBI lineage: Eukaryota > Metazoa > Arthropoda > Arachnida > Araneae > Salticidae > Salticus > Salticus scenicus. The sequence continues at coordinate 237,572,280 of OZ005657.1, forward strand.
AAAAGTATCAGGATTATACACCGCTTATCTCGTTCGCCCAGACTTCTACAAATCATTTTTTATGATATTTATGTCGATCATGTACGTTAAGTGAGAATTAATAAAGAAATATAAAAATCCATAAAACCTTCATCGGTCTAACGAATTTTATCAAGAAGATTTCTTAAATACGAAAATTTGATCAAGAGAATTCTTCCTTAATGATCTCGGTGCTAGCTTAAGTCAATCCTAATGTAGCTCTTGGGCCTTGACAAGCTCTAGTTAGAAACATTTAAATAAAATCTAGCCTTCAAAAAAGAAGTTACAACTTATTTTTTAGGTCCTTGTGCATTGAGTATAAACTAAGCAGTTCAGTATATAGTACTAAAATAAAATACAATTCATTTTATTTTATTAATTTACGCAAAAATTTACTTAAATGAAAATCTCTCTTATATGAATTTTGCATGGTCTTAATATGACTTTTGCATGACTTCTAAATCTATAATTTGAAAAATGATAAAATAATACAGATACAATTTCTCGGTCTCCCATATATAAATTGAAGAATTTATTACAGTTATAAAATTTAGCAATCAATAGATACATGATAACACGAACAACACACACATAAAAGCGATTGTAATTCAGTTTAAATGTTATCACATAATATATTATGATAATAATTAGAATGGGAACGAAAAATAAACAGATGAATAATTCACCTCAACAACCTATAAAGGAAAATTTGGCAACTAGTTAATTTGAATAATTTTTAATAATTTTAATTTATTTGAAAAAGAATAAGAATACTAATTTTAAAATAATTCTGTTAAGAATACAAAACATATTGAAAACATAAAAAGAAAGAGCTTTTAGTTGATTGTAATCGAGCTTACGACAACAAAATGAACCAAAAAAAAAAAAAAAAATGAGAATAGCTGAATTTATGCACCAAGACACAAATAATTGAATAAATAATAAATTAAATGGCTCAGAATGCGGAGGTAATTCGTCAGGAGTTACCACCTCCCAACGCTGAGCGAATACGTGCAAGGTTTCTTTTATTGGCAAACAATGTTACGCAAAATACCAAAAAGTAACTCAACCCTGCATTTAAAATATTATTTTTAATGAAATAAAAGAAAATACGATAGATTATAACCTGCAATTAGACTAAATAAAACTTCATCAAAAATAAATTCTTAAAAGACGTCACGTGTTTGAATCCAAACTTATCGTAATATGTATTTATATTTATATCAGGGTGTCCCTTAAATAAGGGAGAAATTTTGTTTTTGTTTTTTTAATGTATTTTTTCAAAATGCTAAAAAGTGTTTAGGGTTAAATAGAAAAAGGATTAGAGGGTATGCGTATCGGATTTAAAAAAAAAAAAAAAAACCTCATTTAAGGGACACCCTAATATATATATATATATATATATATGTGTCATTCCGCAATAATTCCAGTTTCTGTATGTATTAATTCTGTATATATTTTGTATTTCTATATATATATATATATATATATATATATATTTATTCATAGTGTCTCACAAAAATATTTCCTAAGTTTAATATTTTCAAAATTGACTGTATATAAAGTCACATTCACAGTATTTAAACATAAAAGTGATTTTTTTTTTTTTTTTTTAGTTACCATACATCATGATTCCCTTAAGTCTAAATGCCACGTGATTACTCTAAGCTAAAACGATACGAAAAAAAAAAAAAAAAAAAAACTTATTTTCTTGAACCATCTTCAAGAATATTACTTTTATTAGAATGTCTTTAAGACTTTAAATAACTGCTTTAAAAAACCTTTCTCTATTCTTCAATCTATAGTAATTTTACGGTATCGTGTACATCTTTTAGAATTCATGTCTGAGCATTTTCGCCAAACACGCGAGGTCTCTAAGATCGTTCTCTTTACTATCAACACGCCTCCGCGCCGCTTTCTGCATGCTAAAAATCAATAAATAAGTAGGTCAGTAGTAAGACCCTGAAAAACCGTTTGAGTTCGGTTTTGTAAGACTTAAAATCAATCTTTAATTGTGACTCTCTCTGTTTTTCTCCCTTTCACTAAGGCACTTTTGTTTTCAAATAAATATTTTAATTGTGATTCTATCCTTTTTTCATTTGAATGAGTTCCGCTTTCATTGAGATAATTTGTTTTGACTTCCTGTTCTCAGCTATTAAAAATTTAAGGATAGATTAATAAAAATTTTGGTGTCAGACTAGCTGAAAAAAAAAAAAAAAAAAAATGTGATTTAATGCTTTATGGACTGGTAAACTGTACTGTATTAGTTGAAAATTTGTTTAGTTCAAATCGAAATATTACTAAATTAAAAGCTTTCTAAGCTCAGATCAATTAATGGATATCAATCAATCTCTCCATATCAATTAACGGATTTCAAAAGTCGGATACCTCTGCAAATTTTTTGATCCACCTAAGGCGGACATTAGATTTACTTTATAAAAATTATTGCTCTTTTCTGTTCACATTTTAAGCCAGTATCTTTGGTTTCTTGTAAAGTTTAAGATTTCGCTGATACTTTTACGGCGAACAATACTTAAAATTTTAAGGAAGTTTCCGGTGATAAGTAAAGCGAACAATAAAAGTTAACAAGTTGAAACAACTATTTTAAAATTATGAAAAGTTAAAAATGAAAAGTTAAAATGAAAAGTTATGAAAAGTTAAAAAAAAAAAAAAAAAAAAAAAAAAAAATGGGAATTTTCAATTACAAGGAAAACCTACTTAGAGAGTTTGTGAAGAATTATTTGTCCAATGTTTACTTTTATTTAAAAAGAAAATAAAAAAATATTTCTCCAAAAACTTATTAAAACTGAGCAAAAGCATATTTAGGTTCACCTGAATACAGGTTCACCTACACTATGAAGTAAATTTGAATTAAAATTCTTAACAGAGTATTACGATATATTCTTTGCATACTAATTACAGAATGCATTCAGCTTTTTTTTTTTTTTTTTTTTTTTTTTTTTTTTTTACTATAAGTACGAAATCATTTCCATAAACTAGCAGTACAAGACGACACAAGATAATTTGTAGAAGACGGTGTTAGTGTGTTATTTAATTCCCACCCGAGACTTGGGATGCCGTGTGGGGGGTCTTTTAAAAAGTCCTTATTCTTATTCGTGCATGCTTAGGAGAAAAAACACAATTTCACGAGGAGAAAGAAATGAAATGAATCTTGATAGTGGAAGAAAATGATTCTTAATAAATGTATTAAAAAAAAAAAAAAAAAAAAAAAAAAAAAAAAGTACTTTCTAGATTCTTAATACTAAGGCGATATACATCGTGGGATTTATGAGCGTGTTGATTTAAAAATAAATCAAATAAATAATTCATTGTTAGAATAAATTCTGCTAGAATGTTCTTTTCGTGTTTAAAGCTTAATTATTCGAGCTACTTTTTTTTCTCTACATATTTAAAAAAAAATTACTGTCACTGGCGTCTTTTTTTTTTTTTTTTTTTTTTTTTTTTGTTGTTGTTGTCTGCATCCGCATGCGTCATGAGAGGTATCAATCTATGAGGAATACTCCAAGGAAGGCATTTTAGCCAGTTAGAAACTTCTATCATCTTAATTAACGAAGTTATTAATTAAAAACGTCGGGTTTATAATGGTATTCTATTTGCCATTTTACCAAAAAGTTTCTGAAATCGTTGTTATTTCAGTCTTATGCGATTTTCCACAGGAAAATTAAAATGTGATCAACGGTGTAAAAAAAAAGAAAACAAATGTTTATCTTTTTCCTTCCTACTTTCAGAAAATTATTTTCTTACTGGCAATTTTTATATTACTTATCTATATATATATATATATATATATGTTTGTGAATAAGGAAATAATGTCATGTTTGTATAATTGACTACGTTTCTTTTTGTCTTTAAAGTGTGTTTATTATTTTTTAGGTAAAAAGATATTTTAAAATACTTCGGATATATTTTAGCATAAAAAAATATTTCAGATTGAAATTCAAACTAATTATATTCAGTAATAATATTAAACTCAAATAATAATATTAAAAATAAACTTATTTTTCTTTGTGATTCTCTTTGATATTTTCGAATGTGAAATATTATTATCTAACTGTACATTAAAAATATATAAGCAGTATTAAATAATATGCCTTAAATTACCTAAAAAATTCAACAGTAAAAGGTATAGTACACACATTATATATATTAGTATGTATAGCATATACATAAGAAAAAATAGGTACTAGATTTTTTTTTTTTTTTTTTTTTTTTTTTTTTTTTAACAAGCAATTATACTAAAAAAATTATCGCCGAATAGTGACAAAAATGTAAGACTCGTCAAGGGGTTTCATATACTAAAGCTATAGCGCAAAATGATCTAGATATTACGAATTTCTTTCTATTCTGAAAAAAATACCGATTTTTAGCATAATATTTCATAAAAAAAGGGGGGGGGGTTTCTGTATTAAATATTATGTATTTCAATTTGACATTGAATGTGGGGATTTTTACAATTTTTTTTTGCTTTTGTCTTGTGTTATGCACTATTAGTATTTAGTGAAAACCAAAGAAGCGAATAGGCGGGCAGAGCGCCGCAGGGAAGTGAGTCGGGAGGAGGCGAAGCCTCCCTCGCGGGTTGGTGAACGGAGCAAACAGTGGGCAGATCCGCCTAGCTTTATGTATAAGTATTAATGTAGGATTTGTGTTCATTGGCGTAATTTGTTTTATTTGTTTTATTTGATGAATTATACATTTTAAATATTTGCTCAATGCTTTTAGACATTCGTAAAATTTGATTAACTTAAATAACACTTTAGAGAAACGATGGTTAGAAATTGTAAACGTCAAGAATACGAAAATTAAGTACTATTTGGTTGTTATGGAAAAAACTGCTATTATTTCATATTGCGAGGAAGAAAATAACAGGTATTTTACAATAATTTTTTGTGGCTTGAATATTGTGGTTTAGTTATGTTGCGATAATCGTAATATGTACGCATTTGTTTCAGAATTAAATATTTCTTTTTTATCTTAATCTATATGGACAAATATACCCAAACATTACTAGTAAAAAATAAATAAATAAATAAATAAAGGAAATAAAATAAAGTAAAGCAAATAATGAAATAACTAAATAAATTTATAAATGAAATAAATAAATAAATAAAAATAAAAATAAAAATAAATAAATAAATAAAATAATAATAATAATTTATTACACTTCTTAATACTTATTGATTAAAATTTGACTTATACAAATAAAATAAATGCGCATAAATTAGAAAATATCCTACATCTCAATATAGAAGAAACATTTCTTTCATATTTTCCGAGTTTTCAGGTTAACGTAATTTATTCAACTTTCAAAGGATTATTAACTACACTGTAAAAAAAAAAAAAAAAAAATCTGTTAAAAAACAAAAAAAATTTTGCAATTTTCCTACAGAAAATTTCTATTTTCCAAAATTACAAAAATTTACTAAAAAATTACATCTCAATCCATCAATTATTTCTCTGCAACCAGATAAGACTTGTATTCATTTCATAAAGTGGGTACTTATTTTTTCTGTGGTTGAATGCAGAAGACTTGGTACCAAACAGGATTGGGAATGAGATTTCCGTGACTGTAACTTTCCTATATAATTTTTTTTTTTTTTTTTTTTTTCCAAAACTAAAAATGTATTATAAAATTACACCTCAATCTATCAAACATTTTCTGTAATTGGATAAAATCTGTATATATCCCAGAAAGTGGGTACATATTTTTTATGTTTTGTATACAGAAAACTTAGTATCAGAATAAGGTTGGAAAGTGTTAAGTAACAGAGCGAAATACGATTCTATGGCTGTAAGTTAAGTCGTTGTCTACTATGCGGTTCATGTTGGTTCTATCCTTGGTAGAATAACAGGAGAATTTTAGTTAATGAGCGTTTTTTTTTTTTTTTTTTTTTTTCAGCGTAACATACGGAAAAAATCTATTAATGTGCGAATATTTTCTATATTTTTCTGTTATTAAAAATTTCTGTTAACGTATATTTTCTATAGTAAATGGAGATTTTCTGACAACTTTATTTGAGCCACAATTTTTCCTAATATAAAAGATTTTTTTAAAATTAATTAATTGGTTTATACAGTGCGCTTTATTCGTATTATTATTAATATTTTAACTGAATACTTTGATGAAAAATCGAAAAAAGGCTGAGGTATATTTCACATTTTCATAAATTACCTAATACATTAAAAACGAATATTCAGAGTTTCGTGTGCTAAATGCTGATTGAATCAGCACAGACATTCAAATAGCTTGATTCTCTTTGACTCTTTTTGTTCTAATAAATGCTTCTATATCGTAAACAGTGTGAACTAAATTATAATATTTTAAGTATAACAATTATTTTTAAAACAGTTTTAGTAATAATAAACAATGTTCTATTGTATTCCGTTTTATTACCAAATATTGGTTAATTCAAATTTGAATTTATTTCTTTTGAAAGTCGAATTGAAAACAATGCAATAAATGCTAAATAATTTGAATTTTTTATCTACTCATTTCAATAATTCAGGTATCTTGAATTTCTACGTTTTATGTATTTAATGCATGTATTAGTAACTTTTGTGCATTGTAGCCAAAAATAATAATAATTAAAGAAAAAGCTTTTAGTTTTAAGTTATCAAGCAGGCACAAAGCTACGAAATTTTATTCAATAAACTACGAAATGATGTTGAAATAGGCTTTTCTTTATTAACACTTGATTGATTTTTAGCAATAATTAGTTTTAATTAAGAGGACTTGGCACCTTTCTCTTGGAAACACGGAAGGTTTCATATAAAAACATATATTTCTATTTAATATTAATAAATTGAACTATATTAGATTTGTTCAATAAAATATATATTCAGGAAACAATTCTTATGTCTTTTGATGTATTTTTTTTACGGATTTGAAATCTTTAAATTACGTTTTCTCAGATTGTAATTTTTCATGAATTTATGATCTTCAAAATTCTAATTTTTCCACAGATACTTAAGGAAACACTTTTTTTGGATGTTTACTAGAACCTACTTAAAATAATTAGGAATGAGTCTTGATATTTGTTAATTAGCTTTTGAGAAACAAAATTAAAAAGGTCATGTCTAGGTAAAAATTTGGAAAAAAAAAAAAAAAAAAAAAAAAAAAAAAAAACATGATTTTTGTTAGATTTTTATTTTTAATATTTTTTCTCTTAAAGATATTGAAAAGTCCACCCTAATTCTTTTAAGTAGGTTCTATGTAAGAAAGCTTTAAAGACAGATTTTTTTTCCCCTTTAACGAAATAAGCTTTGTGTCTAAATATGTTGTGTATGAATCATGTTGAATATAATATCATGCAAGCATGATTCACATCCCTAGAGTATAAAAGTTTAATTTCATAAAGCTACCATAGTTTGAGTAGCTTAACTGCTTATTATATAAAATAATAATATATTTATTGAATGTGGAATAAAGTAGGATTAGCATATTTTCGTAAAGTAGATTCCATATGAAAAATTTTCTAAGTAATGCAAGTGTCTGAATTTCTAAACAAGAAAGTCAGAAAATTCAAACACGTTTGCTGTCTGAAAATTCGCGTGTTTATGCGTTTTTGACATTTTTGTGTCTAAATTGGTATTTCAGACATATTTCTGTCTTAAATTAAGATATGTATAACGTATAATCTATATTTTAAGACATTTACGTGTCTTAAATGACGTTTCAGTTGTTTTTATGTCTTACTTTAAGACCCTTTTATTTGCAGTGTATGTATACTCTGTTCGCGGAGAATTGATAGCGAAAGTAAACATAAAGGGTTGCTGTTTTATCACCAGAGTTTGCCACATTTACCTTTTCTCGCTTAATGGGCGGTCCTGTTTATATTGACTGAAGGTTAGCTTTCCCTGCCTTGTAAGCGAGTATAGTTTGTGACAGCTGGATAAAAACTATTCTCTGTCTTCATTGCATTTATCTTTCTTTCCGAGGACTTTATTCCATGCTTTCATCTTCCATAATTCTCATTAAACACCTGGAAAAAAAAAAAAAAAAAAAACACTGCTACGAATTAAACAAACGAAAAAAGAAGTCGTTCGCTTGTCAGAGAGACACCGCCCCGTTTGTCTTCAATCGAACACCAGTCATTCAACAGTATCGCCAAGAATCACGTTGCTTTATTTACTTTCACTATCAGTTCTCAGCGAACAGAGTATACGTTAATATTCATTTAAATATTGTGTTTAATTTGAGATTTTTTTTTATTTGATACATCTACTAGGTTCGTCATATTTCACCTTTCATTTCGCCACTTTAAACTCCTTTTTTCCTCCATTACACTGAAAACTTTATTAATCGAATAAAGCCTCCCTTATATTGCCCCTAGAAAATCAGAGTTTTCCGAAATTCAAAAGCTTTTCTTCAGTTTGAGGAAGGAAAAGAGCGTGATTTTTTGACCGACATGGTGCATACCTGATTTATACCGTCTATTACTATTTCTGTTTATGAACAGACCTATACTTCTTTAGAGACAATATATGATAAGACAATACATGAACGAAAGTGACTTGAAATATATAAAAATAATTGATGATTATTTGAATTTCGATTAAAAACGAAAACAAAACGATTTGTTATGATGTTTGCAAATATTATTAATATTTACCTCGTCTGATGCTTTTTGTATGGATGGATGCAAGTTGAGGAATTCCAAAAGTGCCCTGGTTCCACACTTCCGTACGCCAATAATGATGCACTGGGGAAGACGACGTTTTGTTCGAGGAAATCGAACCCGGTCACGAATGCTTTCTACTGCTTCATCTAGAACAGAAATAAATATATTTAAACATAACGTTAATCAAATAAGGGTTAATAATGCATTCTTTAAAGGAAAAGTTTCAATAATAATAATAATAATAATAAAAAAATCGTTTAAAGAAACTAGAGGATTTTAAAACGTTTTTCTATCATTAAACAACTGTTGCTACTGACACGTTAATAAACTCAGTGTAATTTTTGTATGCCTGAAATTTTTCAGAAAACTCATTTACACACGTTAAAAAAAAAAAAGCGGTTTCACTTCTAATTTTTTCTAAATATGTGAAGACGATAGATGCCAGAGAGCATTTAAAATATTTTCGTGTGTTAAAATCCGCTTTGACAGAGATTTTAGAAATAATTATTATTTTTGCAAGAAAAAGTTAAAATTTATTCGATTAGTTGCAGTCCAAATAAGTATTAGCTGCACAGTTTAACCATTTACGGATGGATTGATTTCATTAAAGTGCACTAAAATAGAAAATTTGTATTTGAGAACAGCCATAAGTGCCTAGAACCTACCATTTTACGGCTATTTATTTTGTGTATATTTAGTACATACTATAGAAATACTCGTGTATACACTTTTTTGTATTCTATAGAAAAAATAAACTCATGTCTCTAAAGTTTTAAAACACTTTTCCTTAATAATCTGAAATTAAATTATGTGATATTTAAGATAGACATATAAGTACGTGTACAAAACAACTAAAATTACCATAAATTTAATAAAAGGCAGTTCTAGAATGAATTATATCGATTTTTTCTTTCGTTCCCCCCCCCCCTTTTTTTTCTTTTTTTTTCTTTTTTGTCAGCATAAAATATAAGTTAAGAATTTTTTAATGAATTGAGAAGTTGAAGCGTCATAGTGGTTGTATTATACTGAATTTCCATTTATTAAAAAATTAATTAAAGAAAAATCATATAAATATTAATGCTTTTTCTTTAAAAGAAAGAGTCTAATGCACTCAAAATAGTTCACTGATAAAAGTTAAAAATTACCACAGAAAAGGAAAACAATTAGTTATCCCATTGACTGAATTTCTCGCTTTTAGGACAAAACCCTAGAACATTATTATCTGATTAATTTTCAACTCAGACAAATACTGTCTGACACTGTTCTTTTTTTTTTCTTTTTTTTTTTTTTTCTTTTGGATAAATCGGGAGTATTTTATCGATTCGTTACGGAAGACATTTCTTTACGTTTAATAGAGGATAAAATATTTCTCCCACTCCCTTTTAATAAAAGTGAATTCTGATGTGATTCTAGTCATTTTCAGATTCTCCTTAAAATTTTATTGAATTTATTTTCATATAAAATACCAATTAACTCTGTAGTGATTATAATTAGAATAATATATATAAATATCTATAATGTACTGAATTCTAGCATGAAAGAGAAACATGATTCAATGCCAAATGTATGCATAAGATTCAAAATACGTATATCCAGGAATAGCTAAAAGAAATATGAAATAGTCCATAATATTTACATGAATTAATGCACAATATTTATGAACAAGAATATCCATCCACACACGCTAGTAACGAAGCAATTTAAAAATATTACATTGACAACAGAAAAGAATGCCCATTCATACCGAAATCTTTAACAAAAAATGAAATTGAAAATTTTAATTACAAGTGAAAAATGCTAAATAGAAGAATTTCTCGTCAGAGAATGTACATTATTTACAATGTAAAAAAATATCGCAAGATTTTGAAAACTGTAGTGGTTGTGTTAAGCCAAAATTTTATAGGTATGTCCGATCTTGCGATAAATTTTTAAATTCCAAGAAACAAAGAAAAATAAATAAATAAATAAATGTCCATGGAGTTGGGTAAACCAGAAAAAAAATTTACATAGAATTAACACAATTGAACTTTTCTTAAAATAGCAATAAATTAAACCAAATTCTAATGTTATATAAATTAAATGTTGTATACGTTGCAACCAATTACGTTTATTTATTCCAAATTTTGCACAATATATATATATATATATATGTATATATATATAACTGTATGCCGTTTCTAATTCATCCATATCAACAGTGATCTTCAGTGAAGAAATAAACAGGCATGAGAGTGCAGAAAATTAAAAAAAGAGGAAACACGCGTGTTCATAAAATTAATTTCAAATAAAAAATAACGCGCGCGGGGAAAACTATACAAATGTGTTCATAAAATTTATTTCAAATGAAAAATAATGCTCACAGGAAAAAACTATACAAAATATTTTTAAAGTGACAAATTAAATTTAAAGAATAACACATCAACACAATAAAGCATGTGTTTAAAAAAGAAAAGAAAAGAAAAAAAAAAAAAAAAACATTAGTTAGCAATCAACTTTTAATAAAATTGGAAGGGGGGGGGGTAAAAAAGTAGTTCATCAGTGAGAGATATTAAACACAATTCTACTTCTTTGTGGGTTCTAGAATATCATAACGTAAGTTTAAAATTAATATTGACATTTTTGTTGTGGATGGATAAATATTCAAAAATAAAAGGCTTCCCGCAGAATGTTTGTTCGGCGATAGTTAGAGATGAAAAAGAGGGGGGGGGGAGGACAAAACAATTACACGAGTGAGAAATATTGAATAATTCTGTTCTTTTATATGTTATAGAATCTGATAAAGCACGTTTAAAATGATTATTGACATTTATATTTTGGATGGAAAAAGATTGAGAATCTAAAGTTTTTTGTGGAGCGTTTGAACACTGATCATTATTGGAGTTTGATTTTAACAAAATAAAAAACCGCAAAATCAACGAAAATCACAAAAAAGCGGAAAATCGCGGATCCGCGGAAAATTCTCATGCCTGAATAAAGGAATTTAACATAACTTTTTTGGACAAGTCCTTACGATGAACGGGAACATCATGGAAGAAATTAACAACCGAGTTAAACTTGCATGGAGAGCATTCGGAAGAAATAGTGCTATATTCGAAAGTAACTTCCCAATTTGTTTGAAAAGAAAAGTTTTTGATCAGCGCATTTTGCCTGTTTTTAACTTATGCTACAGAAACTTGGACATTAACATGTAAAGCTATACAAAAGCTTCAAAGAGCCCAGAGAAGTATGGAGAGATGGATATTAGGATTCACCCGAAGAGACAGAAAGCGAAACTCTTGGATTAGGAGGCAAACCAAAGCAAATTATTGATGTTATTTCTAGAGTCAAGAGATTAAAATGGAGCTGGGCTGGGCACCTTTCGAGAAGAAATGATGATAGATGGACCACCAAAGTCTTATTTTAGATACCAAGAGATAAGAAAAGATCGAGGAAGAAACCACTGTGTCGTTGGAGAGACAAAATTGTGAAGTTTGGAAGAGCAGAATGGAGAAGAATTGCAGAAAACAGGGCAGTTTTGAATCACCGAGTAGAGGCCTTCATCCTGCAGTGGATTGATAAAGGCTGAAAATGATGATGATGATATATACGATTATATATATATATATATTTCTTCTTTAAAACGCACAATAGTAATAATAATAATTATAACAATAATGAAAATTCATCACAATGATCAAACACCAGGAAGGAAGACTTTAATTAGCAACATCTCAATAAATAATTACATAAAGAAGTAAGGTATTATACAAAACAAAAATTATTGAAAAAGTTAATAATAGAAAAATAACTTTGAAATTTCCCAAAAAACTGCTATATCTTTATCACGGAAAATTATAGCATCAGGGTAATACTTATAGGTAATAAGTTGTTTCTGAGATAGTGATATATGAGATCATATAAAATCACTATTATTACCCAAGAACTCAAATATTTCAATAATGTATTAAAGTTCATTATATAAAGAGTGAAATATACGAAGCCCCCCCCCCCCTCCACCACCACCACCAAAAAAAAAAAAAAAAAAAAAAAAAAAAACAATTATTATCCATTTGTATATAAATTCTATGAAGGAAGAATAATTTAAGAGTTTTGAACACAATACAATTTTAATATTAGAGACAATAAGATTAAACATTTTAAACAGTTCATATAGTGCGACCACGTTTCCTACGACTAGCAGTGAGGCCGAGTCCAAAAGTTTAGAGGGATGCAAAATTGGCCGAGAGATAGTTATTTGGCAAACATCCAGTTATTCGGTGTTCCCTTATCGCTTGTTTTCTCTCAGTCACCCCTATTTTAACACTGGACTCGTTCAATTCGCACTTGCGCAGAGGCTTCCATGGTCGCAAGAAATGTGGTTAAAGAATATAGTGATAAATGAAAAAACAAACATTTAGATTGATCACCAATAAATATAATTACAATTCCGCAATGAAAATTAGAAACTTAATGCTATGAATGTAGGTAATAATAAATATATTAATTAAGTATTGTGATGAGAATCTGCGAAAATGCCTGTGATAGTGAAAACAAATTGTAAATTTTTTCTGAACAATCTTAATAATGGTGCTTCATTGGCGTATTTATGCTAAGTGTCCATAAAAACATTTTTTTTTTTTTTTTAATTGTTGTAATTTGAAAATTTTCAGGTATTTTTTCTTAACACCGTAAGAGGAGTTAAAATTTTAATTCACTATCCAATAGTCTTTCATGACAAAATTAATTTCCGTGAATAAATAGAGAATACATTATTTTGTTCTTGCATATTTTTACCGCATTAAAAGTTTTGCAATTAAACATTCATAAGAAGAAACGCAATAAATAATTGCTACATCAGAATAAAAATGAAGCATGTATTTCGATGCGTTCAAAGTGAATGGTTATCATATGGCGAACAAACAATGAGTTGAATAAATAATTATGCGTAATATGAGCAGCAGAGATGAATAAAGAAGTAATAACATAAATGTGCCATGATATAATCATAAATTCATTTCATACGTTAACAAAATATAGTATATAATACAAAGTAATTATAGAATGAAATTAACGACAACTTCGCACACGTGCTAATTCCTGCATTGTTTATACTATTATTTGTTAACAGTTAACCTGATTAAGTAACTGATTTTTTTTTTTTTTTTTTTTTTTTTTAATGTTTAAAAAAATAATTGTTAAAAAAATAATTTTTAATATTGAAACAGACAAATAATAAAGTTGATACCATTCGATATTTTGTTAAACACATGCTATGTAGTCACAGTTAAATTTATTTTATTTAAAAAGTTCCCCGTTTAATTAACAAATTATCTTGAAATTTTATATAAGGATCAATAAAATATTAAATAAATAAGAAAAGGGATGTGTACTCTAAAAACTGATGACTGAAAAATTACGTCGTTTTATTATTCTAATTTTAAATAAGAAAAATATACAACTGATTTTTCTTTAATGTGCACTACATAAAAATCTTTGAACATTCTAATTCATGTTAAAAATAAAGACTTATTTACAGACAGAGATTCAGGTTATCAGACTACATCACCAAACATGTAAATTATTTTACTAGGTAATACATCGGTATAAAATTATACGTAATAATGCAAAACAACACGCACTCTCCGTAGCTTTAAAATGTAACGTAACGTTTAAAAAAATATTTTCTTCTCGTTTATCTATTTATTAATTAATTTAAGAAAAAATAATTTTGTTGCTTGTAGGAACATGTTCGCTATCCTTCGTACTAAAGAATGAAAAGCAATTTAAGAATTGACAATTTTAGAAATTCTAACTGAAAATGTAAAAAACTCCGTGAAGTCACGGAATAAACACACAACTATTTATTACATGGTAAAATATCTGATAAAGAATTATTCAAGTTTTTCTGGACAAAGTCACTCGTTTTCGTGGAATTAAATACTTCAAATTTAATTGAAGATCGACGTCTGATCGGTAGCAGGAAAAAAGTCTTTCCTTTCTTTTCGGCAAATTTCTTTCTTTCAAGTCTTTATTAGCCAATCTACTAAATTTCATGTTATTCTAACTGTTAATTCGAGTAGCAGATCACTTTGAGTACCGTTTTAAAAATCTGGTGTCACGTTGAGCTAAATTTTCGTGCTAGTTACAAACACAAGATAATATTTTATCATCGTATGGTGACACAATTAACATAAAGCACCAAACCGTAGTAAAATATTTCGTTATATTATGGATGTAATGAATGAAGCATTGAGATTCAGCTCAATACCTCATTGGACATTAACAGCGTTAACGTAAACTTATTACCATTTTATATTTGATAATATCGAAAACTTTGAATGCTGGTAGTAACCACTTCTTGTATCAAATGTTGCTATCAGAGTCATGTTGGTGTTAGTAACTTTTTTATGAAAGACGATTTAAGTTACAGTTCCACGAAACAGTTGACTTTTGCTATCAAATGTTAATAACTCAGTATAATATAATGTAAAATTTCAAAGAAATCGTTTCTTTTGGCACATTTAAGAAAATCTTTCTTTCTTTTTTAGGACAACGTATATATAGTAATGATTGCCAAACGTAACCTACCTTTACACCCTTCGTATTACAAAAATTTAATAAGTGAATTAATCCACATATATTTTCTAAACAATATTAGGCATGTTTTCTTTCTATTTTCAGAGCAATTACACTTACCTTCGCCACTGAATTTGTTTCCTCGGTAGGAGTCTAGACAAACTAAGGGTGTCCTGGGATACCCTAGAAAGACTACGTGTAGAGCTAGGAAGAATGATGTCAGAAAGGCAAGAAGGCAAATACTGTAAAAGCGTCCCTTTGAGAGATAGCAACTGCGCTTCACAGGAGAATCTTTGTTTATGATACCCCATGTATGCACTGTTAAACAATAAGGTGGACAAGGCACCTCTCTCTTTGAGGTCATGCTTTTCTCTACCCACCTGTAAAGACAAAAGTGTACAGTGGTGAAAATCTTTTATCTATTTAATCCATTGTTTCATACAATTATAACTTAAAAAAAAAAAAAAAAAAAAAAAAAAAAAAAAAAAAACTTAATACAATACGTTTGCGGTAAAAATCCAATTCATAACTTTATTTCATTCAAACCGAATAACTGAATTTCTGCTCTTGATTCGTTGTTGAATTGTAATGAAATCGATCCTTTTTTGATGAGGATGTTTACAAAGATTAAAAAGTGGATGAACATGGATGAACAGACATGCTTTTTTAACCAGTGAAAAAGTCATATTACTTTCGAAAAAAGATTTTTTATGTACTTGCTAAGTCTTAGAGGAAATCTTTCTTTATCTGCTGTTAGCCTGAAAAACTAGAGTCTAAATTGAAAAAACTGTAAAACTTTTATTTGTACGGAATACTTGAAAAATCGTATGATTTAGTTTTTTAAACAGAAATCTGAGAAAATGGATAATCATTGGATTATACAGCAATCGGAAAAAAAAATTAAAAGCTTGTCTTACAAAATTATTCATACTGCATTGATTAAACGTTGTAAGTATTACGTTTCAGGTTAAGACTTGATATATGTCATTGAGTTGAAAATCAAAATTAAACAATTCAGAACTTTATTTCGATAAAGCGAAAAGTATATTAACTCATTCAACGCAATGGATCAAATAAAACTTTTATTTGTATTCATCTATAATAAACAAATAACACAGGCCTGCAACCAAAAAAGTGTCTAGAAACCAACAGATGATACTGATAGATTTTTGGACGCTGATTTCAGGAAAAATCCTCAAAAAATTCCATGACATTTTTTCAAAAATTGAAAATTAAAAAGAGATGGAGCGTAGTTACCAACGTAAATGGAACGTCAATATGATTAGGGACTAATGCTAAATGCTACAGAGAAGTTCCCCGTATTGCCTACAACAGACTAAGTGCCAATATAACTGTCAGAGCAGAAGGAAAAGAAAGAATTAAGGATACATGAATGCAGGATGTATTCAACAATGGTAACCATTAACTGTTATAATTAATATAATTTTTAATTAATAGAAAATCAATATACATTTAGCAAATCATTTTCAATCGTTTCGTATATTAATTTATTTGTAAATAAAACACTTAAAAATATTTTGCAAATACCTACTTTTTCCCAGAATATGTAGAATAGGCTTACTTGCCCACATATTTAAGTGCATTTTGTGAAAAATCCTAACGTGATTGAGCAAAATGGATGCCATAATTGAAATCTGTGCACCAAATAATACAAAAATCACAGTCATTACATTGAAAACACTTTTTCATGACTCAAATTTTGCAGGCCTGTGTAATTATTGTGCATAAACTTTTAACACAAGAAATTTTCTCTTTATGTTAAATTTTATGATTTCAGTTACAATTTTTTTTTTTTTTAAACCACAACGTATAGCACACATGAATATGTAATTCCATTAGAACTAACAATTAAAAAAATTTAATGAATATTTAAAACTATTGTGCTTACACTTTCATTTTCAAAAGTTTTAATTCCTCCCTTTTTTTACGATTAAGACCTATTTCTTTTAGACAAAATAGACGAAATGAAAACAGTTCTTTTTTGCCTTTGGAATAAAGTTAAATCAAACAATTTATAACTGATTATAAAAAAGATAACTTATGCAATGTATTTGATATATTTTAGCCAAAATTAAATTCTGTTTAAGACAGAATTTCTGCTGTTATTTTATTTTAATAATTTATCTCTCTTTTTTAATTGCCATAATGTATCTCTCTTTTTTTAATTATCTTAATTTATCTCCCTTTATTAATCACCTTTTGTTTTAAAAAACTAAATATCGATAATAATAATAATAATAATAATAATAATAATAAAGTAAAATCTTTAGAAATGTGAATATTGTAACGTCGTAGGTACAATAATATATTCGGAAACAGAAATAAAAAAGATACGTTGACATCATACATGATGTCACTGTCGCTACAAGGGAAAACAAATTGTTATCTGTGGTTTAAAAAACAATGAATAAAAAAGTTTATCAGAAAATAATAGAAACATATCATGTTGGATTAAAATAATTCAAGTTGTAATAGACATTGTATTGTCATTAAAAAATAAGCCACTCGTTCAAAATTAAATTATGTTTATGACAGACTTTTAATCTATGAATTGCACTAGAATAGACAAACTAAAAATCGTTCGGTCCTCAAATGACATTATTTGATTTATATATATTCTATTTTATTTGTTTATTTTTTCAAATGACGAACTTTTAATTCTATGTAAGTATCTCTCTGTGTGTACATATAAGTATATATACACATCATACACACTACAGATTCTTGATGGAAATGCAGAATTAAATTTAATAAGAATTACTGGACTGGACGCGTTTCTCTCTTGTTAAAACTATTTCAGCTTTCCTACTTAAAATATGTAATGTAAATTATATGTATATAAATACATATATACATAGGTATGTACAGGATGCTCGAAAAACATTGACCGTGGTTTTAATTCATTAAATATTGATCTGAGACATATCAAATTAAAAAGATGTGTAAATAAAGTAAAGAATTTTATAAAAATTGATAAAAAATTTCAAAGGATTCAGTTTCAAGAATTTCAAAATTAGAAATTATAATGACCCTATGAAAATAAATAAACAAATAAAAATATTCCAATGAGTAAAATTTTTCACGTTCCCCCAAAATTCATGCTCAAAATTTTAGCATTGTATTATTAAAAAAGTCTGGAAACAAACTTTTCACAGATTAGTCGAAAAATAAAATAAAAACGTGTTTATTTATTTATGTTATCATTCTTTCCTCTAGTAATTTGTTTATACTCCCTTAAACAAATTCTTTTTTTTCTAAGATAATATATCAACTATTTTGTCTATGATCAATATATAAAATCTTATGTCTAAGATCAATAATCATGCAATTAACATCGTCAACGTATATCGAACTCACTGTGCATGTATGTATGCGTTACTTTTTGTGTTATTGTGTGTGTTACATGTGTGTGTGTTATGTGTAAAACCTTTGACAAGAAATATCTGCAGAGAATAACGCTTTGAATATACGTAGGCGTAAATATGCCTATATTAAATATATATAAAAACACACATATATGTGCGTGTATGCGAGGTTATATTACTGTGTGGCAAGACATTTTAAGAGACAGAAGTGGAGAAGGAATGATGAAAATTATCAAAATCGAGACAATTAAAAATATCTAGATAGTTCTTACAGAATGTACTAAGCTCTGTAATATTTTTAAAATAATATCATTCTACAGCTTCTCAAACATTTTTTTTTTCTTTTACAAAATTTTAAACTTTATTTTTGTTGGATTTCAAATTTCGGGAATAATTAGTTACTTATAATTCTCCTTGTTAATTTGTTTTCATCTAATCCTCTAAAAAAATTGTATGAATGTTAATCAGTGTATTTTTCACAGAACTGGGCATTCATTTTGATATAAAGAAATTATTAAATTTATTACGAACTCTTAAATTCAGTCGCATGAGAAAAATTTATGATGACTTCAAATAATTTTTTTTTTTGTTTGTCTGTTTGTAACTGATGCATTAATTGAGATATAAAAAATTCAATGAACATATTATGAACAGAATTCAATATTTAGTTATATAACAAAGGCACATAGTAAAAAAATTGGAACTTATAAATAATTTAGAATTAGCAAGAAGCGTTTTGAAATTGGGCATTATTTTGTATTATTATTGCCATAAAAGAAGCCTTTTCATCTCAAAAATTACTTTTTATCATTTAAAACACGCTACATGCATATAATAGATTTATGGCTGTATGTTATTGGAGAAGCAATAGAATTTAAACAAAAATGATTAATTTCAACGTCCCTTCTCCCATTAATAGAATAATTAGAATATGGTAAAGTACTTTTTGAAAGAACAGCAGTACGTACTTCTCAAAAGCAACCCGCTTCTTAATTTAAAAACTTCTTAGTCGTAAAACGTGTTCAACTAATGTGCCTTGCTACTTATGAAACAATAATATAAGCATTTGGGAGTGAATTCAAAATAGTTGGTAAACATGATATTGTATAAGTACACTCGGTGGACTAACTTTTTATAAACATTACAAAAATTGAAAGATTAAGTAAAACTTTTAAATGAAAACTGTTAATGCAAACATTGTAGATAACATAGGGAAGTATGAAATGATATGCGATATAACATAAAGAAGAGGTAGAAAAAAAAAACTTCCGTGAGAAATCAAAAATTTTTAACATCATCGAGATAATTCAACGCACTGTAAGGAGATAAAACAATAGATGAAATACAAAAATCTTATTCTGGTATCCTGTGGAATGTCAAACAACCTAAAAGACGATCCCGTTTAATAATGAAGTGTTGCTATAAGAAGATTGGTCAGAACAAGTAAAATGGCCAAAGCACTAGATAGGAAACAATGAAAAAATACAGGAAAGACCTACATCAAACAGTGAAATTAAAATAGTTGACAATCATGATGATATATAAGAAAGTATATTGCCGCTGAAGGACTATTTTTTTCATAAACACTGCAAACATTGAAAAGATTATGTACGAATTTTTTAATAACTCAATACTTAAATCTTTTTAACACTTTCCAAGGTTGAAAAGTGTTTATGACTTCGGTTTGTCTGTCTGTCTGTCTGTCTGTCCGCGCTCTAACTCCCGTAAATATTTATGGAATTTCTTGAAACTGATATATGTTACTCAAGTTCACTATCGGACGGTTCCTATTGAAAATGGAGTTTATACCTCTACTGGTTTGTGTACATGGACACCCGAAAATATTTCAAAGCATTGTGTTCTATGAGAGGTATTTCTATAAACCTTAATTTCATACCTTTACTGTAGACATACCTTAATGAAATTAAAATATGTTATTCAAGCTCACTATCGAACGTTCCCCATTGAAAATAGAGATTATACCTCTACTGGTTTGTGTACAGGGACACCCGAAAGTATTTCAAAGCATTGTGTTCTATGAGAGGTATTTCTATAAACTATATTTTCATACCTTTACTCTAGACATATCTTAATGAAATTGAAATATGTTATTCAAATTCCCTACTGGATGTTTCCTGTATAAAATGGAGGAAATACCACCACGGATTTATATACACGGACACTCAAAAGTATTACAAAGCATTGCGTTCTATGAGAGATATTTCTGCAAATCAAATTTTAATAACTTTATTTTCCACGAAGTTTTAGGAAATTGAAATATATTATTTACATGCACAAAAGAATACTTTGCATAGAATGTGGCATGATTAGCATTATATTTACAGGGTGGCATAAAAATATCCAGTTATATTAAGAGGTATTAATAAAAAATTGCTAGAATTGTATTTTCGTTTACGTTAAGCGTTTTTAACACTTTCTAGCATTTTTTAAGTGTGAATATGATTTCAGCTTTGTGTATCTGCCTGTCCGTCCGTCTGTCTGTCTGCCTGCCTGTCTGTCCGATCTCTAACTCCCGTAAATAATTATGGAATTTCTTAAAACTGATATATGTTATTCAAGTTCACTATCGGATGTTCCATATTGAAAATGGAGTGAATATCTCTTCTGGTTTGTGTACAGGGACACCCAAAAGCATTCGAAAGCATTTTGTTCTATTGAGTGTTGTTTTTATAAACATTATCCCTATAGAATTTTCCCCATTTAAAATGACATTAATAGGTCCTGTACAACTAGTTTGTTTACAGGGACAAAAAAAAATATGCCAATGCATTACGTTTTAGGACAGAATTTTTTGAAAATTATATTTAAAAGTCTTTCTACTGTAAAAATCATAAAAATATTGAAATTTATTGTTAATACTCTAAAATAATCTTTTGTATAGAATATGATATGATTAACTTTCTGATTTACAGGGCTACACTAAAATATTCAGAGAGATCAAAAGCTGTAATTATAATCTAATGGCTGCATTTTCTTTTGCGTTAAGCCTTTTTAACACTTTCCAAAATGCCTAAGAGTAATTTTAAAATCAATTGGTCGATCTGTACATTTTTCAGTTCTTCTGTCTGTTGTGTGATAACGTAGGCAAAGAATATTAAAAATTATTCGATACAACAATTACGTACAGTTGGAAAGTGTTACTAATTAATGCGTACTGCATGATTTATCTTTCTTGTTTCTTCTATCGCATGGGTACAATTAGTTCAGCAGTCTCATTGCAGTCTAGATATTGGGAATTTAGGTATTTGTAAAGATTTTTTACTTCGGTTTGTTGTAGTTTTTTCACGTTTTCAGGTTTACAAAAAAAAAAAAAAAAAAAAAAAAAAAAACACCCACACACACACACAAAATCGATGTGGTGTCCGTTTGTAGGTGTAGGGCGGTAGTCTTTTTGTTAGTTTATTAATATGTGTACACATTATTTCCAAAAAATAAGCATAAAGACGTCGGATCAGTTTATCAAATATCATTTATAATACTAGTAAGAACCTTATTACTTTTCAACATTCTAATTAAAAAACTTAAGTTTTTCGAAATTTACTATTTTCTTAACATAAGAGAAAAGGTCAAAATATCGCATATACATATGAAGATTATTTATGATAATATGGTAATATTATCTGGATTCTTTTCATCGTTAAAATGTCGCAACAATTTCAAAAAATCACTTATAATACTGGCATGAACTTCATTGAATATGAACATTCAATTTTGAAAACAGTTATTCGAAATTTACTTTTTTCTTAAGAAGGAAGAATAGGACAAATTTCACATAAACGTGTATTATGAAGATTATTTTCATCATAAAGATGTCGGACTAATTTTAAAATATTATTTATGATACTGGAATGAACACTGACTATGAACATTCTACTTTAAATACTTCGTAAGTTACTTGAGAGAGAGAGAGAGAGAGAGATTTTCTTAACATGGGGAAATATGGCTAAATTTCGCATAAAAATGCATTATGAGGATCAATTTCTTTGTAAAAATATCAGATCAGTTTTTGAAATATTATTTATGATAATCATATGTGTATAATTGATTGTGAATATTCTACTCCGAAAAAAAAAATGTATTATTCAGAGTTAAATAATTTCATAACATGGCAGAATGGGGATAATTTCCCATTAACTTGCATTATGGAGATTATTGCACTGGAAACAGCACAGAGTTGCATGAAAACTAAAATTCGAAACTGACTCTAATGAGAATAATCAAAAAGTTAGGATAAGGTAAATGCATCGAAACGGAAGAAAAGTAGCATAGTGGATGGTGCATTTCAGTCTGTGACTATGCTGTTGATCAGTATAGTTCATTTCTTTTAACATAAATATAATATGCCCTAAAGCAAAAAATTACGAGAACAAATATTTGAAGACAACTGAACAAAGCCCACCTATGCCAGCTAGTTTTTTTTCTTTTCTTTTCACTTGAAGAAACAAGATTTAATTATATAAAATTCATCGTATTTTCTTTAAATTTTGTGGTATTTTCAAAAAGCTACCTCTTATGGTGATATGTGTTTTCTACCAGAATTGAAAACGTATATTTTCTTTGGTAATAGTGCAATAATAAACGTAACAATAAAAAAATGTCCAAGAGTCGTGAGTAAAAATATTTTTATGAAATAAATTGATATAAGATTCTGGTGAAACAAATCTCAAAGAACATTTTTAGATACTCAAATAGAATTTTCTGTTTGAGGGTTATATTTAAAAATAAAAGTAATTACAACTAATAAAGTGTTTTTAAACAATGAATGCGTATAAGCATATATATTATTTAATTATCGGTAATGTGTGAGATAATAAAACTGTTGTATGAACCATAATGCAATTATTTTTTTAAAAATAAAGTGATTAATTTGAAACTACCCCGCTTATAAGTTAAAATATTTAGGAAAAATATTCACGCGCGCCTTCATGACAAAATTTAAATCCCCTTACAAATTACATTCACGGTTTCAGAAGAACCTCTGCTTTTACATAAATAATACTTTTGTCTTTGCGTGATTAAGGCGCTATAATTCCATCTAATCGTTCTCTCCCAACCTGCTTAAAGTTCTCTTTTGGAGGTGTACATTCACTCGCATTTATCTTCAATATTGAGGAGCAATTTTTCTTTTCTAAAAGCAAACACAAAATGCGCATTTCATGCAAAACAACCATTCTTCTCTGACAACATGCACTGCAGAAATTTTCATTTACGAAACCCATCGGCAGTGGCTCATCATCACTCTCCGGAGAAATCCAGAGATCGGGGATCTGGGAGAAAGGGAGTACATCTGTCCATTTTCCCAGGCTCAGCCAATCGATAGAGGCTCTTTTGCGGCATTCAATGTCCAAAAAAGCTGGATCGCTATTGTCATCGAAAAATTTTATTTTCTTTTTCCCTGTTTTCTCTCGCTGCATTTGTTCTTAAGTGTTTAACGCTAATGAAAAGGCTCTGTTACGAAGTCCTCAGGAATATGAGAGGTTAACAAGTTCTTCGTAGTGTAAGAATCATAATGTAAACATTCTCAGAAGTTCTTCGCGCACGAATATATATATATATATATATATATAAATATATAAATTTTAAAGAATATTATTTTAAGGAGATTTATATCGCGCATAAGGGTTTGAATATTTTAATTACAGTGCCTAAAAATTCTACTTTTCCACGTAAATGTTTTCGACCGAATGCAAAATGTTTACGTTACTATATTTTGTTGTGTCGTCTTTTCGTCTCTTTTGTCAATATATGTTTGTATATATATGTGCATGTGTTTTTATTATTATTTTAAGGAATTTTAAGATTATTATTTTAAGGAAAATTATATTATACTTAAGAGCTGTAATATTTCAATTATAGTACCGAAAATTTCTATTTTCACGCGTAAATTTTTCTCACCGAATTCAAAATGTTTAGGTTACTACATTTTGTCACGTCGTCTTTTTCTCTTTTTGTCAGTGTGTGTATGTTTGTGTTTATATGAAATACTTGGGTATGTGAAATACTGAATTAATAGTGTTGGCGAGATCAAATGGAGATTCATGAAAAAGATATATTTACTAAATTACATAATATTTCTGAGATCACCAGAAATGTGTGTGAAAGTTTTGACTGAATTTCACTTTATATATATCTATATATATAAAGAATAAGAAGAATCAAAGTATGCATTCTAAATAAATATTTAGAATGCTTACTATAATTATTCAATGTTTTGCATGCATCGTCTGTATTTTATAAGTATTCTGGCACGTCATGGTTTAAACAAAATTAAAGAAAACAATTGTTAAGTATTATTTATTGTATCCAAGAAAAAAATTACTCGCATTTGTTATAGGTGTAACGTATTTAAGAAAAAAAGAAAATAGATTACTTAAAAAGCTATCAATAATATCTTTTTTAACTAGTATGCTAGAACAATGAGATTATGCTTAATAAATTATGTTTCTAATATGACAAAACGTTAAAAGAATGTATACAAAGTAAAATGAAACAATATTGTTCTTCAAGTAGTTTTGGTTCTTTAAAATAGTATCCTCTTTTCAGTACTCTCTCGTTTTCTATTTTATAATTTAAGAATATAAGGATTTATAGACAAAAATGTAATTAGAAACTAATTTTTACAAAAATGAAATTAGTGTATAGGTATTTATTCATGTAAATAACACACACAAAAAAAAAAATAATAATTAGTAAAGGAAGTAGTATTGGGTCAAATTGTACTACAGATTTTTACAAACAACTAGAATTCAGGAATACTTAACATGTTTTTGTTTATAAGCAAGTACAATCGTTCGAAAAGGGAAAAAAAAAAAAAAAAAAAAAAAGATATACTATTGACAAAAATACTTATTTGGAATGAAAATATTAATTTGCATTCCAAATAATTTTGAATGTAAAAAAAAGAGAGAGAGAGAGAGAGAGAGATATCTGTACCCCGGAGGTAAAGGAAACCATGTTCATTTTTTGAAAAGAGTTAGCACCATGTTTTTGATCAGCATTTTTTACTTTATATAGAGGCATTAAACATTAAGTCCAGTTACTATAACGGAGATAGGACAGTAAAACATAAAACCATGTCCATTTTATTTATTCATGACAAATGTCATTAATTAATTTAATTATAACATCATTCTTAAAAAAAAAAAAAAAAAAAAAAAAAAAAAAATTCATTTTTGTGACAAGGTGTCCTTTACTTCCAGGGTACAGATATAAAATCAGTTATAATCTAAAACACAAATATCTTACACCTTTAAATAGATTTCAATCGTTATTTAAACAGGATTTTACGTTTTTACAAATTCTTTTAATTTTTTAAATGATAATTTAACTATTTTAATTTGAATGATAATTTTAGAATTCCCAACAATAACGGCCAAATTTGACAAAATTCTTCTATAACTAGATATTGTCAAGCTTTGTTTCGTTTAGCTTCGGAGTTATTATTTTTTTTAATAAAAAGTTGAATTTAAGAATTCTTAATGTAAATTAAATTAAACTAAATAAATTAAATTGAATTAAAATTAATTTAATTTAAAAATTTAATTAGTTAAAATTTCTGTACTTATTAAATTTACCTCTGAATACTTTTTGTTAATTATTGAAACAATTACTTTTGCTTATTAATAATTGAAACAATTAATTTACTTATTATTTTTATTTAGAAAATCAAGTATAACATTTTTAACAACAGAGTTTTTCAACATAGCAATAAGTTGTTTGGTTCACACATTCTAAATATTTTTTGTACAAAGTCTTTCAATACATACACGGCGCACTGTTAAAACACGCTGTACAAAAACAAGCAGAATCTGCTCATTTTTGAGAAGTACCATTTCTTATAATAGCACCGAGTAGGACCGTCTCAATTAATTTTTTTTTCTCATTTAACTATTAGTTTCACATTTTACATTACTTTACATACAATTAATGAATTTTCTAGAACAGAATATTCTAGAATTCGGAAAGTCTAGAAATTGCATAGTATTAACTGAATAATTAACATTAACATAATGATATAATGAATAAAAGAAAAATAAATAATTTAGATTTAAATAAAAATCATTTTTAAACAACTGCCTTTGACGGGGATCGAACCCACAATCTCTGGTTTCGTAGCCCGATGCTTTACCTCTGAGCCCCGGCGTTCGCAAACGAAGTAACTTTCGTTACAATATTACAAAAGTGATTATGAAATGAAGAGTTAAACGAGAAAAAAATTCTTAAAAATGAGAAGTTCCTACTCGGAGCTACAGTCGTCAACAAAATTATTGAAGCACACATTCGCATTTTTCATATATATATATATATGTAAGTTTGATCGCTAATTTTTATCATCAACTTGCTTTTTTATAAATAGCATAAAGACTAAGATCACGACTCGACAAAAATTTACTTAACCAAACAGTATTAGGTGCACATCTTTTAAGTACAAATTATTGCTAGCGCTTCACTAATTTTGCTGGTGACTGTATTATAAGAAATAAAACTTCTCAAAAATGAGAAGATCCTGCCTATTTTTGAGAAAATTCTGCTTATTTTTGAGAAGATGTGTTTTAACAGTGTACATTATTCAAAGGATTTATAAAACAAATTAAAAGCAACGCTTTTAATGAAATTAAATTATTATTAATTATACTTATTTTCACTAATATTCTCATTTTTGAGAAAGCAACGGTTTTCGCATTTTTTGAGAAAAATCTTACATGAGATGGCTCATCTTCTCATTTTTAAGTAGTTCATTTTTAACAATGCGTGTAAAAATTTTTAGGCTGGAAGAAAATATTGAGAATTATATTAGATTTACGCTTGAAACGTAAAATTTTTCAAATGTAATGTTTATCATTAAATTTTAAAACACATAAGATAGACTACAAATGTTACTTTTGAGCTTTAAAAAAATAATAATAATAATGATATAGGAAAATACACTGTTTATTCCAGTGTAAAACTGTACGATATTTAATCCCGTTTATACTGTTAAAACTACATCTAACACATGGCACCTTTTGTGGGTGAGAAGCTGCTCTCACTGGTGACACCCGTAGGGGTGCCAAATGACGCCCTTAACAAGGGTGAAAAAAATTTCACGCCTAATTAAGGGTGCCTCAAAGGGTGAAGGATGGCACCCCTACTCCAAGGTGCTACAGGATTGAAAGAGTGGCATCGTAGGGGAGAATAATGTCACCCCACATGAAAAGCATCCTTATACTATGGTTGTACAGTGGAATCCCCCCCCCCCTTCTGTAGCAGTTGTATTTATTGGTTTGAATATTGAAATTAGAAAAATACTTTGTATTTCAATAATCAAACCAATTCAACTCAATAAGAAAATATATATTTTAAATATTATTTGAGTTCACTAGGACAATAAAGACTCTGATTTCTAGTAAATGGAGGATCCTCCATTGTTTTTAACTTCATTTCCATTAACTTCAATTATTCTACTATTTTATGGACATGACTAGTTTTTCACATACTTCAGGATTTGTTTTACGCTATTTTTCTTCAACGGTTAATCTTAGTCAATTAATCGCATTAAAAGGTATTGTAAAAGTTGTCTTGCTAAATCTCCCCACAATTTCTCTATAGGTTTTTAATCAGGACTTCTCGCAGGCTATTCTAATATTTCAGTATTGTTGAAACAGATCTAACGTTTTGTTCTATGATTTGAGCGAATAGATGCATTATCGTAAAAGAAAATCAAAGCATATTCTGATAAATGCGTTGCAGACGGGAAAAAATAAAAAAGAATCGTTGTTAATGCCTCCGAATTTATTCTTCTGTAAAAAAAAAAAAAAAAAAAAAAAAAAAAACCACAACATTTAACACGTTGAGCGCCATGTCAGACATCGGTGGCTGACAATGTCAAATATGATATAAAGCCGCGTCAACCATCATTGGTTGACAGTGTAAAATATGATATAAAACTAAAAATATTACATTGTTAGTAATTATTGAAAATTTGCTTAAAATTTACTTAATTTTTATTTATGAAAGGACACATGGAGGAATCAATATGGAATTTTAATGGATTTTATTAAGAATTCGCGTGGCGCTCAACTTGTTAAGAAGCATCCGCAAGCCAAAAGGGGTGCTTCTTTCATTCGACTTTTGGAATAAATCTTTCTTTCTCATCTCAGATCATGCCAATAACACTTCTTGTCAATGTTATCAAGCCGTTTCAAATATCTGGGTTTCTTTTATATACATAAATATATACATATAAATATATACTATATATAGAGAGAAAAGACTTCTTTAACTGTCTGTCATCTATCATGTCACTTGCTGTGCAAATTCTAAACGTTGTGTTTTATGTCTGATTAATAATGGTTTTTCTCAACTTTACTGCACATTGAAAATCCCAAAATCTGTTTAAAATTTTACAAATGTTTTGTTTTTCCCAAACTGGAAGTCCATTCGTTTGAATAATTTATGTATTCGAGCATTTCGCAGTCGATGTTTATCGCTAAACTTCTATGGTCTTCTTGCTGCATTTACTTTTTCGTAATTATTTTTTAACTTCAAAGGATTTGAATACAGTTTTCAATATTCTCATCGTTTTAGCTTGGACTGGTACCCATTCATTAAATTTAAAATTTGAATTTGACCTTATTTAATTCAAATCATCTCTTTCCTTTTTCAATCACTTTAAATAGCTATAAAATCTACATATACAAACTATAAAGATGTCTTTCCCCCCCCCCCTCTAAAAGTCTAAATTTATTAGTCTTTTTAACACTTTCCAACAAGATTGAAAAGTGTTAGTGACTTTGGTTTGTGTGTCTGTCTGCGTCTGTTAGTTCGCACTCTAACTCCCGTAAATATTCATGGAATTTCTTGAAACTGATATATGTTATTCAGTTCACTATCGAATGTTCTCTATCGAAAATGGAGTTTATACCGCTACTGGTTTGTGTACAGGGACACCCGAAAGTATTTCAAAGCATTGTGTTCTATGAGAGGTATTTCTATAAACCATATTTTCATATCTTTACTGTACACATATCTTAATGAAATTGAAATACGTTATTCAAGTTCATTATTCGATGTTTCCTGTAGAAAATAGGGTAAATACTATCACTGGTTTGTGTACACGGACACCCGAAAGTATTCAAAAGCATTGCGTTCTATGAGAGGTAATTCTATAAAGCATATTTAAATAACTTTACTTTGCGTATAATCTTAATGAAATTGAAATATTATATTCATATGCACAAAAGAATGTTTTCTACAGAATATAGCATGATTAGCATTAAGATTTACAGGGCCACACAAAAATATTCAGTTACATTAAGGAGTATTATTGGAAATTTGCTGGAATTGCATTTTCGTTTACATTAAGCGTTTTTAACACCTTCTAAAAAATTTTAAGAATGAATATGATTTCAATTTGTGTATCCGTCTGTCCGACTGTTCATCCGTCTATCAGTCCGTCTGACCAACCCCAGCGTTTTTAAATATTTTCAGAAATTTAAAAAAATTATATATGTTATTCAAGTTCATTATAGAATGTTCTCTTTTATAATGGCATTAATATGTCCTCTACAAATGGTTTTTGTACAGGGACATCCAAAGAAATTCTAATGCTTTGCGTTATATTTTTATATAATCACATTTAAATAAATTTCTACTGCAAAAATCATAAAGAAATTGAGATTTAATGTTAATATGCTAAAATAATATTTTATATAGATTCACCATTTACAGGACCACACTAAAATATTCATATATATTAAGGGCTGCAATTAGAATTTAGGGCTGCATTTTCGTTTGCGTTAAGCATTTTTAATACTTTCCAACAATGTTTAAGATCGATTATGAATTCAATTAGCCTATCTGTATGCCTTTCAGTCTTTCTGTATGTCCGTTGTGTAATAACGTAGGCGAAGAATATTGAAAGTTATACGATACAACAAGTACGTATAGTTGGAAAGTGTTAATAATCAATACGTACCACATGATTTTTCTTTCTTATGATAGATAATCTGATTTTTTTTTTTACTGATTGCTTTGGATGTTAAAATCTGCTCATTTTCATTTTTGAATTTATTTTATTTATATTACCCATCGCTTAGAATTTTTGTCTTTTGATTTAGCCTAATACACTTAGCAATAAATGTGCCAAAGGGAGGTTAAAATAATTCTTTTCTTGTGTAACAAATTTCACAGTATTTTTAACTGATGTTAAAGTTTTTATACACCCTATATAATACTGTATACAAAATATATACAAATTGACTTTGCGCAAATGTTATCATACAAAGCAATTACAGAATAAATTTAGCTAGAAATATTGTTTAGAATTGCACATTAATTTATTGTAACTACGGCTTCACTTGTATTAGCTGGAAGTTTGGGGAATAGTTTGTTGTATTTTTGCACTTTTCAGATGAGGTTATATATAGTTTCATTTATTTATTTATTTATTTTTTGTGACAATGTCTATTATAATATTTTGAATGTTCCTATAAAAACAATATAATAAATTATAATAATATAATACATTTTTTATTTTAACTTTTTAAACAAATTTGTTTTTTATTTAAAAGTAGGCACCCTGATGTATTCAATGGCTTTAAATAAATGACCTATAACAACAGTTTACGGATATCTCTCTTCCAGTATCTCGCCCCCGTATAATTTACCCACTGAACATTTCGCCCCCAGCAATTATTTCCAAATAGTGTAGGAGTAAATTAAGTAGTTAAATAAATTTATAAATAAAAATCCCACATACAGCGATTTTACTTTTCAATGCCTATATGAAACAGGCAAATATAAAGACGGCTTTCTTGATTATTATGTTGAATTTTCTAGACTATTTTGTTGAATCAAAAGCTTATCGTTGAGAACTAAATGAAATTTTATGTGCTCAAAATAATAATTTTATATTATTTATTTATTAAGGAATAATTAAATAAGAATAAATAGTTATAAAATTTATTCTCAAACATTTATCGATTCATTTAGATTCAAATTTTATATTTTATTAAAAGAAAATAATTTTATCAAGAGAGAAAAAAATAGTCAGTTTATTAATACATTTTTAACAGTTCGCTATTTTCCAAGAAAGGAAATATATACATGTTATTGTTTGAATATTAATTATTATCAATATACTTTAAAAACGAAATAAATTTAAATGCTTCAAATTTCACACCCCCCCCCCCCCCCCCTTCATATACCGGGTGATCCGAAAGTCACAGAAAAAATGAAAATTATATTATTCAAAAAGTACTGCCCGTAGCTCTATACGGTTTTCTCTTAAATGTACAGAAAAGCATGGGACTTTTTTTTTTTATATACATATGAAAAAAATATTAGTTAGATTTTTTACCAACATATCGCACTGTATTCGCAGTTTCCTCTCACATTTTAATATAATAAAATAGGTCAAATAGTTCCATATTACAAAAACTGAAGCTTTTTAGAAGAATTTCTAATGCTCAACGTCTGACGGTCCGGTGGGTCATTCTAATGAATGACGGCTGGGATATAGAGCATTTATAAACCTAGTTACGTTCATGAATATACTGCGCCACTGTAAAAAAGTATATTTACAATTAAAGCACCACCACCACCTGATGAAGAAAATTTAAACTGATTTCCTAATAAATATTTTGTTACCTTCAAAAAAAAAAAAAAAAAAAAAAAAACCTCATGTCTTTCTTTGAATTTTATTGAAAACCGTAGGTCAATACATTTTTAATAACACTTTTTTAATTTTTTCTGTGACTTTTGGATCACCCTGTATATATATATATATATATATATATATATATATATATATATTACGTTTAAAGTAATATAGCCAGTTATTATTAATAATAGCCGCCTCTTTTCTTAAATGTGTTTAATTAATTGACATTAATCACTTTAACAGGTTGTTATTAACAATTACCAAAGGAGATTGGTAAATGTGATAAAATAATGGACATTAATCACATTAACCGATTATTTTTAATAATTACCAAGGAAGTTTGTGCAATTAGTCACATTTTAGTAATGGAAATCTCTAGGTAAACGCTTTAAAAATTATTACATTAAACAAACATCTTTGGTAATTATTAATAATAACCGGTCAATGTGATAAATTCTCAAAAATTATTCACTTTAACCAAACTTCAGTGATAATTATTAATAATAACCGGCTAATGTGATAAATTCTCATATATTATTCACTTTAACTGGGTTATTTGGTTATTATTAACCCATTACCTGCCGACGGAAAATTACGAGATTCATTTCCCCAGTGTCATCATTTTTCACACAGACGCGCGCTGTTATGCGTTTACTGTTTCAGAAACATTCTCTTTTTCGATTCCTCTCACTCCCCATCTTCTTTGAAATAAGTAAATCCTTCGAAAACACTATCACGGTCATTTAATTCCATTCCAAAACCGTGGGAATAATATCACTGGTAGCGTCGCAGCACAAAGGTTCGTACTTAGGAAAAGCGTATATATACGTCCGCGGCAGTTAACGCATCGGCTTAGCGAGACGAATATATACGCCCGGGGCAGTTAAGGGGTTAATAATCAACGATTATTATTAATAATAACCAATTAATCTCACTGAAAGTAGCATATATATAAATATATATATCTATACACACCACCTTTCCATAAATAACTGGACACTTTCCATATCAGATGTCTTTTCAAATATCTCAAAAGTAATCGACGAATGATTTATAAGAGTGTGAGGAACATATTATATCGCATATATTTCACTGAAAGTTTTGCATCGAAAGTAAAAGAGGACCAGTAAAAAATTAAATAAAAATGAAAATGTTTGGGAACATCCTGTAAAAAGCAATACTTGAAATGCGATCTGCTTGTAGCATGTAATTATGAGTCCCCTTCTTATTATATGCATAAATGTTTATGCGGTTACCACATATATTCACGGAGATACATTGTTTCTTTTAAAATTTTGCCCAAAAAAAAAATCACTTTTTTAACCATAATACACAAGGTATTAAAAACCCAGTGCAAAGCCATTTCCAGGAAACTTGACTTATAAAATTAGACACAGCATACTGCAATCAGAATGCAAAAATATTAAAATAGGAGAAATTTTACTAAATATTTTTAACTGGGCATGCACAAGCTTTAGCGAAATTTCATTTGCATAATTTAATAGCCAAATGCATTGAGTTACTTATATAAAAACTCCAAACAAGTATCGTGTAAATTAAAAAAGTTGTAAGCGATAACATGAAGTGCTATTCAGCGCCCCCCTTTCTTTCTCTGAAAAAAAAAAAAAAAAAAAAAAGGCAAAACTATAAGGGGTTTACTCACGTTTTTATTTCAGTCAATGGTAATACGGTGTTCGTTGATTGTAAATAAATATTAATAAACCCCCTTATCATTTTCTTTATTTTTGAGAAGAACTGAAATTCAGTTTATTCTATTACGTACAGAATTTACATGATATTTGTTTGTGGTTTTCATATAAGTGGTTCAATACTATTCGCTATTATATTATGCAAAGGAAATTTCGTTAAAACTTGCGTATGCGCAGTTAAAAATTATTTAGTAAAAATGTTCACATTTGATTAGATATTTAATATTTTTAAATCCTGATTGCAGTATGCTGTGTCTAATGAAGTATGCTAAGTTTCCTGAAAAAATCTTTGCACAGGGTTTAATACCTTGCGTGTTATAGTTAAAAAAGTGACAGTTTTTTTTTTTTTTTTTTTTTTTTTTTTTTTTTTTTTTTTTTTTAAAGAAACCGTTATACATCCATGAATATATGTAATAGCCTCATAAAAATTTATATAAATAATGAGAAGAAACCTCATAATCACATGCTACAGCGAAATCATATTTCAAGCAATACTTTTTATAGGGTGATCTAAAGCACTTTCATTTTTGTTTAATTTTTTACTGGTCCCCCTTTTACTTTCGGGGCAAAACGTTCACTGAAGTATAAGAGGTATAACATTTTCTTTACATTCCTGCAGTATTTTTTTAGATGTTTGAGAAAACGTCTAAAATCGAAAGTGCCCGGTCATTTATAGAAAGTTAGTGTACACACA
This sequence comes from Salticus scenicus, assembly GCA_963930645.1. Taxonomy (NCBI): domain Eukaryota; kingdom Metazoa; phylum Arthropoda; class Arachnida; order Araneae; family Salticidae; genus Salticus; species Salticus scenicus. Next base: position 237,606,944 of record OZ005657.1, read on the forward strand.
CACACACACACACACACACACACATATATATATATATATATATATATGTATGTATGTATGTATGTGTTTTCTCTTACAAGATCTTTTACCACCATCGCTGTTCCAATACGTTTAAAGCTTTATAATTAAAATGTAGTAATTTTATTGGCTTAAAAATCACGCGCATAGAAAATACAGAATGTAAGGAGTGTTTCTAAATTGGCTTCTTAACTTTGAATAACATAACTCCGAAACAATGAGAAACAGAAAAGTGAAACAAATTGTATATTGGATTGACAGATCTGGAATTTGTTATACATCGGTTTGCAGATACACTTCCAATATTGGTTAATAGGTGGTGCCACAAGCATATGAAACTAAATAGTACTAAAAACTGCAGAAAATTCGTTGGTGACCGTCAGTCTATTTCATTCCTGACATCTGTAAGGGAGTCGTATCGAACAAATTATTATAGGAAATTAAAAAACATCATGTCGTATTCTTTGAGGCAACGTATTTTTATTATACTGGAATACAACCAATTAGGTCGAATTAGATGACTACCAAAAACTGAATTATGGGCTAACTTTAATACTTCTTTCCTTTGACGTTTTGGTAGGACTAACTGTCCTATATCTTCACCTACCACCTTACCTTTGTAAAAGAGTACATCTTGTGAAATGTAGAAATTACCCCTTTTCTGTTTAGCTAATTGCCATAATTTCCGAAATTCTAGATATTCTTTCTGCTCCTTTGCAAACTGACTGTACACAGAACCTTCTGGCTCCTCCTAAGAGTCTTCTTTTGAGATAACCTTTTCATCACTTGAACCTATTACCGACTCTTCTTTTCCCGAATCAGAAAGAGTTCCACATTTTTCCTTCTTCTTTTCTTCAAAATTTCCCACTCTTCTATGTCCAACATAATATCCAGCTAAATCCGTTTCTCTTGATTCCGTCTCACCTATTAATTGCTCATGAATGTCCGGCGGAATTAGCATTTCTTCTGACAAACCGTCAGATACCGCGCACCATACTTGTGTGTGTATCACTTTAGTAGATCCTCCCACTGGTACTGCTAGTGGGATTTGCACTAGGTCGCACTGTTCTGGTGGATCAAAAATACCTTTCAAGAAAATTTTCATTCCCTTGCCTAAGGGTATATTTCTAATTTTATCTTTTCTGACCATAGTAATTTCAGTTCCTCAATCTATTACTGAATCCACGATTTGTCCATGCACACTAATCAAGGTTCGGTTTAATATAAACAATCCGTCCTTTATATTGTTTCTAGCTGGTACATATCTTAAATTTTCCACTTTTGCCCTGACAATCCCTTGCTCAACACTGGTATCTGGACTCTGTGAACTGTTCACGCTGGTCACCTTTTTCGTTTCTAATCGTGGCGTAAACTTTCTCTTGCGTCATCTCGGGCAATCCAGTTTAAAATGATTTCGTGATCTGCAAATGAAACATTCAAACTTCTTGCTATCTAATTTTGGTCTTTCTTCCTTTCTTCATTCCGGTTCCAATTCCTTTTTATATGTTCGCTGAGATCCTTTTGTTATTCCTCAGCCTCATATGATTTTTGATTATCATATAATACAATGCTCAAAAAAGTTAGGGTAGCACATCGTTTTAACGAAATTAAGTAAATACTTATAAGGATAACTAATGTCGAATGAAACATCCATAATTTAAAGCATGGCAGTAAACAGAAGAAGAAAACTTTATATGCAAATCAACGTTCATGACGTCAAAAACTAAAAAAAGAATATAAATGCAGAAATCGTGATTATGCAGAAGCTTCTTTTTCTTACTGTCTCAGTGATGAAATTCAACAATTCGGCTTTTGTTTCGAGAAAAGATGACTTGAAAATTTCATCATAACGTGATCTACCGGAATCCATGACTTAACATATTATCGGGAAAGGTCAAACTCAAAGAAGTGTAGCGGGTGCTGTTGAATCGAAAGAAGTGAGGAGGATGGAATCAAGAGGTTGGAATCGATTCTAAGGAACAATGAATGTTAGACGTCGACCAGGACACGGAGATAAGTTCGTCCACTTGCTATCACAGCAAATAATGACCGATATAAACAGTTAACAGCTGGTCGAGACAGAACAACTAATGCTACTCAGCTGCAAAGACAATTTCTTTTGGCAACAGAACGGAGGGTCTCAAGCCAAACAATCCGAAATAGGCTTCATCAGTGTGGTCTCTATGCACGTAGGCCAATGGTGTATATTTCGTTGACAATAAGACACCATGTGGACTGAAGAAGGTGAGTTGCTGAGCATCGAGATTAGATGCAAAGTGATTGAAGTCAAATGCTGTTTACTGAAGAGTCCCGATTCACTTTAGAGTGTCATATCAGACGTATTTCGGCTTAATAAAAAGGGGCACTCGAAATAACCCTATATGCGTCCGAAAAAGATCACATTACAGACTAGGTAGTTTGATGGTAGGGGCTGGAATCAGCATAGGCGGACGTACGGTCCTGTATATCATTCGAAATAGCAATTTCACGGACTAAATGTATGCAGACGAGATTCTGAGACCTCATTCACCTTGCGCTCCAGCAATTGGTGATTCCTTTATTTTAATGTAAGATAATGCCAAACCTTATGCAGATCGTCTTGTGGAGAACTTTCTTGAAGCTGAAACAGTACAGTGCATGGACTGGCCAGCATGTTTAGGACACACTCAGACGAATCGTTGCTGCAAGACCAGGACCTTCTTTTACTGTCCAAGACTTGGAGAACGCACTTCTTCAAGAGTGGAATAGTATTCCCCAAAGTCTTATCCATAACTTCATCGCATCCATGCCAAACAAATGTGTGGCAATCTTAGCAGTTTGGGGGGACAACACGCCATATTAAACATCTTGTATCATTTCCAAACTTTACGTTTTGTGTCATTTACATATAACTAAATTGTTGTTCTGAAGCATCATTTTTTTTTCTCTACTATTCCAAAGAATTAAAGTTACCATACAATTGTTTTTTGCTTTTTTTTTTCTTTCTCTATTGTATTTTGCTACACGTGTATTCGCCAATTTATGCACATACATAGTTATCACGCAACGGTTTCCTCACTTTTTTTGTTTGCTCCCCTAACTTTTTTGAGCAGTGTACATATATCTATCAGTAACCCTTGATTTATATGATTTCCCTTTCGCTGAGTAAAATAAATCACATTCCTTTGCCAACTCTCTAGATCTAAGCCAACTATCACCTTGTTTTATATTTATGTGTGTTGCTATTTCATGATCCAGAGTTTCCATAAGACGATCCGATATTATTAGTTCTTTTAGTGTTTCTTTCACATCCCTCAATTTACAATAATATTTCCATAGAGAAATTAATCTAGTTGTAAGCTGAATGAAATTTTTTTCCTCTCTTCTTGCTTTCTTGAAATTTTCTAAACATGTTTGGGCCGAAAGCTTATATTCACTTAATATAATTTCTATAATTTCCTTTAAATGTTCGTATTCTCCGTACCTTTCTTCTTGTACGTATATTAACAACTGAGCATCTATTTCGACCAGTAAACACAATAATATTTGAAATTTTGCTTCATAAGGTACATTTAAACTTGTAAATGCCTTCTCTAGACTGTCAAAAAAATAAATAAATAAATAAATAAATAAATAATAATAATAATAAATAAATAAATAAATAAATAAATAATAATAATAATAAATAAATAAATAAATAAATAAATAAATAATAATAATAATCCCAACCTTTCGTCTTGGCAGGTATTTTTTCTGTTAATAATCTAATACTTTTCATGTATTCTTCAATTGATTTTGACCTTTCTCTAGATGCAACATTATCATCATCAAGACTTTGGTTTCCAATAGAGTTTGACCGTTGTAACCTTAATTTTTCGAATTCTATTCTTTCTTCAGATTCTAAACGTAATTTTGTTTCCTCTGCTTGTATCCGCAATTTCTTTTCCCTTTCTTCTGCTTCTATCTGTAATTTATTTTCTTTCATTTATCTTTCTCTTTGCTCTCTTCTTTCTTCTTTCTCCGTTTCCTTTTCTTCTTTCTGTTGCTGTCTTTCCTTTTCTTCTTTCTGTTGCTGTCTTTCCCTTTCTTCTTGCTCCTTCATCGTCAATGATAGTCAGTGGCATCGCGTGAGTGACGTTTCGGTCATCTCCATATGTGTGGCTAGAAACAGTCTGTTATCATGGAAAGTTCATTGATATGATTGACTGTTGGAATGCCGTCATACCTACGTTGCTCTATAAAAAAGGTGAATCAACCTAATAAGATAAATACATATTCGATTACAATGCACTGTTTCCAGCCACTCGTATAGAGATGACCAAAAACGTCATTCACGAGTCGGATAGTCTGTAGCATCTGTTTAACAGTTTTTTCATCGTACTCTTTACTGTTCAAGATAATTTTTCTAAGCTCTATTAATTTTCCGCCTTGTGGTACTTCTTCGCCAAGATTTTCGATTACTAACGCCAAATCCTTGTCATTTCCATTCACTAAGTATGCCACGGTTGCTATGGTAACCTTTTAGTCTTGATTTTATACAATATTTTTATTTATTCTTAATATTTTGTTTTCTTTCAATTATCGATGAGTTTAATTAAATTAATATACGCTGATATACATTTTAAACCACATTTATAACAATAACTACTACAATTCTTGTTTGTAATCTTCATATTTAATTTTAAATTTATTTTTCAATACCAAGGAGAATTCATTCAATTGTATAACATTTATATTGGAGCATGTAAATATATAATTATACCAACGATAATACATGGATTTTAAATTTCCTTACCTTAATTTCTTTTTCATAAATTCACCAAACTTTTAATTCGTAATATAGGTAAGAGAAATCCTACTTCTCTGACACCATTTATAAATGTCGCACACTTCACTTTAATTGAAAATAATTTAATAAATGTTGCATACCTCACTTTAATTGAAAATAACATAGGCCGAGTTTTCTATCTCTAATTTATTCTTCTAATAACCACATCAGTTCAGCTTTTACTTTTAAAAGATCTTCAGGAAAAAAAATAAGTGTTTCCGTTACTATTCTATTTTTCCAAAATAATCATGAAAATCCAAACTAAAAACATTACTATGACATCCTCCTTTTTCCTTATTTTTTATCCTGCACGTCCGAGTGTTTTTTATTTTCTAAATTCAATATTATTTCAATTTAAAAAACCATGGTACCATTTTAATTTTTATTGTATGTTTTTAATTTCTTCTTTTAATTTACACTTTATGATAATTCTAATTTAGTTGTTCAGCTACTTTGGCTAAGAAAAATATCTCGCGGATTCTCTTGGCTATGAATTTTTCTCACGGACGTGACAGTTAAGAATATTTTGAAAAATTGTTTTTTAAATTACGTTCTTTTATTATTATTATTATTAATTTTATTATTTTATATATTATTGTAAAATTTATTGCAAAACATTCTTCTGTATTGCAAATAAGTATTTCAGTTTAAATTTGATGGTGTTTCTATTATTGATTCAACGCCTTGAAAACTTAAATTCTGTATTTTCTAAACGTGCAATTTTTAGCCACTAAATTTACTAGATTCTATTAGTAAAGCATCTAACTTACATATTGAGACACAGATACTGGTAAAAAATCTCGCAAGAAAATTAAAAATCTTATTATATACTATATTTGAAAAAGGAAAGAAATGGGAAATTTTAAACATATTTATTTTTAATAATTCTCTTTCTTTTTTATCATTCTTTTACCCCCCTCCCCCTGTTTGTTTAAAGAAAGTTAATAACGATCAATTTTCGTAAATATAACAACGTAAAATATATATTATTAAATTTTGAAAATTACATCCTGAATTCTGATCTTGGAAGCTAATGAGTTGTTAAAGAAATATTAGCAGAGTTGCCAACTTTTAAAATTTATTCCAGAACATTTTTAGCTCTGCTTTTATTTCACACTACTTTACAGAATAATTTTCTCCAATATATAACTACGATAAAGAAAAAAAAAAACCCTCTAAATAAAAAAGTGGTATGAAAAAAAGGCGAGGCTAACAATGCTCCCAAATAAATTATAAAAGTTAGCAATTCCGGTATTCGTAATCTGCTTACATTTTTAAACCAATTTATTTTCCTAATGAAGTGCACAATTTGAATCGGACTGAATCGATAAATTTTTGAAAAGAAATTTGATATTTCTCAAATCTTGTTTAATTAGTTCATAAATATAAATAAATGAAAATTTAAATAAATATTTTCTCCACATAAAACTTCATTTAATTCCCAGCAAACAATTTTTGATCCAACAAATTATTCTATCAACAACTGTCTTTTTTATTTACTGCAATTTCTGCATGTTAGAAAACTATTTCTCACAAGAAATTTTAAGTAGCACAAAGGCTTTTTATTTTTATTTATTTATTTATTTATTTTTTAACCAGGTATTAAATTTTTACATTTTATTAAATACAATTTCTGTTAATAAACTGATTTATTTGTTTTCCAGCTAATACAGATTAAAAGCAGGAAATTATGGTACCTGTTTTATATCGAAGTTAAAAATAAAATCACGTGAATGGACAATAGTTTTACCGAGAAACTATTATATGTACGATTATACTTTTGTTTATAAATTTATATAACTAATTACTTGCTTCTGCTTCACACGGAAAAAAATGATCGAGGCGAGATATCTGCCTCTCCATTCAAAATTTCATCTTTTTTTCCGCACATCCCCATTCAAATTTTTATTCTTGTAGATCTAAATTATTTTTCTATCAATTTTAATATTTTTACTTAAATTTTATTCACAAAGAACGGCATATGTGCTGTTATTCACGAAATTAAAATTGAGTGATAACAATGTAGTCATTGAATTTAGAATACCACCGACTTGTATCAGTACTTTTTGGAATATATGGCATCATTCAGGCACTTATTTAGGAGTTAAAATTAAATGTAGACAATATCAATAATTAAAGGTACTTTCTCGTGTTGACGTCCACTATGTCTATTACGATAATATCAGATGAGGAGCAAGTAGAAAGTACTCTTATTCATTATAATTATTTCAACATTTTTTAGAATTTAAATTATTAGTAACTTAAATTTATTTAAACAATTTATTACAAATGTGTTTATTATTCTTTTGTTTGTCACATCTAGTTTGATGTTGTTGTATTAAAGATGGCCATTAACACAGGAAATGATCTAAGCATATTTTATCATAAAATGATTTTTTCATTCATATTTTACCAAAAACATAAAACTTCGTAAAAATTATATAAGTAGAAAAAATATATATCAAAATAGATTAAAAAGCTAACAAAAAATAAAATTTAGATCAAATATAAGAAATCTACTTTGAATTAGAGTCCTGCATCGAGTCGAGTAACCTCTGTTTTATCCGAAACCGACCCGACTCTGGAATCGGGTAGACTAATTTTTTTCACTTGTGGGTCGAGTTCGAGTAGGTATGACTGATTTATTTTTCTTACGGGTCGGGCTCGGGTCAGATTGACTGATTTTTTTTCCTTCTGGTTGGGCTCGGGTCGGGTTCAGATTTTAACAAGTCGTGTCGACATGAGAACATCTTTCGAAAAAACTTTACCAGAATAAGCAGAAAAATGTTTGTTATAAGTGTATAACTGATATAAACAAAAAATAAAGTTAGAAGAGAAGGCGCGGTAGGTGAGATTGCGCACATAGAGGATCAGAGGAAGCAGAAAAGTGGCCGCGCAACGACACCAGGTAGTTGATTAGCATTAATAATGTTAATCAGCTATTGCACATCATGTTGGCATGCCAACTTGAATGTGCATGTTGGTTGTTTCGAGTGTCTAAGATAAAACACTGTCATTTTGACTTGTTTTCAAAAATAAATGCTTGAATTTTCATCACTCTTCCTAGGAATTTCTGTAGAATGGCAATAGTACAAATATTTTTAAACTAAATGATTTCTCAAAAGCTACTAACCTAGACTGGCGGTAGGAGCACCAATGATTCCCTATAAAAGCGAATAATTATTGAATAAAAATCTCTGCAATCTCTCCTACCGAAATGGGAGAGTTTGCACTTTTGCCACTTAGGAGAGATTGCGCATTGATTACGTTAAATTCTATACTAGGAGAGATTATGCAGCTTATTAGTAATGACAATACAATGAGGATGTGTTAATTGAATAATTGGAACTGTACCACGAGACAATTTCGACAAGTCATTGAGCTAGTTTAATTGTGTTACTTGTAGTAGATGATTGCAAGAAAGCTGCAATATTTAAATAAGAGGCGCAACGATTGAAGGCAACGACAAATTAGTTCAGCAAACAAGAATGCATTCAAACTGAAAAGGAAAGGTACTAATTTTAATGCATTCGTGACGGCGTATTTTATTTTCATTTTATTTATTTATTTATTTTGAGACCGTCTCCAGAATCCGAAAATTTTTTTGCTTCATATTGACCACATATATCATTACACACACTGTGTGCTACCCGTCCTTTTGGCCCAGAAATGCATTGGTGTGCAATCTGTCTCGAAAGGGTTAAGTTAAACGTGTTATCAACAAGTAAATTAATGTTATTTTCTAATCGTATCTGGTCTCTTTTTTTCTGATTCTTTAATATTTTTTCTTTACATACAATGTTTTTAAATTTCTTTTATTTTCTTGATTTTTAATTATTATGTTAAAATGTCTTCCCCTAATACAAAAATAATTGTTTGCACCTTAAAACTTTACAACAATGTCATTCAAAATTTTTCAACAATAGTCGATGTTTTATATTATTCTATTGAATTGGGCGCAGATTTTCCTAGCTTTACCTTGCAATATATGTACCCATGGTTAAATATAAGCATACTCATATTATTATACAAAAGTAAACATTCATATCTGACAAGGGAAGTATGAATCAGTAAAATTCCTATTGAAACCAAGCCAAGTATAAATTAACCCTTTCAGGGGCAGTGGTATATATTTTATACCACCTAATTTTAATTCCCAATTTCGAAAATTCACCCTGGAAATTTTTAATGAATTTTTACCTAATTGACTTAGCCAAAATAATTCATTTAATTTTTATCATCTAACTCTGTTCTTAAATTATAGTGGCACTTGATATTAAGTGAACGTAATTACATTGCCCCTAAAAGGGTTAAAGAGCGTGGTCGAAAAGATAGGGTAGAGTGCAAATTTTGTGCAACAAACCCCTATAGGGTAAGGTAGGGTCCTAGAAGTTTTATCTGCTTCTATCAAAACCGCTGGAGTGTAAAAAAAAAAAAAAAAAAAATATATATATATATATATATATATATATATACATATATATATATATAAATCTCAACTAAATTTTGAACTTTTTTTTCCAGAAAAAAATCTTATAATTTTTTTAAAATTAAAATTAGTGAATAATTTGAGGGGAAATATTTTTATACTACATTTAGATAAAATTTCGTTAATAGTTTGTGCTAGTGTTTTATGTAAAATTTCAATTAGTATTTATATTGATGCCACTAAAAACGAGTGTTAATCGTCTGCGTTAATTGTGCTATAACTATTCATACAATTTTTTGCATGAAAAATCCTGAATGGACAACAACTGCTGCTTAACCCTTCGCACGACTTTTCATTAAATTTTTATTTCGAATATTTTGTTGTACAACTATCAAAAGTTCATTTTATCTCGACAAAAAGCCAAATATTTTCCGAAAGATTCATGATAACAATATTTGACGGTAAATAAGATTGCAATGCAATTAATTGTGGTCAATTTTGTTTTATATCCTGTGCTACTTGTAACAAATGCTTACACTTTCATTAATTTTCTACTTTTAATCATAGTGAATATAAATTAGAAACTAAAGTTATAAATTTAAACATGGTTTTCTTCTTTATAATTAAGTAAACATATATTTTTAAACTCCTAGTTAATATCTTATTAATTGGTATTGGTACATTCGTTAAAAAAAAAAAATAAAAAATAAAAAAAAAATAATAATACAATAAATATTTTTTCTAAAACTAATAATTTAATTTAATCAAATATATAAACATTTTTTTTTTCTTTTTTACTTGAACCAAAAAAAAAAAAAAAAAAAAAACAATTCTATCGGGACTCGATCGCAAGACCTTCTTCTGTACTCAAAACAAACACTCTGACACTACGCTACTTTTTCTTGTTACTTTTGTCTGTTTCGTTGGTTTTCATAGAAATAACTAAAACGTCTAGGGTCATATTTTACCACATGAAGGTGGGGGGGGGGGGGGAAGGGGGTTGTTGCACAAAATTCTACCCTATGTTTCCGGCCATGTTCTTTAATTCAAACTTGGTTTGGTCTGATTCCTACTTCACTTGTGAGAAAAGCAATGAATAAAGAAACTTTTTTTTTCTTTTTAAATATAAGCATTAAACAATAAACTACAAACACTAAACTTGTGGCACATTTTGTACACTTAAAGTACACAACACACATAAAGGGTTAAAAATTATTATCAATGCATTTTTAAAATTTTTAAATTTTTAACTTCGTGCATTGTAATTACATTTTTAATTATTTTTAAAGCGATTTACCAACTGTGTGACAATGATTTTTTTTTATATATAAATTAAAAAGTTTGGCATCAGTTTTAGAGGAGCTATTCATTTAGTTTTCAGGTTTTGTGCTGGGTTCGGGTGTAAAAGTCGCAAGTTCCGGTCGTCAAAATTCTCTGTTACGGGTTCGGGTCAATGAAAAATTTTTCATCGCTTTTGGGACGGGTTTCGGGTTGATTTAAAATTTATCAGTTGGGTTAACCCGACTCATGCAACAATCTAGTGGCCGTATTCACCCTTAACTCCCGGTTCAAAGCAAAAACTTGAAAAGCGTCTAAAGGCAGGATACAGCTTTCCAGCAAAATTTGGCACACTGTTTCTGCCATCTAGCGCCGAAGATTTAATATAATCTTTGATTAGTTATTTTCACCTACAAAATCTGAAAATAACTATACTGCTAGATGACAGAAACAACACGGCGAAATTTGCTGAAAATTTACGCCCCGCCTTTATACGCTTTTCAAATTTTCATGTTCGACCGGGAGTTGAAGTTATTGGTGAATAACAGTCTAAGTTACTCTTTCCACATTTTTTTATAATCATAATTGAGTAGCTTTAATTATTTAATTGTTTTGTTTTGTTTCATTTGCTTACTAACAGAGCCCGGCATTTTACGCAGGACTAAAAATAATTATGTGTCACCAAAACTATTGACAAGAATCAATTGTACAATTTTAAATGTTGTTCATTCTTTTCTAAGTTAAAATTAATCTAAGGGGTACATAGCTAGTGACATTTTGTTTGTGGTTGGAACGGTTGATTAAATGCAAAGCTAATTTTAGAAAATTTATTTATTAAACCAGGGTTTTCGTACGACCATTATTTTTTCCCTGAATCTTACCCCAATAATTTTTAATAACGATTTACATTTTAAAATAAGCCAATTAATTTAAGAAGAATTTTACTATTCCAGGATACTGGTGGCAGACTCGGGGGGGGGGGGGGGGGTCGACGTTTCCGTACGAACCTTGTAAATTGACTAATTTGCTGATATAAGAAATTACATAAGAAAATAATGACGTTTAAACAATTAATTGCAGAATAAATTTTTTATTCAAACAAAATTTATCTGATTGCTGTATGTCCGAAATGTCACTTACAAGATACTATGAGAGTTGCCAATATTTAAAATTTATTCTGGAGCACTTTTAGTACTGCCTTCTTTTCATATCACTTTTATTGAAGAGTAATTTTCTTTTTATTTAATCATAATTAGATATTGGCTCACATTATTCTACAAAAAAGTGCTGTTAAAAAAGAGCGGTAGTAACAATGCTCTGGAATAAATTATAAAAGATCACAACTGAGCACTATTGGTCATGCTTAATAAATTTTTCAATATGAATATATTAATAAATTTTGTTTCGTTATTTTGTTATTTGTCATAAAATGTTAGTTAGATGTTTTACTTTATTTATTTTTCTTTCTTTCTATATCTCTTTCTCTCTCGTTTCTTTTAGGATTACGTTACATGTTCAGTAGGTAAATAAACGAAAGCATCCTTTGAATTTTGAATATTGCTAATTCTACAAAAATTTAAAATCATTACATGAATAAACTATAAATTGAACCTAAGAAATTTAATAAATAACCAACAGTATGTGTTTCCACTTTGAAATGGGGCAATAAATTTTAGTATTCAGATCGTGCTTTCTACAAAAAGCATGTTTATAATCAGATATAAAATATCGCTTTGACTTTTATAATAATTTTACTGTTATTTCATTGTAGATGATTTACCAATAAAAGCATAATGCAAATTGTTTTTTCATATTAGCACAAATTGAAAAAAATAAAAAAAAAAGCCAAAGTTTTGAAAATCAAAATTTGTAGACTTCAATGCGAAATTAGAAAACTGTGCGTAAGTACTTTAAACGTGAAAAAAGTTCACTTTTAATAATTTTAATACTAAAATATGAATATATATTAAACCAAGTTTTGCTATTTTATTAGTTGTAAACATAAATTGTCCAGCAGTTGAGTATAAATTAGTGATTTGTTGATTCATGTGAGCCACAGAACTAACTGAAAGTAAAATACGTATATGGTTCAATATACCATACCAGGAATTTTTAACAGTATACAAATCTGCATGTATATCACAACATGGAGAAACGCGTATTAGCTCGTGTAAAATATTTTGTAAAGCAAGCACCATCATTAGCAAAAGCGTGCAACATTTTTTTCAGGAGAAAATAATGAAGCTCGATATTCTACACACAAGTGAAGCATGAAAACGACAACAGCGCATTTGAAAGCAACAACTGTTATTTTTCAGCAGATGAAGAGTTGTGCTTCTTTATTTAAAACAGAAACAATTGTTCGTATTTTATTTTTTACTTACGGTGTTTTCTTACAAAGATTTTATTTATCATTATTCAGTACTAGCATTTGGGTACTTTTTTCTATATTTGAATAAACTATTTAGGAAGAATTTATTCTAATAATAATAATAATAATAATAAAATATCTTACATTTAAAGAAAAATATTTTAACAAAATCTGAAATGATCGATAAGGTAAAACTGCCTACACATTTCAATATACATTTTTAGAAATCAAGTGAAATGAACATTTTATTCGGAGCCACATATATCATTAGTTAAAAGCCATGTGCAATTTCTTGAAATAATTAAACAATAAAAGTATTAGAATTTCTAGAAATTATTTTAAAATATTTATGTCCAATGTAAAAACTTTAACGTAATTTATTATTATATTTTGACTAGAATTAAAGATTAATTTTGAGAAATTAAATAATTAATTTTAGAGAAAGTAAGCATTTCTCTTCGACTTACAGTAATTAATACATTCGCGACCGCTGACGTGAATTCACGTCATTTTAACTTCTATTGCTAGGTGCCGCTGACGTAAATTCGCGTGTTTTCAGATTATGTTCCTGATTACCGCTGACGTGAGTTCACGTCATTTAAAGAATTTGTATGGAAACAATACTTTAGGAGAATTTCGATATTATTTTAGGGTATTAATTTCTTATATATTCGATAGTATTATAGGTTCAATCTAATATTATATGAGTAATCAAACTTCAAGCTTCAGATAATTACAAGAGTAACAATTCAAAACATTATAACTATTATCCATGTTTAAACATCGATAAACAAAGTTTGCGGCAACTGGCCTGCGTTTACTTCAACATTCCCCGGCAATCAGTTTTAGAAAAGGGAAAAGTATGCCGGTCGCGAAAGTGCTAATATTAAAAATAAAGATAAATATGATCTTTAATTTATTTATTTATTTATTTCTTCAGAAGTTTAAACTGTTTTAAGATCCACATTATGTCAATGATATTGTGATATTTATAAAATAGGTGAGTCACCAATTCTATAAATTATTTATTTATTTATTTATTTTTGAGATAAAACTGTTCGGTTTATTCTAACTTATTGAATTCTAAGAACTTCGACTTGAAAGTTTTTCAAACTGAGTTTGAACGTGTTAATTTCAAAAAGATGGAAAAAATTAAAATGAATTAGAATGGTGCTCAGCCTACGAGTTTTTTTCCCACACATATTACTTCTTAAAAATATATGAAACGACGCATACATATTCTCGCACACACATATTCACGCCTACGTATTTAGCCTACGAGTTTTTCCTCTTATATATTACTTCTTAAAAATGTATCAAACGACGCATACATATTCACACACACACACACATATATGTGAGTGTGTGCACGCGTGTGTACATTTATTTTACAATATAAATGAATATAGTTTTTAATATTGAGGATTTTTGATGATTCAGCATAAATAAAGGGTATATGTGCTGGAAAAAATTAAATAAAATTAAATTGAATTAAAACGTCATTAATAAAGATACATATGATAGTTTTAGCCATTTTCACTTGAATAATATTCAGTACATTACAGTATAAATCCGGCATTTTTTTTTTTTTAAATCAAGTAGCCATAGAGCTTAAAGTAACATTTTTAATGCAAACAGACATATATAGTTTTTCTTTTTCTCTTCTGTTCGTAAAAATAAAAGAACTTTGTATCGCAAGATGTATTCGTAATCCCAATAAAAACACAGGCGCTAACAGAAAAGTGTATGCAAATGGGAAAAAAATCTACTTCAAGGTAGTTCACAGAAACATTTTCTTCAGTACAAGGAGAAAACAAGAGCTTTACAGAAGCTGTTATACGCAAAGTTTTGGTCAAAATCACAAAATTGAGATCTCCAGGAGAATTTTAATAAATTAAAAGAACATCGCAATGATCAAATTCGACAATAGCGAGCAATGATGGGAAAGCTAATGGGTTGTGGAAGATATATATAGAATAACAGAAAGGTAAAAGGAGTGGAAGTTTGAAACAGAGACTTCCAGATTACAAAGAATACATGAAAATGCATAAATCATTAGTAAAAGAGTGGGACTGCTTCCAAAACCAATAAATTTCCAAATATCGCGGTCAACTATCTATATAAGAAACATTATTGAACCTACTTTTTGCATGTTACCTAGAAATAGGGATGCTACATTTATCTTACAATTTTATTTCATTTATTTTATTTTATTTTATTTTTTCGCCAACCCAGTTTTTTTTATATTTTTATTGCACTACTGACATTTTTCACTTTCTACCAAATTATTTTCAATGAACCAAAAACGTTTTCTTTAAAGAAATTTTATTAAAAACTCATGAGATTTTAAAAATTATGTAATGCAAGACAAAATTACATTAACAGGGGTCGTACTCTCCACCCTTTTTTCAGGACGCTCTCATGAATAAGAAATTTTCAAATTTATTGCTACCACTATTTTTATAAAATGATTTCTACCCTGCATAATTATGGCACATTACTATAAATATACCAGAGATATTTCTACATGAAATTAGTGACAAAACAAGCGGAAATTTCTTGTCTTTAAGAGTGTCCTGAAAAAAGGGCGGAGAGTACGACCCCTGCATTAAAAAACGATTGAGTTCAGCCTATTTACTTAAACTTGTTTGTCGTCCTGAATGGAAACTATTTTTTCTTAACGAGGCTCTCTACATATCGTCACCGTCAGCCAAACCCATAGCTGCCAAGATTTTTAATTTATTCCGGAATGCTGTTAGCCCCGCCCTTTTTTCACACAGTAAACTTTGTAGGAAAATGTTCTTCAATGTATAATTGCGATTAAATATGAAGAAAATTACTCTAAAAAGATTACAGTGTGAAAAAGGGGCGGGACTAACAACATTCCGGAGTAAATTAAAAAACTTGGCAGCTATGGCCAAACCCAATGTTATTTTATGGATATTTTTGCCCCATTATAACTCGTTAACTAACACATATTTTTACTTTTTTTTTCAATTCAGAAAAATCACAACTGTTAAATTGGTTAACGTTTTCTAAAAATTGACTTTTCATTTTTAAATATTTTATTTTGAAGCTGTAAAATCCAAAAGTGAAAATTGGCATTTTGCTGCTTCAAAATAATATATTAAAATTAAAATATTTTTCTTCTATAAAACTACTTAAATTGACAAAATAATATTAAAAAATTTATTTTTGTTATACTTTTTGTTTTTCGATATTACGTTAGTATAGTTCAATAATGCATTATGAGCATATTTTTGTGTTGTTTTGTGGTTCTATAAAGAATTAGTTTTCTTTTAAAAATTAGTTTTAAGATGTTAATTGAATGATGAAACTTTGTGAGAATTTTATGCTTTTTAAAACTTATATATATATTTTTAATCCAAACTAAAAAGATCTAAATCTAAAATGGATATACAACACACATTTATTTGAATGTCTATGAAGAGTCGTAACCAAGTTTTTTATGGAATTTAGTCTAAATTTAAGACAAAAGAAGAAATTTAAAGACAACAAATTCTTTAAAATATCTATTTTGAGAAAAGAACCAATTGAAAGATAATTTTATACGTTTACCTGTAACCTTACTCAACCAAAGCTAACAACTTTTAATTTTATTTAATTCAACACATTTTAAAGATTCTTTTTTGAAATATTAATATATTTTTTAGTCGATTTTAAGTAACTTTTTTCTTAAGTTCATTAATTTTCCTTAATTTCATTTTTCTTAAGTTCATCAATTTAACAGCTGCTTTCGCAAAAACACTTCAGATAGAATATAAATAATTTTCACTAAGATTCCGAATTTTATACACTATTTGAATGATTTTCGTTGATCAGATAGTACCTGCAATATCAAATAGTTACTAACAATTTATAGCTATTTTTAAAGATAAAAATTATTTTAAAGAAATTTAAAGATAATAATAATATATTTTACAAATAAATAATGTAAGGTTATAAATCACAGGTGAGAAAATTTTATTTTATATTTTAGGGATAAAACGAGAGAAATAATTTGTGAGGGGAAAATGGAGAGAAGAAAGTGAAGAACAGGAAAACTACTGTGTATACATTTAAAACTACATTTTCGGATGAAATACCTAATTCCTATATTTTGTAAAAGGATAAAATGCTTTTTTTTTTAATAATCAGTTAAGAGTAAATGACTTGTCATTTTGTTTTAAATTATTATATTTTAAATGCAATAAAAGACAATATAAAATTGTTAATTGGATCTTTAATCTTCTGGCCCTGCTGTCGGATTTATCCGTTCAACGAGCAGTTGTTTTATTCCGTAATCCATTTATAACTCAAATTTACATAATTATAGATATGTCTAATTTTTAAGTAATGGTCATATTTAATAGTCCTGTGGTTTATCAGCAAATGCATGGTTATATTTTTAACCTCAAAGCTATTCTTCACTTTAGTGCATTATAAAAACTATAGAGTAAAAACAACAAGACAATTTAATCCCTTTTTAAGGCAGTCAGATAATTTGTGACGTATAAATGTAAACATGTATGTATTAACAACTAATCTGCTGAAGAGATCACAAAAGTTTCTTCTGCACCCTTTTAATAGATTTCAATTGCGCAATCGTGTTACTCATAGAATTTTAGGAATCTGAAAAAAATATTCTAAGTTCAGGTAAAATGGGAGTTCGCAATGCTCGATGATCCGAACTAAAATTAAACCACCATAGTCGCAAAAGAATATTCCATAATGAATATAATACGATTTCGAAATTATAGGCTACGACATAGCTATACAACAAACCTTGAAATGTGTTATATGTAATAGCGCCACATATTCGACGATGTACATAAAAATTTATTCAGTATAGTTTTTTAGTAGAAGTATCATACGTATAAATACTAATTCATACATTCTACAGAAAGCTGGGATATAGCTATCAAGGACAATTTATAGAAGTGGAGTATGGACGCATCACAATTTGCGTAATATGCACCTTTATTAAATTAACAAAGTTTCTCATAATAAGCACTTTATCTATCAAGTAGGTCTGCTAGTATGTAATTGAATTTTAAGTGAACTCAAATTGCAAAAGAGGCGGTGCAGCAGACTGCAAAAGATCAAATCTGTATAAACTTATGACACAATCAAACTACATGTTCGGTTTCATGTAATGGCATCTATTAATTCTTGATTGCAGTATCAGATGAAATTTGTGTAAAATTGACACACAGATAGACTGAAAAAATGAGGCAGATTTCATATTAACATTTTCTAGAACCTTCAGTCAAATAGTCTTCAGATCTTTAAATTAATCAAAAATAGGAATATGAAAATATTTACGAAAGCAGTGATTTCATCTCATAAATACAAAAGTAAGTACATGTGGCACACAAAATATATTGACTAAAATTAAATGTAACCTCTTTATTTCTCTAAATTCTTTAAGCCTTTTCTTTATCTCTAGTAACACCTTGGAGAAAGTTAAGTAAGAAAATTTATGGAAAAATATATTGCTAAAATTGTCTCTCCAGAAAGTAATGTAAATACATTGTTCCAAATACTTAATACTGTTTATATTTCAATGATTATCTATTTAATGAAGCAACATACATTAAAAATATTTTTTATTTAATCCATGACATAATGTCAGTATTAAATCAAGGAATTTTACCCCTCCCTCCTTCCTTCCTTATACGTATAAGAGAGAGAGGTACTTTAGGTGTTTCATTCATGAATATCTTTTTAAAATGTTAACAGTAAATAAATATAATAAGCTGTTGCCACCCCCCCCCCCCTTTTTTTCTTAAA
The DNA here is from genome assembly GCA_963930645.1 of Salticus scenicus. NCBI lineage: Eukaryota > Metazoa > Arthropoda > Arachnida > Araneae > Salticidae > Salticus > Salticus scenicus. Next base: position 237,625,640 of record OZ005657.1, read on the forward strand.
AAAAAAAAAAAAAAAAAAAAAAAAAAAGCTTTTATAAAAGTTTTGTATATATACGTGTATTAGGTAGTAAATTTGACTCTATAAGTGAAATATTTTTTATGATACACTGCTCGACATTGAAAATGCAACACCAAGAAGGAATGATAATAATGGAATGAAATTTGTTGGACACATACATTATAGTAGGAAGAACAATTGATTAAAATTTTAGGAAATTTGGAGTAATATGTACTGAGAAAACAGTACATAAAGCAGCGACCTTTGTGAGAAATAACAGCACATATCTGCCTAGGCATTGAATCGAACAGCGATTGGATGACATGTACGGGTAGAGCACTTCATGAAGTTTTAACACGATGCCACAATTCATCGATAGAAGTTACTGGTGAGTGGTGGGGGGGGGGGGGGGCAGTCGCTTTTCAACGATTAAACAGTCATTTTCATTGGTGCGAGATCAGGAGAACGCGCTGGCCAAAGCAACAGTCAAACACATTCGGCATCAATGAAGGTCCAGACAATATGGACAACTTGCGGTCGTGCATTGTCCTGCTTAAATGTTGCGCTTCGGAGGCCTTGAACATAGGGCAGAGCTATGGGCCTTAACTCGTCAGAAATGTAATGGCTGGTATTCAGAGTGGCGGGAAGGAAAACAAGAGGCGACCGGGACGTGTATCCAATGGTACAACATACCATCAATCCAGGTGGTGACTCAGTATGCAGCTACAAAATTCTGATTACCCTCAAAACTGCCTCACTGATATGGGCGCCATTAATGTGTGATCAACGACGAACCTGGACGCAGGAATGGCGTGAAGTCACTTTTCAGACAAATCCCAATCCTGTTTACAGCATCAATATTGCCTTATCCGTATTTAACGGTATTATGAATAATGCACATTGCCAGCTGGGATTCGACATCATCATACTATCCATCATTTGCAATGATGTTATGGGTTCCCATTGGATACACGTCTCGATTACTTCATGTTCGTATTCCTGGCACTCTGAACAGCGGCCATTAAATTTCTGATGAGTTAAGGCCCGCCCCTCTGCCCTGTGTTCGAGGCCTCCGTAGCGCAAAATTTAAGCAAGATAATGCACGACCGCAAGTTGTTTGTATTGTCCGGACCTTCTTTGATACAGAATGTGTTCGACTGTTGCTCTGGCCAGCGCGTTCTCCTGATCTCGCACCAATGAAAATGTCTGTTTAATCATTGAAAAGCGACTGTCCCCCCCCCCCCCACCACTCACCAGTAACTTCGATCGATGAATTGTGGCATCGTGTTGAAGCTTCATGAAGTGCTCTACCAACACCTCCTGTAATAATGCCTTCGAGCTGAGCTCTACGTCATGGAAGATCGGCCGATTTTATCCAATCAACACTTCCTATGATACATGTTGGATCGTCGGGATTGGATGAAATCGGCCGACGTAGAGCTCAGCTCGGAGGCATTATTACAGGTGGTGTTGGCTCTACCCGTACATGTCATCCAATCCCTGTTCGATTCAATGCCTAGGCAGATATGTGCTGTTATTGCTCACAGATGTCGCTGCTTTATATACTGTTTTCTCAGTACATATTACTCCAAATTTTCTGAAATTTTAATCAAATGTTCTTCCTACTGTAATGTATGTGTCCAACAAATTTCATTCCGTTATTATCATTCCTTCTTGGTGTTGCATTTTCAATGTCGAGCAGTGTATATTAAATATCTAAACGCAGTTTATATTGGATTTTAAGTGTAAATTGCAATAATACCATGAAAAAAGTTTTTCTGGAAAATACATAACATAAATACCGTTCGCTGTGAAAATGCAACATTCCGACATGGCAGATTTTTTTTTTTTTTTTTTTTTGTATGTATATCGCATACTCTATGGTACTTTATGATTTGGGGTGCCATATCATACTTTGAATAATATGCTTAATGACTTTACTAATCGCTCTAAACCTAATTTGCGACGAAAATATTGCAATATTCTTCGCAAATGTTGGTTTCAATTGCTGAATAAAAAGTTTTACAATATTGCGGCCTTTTTTTTATTACCTAAGCTGTTTCTCTAATATCCACAACACTGAAAATTAACACTAACTGTGGTAACACAAAACTAACTATGCTAACATAAAAATACGTTAGAACTAAAGAAGTTCTTATTGAGAGCCATTCCCTTTACATACTAGTTCGTTTATAATAATTAAATATAGTAATTTAAACTGAATTAAACATTCTTCACAAATGCATTTCAAGTGCATGTAAAACTAAACTACAGAATATATTTCTATGGAATTTAATCGAAAATATGTATGCAGCTATGTAACTACTTTTAGTGATGTAGAAAATGTAAATCCAAGAGCTATTTTGTGATTTTTACAGGTCTTACGGGTAATATCATGGTAATATGAGAGATAAATGATTTTGTAGTAATACACATACAAATATTTATATACAATACATACATACTAATACATAATACATACAAATATTTATATATAATGAAATTACGACTTTTTTTTTTCTTTTCATTTTTTCACCATCTTTAAATTAGAATTCTGTACCCTGGAGGTAAAGAACTTCATGTCCAATTTGTGAACACCATGTCTTTTATGCGCATTTTTTGATTTATATAGAGGCATTAAGCACTAATGTACAGTTACTTTAAAGGAGATAAGACAGTGGAAAATAAAACCAAGTCCATTTTCTTTATTCATGACAAATATATTTCATTTAGCAGATCAAAGACATGGTGGTAACTCTTTTCACAAAATGGATATGGTGATTTTTACCTCCGGTATATAGAATAATACAATTTTCAATTTGTAATCTTCAGTTGTTACGGTTATATTTAAAATTTTTATCATGATTTGTTTCCTGGTTTTTCGTATTGTCGTTATTAAATATGGATATATATATATATATATTCATATATATTAATACATACATATATATATATATATACCGAAAGAATAACATATTTGCATAATTAATGCGCAAAAAAATGTTGCAAAATAAATATCCAAAACGAATATTAATGTAAGGAGTGCAGGCGAAAAATTAAAAAAGAAGGCAGACAATATATATATTTATACCAAACACAAAAAATATTGAGAACATCTCGAAGAAATCCTATACTTTTTAAAATATTTTATAAAAAGCAAAAACATGTGTGTTTAAATTAATCACAAATTCTTTAATTACTTTTATAATTACACAAAAAATGGTATAAAGTTGAAGGCTTGTTTCAGATTTTGAAAGATCATAAAGTTAAAACTATGAATTAGTTAAAATAAAAAGTAAAACAAGTTATCAATGAAGCACAATTTTTCCGTGTTATGTTCCTATCTGTAAGATTATTTATAATTTACATAGTAACATATAACTTTCACTTCAGTGTTATTGTCCTATCTGTAAGATAATTTATAATTTACATAGTATCATATAACTTTCATTAAAATGTTCCAAAAACTACATTGCATTCTATAGAAAGAATTAATTATGTAGAAATCCATTGGTGTCTAAAGTATTTAAAAATACCTTGCAAATTTGAAAAATGCAGATATGTATGAAATTTTTTAATAACTTGCCATTAAAAATAACGAAGATATTTATGTCTCTTAAAGATATTAATTCATACTATAGACTACAGTTTGTGGAATATTTTAATGCAAATCACATGTTAATATATAAATCCTTGAGTTTTGGGACAATAATAATATTTTTATATGATCTCATATACTACTGTATCAGAAACAACTCATTATGTATTACCTTGCTGCTATAATTTCTCTTGATAAAAATATGGTATTTTGGGGAAATTTCAAAATTATGTTTCAACATTTATTAAATTTTTCAATATTTTTTGTTCTCTCTATAATGCGTCACTTCTATTCGTAATTATTTATTGATACCTTGCTAATTGAAGTCTTTTTTCGGGGTGTATGAATTAATATTAAAATTAATATTTATATTGCATATGGTGGGCAGTGATATACATATATATAGGTTCATTTCATAACATTGTTCTCTTTTTTCCCCTTAAAATAATCTCCTAGTGTCAACTTTCTTTTCTTCACAATATTATTACACGGTCCTGTTTAATTTTCATCAGGTTGGTTGGTTGGTTGGGTTTCACGTTGCACTAGTGCTGCGCAGTGGACAATTTTCATCAGGTATTGTAGTCTTAAAAATTAAAGTACAGTCGGTAACAAAAGTGTCCGAACACTAGCGAAAATTCCTACGTAAAAAAAGTACATTTCATACTGTTTTGTTAAATAAATCCTTATCGAATCCTGTCCTTAGTCAGTCTAAGAACTGGATTCGACAAAGATTTATTTAGCAAAACAGTATTAAGTGTACTTTTTTATATAGGAATTTTTGCTAGTGTTCGGACACTTTTGTTACCGACTGTTTGTAATGTTAATAATCTTAAAAAATTAAATCAATTTAAGATATCTAGTTATTATGTTTGGCTTGTGTCTGTTTCTTTGGTGAATTATTTGACTGACTATTCTTCGCTCTCATTCTTTTCTTTTACTATAAAAGGATTATATATATATGGCTAAATTTGATTTGATAATTTTACTGATACATATGTTTATTGGTGTACTGAAACCGGAAATGAATCAAGTTCTTCTCTATCACGTATAGATTTTGTGTCAATATAGGACGCAATTTTCATTTTCGGTAGTTTCATAGTATGATTCTATAATTAATCATTGAAACGTATTGTAAAAGTTGCCATATAATTATATTGGTGGAAGAGTCACGGAAGAAACTGCCAAAAATCTGTACGTGATAGCGAAAAACTGGCTTCAGTTTCGGTTTCAGCATACCAAAAAGCATTAAGATCAGCCAAAATTACCAAATCAAAAATTTAGATGTAGACATGTAGTTATTACATTATATTGGTGAGTGCATAGTCATTATAGGTCTAGATTGTAATTAAAACTTTGGATGTTGAAATAAGGAGGGTTAATTGAATTTATATTTAAAATTACCTTTTACACCAATGATATAGTACTGTTAATTATTATCATAAAAAAAAAAAAAAAAAAAAAAAGAAGGATGATTTACATTTTGGATAAAAAATCATATTGCAATTCATATGTGATAATAAATTTTCTGTAACAGTTGGTAGAATTTAAGTGTATTTTAATAATATGTATTATCATTTATTGGTTTAAATATTATGCAATACATTTTTACATTATTGATAATATTTTCAAGTATTTACTTATTGATAATGCTTTTTATATTCTTTTCGAACTGACAGATGGTGATACGAAACTGTGAATTTAGTTTAAATAAATCGAATATTAATGTTTCGTAGTTTCAAATAATCGTAACATGGTGTCATATTATGTCGTAACTTTATAAAATTTTAAAATCGTTGCAGAAGTTTCCAAGAAAACCACGTTTCTGCCATATTTTGCCCTGTGCGGAGCGTGGATTTCCAATAAATGCTAATTTTCCAGATTAAAAAAACAGTGATTCAGATCGAATTGTTATCTCGAAAGTCTCTAACCCTAATTTTTTTTATGAAGATCGTTCGAGTAATATTCTATAATACTATGTTTCTGCTATATTTTGATCCTGGAGGAGCACGAGTTACCGGTAAACACTAATTTACCTGAAGATGAGGATGAGTTAAATCGGTTTTGCAAAGGCTCTTAATCCTAAATTTTTATCAAAGTCTTTAAAGCCATTTCTGAGAAACTCTGGACAGATCTAGAAGATTAATTCACTTAATAATAAGGAAGATTTGTATAAGCTTCCCAAGCATATTAATAGCATTTAAACATAAAAACAGAATACTGTTAGTTTCTAATTACTTGTATGATATCTAAAAAGTATTTTTTTTTTTTTTTTGTATTATTTAATCGTACAGTCTTTCGGGTATTCAATTAATATCCTAATTCTTTTATTTTTTTTTAAAAAAAGAATTATTTATATATTTTTCTATTTTGAACATTTAATAGTAACGTTGATAGAATGAAGGTCAACAATTATTAAATTTATTTTTATTTTTATTAATTGAATTGGAGCTGTTGGGTATACTGTAAATTAAAAGAAACTAACATTAATAATATTTAGCTAAATCCTAAAAATTATTAGCCTTATAATTTTTATTTAATGCTTAGTTAGTGTTAATTATAGTATGTGTATGTGAGAATTAAGCCATCTAATGGCCTCTAAAACTTCTAATTTCTGGGAAATAATCTGATTTACAATATTTTGTTCTCATTACAGCTTTCTAATTGGCCTTTAGTATATAACAATTGGACAATGATAAACATTCATAACATAACAAAATATTTTACGGATTATATTTGCTTTCTACATAATAAACTATTTCAGCAATGCATACAGTAATAAATTTAATTGTTGTTTAACAAATTAAATTTCATTCCCATAATAAAATTATGCCATGCTTTTCACTTATACAGACTAACTGGAATTTCACGAGATAAATATTAACATAAGTAAACACAAAGTCCTGTTGTAAGTATTATTCCTTTAAATTAGATATCTTAGTAATGTTAGTTAACGAATGAAATTTTAATTTTATAAATTTAAATTCTTTTTGGAATTCAAATATAAAACATTATTTAATTTTTTTCACCAGCTTTGCATTTTGCTAAATGATCATGCAAGCGGAAAATAAACACAAACGTTGTTATAAATAACAAAAGTCAATAAAATATTTAAATAGTTTATTTAGTCATAGCAGTAAACGTTGATAATAGTTGTTAATATTATTTAAAATAAAAGTTAACGGATGACGTTGAGACTCGTAAATTCAATTCAGTGAATATTTTAATGAATATAGAACTTATCTTTAAAATATTAATTAAATCACAAATAATACATGTTTTGTTCAGAAAACTAAATGTTGATACTCCGAAATTACCTGGTAATAGCTCCGCTTGTACAACATTGGGATCAGCATTGAAAGTTCTTCAATTATTTTACCTCTATGTTGACTTTTCCTTTCATTTCAATCATGCCGTAAATATGTTTTTCCTGCATTTCACGTATCCCATCGGATAGGAAATGCTGTACGATATCCACTCACCATAATTTTATGAGAGATGTGTAACACAGAATCATTTTTCCGCATTCTTTTGGTTAATAATATTGTATAATCTCATATTTTACGCTTACAGCGTGTTTTTAATTCGTGACCTTCGAATTTAGGGAATGTTTTACAAAAAGGCGTGTAGTATCAAGCATGCCGCTTTAGAAATTGCGAAAATATTTTGTGTTTCACTCAATAGATGGCGCTTAAAAGGTGTAGAGCTCTAGATATGGTATTTCGATGGATGAATGAGTGAGTAAATACGAGTTTCTGTTCTACAATATTTTCAAAGGTCACGTTTGCTTTAATTGAAAAGGTAAATGTATTAATTAAACAAATGCACTTATCAGAACTTTAAAAGAAGTTTAAAGAAACAATATAGAAAGGAAAAACATTCTATAGTAATTTGAGGGAGCATGTGATCTGACAGTGCGTGGGATTTTACTACAACTAGTTTATCACGCATGACCTTGAACATTGACCTTCTGATATTTTATTTCTTTAGTGAAATGAAAATGGCGTTCCACTGTGACAATAATAATCTGGAATGTGAATTGATTAAATATTACGTATTAGTTTATAAAATTATTTAGCAAATCTTACCATGTTTAAATATTTTTCATATAAACTGTAAATTGAAATTTAAATAGACATCTCAGCTTATTGACATTGATTTCAATAAATGAATATCAAATTCGACGAAACCTATTTCATTTCATTTTCAGTTCCAATTTAAAACTAATATTGAATTTATATCACATTCATTTGTAAAATAGAAACTATACTTTAAAAAATATTTTTGGTTTTTAAAATTAGTCATTCCTGACACATTTAAGAAATAATTTTCAACCGAAAAATGATAAAGTTGGTAAAAATATTCTCATTCATATGTCAAAAATATCTAACAGTGCCCTTCACTTTTAAATAAAGATAACGAATTTTTGACAACATTTCAGGTTGAGGTTTAGGTTGAGTGGGTTTTACGTCGCACTAGTGATTTACTATGGGCAAGACAAGACAGCATTTTAGAAAATGCTATCAAAGCTAGTAATATAAATTGACTGCCTATAAAAAATATTTACGAGAAAGAGACCAACAGGTAATCCAAAGGTAATCCTAGATGTTTGATATCTCTATAAAAAATAAAATTCATTGCTAACTTTTTTCGCACTTGAATTGAATAAAATTTTGCACGCACAGTCGGTAACAAAAGTGTCCGAACGCTAGCAAAAATTCCTATGTAAAGAAAGTTCACTTCATACGGTTTTGTTAAATAAATCCTTGTCTAATCCTGTCCTTAGTCAGTGTAAGAACATAATTCGATAAGGATTTATTTAAGAAAACCGTATGAAGTGTACTTTTCTTTCATAGGAATTTTTGCTAGTGTTCGGACACTTTTGTTACCGACTGTATCATATAAAGGAATAAAAATGGAATTGTAAACTCCTTAAAAAATTTCATATTGCCAAATAGGGTGGTACTGGTTTAGGGATTGAAAATAGTTGTATACACTAGAGATTTAGGTCTCGGTGGAACACCGTTCGCGGGAGGCTTTCTAATGAGTTCTAGTCTGTATTCACGTTGTCGAATAGGGAATATATATATATATATATATGTAACAAATATGTGTATTATAACTGTTTGATTTTGCTTCCAATCATTTTCTTTGACTAAAACGTAGAAATATTTATTTAATATTTTGGACAAAATATTAAGCTGTTAAAAATTATTTAAATAACGGCAGACATTTTGATGTTATCACATCTTTGAGCTCATAAATAAAAATTCAAAAAATTGCAATTTTTTTTTTTTTTTTTTTTTTTTTTTTGTGTGTGTGTGTGTGTGTGTGTGTTTGTGTGTTTGTGTGTGTGTGTGTGCTTCAGAGAATTTGGCTTCGGCATTACATTAAAACTTTTATTGAAACCCAGATTAGAATGTCAGAATTCTTGCTCTTGGCTTAAAAGATTTACCATTACTTAACCAGAATATTAAGCAATAGACTTAATTACAATTTACAGATGTCGTTTTTTTTTTTTTTTTTTTTTTTTTTTTTTTTTAGGACACTTTCCCTCAGTATTTTCAAACAATAAATGTCTTTTTAAATTTATAGATTCATTTTATGACAACTATCGCTATTAAACTTTAATAGTAAAGAAATTTCATCACTGTACAGCCCATGTAATGACCTTCTTATTCCTTAGAGGTTCTTACAAATTCTACATTACATAACTATTTATAAGGTTCTGTTGATTTATGTTTTGTGTTCAAACAAATGAAAGATAAAAAGAAGAAAATTTATGGACAACCAAAAATTGTTAAATCTTTTGTTTAAATTTGGTAGAAATTAATATAAACTATATTTATTGTATATATACCCCAATATGCCGAAGATGTAACTGCGTTGATAAATTATTTTTCAGTTATTTACAATCGTTTATTTAACATAATTCATGACCATCACGATAAATAAACGGAAATTATACGTATTTTTCTAAATCTCTAAAGCATTCCGGGAATGTCCACTCGGAAGACAGTCTGCTAACTAAAGGAGATTCTTCACTTCCTAACTACAATACTGCTTTTCCAACAAAACATCGGAAAGTGGGTCACGCCTCTTAATTTCTTCAAAAAGAAATGTTTTTTTTTTCCCCCTATTTCTGTTAAAGTTCAAAAGAAAGATTTTCGAAAAGGACCTGTAGCTTTTATGCCACTATACATTTTCAGCTTCATGTACTTTTTATTCTATTTATGTTTTAAAAATAAAAATGATTGTAATTTCATTATTAGTGCTTTTTTATATTACATTATCGAACTCATAGCAACCTATAACTTAATGAGAAAACTCTGTTTTAAGAAGAGAGAGAGTGAGAGAGAGAGAGAATTTTTTAAGAAAAGTAAATTGTTTTGTTAAATCGTAAAACTTGGTGTTTTTATTAATGGTAGACGTTTGCGCCATTCCCATTTCTCCTCAATTGATTTTACCGAATTCTACATTATACTGCCAAACTGAATTTACTCATCGAAAAAGTGGCAACTGAATTATTTTTTAACATTATTTTTGCTCTATATTTAAAAAGTTCAGGATATTTAATGATCTAATTCTAAATATCCTGAACTTCGATCAGCCTAGTATGAAACATGAGTCTTCATTTTACCCCGTGGCATTTAGTTTTCAACTTAATTTTTTTTCCCTAGTTCTTCAGATCATTCAGCACTTAAGGCTAAAGTGTCGCCCCCTCGCCATCTACGGCCTCCTTCATTGGTATTAATTCCGTGTGCACAACTATCTTTTGCGGCTCCCACAGCGATCTTACCCCACTCTTTTAAATTCAAAATTTACCTTTTTTTTTTTTTTTTCCCCTTTCTGGCTCTGTAAGCTAGTAGTGCATCTTGTCAAAATTTCCAGCCTCCAGGAGCGTGTCTGTGCGTTTCCGCTGTGGCTACTTTGGAGGTGCGGGTATGCCGGTCAAACTATGTGTCCAAGAAGCAGAAGTCGCTACCCTGCCTATCCTGAGTAATGGTGTTCTAGTAACATAGATGTCCAGAAGTAACATTGCAGTCCCATCCAGTTTCTGAATTGATGGATGAAGCCTGAACGATGACCATCGGACACAGCTCACTTCCATGCAGCGACTAGATTACTGTCTGGTTGTAGGTGGCTCCCATGTGGTGATCTGGCGAAATTTTCGCTCCGGAGGACAGCATCCAACCCGTTAAGCTTGGCCGAGTCCAGGCAGGCAGGGGCTGTCCAAAGGTATCTGAGTCTTCATTTTAAAATACTCTGGATTTTTATCAGACTAATTTTTATGATAGTATTGGACATAACGAAAGACAAACTAAGCAAATATGCATTTTCTTGAAATTAGTACAGTTTTTTTTATGTTTAACTGAAAATTATAACGTCATTACAAAACATAGTTTTATTAACTTTTTTTTTTTTTTTTTTAAGATATTGTTATTAATTTTTAAGATATTCATTTTTTTCCTTTAATCAGTAACCTTAATGTATATTAAAATATAAACATAACATACTGAAAGTTTAAAATACGAAAAGTTAAATATTGAATTTTATTAATTCTTAGTACTTTCTCCGACTTTTCTACCTGAAATATGTCATTAGTTAATATTCTCAATATTATTTGCTGAATATTTCAGTAATTATCAAAGAGATAACACAGAGGAACAGGGTCGCGGTAGCCCGGTCGGTAGAGTAGATAGCCCGGTCGGTCGAACTCGTAATTTGAAGATTGAGGATTCGATACTCGAGCCGGCCAAAGACCATTGTGTACACTAATAGTGGCTGGTGCACGTAAAATCCGTGTTGACCGCAATGTCCTCCATGTTCCCATCCAAATTATACCTCTGGGGGTCACAAAAGTGATGGAGCCATCCCCTCCGTGGAGGATCAAAATTGTGATGGCATGTCTCAAGACCATTCTTAGGTGTGAGTCCTAGACAGTCGTCAATTGCCCATAGTACAGCACTAGAATAGCGCTAAACCCACCCAACCCAACCTAACCAGAGAATAACATAGAAAATGTCCTTCAAGTTTACATCTAACTTTGAACAACAAAAGCTCTATATGTTGATCGCAACACGGCAAAGCTGCTTGATGAAGCGGAAGTCATTCATTCAAACATACGACTTAAAACATCTGAAAATTTTGATGCAAAAGAATTGAGTTTTTATCTTAAAACTATTTTTAAAGCAAGATTTTTTTTTTAATTAGATACAATCATTTCCCAATACATTGTCATAATGTAAAAAAAAAAAATAAAAAAAAAATAAAAAATGTGAGCACCACATGACTTCCTTATTCTCCCATTGGAAAATATGTACATTGTTATGAAAACATTCACATTTTTGTGAGGTAACTGATTCGAAAATAAGCAGGCACGTTCTACCTTACGAAAATACCTGTAAATAAGCAAGGGGGGAGGGACGCTACTGCAGCCACAAATATCACGATAATTGGATTATATATAACGCAGAGACAAATATAGTAGTGTTTTTCAGGAATTGTGCTTCACGGCTTATTACAGAATCTTTCATTGCCAAATGAAGAGCTTGAGTTCAATAAAAATTATTCGAGTATATATAGCCTACTTTTGTTCTCTTTGGCGAAAATTAGTGACGAGAAACGATATATTTTACCAAAGCAATTAATTCTGTTAAAATTTATAAAGGATTTACTAGTTCTGGCTATCCTGAAACAATATTTACCGCCAAATTTGATCGCTAATCTCGCCAAGCAGCCAAGTTTGCAGCCAAAGCAGATTTTTTTGTTCGCATCGATTTTGGCGGTTTGGGATCGAATTTGGCGAAATTTAGTAGTTTAGGGCTGCCAACGTTTGGAAGCTCTAACTTCAACAAGAATAGAGCTCTGGAATTTTCCGGAAACTTTCATTGATTTATAGCGCAGAACCAAATTCTTTTAATTTCTATGTTGGGCGGATATTAACCAAAACAGCTATTTTGTTAAAAACAAAATAATAAAGATACAAAAGGGCATTATTTAAAAGGACAAAGAATATAAAAATACAAAAGCTATTTTACTGAAGACTACAAAGCTGTTTTATTGCCTTTTAAAAGCCTAAGACAGAAATACAACGTCATATTTATGACCTGCACCTGCACGTGGAACTCTGAAAGGGGACCACCCGCATTTAAGCCCCACTGGCTACCGCCAAAAAAAGCCCCGGCGAGGTCGTAAAAAAAGGCACCGTAGTAATCTAGAAGCAAGCAGATTGGTCGAAGAAGGGTCCAATCAGAAGTAGACCCAATAAAAAAATGCAAGGGGAAAACCTCCGCCAAAAATTATAATGAGAGACTTAAAAAATTAAAGGGGAGAAAAGATTCCTTGAAGAGTCAGAATTCTAAAAAATTGCCTTCGTGTGTGCAGACGTAATGTGAGGTCCTGCTATCATCAGTGTGGTGCTGCCTAGCCAAAATGATTCATCTAGGATACTTAAAGATGTGCTCCCTGCTAGCTAAAATATTCCTCTTGTGCCTGGACTGTGACATAACATCTGATAAATCTGGTGAGAATTTCTTACATTTCTCGGTCAGTAATTTTACCGTGCAATGCTGGTAAAGCACATTTGTTTTCTAAGTACTCATCTTTAGCACCATTGATGCAAAATCAAAGATCATTGTTATATCATTTATATTGTATTGTAAAATTATAAAATAATCAATTTAATTAGTATTCAAAATTTGGATATTTAATAAAGAAATTAATTAAAATTATATGAATCTAATATTATCTGAGAGTAAATTTATTTATTAATAACCATATTATTTTTCAGATCAATGTTTGCTTTTTAATTAGGATTAATTTTAGGGCATTTCACAACGCATGCCCGAATATCGAATTGATATTCAAAGTGTACGACCATGAAGCTGTCACTTTAGAGCCACGAAAAGGAGGGTAATCTGATTTTGGTTAATATCCGCCCAACATTCTATAAGTTACTAACAAGACTATATATATATAAAAAAAGAAGATTTATTATTGATAATTGTAGATTAAAATTTGCCTATATCTTCACGCGCTATTCGGTATTCCTCCGGTATACAGTCGGTAACAAAAGTGTCCGAACACTAGCAAAAATTCCTATATAGAAAAAGTACACTTCATACGGTTTTGTTAAATAAATCCTTATCGAATTATGTTCTTACACTGACTAAGCACAGGATTTGACAAGGATTTATTTAACAAAACCGTACGAAGTGTACTTTTTTTACATAGGAATTTTTGCTAGTGTTCGGACACTTTTGTTACCGACTGTACTTTCTATTCGGTATTCCTGAAAGAAGGGGAACAGATGGTTAGTTTTTCATTTCCACGAGGGTGGACGTTGAATCAGCGTCAACTTGGCATTCAAATGGGGTGAAAAGTTGCAGTTAAGGATAACCGAAGTTTGGAAACTCTAACTTCAATAGGAGTCTAGTTCTAGAACTTTTTGTAATGATTCGTTAGTTTCTAGCTCAGAAATTAATGAATCATTACCTCGAAAATTTTATAAACCCCTGTGACAATACTCTCGATGATTTCAAATTTCCTTCATTGAATTTTTCATTCATTCACTGAAATTTTCGCTTCTTCCTAAATTAGCAAAACTTCTGCTCTGTAGAAGTTTATTTTACTAACAGCGTTTATTTTATTTCTGTGTAAGAATGACTGTTTCATTGGATTGTTTCGAGGATATTCATTGATTATTGATTTTAATAGCACAAAAAAGTGTTTTATTTAACTGATTCCTGAATATTCATTAAATAAAATGCATTCATTGACCAGAACCTGCTTATGTCTTTAAGAATTGCTTTCTACACGTAAAAATGTAAATAAATTTCATAACAATATCATTGTGGGCTCTATCTACGGGCTGAATATTCTTTAAATAAAATCTATTCATCGACAAGAATTTGCTTATACAGTAGAACCTCGATTATCCGAAGTAATTGGGAGCGAACTTACTTCGGATAATCGAAATTTTCGGATAATCGAGAATTCATCAATAATCATCTAAAATATTTATCAGCACTCGTAGTTTGGAAAGGATGGCTTGCATACAAAAGGAATGTGGAAAAAAAAAAAAAAAAACTTTAAAAATACATGTTTGTTAAGAGAAAATTTTGGATGATAGTAGAAAGAGAAAAAAAAAGTGAAGAAGGAACCGACTTCGGTTAACGGAGAGTTTCGGTTAATCGAGGTGAGTTTCGGTTAATCCAGGTTCGGATAATCGAGGTTCTACTGTATCTTTAAGAATTACTTTCTACAACCAAAAATGCTGACAGTTTTCTTAACAATATCATTACGGTGTCAATCTACAGGCTGAATATTCATTAAGTAAAATCCATTCTTCGATTAGAACCTACTTATGTCTATAAGAATTACTTTCTATACGCAAAAATATCAACAACTTTCATGACAATACCATTACGAGCTCTATCTACGCGCTGAATTGTCCTTAAATCCTGTGCATACTCCGACCAGAACCTGCTTATGTTTTTAAGAATTACTTACTACACGCAAAAATGCCGAAAACTTAAGTCCATTACGGCCCTACGGGCTGAATATTCATTAAATGAATTACATTGGTTGACTAGAACCTGCATATGTCTTTAAGAATTACTTTTTACATGCAAAAATGCAAAGAACGTTCAAATCTATACACTGTAAAAAAAAAAAATGCAAAATAACGGTATTTGACCGTATAGTTTTAGGGGAAATGACCGTTTTGGTACCTAAACGGTCATAATCCGTAAATTAATGTTTTGAAAGTACAATTTAGGAACTGACCATATAATTTTACGGGAAATGACCGTTTTGCCAGCTAAACGGTCGTTGTCCGTAAATTGATGTTATGAAAGTATAATTGTGGAACACTGGATTTTTTTTTTACGGGCAAAAGCCGTTAGGGGTACATACAAATGAAACACTTCCAGTTGCAAAGCCGTTTGCAGGCGTTCCAAATGTATGACTGCAATCGGCAGCAAAAGTATCCGAGCACTAGCAAAAATTCCTATATGAAAAGAGCACACTTAACACTGTTTTGTTAAATAAATCCTTGTCGAATCGTGTTCTTAGACTGACTAAGAACAGGATTCGACAAGGATTTATTTAACAAATCTGCTTTAATTTTTTTTTTTTTTACATAGGAATTTTCGCTAGTGCTCTGTTACTTTTGCTGCCGACTGTATTTGCATCAAACTTACAAAATTTATGTCATCAAAATTGCAAGCGTTCCGTTTGCATGTAATCCTTAATCTACCAAAATAGCTCAAATATGCCATAAAACTGTATTTTTATGGTCAAATCTTTTCAAATGTAAAGTGTAAGCTTTTCTGTGACGTCATAAAAAACACTCCATATTTGTAATGAAAAATATAATTGTATTTTTATCGATTGAGAGATTTTATGTGCACATTCGTACAAAGAGCGATTGATATAGAAGAGCTATTGTTTTCCTATTTTAATTCATAGAATTTTTGTTGCCAATATAACAGAGTATTGTCATAGAAAAGGAATAGCAAATAAAAGTTCTTATTTTCATAACAAACATGCCCGATTGCTCCCGACTGTTTGATTTCCGTCACTTCAATACAGATATTGAAAATCAAGTTTAACAGTATACTTATTGAATTGCCAGTTGAATTACCAAGGTAAGTTAGGTAAAGGTTTGTTAAGTCTTAAATTATTTAAATACGTTTTTTTAATATGTATCGTATTTATATTTTTAAGTTTTCTAACGCTTGCGAAAAGCATGTACTAAGAAGCCTGCACATATTTGTCGGATTACAGATAATAAATTTAGGTGTTTTCTTACTAAATAATTCATGTGTATGCTAAATATAGTTTAATTTGTGCTAAATTTCGCTTCTACTTTCAGGGTCCGAGTCACAAATTTTTGTGCCCGTGGCACTTTCTACTTTTCATTCCCTCTTTGAAAATCCAATCCTCTCCCCTCCTCCAGGAAGAAAAAAGGTTGTTATTATACTATGATCTATAGCAGGCGATAAAACAAGACTGATTGGGAAAATTATTTTGGCAAAAAAGTCAATATGTTTCTGACTTTAATAGTTACTTCACTTAGTCAAACGATATTTTATTTTAAAATTTTCTTCATATATATAAATAAAACACAGTTAACAAAACACGAAAAAGAAAAAAAAAAAAACAAAAAACAAAAAAAAAAACCTGGGGTATTTAGGTAAGATATTTTTAACTATAAGTAAAATTTTGTGAATCCCCCACCCTCTTCCAGAAATTGAGCCAGGCACAGTATACTTCGAGTAATAAATTAAAATAAATATAAAAAAAAATTAAACCCAACAAAACTTGTAAAGTTCATCTTAATGTTTATAAATACTGCGTTATACACGTGTAAGTATACGCTCTCTAGTACCCGTTGCTGTAGCCGAAAATATAGTTTTAAAAGTTAAAATACCCAACGATGTGTTTATGTAACTTATAGAATGTGTTTCGTCTGCTTGTTTTAGTTTGTTATCTGATAAGGAAAGAAAATGCTTTTCAGATTTTTTGAACTTTCCCTCGCTTAATTATGCCCACCAGTGGCCGAGCGGTTCTGCGCTGAAGGCTGGTAGATGGGAGGTGCCGGGTTCGATCCCAGTTCGCACTCATCGACCTAACCGTTCGGAGTTTTCCATGGTTTCCTCCGAAACTAGCGTAAATACGAGCTAGGACCCCTTAGAAAGACCCCCATTGACGGCATTCTCACTGTATGCCTAGGACACATACGGAGTCAATCGGCCTTAAATCCTACAACCAACGAACCAACCAACCTCGCTTAATTATAAATACTTAATAACTTTTCATTCATTTTAATCACATATTTTAAAAAGTGTTTTTCTGCTAAAAAAAAAAAAAAAAAACTGTAAAAAATATGATATAAATATTTAGAAGGATACATACGCTGTGGTAGTTAGACTTTAATGCTTTTTAATTAGAAATTAAGCCTTGATGCTGGCAGTATTTGAAGAAGTATTGTTTCTATATATAATGATCAATAAATAGCGTCGTTTAACTGTGATTTTCTTTTTAATTAGAGCTATATTTTGTTAAGATTCCTGTACATTTAATAATATTAACCCGATCAGGTTATAGTGGGTCATTGGATACCCGAGCTATTTTTCTTATGTTTCATCCGTCAGAATCCACGTATAAAAGAAATACCTATGTACCGTGTCCATGACTTTTTTCGTAAAAATACCATTCTTAAACTTTATTATGCAATTTGAATTTTTCAAATATCTCAATTTGTTCAAAAGTTATAAATTTTTAGTAGATGCCGGAATTTTATAGAAATGAGTGTATTTCTGATGAAATATGAAATAATTGTTTAAATTTATTTTTCAATATTCATTGTCTGCCCTTAAATTAGAAGTATTCAAGAATTTTATCACATTTTCTTTCATTACAATTTACGTGTTTTAACATTGCCCGGGTCTTCAGCAACCTATGATAAACTGACAAGGTGCCGAAAAATACGATAACCTGATCGGGTTAATTCTATTCTCAACTTGTTCTTCTGTAAATGCCTTAATTACAGTAACTCCTCTTCGTTTGAATTTTTCATAAGCTTTCTACTGAAAGAAACAAACTGAAGAGCAAAAAGTTCATATTAGTGGTTTAGGATTGTGCGAAATTTAATCTCATGAATTTTCAATGATTTTTTTAAAAATCTAAATGAAGTTTCAAAGTGTGGTGTTTAATAAATTAATAGTTAGGATTTTCTTATTATTTTCTTTCTTTTTTTTTTTTTTTTTCTTTTTGAGACACAGCTGAAATTGTGTTTGTATTTTTATTTAGTATTTGCAATATTTATTAGAATGTAAGTAGTAGAGTAGCATCGTCTATTAATAAATAGTATGTATTAATATAATGTTTATATATTTTTTAATAGGGCCTGCTTGTGTATTAAACGAGAAAAAAGATCGAAATCACCCAAAAGAACCAGAAGATCGAATATAAATGCAAAAGTGAAAAAACTTAATGTCAAATGAAGCTAATATAAATCAATGTGGAGTTTATAATTTAATCTCTAATTATGTATGTGTAGTAAATAATTGAAAATAGTATGCTTAATAAATAAATATGTTGTAAATATTTTCTTTTCTTATATTGGATGAGTTCTTGATAAAAATATTCAAAAGTATGTTTTCTTCTTCTTAATGTATATACATATTGTTTAGAAACTTTTTTAATTTTAAGATTCTTTCCCTATGCTTTTGTATTCCTCAAAACAAAAGTTTTTCTACGAATAATTTCACTCACAAAAGTTTTAGGTGTGTAGAAAGAAAATTTTAAAAATTTCCAGTTGAATTAAAAATTGGGGAGGGGGAATCTTTTTGCAAAGAGTCTTATATCCCATTAGAAATATTAAAATTTTATTTTTTAAATATATTTTGTTCCTGTTTTATTCTGAATATTTTCATGTTCAGTTTTACAGTCTTTCATATTTTCTCATACTTAAATAATATAATGGCATTGATTTCATATCTAAATTTCCAGATTTCGCAAGCTTTTTAATAAATCCTAATTCAAGATTCAGTCAAACAAAATTTTGAAAGTAAAAATATTACATATTCTTTAACAAAAGAAATTTCAAAACTTCATTTATGATTTTTCTGTATTTGATATAAATTCTCTCTGAAGTAAAAAAAGTTACACATATAAAAGAATAACTTTATAAAGTACTATAGTAAAAGTTAGAAAAAATATCTTGAATACAGTAGTATGTCATGTTAACTCTAGAAGTTGGTAACTATCTTTGTAGGCTACAAACTACTAAACAAATGTTTTATACGTTTGAAATATGAATTTTTTTTTTTCTTTTTATCAATGCTATATTAAGCATAAACAAGTTTTATTTTCGTGATGAAATTCAGTCTTAATTTGATGAAAAAATGTAATACATCTAAACGTAATTCTAGGTTCTGAATACAAATGTTATGAACTATAGCTGCCACATAATTGCCACCTTTTATGTAGTTCTTTCTTGCCTCTAAAATTTCGACTTATTTAATAAATGAGAAATTTCTGTTAAATTTTAGTGGTAAATGAAAGTTTAAAAATGCCAGAAAAAAATATTTCTAAATATCAGTTCTCTAAAAATTTGATTAGTGATCATCATATTATTGATTACTCATATTGTTACATTTGAGAGGCTACGTTCATGAAGAGACAAGCTAATGTTAATCCATGGCAGCAGGTTCTTGGAACATTTTTTAATTGCATATTTTTTTCAATTTCATGTGCAGTTTTTTTTTACCTCAGAACAAAAAAAACTGCAACCAAAATTTAAAAACAGTGCAATCAAATAATTTATCAAGCATACGAACTCGTGGGATTAACAGCTTGTGAGTTTCTTTTATGATATGAGCATAGCGACTTAGGTCCCCCCTTATCAGTTAGCTCTATGATTTCTTTCATAAATTCTAATCCTATGGTTGTGGAATGCTATCGCAATCTCAAAAACTATCACCTCAATGTAAGTATATTGATAACTATATTTTCTGTGACATCTTAAAGGGTGTTTAATTTTTTAAATATTTCTAAAACATACACTTAATTTTGTGTTTGATGTATTAAAATTACCGAAGTTAACGATCTGAGAGTAAAAGATTTTAACAATTCAAAAAAAGATGTACATTTTGGAAATATTTTGTAATGATGAGACTATAAGAGACAGGTTTTAAGAAGAGTATGCAGATTAACAGTTAAAAATATTCATTTTTTGAATAGTATAGACATAGTTTGAAAATACAAAAGCATTTACGTTCAGGTTTACCATTATAGTAAAGGAAATCGGAAAGCTGATAAGAGGTTTTAATAATATTGACCTCTATTGGAAATCTATCTGTAATATTCATACAAATACTTTTTTTTTTTTTTTTTTTTTTTTTTTTTTTTTGCAGGGGGAGGGGGGGGGTATAGAAAATTTTGCATATAATCATAGACTTGTAAAACAGAGAATTGTATATTTTTTTCTACGTAAGCCTTTTTTTTTTAAGGAGACGTGGTACTTTTTACAGCAGTACTGCTGTAGGTGTCATATAAAATCTTATATTTCCATTTAATATTTATAAATGGAACTAAATTAGGCTTGTTCAATGAAATATATATTCAGGCAAAAGTTCTTATTGTTTTTGATGCTTTCCCCCACCCCCCCCAAGATTCGAAATATTTAAATTGCGTTTTCTCAGTTTGCATTTTTTTTTTTTTTTTTTTTTTTTTCATGAATTCATGATCTTCAAATGCTAAACTTTCTATAGATACAAAAAAAAAAAAAAAAAAAAAAAAAAGATATAAAAAAATAGGTATAAAAATAGATATAGAAAAAAATATATTTAATAGAACCTATTTAAAAGAATTAAGGATGGGTTTTGGAATATCTTTAAAATAAAAAAAATTAAAAATTAAAATATAACAAAAATCTCTTTTTTTTTTTTTTTTTTCCCCTGAAATTTTTACATAGACATTCACTTTCTATTTTTCATCACGAAGACTAATCAATAAATTTCAAAACCCATTCTTAACTCTTTTAAGTACGTTCTGTTAAACGTTAAAAGAATTAAGTCTCTTCTTAAATATATGAAGCAGTTTTAGCATTTTGAAAATCATAAATTTGTGTGAAAACGAAATCTGAGAAAATGTAATTTAAAAATTTCATAGCTGTAAAAATATATCAAAAACCATAAAAATTGTTACCTATTTCATTGAATAAACAGACGTAATATAGTTCCCTTGATAAATAATAAGCTTTTATATCAAACATAGTTTAGTGCTGCCGTAAAAGATACAAAATTCTCTTAGTTTGACGAGCATTAGTAC
Organism: Salticus scenicus; assembly: GCA_963930645.1. Classification (NCBI taxonomy): domain Eukaryota; kingdom Metazoa; phylum Arthropoda; class Arachnida; order Araneae; family Salticidae; genus Salticus; species Salticus scenicus. The sequence goes on from OZ005657.1 coordinate 237,647,076, forward strand.
TTTTTTTTTTCATACTGAACAGCCTTCTAATTTTATGGGCAATACTATTTTAACACACAAGGTTCTATTTTAATTTTACGGGCAACACTACTATTTTAACATACCGAGATGCCTTCTAATTTTACGGGCAGTACTACTATTTTAATATACCGAGCTCCCTTTTAATTTTACGGGCAAAACTACTTTGTTTACAAGTTGGTTATATGTTTCATCACAACGTAAAATTACTGGCGATACATCATTCATCGTCAAAATGTTTCTTTACGGGCTTTGTCTGGAATCTCTGCTGCCGGGCTTTGCCCGTAATTTCACTGCAGCATTTTTTACTGTGTATCATTACGGGCTCTATATACGAGCTGAAAAGTCATTAAATGTAATTCATTCATCGACTAAAACCTGCTTATTCAGTTTTTACACGCAAAAATGTCGACAACTTTTAACTAGAACCTGTTTCTGTCTTAAAATATTACTTTTTACAACTTTCATAACAATATCATTACGAGCTCTATCTACGGACTGACTATTCATATTAAATAAAATGCATTCGACGACTAGAACATGTCTATGTCTTAAAGAATAACTTAACTCCACGCAAAAACGTCAACAACTTTCATAAGGATATCATTACAGGCTTTATCATTAGCTTGTTTTGAAATCTCTATGATGGTATGTCATATGTAATGGTGAAAACCTTTGTATTTTTGGTCATTATAAATATTATTTCCGTAAATATCTCCAAAACGGTAAGTTGCAATAATACCAAAAAGGGAGGTGCACAACTAGATGTCATAGTTTACCTATATACCAATTTACAACCTTCTACGTTCAATCATTTTTTAGTTATGCGAGATACATATACACACACATACATACTTACATACCGACGTCACGAAAAATCGTGTAAAATCGTAGCTACAGTCGGTAACAAAAGTGTCCGAACACTAGCAAAAATTCCTATGTAAAAAAAAGTACACTTAATTGCGGTTTTATTAAATAAATCCTTGTCGAATCCTGTTCTTAGTGAATGTAAGAACATGATTCGATAAGAATTTATTTAACAAAAATCTTATGAAGTGTACTTTTTTTACATAGGAATTTTTGCTAGTGTTCGGACACTTTTGTTAATGACTGTATCTCTAAAACGGGAACTTTTAATACCTTTTAATATAAGTATTCGTCATTAGTTAACATACTTTTTCTTTTTTTTTCCAAGACTTAAATAAAATTTCAAGGAGCAGGAAGAAATGCGGGTAGAATAATTCCTGCAATTTACCTTTACTGTTGCTCACGTACTTTTAGCCATTCAAAAGAGAAATGTTTTTGTAGAGGAGAAAGTCTAAGATGGGAGGAGACGAAGCTGATCATTTGGCGAATGTCTACGAGCTGTTAAACATTATTACTTAACTATTATTTATTCTAGATTTAGTTAATTACAGAAAAAAGAAATCAATGAGGCGGAAACTTTCAATTGTTTTTGTAGTTTGGATTTTGATAAAGGGGAGTTATTTTCCCTTACTGGAAACAGAATATTGCGGATCAATAATTGTATGGCACTAAGCTGGAAACTACCACATTAACGAAAATGTGAAATTAAGAAGTCCCAAAGATTTGAATCAGCTAACCTACGCAATTGTTGTGTATGTTTTTTCTCTCTCTTTCTCTCTATGTAATGTTTTATACTTTGAGTGCATGCGTGGGTAGATACGTTTACAACCAGTATTGCGCTTTATCGCAGTAAAGACAGAGATGTGGGTTTATCGTTCCAAACACTGACTAATTGCTACTGTAATAAAATAAACTCTATTATCAAAATAATAAATTAAACTAATTGCGTTACTCAGAAAGCCACCAATTTCAATTAGTTAAAAAAAAAAAAAAAAAAAAACGGCAATTTTTCTACGCTATTATTTTAAAGAAGTTGATACTTTTTGCGCATGTGTAAGTCTCTGGAAATTTCAAGTAGAAGAAAGACGTTTTAAAATATAGAAATAATTGTATAGTTCATTGATGAAAAGTATGGAGGCGTGTAGAAATGTGAGTTTGCAGCTTGCATACAAAAGCATATGACTTTTTTACAAATACTTACTTCCCGCGTATAGTTTTTCTATACAATTTCATTGTGTATACGACGCAATACATTAGCAGTTCAAATGATAGTCACTTCTAGTGACAGACATACGAATAAGTACTTTTCAGCCCGATAATTAGTGTTAGAAAAATTTCTTCAGTTTCACTTCTGGCATAATGTTTTTCTAGGAAAACAAGATAAAATATAAACGTACGCGGCAGTCTTTCGCATTTGAAGGGTTTTCTCAGAGAGTATTTATTTAATTTATTTTAGTTCTGTACTCTTAATGCTTCACTCTGAATAAATTCTGTTTTGGCGGAACCAATTTTACAGACACAATTGCAAATTTAAACCTTTTTGGTTTATATATTGTTTTCTGAAAATTTATCTTTATGTTTTATTTCATGGAAAGCAATCATTAATTGCGACCATATACAGGTACTTTGAAGTATCATTTTGACGTTTACGAAAATAAAATAACAATAAGCTCTAAAATAGTATTTTTGTAAATTTAAGTATAAAGTCACTTTTAATTCAATTTTTATTGTAAATTACGCTAGAATTAACAGAAACTTGAATAGTAGGTAGCCTATGAATGCGACTCTTAAAATGTATCGGAAAAAACAAATAGAATCGTCATGTATGAATCGTCAAAATTGAGTATATTATTTCTGAGAGTGTGTTAGAGAAAATTCCACTACAATTAAAGTGGTGTAAAAAAAAGGGCTGGTACCACCAGTACTTAAATAAATAAATAGAATAAATTAAAATGTTGATTTGTCTGGTTTAAATAACACTATGGTTTTATATATATATATAAAGTGGTGTTCAAAAAGCAGAAGGTTTTGGTAGCTGTGATATATTATTTCTCTTCAAGAATAACTTCTGACTATTTCAATCATCAAATACGTGCGAAAATATTTCAATCATTATATTTTGATTAAAAATAATTTCCAAAATTATACGCTTGTTGAATTTTTTCAATAAATAATGTATCAATAATTAGAGCATGTAAATGCTGTTTATCTAAAATATAAACTAAACGAAAAGCAATTCAAAATGTTTACTTTAACGTTCATTTTTAAATTTTTATCAAAAGCACGAATCCAGAAACACCGTTCAAGAAAAGTCCAAATGTTTTTTTTGTTTTAAAAGTATAAAACGTTGATAATAGTTTTAACTTTCAAAATAATCTTTTAACTTTCCCCAACTAAATCATTCGTCACGCAACTTCGGTATGTTTTAGCTTTTCAAAATTTTTAAAGCTGTATCCAATCGAAAATGTATCTACGAAGGCTATAAAATATATTGTTAAACTTGACGCAACAGAATTTAGGAAAATGCAATGTAAAAAAGGTTAATTTTTATTTACTTCTGCATATAAGGTATTTTTCAGTAGAAATGTATAAAAAAGAAATATATATATTAGTAAAGAAAGAAAAAATGCTTTGTCAAATTATTTTACGATTTGTTGTTGTTGTTGTTGCTGTTGTTTTTCTTTGAAGCACGAGTGTAGAAATAATATTTATAAGCATTTTTTGTTTTTTTAACAGAGTGAAAAATGCACGATGATTTTTATTTGTTAAATGATCTTTTTATGTTTAGCAAACATAATTTTTTGTCACGCAAATTCTTTCTTTAGAATTTCACCACACTACTCTTAATGAAAAATAAACATGAAATTTGTTAACAAGAAATATCGGAAATTATAATTTAAATGCAAATAGAGTTGATATAATGAATTAAAAGTTATTATATTGCATATGAACCAATGATGAAAAAACATTTTTCACGTATACATTAAGAAATATTCATCAACATTACAACGATAGTACTGCATTATAATTATTAGGAGTATAACTATACAGATGATTTTTTTTTTTACATTTTATATGGATATGTAATTATACAAATAAAATTTTTAAGTTTTTTGTTGCTTTATGTAATTTATTTTCCTCTTCCCTGTTCGAAGAACGAATATTAATCTGTTCCAAAGATTGAAATTGTATGAATATTGAAAACATTAAACCAAAAATTTATTTTTTAACTTAAACAATCATAATGTACCAACGATTTATGCACAGTGCAATAATAACACAAATATCAATCCCTTTCTGTGCCCCTATGAAGTAATTAAAGTAGTTAACTGCAAAATTTTAGTTTTAGTTCAATTCAGATAAAATCAATGCATATGTTATTTTTTCTGATTTTATACACTTTAAAATAATTAAAACCTTCTTTATAAAAATAACATTCCCTCTACCTTAATATATCTTAATTTTTCCGTGTTCTTGTAAATTAACAATAAATTCTGAGCAATTTTTTTCCAATTGAGAGTTCGTTTCTATAATTCCAATAATTTTTCATCCAGTTTCATTCAATGCTTATCAAAAGCCTGTATGCGTTAATGTACAGAGTTATTCCATGTGACATTGTAAGAGAGCTCTAAATATGCACTGTTAAAAATTTCTGTAAATTTAATGTAAATATTTATCCAGAGTCTCTGTAAATTTACAGTAATTCTTAGTTAAAAGTGAATAATCGAGATTCTCAATCTTTATTCTGGTATTTTTACCTAGTTTTATTATTTGATTTTTTGATTAAAATTAAAAATGACTGTTTCTACATCAGAAAAAGCATTCTAAGTCCGAAATATATTCTCACGAATAGTTAATTAAATTAATATTAGTTATTAAAATGAATTTATAAAATAAGTTTTTTAACAACTCCGTTTATTTTTCTCTGTAATTTTACGTAAGACTTAAGATAATACATTACACAGAGTTTTCTGTTGAAATTTTTATCAGTGTGCTATGCACTTCATTTAAAATAATGAACATTCTGTACACTTTTAAATCTGGGTTGTTGTTATTATTGAAAGAATATCGCTTATTTTAAACCATTCAGAATAACTCCGAATCAAAATGATACAGATTTGAAAAACTGATGATCTTATTTTTTAAATGCACCCTCTGCGCAAAAATAATATAATATGTGCTTATTTTTTTAGATATGCTCTTCTCAAAAATGATTCGATCCTTATTTTTAAGACAGGACGCTACACAAAAATGATAAACTGTCACCTGCAGTGCTACCTTTCGTATTTCCGAATGAAGATGATGTCGTTGTGTGTTTCTTTTTAACACGCTTTTATTAGCTTCACCTGTATGTATGTATGTTTGTATGTATGTTTGTATGTATGTTTGTAACTGCTCTGGGAGCAAACAAAAAATTTATTTTGTAAAAAAATACTTTCCCTACGTGAACGATGTGGCGTTGAGGTAAGGCGCCGCGCTACGAACCTAAAGGTCCAACGTTCGATCACAGTCAGGGGAGATTTTTTAAAAATGGTTTTTGTTTAATTCTAAGTTATTTTAATTAAAGATTTAAATGTATGTAAATATTATGGTGTGTCACTCACACGATTTTCTCTTACCCTGCATTTTAATACTAAGATAGATATTTTGTGCTTTTTTAGTTCACATTTCTATAAAAGCGTGTTCTTTAATTTTTTAAAACTATAATATTATTGCAACCAAATAGTAGCTGGAATCGAACTTGGGAACTACCGACCTGTAGGCAAGCATTTCAACGATAATCCAAAGGTAATTTTTATATTATACTGCCCGTGAGATGACACCGCTGATTAATATTTTTTTATGACTCGTATTTTACATCTTTTTTCGCGTGGTAAAACAAAATGTGTAAAAATAGAATTAGATTGACATCCATTTAATGTGTACAACAAAGGAACGCTTATTCAGTATTTCGGATGCATTGATCATTTTGGGAACATTTAAAACTATGAGAACCTTGAGTTTAACTCTTGATGAAATTGTTGCGTTTTATTACAATAATTTTAAAACTTTAGATTTAATGCAGCGGTTAACCGTATTTAAGAATACAATGCTGCAATAAAACGGTCTTTTAACGTTAGAACATTTCTAACATTTTAATACGTATCAGATATACGAATTTTATAAATAGTACGAATTTTTTTTATAAATATTTATAAATATTTTTTTAATTAATAAATTAAATATATTATTTATAAATATTATAAATAACCAGTGGCAAATCCTGCTATACACACAAAATGTACATTACTATATACTGAAAACATAATCTTAAAAAAAAAAAAAAAAAAAAAAAAAAAGAGCTTGGCATGAATTGGTGGCAATTTCTTTCGTCTGCTGTTTCTTTTTGATAGAAAATTTTTTCGGTTTTCCATGATATAATATGCATCATATGTATATACAGTTAATATATATATATATATATATATATACTAACAAAAAGAAGTAAAATGCAAAAATAAACAGATGATAAAATTGCCATCATAATCCACTGCAGTCTAAGTAGATTATTATTAAATAAGTATAATAAAAATATCTATTTCTTTTTTAAAATATGAATAATTTGCCCAATACAGTGCGTGTCGAAATGATAGGTCCACCAGTAAAAACGAAAGTTATGTTGGTAAAAAAGGTTTTATTGTGTACAAAGTACTATTTTATAAACTACATTACTTCATTCAATGTAAAATAATACATTAATAATATACAAATAATAGGAATAATAAGGAAAACAAAAATTACATGAAAAAGCTGTTTCAAAAAGATAGGTCCAGTGAACCAAGCATCAAATTAATGTTGAATTAATAAGAAATTTTTCCACCTTGTTTCACAATAAGCTCATAAATCCTATTCGGCATGGATTCTACAAGATTTTGTGAACACTTTTTCTCGATTTTTGACCATTCGGAGGAAATAGACTTTTTCAAGTCTGCAGTACTGTTGTACTACCTTCCGCCTGCATACACCGCTCTTGCGAGTATACCCCACATGTTTTCTACCGAATTCAGGTCGGGGCTGCAAGGTGGCCAATCGATAACATGTACACCATTATCCAGAAACCATTCGAAATTGGACTTTGCAGTATGCACAGGAGCATTGTCCTGTTGGAACATGAAGAATGGGCCCCCAATGTGCTCTGCTTGTGGAAGAAAATATTGTTCAAGCAGCTTTTGATAGCCTGCAGCATTCAAACGATTGTCTACAAATGCTATATCAATTTTTCCTGCACCTCCGAAACCTGCCCATACCATAACGGAGCCACCACCAGCTTGCCTCTTCGAGAATATATGTCTATCGTTACGCAGATCGTGCCAGTAGTACTGCCAGCCATCTGGACCATCCAGGATGAATTTCTTTTCATCACTGAATATCACACGATGCCAATCTTGTTTCCAGGACATCATTTCATGTGCGAATTTCAATCTCTTTTCTTTGTGCTTTTTAGTCAATTTCGGAGCTACTTTCCTCTTCACGTAAACTATATTGCCGAACTTCTTTACCACTCTATGGACTGTAGATTTTGATATTGGAGAGTTTTGTTGTCTGGCCACATTGGATAAGCTCATATTTCCAGATTTTAACTCCTTTACGATAGTCCTTCTTTGTCGGGGTGTCACTTTTGATGGGCGACCAGATGATTTTTTACTGCCAAAAGCATTTCTATGTCGCAAATAATTGTTTACAACATTATGTGATCTGTTTAAAAGTTTACCTATTTCTCTATTCGATTTTCCACACGTTTTAAATGCATCAATTTTCCCTGCTGAACCAGCGGAAGACTGCAACGGCGACCCATTTCGTTTGATTACATCGTGATGTTCAAATCTGCTTAAATACCTCCACAGCAGCCAGCATAATCCCGCAGCAAGACTAAGCAACGATATTTATGCAAATTGTATCGAAATAACATGATTGGTGCAAAATTTCTGAAGGCGGACCTATCTTTTCGAAACGGTCTGAAAATGAAAATTTGCATAAAATAAAAAGGAATTATTTATTTTTAAGAAATGTCTACATAAATAGTTATAACAATTACTGATTAATTATCTCTACCAAAAAAAGTTATTCTTATTCTCAATTAAGCGTCGAAATTTTGAAAAATGCGGGTGGACCTATCATTTCGATACGCACTGTATAAGTTTAATATATATATATATGAGAACAGGAATAATACATACTTTAACTCCATTGAAAAAACAAACTTTATTGAATACTAAGAAGAAGGAGCTTATAAAAAATATGAGCAAGAGTGTTCTTAACAATCAAGCAATTAAAAAACTGAAACGTAATAATGATTTGAATGCAATTATATGGAACAGAAAAAAAAAAAAAAAGAAAGAAAGAAAGAAAGAAAACATCTCTTCAGGGATCACCAGCGCTGCATTTCATGAAAAAAAGTAAAGTTTCAATCTGCAACAAGCTATATGCTAAGCTAACACTACATGGGGACCTACCCTGCAATGAAAAAACACATGCCTTTTCAATGAAAAAGAAATAGATCTTGAATTAAAAATAAAGGAAATATGAAATTAAAAAATCGGAGCTTTGCTAGAAGTAATATCGACACAATCGCATATCGCTAATTATTCCCTTCACATTAAGAATAGCGATGTTTTAGCAAACAACTAAGATGAGCTGAATCGTTCAAAAAAAAAAAAAAAATAATAATAATCTGGTGTGTCATGCACACGACTTTCTCTTACCCTGAAATTTAATACTATAAATACAGGTTGCAGATTAAAAGGTAAGATAACGAGTACTGTTATGTAAACCTGTGTTAAACAATTCATATTAGGCTTCTGAAGAGTTTTATATGATAATTAGTTCCGTGTGAGGGGGGACTACCGCCCCCCTCAACCCCCCGTTTCATAAATGCACCTGCATTTATATAGATAGAATTTAATTCGGTTATTAAAAAAATAATTCTGTTTTTCAAAAATAATCTATTAAAATTATTATTTAAAAAAATTATCTTTTATGATAATGCAGACGATTTTCATATTAGAGAAGTAGTATAACACCAAATATAAAAAAAAAAGTCCATTTTATCCTCAATATTAAAAAAAAAAAAAAAATCGATAACTTTGTTTTAAATTATCGCAGATCGATGGTTCAACCTGTCGTTTTAAAGGTATTAGCGAGCTCTTTTGTAACCCCCCGGGGGGGGGGGGGAGGCGAGGCTCTTACATACAGAAATTTCTTCCCCCCAGTTATTTATCTCTATTACAAAAATATATATATTCGTTTCATTTGGTTTAGTGCAGTCTATAGACGTTAAACTCTACTTACCTGCAATTTCCCCCATAGACGTAATGTATTAGAATTCTCTTGATTGTCCCTGTACACGAACCATTTGCTTGATCTTAACGAAAAGCTTACTGTAGCATCCGTATATGATACACATTTAGAATACCAAGTTTGAACTTTCTGCCATAATTTGTTTTTTGAGATATGCTGATAACAGACAGACACACACACAGACACACGGACATACACACAGACCATTTGCTAAAAACATGATTTTCGTATTCAGGGGACCTCAAGGCGTGTAAATATAACAAAATCTAGCGTTCGAAAATTTGACCCTAAAACAATACTTTCTCTACCGTATGGGTAAGAGAAAGTAAAAAGGAATTAATACAATTACCTTACTAAAAAAAACTGAAATAAACATATTACAGTTATTTAAGAAAGTTAAATATTAGCTTAAAGAATTCAAATTAAATAGTATAGACTATTAATTTTAAAAAGTCGTATTTCCGCAAAATACATATTCCAATCATCCTAGAGAGGAAGAAAAAGCCATCTATTGAGAAAAATTATAATTAAATCGAGAGGAATTTCCTAAATATTCTATAAATTTTATTATAATAAAACAGTTATAGATAATGATTATATCTTAGTATCGCAGTTAAACTAATTATGGTTAGAAAATTTAATATTTAAATTATTAATAAAAACGGCAAAGAAAAAAATTTATATAAATTAACTATAAAAGTTTATGAAATTATGCTTTGTTAAAAATTATCATTAGATTGATTTTTTTAAATCACACTATGAAATTCAGTAGAAATTTTACAAAACTAATATTAATTTTTATTTTAATATGGCACTGTAGTTAGGAATTCAAAGAATCATTAAAGTAAGATTAAACTGAGCATAATTAATATTATTAAATATAAATAATTTAAAATATGTTTACAAAATTTTAACATATCCCAATATAACATAAAGAACAAATAAAATTAAACAAACAATTAATCATAGGGACAAAAATAAATTTTATTTGAAGTATATGCAACCATACTTCCATATCTTTTATTTATTTATTTATTTTTTTTTTTAATAAATTCAGCAACTCTGCCAGCTAACAAATCTACAACACCAACCTACTTCCTTAATCACACTTCTGATATTCCATTTTCCACCTATTTTATTATATTTTATTATTATTATTATGTTGTTGTTGTTGTTGTTGTCTTTTTTTCTTGACAGAGACTATTGATATATTAATGAATAAACAAAGTGTAGCATTAGCTGTATATAAAAAATTCTTCTGATGATTTATACATATTTTTTTCTGTAATAGAACGGTATTTTCTATTTCTGAAAATCAGGACTTTTTCACTTATAACTGCTGATTTTTACAAGCAAATATAAATAAAATTTAAGGTGCCTGCCTACCATTAAAATGCAATTTTCGGTTAAAGCTGAGATTTTCTGTTTTCGGTTTAGTATTAAAACCTGACATTTCAGCTTTCTAAATCAGTTTGAATTTTGTTTCAATCTTGCTTAGAACTTGAGTTACAGGCGTTTTAATATCAGTCGCTCGCAAGTTTTTAAAACCGGAAGTGACCGGAAATGTTTTTTTACGTAAATGTTTTACTCAATATAAACATAAAAATTTGTTACTGCATATAAAATAAATAAATAAAAATAAAAAAAAAAAAAAAACTTTGAAATAAATCAGGAACTTATTAATATTATTTTTTATTTAATAGGTAAATTCTGGTTTTTAATTACGTTTCCTGCTTTTTCTCAAAATGAGATTGTTAACATTTTGCTTTATCGCAAAACATCATAACTCCAAAAGTTATAACTGAAACCTTATGAAACTTTGACAAAATACTCTAGAGGAGTTGTTTTAGGAATTGAACTACGACAACGAATCTAGCTAAATTATTTTTTCTTTATTTTGTCGATAGAATTTATGAACTGTCATGTGTATTCATAATTTTTTCAGCATGTAAAATGTTATCGTCTCTAAAATATTAAATAACATGACTATAGTTTTGAGAATAATTCACTCTCTTAAGGACCTTTCAATAATCGAAATGAAATATACAGAATAAAAATATCTTTATTTAAATTTGACTTATGTTTTGAAAAAGTGTTTTTTTTTTTTTTTTTTTTTTTTTTTTTTTTTTCAAATTTTGTGTATATCTTGAACCTAAATATCAAAATATTTTAAAATTTGCATATTTTTTCATGTTATTTCCTGTTTTTAACTATATTCTATTATGTTATGCACATAAATAGACAATTTTTTAATTATAAAAAAAAAAAAAAAAAAAAGAAAAGAAAAAGAAATATCACCTCCGACAGTAGGCAGACACCTTAATTATTTATTTCTATTTCTAATTTTAAACGACTTAGTAAAATAGTAAAACAATGTGTGCAACAAATTTTGAATTGCATAGATGATTCATGAAAATTTAATTCTAAATTATTAATAATCCAACAGAGCTATTTATTTTAATATAAATTATACATATGAACGAAAGTTTAAAAAACCTTATAAAATACACAATATCAATATTGTTATTAAATTCCGGAAAAGCAATACCTGCATTCACAAGAAATACATTTGCAAATGCCCTCTATATATATATATATATATATATATATATATATATATATATATATATATATATATATTAACTCATATATCAGTATTTTAAGATCTTCTAATAATCTTAATTATGTTCCAAAAATGTCAACTTAAAAAAAATTACTAAAATATTTGCAAAATAAATATATCAGAACTGATAATTCGGTGGCTAAATATTACATTTCATCCTAGCAGAAAATGGAATATAGCTATCAGATAATCTATGCATTTTGAGCTGGATAGCTTTTAATTTTGCCTTACGAGGCATTTTAATATTTCTAATCAAGTTTGAAGGTTTAAGATGAACAAATATTATAAAAACGTTTGCAATATTTGCATATTTATACTAGCATAGTCAAATGAAGTGTGATGACTCATATCACAACAAGCGGAGCAGGTGATTATTGATTCTGGGAAATCGATCCAATCAGCATTCTGCTGTCGCCACTCCAGATGCCTCGCATTGGGGGGAAAGTATCCCCATTTGTGACAATATCTTACAATAGAAAAATTCAGTCAAGCGTGAAATGATCACAAAGATAAAATTTATAAATCAAATAGTTGAGATAACATGTTACATTTCTCTGACTGCAAGCATATTTTGTAAGATAATTAATTTCATGAATTCCCTGAAGTTATTAATGCGTTATACTTTAGATCGATTACAATGACGGCCTCTAAAATATAGGTCGATATAATACAGATACAAAGATAATTTTGTACTCAATATCTAGGAATATTTTTACGAAATGTAAAAGGCTTACGTAATTTATGTGAGGTGCATTTTCGAGACATATCAGTAGATTTTTCGATGGTGGTTGGTATTTGTATTAATAATACAATTTCAAAATTATTTCTCAACCCAAATTCAGCACACTGGCATGGGACAAATTATCTTTATATTCACTTTAAAAGGACAAAGAGGCTTTTAAGATTAAATAGTCTAAATTTCTTTAAGTTTTAGGATATTTTCTATTCTTTTTGGCTTAGATAAATATGAGAAAACATAATATTTAAGCAAAAGTTATTAAGCACACTTTTTAAGTATTAGTAAGTACAAAACAGTGAATAAATTTATTTAAATACATTACAGGAAGAAAAAAGAAATACTACGTGTACCGCTGCAATTTAGAATGTGGAAAAAACGGGGGAAATGCCAAAAATCCATAGAAAAAAGTATGAATAAATAAAAAAAAAATAATAATAATAAAAAAAAAACTGACACTAGTCAGAAAATGCAGGAAAAACAGACAAGAAAAAGAAACCGAAACGCGCGTAGGGTGGAGGATGGGGCTTTGAAGCTATCGACGAGGATTGTTATGTCTCGCCTAGTATTACTTTAATTATCCTAGCATAGCATTGGAATGGGGGAAAAAAAAAAAAAAAATAAGGAAGGAAGAAAGAAACAGGAGTAAGAAGTTAAAAATTCTCAAGAGATAGCATGAAGAAGGAAAAGGAAAAGAACTAACACCAATTCCAAAATGCAGGAAAAATAGATGAGAAAAAGAAACAGAAACGCGCGCAGGGAGGGAGTGGAACGCTCAACCTATCAACGAGGCTTGCTATGTTTCGCCTACTATAACTTCAGAATGAATAAAACGGGAATGAAAAGTCGAAAATTCACAAAAAAAAAAAAAAACGCACAATCACATGCGAAGAAAAATTAACTAATACTAGTCGGAAAAAGGAACCAAACAGCGAGACGTAGCTACGTGTGATTTAACTAGACGAGACAGCTACGTTTTCCCTAGTATGTGACTCCTCCCTCGCATTTTAGAATTAAAAAAAAAAAAAAGTGTATACGAAGTCAAAAATTCACAGAGTATAGCGTTAGAAAATAAATTAATAAATAAAAAATAATTTCTTCAATTACAGTAGGGCATGCCACCGTCACAAGAGCAGAAGCACTGCACCGCTCTGCACTTATCCTTTTCTTGATAAACGAAGATTGTATTGTTAGTCCTGTATAATATAGTCTCATTTTCAAACGATTCAAATGCCAAAATAAATAAATAAAGAAATAAAGAAAAGAAAAGAAAAGAAAAGAAAGAAAAATAAATAACAGAAAATAAAGTAAAGTCTTACATTATAACTTATTTTGCAACAAAAATATAAAATAGTATTTTATATTATTAAAAAAATATATTTTCGTAGTCTTTCGTTAGTCTCGAATTATCAATTTTCCGTAATTTCGCATAACAGTTATAGGAATGTGTCGGGTTTTTGAAATTCTACAGTCATTTCTTATTTAATTATTTATTTACAAAATTTATTGCGGTTAAAAAAAAAAAAAAAAAAGAATTTTTAAGTAATTACGCATAATAGAAAAGGAAAAAAAATCAATCTTTGTGTTGAAAAAAGAAAGAATCAAACAAAATTAAATAATTTAAATAATGAAATATTTTACTAAAATCTCGATTTTTTTTTTTCTTTTCCTTTCTTTTATTGACTATTTGAAATGATATAATCAAGGTACAAAAATGTATAATTCAAAATTCAGTAAAAGTGTACTTTTAAGACTATTCTGTTAAAAATCTTATTTTCTGAATAGTGCAAGGTCATGTCCAACAAGGGAACCTATCTTCTTGCGATCAGTGAGAGCCATCAGCTGAACGTGACTCTCGCCCTAAATTGCTTTAAGTCGGTCCTAAATACTATTTCTAAGATATGTGATATAGAATGGAAATCAAAGTAATGCTTACTATTCGGACTAGGGTGAAAATAGTTTTTGAAAAAGATACTGGTACATAAGAGAAACTTGAGCGCTGAACGATAAACACATAACATGAAAAGATTTAGAAGGATTTTCTTATATGAATATGAAAAGTAATGAAAAGATGGGGTTGGGATAGAAATATATCTAAAGGATAAAACTTAAATATACTAATGGAAAATAAACAAATACACGATTTTTTTTTCTTCATATTTCTAACTGCGTATTAGATTGTATTTCCTTACTAGATGTTATAAATTTGCTGTTCTCAGGAAAAATATTTTTCATTTCTTTTCTATTATATTATGTTTTATTAATAAAATCAAATGCAATTTTTTAGCACGTTTCTGAATTAATGTTTGCCAAAGTTGAATGTAAAATTAATGTACAATGTGTCAATTTTAATTTGCTAAATATATTTTTATTTTATTTTGCTTTAATGCAGATTAAGATATAGCTTATGTTTTTTTTTCTATAAATACTAATAAATAACTGAAAACCTTTAAGTTTTCGACAATTCTAAGAACCAGCTAACTTTAAACTGATATAAGATTAAAAAAAAAATCATTTTAATGTTTTTGTTTTCTTTCGTCGTCTTCTTCTTTATTTTAATTGTTAAGACTTAAAAACGTTTTATAAAAGCCAAAAAATGAGGAGATTAAAAATTCTTTTTTATTTATTTTACTGCTTAAAAGTTAAATATATTTATATAATATGAAAAAAAGTGTAAATATTATTGAAATTTTTACTTTGAAATATGTTGCTGAAATACGTTTCCAAGAGTAAAAGTATTGCAGCTAGCACTTGTAAGCTTAATATAAATGGTGCGTGTGCTATCTATATTTATGCCACATAAGTACATAAAATGTAAAGACTGCAAATATAAATGGTACGTGTTCTGTTTATACTTATTCCACATAAGTACACAAAACTTTACATTTTGTTGGCACTAATTGTCGAAGTGTGTTTCGCTATGTTATATTATTTTAATCAGAGCAAGATTTGTGTATGTCATTGATATTTAATGAAGAAAACTATGCATATAAAATGTATAGTTCATGCACAAGATAAGACGAATTCAAGTATATTCTCATCTATAAGTGAAAAGAATTAAAAATGCGTTTTCCATTTTATTATGGATATAATACATAAAATGTAATTATAATATAATACATAATTATATGTGGTATAAATAAAAATGGCGCGTGTGCTATTTATATTTATCCGAAATAAGCTCAGAAAACATTATATTTTGCTGACGGTAGTGTTTTTCTATGTTACATTATTTTAAACAAAACAAGATTTGTGTATGTCATTGATACTGAAGAAAACTATACATATAAAATGTATTACCCATTTATAAGATGAAGAGAAAGAATTCAAATATACCCAACTGTAGATGGAAAAAACTAGAAATATTACTTTTTACAGTTACATTTACAAAACTATTTTACACTCCTGGTCAAAAGTTTAGCAACATTTGCAAACGATCAGTTTTTTTTTTTTTTTTTTCAATTTAAAAACTTATCTCTCGATGAAATGTTTTCAAACATTGGGTATTTAAATAACTGGATCTTCCTCATGTTTTTCAGGGAAGGTCGGTTTAAGACAACATTTGGGGGCCGGTAACAAATTGAGCAAAATCAATAATGTTTGTGATCACCCTGTATCTTTAAGTGAACGAAATGAACTGTAGCTTTAGGATATATTAATACAGACCCATTTTAATTTGTGTATGAATTTGTGTGACGATAGTATATTAAATAACGGAGATATAAGCATTTATTTTACCCCCTCCCCCCCCCAAAAAAAAAAAAAAAAAAAAAAAAAACAGCATGTTTTTTTTATTTATATACAGAGTTTTTAACGAAAATTATTCCCACTTTCACATAAGTTGGAAAAACATACAAATATATCAAATATCTCATGAAATATGAACATTTTTATGAAAACGTTTTCACTGAGCATGTGTGAAAGATATATATAATATTGGGTAGGGTGAAAGCTAGATGTATTGGACAATTTTTGTCAAAAGTGCATTTGAATAGAGCGAAAATTAAGCAAATTATCCGAAAAAGAACGAGGTATATATCAGATATTTTCTGAGAGTTGAAATTTATTAAGGCATTTATCACATGGCGCGTAATTAATTTAAAAATGAAATTATTTTAACCAATTAGTAAATGTTCTTTTTTGCAAAAAACCCCTTATTATCTCACAAATTTAGCAAATAAACTAAAATATGCTAGAGTTACAAGCTTATAAAGGGTTTTCCACAAAAAAGTATATTTGGAACGTAGTTGAAATAATTGAATCTTCAAATTAATTACTCGGCATGTGAAAAACCCCTTAAGAAATTTCAACTCTTGGAAAATACCTGAAATCGATCTCGTTATTTTTCGAATAATTTGCTTAATTTTTACTCTATTCAAATGCACTTTTGACAAAAGTTGCTCAATGTATCTAGCTTTCAACCTATGCAATAAATTTTTTTTTATCTTTCGTACATGCGCAGTGAAAACGTTTTTCCTAAAAATGCTCATATTTCATGAGATATATGAGATATTTGTATTCCGACTGCAGTATATAATTTTAAAGGTGTTTTTCCAACTTATCTGAAAGTGGGAATAATTTTCGTTAAAAACTCTGCATATTATAAATAAAAAATATGTTGATTTTTTTTTTTTTAAGTTTTAAAATGAATGCTTATATCTTGTTTAATATACTATCATCACACAAATTCATCCACAAATTGAACTGTGTCTGTATTAACATATCCTAAAGTTACAGCTCATTTCGTTCACTTAACGATACAGGGTGATCACAAACATTATTGATTTTGCTTAATTTGCCACCGGCTCCTAAATGTTGTCTTAAACCAATCTTCACTAAGAAACATGAGGAAGACCCAATTCTTTAAATACCCAATGTTTAAAAACATTTCATGGAGACGAAGAGAAGTTTTAAAATTGGGTAAAAAAAAATAATAATAAAAACTGGTCGTTTGCAAATCTTGCTAAACTTTTGAGCAGGAGTGTAAGTTCTTAAATTGCACACGCATGAAATTGAAATTGTTAATTACTATACAAAAAGTTTAAAACTCATAAAAATTTAGAAATCAATTTTGGAAAAAAAATGTACATTTCGTTTGAAAAAATAACCATTATAATTTATATATATACATATAAATTGGGTTCACAATTTCAAAAGAGAAAAAAGGAACTTTCTATAATACAAATATTATTTCCTAATTCAATAACGACGTTTCATGTATTTGAAATAAATACCTGAAATGTGCAGACTGTATTAATTTAGTATATACAAGGTTTGCACTAGTCACATTTTTGGGCACCGGATATTTGAAAGGGGTTTTTTTTTTTTTTTTTTTTTTTTTTTAAGAATTGTTTATGATTGACCTTAATCAATCGTGAAAAAATATTAGAAAAAAAAAACCTATTAAAAATTTCCGGTGCCCAAAAACATGACGAGTGAGAACCCTGTATATACTGTCAAAATTCATTTCAACGTATGTTAAATTTATAAATTCAGATCAGTGTTTCAAGAACATATTTCATAATTAAAAATAAACTAGATTTAAAGTAAAGAAAACTATGCTGGCAAATTAATATTATTAATCGATAGCATGATAAATGTAATAAATTACGACAAATGTTTTTAAAGCGGATAATGTAGTATTGCCACAAAGCCGGTCTTGCTGTTTAAAAAACAAAAGAAAAAAGGATTTTTCTAATTTTGATTTTTTATTAATGGATAAATATAATACTAATAAAAACAAATTCAGTTCGTATATATGAATAAGTAAGAAATGTTGCTCCTTCACGCATGTAATCCAAAAACATTGCGTATAGCGACTTAAAAGTTTTGCTCGGTTTGCATTCAAAATATTAATAAACTACATTTTATTTCATAAGCAAGTATTATAGAGCAACAAGTGGTTTGCAGCTAATAAAAATAGATATAAAAATTAATACATTATTAATAAATAAATAAATAAATAAATGAGATGTTCTGTAACTTGTAAACTTAAATTTGATATGTTTTTTATTTTGAAGTTTTAACGAGTAACCAAGGTTAACAACTTATTATGTGAGCCAGTATCTTTAATTTATAAACTATAGTAGGCGTTTTGTAACACAAAGACAATAACACATGATATTGCTTTTGAATCAGAATTTAGCACTAAATCTGTAAGCTGAAATACTTCGTCTGTAATTACCTACGTAATTTTGTATCGTATTTATGAAGCATATATATATATATATACATGAAATTATAATATATGTTTTCAGTCATATAAGAGTTGAAAATATGTAACAAAAATAACTAAAGAGAAACTAAATGTGAAACTATTCATAAGAAAACTTACTGCAAAAACGTAAAATAAATGATTTAAACTGTCAAAAGTCCCCGTATCACTTGAGACATATATATATATATATATATATGTATGTATATGTACGTGTGTGTGTGTGTCTAGGTTTGTAAATTAAACCATATTTATTCTACAAACAATAATCAGTAATATGCAAATTGTTAACTTATATTCAAGAGCATTTTGATTATTTATTTTATTTATTACAGTATTCAGTCCTGTTTCTGGTAAACTTTGTTAATGCTACTGGCAGTGAACTGTTATGTATCAAGTTTGTTAAATCATATAAATGTGACGTGAGTTATACATGTAATGTATCTCAAAGCTCTTGTAGATTATGGTATTATTTGAAAAAATATATATATTTATCTTTTTTTTTTATTATATTCATTTTTATCCCTGATAAACTTCATTAATGTTAATGGTAATTAAAAAATTTGCGTCAGGTGTAATTGGTAAATCATATAAACGCGACTTAAATTACAGAAATAATATGTCTCAAAACTAATATTTACAATTATTTAAAACCATTCTTTGAAAGTCAGTCTTCGAAAGAAAAAAAAAGTGTTCAATATTCGTAATCCTAACGGTAATAAATCTGGAATACAAATTAGTATATTTTATTTTATTATTATTTTTATTGTTATATATTATTTTTATTGTTATATATTATTTTTATTTTTAGGTGTACCTTCTGGAAGGTTGATGAATGAAACAATCATTTTTTGTTTATTTTCCCAGGTTATAATATCTGCTCTACGCTTAAAAGAATATATATAAATTTTTTTCAATACAGAAAGTACACAGTTGCTTTAATTATGCAGTGATTTTTATAAAAATTTAATTTGCATAAGAAATAATTATACATTTTATTATATGATAGCTATCCACATTTTTTTTTTTTTTTAAACAAAACTAAGTAATATGTTTTAGACACTGCATATTTTTTAAATGGAAAATAACGTATGTATTTTTTTTAATGTTATTTAAATACCACATCTAAATGTCATGCAACCTAAATATTCCTATGTAATGCACTTAATACTACGTAACAGCATAGGTGCCAAGTCTCCCGTTTTTCAAGGGAGACTTCAAACCGGAAAATTTTCATAGCTGTTTTCGGTAATATTAATCGTCGAAAATATATATAACATATTCCATTCAAAAATACTGGTGTTAATTCTGATTAAAAAGTTAAAAGTGTTGGCAGCTCTGCAACAGGTTATAAAACTAGTAAGTTATTAGAGACTGTTAACTAAAGTTTCCACAGAAGTCTTTCTATTATCGTTAATTAAACGAAACTAACGGTAGAATTTACTACTTGGGATTTACCCTTTTAATGGTTTTATTAATTTAATATAAAACAAAAAACATTATATTAAAAAACATACATACACTTATGAGCACACGAATTTACATTTAAATAAGGTATTTCTTAAAATTTTATTTATTTATTTATTTATAAAAGATTTTTAAACGAAATTCATTTTATAAAAGTTATACTTAATGGATTGAATATTTCAGAGTTCAAGAAAATAGCTCTGCTATCTAATTTAACTGTTTAGTAGTTTATGTAAAAGCGAACTTTTATAAAAATGCATTTTCTTTCCCAAAAATGCATTTTCATAGAAATTATTAATATAAGCGGAATGAGATGGTGCGTAAAATCGTTAAAGCGTAGACACTTCATTCATCATTTTTGTATGGAGTAAGCAAATAAAAGAAAAATGTGGAAAAGCGATCGATGCATATAATTCTTAGTGCGGGAAAACGCCGGAAATTAAATCATTTTAAAATTATAGTGTTTGACAACAAATTTCTTCAACTTTCGAATGAAAAAATGCTTAAGTTATAATTATTTCTCTTGCAATAAGAATTGAAATCGTACATTTACTTAAAAAAGTTAAGGAAATTTCTCTTTTATATTTCATTTATATTTTTTGTGTTATTATTATTATTATTATTATTATTATTATTTCGTATAACTATATTTTTCAGAGGGAAAACTTAAAAATCAATAAGTTGATTTACTATTTTTATATTCTCAAAAATCGATTTTTAAGATATTTTTAATAACTTTGAAAGGAGGAAAAAGTGTAGTAAGTCACACGTTCTAAGATAAACTATTTTTAATCATATAATTTCTTTTCAAACAATAATATTATAAAATGATATGTAAGTAAAATTGTTAAAAAAAAATAATAATAATTAGAATTGGTTGAAGTATCGGCAAATAGCATTATTCTTGTTAAATACCTTGGTTTACACCATTGTTTCTGCAGCACATACTGGTTCCTTGTTAAATGAGCATATATCAAATGAAACTTTCCATATTAAATATTGTGAGGGTGGCATAAGAGATAAGACTGTTTACATAAAATTCTTATGGAATTAAAAAGGTCCAAAATACGCCCATATGAAAAAATAATTTTAGTGGCAATATTAATATTTTAGATTTTATTTATCATCTTACAGGTTTCTTATTACTATTACTATTACTATTTATTTTTATTTTTAAACTATACTGTAAACCAAAAGTATAAAATACAAAATAAGTTATTGTTAAATAATCAGTGGACAAACCTAAAATATCTTTTTTCAATGTCGGGAAAATATACAAAGATTTGTGGAACAGATAATACAAGAAATATATATATATATATATATATATATATATATATATATACATATATATATATATATATATATATATATATATATATATATATATATATACATATATATATATATATATATATATATATATATATATATATCATTCAACAAAAACCTTCAAATATGGAGGGAAAGCAGCGCATTTGTGGAAAGCGGAGATAAGATTGAAAGAAAATCGAAGGAAAAAATGCAGAATATAATCAATAGAAAATAACGGTTTTAAAATTGTCACTTCGAGAAAAAAGGGGAGGGGGGGGGAGCAATTACAATGATAAGAAAAAACACGAAATTTCAGAGTTAAATTAAAAAGTTAAAAAAAAAAAAAAAAGGAGAAAAAGAAGGGGATAAAAAATAGATTTCGATATAAAATTTAAGATCATTTATTCATTTATTTAAATTTATTAGTTTTTCAATGCTTTCCTACCTCTATAAATTTTTGTGTCATTTTTATCTTTTTCTTTGTGCTGTCTGTTTGTGTCAAGTTTATTTAGTACGCTGCTTTCCGTTTGTTTTCAGTTTCTTTATTTGATGCTTTCTTTTCTTCCTTCCTTCCTTTTATTTTTATTTATTATTTATTTATTTTTATATTTTTTGTGTGTGTATGTACGTGTCTGAAAATTAAAGATTTATTCTCTAGAGTCTAGAAAAGTGTTGCATTTCCTAAATTTTAAATAAATCTGAGAAGTTATGTTCACATTATTATCAATTATATTTCATTTCTTATATATATATATATATATATATATATATATATATATATATTTACTTTAAAATTATTTTAAAATATTGAATTGCTTAAAGATAAAACTATTGCACAAATATGATTATCTGAATAGATGTGTACAACAACTACATATCATAATCGGAACATTGGTTGCCAGAACAGACTTAGATAAGCGTATATTAAAACCGAAAAAAAAAAAAAAAGAGAGAGAGAGAGAGAGAGAGAGAGAGAGAGAAAGAGAGAGACAGAAATATAGAGAAATTAAATGGAAGATTGCAGCAAAATTAAAATTAGAATCGTTAAAGTTAGAAAAAAAGTAAAATAAAGTAAAGTAAAGTAAAGTTAGTAAAGTAAAGTTAAAATTAGAATCGTTGTATATATACAATATTTAAATAATAAAAAAAAATCCTTTGAAAATTCATTTTAAAATTCAGGAATCATAATAAATGATAGTTTTATCTCGGGTACCATTTTTAATACATGTCACAACGATCATACCAAGCTGAAAGAACCGGCTCTCCCGTTGACGCAATGCTTAGCTTCCGCGCATTGAATTATTTGTTGCCAAGAAATCAGTTTTACAGGCAAAGAGAGCAATTAAAGAAATAAAAGCAACTATTATTAAAACTTATTTATTCTTACATTTTGAAATACATGAAAATATGTTCGTAAAAATGAAGAATACTATGCAGTACCAATCTATTTTTCACAATATTGTTTTTGTAATGTATGATTCTCCTACATTTAATTTATGTAGCGTCAGGCTGTTAGAAATAAACAAAATAGAAAAAAAAATTACACATAATATAATAAAAATTACAAAATAATACATAATATAACATAACAAAATAATAGTAAATGGAAAAAATAATTTAAAACAGTAATAAATAGAAACAATAAACGATATTGTAATGAAATAATCAGTAAAATAAAATAAAAAATAGCAGTTTAAAAAAAAAAAAAAAAAAAAAAAAAAAAAAGATATAAAGTAATTTAACCCTTCATCTGCCGAGGAAAATTTATGAGAATTGCTTCTCAATGCCACTGTTTTCTCTCATCTCTGAAATGAGTAAATTTTGCGAACTCAATGTCAAGATAACTTTCAAGATGATTTTATTCAATTGTAAATAAAGTGTCAGTAGTTTCTCTGATAGCAGTAAAATACAAAAGATCGTACTTTGGAAAAACGTATCTATACGTCAGGGGCAGTTAAGGGGTTATTTTATTTATTTTTTTTTATTTATTTTTTTTTTAAAGCTTCGCCAACGCATTCCAAAGGATATAGTAATAATAATTTTTTCGGGCTCAAATATTAGTAGTTTCTTAATAAAAAAAATTTCCTTTTATTCTCAAAAATTTTTAATTGGTAGAAATGTCTTCGAGAGTGCCAACAAGATGAAAAATTAGTAAAGCTGAAAAATAAAAACATGTAAAATACTCTTTCTTCCTTTACCTCAAATTTGTATGCAAAATTAAAATTTTTGTGAAAGTGAAGAGAAACGTATTACCAGCGAATATTTTTATGTCGCAGCGTCATAAAAGTTATACATTTAGTAAAATCTTACACGATGAAATTGACCTAAATTTCTAGTAAAAAAAAAAAAAAAAAAAAAAAAAAAAAAACATAAAGCAAATATACTGCTATTGTCAACTGTTAGAACATTGAATTAATATTAACATCTTAAGTTTTATATAATTATTTTATCCGTATTTGTATATTTCATACATATCTAACATAATGTATTGTTATATATTGAAGAAATTTTTCGAAAATTAGATATCTGATAATATCGTAAGACTGAGCTAGTTGATAGAACCAAATATATATACGTCGGCCCCGCTTAAACGAATATCTGACGTTCCAACTATATTAATTAGATTCAGCGGGGAAGACTATAAAAACAATTACGTGTATAACTATAATGACTTTATGCTAAAAAACAAAAAAAAAAAAAACTATTCAAAACTCCAAAATGCCATTTGTCGCGTGGGGTGCACTCCCGGCACAAACAAGATAAAAAAACGATTTGATCCTACATCTTTCACTGCCGCTTCTTGTTGCGTGGGAGAACAATCTCTGGCGGCCTTTGTAAATTGTTGGCCTGTCTGTAAAACTTACCAACTTAAATTATTATAGAAATTTATAACTTGGAGCTTTCAAATATATATATTTTACAGTGGGTAATGAATGTGAATAGAAAATAAGTAATTTCCTTTTTCCTCTATTATATTATTGAAAGTTTCATCTTTTATCTTCATAATGTTTTATTACTTATAGTATAGTTCATTCATAAACACAATTAAGCAGAAAACAATCAGCAAAAGTCTTCAAATTTTTGTTGCTTATTATTATTATTATTATTATTATTATTATTTTAATTTTTTAAATTTACTTATTTTTCTTTCAATCTCATTTACTTCTCGTCAGTTAGTTTACAGATTTTGAAAATCCACATCATTTCGACTTTTTTGTTTCATCAGGGAGATCGTACCGTCTGGATTTTAATTTTTCTTTTTTGTAATTTTCCATTTTTATGTCAGATTCTATAGTTTCCGATATAGTCCTAGATACGAAGTATAGATATTTTTTAAATGCGTGCAAAATTAATTTTTCTAGTTACTAAAATATGTATTTTGTGCGGAAATAAAAGTAGTTTTCGAGACTGAACCACAAACTGATTACACTGAACAATAAGAAGCTTTGATTTTGAACTAAATTATTTTTAAGTTTAATATATATTGAGATTATCAATTTTGATTAAGATTATTGTTCTTTAAACTACGCTCTTGGCAAAAAGCTTTTTTTTCTCTTTCTTTCTTTTTCTTTTTCTTTTCTTTTCTTTTTGTCTGTTTGTTTGTTATATGGTACTGCTCCCTAAATAAAACGTAATTGAAGATTTTACATTTGATGTCTACTTCCAGGAATACAAAACTTATACGTGATAGTATCTCTAAATGCAATCAATGAAATTTATACAAGATTTTTTTTTTTTTTTTTTTTTTTTTTTTTTTTAATTTTTTTTTTTTTTTTTTTTTAATCAGAATGCTCAATTGCTGTAAATCTGAAATGACATATTGTCATTTTTGTTCGGAACTTTGATAATGAAAAAGCTTCCGATGCGCTGAATAGATATCAGATCGAAAAGCATCTATATCTCAAAATTTTCTTCGGAAATGCAGTTGCTATTCACTATTTGTAATGTATCAAAGAAGCATATCCGCTCAAAATATAGGAAAAAGTTGAAGTAAACATGTATCAAAACTAAAACGATGAAAAAGAGAAAAAATTGAAGTTATGTCTACTCTCATTCCTATGCAACAAAATGTTCTAACCTAAATAAATATTTGAAGATGTTTGAAAAATATTTGAACATAAAAGTTCAGTACATTAGATTTACTCAAAAGTTTTGCCATATCTGCATTTGGCATTCAGTAACTTGAAATTTATATTTTCTGGAAACGCAATTTTGAAATTTGGTCTATTTTCTCGCTTGTGTTGCGATTTGGATTTGAAATATAACTTCTGCTTGCTTACATAAGCTTGAATTTTTACTTAAAAAAAACCTACGGCGAAAAAAGAAGAAAATGTTCATTTTTGTATTAAAGAAAATTTTAAAAATTGATTGCGTGCTGTTTTTATTTATTTATTTATTTTTTAATAATTTTTCATTTCTTTCTTTCTTTCTTATTTATTATTATTGTTTTTTACTTATAACAGTTTAATTTCAATAAAATAACTGCATTTTTCAATATTAAGAGTAGGTAGAAGAAAAAATTCAAAATTAAAACTTGTTTAAAAAATATGGATTAAAATGTAACTTAAAATTTACAATTCATATAATCATCAAACTTTAAATGTTTTTATGTAATGAGCTCCAATTATTTAAAATTTAATAAGAAAGGATCTAACTTTTTTTTTCGTGATTATATCGTTTGTAAGAGATCTACAATTTTTTTTTTTTTTGTTACATATTTGAAAGTTAAAAAATCTGGGCACTAACAACCACATTTTATTACCTAATACTACATATAACTTTTTTTTTTTGGAAATGTAATGTTTAGAAGGTATAAAATTGACAAAACTGCATTGTAAAAATATCCTTTTTTTAATTACAGAAAATATCTGGAAGCAGAGGTCTGGAAGCAAATATCCGTACGCTATGGAAAAATACATTGCATAATCGGCGACAGTGTAAACTCTCAGCCACGGAACCTCTTTTGTGCAGAAAAAATATGTACAAAAGTAAAAATATGTATCCACTATATAAAATCTGTATCAATGGTTACATATTTTATTTGTTTACAAAAAAAAAAAAAAAAAAAAATCGTGTATTTTGGCAGATTGAAATGTGAACTTATAATAAATTTCAATAGTTAAAAAAAAAAAAAAAAAAAAAAAAAAAAAAAGAAAAAGAAAGAAAGAAATATCCTGTAGAAAATTTATGTAAATTTTCTATTTTTTTTAACAGGATTTTTTTTACAGTGTAATACATACGAAAAAGCATCTAAAAGGCAGTTAATATAGCAAGTTTGGAAAAAAAAAGTCAGTAGAATCTTTATTAAGGGCAGACAATACCTAATTTCGCCGACAGCCAAGGCTAATGTTATTCTATGGGAAAATTCTTTTCCAAAATTACTCATTATTCAATTATTATTATTATTATTATTATTAATTCCGTTTTCAGATTCAAAAAATTTACAACCATTAAATTAGTACTCATTTTCGTAAAAATTGTTTTTCACATTTTTAATTATTTGTTTTCTAGCTAAAAAAGGCGAAAAATACAATTCATTATTATTGTTTTTGTTATTATTATTATTTTTTTTAATTCAAAAATATAACATTTAAAAAAAAAATAAATAAATAAAAATGAGTACTCATTTAACAGTTGTGAATTTTCTGAATGTGAAAACAGAATTTTAAAAAACACGTTAGGTGAGGAGTAATTGCGGAATTAAATTTTCCCATAGAATAACATGAACCTTGGTAGCCAGTGAGATTCGATATTGCCAGCTCTTAAGACACCCACTTCTGAGACCTAAATTTGACCTACCTAATCAGAAGGTCTTGTAACATTTTCCCTTCAGTGACCAACTAATACATAAAAAAGTATATCTAAAAGGTTATTTTACAGCAATTTTTAAAAATTCGTTAGAACATTTTTGAGCTACCGAATTTCGGCTCCAATTTTGTTTTTCATTTTTCACCAAAATAAGGCAAATTCATCTGTACACTGGACTTGTTTTAACTATAAAATTCCGTTATTCTAAACGTTTTCGTTTTGATGACATAATAGACAGAAGATTCTCCATACACACGTACACCTACACACACGCGCGTGTGTTGACCAATTTCTGAAAAACACATCTTGATCTCAGAAGAATTTAAAACATGTCAATCAGGAGAAAACTCAGTAACGAAAATTTGGCCGAATACAATATTTCTATTACCTACGGTAGTCTGATAATGGAAGTAAAAAAAGATAAAGAAAATTTATTTTAATAATTTTGTGTGTGTCTTAGCATATGATTGTATTTTAAATTATAATTCGTTTTAGTATCCAATGCCCTTAAACAAAATACAATACTTAATTTTAGTGAGAATATTATTATGAACAACACAGAAAAAGACGCAACTTTTTAAAAACGGATGTTGTTCATAAAATTTTATAGCTAAAATAAAGAAATTTCCTTTTTCCTTTTTTTTTTTTTTTTTCTTTCATTAATTTTAACTACACTTTGTATTTGATAAAGCATTTTAAAAGCTTGTAATAATAATAATACTATTCAATTTTCTTAAATTAAAATACTGAATTAATTTTATCTATGACTTTCTAGTTGAAATAAAAAACTTTTTAAGCCTATGCGAATACTTTTTACTGACACAAAACTATATATGTAAATAACTCAGTCATTATTTATGGTAAATTTGTTTGATTGTTTACAAGTAGAAATCATTATTATAAATAAAATGCCTTAGCAATTTTCTAAAATCATCACATGTTAAGGAGGTTTACGTTTTAAAATCAAAACTGATTTTTAGAAGTTCTAAAGTGATTAATTATATAAGTGTATATACTTAGTAATGTTGCATTCTTTTTTTTTTTTTTTTAATATGACATAGATATAATTAGATAAAAATGAGGCTAACTTAAGTGTTTGTTTTTCAAAATTGACTATTTAGGTTCGTCTATATATATATATATATATATATATATATATATATATTAATTATAATAACGCGTAGATTTCGGGTCAAAGTTCAAGAGTTTGATCAGGCTCTTTTAAAACTATGTGAAGAAAAAGTCTTTTTTCGTACGCTTTTTGCATTTGACATCCCACCTTCATAAAAATGTGTAAAATATGTTAGTACAGAGAAAAAAAATGCCATTTTGCTTACAAATTAGGACATGAAGCTAAGTAATATCACATTAAAATTAATATATTACATCATTTTAAATTTATCATATATAGGATGCCTATATTGTTGATATTTTATGATATCAATTCGAGTTATTTAGAAATTTTACAAATTCTTTAAATTTTTTAAATGATAAGAAAAGGGCAGCTAGTTTAAGAAACACTGCCCAGATTATTATTTTAATTTTATGTTCTGTAAGACACCAAAATTGTAGATGTTTCGTGATATGAACTCGAGTCGTCTATTAATTTTAAAAATTCTTTGCATTTTTTAAATGATAAAAAAAAAAAAAAGGCAGCTGAAAATTTCAGTTTTGCAACATTACTCATATAAGATATTTTTTACTTAAAGTAAAATCTTCATAATTTCTTTAAAAAATTTCGTAAAAATTGGGGGAAGGTGACGGAGTACGCTACTACTTTCACATATCTGCTTTCTTAATAAAATTATTTTGTGTCGTTATCCTTATTTAAACTTATTATAAAAATATTTTTTTAGAAATTATTTAATGAAGGAAAACTGCACCTTTCTCAAATACCAAATACTGGAAAATTCCTTTACCATTATTAATTTACAAAACTGGCACATTTCCAGATTCGTTATTAGGTTTGTTTCTAATAAAGAGTTAGTATCGGGTATGTGAAAAGACGTGTTTACAGAACTCAGTAAAGAGTAATCGAACAATCAGCTGCAGCTGAAAAAGCCCGCATGAAAGATACTGCTATAACAAAGTATGCAAGAATATATTTTTCTAAATTTGTCTCAACTATTTTAAGCAAACATGGTTCTGTTTGAAATCAAAAATTAATAATATTCTATATATTTTTTAAGTTTTTAAGGTATTACAAAATAACTTGATTTTATTTATTTATTTATTTATTTTTCTTTTGCATGAGTTTTTAATAGTATGCATTTAAAATCTACTTAAGTTTTAAAAAGTGCTTGTCATCATAATGTTTATGTTACATTTTTTCATTTCATTTCAAAGCGTTACATTTTTGTTACCAAGCCTGTTTATATGACATTGCTTAAATAATGGTTGCTTAATACAATAAAAATATTTTTGACTATAATTATATTATTATTTTTATACAATTAATATTCATATTATATTTATATTCAACAATTCAAACGTTTAGATAAAGCAAAGTTATTAAAAGCATTTTAATCTTGTTACTATATACTTTGTTTATAGGTCAATGCTTAAACTAGGATTGTTCAATTGAATAAAACCTTTTTCGATTACATTCTCATTTGTTGAGTTGAAAACCATATAGTTGAGACTGTTTAGCTTAAGTAAAGGAGTTTTCACGCTATGCTCATCGAAGTTATATAATAGCTATCATTTTCTTTTTATGAAGCAAAGGCTTTTCATCGTTTTATTTTCTCTTTGAACGTATTTTATCATGTCACGCTAGCTTGCATGTTGCCTACATAAAAAAAAAAAAAACTCTAGATTTAGATTGTGACACAAATAAATGTAAATAAATTTGTTCTGCGACAATTTTTAAAAAGCACAAATTATATTTTTACACCAGTTTTAAGTCTCTAACCTATATCCCTGAATATATAATTTATAAAGTCGTATATATTTGTGTTAAGAGATTTTTAACTCTTTTTTTTTTAATGTTTTTTTTTCCCCTCTCACATGAAATTTAAATTTATTACAAACATAGTTTGATTACAAAGCCCGCATTTTTGTTACTTCTAGTTTTATTAAACTTATTCATTTTTGTTAAACTACATTATGGTTACATGCTTAATAAAATAACACAAAATAAAAACACTGTGGATATTGTAATTTGTATCTATTACAGTTTCTCTTATATTAGAATTTGAAATAATAATCATAATAATAATAATAATAATGATAAAATGAATAGAATTTTTTTTAAGCTCAAACATTGACTTATTATATATATATAAATTATAAAATATATAAATAAAATAATAAAATAATATAAAATAGTTAAAATATAATGCATATTTATATATATTGTAAAATTATGTAATATATAATTATACAATTATAAATATATACATAAATTTTAATTTCTGTAAAATGTTATACTATATAAGAATATTTTCAAAATTTAAATTTTAAATTAAAAACAGACTTTTGCATTTTTTGTTTACACTTTTCCACTTTTTTTTTTTTTTCAATTTTATCTAAATTTTTAAGTAAATTT
This sequence comes from Salticus scenicus, assembly GCA_963930645.1. Taxonomy (NCBI): domain Eukaryota; kingdom Metazoa; phylum Arthropoda; class Arachnida; order Araneae; family Salticidae; genus Salticus; species Salticus scenicus. The sequence goes on from OZ005657.1 coordinate 237,678,007, forward strand.
TAAATGTACTTAATTTTATTTTCCTTATGACTGCTAATAGCTACCAGATGTTTTATGTTTTTTAACTGAATTTTTAAATATACTTTTAAAATTCTTTTGTATCTGTGAATACAGTACGTTTTTCAAACGTCTAAAGGACACTAAAAGCTTATAACAACATTGATGAAATAAATATTAATCAAAGAAAGAAGTAATAATTAAATAAAAAATATTATTTATTTAATTTTCTTCACCGATTTTTTTTCCAGCATGTAGGATAAATAGTGTGCTAAGATTTTAACTAAATGAAACGCAATAGATAATTCTAAAAATGATTGAAATAACTTTGAATTTAAGATCCTGAAAATTAATTTCAATTTTATATTTTCCTATTTGTGGCGGGAAAAAAAAATCTTTATTATTGCACGAATTTATTTCATTTCGTTTGCTGTCTATCAGGGTCAAATACAAGCGATTTTTAACTCACTTTCAACCATCCGATTGAGCTAAACTTTTGCATATATGCAAAACTCCGATGATAATATATACTCAAGTAGCAATGAAATTAGGGGACAGGGAAGTGGGGGGGGGGGGGGCTACCAACTCCATTTCAAAACTTAATTCATTTTGGAATAAAAACCTGTTAATTACTAACAATTACTTAATAACTATTAACATATGTTAATAACACGTTTAAAATTGTATATTTAGATATTACTCCAGTAAAAATACACCTTTCGTCAATATAAGACATCATTACAAAAGTGAACTTTGATTTTTATTTAAATTTTAGTTGCTAAAGATAAGGAAACAAGAAGTAATAACAAATTTTTTAAATTGGTGAATGCAAAATCTTGTTTTAGGTAATATTCCATTGATTTCCAAAGTGTTTCAGTTAACGCAATATGCAATTTTCAGATAAGAAACAAATTATATACAATTTTAATAAGAATGAATCACAAAAACTTGTCTCAAAGTGCCATAATAATTCAGTTACACAAACTGATGTATGGATATTTTACAGCTATTTTATTGTTTTCAAAACTTCTGACATTATTGAATAAAATTGTGAAGAATTTGTCGAGACTGAAGCAAAATTTACGTTTAATCTGTTAATAATGATATCCACTTTCGCACCAAGGATTAAAGAGTTATTCATTGAATTCCAATCCATAATTAAATACTTCTATATAGGAGTAATAATACTTAAATCTTCTATTCTTTATTTTTCTAATTTTGAATATTATCACATATTAAGAATGAATATTTTCTTTCTTACTAAACATTAATTATTTAGTTTTAGCAATAATAGACATGATGGATGAGCAGTAAAATAATTCCCAGAAAAAAATACAGTTTATTTCCATGAAATATGTGGATAACTATTTAAATAAAAATTTTATGTTCTAACATAAATTTGGAAGATAAACAAGTTAAACCTAAGCTCGTATGTAAACGCTTGTATCAGTAATGTTTGCATTTAAAGTATTTCACTTTTTAAAATTTTTAGGTTAAATAAAGAAAATTATACTAAAACAAACAACTGAAATGATATTATTAATAATAATCATTACATTGAGAAAAAAAAAATGCATTTAAATCCTTAAATAAGCCCATCCAATCTTTCTTTTTTTTTTTTCCCCAAGGAGGAAAAGTTTATTTAGGGACAATTAATGAATAAACAATTATTTATGACATTCTTTGAAGGCATGTAAAATTAAAATTTAAAATACCAATTTTTCGTCTCATACATGTATGAACGAGTCTATTACATAATGTTTCCTATTAACATAGCAAAAATTAAATAATTACTCAGGAAGATATTTTTGAAAATTTTGGTTAAATAATTAAACTAATTAAGCTAATAATTAAGACTAAAACAAAAAACTTAATTGATGTTTTAAAAAATATTCATTACATTATAAAAAAGAATAAATTTAAAGCTTTAAATAAGTTCCACTTTTAAGGTGAAAAAATTTATTTAGTTACACTAAATGAATAAACAATTATTTATGTCATTCTTAGGAGGCATGGGTGAAAGATTAAAATTTAGAGAATGTCCTTAAAGCCCCCCCCCCACACACACACAACATTTTTTTTTTTTTTCCAAGGAGGAAAAGTGTATTTAGTGATAATTAATGAATGAACAATTATTCATGACATTCTTTGAAGGCATGAAAAATTAAAATTTAAAATATTAATTTTTCGTCTCATGCATGTATGAACGAGTCTATTACATAACGTTTCCTACTAACATAGCAAAAAAGAAATAATTGTACGGAAAGACATTTTTGAAAATTTTGGGTAAATAATATTAGACTAAAACAAATGACTTAATTGATGTTTTTAAAGCTTTAAATAAGTTCCACTTTTAAGGTGAAAAAATTTATTTAGTTACAATGAATGTATAAACAATTATTTATACCATTCTTAGGAGGTATGGGTGAAACATTAAAATTTAAAGAATGCCCTTAAAGTCTTAATCCCCCCCCCCCCATTTTTTTTTTTTTTTTTCACAAGGAGGAAAAATGTATTTAGTAACAATTAATGAATAAACAAATATTCATGACATTTTTTTTGAAGGCATTAAAAATTAAAATACGAAATTTTCGTCTCATACATGTATGAACGAGTCTATTACGTAATGTTTCCTATTAACATAGCCAAAAAAAATAATTGTACGGGAAGACATTTTTTTAAATTGTTGGTTAAATAAAAATTAGATTAAAACAAATACCTTAACTGATATTTTTTAAAATATTCAACACATTATAAAAAAGAATAGAGTTAAAGCTTTAAATAAGTTCCACTTTTAAAGTGAAAAATTTATTTTGTTACACTGAATGAATAAACAATCATTTATACGTCATGCTTAAGAGGTATGAAAGATTAAAATTTGAAATACCAATTTTTCGTCTCATACATCTTAATATTATTTATTAATACAACGTACAAGAAATAATTTTACAGAAAGGCGTTTTTGAAATTTTTAGTTTAAACATAAAATATTAAACTAAAACAAACAACTTAAATGATGTATTTTTTTTTAAATATTCATTTCGTTCTAAAAAAAGATATTTAAATCTAAATAAGTTCTCTCACTTTTTTTTTTTTTTTTAATTTGTAGGAGGGAAAATATATTTAGTGACATTGAAGGACAAACAATTATTTATGTCATTTTTGGAGACGTAGAAGATTAAAATTTAAAATATCAGTTTTTCGTCTCATCATCCGTGGACGAGTTCACAACATAATATTTCCTGGCAAGCAAGAAATAATGTTATAGATAGACATTTTTTGAAATTATTAGGTTAAATGAAATATATTAAACTAAAACAAACAACTTATTTGATATATTTTTTAAAATATTCGTTACGTTCTAAAAAAGTATAGATTTAAATCTTTAAATAAGTTCTCTCTCTTTTTTTTAGGAGGGAAAATACGTTTAATGACACTGAATGAATAAACAATTATTTATGATATTCTTTGAAGACTTAGAAGATTAAAATTTAAAATACCAGTTTTTCGTCTTACACATCCGTGTACGAGTCAATAACATAAAATTTCCTATTAATATAGCAAACAAGAAATAATTTTATAGAAAGACATTTTTGAAATTGTTAGGTTAAATAAAAAATATTAAACTAAAACAAATAATTTAAGTGATATATTTTTTGAAATGTTCATTACGTTCTAAAAATTCTCTCATTTTTTTTTTTTTTTTTTTTTTTTTTTTTAAGGAGGGAAAATATATTATGTGACATTGAATGAATAAACAATTATTTATGACTTTTTTGGAAATGCAGAAGATTAAAATTTAAAATACCAGTTTTTCGTCTCATACATTTGTAGACGAGGTCACAACATAATTTTTCCTTTTAATATAGCAAATAAGAAATAATTTTATAAAAAGACATTTTTGAATGTTTAGGTTAAATAAAAAATATTAAACTAAAAAGAACAATTTAACTGATATTTTTTAAAAGTATTCATTACGCTCTAAAAATAAATAAATAAATAAATTTTAAAGAGTTGAAATCTTGATATATATATATATATTTATATTTATAAAGGTTGTGTAAATTTTAGATGAATAAACAAGTTTTTGTTTTCCTTAATATAATTTATTTGGTTTTTGAATTTATGTATAATTAAAATGATGCATTTGTTTTATAACATTAAATGGAATTTTTCAACATATAAAATAAAGTTTACATCTTATTTATAGGATTCAATCGATTCTCTGCGGTTTCTGAATATTTTGCTTTCTGCAACACGTGAAAGCAGATAATTATTCAGTATTTCGATATTTTATTTTAGGCATTTTGTATCAGTTGCATGTTTCTACATTTACTTTTCACTACTATTAGTATTTGTAATATAGCATTAACAATTACTAATAATATCTACTTCTAGTTATCGTAAGGCATATACAGTTATTATTATGTTCACATGACGACAGTATTTAGAAGAAAAGTCGAAAAGCATTCTTTAATTTACAAATTCTGTAATTGAAACAGTTATTTTAAACGTCATAGCTGCCAAATGTTCCGAGCTTTCGATACTGATATTTTTTTTAGTGGAAAATTTCACTTTATTTAATCATTAAAAAAAAAAAAAAAAAAAAAATGGTACAAAAGCTTTAAAAACTTTTTTATAAAAGAATACTGGTATTTAAAAATCGAAGTGCTTGGAACTTATGTATTTATTTATTATTTTTTTTTTTAAACCATAGATTCAGATATAAAAAAACTTCGATATATCATTAAGTTTGTTATAATATGGGGCAGATATACATAATATGAATATATATAGACATATACACTTCTAGTTACATTTGGTTTTGCTTCCTGTTTCATGATTTATAAATATGGTAACATTTCTAATTTACTTAAATTTTTAAATAATATTTTTAAAAATATAATTTCTAAATTATTCGAGTGTACTGTTAGTACCAGTCTTCCCTCCTTTTTTTTTTTTTTTTTAAACACCACTCTTTTTCTAATGTAGTTATCTCCAAAATGTAAATACTATTAAATTAAAAAAAAAAAAAAAAAAAAAAAAAAAAAACTCGTAAAAATAGATAGTTACTAACAATGCTTCGAAATAAATTAGAAATGTTGGCATATCTGCATATATGATTTCATACATATATAAATATATATATATATATATATATATATATATATATATATATATATATATATATATATATATATATATACATATATATATATACATATATATATACATATATATATATATATATATATATATATCCATAAAGTATTTCATATTTTTCTTAAAATAACAAAATGATTTCTAGTCAATTAATCAGATTTTAGTATACGCTACTTTTTTTTATTATTATTATTATTCTTTGTAATAACTGTATTTAACTTTTTAAACAACAAAAAAGAAATTTTTCTTAAACGAAAAGAGGAGGGGGGGGGGAATAAAACTTGCAAGAATTAAAATGTGGTTTTTCTCTGTGGAGCTATTCATATTATATTATATTACTTATAGCCATCGAATGATAATTTGAAGGTCCAATAAATATGATTTCTGCAGAAAAAAATTATAGCACTATGAACATTTTTAGAACACTGGTAGTTATTTTTATGTGCTTATTTAATCTGCTATGAAAATAATTTATTTTGTGTTTCACACATTTTAAGCTTTAAAAAATGCATATAAAATAGTTTTTTGAAAAACCATTTTAAAAATTCAGAAATATCGTGATTAACTAATGTAATAAACGCTTTCTAATATGGGGAAAAACGAAAAATATTAAATATATTTTTCTTAATATCAATTTTACAGTAGACTTTTATTTAAAATGCCTATTTAAAAAGAAAAAAAAAGAAAAGAAAAAGAAATAATAATAATAATGAATTCATTTTCATGTTATATAAGTAGGGTTGAAAAAAAAATATCATTTTAAACATATTATTGAGCATATACAGAAAAAACACATTTTATAAAACTATTTCATATAATAAATTACTTACCATTTGGTAATACGACTACACTTTTGTCTACAAAACTTGATTTTCTCTTCGATGTAAATCCTTCTAACAAACAGATGAACTGGAAAATGTTCCCTTTAATATACATATTGATTCAAAAATATATTTCGGATCTCTGTTTCAAAATCATTTTTACAACATTCAACTTGAACTTAAATATTCTCTTGTCCTCCTTGTGCTTTTCTTCATTGTTTTCTTTGTTTATAAACATTTCAATGGATCTGCTTCTTGTATGAAAATGGAAAGTGTCAAATTGTATGTTTCCTTAATATCTCTCATCATTTCACTTTTAATGATATGTAGATGAATGAAAAAAGAAAGGCTTTGGTAAAACTGAACTACCAGTAATAATGCGCGTTCTTACAAATATATAATTTTTTCACATATAAGACAAACATTTAAACAGTCCTCAACATAATTCCGTGATATTAAACAGATAAATAGAATTCTATACTCGATGAGAGATCTTCTATGTACAAACTTCAAACAATTTAGATAAATACGATTAATAATTTCTTTAGACAGTTACCAAAATACTATTTATAAAAAAGGAAATGTTTATGAAAATTTTACATAATATTTTTCATGAACTGAAACGTTTCCAAGTTAAGTAAAATAAACGAAATTAAAAACTGCTTCCCCTGTTTCTTTCTTATTTATATGTATAAGTATATCTCTATCGCTCCAAAAATATGGGATTCTTTTAACAAAGTGATTGCGTATCACAGGCACAGTCTAAGAATAAGCATACATCGCGCTCAGGCTTTCCGATTTCAATTTTTCCTGCCTTACATCCTCTTCACATCCTGATCCGAGAAACCGCGTTTTCCCCATCTTCACGTTCACGCATAGGATCATGCACTTCCTGCAACTGAAGCTTTCATCTTAGAGAACATTTGACCCTTACGCAAGGGTCGGTCTGGCTGATCATGTGACTCAATATGTGGCTTCTCATTGGGGCGATCTGGATGTCTGGGATTTTTGGTTGGCTGCTTGGTAGGGCCTGCCTTTTTCTGCAGAGGTCCCATCTTGTTTAAGGTAAGAGAAAATAACATGCGAGTTCCGAGGGAAAGGGATAATTCTGTAGTACAGACGATAGTTTTAATACGTATACTACAGAAGGAAAAAAAATCCTTTGTACGATAATTTGTTTTATTTTTTAAAATATTTATTAAATGAATTAGTGAACAATAGATTTATTATATATATATAGGCAACAGAAAAATGATTATTTTTTATAAAAAAAATAATTTATATTTCAACTATATTAACGAATTTATTTAACATTATTAAGTAAAAGAAATAATGGAATCGAAATTAAGCAAATATATCTATATATATATATTCTAAACAGTGAGGGTGAATGAATTATAGATCTTTTAAGTGTTTTAATTAAGGTTAATAAGTTTTTTTTCCAAATAATTATATATATATATATTCTTTTAACCAAGCTCTCAGTGTTATAGATTACTTTCATCAAAGCAGAATAAGAGAATTTTTTCTTTATTTGACAGATCTCTACTCAAGGCATCTATTATATTACAATGACAAAGATAATATGGTCGGCCAAAAACGGAAAGAAAAACGGTGTTCATTTTTTAAAAGGTTATTGTTAATCACCTCAAAAGAAAAGAAATAAGGAATTAATTTGTATTAAAGTCTACAGCTGATCACAGCGATAATAAAAATCGAAAAATAAGACTTAAAAAAAAAAAAAAAAAAAAAAAAAAGATTAAAGATACTTTAGTAGAATCCTCCGAAGCTTGCATTTCTGATTCAAAATTTCGAAGAAAATATCACTACGCCTGTGAGTTCGTTTGATAAAATACAAAATTATGCCTTCTGTTGATGGAGGAGCTTAGAGTGTTTATATTGTATGTACAGTCGGTAACAAAAGTGTCCGAACACTAGCAAAAATTCCTATGTAAAAAAAGTACACTTCATACGGTTTTGTTACATAAATCCTTATCGAATCATGTTCTTAGACTGACTAAAAACAGGATTCGACAAGGATTTATTTAACAAAACCGTATGAAGTGTACTTTTTTTACATAGGAATTTTTGCTAGTGTTCGGACACTTTTGTTACCGACTGTACTATTCAGTACTTTCAGTCCATCAAAAATAATTATGCAAAATTTCCAGCTAAATTTACCTTTTTTAAATCATTAATTATAAATTTAACGTAAAAAAGATTTTATATCTTGTCATTTTTTTTAATTGTTAAAAGATGCTTTTCTCGCGCTTATCCACACGATTATCTAACTTCATAATCTCATCAACATTAAATAAAATATATTTCATAGTTTTCTACTTCATATATGAATAACTTGTTTATATATTTGTAAAGCCTTTAAAAAATCTCACAAAAAGAAAAATGAAATCACAATATATAGAAAGAGAGATTATATGATGCGTTTGAAAATATATTTTATTTATTTATTTATTTATTTGAATAAATCATTAATAACAAATTTAAATCAAGAAAAGCACATTCCTTGGTTATTTTGGTTGATTAACACATGCTTTCTGTACGATTGTTTAACTTCTTAATCTCATCTTTCCTTTTTTATATTTCGAACATTCAACAATGAGCTTTTTGTAATTTTCTCCTTGATGCATGACTAATATATTTAATTTTTGATAATTTTTTTTTTTTACTGAAGATTCTTTGTTGCCTTCGCAGATAAAATTTGTTTCTGAATGTATAGCATTAACAGCCTGCATTTTTATCTTAAAAAATCAGTTGTCTGTTTGTAACTTGCGCAGATTGAAAGTATCTTCCGATTGAGTGATGTATGAAGCTTATCAAATTTAGCAGACGTGTTTTTAAAGTAAGACTTTTTTTCTGCCTTTTCTTTCACTATATTATTTTTTTTACCCTCTTACCTAAACTTTTGCGGATAAATAAAATATTTGTATTAAATGACCTTATAAACTCTAACGTATCAGCTGTAAAGTAAAACGGTTTCCAATCACACATGTCTACATATAGAATTTTGATTTGAAAATTTTGGATGATCTTTACTTTTTTTTTTTTTTTTTTTTTTTTTTTTTTGGGGGGGGGGGGTCTGAAACCGAACTTGAAGCTAGTGCCAATACATGGTGTTTACCGACACAATTTCACTAGAAAGTACCGAAAATGAAGGAACTGTGTCGGTAGGCATCTTGTATTGACAAAAATCTATACATGATAAATAAAAACTGGCTTCATTTTCGGTTTCAACACACTAAAAAACATATGTATCAACTAGAATTATCAAATCAAATTTTGGAAACGTGTGTTATATTTTATAACTATATCTGGCGTTGCATCTTTATAATAATAATAATAATAATAATAATAATAATAATAATACGTATAGCAAACTTTATTATAAAGAGCAATGTATTCAGAAAAAAGTACTTTTATCAAACGATTGCTATTCCCCGAACCGAACCATTCTGCTTTTCGATATCTTTGTCTTAACTATTTTTCAGGTACGTTTTGAATAGTGACATCTTGTTTTTTCCGTACTTGTGACTGTTTATTTATTTATTTTTTTTTTCCCGGCATTCTTTACTTTTTTTCTCCCTTCAACTAAAAGGACTGTGATGTATTTGTAAATTTCATTTGAAAATATTATATACTAGCAGGCTACGCCCGCTTCGCTGGTCACTACATTTAAATGAATTTTCAAAAGAATTGGATCAGTATTTATTTTTTACATCACATTACAAATAAAAACTTAAAATAAAAAATAATAATAATAATAAAACACTGAAATCGCTTTAGATCTCACTTCTTCGGCTACCCGTTGCCTAAGGCAGCTCTTTTTTCTGCCCGTACTGCATCGGGTCCAGTTTCCCACTGTCTACAGAAAGGTCTTTCCCGGGCACTTCTATCTGGGTATTTATCGACGACTTGTGGATTTTCTGTTACTTAAGAACTACGATTTTAAAGATGACTGTATCTCAGCATCTATTATATATTTTAGTTTTTGAACCATGTGTTTTATAGTCCCCGTTATTTACACTATACTACGATTTGATTCCGACCAGTGCAATAAAATAAAATAAAAAAGTAGATTTTCTTTTAAAAGGAATTAAATACATGAAAAACAAAAGAATTTTAATCAATTTAATCCTTTCTACTATAAACTACCATTTTTTTCACCCAATTAATATTATAAATAATAATAATAATAATAATAATAAATATTTTTCTTTTAAAGGAATTAATTAAAAAAATGAAAAATAAAAAGTTGTTATACTATAAAATTTATACATAAACGTAACAATATATTTCTATCGCATTACCATTTGATTTTCAATAAATATAAAAATAATTAAAAAAAAAAAAAAAAAAAAAAAAAAGAAAAGAAAAGAAAAGAAAATCGCCTTCAGATGAATGTATTAAATAAAAAATGAATTGCATAACAGCCGTTGCTAAGATACGCAGAAGAATAAATTCATTCAGTCGAAGAATAAATTCATGAAAAATGAAAAATAAAAGTCAATGTTTAAAATCGAAAAAACATTAATTTAAAAAATTCAAATTCGAAATTCGAAAAAATCTCGATGAGGTGCACACCTGCAGGGTCCCAGGTACCTATATGACAAATTTGGAGGCCCTGCGATTAGTAGTGTGAGCACCAGAGCGCAGACAGACACACACACACACACAGACACTTCTCTTTATTTATATAGATAAATAAAATTCAATATATGATTTAATAAGAATATTTGTGTACTTCTAGATATTTGAAACAGTTTTTTATTATAAAAGAATCGATTAATACTAAAAACAATGAAATAAGAAATTACTTTCTGATTATTCGAATCATTGAATAAAATTATTATCTTTACTTATAAACGGGTACATCCACTCACTGACTGACTGACTCAACACGGCTCTGACAATTCTATGGCAGAATGGATCCCAAATTTTGGTGTGAAGGTTTGTTTTGCGGATCCCTCGACCTCCGCTAAGACGAGGTTTTGTAAAATTTCTTCCCTTTCCTCTCCTGAGGAAGCAAGCGGCAAAAACACGTTAATATAATTCGACGCCAAATGTCTTAACTGTGAAGAAGTTGCAACTAAGGAGACTAGACTTGAGTCTCCCCTCCCCAATCTCAAAAAAAAAAAAAAAAAAGAAAAAAAAAAAAAAAAACTATCTCCTCGACTGTTGTCGAACTTTTAATTTTAAAAATGGGAAAGGGAGGAAATTGATTTTGTTTTGGGAAGGGGATTTCCAAAAATACAGATTTTTTAGTTGAACTCTAAAAAGATGGCACCCAGAGGTGGAAAACGACTGTATATCTTCTGGAGCATATTTTCAAAATCTCATTTTACGTGTTTTGTGATTTTCGACTGTGGGAAGGGGAAATTACGAGGGAGAAAATTCGAGATCCCCTTTTTTGCGTTAAATTTGCCCTGGGGAAACTATGGGAGCTGAGGTCTGGAATTTTGCTGTGTGGGCTGATTATGTGCATCCAACACTCACTGTGAAGGAATTTTGTGAAATCGTCCCCTTCGATCCTTTTTAGAGTGAAGGCACGAAAGCAGTTTCCAAGCATAACTCTGCTTCAAATTATCTCAGAAAATTAATTTTCAGTATGTGAGTTAGTTGTATGTACCTAACACACACTAGAAAGGAATTCCGAGGAAAATTTTTCCTTACCTCTCTTTTGGTGTGGATAGGCAAGAAACACATTTTCAAGCGTAACTCTGTTGCAACTTATCTCAGGAAGGCAATTCTTTTGGTATGTGGGTTGGCTATGTGTACCCAACACGCACTATAAAAATAGATTGAGAGATGTTCACCGCTCCTGCCTGCAGGAGCGGTGTGTGGGGAAAAAATAATTTTCGAAGTGTAACTCTGTTCCAAATTATCTCAGGAAGGCGGTTTTATCTGTGTGGGTTGGTTAGGTGTTGCGCCCTTCAGTGGCGGAGGAAAAAAAAAAAAAAAAAAAACATTTTTAAACATAACTTTGCTCTAAATTGCCTCAGGATAATGTGTTTTGGTATGCTGGTGTTGGTGTTGGTGAAGTGCACGCAACGTGCTCTTTGACGGGATTTTGCGAATTTCTTAACTTCGTACGTGGGTAGGGGGTGTTAAAAAAACTCAGTTTCAAACATATCTGTTCCGAATTACCTCAGGCGGTCGATTTTTGATGCATGGATTGGTTTTCGAGTCTGGAATTAATTGTACTTACTCATGGCTGTAAAATTCAAATGGGTAGACAGAGCGGGCTGCGTGTTTATAGTGATATGCAGTGGGACACTGAACAAGGCATAATGCAGGCGAGAAAGACATAGCCGAAGATGCCAGGGACCTAACCGAGGTTTGTATGTAAATGCGCTTTTTCTACGCTCGAAATCGGTTAAGGTGCTGCCACAGGCAGTGTGAACCGGGGCTCAGCGTGCTGCAAGAGGGAAAAATAAGGTTTTGACCGATTCCTTTTTTTTTTTTTTTTTTTTTTTAAGGTTTTTTAAATTAATGCTAGGTATAAAATTTTCAGAATTCATTTAAATCTAGTAACACCGAAGCGGTCGAAGCCTGCTAGTACTGCTTATACAATATTCAATATAGATGAAAAATTTGACTCCATAATTTTTAAAAGCATTCAAGAGCCATTTATGATCTGTGAAGAAATGTATTAATCTTCGAAATTTGTACTACATATAACACGAATTTGCACAAATCAGACTGTTAAAAACCGTTAATCTGCGCACCACACCACAAGACGAATCATGCGTTAACTTACTTTTTCACAAAGTAAATTTTAATAAATTATACTTTTAGGATACGTATATTTACCGAATTTCCAAAAGTAAAGAAAAATTAGTATAAAAAATATTTTATAAACTTATTAGTTTTTAATTAGACAGTTTTTGCACTAATCTTTCTTCAGTTTTTTTTTTTTTTTTTTTTTTTTTTTTTAAAGTCGTATATTTTTTTAATTATTTTCCATTAATTCCCATTAAATTAAGGGAAACAAAACGAAGAATAAACCATACTTATCTGATCACATTTTTAAAAAGTCTAATGACTATAGGCCGTGAGAAATCGTCTGCTAATTGTATTCGTTTCCTAGGAGACTAGTGGTGACATCAGAAAATTAAGCGCACTTAAGCTCTAAAGTTCTGTTAACGAAAAGAAGGGGGAAAAAATACTCTTAAGAATCAAATTGGTATAATTAAAGAAATGGCAAAGTTGAACTGAAAATTAGAGCTATGTCAAAAGAGATAATGAATGTTTTCATGTGTTTTTCGATTTAAGATAATTGATCTAACGATATATATATGTTTTTTTTTCTTCTTTTACAAACAGTTAGGAGTAGTTTTGAAAACATGTAAGAAATGAGATTTATTTATTTATTCATTTATTTATTTTTATCTGAACTAACATAACAAAGATGCTTTGAAAGTATGAAAAACAACCGAAAGTTAAAATTTTAATTTCATACGTATATATATATCAGGGATGGAACACGGGCGCAGAATTCATACCACTATCAATGTAAAAAAAATTTCTACTTGTTAAATCACCGATATTATAGTTAGAGAAATTTCTTCAACGGATTCCGGTATGAATTCTGCGCCCGTGTTCCATCCCTGTATATATATATATATATTGTATTAAAAATTAAATGATTTTTTTTCAGATAAGTGCGACCATACCATATCTAATGTTTTAATTACTTTTCTAAAGACTAAAAATTTAGCCCTGCTATATTTGTGACGAAAACTTCAGAGTTTTTGTTAAGAAAAATAAATTTTTAATATAGATTTTGAATATAACTTGAGATTTATTCTATTTCCTAAGCCTTTTGGTTTTTCACTCGTGGTTACACGTATTCTAGGAATTTTGTACGTCGGGTAACTGTAACAAGAGTATATATATTTGACCCAAGGAATTCAACTATATCACTTACATTTTTTCTTTGATATTTTGTCTTTTAATTTTCACTGAATTTCTTTCAGTTTTTAATTTTCACTCATTTCTTTTGAAATCCTGAACTTGTCTAAAGTTTTGTTGGACTGTTAAAAAGTTTAAGATGTGAAGTGCTAGATGGAGGCAAGCGGAAAAGTTCAGAATTCTGTAACGAGTTGAGATATTTTTAAAAATCAAATAAACAGATAGTAAAAGGCTTTCACTATCTGGTAATTTGAATAAAATAACTCTTAATGTACTTTATATGGGCATAGGAGGCCGTAGTTACACTTGCCCAAAACCACGAGGCAATACAACAGCGAAAAACAAAATTTCCATACTTTTTTTTTCTTTAAGTGGCACATTGTTAAATTGTGAAAAGCTCACATTTTATAAAAGGCAATTAGTTGTAGTTCATGCATAAAAAGTTTCCGAAAAATAAATATACTAGCAACTGAGCAAAATAAGGTCAAAATCGAACTATACCAAAACTTTGTTACACTTACCCCATTTTACCCCCCCTCTTTAACCTACTTTTAACAAAATTTATATACTTAAAAATCTCTTTTTGGTTATTTATGTATTTTTCATTGGGGCACAATTAACTTCTTTTAATTTGTATCATTTTAAGCAAAACTTCATCACTTTACAGAAACAAATTTCAAGTTATACCCATTAACATTAAAAATGGTTATTTCAACGTTCTTTTTTGTTATCTTGCGCTAAAATTTGGTTGCCTATTGTGAAGTTTTACTACGTTGCTGCAGGGAATGATAAAAATTCAAGGTAATTTAATAAGTAATGTTTGAATACGCACGATAATATTTATATATATATACATATACATATATATATATATATATAAAGAAAGAAAGAAACATTTTCGGCTCTATGCAATTATTATTATAAATGAAAAAATGCAAAATTACTTTTGTTTGGATAGTAAGCCATTTTTATCAGGCTGTATTCTATATGTCTAACAATTAAAACAATATATATAATGTGTGTGTGTGTGTGCGTGTGTGTTTAGTAACGTGATTAACTCGTTTAGTATAAGCGAAGGCTATACTAATTAAAGCGAAGGTTATACCCATTAACATTAAAAATGGTTATTTCAACGTTCTTTTTTGTTATCTTGCGCTAAAATTTGGTTGCCTATTGTGAAGTTTTACTACGTTGCTGCAGGGAATGATAAAAATTCAAGGTAATTTAATAAGTAATGTTTGAATACGCACGATAATATTTATATATATATATATATATATATATATATATATATATATATATATATATATATATATATATATAAAGAAAGAAAGAAACATTTTCGGCTCTATGCAATTATTATTATAAATGAAAAAATGCAAAATTACTTTTGTTTGGATAGTAAGCCATTTTTATCAGGCTGTATTCTATATGTCTAACAATTAAAACAATATATATAATGTGTGTGTGTGTGTGCGTGTGTGTTTAGTAACGTGATTAACTCGTTTAGTATAAGCGAAGGCTATAACTATGACACATATATTTGTGTGCGTGTGTGTATCTTAGGGGTACATACAAATGAAACACTTCCGTTTGCAAAACCATTTGCAGCCGTTTGCAAGCGTTCCAAATGTATGACTGCAGTCGACAGCAAAAGTATCCGTGCACCAGCAAAATTTCCTATATAAAAAAGCACACTTAACACTGTTTTGTTAAATAAATCCTTGTCGAATCGTGTTCTTAGAATGACTAAGAACAGGATTCGACAAGGATTTATTTAACAAAACTGCATTCAGTGTACTTTTTTTATATAGGAATTTTTGCTAGTGCTCAGATACTTTTGCTGCCGACTGTATTTGCGAAAAACTTGCAGAATTTACGTCATCGAAGTTGCAAGCGTTCCGTTTGTATGTAACCCTTAGGTTTCATAGAAACGGCTGTAATGAATTTTATGAAAGTTTGCGGTTAAGGGTTTTTTAACCCCTTAACGCGCGTTGTCCTCGCTACGAGGACACAAAATTTAAGATCCAGCTGTAAAAATTCATCCCGGAAATTTTTTAGCAAAAATTTACGTTTATAACATATCAGAAAAGGCCAATTTTTTTAACCTTAAAATTTAAATTTCTTTTAGTTTAATTTAGTTCATGAATTCCGGTGGCTGTATAATTAAAATAATCCGAATTGTCTTGCGCGCCAAAGGGTTAAAGTAAAAAAATCGATTGGATATATCCTAAACGTCAGGAAAATTCGCATTTGGTATTAATCCTTCTCCTGCCTTTACAAAATGTGGCTGAAGTTGGGTTTGCCGAGAAAGAAATATAACGATTTTGGCGAAAGTTTGGGGTAAAAAACCGATTGGGCTTATCCTCATCTTCAGGAAAATTTGTATCTGCTGTTAACCCTCTATCCACGAATTGCAAATTATGGCTAAAAATTAATTTACTCGGAAATGAATGTAACGATCTCGCTGAAAGTATGGGTTTTTTTAGGCTGAAAAATCGATTGGACCGATCGTACCGTACTCGATCGAGAAAAGATCGATTGCCGTGCGCGGTCCTCATATTTAGCAAAATTCCTGTTCGCTGTTAACCGCTGACGGTTGTAAAATATGGCAGAAATCTGGTTTACTCAGAAAAGACATAACGATTTTGATGAACGTTTGAGGTTAAGCTTATTGGGGGGAAAAATCGATTGCACTTTGTGAGGTAGATAGATCGTCGAGTTAAGGTAAATAAAGATTGCCGTAGGTTTAGTATTGAAGGTAAGATGTTGATCAGAAGTTAGGAAAGATAAGCTGGATCCAGCGGAGTTTTCGACGGTAGTGGAAAAAGTCACTAGATTGAAGGTGTCGAGTAGAGGTGGTATTGGGTCGGCATGGAGTGTCTAAAAGGAAATTAGAATCTACGCAGTTTGAGGAAAGATGATTGAATATGATTAGTTTTAGAGAAATAAGTTGATGAAGCGAAGTGAATGATGCGGTCTGTTTTTGTAAGTGTTTAAATAGCGAGATGTTTAAATGGAAATTGGTTGCTATTGGGGTGTAGCGGAGCATTAAGCGATTGTTAGTTACTAGCGAATTATATCGTGGAGTTCAATAGTTTTATGCGTAGCCGTGCTGCAGTGAGTTATAAAGTTTAGTGTGCACGAGTTTTAGTTGGAGTGCTAAGTTCTTCGTACACACTAAGTGGTGCTGAGTAGTGCTACCTTTGGAGGTGTTCATCGAGCAACTAAAGTTTCAGTCAAACTTCTCAAACGATCATTCTAAGTCACCAGCGGTGAGCATATTTATTCATAAAAGCTTTAATTTACTTATTTAATATATTGTGAGTTTCTTTTATACCGTCCCCCTTACATTTATTCAGAATAAACTCATTTAGTTTTTATACAAGAGTCTCTTTGACTATTTTCTAATTTAAGTAATTATTAAAATGGGGTCTGCAGAATCTGGAGCACAGAGCTCACAACTTATCATCGTCTTCAGGAAAATTTGCGTTTGTTTTTAACCCTTTATCCAGCGGTAGAAAAATATGACAAAAATTGGACTTACTCAGAAATGAATATAATGATTTTGATAAAGGTTTCGGGGTTAAGGTCTTTTGGGAGGGAAAAAACAATTGGATTTATCCTCATCTTCAGGAAAAATTGCGCTCGCTGTTAACATCTGGGAAAAATACGTAAGAAACATGGTTTCCTTGGAAATCGTTGAAACGATTCTGAAATATAAAATAAATAAAAGTAGTATTAGAGAATTGTTTGAGAAGAAAAGCCGATCTGTTTTATCTTCAATAAAATTCGCATTCTCTAGTAATCCGTGCTTTGCCTGGAACAAAATATAGCAGGAACTTGGTTTTTTAGGAAACTGAAAGATTTTGATAAAAAATTATAACCAGGTGTTTGAGTCGATAATTTGAATTGGATTTTTCTTATCTGCAGGAAATTTAGTTTTTACTGTTAACCCGCGCTCCGCCCGTGGGAACTAAATAAAAAATATTTTTTCGGAAAAAAATAATTATATTAACATTATGACTTGTACTATGACACTGAGTGAACTCGGTCATGCACGTACTTAATTATTAAATATCAACACATTACTATGTTTCATTTATATGAATTAATTTGGAGACGGTTGAGGTTCAAGTTCCGACGGTTTACATCATTGAACTACAGCTAGAAGTGGGTAATTGGGACAGCCATGGATCCATTCCAGTGGGTGGCCGTAGATATGCCATGATAATGTTGGTCGTCTGCGAAGGGGAGGGCCTCGCACTTCAGTACTCAGAAGTATTAATTTCGAAACATGGAGGACATTGCAGGCACGACTGCACCAGCTACCATTAATGTACACGACGGTCTTCTGCCGGATCGACTATGGAATCTCCAATTGAGTATCCAAATCCTACAACTACGAGTTACCTGGGGCCTCATTTGGCGATGGATATGTAAATGTTTTCTTGAAACAACAAAAATGTTGTTAAATCAATCTTTTTTTTTATACAACCTCAAAAAAAGAAAAAGTAACTAGAAACTTGCTGTTTTAATCAGACAGTTTTGTCGATTCAATCAATATTTGTTTAAATCAACAAAATTATTTTGTTGAATCAGCACATCATTCTCTCATTGGCTGTTTACGGAGAGATATATGACATAGTTTATCGAACTATCCAGTGGCAATTACTTTTCTTTAAATCATATTCTTTTGGTTAATCGGAGCAAGTTTATTTGGCTAACTGAACAAATTAATCTTGAATTGACAAAATAAATCTAAAAATCCATCAAAAAAGTAAATATGGTTTCTTCAACAAAACATTTTTTGTCAGTATGCTTAACTTAGCTGTTTGTTATAATTTCCATAGTGAAAAATGTTCTTTGAATTGCAGTGAAACAGTTACTGAATATAACATAATAAGAACCACTAGTTTTTATAAATATATGATCATAAAACGTTTAAACAGCGAATTGAACCGAAATGAAATATGTTATTTCTTTTTATTTCTTTTATTTCGAAAACTTCATTATTGTTAATTGCGCGGATTGTCTTGCATATAGCTATTTTAAAGATTATTTCTTTTGCAATCATCTTTAATGGGGTGAAACAATAAACATTTTCCTGTTTTTACAATATCTTAGTCGAAATTTTGAATAATTAAATTTTTCTTTAATCTCTTCCACCACCAAATGTGTAATATTTATTAATTATAATCTTGAATCCTCTTCATAAGTTTATTTATTTTTCATTTCAGTTATTTTGACGATTATTCAATTGTGATTTCAAGCTTGAGGCTAAATGAAATTTTTACGGTCAATAAAATAAAAAATTCTTGCAAATATTTTCACCAAAGAAATTAACTTCTTAAACAAACAATAGATTACCCTAATTGTTAAATTTCAGAAATTCTACTTGAATTTTGACTTAATTTTTATTTATTTATTTATGTATTATTTTAATTCTAGTCTCTTTTTTTCCCCCTTACTTCATTCTATGATGATAATTATGGCTAAAGCTCAAAATATTTACTTTTGAACTAATTTTATTACGAGGTCTGAAATACGAAAGAAAGACAATATTTGTTAATTAAGGAGGTTCATAGCTTAAGGAGGTGAGCTGGAGAAATTGATTAAGGTAAGACAAAAGTTTACGCACATCATAATCTAATGTTTGCGGTGGCCATGTGGTTAGCTTTATCTTAGTACGCAAGCTACTAAGCTGCTTGAAATATGAACTTCTTATTCTCGTTAATAAAAAGGCTTATGTTTAGTAAATTTTACGTGGAATGAATGTCGTTCATTATTTTGCCAGAATTATATCCGAAAGAATGAGGGTAATAATGATGCATCTTTAGAGTATTTACGTAGTACTTTAGTTTTATAAATGAAATTTAAATTTGTTTAATGTTTAGCGGGGAACGTAAATTATGGTTCATGCATTAAATTTGCCAACTTTTTTTTAGATGACTGCTTAATTGCTAAAAATTTTACTTATGTATATATTTTTTCGACCTATATTATTATCATAAGATAGTCTCTATCATTGTGACAAATAAACCTTTGCTACATTTTGAAGAATACAATTTTGTTTATGTATATTTTTTCAACCTATATTATTATCATAAGATAGCTTCCCCATTTCTTTATGCACTGAAGACGGTACGCTAAATGCTACCGAAACAGATGTCTGCTTCCCAATTTTTTCTCGTTGTTGTTCTAGACGTTGTAGTTTTTACTTGGTTTTATAGTTACCAAATGTTTCAATTTTTTTTTCAGGAAAAGGTATCAACAATATATGTCAAACAAAATCTTTTGCTATATGATGATTAAAGTTGTTAGAATAGGTAGCGCCTATGACCAAATGCCACGCATCTACCCGACTTTACCAAATGAAAACTAAGCTGATTGAAACACAGAACACATTTCTTCTTAATAAAAAATGGGGGATAACATACCTGACAAAATGGGGGAGGTGATGAAAATACACAAAAACTACTCACGAACAGTTCAGAAATTTGCTCTTAAAAAAGAAAAAAAGCAATTTCTTCTGCTATATTTCTGTTTTTTTTTTTTTTTTTTTTCAATGATTAAATTTGTTCAAAGTTAATTTTTGAAAATAGTGTTGAGACTCATTAAAAAAAAAAATCAAAACAATTGGTAGCTGTGAGCTCTATGTTTATATTCCCCTTATACTGTTCTACAGAAGTATGTATATATGTACATATTTCAGTTATCAAAAAACATTGCTGTATTTAAGAGTGTGTAATTTCTTTAATAAACTTTTACTTTATCAGGTTTTAAGCTTTAAATAAAATGCTCATATTTTAAGAATTGTGTTTCTAATGACGCTTCATTGAAATATTTACTATTCAATTTAATTTAATTAAAGATATCAACATAGTTATAATAAAAATTCGTATGAACCATTCAAATATTTTCATATTTCTTGTACATGAGAAATATCGCCCATCATTCTGCTGCTCTGACTTTACCAAAAAATCTTTTGTTGCATATGAGGAAACGTATTATCTTTTAAAACTAGTATCGCCCAGTGGTCGAAACTCGACCACTTTTTTGAAAAGCAAGGCAAAGCAAAGTTATTGCCTTCTCCTAAACAGACTTAAACTGCAACACAGCTGCGGCAATAGTTTGTCGATATGCACTCAAATTGAATCAGCAGAGTCTTACTTAATACATTTCTCTATGTTTGGTACACTGTACATGTTGAGCCTTTCCTGAAATGAAAGTATATCGCAAAGTGAAAGCGCCCCTTGTTGGGTGATATAACCCAAAAGCTAGTCGGCATCATGTCAAGCCAAGATCTAACCAAATATCAAATTCGGTTAAATTAATTCAATTGGTTCATAAAATACAGTATTTGAACTCAAAAAGACAGATATTTTCTAAAAATGGTCGAACTGAGTTCGGGAAATATCAGTAGCCAGTTTCAATTAATTGAAATGCAAGGAAATATCAAAACGTGTAAATTCATCGAAATCCAGAAATGAAAGTTTTTCCAAATTTTATACTTTCTTCTTATATATGTAGAGGATAGAATAAAAAAGCTACTTTTTTAAAAATAAGTAGTCGATTTCAGTTAATTGAAATGCAAGGAAGTCTCAAACCGTGTAAATTCATCGAAAACCGGAAATCGAAAAATTTTCCGTGTCTCCTACTTGCTTCTTATACATGCAGAAGTTAGTAATAAGTCCATTTTTTTTAAAATAAGTAGTCAATTTCAGTTAATTGAAATGCAAGAAAATCTCAAAAAGTATAAATTCATCGAAAACCGGAAATCGAAATTCTTTTTGTATCGTCTACTTTCTTCTTATACATGCAGAAGCTAGTAATATATCCACCTTTTTAAGAATAAGTAGTCGCTTTCAGTTAATTGAAATGCAAGGAAATCTCAAAACGTGTAAATTCATAGAAAAGCGGAAATCAAAAGTTTTTTCAAATCTTATAATTTCTCCTTATATATGCAGAAGATATAGTAATAAATCCAAAATAAATAAATGAATAAAAATAAAAATAAGTAGTCAATTTCAGTTAATTGGAATGCATTATGTTTCAGTTTAAAAATATGTCTTTAAGTTAGAGCTGACATAAATCACAAAAAGAAAGAAAGAAAAAGAAAGAAATAGAATAATTAGATCTTAAATAAATTAGAAAAAAAAAATAATATTAGAACTTTCATAAATCAAATCCTTTTCCCCAAATTCTTATGTACAGTCGGGGGAAAAAAAAACGCAGCACTTGATGGTATTTCGTTATTAATTGACGCAGAAAAATTTAATAGACACCATTCAACAGGAAATGAAATGCACTTTCTGAAAATGTCGTCGAATTTTGAATTAGGGGTCAACTACATATTAAAATGAGCGCCAACTTTGATTTTTTCAATAGCAACACCCAATTTTGACTTCATATTCGAATTTCTGAGAGTCTGGCAGTGCGGAAAAGTATACTGTTTGTATACTTTATCTTTAGTATTCATAGAGTTATGATCAAAAATGTGTTAGGGGGCTATCTCTAAATACAGAAAAATAAAATTAAGATCCTAGAAGAACTAGACAAAATTATACTGTTTCACACCGGAAATATTTCAAGAAAAAAAGAGTTATGAAAAGAAATAAAAATATTAACACCTTTTCAGTATCTTAATTATGATGAATTTAGTTTTTTGGATATGTATATACTTTAGTATTTTTTTAGATAATTTTAGGTATATTTAAATACATTACACTTACGATTGGTCAGACAATACTTTTTATAAAAGCGCAATATTTTTCAATTAAAAAGTATCTATCATGGATATACTGATCACCAATAAAGCTTAAATTTTCTTTCGTACGTGTAACATAATATACAAACTGAAATAATATAGCTATATATATATATATATATATATATATACAACAGCGCATAAACTAAATCTTTTCGGATAAATTATTGTAAGGTTTCATAAAGTAAATATTAAACAATTTTAATAGCACTTACCAGCTTTGGGTCAGTTGAACTCTTTGGAACTGTACGATTTGTTTTATAATATCTATGAAAATTAACGCTTTCGCGACTGCTGACGTAGATTCACATCATTTCAAAATCTGTAAAAATGCCAGTGGGCGTTTCTTTCGTAATTTGTGTGTTACGTATTTCTTAAGCATGTACCCAGTGTTCATATTTTTGCAATAAAATATACTATGGATAGAAATATATTAATTAGAAAGAATATAGTTATAATGTATATCCATCTGTAATATAATTGTGGTACAGAAAATTTGTTTTGAAATATTTTATTTTGAGAGTATTTCAAACAGTAAACCCCGCCTATTTAGTTAATTTTTTTCTTCTAGTGTTCGTTTAAAGGATTCTAAATTTATCACCAGTAATCGATGAAGTAAATACCACTTGTGTATATTTTTGTCAATGTAAAATAAGGGGTTTAACACGAATACTCAAAGTCACATTCACTTTTTGTTTCTGTATTCTTTTGTTTTGAAGAACGATAAAAGGCGGGGCTTTAGAAAACAGGAATTCTTGATACTAACACAAATGTCTAAAAATCAACATTTTTGTTTCATTTCTTTGCATTTGACGTTGTTGTTATATAATTTGACCCTTAAATAAAAAATATAAATATTTTGTTCAATTTTCTCCGTTATTTTTTAAGATTTGCTTCGTTATATCATTCAAAATTTTTTAAGAGACGGCTCCCTAAACCACTCCAAAAGAAAGATTTATTTATATCTCGAAAACTAATAACTGGAATGAGCTGCAAATTTGCACACCCATATTTTTCAGCATTAGGATTCATTTTATGTAAAAATTAATATAGGTCATAATTCATAATTTTTATGAATATGAATTTATTAATATTTTTCAGAATTAAAAAAAAAATTCAGAATCAAAATTAATGATGGATTATGTTTGGGTTTCTTCACTGTATCTCGTAAAAAAAGAATTATATCGATCAAGTTATTTTTTGTGAAGATATTAATAAAAGTTTGAAATATGAATTTAACATTAGCACCTTCAAACTTTGAACACTTATAACTCTGTGAAAAAATAAGCAAAATATACAACCAATATACTTTTTCGCATTGTCGCGATCCCAGGAATTCAAATATAAAATAAAAATGGGGCATTACCATTGAAAAAATCAAAGTTGGTGCGCGTTTTAATATGTAGACGACCCCCAATTCAAAATTTCCGTTCATTTTCTGAATCTACTCTCAATTCCCCGTCGAATGATACCTATTACATTTTTGTGCATTGATTAGCAACGGAGTTACATCGAGTGCTGCGTTTTTTATTTCCCCGACTGTACTTACTGTCATTCAATACGGTTTGTTTGTGAATCTCAAGCTAATAAAAAATGCGCCTCCATTTTAAGGTAAATATAAGCTTTTTCATTTGTCTCTCCGTGGCTCAGGTGGTTAGAGCACCATGTTAGTAACGCGGTGGTCGAACGTTCCATACCCCAAAGGTCCGGAATGTTAATATTTGTAGAAAAGATGTCAATTGATAAAAGAAACTTTTTCGTTGACAACGCAGTATCCTAAAAATTTTTGAAGCGTTTTTTTAAGAAGCCTTTTTTTATGTTCGAACGCTGAAATTTAAGGCAAAAATTTAGTATTCAAACATAAAAATGTTTTATAAAAATTAACTAATCGATAAATTCACAAAATAGTACACAAACATACACTGATGGAAAAAAAAAATCCCAACACCAGGAAAGAGCTGTGCTAGATAAACGAAATTTGGTAGGCGTGTTTATACATCTGAAAGATAACGTCGATTCAAATTTCGAGCTACGCGCATAAGTGTGGTGCTAGTAGCGACACTATGAACATGCAAATGAGGTTTGCTTTAAATAAGCGCTATAAGGTTCGTGATCGTTATTTACAGTTGAGATTTGACGTAGTGGGTTAATGTTAGTCAAGGATGCCTCTAAGAAGACGAAGAAGCTATTATCAACAGCTCACTGAGTTTGAACGAGGTCGTGTAGTAGGGCTACGAGAAGGTGGGTTTTCTTTCCGCGATATTGCAGAAAGACTTGGCAGGGATGTACCCACTGTGCATGAATGTTGGCAGCAGTGGTCAAGGGAAGGTACTGCCTCAAGAAGACCGGGTTTCGGGCAGCCACGTGGCACTACTGAGAGGGAAGACCGCCGTGTTCGGCGTATGGCTGTGGCTAATCGTACTGCGTCTGCAGCTGAAATTCGAGCTGCAGTTGGCACCACAGTGACACAACGAACTGTTACAAATCGGTTACTTCAAGGACAGCTCCGAGCCAGACGCCCTGTAGCGTGCATTCCACTGACTCCAAACCACTGCCGTGTGCGACGTGAGTGGTGTCAAGCTAGAGCTCATTGGAGGACGGAGTGGAGATCTGTTGTGTTTTCTGATGAAAGCCGGTTCTGCCTTGGTCGCAGTGATAGCCGTGTGTTGGTTAGAAGGAGGCCAGGTGAACGCCTGCTAGCGACCTGTCTGCGGCCTAGACACACAGGGCCTACTCATGGAGTTATGGTTTGGGGAGCAATTTCGTATGACAGCAGGAGCACTCTCGTGGTTATCCCACGCACCCTGACTGCAAATTTATACGTCAGTCTAGTGATACAACCTGTTGTGCTGCCATTCATGAACAGCATTCAAGGGGGTGTTTTCCAACAGGATAATGCTCGCCCTCATACCGCTGTTGTAACCCAACATGCTCTACAGAGTGTCGACATGTTGCCTTGGCCTTCTAGATCACCAGATCTTTCTCCAATCGAGCACGTATGGGACATCATTGGACGACAAGTCCAGCGTCATCCACAAGCAGCATTAACCGTCCCTGCATTGACCGCCCAAGTGCAACAGGCATGGAACTCCATCTCACAAACTGATATCCGACACCTGTACGACACAATGCATGCACGTTTGCATGCTTGCATTCAAAATTCTGGCGGTTACACCGGTTACTAATGTACAGTCAGGCAAAAAAAAACGCCCCCCCCCAACTAATTTCGCCGTAAGTTATCGTAGAAACATGCGGCTGGTACCTATCGATCTGTAATAACGTCTAGTTTTTAATGGTGTAGTTAGATTTTGCTTAAGGGGTCATATTAAAACACGTATAAACTTCATTTTTTTCAATGACGACCCCTATTTTTGACCTCAAATTCAGATTTCTGAGATCAAGGCAGTTCGGAAAACCTACCTATTTATATACTTTAAATCAATTCTAAGCAGAGTTACACGTGAAAATGTGTTAGGGGACCGTATATACATTTAGAAAAAATAAATCGTGATCTACCACCCAATATACATTATTTATTAAATTTCACACCGGAAAAAATGTTCAGAAATGTTTTTTTATAAAATAGAAAACGATTCAAATTTGCAGAACTTTCTCTGTTAGCTTATGAATTAAAAGATTTTTATTGGTTTCAATTTATTAAACATTGATTAGTTAAATACAACAGTTCATATAAAAAAAATTAAATAGCTTGAATCATATGAACCCTACAATGTTGAATTACAAAAATCTAGATACCAAGGTAAAAGAACAACAGCAATAATGATAATAATATTAATAGCGGTTAAAAAAAAAAAAAAAAAAAAAGTATTTAATATTTAAGAAAAAGAATTATCTACTTCTTAAAAGCAAAAACTGTTTTATTTAAGAGACAAAAATTTAAGTTAAAATACATATATAATAAAATATATATATAAAATACATATACAAAATATATATAAAAAAACGATTAATATCTACTAACTAACAATTATTGTCTACTTCTTGTTGGGTATATTTTTATTTTATACAGTAAGCCTCGCATGAAAGTGATTCTAGAAAGATTTACATTTAATTTTAGGCGTACAAACCAACAATAGATAATATACAAAAATATAGATAACAAGATTTAAACTAAAATCTGAGAAAGGATATTTAACATTTTCGCGACCACTGACGTAGTTTCACGTCATTTTGAAATCTGTAACTCCTTCAGTGGGCGTTTCTTTCACAATTTGTGTGTTACGATATTACTTAAGAATATTCCTTAACAAAATAGTATGAATACAAATACTTTCACTAGAAAGAGTATAATTATTGTGTATATTCATATGAAAATAAATATGGATATAGAAAAAACGGTTTCCTATTGCCTAGAACGAATATTCCCCGTTCTGCAGTCGTCTACTGTACTTGAATTCTTAATTTTAAATGCGTAAAATCTATATCTTTAAAGGTTATAAGACATATTACTTAGTTTTAAATTCTTTTTCCGTGATAAATGTGTCGTCAGTTTTACGCCGTGATTAGAATAATCGAAAATAAATAATATTACATATTGCGACGTCATGCGATAAAATTTAAAAAGCATAAACGGTAGAGTAAACGAATGCGAAAATGCCACAACAAGATTAAAACAGAGAAAATGTTTTAAAAAATCTGATAAAAATTAATTATATTAATTAAAAAGAAAGCAAAAATAAAAGTATTTTTCACTGCATATTGTTCTTTTAAATAATAATTCTTGTCCTACCGCATTTTCTAAATCATGATATATAACTTGAGATGCACGAATCCTAGAATATTCAAGTTAAAACAAAAGACAAAAGGGATAAAATAGAATTTTAGCTGTGAGAAACTAGAAAAAGTTATGTAATATTTAAGAACAAAGACTTAACATTTCAGAATCGAGTAAACTCCTTTTTGCAGCGAAAGCCACGCCTTTACAGAATTTTTCTAAAACTTTACATTATAAAACAAAATTATTTTACATACTTCCAATTAAATCATTTAAATTTTGTCTTCAGCATTCAATGTAGTAAATGTCATTGACATTTATGCATACCAGCGTCACATATAGAGTCATATACGAGAATGCAAACTAGTTTGTTTTAATACTGTTTCCGCAGTATAGAGGCGGGGCTACATTTCTTTTGGAATTCTTTCCCAATCTCTTGCCTGCATTGCGATAATTTATTAAAAAATAAGCCAATTTGTATAATAAACATCGAAATGTTCCTTAGAAAACAATTATAATAACATAAAGGTAAATTAAAATAGTTTTTTGTCAAAATGTATAGAAATATTGACTCACAGAAGATACAAATTATAACAAGTGACGCCCCCCTAACAGCAGTAAAAAATGAAATATCACTGTAACTCAAAAAATAATGTTAGGAACGAGCTGTAAATTTGGAAATCCATGTTTTTGATGATGCCCGTTCTATTCGTGCAAAAATTAACATAGGTCATAATTCATAATTTTTTCAAATATGAATTTATTAATAATTTTCATAATTCAAAAAATGTTTTTTTAGCAAAAATTTGCATGGAATATGTTTGGGTCACTTCATTCTAATAAATAAAAAAAAAAAAAACAGAATTTAAATATCATAATTATTTCGGAAGATATGATTTAATGTTTGTCACATTCATTTAACATTAGCATCCCCAAACTTTGACAGCTTATAACTCTATGAAAAATTAAGCGAAATATATAAACTATACCATTTTCCGTGATGATTTGATCCAAGGAATTCAAATACATTATAAAAAAGTGGGGTTACCATTGAAAAAAATGAAGTTGATGTCAGTTTTAATATGTAGACGACCCCCTAAGTAAAATCTAACTATAATATTATAAACTAGACGTTATTACAAACTGATCGGTACCAGTCGCATGTTTCTACGATAATTTACGGCGAAATTAGGTGGGGGGGGTGGCGTTTTTTTTTTGGCTGACTGTACCAACATTTCACATTTGAAATGGCTCTTCTCGCCAATGGCTCTACCTGTGATCTTGAAACTTTAATCAATTAAATATGTTACCTAGACAAATGTATTGCTGAAATTTCATTACTGTACAATAATTTTTTCTTGGTGTTGGGATTTTTTTTTTCCATCAGTGTATTTAAAATATTTTTTAAAACTCAAAATTAAAAAAAATGTTTGCAGGGAGCAACGTTGTATGCTTATTTCTATAATTCTAAAACAATTATGTAGTTATTAAAAAAAAAAAAAAAGTTTTTATGCATATTTACGTTTGTAATGACCGATAGATGGCACAACCAGAGAAATAACTAATGGCCAATCATAGCAATGCATCGGTCAATGGATCAAATGCCTCAGAAATTTTTTGGGGGTGATTTGATCTACGACCGGTTCACGGGATACATTATTTTCAAATTAAATTTTATTCTAAATTTTAAAAAAAAATTGTGTTATACGATACATTAAGAATTTGGGTTTTAAAAGCTTTTTTAAATAGATTATTTAATTTGCATATATTTTCAACAGTATAAACTTTCTATCTAACACTCATTCACTCAAATTTGTACTATCGTAATAGCTGTTTTCTCTTAGAAGAAAAAAAAAAAAATCTGTATTCGAGAATATAGTGATCTACATTTATACAAATTACTGTGTCTATGTCTATGGTTTTATTTGAGTTTAAGAAATTGCCAGATTTAACAACTTTCTACTTAAGTATTTTTTAATATAAAAGAATACTGTGTAAAATGGAAAATGCATAAAAAATAAAAGTATTTTTAAATACCTTCTTGATATCGTAAGAAAGTAATTTTTTAACCATTTTCCTAAAAATGGTGGGTGATAGGGCGAAATGGGAGTCATATTCGGATTCAAGAGGTCATTTTACATAAGAATATGCTGAAATGGTGTAAGAAGCAACTTTCATGCCGAGCAGTGTTATCCTATAGAACTAAAAATTACGGCGATAGATAGGTTTTTGTCTAACTGATAAGTATGCCAACTTTTGTAGCGATGGGTGGAACGGTTGACTTTGTATGTATAACGGATTAAAACCTGATATAACATGACATCCATTTTTCAAAATAAAATCGCGTTCCAGAATTTTTGAGTGGTTGTACCTGACACCGTTGGGGAGGCCTCTTGCTTATTATTATATTTAATAATTCTTAATTTTAGCTTTTAAATTTTTAGAATAACTGTAATGGTAATGCATTATCGATTTGTTTACGTATATCTCTCTTATTCAATCAGATTATTATTATTATATTTATTACTATAATTATTATTATAGTATTTTGTTTAGTGATAGATGAAAATAATGGATTTGCATTTTTATGTATTACTTTTGCAATGAACTTAATGACATCATTATGTTCCGACTATGACAAAATAATAATAATAATAATAATTGATGAATAAATGAAACTTTCTGATTTTTTAATGACTTCGGTTTGTCTGTCTGTCTGTCCGCGCTCTCTAACTCCAGTAAATATTTATGTAATTTCTTGAAACTGATATATGTTATTCAAGTTCACTATCGGATGTTCCCTATTGAAAATGGATTTTATACCTCTACTGGTTTGTGTACAGGGACACCCGAAAGTATTTCAAAGCATTGTATTCTACGAGAGGTATTTCTATAAACCGTAGTTTCATACCTTTACTGTACACATATCTTAATGAAATTGAAATGTATTATTCAAGTTCATTATTGGATGTTTCCTGTATAAAATGGAGTAAATACCACCACTAGTTTATGTACAGGGACACTCAAAGTATTCCAAAGCATTGCGTTCTATGATAGATATTTCTACAAATCAAATTTTAATAACTTTACTTTTCACGAAGTTTTAGGAAATCGAAATATGTTATTTATATGCACAAAAGAATGCTTTGCAGAGAATATAACATGATTAGCATTAGATTTACAGGGTGACACAAAAATATTCAGTTATATTAAGAGCTATTAATAAAAATTTGCTAGAATTGTACTGTCGTTTATATCAAGCGTTTTTAACAATTTCTAACATTTTTTAAGTGTGAATATGATTTCAATATGTGTATCTGTTTGACTGTTCTTCTGTCCGTCTGTCTGTCTCTGTGTCTGTTTTTCTGCGCTCTAACTCCCGTAAATATTTATGGAATTTCTTCAAACTGATATATTTTATTCAAGTTCACTATCGGATGTTCCCTATTGAAAATGGAGTGAATACCTCTTATGGTTTGTGTACAGGGACTCCCAAAAGTATTCGAAAGCATTATGTTCTATGAGAGGAGTTTCTAAAAACCATATTTTAATACCTTTACTGTACAGAAAATTTAATAAAATTTTAATATGTTATTCAAGTTCCCTATCGGATGTTTCCTATGTAAAATAGAGTGCATTTCTAACGTGTTTGTGCACAGGGACACACGAAAGTACTCCAAAGCATTGCGTTGTATGATAGTTATTTTTATAAACAAAATTTTAATAATTTTACTTTGCACAAAGCTTAATGCAATTGAAATATATTATTCGTATGCACAGAAGAATGCCTTCTATATAATATAGTATGATTAGCATTAGATTTACAGGTTCATACAAAAATATTTTTGTGTAGTAGCCGCGGTAGATTGTGTAGTAGATTTTTGTGCCAAAAATATTTTGTGATACAGAGTGATCCAAAATATTTTTGCTCTTCTTCATTTGTGGCCGGTCCCTTAACTGCTCTCTGGACTAAATCAATAGTGGAAAGTATGAGATTTTAAATGTTCTTTGCATGTATGAAGTTTCAGGCCAAGTCTAGTATTTTTTTTTTCAGGTAATCAAAAAAATGTCAAAATTAAAAAATAATAAAAAAAAAGAAATCTGATAATTTGATCACCCGCTGTATATATATATATATATATATATATATATATATATATATATATATATATATATATATATATATATATATACACACACATATATATATATATATATATATATATATATATATATATATATATATATGTTAGTGCATAATTTAGTTACAATTTTCTCTTTTTTGTTTTCAAAAATTTCAAAATTTTGAAATAAAATTAATTATAATAATAATGATGATGATGATAATGATGATAATGATATTTTTTTTTTCGGAAAAAAAAAATAAATAAATAAATAAATAAATAAATTGATGTTTATCATTTTTTTCTTCGCATGATAATGATTGTAAATAAAAAATTTCAACTAACATTTGTTAAAATCATCTAAAGCTACTTGTTCCTATCCGTGCAGGATCAAAATTGTGATGGTGCGATGGCATGTCTCCGGACCACCCTTAGGGTGTGTCCCAAGCCCAATTTCCTATAGTGTAGCACTAGTGCGACGTAAAAACCCACTCACTAAAGCTATCCGCAAATTAAAAGAAATTAAAAAAAAAACAAAAAACGGAAGCGTGAGTCAAAAATTAATGCGCAAGGAGCATTTTGAAATTTAACAATTAATTAATTAATAATTTTAATTAATATCCCAATTAATTATAATGTGAATACTAATTTTAATATAGTATTTCTCATCTGCATATTACACTATATGAAGCTGCGATTTTTTTCAGTAATTGCTTTACAATTTTTTTTTTTTTTTTTTTCAGTTTCTTCCAAAATGAAATCAGTTTCATTTTCGTATTTGATTAGTTTACACAAGTTATTAATTACGCATTATTTGTGCAAAGGAATATTTTCTTTGTTTGTTAAATGGTACCATTTTTATAATTTCTTTGGCGGTATTGATCTTTATAACCTTGGATTACCTTATGTATTATTGATATATTACACAATCTCGCACGCAAAATGATAACTTTTGCATTCTATGATATTCTATTAAAATATTCTTATGATTAAATCATGATGTTTTCGAAAGAATTTCTCATTACATATACTTACGAAACTATAACGTATGAATGCAATTTTTAGTCTGCGATGACTTTTCCTTTACATTTTTTTTTTTTTTTTTTTAAATAATTTAGTGTTAAAAATATTGTCTATCATACTAAACAATTCAACATGCTTTATTATTTTTTTTTTTTCACTTTTCCTTTGTTATTTAAATTCATTCGCAAAAATATTAAAGGAAAGCAGTGGACGCAACTACGTGCATGCAAATAGTTTCAGCTCAAAATATCTACCTTCATAATTTCCCAAGTAGGCATTTTTGAGCACTTGTACAGATGAAAACATAAAACAAAGTTTGTATATTTTATTTTAGGTTTTGTACAGATATTCATCAATCTTCTTTCACGAATTAAAGATGGTGAAGATAGTGTTGTTGTTCGGGTTAAGGCAAATTGTCTGCAATAGGGACATGCGCTAAGGGAGGGGAGTCTTTCTAAGGGGTCCCAACCCGTATTTACCCGATTTTCTGAGAAAACCACGGAAAACTCCGAACGTATATTTCGACTAGCGCGACCTGGAATCGAACACGGTACTACCAGCTTTGAGTGAAGAACTGCTCAGCCACTGGTGGAGCAGGGTTGTGAAGAATATCTAATATTATTTCTAAGAAACAAGTTCTGGAATGTCAAATGTAACTAAAGCAATATTGAAAAAGAGCTAGCAGCTATAATAAACGAGTTTAAAACAAGCAAATTTTTACTTAGGCGGGGAAAAAATTTTAAGATTCAGATAGATTACAATTCATTGACATTCCTATAAAAAAAAAATGGCAGGAATCAATTCATGATTAACACGGTATAACTTATATCTACAGCAATATAATTTTACGACATGTATACCGAATTATAAAGATGTATAAAAAAAGCAAAGAATTGTTAAAATTTGTCAAAAACTTCAAGAAATTCAATGTAAAAAATTACAAAATATAATTTTTATACGCCCCGTGAAAAATTAGAAAAAGGTTTCTAAAACCAAAATAAAAATCTTTACAAAAGATATTTATAAACAATGCTGTTGAGGAGTTAGCAGCAAATTAAAATTTAAATGTGTTTACCTATTTACGTTATCATAGTTTTCAAGCATACTTTGTTTATGACTCCTAAAACGGAACCTGAGGATATATTTGTTTTTCCTAGAAGAATTTATGTCGAGACATTGGAAAGTGCTTCATGCCAGCTTTTTTTCCCTGTTATATCTCTGGGACTTTTTACGATAAAAGGCTGGCACTTCTTTGTACACGTCTTTTCCATTGTATGGGGCACTATCACACACTGGAGCCGTATAAAAAGTCAAAGATTTTATAAAATTATGCGCATTTTTTTAGCAATTTTTTGCAATTTATAACACATACTAAAGATTAATATTTAAAAATTTAAAGCCGAGATCAATGTTTTTTTTAACATACCACACACACACTATATACATATATATGTATCTATATATATACACTAAGGAAAAAAAAGCTGCACTTGGATATTTTACATTTCTCTTTTTGCAATCGCCAATTTTATTGTTTTAAAAGCAAATTTTCGATCAAATTTTATAACGTTGTGTTCCACGTACAATTTAGGATTGAGCCAAGTATTAAAAGCAAGATGCAATTGTTCGAAAAATTGTAATTTTAGAGTATTATTGTAATTTTTATTTTTAAAATGGCAAGAATAAGGCAATTAACGAGACCACAAAAAATATTAATTTTAAAGTGAAGATCAAAAAATATTTTAATACGCGAAATGTCAAAATGATTAAATGTTAACGAAATATTGGTGAGCTAGGTTTTAGCAAGGTAAAAAATTTTTTGGTTGTTTAAACTGGAAATTTGCCTCTAGGCAGCCACGTTGCTCATCCAATCTTGATGACTGCAAGTTAAAAAGCCAGTGCTTAAAAAATCAGTTTGTATTGCATTTAAATAGAACATAGAAGGGATTCAGAAAAAGTGTTTAGTAACATAATTTCTTTAAATACAGTGCAACAATGATTAAACAAAGCAAGTTTAAGTGCCAGAAAATCTGAAAAAAAAAAAAAAAAAAAAAAACTTAACGAAAAGAATTAGAGAAGCAAGACCTCAGAGGGTTAAAAAAAATTAAAAAATGAACAGTTAGTTATTGGGCTGAAGTGGTTCTCTCTGATGAATCAAGTTTAACTTATTTCGAGCTGACGGAAACAAGCAGGTCTGATGACGGAAATGTGACCAACTTAATGAAAATCGCACTTTAAAACAGTGGCACATTCTCTGTATATTATGATACGAAAGTGCATATTTTTTCAATGAGTCGTGCAAATTTTCATTTTCAAAGGATCAATTAACTCGAAATAAAACTCGACCATTAAAGAATTGGTGCCTGACCGTCTATTTTGGAGATATTTCAGACTTTTCGACAATCAGCATTTCAAGATGATAATGCACCTTGTTATATCGTGCCTGTGGTACATTTATTTGATTCAAGAGATTTTAAAATTACCTATCTATTCTCATGAGCATCTATAATTTTGTAAGTTGTCATAACTTTTTTGACTTAAAGTTAAATCCCACAAAGAATATCGTAGAATTTCTTCTTTACTAGACCTGAAAATTGTCCTAATCGCAATCCGCTCGAAAATGTTTAGTCTATAAAGGAGGGTGAGAATTCAAAATTCGCCGCCTACAACTTTGCAAGAACTAGAAAAATTAATTTATGATATTTGGCGCAGTGAAATTTCTGAATTTCATGTTAAAAAAACTGTAAAATACTATGCCATTGCGCATTAAAGCAGTAATTCGATATAAAGGTGGAATTATCCAATGCAGAATACATATTTTTATTATGCAATTGTTTAGATCTAAAAAATAAATAGTTTTATTTCATACATTAAAATATAACGTGTTTATTTCATATAATAAATCATAACAAAATACAAAGTATATGTTTATTATATTATGTTTAAAAAGAAAATTTTATGTAGATTTTTATTAAATGCTTCAAAGAGTGTAATAAAGCAAATTATTAAACCAAGAATGTACATAGGTATCATGTTATGACTTCCGTATTACACAAACATAACAGTTTTATTTGTTTCAATCATTAGTTTTTAAGTTATTACAAATACAAAAGTTATAAGTCAATTTTTCTGTAGTGCGAGTTTTTTTTTTTTTTGGTCCCTTTGTATATATATATATATATATATATATATATATATATATATATATATATAGATAGATAGATAGATATAAATAGATAAATAGGTATAGATATTATTTTACTATACTAAAGTTTAAATCAGCAGTTTTGTTTTCACTTTGATGTAATACATATTATAAAAATATAAGATGAAGTTAATGAATGCTATCAATTTCATACAAATAAAAATACATTTAAAATAATTCTAACCAATGTTCAAATACACTGATTCTAAAACACCATACATACATTATTGTAAGACAGACTTACCTTGATTTAATACAATATCGAAAATAATATATGACAATAAGTCATGCTTTTATAACAGATCCCTTTCAGGATGTTATATTATTCCTATGCATCGCGCAGATATTTCATACTAAATACGCCCACAGATGTTTATGATTCTCAAGAAATGAAGCAATATACGGTACAATAATCACATTAATAACATGCGAAATGAAACTATATTTGGATTTCAGACAATATTTGCTTTTCAAATACTCAGTATATTACACAAATTTAGGGAGAAAATGAATTATTAAATTATTATTTTTTTTTCCTTTCTTAAAAATGCTAAAAAAAAAAAAAAAAATAAATAAATAAAAAAATAAATAAATAAATAAAAAAAAGAAATATAAACTCTAAATTAACAGAAACTGTGACAATTTATATGATTTTTTTTTTCTTTTAGCTAATTTTATTTATTTTTTCTTCAAATGAGATCCAGAAAATTCCTTTAAAATTGTTAATACGTGAAATAAATCGAATTCCTCTTAAATTTGACAAATTGCATTTGAAATGACTCAAAATTAATACAAAGTTTAAAGAAAAGTTTTTCCACAATCATTTCTGTAATAAAATTTAATTCCAATGAACGCTATGAAAAAACTATTATGTTACTGAAATTATAGACTTTTTTTTTTTTAATGCTTATTACGAAGCTGTAATTTTTCTTGCTTATAATATATTTTTTCAATGTTTATATTTGAAAGTCAATGTAATTAATATATCTTCGCAAATATTTAATTAAGTTTTTTTTTTTTTCACTTAATTCCTCAAAACAGTAATTCTCAAAAGATCAACATTATACGTGAATGAATGTTTGCAGTCACGAAATCAAAGATACGCTCCAGGGCATAAATTGAGCAAATATTTCGTAGAAGAGATCAGAAAAGCAAATTATAGGAATGAGTTATTTTTTGTCGGGTTCAAAATTCGAATTTTTGCTTGGCATTTTTTTTATGTTTATAAAAAAAAAGGGGGGGGGGGGGGAGACTTTATATTAGAAAAAAAAAAAAAAAAAAAAAAAAAAAGGGGAAAAAAAAAAAGACGAACTTAAATTTAATTAAATATTATATTTCTATGAATTCTGTGATTTTCTGTTGGATGAACGATAGCTTCCAAATTTTGAAATGTCAACTCAGGGCTGATCATAAATTTAATTAAAGGTCATATTTCTTTAAAATCTCTGTTTTTCAACGGAATTTGAAGATTTTTGGACTGTGAATTTATAACTGCTTTTTTTAGCCGACTTCCAATTTTTGTAAAAATCGGTTAAAAATGTCCGAACTTTTAAAAGTTTTTTCTTTTTTTTATGCTAATCTAAAGAAATACATAATTAATTGGGAGTTGGAAGATTGCCAGCTCGCAAAAATAGCAATGCAAAGTGGCATGGAAAAAAAAGGGGGGGGCACATTTTAATTAATTAAAAATAACCTATAAAATTTCTGATTTTCAACCTAATTTTACGATTTATAGACTGTGAGCTCATAATCACTATTTATAGCCAATATTTAACTTCTGTTAAAACCAGTTTAAAGTTCTCGATTTTTAAAGGAAGCGTTTTTATTCTGCAATTAAAATAAATAAATTAATAAATAAATAAAATAAAAAAATAAAAAAAATAAAAAAGGGGTGATGAATGTAACATGATTTAGAAATTATAAAATTGCCAGTTTGCAAATTTTATGTAACATTTGAAGCACGGAAGACTGCCAGCACGCGAATTTTAAAATATCAGTGTTTCAAAATAGTCTGTAAAAATCACATATTAATTAAATTTAAAAAATCTATCAAACATATTTTTATCAAACGTAGCCATGAACCATTTCGATTAAATCAGTATTCTTAAAAAAAAAGTAAGTAAATAAAATGAAATAAAATAAAAAATAAAACACATTAAAAACTGTCTATTTCTTTTGAAGCTACAGTGTCACAGATAGACCCCCCTTTTTTGGCCGGTGCATAAAAAAAAAAAAAAAAAGAAGATACGTTTTACACTGAACTTTCTTAGACAAAGTCTTTTAGTTTTACAATTTTTTTTTTTCAAAAAACTATTTTCAATAAGTTCACCTGTTAATTAAAGATTTTTTTTTATATCTTAAATTAAATAGATGCATTAAGAATGTTGACAACTTCTAATACACATAGATGAAATGACTAGTGAAAGTTAATGATTCGACAAATTACAGGATATCTTTATTATAATTCGAGAAAAAAGTACTTTTAATTTCAAATTTAAAGTTCACTCAGTCCCAAGAAATAGAAAGGTATATAGATTATAATAGAAGAAAATTAGTTTTCTTTATTGATTAAACTGTTAAGCAATACGACGCATCTGCATACGTCATTAACCCTTTCAGTTGAAATACATTTGAATGTACGCATACGTTCTAATATGTCCAGAATACAAGCTTCGGATAATC
Organism: Salticus scenicus; assembly: GCA_963930645.1. Lineage (NCBI taxonomy): Eukaryota > Metazoa > Arthropoda > Arachnida > Araneae > Salticidae > Salticus > Salticus scenicus. The sequence continues at coordinate 237,716,456 of OZ005657.1, forward strand.
TGTTTATTATTATTATTTGTTGTTGTTGTTTTATGTTTATTATTATTATTATTATTATTATTATTGTTGTTGTTTTATGTTTATTATTATTATTATTATTGTTGTTGTTGTTGTTGTTGTTTTATGTTTATTATTATTATTATTATTATTATTATTATTATTATTATTGGTGTAGTTTTTAACGGGTCTTTTAGCGATGATTGTTTGCACAACCAACAGAGAATGCTGTTCGTTTAGCATGAATACCACTTAGGAACGACTTTATTCTGAAAAGAAATGAGGTGCTGATGATACACTAACTCTGAAAGAAAGCAGATGATGAAAAGACACGCATTACTTTACCTTTCTCTCTGCTCTCACCCCATTATGATAAAATCACGGTAAATTTTGTACGGTTACAATGATGTAAAAGTAACTTTAAAACGAAAACAAACTATGGAGCAATGATATAAGAGCAGTTGGCATACGACGTAACAGCATACAGTCGGTAACAAAAGTGTCCGAACACTAGCAAAAATTCCTATATAAAAAAAGTACACATAATACTGTTTTGTTAAATAAATCCTTGCCGAATCCTGTTCTTAGTCAGTCTAAGAACAGGATTCGACAAGGATTTATTTAGCAAAACGGTATTAAGCATACTTTTTTTACATAGGAATTTTTGCTAGTGTTCGGACACTTTTGTTACCGACTGTATATATTGTATAACTATATATACAGTCGGTTACAAACGTGTCCGAACACTAGCAAAAAATCCTATGTATAAAAAGTACACTTCACACGATTTTGTTAAATAAATCCTTGTCGAATCCTGTCTTAGCCAGTCTAAGAACATGATTCGATAAGGATTTATTTAACAAAACCGTATGAAGTGTACTTTTTTTACATAGGAATGTTTGCTAGTGTTCGGGCACTTTTATTACCGACTGTATATATATATATATATACAGTACTGTATATATATGTATACTCGAGTGCCTTCGCCAAAATTTTTTTGTTTATGTTTTGAAAGAAAATTCAGAGATATTAAGTTATATAAGTATATTGATGACGTAATAGCAATAAACTGTGTTGATTTTATGAAATATGCAGCTGAAATCTATCCCTCCGATCTTGTCTTAAACCGTACTGACTCTGAGGACCAAACTTCTTTCCTGGATTTAAAAATTAAAAAAATAGATAATAACTGGTTTATTGGGATTTATGATAAAAGGCAAGATTTTAACTTTAAAGTTTGTAATTTAACAAATTGGTTCTCCTGTATTAGTCTTAAAGTTTTATAAAATATTATGTTCACACAAATAAACAAAATTAAAGTGATTTGCAATAACAATTTAGACCTGAACCTGGCTTTGAAAAATCTTTAAAATCTACTAACTGTTAACCGCTATCCTGTTTTTATAATCAATAAACATTTGAGTATTCTTGATCACAATCCCACTTAAGGTTTGTTGTTCCATTTTGGGCGACATTTAAGTGCTGGTAAGTGGCCCTACTAGCTGAAGCGGGTTCTATGTTTATAATGGGGGGTGGTTTTCAATTTTCCATATTCTAATGACTATTCGAGTTTATCCTGGTATGTATTTATATATTCTTGTATTTTATATTGGTGTATTATATTTTGTACTTGATTTCTGAATTTAATTGCTTTTTATGCTTTTTATGCTTTGTATTAATTAAAATTCGTTTGCTGTATGGTCTTGCTTCTATCTGTGAGAAGTTGGGGGCTAGAAACGTGTTATTTGGTTAAATTACCAACGTTTCGTCAGAAACTTCTCAATTTCCTTTCCCTCATGTGTTTTGGGATTAATTTTTCATCTGGCTTTAATTATTTTCCTTATTTATTATAGTTTTATATTTCCTTTTACTGCATTTGCGCAATGGTTTATAAAAACTCTGTTCTAGTTCTATATATTTAATAATTCAAGTTTTACTTCATCCTATATTTAAATTTTATCTTATATATATATATATATATATATATATATATATATATATATATTACCACAGAGCACAAAACCACGTGCATTCAAAACCCTAACTGAGTTAAGGTTACAAAATAAGTATTACAAATATTTAAAATTCGATAGTGTTAAATATATTTTTTAATAAACCCAATATATCCAATTACATTTTAAATAGTCTGCTACTTCCATCTAGAGTGTAAAATAAGAGATAAAAAAATTTTCCAGGTATGAGAAATAGTTTATTTTAAACTTTTTTAGTGCATTACTTTTGAACACTCCAGCCTGGAAATATCGCGGGCACGAGAAATAGAGAACAAAAACTCATCCCGTCATTTTCACGGGAGGGAGAAGTAAGGGGTTAAATAAAAACTGTTGTGATCTCGTCTTCTTTGTTTCAAAATTTACACACTTTCAGCTGCAAGAATGTTGATCCAGGAGGTTGCTGGTAACAACATAACCAGTGTTGACAGATCTGGCGGATTTTTACTTCTTTATATAAAGTATACGGAAGTCGCTACCCTGCAATTCCTGAGCTCTGGTGTTCCAGTCATATTGCTGCCCAGAAGTGACATAGCAGTTCCATCTAGTTCCTGATGATGATGGATGAAGTCTGAACGAAGAATCATCGGACTCAGCTCAATCTATGGAGCGACTAGATTACTGTCTGGTTGTAGGCAGCTTCCATGCGGTGATCTGGCGATTTATTCGCTCCGGCGGACGGCATCCAACCCGTTAAGATTGGCCGAGCCCAGGCAGGCAGGGGCCGTCCAAAGGTTTCTAAGGAAGTATAGTAATTCCGATTTGCAAAGTGGATTTTGTATTTTGCATAGCTCAAAAATGAATGATCGTAGAATGTTGCAAAGTTATATGTGCAACTATTACGATGTCTAATTGTATACCTGCAACTTTGGTTTTAATACGACTTCCCGTTTCAGAGATATCAACGACTTCACACGGATTTTCGTGACGTCTGTATGTAAGTATGTGTGTGTGTGTGGGGGGGGGGTGTATATCTCGCATAACTCAAAACGGTTGGACGTAGAACGCTTGCAAACTGGTATATAGGTTTGTTATAACATCTACTTGTGCACCTCTCTTTTCGGATTTTCTACGATTTTCCGTTTTGGAGATATTTAGGAAAATTATATTCATAATGACCACAAATACAAAGATTTTGGCCATAATATGTGACTTACCATCATAGAGGTTTCAAAAGAAGCTAATGATAGAGTCAGTAATGATATTGTTGTGAAATTTTAAGACATTTTTGGGTGTAGAAAGTTATGCTTAAAGACGAAATGTTTTTGTCGACAAATGCATTTTATTTAATGAATATTCAGCCCGTATATAGAGCCCATAATGTAAGTCGAATAACTCAAAAACGGTTGGACGTAGACCGTTGAAAATTGGTATACAGGTTTCTTGTAACATTTTAGTTGTGCACCCCCCTTTTTGGACTTTTATGATTTTCCATTTTGGAGATATTTAGGAAAATTATATTCATAATGACTGGAAATACAAAGGTTTTGGCCATTGTATATGACCTAGCATCATAGAGATTTCAAAATAAGCTAATGGTAGAGCTAGTAATGATATTGTTATAAAAGTTGAAGACATTTTTGCTTGTAGAAATTTATGCTTAAAGATACAAGCAGGTTCTTGTCGACGAATGCACTTTATTTAACGAATATTCAGCCTGTAGACAGAGCCCGTAATTTTATTGTTGTGAAAGTTGTCGACATTTTCGCGTGTAGAAATTGATTCTTTAAGACAGAAGTAGGTTCTAGTCGACGAATGTATTTCATTTAATGAATATTCAGTCCGTAGATAGAGCCTGCAATGATATTGATAAAAACTGTCAACATTTAAGCGTGCACGAAGTAATTCTTTAAGAGCTAAGCAAGTTCTAGTCGATGAATGCACTTTATTTAATTAATATTCAGTAAACAGTTGAATAAATCTCTTTTTTGTGCTACAAAAATTAATATTATTGAAAGAATCCAATGAAATGGTCATTTTTACTACAGAAATCAAATAACATTGTTAAATACACTGCAGAGCATAAATTTCGCTAAATCCGGAACAACCGAATATTTCGAAGTCTGAATGGAATTTGAATTCATCGAAAGTATTGTGAGTGGTTTATGGAATTCTCAAGGTAGTTCTGCGCGAGAAACCAATGCGTCATTACAAAATGTCCAGAACTAGTTTCCAAATTTTGCAAATCCCTTATTAACATTTTTTCGCCGCATTTGAATGCTTAATTTGACGCTAAGTCAAAGTCCACCTTCGTGGAAAGGAAAAACGTTCATCTGTTTCCACTTTTACTGAAATACCGTGTAGAAAGTAACACGTAAAGATATAGGTAAGCTCTAGTCTACAATCATCAACAATCACTCTTCTTTTTTTATAGTCTTGTGAATCATTTATAGAAATTTCGAAGAATTTAGTTCTGTAAAATAAACCAATGAATTTTTCCAGAATATTCCAGTACTCTGTTATTATTGAAGTTAGAGCTTCCAAACTTTGTCAACCCTAAACTAAAAATTTTCTCCAAATCGCCAAATTCGATGCCACGACCAAAAATCTACGCTGGCTATTAATTTACAGTATGGCGAGATTAGCGATAAAATTTTGGACGAGGGTCAATTGCACCCCTCTCTTAACCTGTCAATCAAATGACGGGCGAATTGCACCCGACCTCCTTCCTTTGTTCTTCTAATCTCGGGCGAGTTTCACCGCTTGGGATTTTTCGGACGAGGGTCAATTGCACCCCTCTCTTTACCTGTCAATCAAACGACGGGCGAATTGTAACGATTTACTGATAAGTCGTATGGGAAAAAGGTTTCTAGTCATTAGGGGAAAGGTTCCTTCCTTCCCTTTCCATCAGCCAATGAAGGTCCGAGGGTTGCCTGACAGGGTTTTGCATGTGCTGCGCGCGTCCACATAGTCATTATTTATCGTAGTGTGCTGTCGTTAAGTCGTAAGGAGCGTTTAAGCGGGGCCTTCGGAGAAGTCGCAGTTTCTCCCTTCTTCCACCGGGCCGGCTCCTAGACATCTGAAATCGCTGTGACGTCACAAACGAGATCTGGTTTTCTTCCTCGAACGTGAACCATATAAGCTAGTGATATACGCAGAATCACATTATTTATTTTAAAATCTTAATGTTTTTTCCTTTCAAACAGGGCAAAAGACAAAATATAAATTTCATATTGAAGACAGATATCGTTTTGCATGCAGGTAATGGAATCCGAATCCAAATTAAAAATACTAAGTTTAATTAGCATGTATTCCGAAAAAAAATGTAAAGTTTCAAATAAAAGATCTCAAGTACATATTTGCAGACGAAAAAAATGAAGAGATTGAAATTCCAAAAATATTTTATGACACTTTTAATAGTAATGACGATATAGAAATAAGTAATGAAATTTTATCCGTATTAATATTCATAGGCGGTTACATTGCACACAAAGTATCTAATAAACTAAAATGTCATGATTGCATTACTTTGTTAGTTAAGGATAAAATATTAGATGTAGACTGTCCTGAAGATGTTTATAAATACTTGATGGTCATTGATAGAGGTCAGCTCAAATGACCCCAGGATATTTTAATTATTATTATAGTTATTGCATTCCAAATTTTTCAAAAACTGATTAATATAAAATATGAAGATTCTTTTTTAAAACTGCAAAATCCAAAAAATATAATTATACAATTAACACTGGAAAAATCAGAAATATTAGGTATTGATTTTCCATGCAAATGTAAGTGTGGAAATGATTTATATAATATAATTAAACAGTGCCTTTCAGGAATATCTAATATTCTCCTAAATAATTATATGAAAGTTAGAAATGATACAAAAAAAAAAAAAAAAAATAGTGGCACCAAAAGAAAACTAACTATATTAGCCAATTCCTAATCTTAATTTTTTATTTTATTTATTATTATTATTATTATTTATTAATTTAATTTATTTTTTTCTGTGCAATTTTTAATTTTGTAATTTAAACATTATATTTGGTTTTCATTAGGTTTTATTGTAAGTTTAACCAATTAATTATAGCAATATTAAACTCTATTTTTTCAACTCCCTCCACCACCGACCAAAAGCTTCTTCTTTCAAAACTGAATGACAGGAAATACCGGGTTCGATCCCTGGACACGCTTTTCGACCTACCCGTTCGAAATTTTCCGAGGTTTTCTCCGAATATCGTGTGAATACGGGCCAGAACTTCTTAGATAGATTCACACGGACTTTCACTTTTTTTTTTTTTTTTTTCAAATCATGGTTATTTTTATTATGTGTTGCTTTCATGAAAATACATCAACACAAATAATTTATTCAAGTAAATAATAATAATAATAATAATAATAAAACATATTTCATAATTAATTTTAAGGAAGTAGTTAAATTACAAACAGGAAATAATTTGTAAGAACTATTAAAAAAGAAATCTATTTATTATATTTAAATCTACATATATATTAATATCAGATTCACATTCCATACATATATTTTGGTGAGTTTAATTTTTTGTTCATTGTTTCATAGTATTTCAGTTATATTTTGTATTTTAATTAATCAAAAATAATTTTTAAAAATATTGATATGGTCTAATTAGCTAATTTAATTATATGTGTTTGAAATTATTGTTATTTTATTTACTGTAGTTCTTTCCCTCCAAAAAATAAAATATTTCTTGAAGTTTCTATGCTTATTACTTTCTTCTATATGTAATATAGAGAAAGTATTGGATTCGCGAAAATTTTCGAAGTCCATTTTTTGATGGATTTACATGTTTTGGGATATGGAGAACACGAATTAATAGTTTTTAAAAAATGTCTGTCTGTCTGTCTGTCTGTCTGTCTGTCTGTCTGTCTGTCTGTCTGTCTGTCTGTCTGTATCATTTTTTTGTGGACGCTGTATCTCACGAACCAATGAATGAAACTTAACCAAACTTGGTATTTAGTTGCACCCTGACATAAACTGGTGCTGATTAGATTTTGGGATCAATCGCTCAATAGGTGGCGTTGTGATCGCATTTTATGCAAATTTTTAACATGGCAGCATAGGACAAAATTCCGTATAAATGGGCATAAAGAGAGTTATTTTACACTTGTGATTGTAAAATTAATAGGATTTATTGATAATAGTAGTAGTTAGCTAGGAAAAAAATTTTGTGCATGGGGGGGCATCGGTTCCCCCCCTGGGGGGGAAAATCCCCCCCCGGGGAAGTAAATTTTCAAGATGGGTATCTTTCGAAAGGTCTCGTTGATAATAGTAGTAGTTAACTTGGAAAAAATTTTTGTGCATGTGGGGGCATCGGTTGCCCCCCCACCGGGGGGGGAAGTTCCCACCCGGGGGGGGAAAATTTCAAGATGGGTATCTTTCGAAAGATCTCGTCAATACCTTTAAAACGAATGGTTGAACGATAAATCTGTGATAATTTAAACCAAAGTTATCGATTTTTTTTACTTTTAACAAAAAAAAACTTAGAAAAATATCGCAATTTTTTTTTTTTTTTTTTTTAACGAAATTTAACCAAACTTGGTATTTAGTTGGTCCCCGACATAAACTGGTGCTGATTATGTTTGGGGATCAATAGCTCAACAGGTGGCGCTGTGATAGCATTTTATCTAAATTTTTAACATGGCAGCATAGGACAAAAATTAGTATAAATGTGCATAATTAGAGTTGTTTTAAACTTGTGATTGTAAAATTAATATGAATTATTGATAATAGTAGTATGTAACTAGGAAAAAAATTTTCTGCATGGGGGGGCATCGCTTCCCCCCCCTAGGGGAAAAATACCCCCCCAGGGGGGGTAAATTTTCACATTGGGTATCTTTCGAAAGATCAGGTTGATAATAGTAGTAGTTAACTAGGAAAAAATTTTTGTGCATGTGGGGGCATCGGTTGCCCCCCCACCGGGGGGGGAAGTTCCCACCCGGGGGGGCAAAATTTCAAGATGGGTATCTTTCGAAAGATCTCGTCAATACCTTTAAAACGAATGGTTGAACGATAAATCTGTGATAATTTAAACCAAAGTTATCGATTTTTTTTACTTTTAACAAAAAAAAACTTAGAAAAATATCGCAATTTTTTTTTTTTTTTTTTTTTAACGAAATTTAACCAAACTTGGTATTTAGTTGGTCCCCGACATAAACTGGTGCTGATTATGTTTGGGGATCAATAGCTCAACAGGTGGCGCTGTGATAGCATTTTATCTAAATTTTTAACATGGCAGCATAGGACAAAAATTCGTATAAATGTGCATAATTAGAGTTGTTTTAAACTTGTGATTGTAAAATTAATATGAATTATTGATAATAGTAGTATGTAACTAGGAAAAAAAATTTCTGCATGGGGGGGCATCGCTTCCCCCCCTGGGGGGTAGTACCCCCCCGGGGGGGGATAAATTTTCAAGATGGGTATCTTTCGAAAGGTCTCGTCAATACCTTTAAAACGAATGGTTGAACTATAAATCTGTGATAATTTAAAACAAAGTTATCGATTTTTTTCACTTTTAACAAAAAAAAAAAAAAAAAAAAAAAAAAAAAAAAAAAAAAACTTAGAAAAAAAAAAAATCTTACTTTTTTTTTTTTTTTTAAATATTGTTACTGATTGAATATGTATAGGTAAATATAGAAGAAAGTCTTGTGGTGGCCACAACATACTAGTTTTTTTTCGTTGCCTTTAAATTGACATAAATAACTGAAATTTTTTTTAGATAAATAAATAAGAATTGTAAGTAAAAAATTTATTTCTGTCAAACACTGCAAGAAATGAACCAACGATTTTCAATTTTTATCTGTTACTTTAAATATTTTTACAACTTTGGGATTTTTAGAAACGTTGATAGCAATGTTGAGCATTCTAATCAGATTCATTAATATTTCCATAAAAAATAAAATGTTAATAAATCACGTTAAATTTTTCAAACCATTTTTTTTTTTTTTTTTTTTTTTTTTTTTTTTTTTTTTTTTACTTTTGTAGAAAAATTATAACATTTTCTCATTTTAACAAAAATTGTTTAAGATTAAAACGTGCATATGTATTTTCATTTTCTTGAATTTCTTTGCATAATTATAAATACTTAATATGTTTAACGTTTCAGTTATTTGATAGTTACTTGACATAGAAACAAATATGTTATTAATTTTTTTTTTTTTTACCCTTCAAAGAAATAATCATTGATTCTTTAAAAAGAACTTAGAAATTTCAAGTATTTTCTGTTATTTTAGTTCTAGATTTTTATTCGGGAATTTTAGTTTCAAAAAACATCTATATACTGCATATTAACATTTAATACAAAAATATTTTTTGAAGAATAATTGAAATTAGTCTTATTTATGGGTAGTATTTTGCTTATAATTTTTTATTGTCATGTAGATAAAGTTTAATTTCATAATTCGATGGAAAAACGAAATTAATGAATTATTATTTAACGGTTTTTGCGTTTGTACTGCATCGTACAGATCAGATGCTTTCCTAATACCAGATCTCGTTTGTGACGTCACCAATTCTAGGAGCCGGCCCGGTAGAAAAAGGGAGAAACGATGACTTCTCCGAAGGCCCCGGTTTAAGTTCGTTAGCAATAATGTAATTCATGTTGAGCGAAAAAGGACGTAGGCTTATGGTTTACGGTAATTACAAATTTTACAAGCAGCATGAAACCGGAGAAGGACTTAAATGGAGATGCGTCAAAAGAAACTGTTTAGCAAAGATTTGTACGGATGGAAATGCTACAGTTATTATAAAATCTGATGTGAACCATAATCATGACCTTGATAAAAACTTGAAAAGACAAGCCATCTCGAATAGTGTCAAAAGGAAAGCTTTAGACGAAGTAAACGAACGCCCACAAAAATTAATTAGAAGAGAAATAAGTGGTGCACCTTCAAGTTTTACAGAAGAAGTCAATGTAAAAGATATGGAATATATGAGAAAAAATTTGAGTAGAGCACGGCGTGCAGTTTTACCACCCCATCCCCAAAACGCAAAAGAAGTGCATGCTGCTCTAGCTTCATTGGATATTAAAACATATCAGGGAGAAGAAATGCTTCAAGTTAACAATGAAGAAAAAGGTATCGTTTGCTTTTCAAGCGCCTCTAATCTGCAATTTTTGTGCAAAAGTTTTTTTATCAGATGTTTTCGTTGCACATCAATAAAAATGGCCATTACATGCCACTTGCTCACTTTCTCTTGCCTAACAAAAGTACAAATACTTATGAAGATATGTTTGTATTGCTGACAGACTGTTGTGAAAGATTAGAACTGAAATTCGAGCCCAAGAATATTGTCGCTGATTTTGAAATCGGAATTCATTCGGCAATTAAAAGAATATGGCCTACAAGCAATATCAGAGGATGTCGTTTCCATGCATCTCAATCATGGTGGAGAAAAATTCAAGAACTTGGTTTATCAAAAGAATATAAAGACAAGAATTCTGATATTGGAAAGTGGCTACGTTGGTCATTCGGACTGCTTTATTTCAATCATGAGGAAGTTGCTGATTGTTTTGTAGAGGATTTCATGTCGGAAATTCCTCAGAATGAAAAATTGGAAAAATACATGGATTATTTGGTTGATACAAATATTTCAGAAGATGCGAAATTTCCACCAATTATGTGGGCTTCGGATACAATTGACAGAGAGAGAACAACTAACGCTTGTGAATCGTTTCACGCAAAATTCAATGCCAATTTCAGTGCACTTAGTCCAAATATTTATGCTTTTATTGAAGTAATTAAGCAAACACAGGTTGATGTAAATTCTTTGAAAAATAGCGTAAATATAGCAAAACAACCAAATAAATTTCTGAAAAAGAGAATGGAAAACATGGAAAAAATGAAGCAGAAATATACGAGTAAAGAACTTACAAGATTTGAATTTTTAAAGGCTATTTCCTACTACAGTTCAAAGAAAGATAAAAAGGAAACAAATTAAAACCTATGCATAAAATAAGACGACAGATGATCATCTTTCTCAAAGACAATGGGCATATGCTCGGCTATTAGACAAGGTAAACTTATTACCACTATGAGACAAAGAAAAATTATTCGGAAATTTTTTAAACACGCCATGGGTTTTTAGCCCATGACAGAAAAGTGTGAAGGGAAAATTATGCGATTATGTACAAAAAAAATTATGTAATAAAATCTTGGAGGGTGCAACTCGCCCCTTTGTAGAAATGGCTAAGTGGTGCAACTCATCCCTTGGTTCGAGGCGGTAAACGGTGCAACTCGCCCGTTTAGGTATTCTCCGGGTGCAACTAACCTACTCCCAAAATTTTGCGGCAAATGTTGTTATTGGATAGCCAGAAACCCTTTCTCAATTTTAACAGAGTTAATTATTTTGGTAAAATTCATCGTTTCCCGCCACTAATTTTTGACAAAGAGAACAAAACGGGGCCATCTATTCTCGAATGATTTCCATTGTACTCTAAGCTGTACATTTGCCAATGAGGTATATTCTGCAACAACCCTTTGAGTACTATTCCTAAAAAAACTAGTTTATATTTGTCTCGGTGGCATATATAATCGTATTATCGTGACGTTTTTGTTTCGAGTAGCAGTTTTTTCTTTTTCTATTGAAAGCAATGTTCGTGGACTGGAACCTGACTGTTTATTTACGAAGCAGTTACCTCACACAAAACTGTCAATGTTTTAATATATATATATATATCCCTACGGTTGTATAAGGAAGTCATGTGGTGTCCACATAAGATTTTTTATTCAATAATCATCAACCATTTTTAATTGTAACGTTTCCCTAATCATTTCAAAGATTGATAGTCTATTATGTATATTAAGTATCACATCTGAAAGTTATTGGTGATTATTGAATAAAAGATCCATCAGATCTGGCAACACTGAGCATAACCTGACAGACTGAAGAGTAAAACGGAATCTGAAACTTTTCATTGCTTATATATTTTTTAAATTTTGCTCTTTTTATTGTTTTAAAATGATTTAATATTTACTATTTTACTTCATAGATATTCGTACAATTTGTTTGGAATTATACGATTATTTTCAACTTCTCAAATTATTATTTTTTGTAATTCTTCCTAAAATAGTGTTTTCTTCATCTGCATATATTTTGGTCTATTTGAATTGTGCTTCAAATAATTTCAGCTTTTCTGAAGGTTAATTTCGGATACTTATTAGTTGAGGTAGTATTGATTATTCAATAATTTGCAATCTTTAATTGTTAAAATAAATATTTTTTTCTCATCTTTTTGGATTGAGATTTAACTTGGGATTTAAATTTTTCATGGTGTTTATTTTGTAGTCTTCTAGTTGGAGCATGCACTAATTACTTTAAGCATAAAATTTTTACACGGCAATTTTTATTCATATGGTTACTATTTATTAGAGATATGCTATATAATTTATCGTTCAAATATTGTTAATTATATGCGAAATTCCTTGATAATTTTCCTCAATTTTAATGACTATATATGCATAATTCCTTTAAGCACCATAACAACAATACCAATTTCATTTTATTTTTTGAATGGAATAAAATAAAATTGGAAATCTAAATGAATGAGCCAAGGAATCGGTGGATTGAGTCGATAAAATAAATGAAATTAAAAGATTGGTTGATACTAGAAGTAAGTAACAACAATGACTCAACACTCTGCAACGTGAAATACATGAAGTACATACACAATATGCTGCAGTTACATAATGTATATCGAATCTTTTGAAGTTAGTTATTTACGAAAACAGCATATATAATGTTGAAAAAATCAATTTCATGTAATTTTTAATTATATAGCAATTTGTAAGCATTGATTATCTTGGATATCCTATAAAAACTGAAATCGTAAAAACTCTAATGTATGTATATGTATATATATTTATGCACACATGTAAAAATTATTAGAATAATTGCGAAATTTCATTTATTGTTTTTAATATATGCGGTAATTCAAGAAAAAATAATTTCACTCGTTGGTATAATTTCTCTTTCATTCATTAGGAGTAGCTTGGAGGATATTTTGAACACTTTCCAAAAGTTGAGCAGTGTATATGACTTAGCTTGCCTGTGTGTTTATTTGTGTTTTCATTTCCATAAATAATCTTAGAATTCCAAAAACCTGATATTTTATATTCATGTTTTTTTGATTTACTGTAGATGCTTTTTATCAAAAATCTTGCATATAGCATAACTCGTTTGTGTATAAAAATTCCCAAATTAATTCGGACACATTACAGTACAAAATGCTTATTTCTTATAAGCACATTCCGCTATATTTATTGGGTGAGTGCAAAAGTTCTACTCGTTTTTATTACCCATAAAGAAGAGCAAATAAACGCAAAATGTACCTATTATTATGCATAATCCCCATTGCTATCTATGACCACTTGCCACCTTTCTGGTAGGAGATGAATCCCACAGCAGTAAAATTCCGGCGGTTTCGAGTCAAAAAAGTCTTGGATGGCAGTTTTCACAGCATCAAGATCATCAAAGAATTTCTGACTGAAGGAATTGTTCAACGCACGAAATAGGTGATAGTCAGTTGGTGCCAAATCAGGAGAATAGGGAAGGTGGGGTAAAACCTCCCAACCAAAGCCCAGTAAATTTTGGCGAGTGATGACAGCAGCATGTGGCCTGGTGTTATCGTGATGAAGGATAACACCTTTTTAATTGAGGAGACCTGGCCGCTTTGCTACCAAATTTGAATGCAGCCTGTCTAACTTTAGACTGTAGAAGGCAGCATTGATGGTTTGGTTGAGTGGGAGGACCTCCCAGGGAATTATTTCCTGTACATCACACCACACACTCAATAACACCTTCTTGGGATGAAATTCAGCTTTCGAAGTCGATGCAGGCGGATCAGAAGGGCGACACACAGTCCTACGACGCTTTACGTTACGGTACATAACCCACTTCTCATCTCCTGTCACAATTTGTGTCAAGAATGAGTCATTTTTGTACCAGAAAAGCAAGGAAACACAGGTGGCGATTCGGTCATCCCGTTGATTAGCTGTCAGGTTATCTGGAACCCAACGATCCAAATTTCTCGTAAAACCCAACTTAACCAGCCGTCTCTCGACCGTTGTTTGGTGTACGTTGAAGGTCTCCGCTAATTATTGCACGGTTGGGTTAGGGTTGTTCTTTATGGCTTGGTCAAAATCGTCGTCTCCAACGTATGATGGTCGTCCACTCCTAGCCTTGGCAGCTTTTATCTCCTTCCCTAAATTTACGAAACCATCGCTGACATGTACTTTCGTCTATTGCATTCTCCCCATAAACTTGACAAACATTGCGACATGCTGCGGCTGCCGTACTCTTTTTATCAAACTCGTATAACAAACAATGTCTTATATGCTCCTTCTCGCTTTTCATGTTACACCCTCTGATGTTTTTATTTATTTATTTATTTATTTTTAGATGATTAACTTTGTAAAACACGATGCATGTATATGTGAGGCATCCACACGTTTAATTGGCGAACGATTTGCGTCATTACAATGCCATATTTAACGTCAATTTCATTGCAAATTTGCATATCCAAAAACGGGTAGAACTGTCGCACTCACCCAATATATTGCAATAAACATTTGAAATGAACATACACTTGCCTTTCTTTTCCCGTCTATCCAGGCAGCTCCTTTTAATACATCAAATAAAGAATTAGACTCATTTGCTTTCGACAGCGATATTTAAAGCGACAATAGCGAAGTGTCTTAAGTAAAAACAATAAATTTTGCAGGGCTATGAGAGATATGTTTGTATGTCTGAAATTCTCTTTTTAAGAAAAAAAAAAGAAAGAAAGAAGAAAAACATTTCATCATTTAATGCTGCAATTCATATAAAATATCTATATCTGTTAGGCAAGTTTATGTTCAGTATAAATCGTGGTTACTTAGCTTATTCCTTAGATTTGAGGATTGTGAATTATCGAAAAAAAAAAGAACTTCTTTTTAAATAAATTTTAAACAGCAAGTTAACTAACAATGTTAAACAATTGTGTTTGTTGGCAATTTTCCATACAGCACACTTGGTTCCAGAAACGTCTGAAGTACATCGCAATGTTCATCACATCTCAGTGCGTTTTAAAACAAACATATATGAGATATCACGATTGATTGTGTCTGATATGTACGATTTGAGACATTTGAGAACCCAAACTGCTAATCTCGCGCACGCGTAGATATTGTATTCCGTGTACTGGAGATGTTGTATGCGATGTCGCAAAGCTGAGATTTTTCCACATGACTAGAACGTATCTGAGATGTTCTAGAGATGTAACAGAACATCTATGCAACATCGCAATGTCACAGTGCGATGTTCTTGCGACGTTCCAGAGATGTAAGTGTGCTGTATGGGTTGTAAAGCAAAAAAGAAAAAAGAAAGAACCCCCCACCCCCACCCTTTTTTCTTTTATTATTATTTTTTTTCTTTTTCGAGTCCTTGTACATTAGAAGTTGGTTCGTATTCTTCTAATGACAGGAATGTAATTGCTTAGGATTAGCTCAAATTTTGCGCATGCTCAGTTGTTCTCATTTTTGTCTTACAAAAACAGTCTTGTGTTCAAATATATAAAAATTTTCAGATTCAGTAAATAAACTTTTCTAATGAAAACTATACGATTAACATTAATAATTCATTCACAGGGCCACACAAAATGTTTGGAATTATTGAGGGAAATTTTCGGAGTTTCCTTTTCCAATTATGTTATTGTGTTTTCTATTCTACACTTCTCAATGGTATTGAAAAGTATTTATGATTTACCATTTATGATGTGACGGGTAAATAGAGTAAAAAGTTCTTTTTATGGAATACTAAAAATATATATGGAAATTAAAACGCAGAGAGACAGACAGATGAAACGAAGTTATAAACTCTAAAAAACTTTGTTGGAAAACGAAAAAATATATCCCAAACTATTCTTGAATAATAAAATACAAATTATATCAACAAATGAAAGTATTTTTCTTGAATTACAACATGCATAAAAAAAAAAAAAGAAAGACAAAAATATCATAATTATTCTAATAATTTTTACACCTTTGTATATATATATGTAATATTTTTGAAAAACCCTGACCTTGACGTTGGTTCCGAAAATATTGTTTTTAGATTTTCCACATATTATTATAAATTGCAAAATTGCGTATAAAATAATAAACAGATTTTAAAAAGTCAATTAAAAATTAAAAAAAATTCAGTTTCACGAATCAGAAAATTTTAAATTTTAAACGAAATTCACGAAAAAAAAAAAAAAAAAAAAAAAAACTTAAGTGAAAGTGTTTTATACACTAATAAATTCATGTGTAAAATTTCAGCATTATACTGTGAAATGTTTTGAGATCTGACAATGAAAATAAGCTAATTTAAACCATTTTCCAATATCTCGACTTAATTTTTTTAAGTTGAAGAAGCATATCTTCATTCTACGTTCCAGGAGTCATTCAAAGTATGACTATACATATACAGTCGAGCCTCGTTAACGTGGATCTCAAGGGGGATAAAAAATTGTTCAAATTATCAGTAGTTCATGCTATCAGTAACTAATCTTCATATAATTAAACTAATTTTCATTTTGACGGGGATTTTAGAAACAGTTCGTGTTAAAAATAATTCACGTTAACGAGGTTTAACTGTATATATATATACCGGAGGATTAAAAAATCACAGAAAAATTTAAAAAATATTATTCAAAGAGTATTGAAAAGTATTGACCGTATCACTATGCGATTTTCACTGAAATGCACAGAAAGACATAGGATTTTTTTTTTTTTTTTTTTTTTTTTTTTTTTTTATAAGTAACAAAAAATGTATTACCAAATTAGTTTAATTATTTTTGCATCAGATGGCGCTTTAATTGTATAATTACTTTTAACAGTGGCGTAGTAGATTCAGCAACGAATTTAGGAATATAAACGTTCAATGTGACAGCCATTATTCATGAGAATGGCCGTCAGACGTTATGCATTAGGATTTTTTTTTTTTAATAAAGGTTAACTAATAATGCTTTATATATTAGCAATATCACGATTTTCTTTTTAGAACGGTTAACAACAGCAATAAGCAATAAATGTTTAATTTGAATATTCGCTAACACCTGACATCTTATGCAGCACGCCAAAGTCGGATGAATCAGTGCTTGCAATATGGCGTCGTTTGAGAAGACGGATCTGTTTAAAATATGAGAATATACTGGGAATACAATTCCATCTGTTGGCGAAAAATGTAACTAATATATACTTTTTTTAATATAAAAATCCTATGCTTTTCTGCGCTTTTCAGTGGAAACCGCATAGGGCTGCGGGCAATACTTTTTAAATAATATATCTTTCAGTTTTTTTTTTTTCTGTGACTTTTGGATCACTCGATATATAACGTAAATAAATAATTAAAGTTTCATTTTTATTGCAGCTAATTCGCCAATATATATGTATATTTTTAACATATCTTTTGACATTTTTATGATGTAATACTGAAATTTTGCACTTGAATTTATTGTGTTATGTGATACATGTTATTAATCAGAAGTTGGTTTGAATGGGTTTTACGAAAATTAAAATTTTTTAGTTGTTGAAATTGAATCCCTTGAAACCTTTGATCTATTTTTCGGACATCCAATGATATATATGGGTCTGTGTGTATATATATATATATATATATATATATATATATATATATATACACAATTAATAAGCTTTTCATTATACATTATAACCTTTAAAATGTATGGAACAAATAGTAACAATAAGATAAAAATTATGATGTAAAAATTTTTGAGCCGAAATGATATATCATTTCATACATTTTTCAAACGCAAAAGTGTATTCAAGCAAACTTCCAAAATATTCTCTGCTTAAAAACTTTACTTTGCAATTAAACCTATACCAATATAAGTGACAAACAGCTATAAAAAGCCTTCATTAAAATTGAAATCATACAATAAGCAAATTAAATACGCTAAAATATAATCAGAAAAAAGTTAACACAATCTTAAGAATAATTACAAAATATGAAAAGGCTGAGATTTCTCAAATAGCTATGAAATCAATATTAAATATTATGTTTATATTTTTATATATATTATGTTTATCGTGATGCTAAAAAAATATTTTTTGGGATTGATCATAATGTTTAACGAAGAAAATTAAACATATAAATGTCTATCTTAAAAAATTATCCTTTTTTTTTTTTTTTTTTACATTGACTGAAGCATCACACAAAAATGAGGGTGGAAAAAAAAGCTAAATAAATAGTTACATAAATTAATGAGACTGAGAAGAAAAAGATATTTTTTCTTATATTTGTTTTCAGATTTAAAGGAAAAAAAAAAAAAAAAAAAAAAAAGAAAAGTTTATACGCATGTGCATTACCACACAAATGTTTCAAAAATGAAAATTTTGGTATCGTTACTTCAAAGAAAAAAAAGAAAATTCAGTTTTATATAGAAATTATAACTTGCATAATTCAAGCGCATCGTAGAAATCGATTTAAACATTGAATTCACATGGTGTCATATTTAATTTTGCAATTTATCCATTGAGTTTTTATTTATAAAAAAAAAAAAAAAAAAAAAAAAAAAATGAAATATTACGTTATGTTGACAATCTGAAAATCAATAATCTGTGAATTGAGTGGGTGTATTTTTAATTTTTTCTGTAAATTAATCGGTTTAATAAAATATTCAGCGAAGTTGAAAATGATTCTAATAAGAAAAATAAGCAAAATTGCAGAATATTCTTTCATGGAGCTACTAAAAAAAAAAAAAAAAAAAAAATCTAAAGAGCATCTGAAAATATTCCAGAAGCAAAAGTCAATTGTAATAGAATATTCTATCTGTTTATAGATTAGTTTTTACAATATAGTATATATAAAGTTTGGACCAATTATTGGCTTTCATTCATAAGTAAGTTATAAAACCTGCAAATATAATACTTTTCAGATAACAGTTCATCTGTAAGATCTTTTCAAAAGGAAAAGAAATTTTAAAAGAATCTGAAATTTTATCCTTTTTTATTTTATTTACGTATTTAATTTTACTTTCTTCTATATCCATAGAGGAGAATACTGAATTGATAAAAGCTCTTGACTTCTGTTTTCAAACGGATTTATTCGTTTTGTGATGTCTTGAACACGGTTTAAACATTTTTAGAAAATGTCTGCCTGTGTGTGACAAAACTTTTGTGGCATCTCTAGGTCAAGAACTTATGCACAGAATTTCATGAAAATTAATTTTTTTTATTTAATTTATAAATTGGTGTTTATAAATTAAATTAATCATATAAATTAAATTTATTTTATTATTAATTTTTGATGCATATCACCGAACAGATGGCGCTCCTATACTGCGATTTCCCCATTTATGGGAAGGCTAAATCTCAGCTTCTATCTTGAATCTCAGCACAAAACTTGATATGTGAGGGAGTTATTAGGAAAAGCTATGCTGATTCAATTTGAATGAAATTTGGCCTACATTTGGCGCTTCCATGCTGTAATTTTCCCCGTGTACGGAAATTCTATATCTCAGCCTTTACAGAGTAAAAATGAGCTAAACGTGATATGTGAGACGGTCATTAGAAAAAAAAAGGCTAACTTAATTTTCGTGTATATCGGCTGACAGGTGGCGCTGCTTTACTGATTTTCTGCGATTTTCCATATAGCTACATATATCAGCCTCTATAGGTTAAAACTGCATATATAAATTCTTTATTGTGAGAAGCTATGATTAAATGTTTGTGTTTGTTAGCCGGTGGCGCTCTTATACAGAATGGTATAGAAGAAAGTTTTCTGATGGCCACAATATGCTAGTTTAATATTAATATTTCAGATAAGTAGTTTTTCTTTTCACCCTTATGAGCAAAGTATTTTACTTAAATTATACCCAATTCTACGATAATTTTCATTATTTATTAGATTCTTTAGTATTTATACTTATTCATTCACTTTATATAACTATTTATTTATTTATTGCTTTCATTATTTTTATTTTATTTTATTTTATTTTACTTATTTATTTATATATTTTTATATTTTTTTAACTCAATTTTAATGTGATAACTTTTCTATCGTTTACTTATGAACATAAGCATATAAACTTACATTTGTAAAAACGTAATAATATTACAAATATAAGATTTAACTCTATTTTTTATACATATAATGTTTTTTAAAATTAATAAAAATCTCTGCACATCATAGAAAACATCTTCTCCTTAATCTCTTGAAAGAAGATTAAGAAGAAGAGAATTTTGAAGAAAACATGTGTTTGAATGTAACATATGTATTAACGATTTATTTCGGAAAGGTGACTTGAAATAATTCATTTTAGAAAAGAGTAAACACGAAACAAAATAATCATATGGAATCGATGGACTAAATTTGGGATATCAGATTTCCCAATTGCTTATTTTCGTTGCATCATACAGCTTGAATTATTAATCTGATTAAATTTATGTGCCAGAATGAAAATTTTGTGATAACAACATCACACGGGTTTCAAAAAAAAAAAAAAAAAAAAAAAAAGAATAGAAAAGAAAGAAAGAAAGAAAAGAAAAAAAAGAAAAAAGAAAAAAAGTCATTCCGGCTCATTCGGAAGGGTAGCAAAATGGCTGCTACAAATAATTAATGGACTTGGTAGAAATATTGATGGGGGCTATGTACATATGGAGTTTTAAGCAAGTCGGTAAATATATACCGTTTTATATGAATCTGAAGTTTTCAAGTGGCCGGCACTTGGAAACAATATGGCGGGCTAAGTTGGCAAACAAATATATCAAATGCATTTGTGAGATAAGTCTACTGTACATATTTATTTCGAATTAATTTAGAATTTCAAAAGTTATCGCGTTGACAAATTAAGTAGTCACCACTTGGATTAAAATGGCGGAACCAGTTGCTCAGTGAACTAATCCAAGATATTTGTAAGATAAGTCCACTGTTCAACTTTCGTTCAAATAAATTCTGTATTTCAAAAATTATCGCGATAACAAATTCTAGAGTGGCAGCGTTCATGTGGCCGCAACTTCAAAACAAAATTGCGGAGGAACCTGCCAAAAGAAATCATAGATATTTGAATGATAATTTCATTTTTCAACTTTGGTTCGAATTAATTAAATATTTTAAAAGTTATCGTGATAACAAATTTTCAAGTGGCCGCCACTTGGAAACAATATGACGGAGCAAGTTTCCTAGCGAACTCATTCAGATATTTGAAGCATAAGTTTACTGTCCAACTTTGATTCGAATGAGTGCAGTATTTCAAAAGTTATTGTTATGACAAATTTTCAAGTGGCAACCTAAATGACTGCAACTTGGAAACAAAATTGTGGAGACACTTGCCCAGCGAAATCATCCAAGATATTTTCATGATAAGTTCACAGTCCAACTTTGGTTAAAACTAATTCAGTATTTCAAAAGTTATCGTAATAAGAAATTTTCAAGTGGCACCGTGATTTCAAGTAGCCACCACTTGGAAACAAAAAAGCAGTATGAGATGCCCAGCGAACTTATCTGAGACATTTGAATGATTAATCACTACCCAAATTTGATACAAATTGGTTCAGTATTAAAAAAGTTATCAATATGACAAATAGTCAAGTGGCCGCCACTCTGAAATAAAATGGCGGAGCAAGTTGCCACGCGAACTTAACCAAGATATTTGAACCATAATTCACTATCCAACTTTGGTTTGAATCAGTTTAGTATTTTAAAAGTTATGGTGATGGTTCATTTTCAAGTGGCTGACACTTGGAAAAACTAATGCCAGAACAAATTGCCCAGTGAACTTATGCAAAATATTTTTATGATAAGTACACTGTCCAACTTTCGTTCGAATTGAATCAGAATTTAGAACGTTATCATGATTATAAATTTTCATGTGGTAACCTGATTTCAAACTGTCTCGTTTAGTATATAACATCCGCACTTTGTTAAAAATGGTGGATAAAGTTCGTTAATAAACTTGGTTGAGACCCTCATCTATGTATAGATCAAAATTCAAGCAAATCCGGTCTTAAATACTCTTTTTACAATGTGAATTTGAAATTTTCAAATAGCCTCCACTTGAAAACGAAATGGCAATACAACTTGTTTAACAAACTCATCCATGGTATTCATAAGTTCACTGTCCAAATTTGGTTCAATTTGGAGTATTATTTCGGAAGTTATCGTGAGATGTTAAATTTTTAAGTGGTAGCCTGATTTCAAGTGACCCGATAAATTTAAGATATCCGCCACTTTGTTAAAAATGGTTCAATATAAAGTTCATTAATAAACTTTGTTGAGACCCTTATGTTGTCTATATACTTACATCAAAATTCAAGCAAATCCAGCCTTAAATAGGCTATGTGGAATTGAAATTTTAAAGTGACCGCCACTTGCAAACAAAACATCAGAGCAACTTGGTTTACACACTCATCCAAGATATTTATAAGATAAGTTCACTGTCCAAATTTGCTTCGATTTGAAGTATTATTTCGGGAGTTATCGTGATTATAAATTTTCAAGTGGTAGTCCGATTTCAAGTAGCTCCGCTTAATTGGCGGATAAATTTTATTAATAAACTTTATTGTAACCCTTATATGGTCTATGCATACATCAAAAATCAAATAAATTTGGAATACACTTTTTACGATGTGAATTAGAAATTTTCAAGTGGTCTCCATTTGGAAACAAAATGGCAGAACAAGTTGGTTAACAAACTCATCCAAGTTATTCACAAGACTTCACTAAGTTTACTGTCCAAATTTGGTTCGATTTGGAACATTATTTCGGAGGTTATCATGATTATAAATTTTCAAGTGGTAGCCTGATTTCAAGTGGCTCCGCTTAGTATATAACACTCGCACTCTGCTAAAAATTGTGGATAAAGTTCATTAATAAACTTGGTTGAGACCCTTATATGGTCTATGTATATATCCAGGGCCCGATTAACCTTACAATTGAGGAGAAGCACAAATCCATTTGGGGGCCCTCACTGACTTCTTGGTCTAAAGACTCATACAAACATCTTGAAAAATTTATAAATTTTTCATTAAATTTTGTAGTTACCTGGAATTGAGGACAAGTAAATTCGCTTAAAACATAGACAAGCAAATTCACTTGATTTTTGTACCAAGATATAAACTGGTGAAAGCCTATATTCACCACAATATATGAAATTATTCCATTATAAATGAATGTATAAAAGCTTTATTAGCATATATCCTATATAATCTAGAAATGATAGTTGTGCAGTCAGGTAGGACTGTGACGTTTTATAATCAGACAATGCTTTTAGACGACGAGCTTACAATTCGGGGCCTGTTTTTTTGCTTAATTTAGGGTCTTTTCAAAACTTTCCAGGGGAAGCACATGCTTCTTGTACCTAATGGGTAATCAAGGCCTGTATATATCAAAATAAAAAAAAATCCGGTCTTAAATTCGCTTTTTAAAATGTGAATTTGAAATTTTCATGTGACATCCACTTGAAAACAAAATGGCGGAGCAAATTGGTTAACAAAATTATTCAAGATATTTATAAGATAAATTCGCTGTCCAAATTTTGGAGTATTATTTCGGAAGTTATCGTGATTATAAATTTTCAAGTGGTAGCCTGATTTCAAGTGGCTCCTCTTAATATAAGATATCCTCCACTTTGTTAAAAATGGCGGATAAAGTTTATTAATAAACTTGATTGAAATCCGTGTATGGTCTATATTTACACCCAAATTCAAGCAAATCCGACCTCAAATACACTTTTTACAAATTTGAAATTTTCAAGTGGCCGCCACTTGAAAACGAAAATGCGGAGCGACTTGATTAACGAACTCATCTAAGATATTTATAAGATAAGTTCGATGTCCAAATTTGGTTCGATTTGAAGTATTATTTCGGGAGTTATCGTGATGGCGAAATTTTCATTATATATAGATAGATAGGTAGGTAGATAGATAAACGAAGTGATTGCAATAGGTCGATTTCTAAAGAAATCAACCTAAAAAGGAAGAAGAAGAAGAAGAAAGAAAGAAAGAAAACATAAAACTTTTTTTCAGCTGCAGGATTTTTTTTTTTTTTTTTTTTTGTAAGCTTTATTTTTGAGGATGCTGAATCCAAAAATGACCCCTATTCCTGCCTGTCACTTATGGTGTTTTTTGCAAAATAATAAGCATTTCCAATAAAAATCGCTAATTTTATTACATTAACTTTTGTCGGTTCTATTTTATTTCATTCTTCTGTGTCAGTGTTGCCAAATTTAGAGACTTTTTTATTCAATATCCACCACTGCATTTTAATTGTAACGGTTACCTAATCACTTAGAAGGTTATACGTCCAATATGTATATCAAATATCACTCATCAAAATTATTGGTAGTAGTTCAATAAAAAAATCTCTAAATTTGGCAACACTGTTTAGAGCGCTTTAGAGCGTTAGGGTTAAATTAAACATATGTTTTCGTGTAACTAAACAAATAGTTCCTTTATGAAACATTTAACATTTTGTATTCACTATTTTACCATGTTTTTATTAACTCGCTTTCTTGTTTGTCCAGTACAAATCTTGCAATCGATTTTTAACTAACTTCCTGACTAGTTAGACATTTGAAACTTTTCAAGTAGCTCAGAATACGATGGTAGTGCATTCTTTTAATACTTTTAGCAATCTTTAAGCAGTTGAAAATGTCTTATAATTGCTCTCTTTATTACGCATTTGATCATTTTCTTTCAGGTTGATGGGATAATTCATCAAAAAATTTTTAAAAAGTATTTATTAATATATATAATTGTCAAGTTTATATGATTCAACAGAAAATTTAAAAACATGGTATTGTTACAAAATTGTAAATAATTGTGTTTATTTTGGTATAAATTCTTTCAAAGAGGCTTAGTAAGTTGATAAAGTGCTAATTTTGTACATTTCTAGTCGTTTTAGCGTTGAAATAGCTTTATTTTCCCTTAAAAACGCATTAAAAAGCCCCAATAAGGCAGGTAATGGATTTGGCGCCAAATTTGGCGACTTTTTCCCACCTTGGCGATTTTTTTTGGCGACCTTGGCGAGAAAATCCTTATTAGGGATATACCAAATATGAAAGCTGTAAGTTGATTGGTTGACCACTTTCTAGAGTTTTCTCGAAAAATCTGGGTTCCATGGAACAGTATATAAGCCTGTTTTCTTCGCCAAGGCCAGTCAGTTCAGTTCGGTCTGTGATCAGAGTCAGCCAGCTTCGCTAATGCATTGATTTGAGCCTCTTGGAAAGAGACGTGCTTCAAGTGTTATTGCTATACAGTTTGTACTGTGGATTTGCTATTGACAGCTGTTGTTTAAGCTGTGTTTATTGGTTGAATTGAAGCTGATACTTGGGTTATAGACCTATATTTCTCTGGAACTTTCTGTGAATAAATTACTGAATTTTTGTAAGTCTTGCCTTTCATTCTCGGACAACTCACGAACCCCCAAGTACGCAAAAGTATATAAAAAGTTCTTTTTATCTTGTAATTGTTTCCCTTTGATAACTTTTCTTCTTCTCCTTCTTTTATTTTTATTTACTTATTTTTTTATTTTTCGACCCCCCCCCCCCCAACCTCCCTAACATCTGTCCTATTTTCATCTATATTTTATTTTGTTTATTCATTATTATTATTTTTTTAATTTTCGTTAATAAATATTGTTTTAAAGTAAGAAATAATTAATGATTTTTTTTTTAAATCAACAATAGGATATCAAATTTCATGATTTCACGCAAAATTCAGCTAAAAATATTCGTTTTGCAAAAAATTCTTGATGTGATGAAACTTTTTACTGTATTTTTCGGTTTTAGTATCTAAAAATCTACAAGAAAGAGTTGAAACGTCTTACACTTTTTTTTTTCCAGACTGTTTTGTTATTAATCTGAACCTTCAAGATGTATGCTACAACTTATTTAAGATCAGAAAATTTACACTTAACCTTAATATTTATATACTTAAGAAAATACTTCTTTTAACTAAATGTTAAAAATAAAATCTGATGGACTAGTTGTCCTTTAAGATGTAAAATATTAAATTTTCCATTTCATTAAAATTAATTTTTATTCCATACGTTTATTTAAATTTAGATTCTTAAAATATATAAGGGTGGATGGCATAAAAATGCAAAATAAGTTTTCACGAATTCAACTAAACAATTCAATTCGTTGTAACTGTCATCATAACAAGTCTATTTAATTTCTTTTAGAAAATAATATTTCTGATTACTTTGCATGAGTCAAAATATATTTTTATCACCTCATTCAACATTATCACCTTTTCTTAATGAAATACAAGACCTTGAACGGGCCTAGATGACATATGATCTTATTTTCTAGCTTCAATTTAAAAAAAAAAAAAAAAAAAAGTATGAAATTGATAGACCTCCTTACAAACTATCGGGATGAAGTAATTCCTTTTCCTTTGCGATAACTAAAAGAATGCTTGTTTGTTTCTGAAGATTTTTGTCCCCAAACACTGAACAAAAATAATTATATTTGTTTTATAATCCAATTATATTTTGACTTAATTTATCAAGTAAAGCGACGCTATATTATATATATTGTATTATGTATTAAACTTATTTTAAGCTCTTTTGACTGCAGATACTGCTGAAACATGATGTTTATTCACCTTAAAAAGAAGTTTCACTCTATTTTATTATTATTGTTGTTGTTATCTTACCAATTCACATTTTAAATAATCTAAAGTTATTTTCACGTAAAAAAGTACTTGTGCTTTGATTTTTACCGAGATAATATCTAGACGAAGGAATTGAAAATAAATAAATAAATAAATAAATAAGTCAGTAATATCATAAAAAAACGGCAGTTTTTTGAGTGACGCAGCAAAGCTCAAACAAAGCTTAGCAGCGACACTCTATTATACAGCTAATTTAACATCAAAGGAATTTGGAAACGCCGACATTTAATATCTCAGTAAATTGGAGATATTCTGATCTAATATTTTCAGAATAAGCTTTTATCTTCTGCATGATGCTATCCTGAAAGTTTCACACTTCAACATTGTATATATTTTGAGATCTGGAGTTGCAATTTAAGACTTCAAAGGAAAAATGTGTTTTGTGAGTTTTTTTTTCTCGAAAACGGCTCGAAGAAATTTTATGAAATTGATATATGATATTAATTTATTTTGTCTGAGACGCATGACGTTCTCCGTTTTTCCCAAAAAACTCTTGTTTCTTAGATAATTTAGCTTAAAAATCGAACTATTTTTCCTCCGCCATGCATGGATTTGAACCGCAGATTATCAGAATTCAGAACAGGCGTCATTCGGTTTTCTGAGGCTGTGGTTGGTTGGTCCAATCTTAATGCAGTCAATAAAATATTTAGATTTTTTTTTTATTAAATGCAAAAAGGAAACTTCATTGTTTGTTTTAAATACTTATTATATATATACTAAATTAAATTTTACTTAAATATTTCTTTCTTTTTTGTTATGAAGGAAATTATTTGATTTTAAAATTTCACATTTCGCCAAAATACTATTTAGATAATATTTCAAATAAAGAAATATTTTGTAATTATATGTATTCTATTTAATAATTATTCATAATAAATTTATAATTTTTTAAGAGAAAATATTTCACATTTTTTTCCGATTAATTTTTTCTGACGTAAAACCCAACTAATCAATCAACCAATAATTTTTTTCATCATTCATGTATTCATTCGCCGCCTCTGATTGGTGTTTCCTTCCTGCGCTCTCTGACTGGCTGAGACTGTTGTGGTTTTATTGTACAAGGCGTTTGCGGGAGCGGAGCTCCTCTCAATTTGCGCATGCTCCAATTTAGAGAAGAATTTCGAAGTATTATTGAGAGAGAAAAATTTTGGCGCCATCTTTTAACTTAATATAGAATTACTATAAAAACGAGTGTGATCGCTTTCTCATTATTGATTCTATATTTTTTCTTTTGTAATTCGTAGTTCCTTTCTAAATTTTTATTAATTACCATTCTCTCGCTCTCCTTTTTTTTTTTTTTTTTTTTTTTTTTTTATTGAATTGAGTGATGTAATTCTGGTGCGCTAATTTTTTCCCCGCTATTAAGACACAAAATGGAAAATAAAAGGATTACTCTATATTGCATTACAAGAAATTTATATATATTAAATAAGAAAGGCTTGCTCATGTATATTAAAATTTAATATTTGAAGTATCATAATCAGAGGGAAACTATTTATTTAAAAAATAGAAGATAAACATATTATTGGTAAAATGACTAAATTATTATTATTATTATGTATTATTATTTTGTTCTTAATGAATGGCAGTCTATAATCAATTGCTGTATAAATAACAATAAAATCATTAAAATATACTTCAATTTTATTATTTTGCTATTAGGCAATTTATGATTTTAAAAAAAAATTAAATGTCCATTGTGTATTTCTACCAGTAAAACAAGAATATTTCGCCCCCCCCCCCCTACACACAAGCACTTCAGATATTAATAGTTTAGATTAATGAAATTTCCTTTTACATGATTTTAATTTTAAAACCAATTATAAGCTTTTTTTTTTAAGAATTAAAAAAGAAATAAAGAAAGTATATATTATTTCTTCGGTGCATTGCTGAAAAAAAAAAAAAAAATAGAATAGAAAAAGAGGGGGGGGGATAGCAGAATATATTAATATAAACTAAACTTTGTCTGCATCTAATTATTCTTTAAAAAGGAATTGAAATTTGATTTATCAAAATAAATAATCGTTAATAAATGAAAGTATTTTTGTAAAATTATATGAATATTATATGATCTGCCATCTTGTTTCGAGTGCCAGCTATTTGAAATATTTAAATTCTCATTAAAAAGGTATTTATGATCCAATTTACTTAAAACTCCATATATACATAGCCCTCATTAATGTTTCCATTAAGTCCATTAATTAATTGTAGCCGCCATTTTTAAATAAAATGGCAGCTACATGATAAGAAAAAAAAAATCTACTCTTTCTATGAGCTGGAAGGACTTGATCAGTTGATCAATAACCCCTAAAAAGTAATGATATCAGAACAAAAACCCTTAACGGGTTAAAAGTTTGTGACGCAGCACTTTATTTCGATATGATTTGGAAATATGGGTCTTAAAAATAATGATATCAAATTTTGAGTGACGCTTTGCTATTAATTGAAATATACATAGATTTTTCTTATTTCATAATTTGCTTTTTTCTTCTATTTATATATACATCACAGTACATTCATAATATTTTCAACTTCAACGTGAAAAAATATATAGAATTCACTCACTGATGCTTTTTCATTTGCATCTCGTGAATTCAAAATATGAGTTTTAAAAGAAATGATATAATTTCAGTGACGCCTGAGTGTTACTTTAAAAAGATTTCTTTTTAGATTTCATAACAATCACTTTTGTTTTGTTGAATAAAGTGTATTTACATATTGAAATAATGATTTTAATTTTTAAATATACTGTCAAATAATCTAACTTTCACTCAATGTACATTATAAATTGAAGTTATCTAGTTCAATAAATTGATTTGTCTATTGCGTCACGCTATCCAAAACTGCAAGTAAAATTTCTGCAAATGTTTTCTTTTTGCATCACACAATCTCTTTGTATAGTATTAACAGTGTATTAACAGTGTACATAGTATTAACAGTGAAAATGTGTGCAAAGTAACATTTACATAAATTTTACTTACAGTTTTGGATAGCGTGACGCAATAGACAAATCAATTTATTGAACTAGATAACTTCAATTTATAATGTACATTGAGTGAAAGTTTGATTATTTGACAGTATATTTAAAAATTAAAATCATTATTTCAATATGTAAATACACTTTATTCAACAAAACAAAAGTGATTGTTATGAAATCTAAAAAGAAATCTTTTTAAAGTAACACTCAGGCGTCACTGAAATTATATCATTTCTTTTAAAACTCATATTTTGAATTCACGAGATGCAAATGAAAAAGCATCAGTGAGTGAATTCTATATATTTTTTCACGTTGAAGTTGAAAATATTATGAATGTACTGTGATGTATATATAAATAGAAGAAAAAAGCAAATTATGAAATAAGAAAAATCTATGTATATTTCAATTAATAGCAAAGCGTCACTCAAAATTTGATATCATTATTTTTAAGACCCATATTTCCAAATCATATCGAAATAAAGTGCTGCGTCACAAACTTTTAACCCGTTAAGGGTTTTTGTTCTGATATATATACATACTACAATTTATTTATATAAAGTGTAGTGTGTTTCAGCCGAAACTGAAATTGGATTTTCGTTCGTAATTTTAACAATAATTAAAGTATTGCCATGGTATTTAACAAATTTATTTTATCAACCAATCTACCTTTTTTGCATATGAAATGTGATATTTCCAGAAGGTCAGTAAAATTATTTAATGGGGTTGTATTTATACACAAGTGCAAACACCCGAAAATAATAATAAAATTACTTTAGCATGTTCCCTCCGCAGCGGAATAAAACTGCGATGGCATGTCCCCGGATCCCCTCCGGTTGTAATCACAGACTGTTGCCAATTGCCATATGCGTAACGATAGTGCGACTTTAATCCCACTCAACTGAACTCAATTCATATATTTATGTCACTTAGTGTGAAGTACGACGACATCACAAGAAGCACTAAAAATATCTACCATCTACCATCTACATCTAAACAACACAAACAAAGACAAATTCTTAATATTTTGAAATACATGAGCTAGTACACATAATATCACTGACCCAACTACTTTGTATTTCCAACTATTTTCATGAGATCTTATTACCTTTTAGAGAAAGACATATATGTCAACTGAAATTATTGTCTCTGCATGCATCCATGTTATTCAAAAGCTTCTGACAGAAAACCAAGGTTCCATTCCGATTACACATCCAGTATTTTTGAATAAAGTAGTACTTTGAATATTCAAAAATATTATTTATTTTGCTTTTCATTACCATTCTTGAATTTAAATCTTGGTAACGTTTTCAAAAAGTGACCATAATTTATCTAGATCTCCTATTTGGCAACCAAAATAACGATTTCATGTTCTCTGAATCAGTGGCATGATAGCTTGTCTCTGACTAGATAGAGTGTATTCTTCACATAGACATATCATGTGTTGTCTGACTAGTTCATGCAAAACTAGACATTCTAAAACCAGAAATAAATATTTACAAGCTATAAACAAATGATAACAAGAGATTAAATGTAAATATTCATTTATAAAGTCAAATCAAGCAACAATTGTAATCTCTTGTATGTATTTTTTTTTCTTTCTCAGCATTAGCTAGCGTGAAATGGTTTTACATTTCACAATATTTGCTACATTATAATTATTTACCCAACCCTTGTAAGAAGAAAACTAGTGCTAATTCGCTTTTTTGATTATCATTTTCGTTTTCAGCAGCACCGAATTCATACAAATTTGCTAGTTTTATTAAATTTACAATTTTGTTGTTGAACAGTGTTATTTTTTGGTTATCACTGAAAGTTTCCTATCTTATAACCCTAATTAAAAATATTTAACTGGCCTACATAACTCTAACAATAAATTTAAAGCTCTGATAAATAATCCTTATAGTAAATAGAGCATCTGCACACGTGCAACAGGCATTAAAACTCTGGTATTATAAGTCTTAAATCTATCTGTTTTATGTTTTAGAAATTAGAATATTTAAGCTATCTTAAATTCAAAATAAATCCTTTCGTAAACTGTGTCACCAAGTTCTAAATTTACGAACTTTTCAGTCAAAACATCAATATTTTTCGGGAAAAGCATTTATTTTTACAATGTAGTGTTTAACTTTGCTGTTCAGTCGACAATTTTTCATTTATATAAAGAGATAAACAGGCACCAGACATTAGACAGTTCAGTTACAGTTCGCTGCAAAATTATTGAAGCACAAATCCACATTTTCCATATATATATATATATATTTAGTTTGATCGCTAATTTTTATCATCAACTATTTTAAAAAATAACAGTATAAAAAAGATCATGACTGGACAAAAATTTACTTAATAAAACAGTATTAGGTGTATGAATCCGCCATATGAATTATTGCTAGCGCTTTAATAATTTGCTGCCGACTGTACAGAAACAAGCTTCATTTTTTTATTAACGCTAATTAATTCTAGAATTACTCAGCGAGAACTTATCCTTTCCTATTTTTCGTCATTTTTAGTGCGCGCCGCACTGTTCTTCGAATGCAAAGATCTGTTATTTTTTACGTGAAAAATTCACTAAATCATCCATATCCGATAATTTTAAATAGACCATAAATATTCATATCACAAATCTTCCTTCCTTTTAAAGGCCGCAGTAGCCCAGTCGGTAGAGCGCCGAGCTCGTAATCGGAAGGTTCGATACTCGAGCCGGTCAAAGACTGTCTTGTACGCTAATGATGGCTGGTGCATGTAAAATCCGCCATGGTCGCAATTCCCTCCATGTTCCCATCCAAATTATACCTCTGGGGGGTCACCGAAGCGGGGCAGCCATTCCTCCATAGAGGATTAAAACTGTGATAGCATATCTCCCGATCATCCTGCAGGGTGCGTTCTAGACTGTGACCAATTGCCCATATCGCAGCACTAGTGCGGAGTTAAACTTAACCAACCAACCTTCCAATTAAAGTTACAAGTAAAGTCCCTGTGGGGAGTGAACAGGCCTATCACTTCTAGTAATATATGGCCTAGTTATAGGTCTTGCAGGGAAACAGATTTCGCTAATATACTCCCCGGATGCTTATTGGTTACAGGAAATTTTATTCCTGATGTCATATAACATCAGTTGAATGATTATTCTCGGGAATATTTTATCCTTTATCTGTTTCAGATTTTGGCTCGAAGTCTGGCGACGGTACAAGATGTTTCCTAGTTCTTCGATAAATTTGCTTTCCGTGTTGAACAAGATATGATCTCGAAAATGAAGTTTTTTTTAACATTTTTCCCGTTACTCTCTCGTTAGTCACCCATATTCCCTGACCTTTCTCAAATTCTAATACCATTCTTGTCCTGTGGTGGCTGTTGTAATTTCTTTCTTGTTTCTGTTTTCGTATTATCTTATTTTCTTCTAAATCAGTTTTCTTGATTACTTTAGTAATTAGTTGAGCATTGGCTATGGAGAGAGTTGCTCTTATTATCCTACCCATTTAGAGTTCCACTGGACTGTATAGTCATTTTCAAGCTGGCTTGCTGTGTATTCCATTATTGTTAGATAAGGATCAGCAGATTTCTTTACACGCAGCTTCATGGTTTTTACACTTGATTCTACAAATTCATTACTTTGAGAAATTTTCTGACTACTTGTGATATAAATGAATCGGTAGGTTTTTGTGAACTCGATAAACTCTCTTGTTTTCCTGGATCCAACTGTGGACCGTTATCCATTCTTAGTACTGTTGGAATTCCATGACGAGAAAATATAGATTTACAATGATTAATTATTTCTTCAGAAGTCAAGGTTTCAAGTTTCGAAACTTCAGGATACTGTGAATAATAATCTGCTATAAGGAGGTACCACAAAATGTTGTATTTGAAGAGGTCAAGACCGACAGCTTCCCAAGATCGCTTTTAAAAATAAGATTGGGATTAGTGATACGTGTATGTCACTTGATTCTTTGATACAAAAAGGACAATTTTTTCTTAATCTATTTGTTAATCTTCTGCCAGCACACACAGCATTTTACTCAAGCTCTGCATTTAGCTACACTAAGATATGTCCCTGTTAAGTAATATCTTAATTTCTCACATCCCCATGCGACAGCAAATGTTCCTTTTTCGATCTGAGCATAGCAACACTCATCTGATGTTAATGTTCGCTATGCACAGGCGATTACGGAAGCTTTTTCTATCATTGAACGTTTGATACATAAATGATTCCAGGTCATATAATGGTGCAACTCTTGTCACTATGGATCCTTTATTAGAATAAAATATTTTTAAAGCTAAATCCGAAAATAAAATTTTCTTCTCTTCTTGAAGTGCATTTTTCTGCGGATGGTGCCATATAAATTCATGCTTCTTGCTAAACATCGACGTAAGAGAATACATTATTCTGCGATATTTGGAACAAAACGTGCTAGATAATTGGCGAATTTTATTACCTGTTTCAACTTTCTCTTATTTTTAGATGTTTATATTCTTTAATAGCTGCCACATGTTCATCATCGGAATGGATTCCCTGGCTGGCAATTATGCATCTTTTAATCCCTTGCAAACCTATCTCAGCCTTTCATCAATTTCTTATAGAGTGGACTTCTAAATTAGAATATCCTCCATATGACAAACAATGCCACTTAATTTTTCCAACCTCTAAAGCATTCTTCTTTGAAAATATTCAGGAGCTGATGAGATTCCAAAAGGTAACACTAGGGGACTGTATTTCCTAAGTTATGTTATAAATGTAGTGAGAAATGAAGTCTTTTTGTCTAATGGTATTTGACAGAAACCTGAATTTGCATCCAATTTTGAAAATATCTTAGCACCTGATAAAAGACTTAATGTACATTCATCATTGGGAAGACGGTGAAATTTTCTCAACACGTTTCTATTGGGTCGAGTAAAAATTCATTGCGTTTTTTTTCTATATATTCAAAGTCATATATTTATATAAATGTTAAAGGTCAATCAATGATATATGTTCCATTTTGTTCGATGACCTTTTGCCATCATTCGGGAAGCTTCATAATTACCCGTTCGTAGAAGGACCTGTCTTTATCTGCGAAAAACTAAACAAGTTGCTGATTTACAGCCTCATCAGAATTTAACGTTATTCCACGCAAGGAGTTTTGAAGAGAGCGAGAAAAGTGGAAGTCTGACGGCGCAAGGTCAGGTGAGTATGCTGAGTGGGGCAACTCATCAAATCCAAGCTCGAATAATTTTTTACGGGTCGCAAAATATGTGTGTGGTCTGGCGTTGTCGTAATGCAACACTACTCGTTTACGATTGAAGAGCTCCAGACGTTTCTGGATAAGAGCATAGTTCAAACTGTCCAATTGCCTACAGTACACGTCCGAATTGATTGTTTTGTTCCTTGGTTGGAGCTCAAAAAACATCACACCTTTCCAATCCCACCACATTGAGAGCATAACCTTCCTCTGATGAAGTTCTGCTTTTGAAGTCATTGACGGCGAATCATTACCTCGGAACCAAAACCCTTCGCGCATCACATTGTTGTAGACAATCCACTTCTCATCACCAGTTATCATTCGTTTGAAAAAGGATCGTTTTCTTCACGTTTCATAAGGATATCTCAGATGTTTATTCGTGCTGTCAAATGTTCATGAGGAACCCAAATATCGAGCTTGCTTACGTATCCCTGTTTCTTTAGGTGGACGTGAACACATTTTTGACTGATCTTTAATGTCTCTCCAATCTCTCGTGTCGTGTAACGCGGGTTTGTCTGGATCAATGTCTTCATTTCGTCATCATCAGTCTGGATAGGGTTTCCTGATCAAAGAACATCTTTTATATCAAAATCACCAGAGCGGAATTTCTTGAACCAGTTTTGGCACTGACGTTCTTATATAACATCGTCACCGTAAACTTTAAGCAATTCAATTTTTCATAAGCTTGACAAGCGTTTTTCCCTTTACGGAAGTAAAACAGTAAAATATGGCGAAAATAAAACAGCTTGATCTTCCATGTTCAACGTGCTGTCAAATCTTGAAAACGCAAAAAATCGCTCAATTTGTTCTTTACAATGAAGTTTAAATTGTCAGCTATCAATGGCGTAACAACTGCTATTGCATCTGCTTCATGTATTTCAGAAACCGCACTATTGCTATCTGTTGCAAAAAGACACAATGATTTTTTAATCAACCCAATATTAAGTTCGTTAAATCCACACAGATTCTAAGTTGTCCATCGTTCTTTTGGTATTATGACTATTGACGAACACCATTCTGTAGGCTCACTGACCAATGTTATGATTTTTTTTCCTCCACCATTTTCTTTGACACATCTTTGGTTTTCTTCGGAAGAGGTATAGGAAGTCGTCGAGGTGAGGTAATTGCATTTGAAACACTGTCTGCCTTCAAGTTTATTGAATAACTACTTTTCATCAGTCTAAGTCTTACTCTAGAAATTTTACTTTAGATTTGTTGAATACTACTTGATCAAGATTGCTTACGTTTGGTCTTAAACTAAATGAAAAATAATACTGACTTTCCTAGAAAACTTGTTTGAAAACCATGAGTTATATAGGTGTCTTTTTTAGAATATTTTTTTTTTACGTTTTCGAAGTCCGTTTTATTTTCCAAAAACCAATGGATTTATATCCGGACCACACAGAACTTTATGAACTGGCTCTAATTTTGTTTACTTGGCCAGCGAGCGACAAACTGTTGCAAAATAGCGGTGTGATCAGTGCCAGTATCTAGCTCGAATTCCAACTCTTTATTTTGCATCTTAAAATCAGTTGTCCAATTTTCAATAGCATTCCCTACGTGAGAAACTGTGCCTAAAAATGTAATCGCTGATAATTTAGATTGCTTTTTAGACGAACAGATATTGGCACCTTTCCGACGTTTAGCATCTCCAGCAGGGCACAGTCTTTTTTCGCGTTTCTTTTTTTCTAACATTAACAATTTTAATCTTTCTATGGAAATTTAACATTCTTCGACATTGTGTTTTTCACATTAAATTTACTTTGCTTTATATTCTGGAAATTATTCTGGTAACGAGGAGTTTTATTTGACCCCATAACATTTAAAGAAGTAATAGTTTCAGCTTCGTCATATTTCGTTGCTGTTGTTTAATGGAGTCACTGAAACGTATTTTTTCTATAACTTTTGTCAACGTTAGTTCTACCTAATTTCAGTTTTTCGATTAAGGCTTTTTCTATTTTTCCGACTACAATTCTATTCCAATTAATTCTTCGTGTAAATTTATATATTCGCAATTCTCAGCACCATAGTACCTTAATAAAATCATTAGTTTTTTCTCCTTCTAAATGAATACGCTTAGTAAACTGTGATCTCTCGAAAATAGTATTATTTTTTACTACAAAATGATCATTGAATTTTTTTAGGACTACTTGAAACTCTTCTTCCTCTGTACTTAACTGGAACTAAATAAAAATACATTGGCGGAAAATAAAGCCCTAACGCCAGGGAAAAGTTGTGCTAGATAAATGAAATTTGGTAAGCGTGATTGCACATTGGAAATATGACATTGGTTCAGTTTTCGAGGTAGTATAATAAAAATGGTGCTCGTAGCACCAATTTGAATATGCAAATCATGTTTGCTTTAAATTCGCAATGTAAAGTTTTTGTGTGTTATTTATTGTCCAGATGAACTCGGTGAGTAGATTTGAGTCTAGAAAATCTCTAAGAAGACAAAGAAGACAATGTCAGCAGTTTAATGTATTTAAACGAAGCTATATAAAGAGAAAGTGAATTTTCTTTCCGCAATATTGTAGTAAGACTTTGCAGGGATGCATCCACTGTACATGGTTGTTAGAAGCAGTGATCACAGGAAGGCACTGTCTGAAGAAAATCGAGGTCTGGTCACAAGAAGATTGTCGTATATGCCGCATGGTTGTTGCGAATCGTACTGCATCTTCAGCAAATATTAGAGTTTCTGTTGATATCCCAGTGAGACGACAACCTGTAACAAACCTATTGCTTTACGAACAGTTCCATGCTAGACACTCTTTGGCATTCTCACCACTAACTCCGAATCATTGTCATCTACGACTTCAGTTGTGTCAAGCAAGAGTTCTTTGGAGGGCAGGGTAGTGATCTGTTGTGTTTTCTGAAGACAGTCGTTTCTTCCTGGGGCGAATGGTGGTCGTATTGTGGATAGAATAAGGCCAGGTCAGTCCTTGAAATCAAGCTGTTTTCAGTGTAGCTACACAGGACCTTCTGCATGCACTATGGTCTAGAAGCAATTTCCTATTATCTCATGTACATTCTCGTCTCGTCATTATACAAAGCCTCCTGCAAATGTATACAACAGAGTTAGGATTGAACTGCTTGTGCTGCCCTTTATTTGTAGTATTCAAGGGGATGCTTTACAACAGGATAACGCTCGTCCTCATATCGCTAGTGTTACAAAATATGCTCTACAGTATAATAACAGGAGACGTGGCGTTGGAATATTAAAACCCGAATAAACTACTACGTCAGAAACGCCAAAGAAAAATATTGCAAATGCATACAGCTGTTTCGGTAGCCTAAAGCGTACCGTCTTCAGTGCAAAAGACGGTACGCTTTAGGCTACCGAAACAGCTGTATGCATTTGCAATATTTTTCTTTGGTGTTTCTGAAGTAGTTGTTAATTCGGGTTTTAATGCTCTACAGTATGTCGAAATGCTACTTTGGCCTACAAGATTGCCCAATATTTCTTCTATCGAGATCATAAGAGACATGATTGAACGACAAATACAATGTCATCCACAACACCACAACCAACATTAACCATTGTTGATTTGACTGATAAAGTACAAGAGGTATTAAACTTCACACAACAAAATGACATGCGCCACCTCTCCGACAGATTATATGCACTTTTGCAAGCTTGCATTCATAATCGTAGCGATTGCAACTTTTATTAGCGTATCACAATTTCTCATTTTGGAATGGCTCTTCCCGCGTATACCTTAACCTGTGACCATAAAATTGCATTAAAAAAAACATATTACCTTGAAAAATAATTTACCTAAATTTCATTTTCCTGAACCAATTTCTTTTTGGGGTTTGGATTTTTTTCCGCCAGTGTATCTCTAGCTTATTGGTCCATGATATGTATTTGCTGATCAACCGATTGCTTATTGAAACCAAATGCAATTCCAAACTATTCAAAAGAAGATATCCATTTTGACCAATTATCTGGTTAAATTTAAAGGATTCTGGCCACGTAACTTGAAATGAGTGCTTTGCAACATTAATTTTATCAGTTTCCATCATAGATGAAAAATATAGAATATGATTAGCTCAATATTCGTAATAAACGTAAAACTAGAAACTTACCTTTGAAACCTGCTGAAACTTACATCTTACCTTTTTAGCTTTACCGCTGCTACCATGTGATGTTTTTTTTAATCAGTTTTAACGGAACTCTAAATGTTAATTGAAGTAAACCTAGAAGCCATTGCTAGCTGTTTAAAATATAACTTTATTTAACAACCACAAAACACAAAACTTATAGAACAACATCAGTTTATAAAATCTCGTTACTAGTAATTATAATACGATACGCGCGCTCGCATGAATAAACCATGGAGTCACATTATAAAATATTAGCTTATGTTATATTAGCATATGCGATTTCCAATTAATCAAAAGTCCATACTGCGACCAATTACTTTCTGATAGTTATAACGCAAAATCAAAGAAATACATAGAGGGATATACTTTAATTTGCTTTGAAACTAAAGTAAATTGTCACAAGCGTTTTTAAATATTAGGGGGGCCGGAAAGTAATGTCGTTTTTGCGCATGTCGATAGTCGATTGTCATTTATCAGCTCACTGTGCACAATGCCAAAAACATTTTAAGGTTAGAGGGGCTTGTTTACTTGTAAATTATTAAAGCTTATTTTTATTTTTTATTTATTTTTATTTTTTTAACTTATAGTGAAATAGCTAGGCAAATAAAAAAGAGATGCATATCCAGCATTATATACTTTTTTAGTTCCGAAAGGGTACTATTGCAATAGTTGCTACAAAAATCCTTTGCGATGTTTATTCAAGTACATTAATCCTTTTTAAATGTTAAAGGGGTTTTTTAAAGTTCAAATTCAGTAATTTTGATTTTTCTGACTCGTGTCGATCAGGAAGACAACCACCTTTAGACAATGATATGTTAAAGGCGGAAGTGGAAGCA
The DNA here is from genome assembly GCA_963930645.1 of Salticus scenicus. Taxonomy (NCBI): domain Eukaryota; kingdom Metazoa; phylum Arthropoda; class Arachnida; order Araneae; family Salticidae; genus Salticus; species Salticus scenicus. The sequence continues at coordinate 237,756,225 of OZ005657.1, forward strand.
AATGCTTGTCAAATAATCGAGAAACTGTCAATCACTCTTAACCAACATTGGTCTACCATCCAAGAACATTTGCAACAAATTGGTAAAGTAAGCAGAGCAAGTGTTTGGGTCTCTCATAATCTGTCCGAAGAAAACAAAACTAACCGATCGAGCACATTGAACTTATTTCTTCAGCGGCACCATACAGAAGCGTTTTATAATCACTTGATCACTGGAGATTAAAAATGGGTTCTTTATGATAATCTAAAATGCAAAAGGCACTGGCTCTCTTTGAATAAATCGTCACAAGGTACAGCTAAGCCAGGTTAACACCACAAACAGGTGCTTTTGTGTGTTTGGTGGAGTATTCGCGGGTAGTTCATTTTGAAGTGACGAAATCTGGGCAAATTGTGAATGCAGACTTTTACTGTGAACAATTGGATCGAGTAAATCAATCTTTAATTGAAAAGTGCCCAACGATTGGCACCAGAAAAGGCGTTATTCTGCAAAACGATAATGCAAAACCGCACTGTGCAAAACGAACCCTCTAAAAATAATATTAATAATAATGAATTGGGTTGAGAGGTATTACTTACCATACTCTCCAGATATTGCGCCTTTGGATTTCTTTTCATTTTGGCCGTTACAATATTTTCCAAGTGGCAAATAATTTGAATATTTGGATGATGTGAAAAATGCAATCTCCAGAGATTTTGCTCAAACATCAATTGATTTTTATCCATGCGGCATTGAAAACCTGCACAATAATAGATGCCTGAAAGTTTTTGATGGCGAGGGTGATTACACAATAGATTAAAAGTAAAAACTTGTTAAAAAATTATCTGTTTGAATTTATTGTAAAAAAAAAAAAAAAAAAAAAAAAAACGACATTACTTTCTCATTCCCCTAATATCATAGGATAATATCTGTAGAAGCTCAAGTAGTAGATTGATGAAAAATAATAATTTTTCAAAAAAGCAAAGCAAAGAATAATAATATTTTTCTTTTTCCTTATTGCAATAAAATTAATTTCATTCCAAAACAATGCTTTTTTTTTTCTTTTCTTTTTTTAAGATTGGTAATCATTTTATTTATTTTGGTGCAGCTAGATGACCTTTAATTAATGTTCATTGGGTACATTTCTTCACGCTAAAATGCTCTGAATAAGATCAAAAAGAAAAAATATTTTCAATTTATCTTTTTTTGTTTGTTTAAGATATTTATATCATTCACAAAATTAATAGAAATTCCCAGATAAAATCAATTAAAAATTAATGCATGGTTATAAAGCCACGTAACTTATTTTAAAGTAGATGTTAAATCTAGGTATATTTATAAATTTTCCAGAAACGTTTAAACTGTAACGGATACATTATAAACTCACTCAGATTTCCAAATGTTCCCGATTCACTACTTTTATCATCCAAATTATTAAAAAAAAAAAAAAATCTGATTTTGTTGCTCTACTTACGTCATTACTTACTTACATCTACTTACTCAATGTCATTTCGGTCATCTGAAATCACTTGTATATCACGATAGGATGTTTGTATCCAATTTAAAGTACTGTTTTCTTGCAATGTTCCCTGCCAATTTTAATTTTCACCATCTAAATATTTTAATGATGTAAAAAACTTTGATGACTTTTGAACGAGGTTTCTAGGTTTTCCCCTATTCTTACTATGTCTAACTCTAACATATACGTCATTAAACTTCATTGTAGAACTCGTAGATTTTGGGTAATCTTTATTGTGGTGTCCATGTTTAATTATCTAAAATAATATCAAAAACTTTTCTCTGTCTTGTGATTTGGGTCATCCATCTTATGTACTTTTCCTTATGTCTTCTGATCATTGTATTGTTTGCAGTCTGTCCATCATTCATATTGTAAGTGCCCATGTTTTAATGCTATATTTCACTATAAGCAAAACAATATCGATTAAAAACTTTCTCTCGAGAAAAGAGAGATTTGTCGTTTCAAAACTATTGCACTGAGAAAAAAAATATACCGCCTTCATCTAGTACGAATAAATAGGCATTTTTCGGATGCCTAAACTAAAAATATAGATTTCTGAGTTATACGCATAAGGTAAACAAATATCCTGAATAGACAAAATAATCGAGAATTTCTAGTGTACACTCTTCTAGATGGTGAAACAATATTATGAATATTATGAATCCTTTATATTGCAAGAAATTCTCATTTAATTTTCTAGAATTGGGTCATAAACCAAGAATGTTGTTACTAAAACTCGCCTCTTGTGTTAGCATTTATTTAAAGAGGACCACTATAGTATAGCAAAACACTCTAGAATTCCAATAGGAGGGTTTTAGAACTCACTAGCAAAGGGAACTAGATTTAATAAGGATGACATAGAATTATTTTTACTAGAGCCACAATTTAGTTTCTAGATGTCCGTTACAGAAATTTTTTTCAGTGTGGTTTGGCTGAAAAGGGATAATGTTTATATTTAAAAATACTAGAACATATACATTAATGTTATTGTTACGTACTTTGAGAACTGACACTTTTAGTTTCATTATAAAACAATTAACGAGATTTTTTTTTTTTTTTTTTTAAGATTTTACAAAAATTTTTTGGTGAAAGACAATGAATTTTTGAAATATTTTACTTTTTTACATCCGCAAAGAGAAGAACACCCATCAACCTTGTGAAAAGTTGAAAAAAGTTACAGTAACAAAACAACGCTCTACAAGAAAGTCGGGGTCAATCATACTTTATACATTTCGATAATTGTTATTTAAATTGCAGCAACATTACTAGGCCAGAGAAGCCCACCCAGATTGATGAATACAAAAGAAAGGTATTAATTGAATCAATCCTATGTTATATGGCAGGAAATATTGAAAAAACATTGGACATTCATATTTCAAACATTTATAACCACAAGAAGAAATCGAAATGCATAATCAAACTGTAATCAAAATGAGAAATACAAATTTGTATAAAATAAGCACATATAAGCAGATTAAAATTCTTATGTAAAAAGATTAATTTAATTTATTGTTATTTTTTATAATTCATCACTAATTACATATATATATATAGGTATAGATAAATAGGTCTATACTCAAGTCTTCCTTCCCGGTGTTTGATCATTGTAATGATAAATTATTATTATTATATACACGAAATTAGTTTATTTATAATTTTATGCGGTGAATATGGGCGATATTTTCTCCTACTTTCTTTTTTAAACTCTTTCTAAAGTCAGATATTTCAACTGCCACAAAATATTTATTAACATAAAGTGTTGAACACTGAATATCCCTTGCCATTTAGCCTCACCGCCAAAATACTGTTTAAATTTCATCTAGAATCTTAATGCATATCTATTAACTTGTAATAGCTAACTGTATAAATTTTTAAAACTGTAATCTTTGACAATTATATTTTAATTATTGTAGTCTCAACTTTCTAAAGAACTATAAAACACATAAAACTTTCTTATAAATATGTTTGATCAACCACATTATTAGAATAACTTCTATTCAAACTTTCTCTTCGATATACTTCGAAAGTTAAAGTACCACATATAAGAGTTGTTCGCTTTTGCATAACTTTTACTTAACTAGTGTAATCACTTTAAATTTTTAATTCTCAAATTTCCGATCACACCACATATTGTCCCACTGGAGACGTAAAATCAATGAAAATGATCCAAATAACTTTTTTACAAAACTGCGCTTAACAAATTTTCTCTAAAATTTCACGCAGAAGATATTTGAAATTTAGATGAAGAATGTCTTAGGAAATAAATTTGGTTATTTTAACATACATTCGATATATTTATACAGTAAAATTTCTTAATATTTGCTTTTTCTTTTACTTTCTCTTACCCATATATATGTTAAAGAAAGTATTATTCCTGGATCAAATTTTCGAAATTGAGTTTTTGTTATATTTACACGTTTTAAGGATCCCCTGAATCCGAAAAACATGTTTTTAGCGGTTGGTCTGTGTGTGTGTGTGTGTATGTGTGTCTGAGTATATGTGTGGGTCTGTGTGTCTTTTATCAGCATATCTCAAGAACAAATAACAGCAGGAAGTTAAAACTTTGTATTCTTAATCAGTATCATATAGGGATGTTACATTAAACTTTTCATTGAGATCAAGTAAATGATTCGTATACAGGGACATTCGAGAGAATTCAAACACATATTACATCTGTGGTCGAAGTTGCAGGTAAGTAGAGTTTAACATATATAGGTAGCACTAAACCAAATGAAATGAATATACATTTATTCTATGCATAAAAGCATGTTTCATGTAGAATATGGTATGAAAATCATTCACCGTTCCTTTACAGGGCTACACAAAAGAACTAGAATATAGTGAAACAATACTTGTAAATTGATGGAAGTGCATTTCAGGTTGTATTGTGTGTTATTAATGTAGGATTATATTTAAGTGCACAATGTGGTGCGTACATACTTTTCAGAAGATATACAGGTGTGCCACCAAATAGGCGAAAACATTCTTTTTTATTGAATGTAATTAGTAGAAGTGATTTATTTAAATTTTTTTACTATGTCCAGGAAAACTGCTCAGAATTAAAGATAATCCCTCATGCTTATACGGTAAACGAAGTATTTTTTACTCCAACTATTCAGCTCTTATTTTTTGTACATTTACACGTTTTGAGGAATCCTGAATACTGAAGTCAAATTTTTAACCTTTGACCTTTATCTATGTCCCTTATCAGAGTAACTTAAAAACAAATATTTTCAGGGAATTCAAATGATTTATTTTGAAGTTAATGTAGGTAGTTACTTGAAAAGTTTCATTAAGGTTGATAAGTTTCAAGGAATGGTATTCGTGAAAGTGTCTGAATAATTTGGAATGAACTTTTAAATTATAATAGCTTTGAATTCTAAATATAGGTAAAATATTCAAACGGGGGTTGAGGGGGCGATAGCTCCCTCACACAAATTTATTTGTCAAATAAAGCTGTTCCAAAGCCCAATTGGAATTCTTTTTAACGTATGTTTATATGACAGTACTCATTATCTTACCTCTTAATCGTCAACCTGCCTTTATACTATTGAATTGCATGGTACGAGAAAGTCGTGTGAGTGGCACACCAGAGTATTATTTTTATTTTTATTATTATTAACCAGTTATTCCAAAAACTATGAAACACCTCTATTATATTTTCCCTTTACTTAAAATAAAATTTTATACCTAGTAAAACGATAAAATGCGTTACTTTTTATTTAAAATAACGGAAACTTAATAAACTTTATTCTATTTATATATATATATATATATATATATAGATAGATAGATAGATAGATAGATAGATAGATAGATGTAGATAAAACAAAAGTTGGGGAAATTTTTTATCCATAGGGGATCAATGCAGTAGCTAAAAAGCTAATTTGAACTGGAATTGCAATAATTTTAATGGATTATTTTTGATAAAATACATAAATCTTGATAAACTTTCGTAAGTGTAAACCTAGCTTTAATAGACGTGTCAACCTTCCAGATAATTTCGTACGAATAATTTTTAATGTAAATATTATCTTTATTTGTCAACGAAAATTCTGTTAACAAATAAGATGAAGATAACTTTCCAGAAATAGTGGATGAAATAATACGAGGAGTTGGCCCCTCTGCTTTATTAAAAAATAAATAAATAAATAAATAAAAAATTATCAATTTAATTAAATATTATTTTTCTATGAAATCTGTAATTTGCACTTGAAAGAACGATAATTCGCAAATTATGAGGTGTCAACACTGGACTGACATTGAATTAAATAAATATTATTTTTCTTTAAAATATCTGATTTTCAACCTAATTTAGCGACTTTTGGAATGAGAAGGCATAATCACTAGTTTTAGCCAATTGTCAATTTTCGTCAAAATCGGTTAAAAATTTAGGGATTTTTTAATAAAAGCTTTTTTACACTCTAATAATAATAATAAAAGCATGACTTATCATCTAACCTGAGTTGGAAGACTGACAGCTCGCAAATTTTGAAATATCAGTGGAATGTGGCCTAAGATATAAAGTTATTAACAAATTGTATAACATTTACAATTTTCAACCACTCAAATGCAATAAACCATGTTACTCATTGGAAATTTGCAAGGAAGAGTTAGAAGTTCGCCAACTGTAACAGTTAAAGTTCAAATGGAAGCTTGCTAACTATAACATCACTTCGAATTCACGTGTCTTAAATTCAGACACATAAGCGTCTTAAATGTGAGTTAAATCTTAAGTGTCCTTATTGTCATACACAAAATCGTGTATTAAATTTTTAGACACGTAAGATGGCTTAAGTTAAGACATGAATGTGACTGGATTTAAGGCATTTGAAGTGACTTAAAGCAGCCATTTTTAACCCTCAATTTTCATAAATAAATTATTAAAAAAAAAAAAAAAAAAAAAAAAATCAAAGCAGTCTTTGGGGACTGCCGATAGAAGTGAAAACAAAGTAACTTGTGAATTTTATCGTCGAGCTATTAGATTATTAATTTCGAATTATTTTTCGTTTGAAAAGAAGTGTTTATGATCTGTATTATATGATTCGGCACAATATTTGAAGATACCCAAATTAAATGAACTAATCCTTATATTAGGTAAAAATGTTGATTACTTATACATTATTTTAATTAGTAGCTGAGATACAAAAGAAAACCGATTCAGGACACCTCAAAACGTGTAAATCAGGTGAAATCTCGAATTCCCCTTTCGATAATATAAGAGAACTTTAAAACATCTTTCGAATGATGTATTAAAAATAATTTAATCATAATTAGCATTTGATCTATTGAAATTTTAAAATATTATAGCGCCATCTGGCGGTAGAAATTTCTGTAATCTAGTGTTCAATTCCAAATCAGCAAAGCTTTCTAATGACGTATTACTTATGAAATTATTTTAATTAGTAGCTGAGATACAAAGAAAACCCATTCAGGACACCTCAAAACGTGTAAATCAGGTGAAATCTCGAATTCCACTTTCGATAATATAAAAGAACTTTAAAATATCTTTCGAATGATGTATTAAAAATAATTTAATCATAATTAGAAATTGAAATATTGAAATTCTAAAATATTACAGCGCCATCTGGCGGTAGAAATTTCTGTAAGCTGCTGTTGGATTCCAACTCAACAAAGCTTTCAAATGATGTATTACTTATGAAATTATTTTAATTAGTAGCTGAGATACAAAAGAAAAACCATTCAGGAGACCTCAAAACGTGTAAATCAGCTGAAATCTTGAATTCCACTTTCGATAATATAAAAGTACTTTAAAATATCTTTCGAATGATGGATTAAAAATAATTTAATCATAATTAGAATTTGAAATATCGAAATTTTAAAACATTATAGCGCCATCTGGCGGTAGAAATTTATGTAATCTACTGTTCGATTCCAAATCAACAAAGCTTTCTAATGATGTATTACTTATGAAATTATTTTAATTAGTAGCTGAGATACAAAAGAAAACCCATTCAGGACACCTCAAAAAGTGTAAATCAGGTGAAATCTCGAATTCCACTTTCGATAATATAAAAGAACTTTAAAATATCTTTCGAATGATGTAATAAAAATAATTTAATCATAATTAGAAATTGGAATACGCGTATTAGAATAAAATTTAATTTGCAATTAAAATGTAAATTTTTTCCAAAATCGATGAAATTTGAACTGCAACTATCCCGTGTGCTGTACTGGCGCACACTAATTTTCAAAGAATTTAAAAGAAAATTGAAGCATTTTGAAATTTGCAACTTTTATTCCTAGTAGAAAACCACGTGATGTCAATTCGCAAAAAATATGTTTCTTCCCGATCAGATTCTCTGTGACTGGGTTGTCATGGTAACGAACGCCTGCAGAATTTCATTTAAAGCGTCAGCTGACGATGACGGGAGTTTCATGATTTTTGTTCACCCAAAAGTGCTCAACGCGCCTAAAGAAGTTTTCACTTCAAAAAAAAAAAAAAAAAAAATCATAAGATTGCGTGTAGTTTAGTTGCCAGTTAAAAAATGGATATAGAATTTCTTAAAGCATACATAAAATGCTTATGCGAAAATTTCCAGACATAGCGAACCTCTCTGACAGGCTGTACTCGAACTAAGGAACTATGGAAACAATGATAACAATCACCGACATTACGCCGTCTTTGGTTAGTAGTATATAGATATGTTAGTATTCGTCAAACCAATCGTAAATTTATCTTTTAATATTTCTTTTTAAATAAAATTATTGACAAAATACCTAAAGCTTAATATACATTTCTATTTTAAATTTTATGTGTAGATTTTTAGTACTTTCTTTTTGTAAAATGTATGATAAATGTGTGAAAAGTGTAGCCTATGATATTTCGAAATCTGTTTCTTTTCTCTCTCTCTCTTTTCTTTTTTAACCCTTTATATACCAAATTAATTTATTGTTGGAAAAATGGTTTTAACTCTTTTATTATATTTCTTTATGCATGAGAATCATCTCATATTAACACTTTCGCGACTGCATGATTTTGAATTTTTGACAGTAAGGTCCGCCTGTGGGCGTTATTCTCCTATGTTACAATATTTCAGAACAATATTTTCTGTATTCGCATTTATATTAGAAATGAATATACATTATAATTATATTCTTTCTAATCAAAGTATTTGTATCCATAGTATATTTCATTGTAAAATTGGGAACATATATTTAAGAAATAAATAGCATACAAATTGCTAAAGAAACGCCCACTGGTGGAGTTACAGATTTTCAAATGACGTGAATCTACGTCAGTGGTCGTGAAAGTATTAAATTTAGCTTAAACTATAGCTTAACTATAGGGAAAGCTTAAACTCTAGGGACTAAAACTTAAACTATAGTCCCAATGAAATCCTGTAGTAAATTTAGGTTATATTGAGGATTTTTTTTTTTTTTTTTTTTTTTTTTTTTTTTTATGGGACTTTAAAGTCCCGGTGGGATACAAAGAGTTAAACTTATATTTAAAGAAAAACAAACTATTTACATGAAAACCAGAAAATTGGTTGTTCTACACTGATATATTAGGAACTCGTGCGTTTTTTTTTTTTTTTTTTTTTTTTTTTTTTTTAATCAAATTAAAAATTAAGCAGCAGCCGCGTACAAATCATTCAAGATTGCTCGTTTACAAATTCGATTTCTTTTTCTTTGAACAATTTCATACATCTAAAAAGGTCTAAATAGCTTAAGCACTTATTATATAAAATATTATTAAATGAAGCGAATGTGAAAAGAAATTTAAAGACCATATACAGTCGGTAACAAAAGTGTCCGAACACTAGCAAAAAATCCTATTTAAAAAAAGTATACTTCATACGGTTTTGTTAAATAAATCCTTGTCGAATCCTGTTCTTAGTCAGTCTAAGAACACGATTCGATAAGGATTTATTTAACAAAATCGTATGAAATGCACTATTTTTACATAGGAATTTTTGCTAGTGTTCGGATACTTTTGTTACCGACTGTACATATTATAGAATCCGTGTAAAACATTTGCTAAGTTAATACAAGTGTTTGAAATTCTAAGTGTCTGAACTATAACATGTCTGAATTGTAAAATGTCTTAATTTTTAAATATTAAAACTGCAATGTGTCTGAATTTCAGACATATCAATATTATTCAGACACTTAACTTAGTTTATTTTTATAAAGACATTTATGTGTCTTAAATTCAGACGTATGTGGTGTCTGAAAATTTGTATTCTTATGTGTTTCAGACATTTTTGTGTCTAAATTGGTATTTCAGACACATTTCTGTCTGAATTTAAGACACTTCTATTTGTAGTGCATAAAATGTCAAAGCTAATTCCTCCTGAAAAATCACATTTGAATTAATTTAAAAAATCTATCATACAGATTTTCATTCAACATAGTTAAGAACATCCCGATTAAACCAGCGTACTAATTAAAAAAAGAAGAAAAAAAATTAAATCTGTCTATTCCTCCGGAAGGTACAGCGCCACAATCAAACAAATCCTTCAAACTTAGAACACCTCTCTTTCCCTATTTTTTAATTGGAGGTTGAAAAATTATATCTATATATTTAATGAAAGAAGATGTTTGTGTGTGTGTGTGTGTGTATGTCCATCGCTTTGTAGACATCTGATCGCAGAGCTACAGAATTTTGCATGAGGTCCGTTTTGACTTTTCCTGATGCTCGAAGCGAAGCAGGCAAAGCCAGCTAGTATATAATAAAAATTGATGAAATTTTCACTGGCAATAACTAATATGCTAATTTTTGCCGCATTAGAGATCAATGCAATATCTAAAAGGCTAATTTATATTTAAATTGCAACAATTTTAATGGGTTATTTTTGAGGAAACGCTTGGAAACTTGATGAACTTTGGTCCATAAAATAAATAGATAAAATAAAAGCTGATGAAAATTGTTTTTCTAAGAATTGAATGCAATAACTAAGAGGATAATTTGATTTGGAATTTAAAAAAATAATAATGGATTGTTTTTTAACCCACGAAGGAACAAATGCTCAAGTTTAAACTAAAATCCATACATTTACAGACTGTATTACAGCTTTCAGGTTCAAAATACCCTAACGAATTTATGTCCATAAATGTCGATACATTTTTTTTTTCCTTTTTTCCTAGTCATCAATCTTCTTCCGTACCGTCAAATTATTTCCTGAGCTTATCATTCGTCTTCTTGTAAGATAAACATTGCTTCTGTTAGCTGCTAATGGTGCATACTCACTGTTCGATTCCATTGTTATTATTTTATCTCCTCTGATTGTACACATTTGCAGTTATACTGAAAATAGTCTGACAAACTATATGAAATAAAAGGCATTCTGAAATGAAATATTTTAAAATATTTAGTTGAAAATATAATCTTAATAAATACCTCACATAAATTTCTTCAAGATATTTTTCGAATGAGAAAGTAGAATCTCATATTATATTTTTCCTTCTGCTCTTTTCATTAAAATACATTATGTAACAATATTTTTTATAAATTAATAAAATCTTTTTTTTTTTTACTGTTTGAATAGTTTTAAAGAATGCATAATAGTCTAGAACACAATTTAGTTGCAAAACCGGCCATCTCCAAAAAATAAAATTTTGAGAAAAAGCTGATTTTTTGCCCCAATTAGCCAAAATAAGATAGAAGCCAAAACTCTTTAGTTTTATATTCGTTAGGGTAGTATATTTGAAAACTCGAAATAAGGTGGCAGGGCCCGTGATGGGAGGGGATTATTGAAATTTTTTTTTTTTGGATTTGGCCACCTTTGCAACTTATTTTGGAGTTGGCCGATTTTACAACAGACCAGAATTCAATTTTAGCTAAATTTAATGTAAATACTGGATTTTTAGAGTTTAAAATACACAAAATGTTTTAGCTGATTTCTGTTATTTGATTAAAAATAATAATAATAATAATAATTGATTAAAAAAAAAAAAAAAAAAAAAAAAAAAAAAAAAAATTGGATAAAAAATAACTGATATCCATAAAAAAAAAAAATAACTCTAGAAAATTGTGAAAATGTATCGCAAACGGTTCCAATTTCATTAATCGTGAGGTATTCTTTAATACAGTGAGAAATCATTCGAATATAAACAAACTTACATAAACACATCGCTATAACCGGCTGAATCATCATAGGTGTGTTATTGTTATTAAATTAATAACATTTGATTAATTAATCATAATATGCTAACTAAGATGCTATTATGTTATCAATTAATATTATGTTATTACAATGTGATTGTAGATTACCTTTAATTTTGGCTTAGTTCCATTTCCACGTCGTAGGGTCACTTTTCGTCTTCCTCGACTGATTAGAAGATTCTTCTTCAACAAACTTCTCCATTGTCGAAGAAAACACGAAATTAAATTATTAGAAACTTTGTGTGCACCAAGAAAGAGCAGTCGGGAGAGAAAACACGATAACACTGACCTAATCAACAAGTGTGCTGCTTTAGTCGGGTGAAGAAGAATCACGGTTGCACAGATATGAAGATGATCTTGCCGGTTTTGAAGCTCACCAGCCAGATTATTTAGCTGGTTTTGCAGCACATTGTGATTTTCAAACGCAAATAATACAGAGACGTATCGGTTTTGGCATGGTTTCTTGTTTCTAGATGGTGGAAACGTTTACTTAGAATATAAAAAAAAAAAAGCAGCATTTTCCAAATTTAAGGAGTTGGCCGACTTTACAACTAAACGACACATATAAACAATGGTATAATTTCAAATACATATTTTTAAAATTTCACAAAATTTAGTTGTCCTTTCATTCAGCAGAAAACCAAAATCAGGAGAGTACTATATCAATTGTGTACAATACTGGTTATTTATATTTCGGAAACGTATAAATTTTTTCTTTAAATTTTACCAAAGCATTTAAAATATTTCGACTAAAGTGTTTTTATTGGAGAAGAACGGTATCAAATATATTCACACACACAGTATATGACTATAATTACGTAATACATTTTCTATTACTATGTACATCATTGTTTAACATGTATTTTTACATTTAACTTAGAGAATTCAAATAATAATGCACTCAACAATTGGCGTTAGGGTTGTGGATTAATGCCTAATTATCTACACGGGGACCAAGCTCTTGATAATTGTCATTATAATGAATGTATTCCTCATAAAATTTTAATATATTTTCAGTATTGATGTTGCATTATAAGTATTACGAATATGATAGTAATATTTTATAATAGTGTAATTACATAGTAGATAATTCTAGTAAAAAACTATTATTGGACTGTTAGAGGAACATTGGTGCAATATTCTTTGTTATAGTAAGGTTAACGTAATATCCCGCATTAGAGATCCTACCAAAAAAAAAAAAAAAAAAAAAAAAAACCACTTATTTTGTAGGGTCCATGCTGTAAATGTGTTAAGAAAGGTTGTTTAATTCCACTAAATCTCAAAATTAATCTTACAAATTGATTTTATTCATATTTTTATTATTTAAACGTTACAAAATTTAAATTACTATTGAGATTTAAGTCAATGCAACATAGTTTTTAGATATATTCAAAGAACTCTGCAACTTAATTTTATAGCTATACAGAGCCTGATTAAGGGGGAAGCACACATTATTTATACTTACACCGTTATTTTTTAACAAATACTTTCCTCCTATAATAAACAGAAAATTCTCATTAAAAATTATTTTAAAAGAATTCTGGTGTCTAATAACGGTGAGTAAATTGGATTGTTTTACACCGTTCATTTTTTATAAAAAATATTTCCTCGTCAAAGCGTGGAATTTCTATGACATGAAGTAAAAAATAATTGTAAAAATATTCCGGTGAGAGCGGAGATAATGTGTGCTTCCCCCTTAATCAGGCTCTGTAGCTATACAGGGGCGCAAAATTAAAGCAACAACCTGTTTTCCTATTTCTTTTTTGAACATAATTTTAAAAAAAATAGACATAGGAACATAAAATTTAAATGAGATACTAGCTCGTTATCGTATTATTAATGAAATTTCATATTATTTTAACAAAAGTACTAATTTTTAACTGATATTAATTCAATTTTTCTAAAACGTAAGCCTGAAAAGAATCGAAATATTTAAACACTTTCACAAAAGAAAACTAAATGAGAAATGGTGTTAAAGATGCCTTAATATTTTTTTTAAGTTAAAATACTTTAATAATTCAACAACGAAAAATTAGTTTTTAAATTTAATAATTATTTTCTCTTAAATTATACTTTTATTTTTATTTTAAAAAATTAAACATATTTTAAATAAGAAAAATTAACTTTTATTTTATTCATTCATTTAAATGAATATAAATTAAAAAATATATATAAATAAATAAAAATAAATAAATAAATTGAATAAATAAATAAATAAATAAAATATAAATAAAAGTGCAATATAAAAATTATTTAAATTATTTATTTATTTAATAATAAAGTTTTTTTTTTTTTTTTTCAGGTTGAAATAAAATTTTTTAATAATTTAATAGACTATTCATTTTTACACAACAATAGTAACACAATTAAAGCAAACGATCAGCTTTTTCTATTAGAAGATGTTTATCAAATGTTAATTATAAATTTAAATAAAACATTAACCCCCCCCCCTTCCCCCCACAAAAATATGAAAATTACTTTCCCTTAAATCACAAAGAAAAATTAAGTGTTTTTAGTTAGAATGTAATATTTGATTAATTTAACAAAAAAAAAAAAAAGCTAATTTTAAATTTAATAATTATTTTCTCCTTAATTACTCTTACCTTATTATTATTTTTTTTTCTGTTTTACTTGAAATTATAATAGATTTAGAAATTATAATCTCCTTATATTATAATAAATAAAACCTGAAATCTCAAAAGTCAACAAGCACACGTGATCAAAAACGCATCCTTCGCAGGATGTGTCTGTCGCTTAGGTGTGAGTGTGAAACTCGAGTCGCTTGCGCCGCGTCTCCAATTCAAGAGACGTATCGCCTATGCCGCTGTCGCTTGCCTCTTTGGTGTGCGGCAGGCCTAATAGGTGAAGCTACACGTGCCTTCAACTGTTAAATTAAAACCAGATTTTTCGTCCTGCATTCACTTTCTTTTTCTTTTTTATTGAGTAACTTTTTAAAAAGTGCACACACCAACATTAAAATTGAATGAGATATTCATTAGAAAATTATTTATTGATATTTTTATTACTCCGCCGATGTTCATATAGTTAAAAAATTTATAATAATATTTTTTCCAAAAAATCAGTTAGGGAAGGAAAAAAAAAAAAAAAAAAAAAAAAACATGAACACAGGAAGAAAAATCTGGTTTTCATTTAACAGATGGAACATGTGAATCTTCACCTATCTGTAATACATCCTTAACACAATTCAGGTTTCGTTTCTAAAATTGTTTAATATTTAATGGTTTATTTATTTATTTATTTATTTTAATTTCTTCCAAAACTTACTTTTAAGAAAAATTGAATTGATATGAGTTAAAAAAGCATTTCTTTGGTTAAAATTATTTAAATTTCGATTAATGGTTTGACAATAAACATGCCATCGAAATCTTATGTTCACATATTCATTTGTTTAAAAGTTATGCGCAAAAGGAGAAAACAGAAAAACACGCTGCTGATCGTCAGTGTAGTTTTAAAAAAATCTGGAGTGACTCCACTCGACTTAAAAATTAGTTGTTAAATAAACAAAAGGGAAAACCATAATAGCATGCTTGAGTTTTTCCCCCAAGTTGTATGTCGTTTAATGGATCGTAATGTATTCAAATTCTTTTGTGCGTCCCTGTTAGAGAATTATAAATGATGAACTCTAATATGAAATATATACTTATTTTTATGTTTTAAACAGTTTACATTACTAAAGTAAACTTTAAATGGTTTTAACCCATAGACCGTAATGTATAAAAATTCTACTTTGTATACAGGTAAAAAAAAAAAAAAAAAAACTTACCAAATTTTAGTTTCTTTGGATAAGGCATTTAGATGTTATCGCGCTTTAAATAATCTGAATCCGCAATGAGGAATTCATAGACCGCAACGAGGAAAAAAAATTGTGTCCCTGTGGAAAAAAAAAAAAAACTATAAGAGTTAGATTCTTAAATAGCTATATAATTCGTGCCACGGTGACCATTTCTAACAACTCTAACATTTCTAACATTTCTAACATTTCTAACAACTTTCAGCTCAATCGAATAAAACATTTATATATTATCGCACTTTAACTCTTTATCTACTGACGGTACTGTAAAGTACTATTAATTTAAAGAGCGTATAAAATCGAATGTATGTAAGACATGTCAAAGGTACTTATAAGAATGGAAAGTATAAATCTACTTTAATTTCACTTGGCGCTAGACGCTACATGTAGCCTTTTTTTTTTTTTTTTTTTAAATATATTTCATAGGAAGCTATCGCTGATTTCGCTTGGCATTTTCCCCGATTTTCACGTGTTCTGTAATTAATTCTTATATCATCATAAGAATCTACCACCAATCTCATAAAAGATATAAGTACTATTTTATTGATTTTTTAATGTCCTAATATCTTTTTCAACCTCCATGTACCAAAGGTACACTGAAGTACGACCTCATTAAATCCTCATTAATTTCTATGATGAGGTGATATGCAAAATTCTGGTTGCACACTGTTAAAAATGATTTCTCAAAAATGAGCAAAATTGTCTCAAAATAGCTCCGAAACAATATATACTTAAATTTGAAAACCCATGTACTCATTTTTGAGTAATATTGACATGCTCAAAAATGGAAATATTGGTATTTTTAGTGGTTAATCCCATTTTTGAGCATATCAATATATTCAAAAATGAGTACATGGGACTTCCAAATTTAAGTATATATTGTTTCAGAACTATTTTGGAACAATTTTGCTCATTTTTGAGAAACCATTTTTAACAGTGCATATATCTTTAAAAAATTCTCTTAAGTAAGTAAAGAAATATGCTTCAAAAACATTTTTGGTCTGTTTCATAATGCGGTAGATAAAAGGTTATTTGAGTCCATTCGCCGTAATGATAGAGAATTTTCCTTTGTGTCCCTGTAAAAAATCTATAAGTGCTGGACTCACCAAAATCTGTACAGCTCGTAGGATGGTGACCCATAATATTCATACAAACTTTCAGATTAATCGATCAAAACATTTAGTAGTTATCGTATTCTCCCACATACATACACACACATACACACATACATCATCATCGTAAAAACAGGAAGAAGGAACTCGGAAGACCTCAAAACTTATAGATACATCAAAATCTTAAAGTCGAATTTTTTCATGATTACAATACTTTCCTTACATAATGAATGTTTGGAAAGTAACAATAGGGACAAGAAAACTTGTCTGTGTTGTAGCACGGGCTGAATAAGCACAGTGGTTTGCGCATTTTTTTTTTTTTTTTTCTTTACGAACAAAACATTTTTGGAACGGAGTTCTATTACTACATATTTGTGAGCCCTAAGCTCAGTGAAAAAAAAAAAAAAAAAAAAACTCTCTTCAGCATAAAATATATTCAGATCACTTTCTCTTAGAAAAACAACATCAATTTCTCCTATCCCAAAGAAATGAAACTAAACCAGACCTTCCTTTATTACACATTTTTTTTTTTTTTTTTTTTTTTTTCGTATTAACAACTTCATACTATTTAACAGGCATTTCCACTAAATTTAAAAATAATTTTTTTCTGATTTTCTAAAAATACCTATCAATGTATTTTAAATACTGGATCCAATTAAGCTGAAATGGCTAGCTTTCTTTCATTAAAAAGTATATACACTTTACTTCAATTATAAACTTTCAAATAAAACTTATTTTAACCCCAACAATGTATTTAATTACAAAAAAAGAAAAAAAAAAAATGAAGAAGAAGGAGAAAGAGAAGGAGAAACAAAACAATATAGATTTTTCTTTTTTAATAAACCCTATAGTGAAAGACGCTTAACCTACAAATACATTGTCATTGATTTTTCGGCTATTTCTATTGTCTTTAGTAAGTTGCTGAATTATTTTCTGTCTCTTTAAGTTTTTTTGGGTAAATCAGAATTCAGCAATTTCGGAATACACAGTTTGAGACTCCGCCTTCTATTTCTCTGTGTTACAAATGCTGTATCGTAGAAATAAATAAATGAATATGAAATTTGTAAAAGTTCCTTATTTGTCAATTTTTTTCCCTTGCACGAAGGTAAATTTTATTTTTAAAAGATACATATAAAATTAATGAGCTGTTCTATGAGTTGTTGTTCTAGACTAATTGATAGAATTGTAAAAGTTCTGATAATAATACTCTAGTATTAGTCAATATTGTTTACTTTTGGTGAAATATTGGGGCATGGATGTAGCAATTAACCAGACAGACATAAAATTTATAACTAATTTTCCAAATTGAGAAAAATATTCTCAAGCATTATTTTTTGCAATTTTTTAAAGAAACTGCTATATCTAAATAAAATGCATGTGGTAACCCCATGAAAATTTATACAAATAATATGAAGAAGTCCCGTAATCCCATGTTACAGCCAGAACACATTTCAAGCATTACTTTTTACAGTATGACCCCAAACATTTCCATTTTTCTTCAGTTTTTTATTTACTGGTCCCCCTTTTTCTTTCGGGGCAAAACCTTCACTGAAATATATGAGGTATGGCGTGTTCTGTACACTCCTGAAGTTTCAAGTTGATTCGTTCTGTACTTTTTGAGATACTTAACAAAACCTGTGAAATCGCAAGTGTCCGATCATTTATAGAAAGTAGTGTATATAGAATATACACATATATGGACTGTGGTAATCACATGGAAGTACCTTTATAACAGAATAGCGGTGAAAAATATTATAAAAACCCAATTATGAAAATATTTTTTTATGTTAGGTAAAGGAGAACCAAAATGATATTAATAATGATAATTAACGTGCGTCTCAAAATGGTAGTGACACTCAAATATTCCGACTTACGCAAAGAAGTAGACCATAAATGAGGAACTGCAGATATACAATTAATATTGGATAGATTTTAAATTATTACGCATTAAAAAAAATTGCCATAAGTCGGCACAAAAAAAAATATATATATAGTTAATTTTTTTTTTTTATATTTGTAGCTAAAACTGTGTCTCAAAACGATAGAGCCACGTGCATAAACTTATTCAAAACGTACTTTTAACGATCAGTAAATCCGCCATATTTGAAAATTATGTCAAATACAAGGTTAGAATTGAATAGGATAGCTTTTGGTAGAGTTGCATAGGTATATTTTCCCAAGCTTTAAGGATTGCTGGTTTGAGCTCTGATACTAAATGGTATTGTTAACCATGTTCATAGATCTTGCGTGCAACTGTTGCCTACAGTCGGCAGCAAAAGTATCAGAGCACTAGCCAATAATTCCGATATCAAAAAAGTACACTGAATACTGTTTTGCTAAATAAATCCTTTGTCGAATCATGTTCTTAGACTTACAAAGAACATGATTCGACATGGATTTATTTAACAAATCAGCATTAAGTGTACTTTTTTTAGACAGGAATTATTGCTAGTGGTCGAATTCTTTTGCTGCCGACTGTACATGTTTTCCATCAGATTAAGGTCTGAAGAATATGGAGGCCAATCCATCACAGGAATTCCATTGACTAAAAACTGCCCCCAGGTCAACTTTGAGTTATTGGGTATCTTGTTGAAATCGTTCAGTTGGAACATTTTGTAATTTGGAAAAGAAAAAAATGTAGTATGTAATCCTTTGACAGTTTCTGATACTTTCGAGCATTTAAATGATTCGTTAGAAAGACCATTGGCATTTTACCACTTGCGTTAAATCTCCCCCCCCCCCTTCGACGATTATTCCTCTACTTCCTTATTGTCGTTAAGAGAAGCTTATTTTATATATTCTAAGGTCATATGAAAAATATTTTCAACCATCTGGTCCGTCAAGGTTATTATCTTTTCCATCACTCCAGATAATTTAATACCAGTTTTGAGTCCACAACGTGTGATACTTCTCTCAATTAGCTCTCTTAGTCTTGTGCAGTTTTTAGTTTCGGTTGTCCTTGTATTTTCCAATAGCAAAAAATATTTACACTTTTTTATACGGGATGCTCTGCATCTTTTGAAACTTTAAATCAGGAGAAGAAGCTGCAAGTCATATACTTGGGCTGAAGCTGTTCATAAGGTGAATAATGAAACGCTTCTGTCTTGGAGTTAGCATTGGATGGAGATCAATAGACTTTTTGGTCCCGTACGTCCCATGGGAATTAAAATAATTCGTCTGGGTATCGTTGCATCTCTTCGTAAACATCCTCTGAATCAATTTTACTTTTATCTTTTTTTTTTGTTGTTTCCTTATTTTGAGAGGGTGACGAAATGACAAAGCATAATGATCATTAAAAAGAATTTCGCTTCTCTTAAGCTATATTTTACAAAACTTTCAAATAATTTTCGTTAAATGAGCACTTTTTTTTTTTTTTAATGGTAAACTAAAATTATTTTAAAAATACGAGAAGTTTGTTTTATTTTGTTTTATTCTAATTCAGTGAAAAACTATTGAGGGAGTATACCAAATTTTTTCACACTTCCAACAGATGTTTAGTTCATTGTTAGTAGAGATATCGTTATATTAATCATGAAAGCTTCTTTGAATTAAGAGACAATATACTCTTTTCATTTTAAACATTTGTGTGGATGGCGAAATCCCTTAAAGTAATTACCATTAACAGATATAAATTTTAAATAGTGTAAAACACTTTTGCACGCATATCTTTAAGAAAAAGTCTGTTTGTAAAATTCATTAATTAAATGATTAAAAATGGTATGACAGCATAAAACTTTTCTCTACTACTATTGCAGTGTCATCATATTGCAACATCAACGAAGTTGCTCACAATAATTGCAGCAAAAATCTTTGTACTGTCATGTCACTTTTAAACTTTCAATTTTACATAAAGACTTTTTTCTTAAACATATACGTGTTTAAGTGTTTTGTCTTGTTTAATTTCTTGTATTATAATAAATTCTTCTTTAACTATTTTGTTTTGTAATACATATGCTGGAATTTTGTTTTATGAATAAAATAAGGTTGTTGAACAGAAAATGTTAGAATTATTTAACATATTTAGGTTATTCGTAAAGAAATTTAGAACGATTTTTTTTTTTTTTTTTTTTTTTATGTGTATGCGTGTGTAATTTGCTTCACAAGCTGGAGCAGTTTCTAATATAAATCTTCCCTTTGAATTAACCATACAATAATAATAATAACTTAAAGTGTAATCGTTTATATAATAAAAGAAAATTCATAGTAAGAGAAATAATTATTTTATTGGTTAAGGAAAAGAATTTATCAATAGTTGCCTTTGACACTTTAGCTGAAAGTGATAATTAGATTAGATGAGTGATGATTCATACACTTAATCTATTACTATATTTTGTATAGAGTAATGGTTCAATACGAGAGTGATAATTAGAACTCTATAAAAAAAAATTTAAATCCTTTAAATGTACTATTTCATCGTTAGCAAATTGAAGTATAATATATAGTATTAACTTTGCACTTATATTGCGTATTTATAGTTTATAAATTAATTAAATTCAGGTCTTTAATTTTTTCATGCATTTGTTCCTTCTTTTGGGTTTATATATGCACATACATATAGTATAATTTTTCAAAGATTACTATATATATTTTTTTTTAACTGCGTAGAAATCAACTTATGTATTTAACCTTTCGTAGACTTTACTGTTATTTTTATTTTTATTACGTTTATTACTTTTAGTGGAAGATCTTTACTGATCACAAAATGTGATAAGTGCTTTTGAGTGCATCAGCTTTAAAAAATTATTATTATTATTATTATTATTTATATATAATAATAATAGTATATATGATAGTGCAGATGATGGAAAGATCTGATAGATTCATTAAATGCCGTACAAATTTCTTTATATTTCTATGTGGTAAAAACACAATATTATTAGAATTTTCATTGTTGATGTTCCTACGTAATCGTTATTACTTGAAAACTTTGAATTTTTGACGCTGCCTGAGAAATACACAGAGGTAATCTAAGCCCTAATAAATTTGTGTTACCTTGATAGCGTTTTTTAGTATTTGCAAGAAACGATTTGATCCTATGTGGACGTTGTCCTGTTACGTGCATGTGAAATAAAAATAACATTGAAAATAATGTTTCACCTTCTGACGCGAAATTGTGAGAGATGGACTCAGGTGCGACATGATCCGAAGGATGCGTTCTTTAAGTAGAGAGACGTGGAAACCAGCTGGGACCAGCCGCCCTAGAGATTGAATCTTCTGCAAACATCTCGCAAACAAGTTTTCGATTGCTGTTGGTGTGAGTAGGATATAGAACGTAGAATGCTGAAACAATGCGAGATGTTTGGTAGCTAAAATGTATGCAGTGTTTTAGTATAACGGATCAGTTTTGTATTGTAAATTATTCCTGAGGTTTTATGATGAATACCACAGTATCATATATATGAGTATGAGATTTTTTTTTTTGTGTTATTTTTATTATTTATATATTATGTATATTTTTAATAAATGCTCTATTTCACTGTAGAGATTTTTTTTTTTTTTTCAGAAACAAGGCAATTATCCTAATTACTAATACAACAGAATTTTAATACTTAATAGCTCTTACTAAATATTAACATATTTAATTAATTTATTATTTATTTATTCGTCTGAAATATTTTACTGCGCTCTTGAAGTTTTCTTTATATATCAGAATATATTTTCTGTTTCTACCAAAGAATAAATTTTACTAAATACAATTAAATTCATTTCTATTAAACTAACCTAATTCACTTTCAAAATAACTTTAAATGTAAAATGAATTTTAGAAAGTGGACAAAAATCACAATTGACTTAAGTATTTTTTTATATACTTTTTACTATTATGTCATCGAATGATTTTTTTTCATAATATCTTGAAGTGTACTTGGCCTTTCGATATTATTCAAACAACTCTCTTAAGACATTTTCAGCCAAAAGAATCCTCGTACAAGTACACTTAAGAATCATAGGAATTCTAAATTTAAGTAATTATTTGAAAATCGATATTAAAAGTGCGACCATCCGAGCAACATTTTTATGCTGGATAAAACTAAACAATAAATGATTTTTAACAAATATTTTCTCAGTACGTTTGAGCTTAGAAGCAAATATTTATCATCATCATCATTATTACAGAAAACACTTATTTTAGAGTATTTTTTCCTGTGGTTATTCCAAATGAAAACTGCTATAGTAACTTTTTTTTAATGTATAGAGAAAATTTTTTAACAATATTTTAAAGCATCAACATACACAAAGTAGTAAGTTGTACCCTCTAATTTTATCTAACACGTGTACAATATAAAATATTTAAATTAAATACAGCTGAAAAGCACAATATACATAGAAAATACAATTTACTTAATAAACGCCGGAAGACAATAAGATATTTGAGCGCTTATGCAAGGTTTTACGTTGTACATTTTCCCTATACCTTATTTTTATAAATGTATTTTTACTTTCTTCTACACTACCTACCTATAAGTATTTGGACACTTTCGAATCTAGACGTTTCGTTAAATATGTATAACAAAAATTCTTGAGGAATTATCTTAGAATTTTGGGAGTAGGAACATGTTATACCTCATATATTTCAGCAAAAGTTTTGTCCTGAAGAAAAAAGAGGGACCAGTAAAAAGTTAAACAAAAATGAAAATGTTTTGGATCACTCTGTAAAAAGTAATGCTTGGAATGAGTTTTAGCTATAGTAGTGATTATGAAGATTCTTCTAATTATCTGTATAAATTTTTATAAATCTGTATAAAAAAAAATTCATTTTTCATATTTCTTTTCTTTTTACAGCCAGTTTTAAAATATATTTATTCTTCTTCAACAGAAAAAATAAAATGAAATATATTGTAAAATTTTAGATACAAATTTGAAACACTGTAAAAAAAAAAAAAAAAAAAAAAAAAAAATTCAAACCAGAAATCGGGCAACTCCCGGCAGCAGAGGTTCCAGGCAAAGCCCGTAAAAAACTTTTGGACCATAAATTATGTATTCCCACTTAATTTTAAGTTGTGGCAAATACATGAAATTGAATTAAATTCTTTGAATTAAATAAGGAAAAGAATAGCTCTTTCATATCAATAGCTATTTGTATGAATGTATAAATAAACTCTTTCAGCTAATAAAACTACCAGTTATATTTTCAGTTTTAAATACGAAATGATTCTTACATGACGTCACTGAAAAGCTAACACTTTACATTTGAAAGGATTTGACCGTAAAAATACAGTTTAGTGGCAGATTTTAGCAAATTACGTAGATTAAAAACTTTAGCCCGTAAAAAAAAATTCCAGTATAAAAAAAATATACTTTCATGACATCAATTTGCGGGCTTTGTTCGTTAAGCTACATAAACAGCCATTTCCCGCAAAATTATACGGTGAAACCCCGGGATTTTACATTTGAAGATTTTACATTTACATTTACATCTGCCTATTTGCCTATCTCCCTGACTGACCGCTTTTACCGCCCATAAATATTTTCAGAATGTCTTCAAATTCAATATGGCATTTTTCCTACTTAAAATGGTATAAATGGCCCAATTGAATTGCGTACTAGGATATCCAAAAGGATGTCAATGCTTTGTGTATTTTTATAGGTTATATTTAAATAACTTTTGTACTGCCCAAACCTTAGTTAAATCGACTTTTTTTATTCTCATACTAAGAAGAGTTTTCTGTAGTATATGGTATGATTAAAGTTAAAATTTACGTGGCTACAATAAAATGTTCAAGTATATTAAGAGCTACAATAATTGCTGGAATAGATGATTTGATATAATGTGTTTGTAAACAATAAAAAGGGAAGCCACCTTATCATGATGGTGATATATAATTTCATTGAAAATTTCACTAACGAAAAAGTAACCAATCATCACAAATAAAATATTGACGGAAAAAAAAAAAAAAAAAAAAAAAACGATTGTTATGCCAAAAAATCTGCTGAAAATATTAGCTTATTTTTTTAATATATTATATATATTTCTTCTAAAGGTAAGCAACAAACCCCCAAGCATTATTTGTCGTTCGTTAATAATGAGGGTAAGATATTTAACCGGATCTGCAAAATTAATAAATCTTTTAGACAGTTTAGAATATTCTCTTTTTCATACTGCAGATTTAAAATATGACACAGCAATTGCTCAAATGCAATTAGTTTAAATTTATATGCTTCCTTCCGGCTTTAAAAAAAAGTACATTACAACTCTTATTTTGGACAACGCTGATTTTACTAAAAAAATTTTAGATGGTAGAAAGTACCGCACGTAATACTAATGGCACCATGGTACAAAGTAGCTATATTGATTCCTTTGAGAAGAAAAATTTTAAAATAGTACTGAATTTCTGAAAACTGAGATAGGAAAATATAATCCTTCGAAAAGCAGAATTAGTTGTTAGAAATATATTGAATGTATTGAATGTAATATTTCCTTATTTAAATAATTTCTTGTTAAATATACACACACACACACACACACACATATATATATATATTATGAATACCTTTTTATACCTTGTAAAAATGAAATGACATAACCTGGAGAGCATGAACAATTAAAAAAAACTTTTAAATTGAAGGCATACTACAGTACTTCATTAGAGGCCTAGATCGTATGTTGTATGCAAAAAGTGTATATTTTCCTGTACTAGCAAATGCTAAGAATTTACAAGTACCTAGACCATATATACACCAATTGAGATTTAACAATTGAAAAAATACACGAAATATTCGAAAGAACGGAAAAAATACATAAATTAAAATCTAAAAAAAAAAAAACACTCTTAAACTATAATGCTAACATTAACCTTTACAGTGTTTTTTTTTATTTTTTTAAGAAAATATTAATTCCTTTCAGCCACAATAAATAAATATATTACCTAAATTTAATCCTACGAACTCAAAGGATATATATATATATATATATACAAATTGTTTTATTATTGATAAGTAAAAAATATATATATATGCAATGAATAAGCTCATCTCTAAATAAATTCATTGCATTTTCTTTTCATTTGAGTATACTGTTCACCAATTCTCTCGCACAATTGTTGCAATATGTATATATAGTCTTCTACTACTGTTAGAAATATATGGTATGTAATATACTCTTATTTAAATAATTTCTGTCAAATACATATAAATATACGTAGTTTATTTATATTATATATATCAAGGGTGTCAAGTTGCCGTTCTTTGAACCGAGACTTAATACCGGAAAATTTTTATAAATGTTTTCAGGTTATTTAATCGCCAAAAATATATGTGACAGATTCCTTTTTAAAAATATTGGTGATGAATCTGATATAAAAAATAGAAATATTACTTCTATAAATGAAAAATAAATTAAATATAATGAATAAATAATTGTATTCGGATGTAAAGGGAAAATATGCATAAATCAGTACGTATTTAGTTTTAAAATAAATATGCTTTAAAAGTAAAAGTTATTTAGTTGCGTAATTATTTGGCATTATCTTAAAATGCATACAAAATTTGCATTAAAAAAAATTCATTTTTCATATTTCTTTTCTTTTTACAGCCAGTTTTAAAACATATTTATTCTTCTTCAACAGAAAAAATAAAATGAAATATATTGTAAAATTTTAGATACAAATTTGAAACACTGTAAAAAAAAAAAAAAAAAAAAAATTCAAACCAGATTACGGGCAACTCCCGGCAGCAGAGGTTCCAGGCAAAGCCCGTAAAAAACTTTTGGACCATAAATTATGTATTCCCACTTAATTTTAAGTTGTGGCAAATACATGAAATTGAATTAAATTCTTTGAATTAAATAAGGAAAAGAATAGCTCTTTCATATCAATAGCTATTTGTATGAATGTATAAATAAACTCTTTCAGCTAATAAAACTACCAGTTATATTTTCAGTTTTAAATACGAAATGATTCTTACATGACGTCACTGAAAAGCTAACACTTTACATTTGAAGGGATTTGACCGTAAAAATACAGTTTAGTGGCAGATTTCAGCAAATTACGTAGATTAAAAACTTTAGCCCGTAAAAAAAAATTCCAGTATTAAAAAAATATACTTTCATGACATCAATTTGCGGGCTTTGATCGTTAAGCTACACAAACAGCCATTTCCCGCAAAATTATACGGTGAAACCCCGGGATTTTACATTTTTTTTTTTTTTTTTTTTTTTTTTTTTTAAGTGAAGCATATAAACAGTTTTTATGAAAATATTGCTGCATGTCTTTCTTTTTTTCCTTATAAAAAATTATGTGCAAGTATTTTTGGGGGAACATTGTATTTTTCTACTCTGTATGCATCTATGTTTTACAAAAATAAGCAATTTCCTTGTTAACAGATGTGGCAAGCGAAACTTAATTTTAAACCATAATTTGGTGTGTTGCCCCACGGACTACCAGGATCACCAAGTTCTTTTGCTTTTATATGAAATGAAACATTTAATCCAATTTTTTTAAGACATTTTACCAATAACTATACGTTTGGTTGTTTTATGTTAATACGACTGTTTAATTTTGAATTCTATCTTTCTACATCATTTTTGGTTCTATGGCGTCGTTCATGCACATTCTATATCTACAGAGGCATGTCTTCCATATCTCTAGAGAGATTTAGTGAAAGGAAATTTGCCGCCCGATACAGAAGTTCTGGGAAATAATCCTCTATAGAAGGTCGTTCAAACTTTATAGAAACAATTTTATAATTTATTTTTCTCTTTTACAGTTTGAGAAAAAAAATTGGCAACTTTAGAATAATCGTCTGCTATTTATATCTTTTGATTGGGATGTAAAAATATAAGATTTATTTGGAAAATGGCTCCTAAAATTGATAGATGACTCGAAGGCTACTTAGCTGCACATACCGAGGAGAAACATTCGTATCACCAAATTAGTATAAAGCGGGGTAAAACTCGCGGTTATTGCATTTCTAAAAAAGGTATTTATACTATACTAAATTTTAGAGGAAAAAATCGTCTAAGTGAAAATAAAAATGAAAACATGACCGTGAAACATCATTCTAAGAC
Organism: Salticus scenicus; assembly: GCA_963930645.1. NCBI lineage: Eukaryota > Metazoa > Arthropoda > Arachnida > Araneae > Salticidae > Salticus > Salticus scenicus. Next base: position 237,783,774 of record OZ005657.1, read on the forward strand.
TGTTCGAACGCAGGTAAATATCATGAAAGTGAAGTCTCTGTTCCTAAAAGAAAATCCGCCGACTCAAAGATCCATTGCATTGAAACTAGAAATGTCGTCTGCCACTGAAAGTGAAATCTTCATGAAGATTTGAAGTTTAAAAAAATGTTTAAACGTAAAGTTCATGGGCTTTTGCCAAAGCATATTGCTGAAAAAGGAAATTCTAGAAACTTATATGAAAAACATCTAGCTGCTGAAAAATGCAAATTTGTAGTAACACTCGATGAGGCATGGGCATATTTAAGCGACTGCAATAAAAAAAAGATCAATTTTCTATTGTTCAACTGAATTGAATGACCGTACGTAATGGCTTCGTCTGTGTACTGAAAAGTTCCTAAAGAGGCTCATGATAGATGCAGGATTTTGTTACAACAAAAAATAAAAAGTAAGAAATCTCAAATAAAGTCGAAATTCACTCTACTATCAGCAGAATGTTTTAGAACCATTTTTTAAATGGACAAAGCCTCTAGTCACACGTCTAAATCAACTGCCGCTAATTTATCAAAGAAAGAATCAGAAATAGAAATAAAATGAATCCCATTTAATGAAATACCTGTAAAATCACTTGACACTTATCCAATGAAATTTTTCGCTTTTGGTTTATTAAAATGAGCCTTAGGTTGTTTGGTTGGTTGATTAGATTAATGTAGCACTAGTACCTCACAATGGGTAATTGGCAATGGTCTGGGACACATCACTAAGGATGGTAAGGATCCTCAAACGATCTTTAGGGAAATGTCATCCAAGAACATTGTACGGACTTTCGAAAACGGTACAAGAGGAATGGCATAAAATTGACATAGCAGTCCTAAGAAAAAATTTACTTTCATAGAAAATTCGAGCTATAGCTATTGTCAAGAACCATTACTGTTAGGTAGAAGCAAATCGTCGCAAAAAAATATGACGTTTATACATAAAACTCAAATACTAAAATCATTTCCATAAAGTGTGAACGGCCTTCTGTACATGCATTTATTATTGATGATTCAAAATCTACTTTCATTGTGGATGGACCCCAGTCTATGTATCATTCATTCAATTTTTTGAATAAAATGCGATACACTATCTATCAATAAGTATTTGGACGTTTCCGAATTTAGACGTTTTGTCAAGTATCTAGAAAAATTCTTGACGAATTATCTTGAAATTTTAGGAGTATAAAGAACATGTTCTGCCTCATATATTTCAGCAAACGTTTTCCCCCGAAAAGAAAAAGGGGACCAATAAGAAATTTAAAATAATCAAAATGTTTTGGATCATCCTGCGAAAAGCATTGCTTGGAATGAGTTTTGTCTGTAGCATGTGATTATGAGGCTTTTTCTTATTATCTGTGTAAATTTGTATGAGGCTACCACATATAATAATGAAGATATAACGGCTTCCTTAACCCGTTAGTAGTCGCTAGTTGGTCGATTTTCCGCCCATACTTCAGTTTTTCCAGATTTTTTTATTTAATAGCCACCAAAAATTTTTAGAAGTGGCATTTGATATACATAAAACGCGAATAAAATCAATTTAACGTCGATCACATCACTTCTTAAAGTTATTGGTGACAGTTAAATAAAAAGTGCGCAATCTGTAATAGGTGGCGCTGTCGTTAGCGACTACTAACGGGTTAAAAAATCGAAAAAAATTGCCACTTCTTTAATTATACTACGTAGGGTATTAGACCCAGTACAAAGCCATTTTTAGGAAACTTGTCATAGTACATACACAGTATATTGCAATAAGAATGTAAAAATGTTAAATATCTTGTGATATATGAGCATTTTTACTAAATAATTTTTAACTACGCATGCGCAAGTTTCATTGAAACTTCATTTGCATAATTTAATAGCCAAAACTATTGAGCTACTTATAAAAACCCAAAACAAATATCGTGTAAATTCAAAAAGGTGTCGACTATAGAATGAACTGATATTTAGTTTCTCTGAAAATAAAAGCTGAACTATAAGGGATTTTACTCACATTTTTATTTTGATTCAATCAATGGTAATACAGTGTTCGCTGGTTGTAAATAAGTATTGGTAAAAACCTCTATCTTTTTTTTGAACAGAAATGAAATTTAGTTCATTCTGTCGCCTACAACTTTTTGAATTTACAAGATATTTGTTTGGGGTTTTCATATAAAAAGCTCTACACGTTGGGCTATTAAATTATATAAATGAAATTTTCTAAAGTTTGATGCACAGCTAAAAAAATTATTTATTAAAAATGTTCGTATTTCTAAAGTTATTTAACATTTTTGCATTCTGATAGCATATTGCAATGTCTAATGTAGTATGCCAAGTTTCATTGCACTGCGTCTAATACCCTAAGTGTTATAGTTAAAAAAGTGACTTTTTTTCTTTCAATATTTTAAAGAAACATTAATATTTCTTTCAATATATGTTGTAGCCTCATAAGAATTTATGCAGATAATTAAAATAAGCCCCATAACCGCAAGCACAGTCAAAACACATTTCATGCATTGCATTTTACAGAGTGACCAAAAACATTTCGATTTTTGTTTATTTTTTAGTGATCTTCTTTTTTTCTTTGGGACAAAACTTTTGCTAAAATATATGAGGTATCTTTTTACTCGTAAAGGTTCAAGATAATTAGTGAAGAGTTTTTCCAGATATTTGACGAAACGTCTAAAATCGAAAATTTCCAAATACTTATGTGTAGATAGTATATATTAATTCTTGGTTATCAGATAATAATGCAGAAAATGCTGGGAATACGTTAGTGCTAACACACTCGCCATGGATAACGTACAGTTGCGAATATTGTTTGAGATAGCTTTTAAATGTACTGTCAAAGAAATATATTTCACCATCCGCCAAAACCACTTTGCATCCTGGTTGGTTGGTTGGTGTCGTGTCCAGTTGAAGTCAAATCAAATCATTCCATGTGCCAAAATCACGGCCTTGGCAATGTCCACAATTTTGTCACTATAGAGATTTCCCTGAAAGGAAAATTCGTCAAAGGCCTGTAAGTTTCTTATGATGGCCGGACAGTTGAAAATGTGTTCTGGGGTGAGTTCCTCCTCCAGGCAGTTCCTACATGATTTGTAAGTTCTGGTGCCGTCTGTATTTATTGGCATTCCACTAAAGTGTTGGGTTCTAAGCCTGGAGATAGTCTTGGTAATCATCCTGTCTGCATTGATAACACATAGTTGATTTTCCTTTTTGATGTGTTTTTCTTTCAGTCTGTATCTAGCAACTGCATTAGCGTCACCTAAAGTTACGGTGCTGCAAATTTCCGAGTTTAGGTCCCTCGCCTCCTTCGCCAGCTAATCTGCTTCCTCGTTCTCTTCAATACCAACATGTGCAGGTATCCACTGAAAAGTACAGCTTTTCCCAAGGTGGCAAATTTCCTCTAAGTAGTGATGGATATCTTGTGCAAGCCTGGAGTCTCCATTCCCTATCGCTTCCAGGGCAGCCCTGGAATCACAGAAAATGACGAGTCCACTAGCTTTATCAGTATCATTCAGAGAAATATACATTTGTAGGGCCTCAAGAATTGCTTTTAGTTCGCAAGTAAAATTAGAAGCAATGTTTCCTGCTCCTATACTTTTTTGCATTTTCATGTCATTAGTCAGAGTGATTGATATGCCTGCTCCTCCATTCAAAATAGTCTCATCTGAAGATCCATCAGTATAGATCTGCACTAGGTCGCGCCCCAAATAAGTTTCGATAGTTTTAATTCCTTTAGCTTTAATTATGGCCTCCGATTCTTTTTTCAAGCAGTGATCTAGTAGGTTCAAATTGATAACAGTATTTGGGGGGAAGGCAGGATGATAGGACAGGTTCCTGAAGCAACGTAAATCTTTGATCCAATTCAAGACTTTCTCGTATTTCTTTATCAAGCTTCATGGTAGATGATCTTTTGAGTCTTGATCTGCAATTCCAGTTAGTTGTCGCTCTGCGAGAGATATGATTTATATCTAGACTATTAGCTTTGTTAATAAATTTAACTGTTTGGTACCTTCTTCGATTATCAAGTGTCTGCAGGCCGCACTCTTGCTCTGCCTTGGGGTTATTAGTAGATGAGACAGCTCCAATAATTATATTGGCTGCTCTGGCCTGAATCTTATCAAGTTTCTCGAGTGCAGACAAAGAGGCATGTGCTCAAATTGGTGCTGTGTATTCCAGATTGGGTCTTACTAGTGAAGCATAGGTAGTTCTGAGAGTTTTGGGGTTAGCTCCCTAGTCAGTACCACAGAGATTTCTCAGAATGTTTAATTTCTTAAGTGCCTTGTGTGAAATGTTTTCGATATGCTTCATGAACCGAAGTTCTGCGTCCAGGGTCACACCCAAATATTTTGGGTTTTCCACCTTAGTGAGAGGCACGCCATCCATGGTAATAACTGGGTTAAAGTGCTTTCTATGGCTTCTATCTGTTGTGAAAATCGTGTAGTTAGTTTTTTGTGGGTTGATCCGTAGCTTCAGTTCTCTTGACCAATTCACGATACCGATTAATGATCTGTTGAGAGAATTTTCTGACTTTTTGATGTCGCTACTTGTGTGCCATATTGCAATGTCGTCCGCGTAGCATGCAATCTTGGTTTCATTGTCAATATACTGGTGAATGTTGTAAACATATAGGAGGAAAAGTAGGGGACTGAGTACAGAGCCCTGTGGAACTCCTCCCCACGTTTTCCTCTCCTTAGAGTTAGCTCCATTATACTTCACTCTAATCTTCCTGTCTCTCAGGAAGTCTGCAATCCGAATAAGGGCATTGCCTTTTATTCCATGCTTGTATGCAATTTCTACCAATTTTTTCCTCCATACTGTATCGAAAGCAGATGTCATGTCAAGGAATACAGCAGTTGTCTTTTCTGAAGGACTATTTTGCAGACCGTCTATAACACTTTGACAAAGATAGAAGAGTTGGTCCTCTGTGGCGTGTTGTTTTATGTACGCTGTCTGATAGAAATTGAGCATATCTGTCTTAATAAGTTCGCCCATAATTCTATAATGAATTATTCTTTCTGTAATCTTGCAGAGAATAATGGTTAGTGCGATAGGTCTATAATTTTTACACTCAGATAGCAATTTTCCTGGTTTGAGTATTGGGACTATGATTGACATTTTCCATGCCTTTGGAAGTTTTCCTCTTTTCCATGACAGATTAATTATTTCCAATAAGCATTCCATAGCAGTTTCTCCAAGGTGTTTTATCCTTTCACCAAATATCAGGTCGTCTCCTGGGGATTTCTTTGCATCCAATTTATGAATCGCTGTCTTCAATTCTAGATATGTGATAGCCTTAATGAAGACATCATCTTTCCTGTATCTTCTAGCTTCCATCAGGAATTTTCTAACGGTTTTGTTCAGTTTTTTGTCTTCTTTGCTAAATGAAAGTTTATTTTCGTTTGAATAGTGCTGTGCCAGCAAGTTTACTGCTGCTTTATTTGAGTCTGCATCAGTTCCAGAAGAGCTGATAATGTTTTAGCTTTGAGTTCGCGAGCCGGGTGAGTATTTGTTTAAGGCACCAGCAACTTTCCAGTATTTTGCATCTTTTCTCGGGTCTAAGCTGTTACAAAAATCTGCCCACTTTTGACTTTTAGACTTTGCGATTTCATCATCCACCCTTTTAGTAGCCTCAGCAAGATTTTCTCTGTTTGAGCTTGTATTATTAGTCTTCAGAAGTTCATTCAGATTGTCCCTTTCCTTTATCAAAGAATCGATGTTGTGATCTTTCCAATATGGGACCCATTGCTTCTTCCTTTTACCTCTGGGAATGAACCTTTTAGCAGCAGTTGTAATGTTATTTACAAAATTTGAAGTTTTTCTTCTAGGGAGTCAGTTCGAGGCTTATTAGAACATAGTTTGTCTAGGAACTGTGTGAAGCCTGTCCAATCTGCCTTTCTAAAGTTCCATGACCTCTTTATCTAGTCCTCCTCATCCATTTTGAGTTTTAGGGTGGTAATAATAGGTCGATGATCACTTAGGGCACTATTCAGAATTTTCCAGCCGCAAAGACTCGATAGATGATAACTGACAGCCGAGATATCAAGAGCATATTCTGTGCCAGTAGTTCGTGATAAGTAGGTGTTTTGTTTATTATTTAAGGTAATCAGTCCTAGATCACTAAGAATGTCTTCTACCTGTTGTCCCTTTACATCCAAAACTGGTGATCCCCAAGTGGGGCTTTTGCGTTAAAATCTCCAACCATGATAATTGTATCAGCTGAGCCGAAATTAAAAGCAAAAGAAGTTGGGTCAATAGGGGAGTTGTTAGGATGATATACATTCACAAGAATGAAAGAGCGCTCTGGGAGGAAAACCTCCAGTGCTTGTACTTCGGTACTACCAGTATCCTGACCCACGGGGATGGCTTTAAACTCTTTGCATCCTGACCAGCAAATTTTAAGGAGTAGAGTCCTGCGCGGGTCGGGTTTTACCCGACCCGAACCTGACAGATGATTTTTAAATTAACCCGAAACCCGACTCGAACCCGACAAAAAAAATTTCATCAACCCGAAAACCGACCCGAAACCGCAACAGAGAATATTTTGCGACCCGAAGCCCGACTTATCTAACCCGCACCCGACCCGAAACCCGAAATATAAATCAACATTTCTTATTCATCTAAAAATAATGCAAAATAAGGTAAAATGATATAACATGATATAAAATAAAGTAAACTTTCATTGTCACACAGTTGGTAAATTATAAAAAAAAAATCTGGAAATGGCTTAATGTGAATATTTTTGTAATTCATAGATTTTAGCAACAATTTGAAACTACTCATTCGGAAACCACTCATTCCAGAAGGTTTTGCCAAAGACTCCCAAGCACTACGAAAAGCGTTGATTGACGAAAACCGATACAGTTATGTGACCAAGCAGTAGGACCGAAACCCCAACTCATATTAGGTCCTCCCTTTGTATCCTGTCCCACCACCAGAAAGCTGCTGTCAAAGTCTACCGTGTGTGAAAGACTTCACTAATGTAGTCTTTCATTAGTAATTCATAGATTATACATTCACAAATGTAGTCTTTGCACACGGCAACCAACTATTGTGTACCGCTCACCTCACGTCAAAAAAAAGAACGTTTGAGGTGGATATGACAACATTTTCAATAAACGATTGATCATGATCAATGGAGTTCTGTTCTCTTCACGAATGAGTCTAGGTTTAGCTTCCAAGACGATGATAGGCATTGTTTCATTTGTAGATTACATAGACCATGTTATAATACACCAACCATCCGTGAAAGGGATTCATACGGAGAAAGCAGTGCCTGTGTTTCTGATGGTATCTTTTTGGGTAGTCACGTTTCTTTCTACAGGGAGCCGTGAATTCTCACGTCTAAAGATATGCAATCATCCTACATGCTTACATGCCCTTTTGTGCCAGTGCATTATGTAATAATTTCCTACTAAAGAACAGCAAAGCGAGAGACCACGCAAAGCTCTCCATATGAAAGAAAATCTTCAGCACCAAATATTTCTCAACATAAATTGGTCAGCTCGATCATCAGATTTGAAACCCAAAGAGAATGTTTAGGACGCCTTACGATGACGTGTTGCTGTTTTCAGTTCGCCTCCTCAAACTCTTGTGAACCTTATAGTCCAAGCGGCGGCTGCAAAAAATTGACTTGATAAGGTACGAAGCTGATTTTTTCCCTATAGATAGTATAGATAGAATTCATTGTTACAATAAAAATCTGATAGGGTTGCCTGGTCAAAGCCGTCAAGTTTAAGAGAAACAACCTCACTTCCGGTCACAATTTAAACGATTTTCAAACCCCAAAAGGTATGAAGATGAAACCGGTGCTAAAATGTAGAGATTAATATGCTCTTTAAAATGGCATAGGGTTGCCTGGTCAAAACCGTCAAGTTTCAGAGGTTGCCTCGATAATAGCGGTCAAATTTAAACGATTTTCGAACCCCACAAGTGTGAAGATGAAACTGGTGCTAAAATGTAGTGATTAATATGCTCTTTAAAATGGCATAGAGTTGCCTGGTCAAAGCCGTCAAGAAACAGAGGTTGCCACGAAAATAGGGGACGTATTTTACGATTTATTTATCCTAGTAAAAAGTGATTTACCCAAGTGTAAAGATGAAACCGGTGCTAAAACGTAGAGATTAATATGCTCTTTAAAATGGCATAAGGTTGCCTGGTCAAAACCGTCAAGACCCGGAGGTTGCCTCGAAAATAGGGGTCAAAATTAAACGCTTTTCGAACCCCACAAGTGTAAAGAAGAAAACGGCGCTAAAATGTTGAGAATAATATACTTTTTAAAATGGCATAGGGTTGCCTGGTCAAAGCCGTCAAGAAACGGCGGTTGCCACGAAAAAGGGGGGCGTATTTTACGATTTATTTACCCAAGTAAAAAATGATTTACCCAAGTGTAAAGATGAAACCGGTGCTAAAATGTAGAGAATAATATGGTCTTTAAAATGGCATAGGGTTGCCTGGTCAAAACCTCCAAGAAAAGAGGTTGCCACGAAAAGTGTGTGCGTGTGTGTGGGGGGGGGGCGAATTTTCGCGGTTTTCTTACCCTAACATATTTAAAAATGAAACCGTTTATAAAATATAGAGAATAATATTCTCTTTAGAGTATCATAGGGTTGCCAGGTGAAAATCTCGAAAAATAGTGGTTGCCTCGAAAAAAAAAAAAAAAAAAAAAAGCTAATTTTGAAGGATTTTTTATACAATGTGAAGAAAAAATAAAAAAAGTATTTAAAAAATAAAAAATAAATAAACTGTAATGAAACTGTTCTAAAATTTCCCATAAAAACAACGAGTTAATAGTAAAAATTAAAAATGTAGCATGCGGATACAGATAATAAAATACGACCGCAAAAGTTAACAGAAATGAAGATAATAATGCCCAAGAAACTCATAATAAAAAATTCTGTTAGTATACAAAATAAATAATTAAATAAAATGAAAAAAAAAAAAAACCTCTTATTTCAGATTTGCAGCAAGATTTACAAATTTCAATTTCATAAATTAATTCATTGTTATTAAGAAACGCGAAAAATTTATCAATTTTTTAAAAATGTTTTTCGCTTTATTTGTACCCAAATTAATTTGCAGAAGGTATTATTGATTATTTTAATTAGATATAAAAAAAATTAATTGAGAAAATTTTCTAAAATTGACAAATTTTTAATATAACAAAATCGGCACAACCCAATATTTTCGTATAAAATTCTACAAAGCAGCCGCATACATTTCTTCAGGGAATTATCTTCTCAATACTTTGACACAATTTGAATGTTTTAAGTATTGAAAAATGGGGAAAAATCGACCTCATGAGCTGAAATTAGTTTTATACAGATTAGAAAAAGAATGGTCACGGATAATAATTTAATTTTCTTTATGCTTTAAAATCGCTTATATCATTAAACAAATAAAATAAACGAATATTGAAATTCGCTTCCTTTTCTAAGCTGACCGCTATACCTTGACAGGTTTGAAGCACAATCGTAAGCAAATTGAAAAGTGTTGTATGTTCTACATTTAGCTAGCAATTTCATCTTTTAAATTTTAATCATTTCGTGTTTAAACTTTTTAAAATAGTCTTCATGTGTATTTCACTTTGTGTTAAACACCTTTAATATTTGTTAGTTTTTTGGAGTCTGACCGCTATTTACGAATTTTACCAGGCAAACATATGCCATTTTAAAATAACTCCTACGCTGTACATTCTGGAACCAGCTACACCTTTCAAATATTCATATAATTTCATCCTTATTCATTTTCTTTGTTAATGCTATTCGTATTTTTTTACACTTCGTTAAGAAATCTTCAAAACTCGCCTATTTTTTTGTGGTTGACTGCTTTAATTGACAGATTTGACCTATTTTCGAGGCAACCTCCGTGTCTTGACGGTTTTGACCAGGCAACCTTATGCCATTTTAAAGAGCATATTAATATCTATATTTTAGCACCGGTTTCATCTTTACAGTTGGGTAACTCACTTTTTACTTGGGTAAATAAATCGTAAAATACTTCCCCTATTTACGTGGCAACCTCAGTTTCTTGACGGCTTTGACCATTCAACCCTATGCTATTTTAAAGAGCATATTAATACCTACATTTTAGCACCGATTTCATTTTTACACTTGTGGGGTTCGAAAATCGTTTAAATTTGACCCCTATTATCTAGGCAACCTCTGAAACTTGATGATTTTGACCAGGCAACCCTATGCCATTTGAAAGAGCATATTAATCTCTACATTTTAGCACCAGTTACATCTTTACACTTGTGAGGTTCGAAAAACATTTAAATTTGACCCCTATTTTCGAGGCAACCTCCGGGTCTTGACGGTTTTGACTAGGCAACCTTATGCCATTTTAAAGAGCATATTAATCTCTGCATTTTATCACTGGTTTCATCTTTACACTTGGGTAAATCACTTTTTACTTGGGTAAATAAATTGCAAAATACGTCCCCTATTTTCGTGGCAACCTCTGTTTCTTGACGGTTTTGACTAGGCAACCCTATGCCATTTTAAAGAGCATATTAATCTCTACATTTTAGCACCGGTTTCATCTTCATACCTTTTGGGGTTCGAAAATCGTTTAAATTGTGACCGGAAGTGAGGTTGTTTCTCTTAAACTTGACGGCTTTGACCAGGCAATCCTATCAGATTTTCATTGTAACAATGAATTCTATCTATAGAAAAAAAATCAGCTTCGTACCTTATCAAGTCAATTTTTTGCAGCCGCCGCTTGGACTATTACAATTGCTTCGAAAGGGCACTTTTTCTGCTTCCCAGTGAATTCGTCAAATAATTTCAGGCAGCGTGTAAAGAGAAAAATTTAGTTTATTTTTAGCAATAACCATTAAGCATTATCTAAAACATCGGCTTAGTTTAAATTTGTAAGTTCACTGGCTGACAAAAGAAGACGAGGAAGTGAAAAGGTTCATTCCGCGCCAAGCCAAATGTACATGAAAGAGAAAATATTTTTCCAAGAGTAAATAACCCATTAAAGACTTTACCGTTAGTGAAAATATTGCCATTTATTTGACGGGCTGTTTGCCGCATTAATACGGCACTATCTAGCTAAGGTCAGAACCTTATGAGAATATTCATAAGAGCCAAATAAACCCACAAAAAATCTTCAACGTCTTGAACGCTGAAGAGAATAATCAAATAGCAGACAGATGTTTCAGTAGCATTTAGCGTACTGTCCTCAGTGTATAAAAACTGTTGATTCAGGCTTCAAATTAGATTTGTGACCAAAAAAGGAAAGGTTTTATGATCAGGGACACGTGGTTTTCTTTGAGAATTGACATACGCAACGAAAAAATATGCAACGTGCTTATTGAGGTTAAAAGCGGACAATACCTAGACTCGTCGACAAACGTGGTCCATATTATTCTATGGGAAAATTTGTTTCCATAATTACTCGTTACCTAATGTTTTTCTTTAAATTCAGTTTTCATATTCAGAAAATACATAACCCTTAAACTAGTACTCGTTTTTCAAAAATTGATTTTTAAATTTTTTTTATTATTTTGCAGCTAAAAAGTCGCTTAGTAAAAGTCGCTTAGTAAAAGTCGTATTTTTGAACTCAAAATATTAAAAAAATTTTAAAAAATCTGATTTTCGAAAATAAGTACTAATTTAATGATTATGAATTTTGTGAATATGAAAATGGAATTTAAAAAAAAAAAATGCATTCTGTAATGAGTAATTGTAGAAATAGATTTTCCCATAGAATAATATTGTTTAGAAATTGGCGGGATTAGATATTGTTCCTTCTTAATCAAGGGATTCGAAGATGTGAAACGACTTCATTAAAATAGGGAAAGAACGAAAATTAAGATCCAAATAATGAGGAATATCCATAATTTTGAAAAAGATATTTTTAGTTCATGTAGTTCCCTTAAATAATTATCAAAATGATTTGTTGTATCGTTTTCAAATTTCAAATATAAAATATAAAATTTATCATACTTGAATACAAACTTCTACCTTTTAATTTTATTATTTTAATTACAATTTTTTTTAATATTATTCTGATTAACTTATTTTAAGCCAACATTATATATATACCGGGTGATCCAAAAGTCAGGACAAACTTTAAAAATGAATAATTCGAAAACGAATCAAGATACAAAGGTACGGTTTGCACCAAACGGATGAAAAAGAAACCGGGTTTTGTGTGGCAAAGAAAAAAAAATAGTTCTGTTGGCGACCAACAGATGGCGCTATAGTGTTTTATTTCACCAAAAGATTATTTACAAATGAAAAAGAAATGTTGCCAACTTACAAGTCAGCTTAATTACAGTTAATTAGTAATACTACAGTAACTGTTCAATGTCCATCATTCAGAAGTACAGATGTGAGACGATTCACCACATCGTTCACAGCATTTAGTAGCATTTCTTGCGTTATGGCAGACACATTTTGGCGGATGGCATCTTTCAGTGCTGCTAGTGATGCCGGTTGGTCGCGGTACACTTTTGACTTTAAGAATCCCCACAGCCAAAGTCACAGGGTGTCAGATCGGGAGATCTTGGAGGCCTTGCGTGATTAAAGTAGCGACTGAGAATGCGATATTTCGATGCATATAAGCTTCGACTACCATTACCTGTTGTAGTTGTTCCTTTTTATATCGTTTGTTGCTTTGCATAATCCTACATCAGAAATTCGACAGCGCCATCTATTGGTCGCCAATAGACCTTTTTTTTTTTTTTTTTTTTTCGTAGCCACACAAAACCCGGCTTCTTTTTCATCCGTTTGGTGCAAACCGTATCTTTGTATCTTAATTTGTTTTCGAATTATTCATTTTTAAAGTTCGTCCTGACTTTTGGATCACCCGGTATATAGAATTGTTGATTTAACATCACTCTGGTTTACCTTAAATTGATGTATTTTTCCCTTTAAAAAAGAAAAAGAAGAATTTTCTATAAAAGAATACTAGATTTTCCAGTCTTTTTTCATCTTTTTTTAACGATGTACTTAAAATTATTTGAACATGCTCTTTTCCATTTCTATCTGATTATCATTCCGAATTAAAATAATAAACCATAAAAAATAATTAATCACAAACAATTTTATATAACTTCAAATACTATATTGGTGAGAAAAATTAAAGGAACAACATGCATCCCCGTTTCCTTCTTTTGTGCATAACTTTTAAACAAATTAATACGTGAACATAAAATCTGGATTAGCTGTTTGTTATCGAGGCTTTAATCGAATTTTCTAAAATTTTAACTGAGCAATATTTTTTAATCTAAAATTAATAAAATAATATATATATATATATATACATATATACATATATATATATATATATATATATATATATATATATATAGAAAACCACTTCAAATCTATATAAAACAGTTTAGTTGGTTATTTTAGGATCATTTAGAAAAATATTATTGAATGAATTACATTTGACATATTCATGGTATAAAAAAAAAAGTGTGGGTTATTTATAAATATATGTCAATACATATTACCATATGCATTATTAAAATGAAAAAGACGCCACTAGCTTAATTAAAGAACTAGAATCTAGCTAATTCCATCCGACTTCATTATTTAAGTGATTCATTTTACTTGATATTATTCTCGATGTACTTAAGCTACACCCTCGAACCATTTTCTAAATTCGCTGTGTCATTTTTCCAGTATTTCACATTAATTTCGTATGCACCGCGTTATTTTGTGAATCTGGTTTTCTATTTATCGATCGTTTTATGCATCGTGGCAGTTTTTAATGTGTCCCCAGTGTATGATTTGATCAAAATAGATAGATTAACATTTTTTTTCTGTTGAGTTTAAGATTCACTTTACTACCAATAAAGTTACGTTGCCAGACAGATTGTGCATGACAAAAATTTAAGAAAGAAAAATAAAAAAATCAGTAAAATAAAAATTACTGATTGATGATTCAGTTAATCAAGAAATATTATACGATACAAAATCGAGTCGCAACATGTTGGGGCAAAGACTTGGACATTCTTATTTTATTTTTGAAGATTGTATTTTCTTAGATATAGTGATCATTTTCACAGTTTTCGTGGTATGTAATTGAAATGTGTTAATTCTACTTTTAACTGTAATTTGAATTTAAACAATTTTTTATTTTAGTAATTGCCATTCAAAAAACTACATATGTATGAAAAGGTAAAAATGATTTCATGCGAGATGACGTAAATGATAATTTTTTTTTTCATCTAATAAAAACATAATAAAATAATATATATATTTTTTACTAATGTTCATTTATCAACTAAAACTTTAAACCATTCATCGTTCTAATCAATTATGCGTCTTTTTGCCAAAATTGCAGTTTTTGTTCATTCTCTCTCTCTCTCTTCTCTCTTCTTCTTTTTTTAAGTAGGATTCTTGTGACTTTTTTTTTTTTTAATTCTTCTTCAGTTTAACTAATGTATTCTATTTATTTAATTTGAGGTTGTTTATGTCACAAAAATATAAATAATAGTGATTCATTAAACAAATATTTCTTTCAAAAACTATATCCATGATGTTCTAGCCTCCAAATTCAATTAAAAATTCGTTAAAAAATAAAAGGAAGAAGTAAAAGTAAAAGTTAAAACCAATTCACGTGATTTTAATTAACTTAAAAAAATAAGAGAAAATCTCAAATAATTAAACCTTTAGCAAATTGTTATAAAAGAAAAAATATTTTGTTAAGAATTGATTTCCTCATACGTAGTCAAAACTCATCCGAACTCTAGCTGCATAGACTTATGTTGTATTAACAAAAAACTAAAAATTAAAGCAAAATTCTACTATTCGTTTGCCAGTATTTTTTTCCCGTAAATTAACATTAAAATACATATTATATTTATGTTTTTTCTCTTTATTCAAAATAAAAATAGTTGTAATTTTATATATCTGGCTGAGATTTTTATTGTTAAAAAATCTGGCATCCATATTACCAGCAGATTTGCCGGCCTGGCGGTGCGGTCGGTAAGGCGCTGCCTTCTGGATCTTCAGGTCCCAGGTTCGAATCCTGGTGTGAGCATGGATGTTTGTGATGTTCTCTGTCTAAAAAAATCTTGTGTACACTTGTTTCTGCGAATTTCTGTAATATAGATCAATCGAGACGAAAGTCATTGTGACTATAGGTCTCTAAGCTGACAAATAAATGTCAAACGTCAAATGTACCAGCAGATTTGAGTTCCTTAGCTATTTAGAAGGTTTTCTTTTACTTTCTTTCTTTCTTTTTCTTTTTTTTTTATAGTCTTATGAATCAATCAAAGATTAAAGAAAGAAAGAAAACTTTATATGGACCAGACCATAAATTTTTATCTTTGACATAATATATAGTTCTTAATCTTAGTCTAAAAATATATATGGTGATTCGAATTTAAAAAGCATAAAGAAATTTATATGAAACGCTTACTTGATTTTCATTAACGTAATTTTTTTTTTTGTACAGATATTTCCAAACGTTCTAAATAACACATATCATAATAAAATTTCAACAATATTTAGAAAAAAAATATTAAAAGAAAAAAAAAAATAAAATCAAATAAAGACAAAAACCATAACTATTCTACTATAAATTAAAACTTCGAATTAAATTATTCTACAATATAACAATAAGATAATGGATAGCTACTTGAAAACTACATGTAGTTAATACTTCGAGAGTATAGATGAAAAAAAGATTGAAGCATTCGCCATACCTAGTATTAAACTGTACTCTGTGTCGTTAAATATTTCTCTAAATACTTTCTAGTGGCTTTTATAATAATTTTTAAACCGCGTGATACGACAACAAACCCTTTCGATACGAACCCTTCAGTTTGGCACTAACTGACAAGAAAGGGGAGATATGGCGAATCTCACACTTTTAAAAGTTAAACTCTTTAACTTTTCCCTTAAGAGTTGTTTGTAGAGGTTTAAGTAGCTTGAATAAAATGATATTTTATGAAAAATGACAAATTGTTTTTAATTTATAATATATTTGCTATTTATGTTCGTAAGCACTCTTCAAAAGATCATTCATTATTCTCGATTCATTCATCCATGAAAAATTGATGTTTTTTACTTCCTTATACAAAGTATAAGGAAGTATAGTAATCCCGATTTGCGAAATGAATTTTGTATTTCACATTGCTCGAAAACGAATGATCGCTGAATGTTGTCAATTTATACGTGTAACTGTCATGATGTCTAGTTGTACACCTGCAAGTGTCGTCTTAACACGAGCTCTCGTTTTAGAGATATAAGCGACTTTACACGATTTTTCGTGACGTCTGTATGTGTGTGTGTCTGTGTGTGTGTGTGTGTGTGTGTGTGACGGTTCTCTCAAAAACGGTTGGACGTAGAAAGTTGCGAATTGGTACATAGATTTGTTATAACATCTAGTTGTGCACCTCCCTTTTTGGACTTTGTATGATTCTCCGTTTTGGAGATATTTAGGAAAATTAGGTTCATAATGGCCAAAATGTATCAAAAAACGGTAATAACTCAAAAACGGTTTGGACAAATCTTGCAATTTAACTGACTTCCCGACTAGCTAGACATTTGAAACTTTCAGAAAAGCTCAAAACACGTTGACAATGCATTCTTTTAATATTTTTAGCCAACTGTTTCGATACCTGCTGCCTTCAGCAGCGTTTATATGATTCAACAGAAAATTTATTTAACTAACTTCCCAACTAGCTAGAGATTTGGGACTTCCGGAATAGTTCAGAAACACGGTGAAAATGCATTTTTTTAACACTTTTATCCAACTGTTTCGGATCCCTGATGCCTTCGGCCGCGTTACCTGTACAAATCTTGCAATCGATTTTTAACTAACTTCCCGACTAGCTAGACATTTGAAACTTTCAGAAAAGCTCAGTACACGGTGACAATGCATTTTTAAAATATTTTTAGCAAATTGTTTCGGGTCACTGCTGCCTTCGGCAGCGTTTATATGGTTCAACCGAAAATTTATTTAACTAACTTCTCGACTAGCTAGAGATTTGAAACTTTCAGAATAGTTCAGAAACACGGTGAAAATGCATTTTTTTAACACTTTTATCCAACTGTTTCGGATCCCTGCTGCCTTCGGTATCGTTACCAGTACATATCTTGCAATCGATTTTTAACTGACTTCCCGACTAACTAGACATTTGAAACTATCAGAAAAGCTCAGAACACGGCGATAATACATTTTTTAAATATTTTTAGCCAACTGTCTCGGGTCCAATGACAATGCTTTTTAATATTATGTATATATTTCTAAAGGTGTATAAGGAAGTCATGTGGTGCCCACATCAGATTTTTCTGTATTGCTTCCATCATGAGAAAATGTAGGCATTGTATTTAAGTGTATAAGTATTCAAGGTGTAAAACGCGCAAAACGCGTTTAGTTATTAAAAGATCTTACTACACTTTATCAAATTTAATGTTATTAATCACATTGTTATGGAAAGTAAATATTCATTTCTTTTATAGTTTTCTCAGAATATTAGATATTTAGATACAAGAAAATGTATTTACTTTAATTAGATTCTTTTGATTTGTTTATTACAGTTATTAAAAAAGGGAGATACATATTTCGATGGATCATTAAATTAAATTAATGCATTTTGTTTGAGGTGATATTGGTAACGTAAAACATAAAACTGTTTAAATACAAGGTGCATCTTACAAAAGCACCGTCCATATTTTGTTAATTAATTTTGAATGAATACTTTCTCATACACTTTTAAAAATATCCTCTTTAGTAGAAGTTTTTTTTCCCACTAAGATAACACTTTTATATTAATAAAAATGATAATTTAACCACATTTCTTGCGACCATGGGAGTCTCTGCGCAAGTGCGAACTGAACGAGTCCAGTGTTAAAATCAGCGGCCGAGCGGTTGTGCGCTCAAAGCTGGTAGACGTGAAGTGCCGGTTTCGATTCCAGGTCGCGCTCTTCAGCCTAGCTGGTCGGAGTTTTCCGTGGTTTTCTCCAAAACTTGCGCAAATACGGGTTAGGACCCCTTAGTAAGACCCCATGGTGGGTATTCCCCCACAGGCCTAGTACCCTTGATCAATCAATCGTTCTTACTCCCAAAATCCAAAATCTAGTGTTAAAATAGGGGGGATAACCTGGTTGTTGAGAGAAAATAAGCGATAAGGGAACACCGAATCACTGGATGTTTACCAAATCCCAATCTGCTCATTTGGCACCCCTCCAAGACTCTAGACTCGTTCGCACTGCTAGTCTTAGGAAACGTGGTTATACTATATTGATGGTTCTCTGATATGTTTGTAAATAATATCAGAAGTTTTATAAATGAATGAAAATTGTTTATTTATTTAAATACCAGCAGATTTTCTTGCAAAATCATTTAAATGAATTTTAATTTTCTTTCAAATAGTTACTCAAAGATTGTCACCTTTGTCAGATTATAAATTATGTAATATACAACAAAGAGGGGGATTAAAATTAAACTTCCGCTTATAAATGACTTCGTGTGGCTATAGGGTGACCAGCCATCCTCGGAAACTGCCTTTCGTCCCCCAAAAAATAGAACACATTTGAGGACGCCGGTT